>OW203659.1:24435625-25912500 GCA_934044485.1 Apeira syringaria | reverse complement strand
CCAGGCTCAGTGATGCACTGATACATCCTGACTGACCATGTGATATAAAATTTCATAGCTTGTAAGGACAAATGTACACAGAATAACATGTATGAATAAAATAAGTAAAAAACACTCTGTACATATATCTTATATAAGACAAAACACTGACTAGTATGCTAAAATGAATGTGCAATAATAACGTTAAAAAAAAAATTAAAGCTAGGAATAAAACAAGTATTACTGTAAGAAACGAAGTATAAAAGCTAACTTGAGTGTACATATTATATCTGCGTCATTAACCTCTAAGTCATTACAGTATAATAGCATCTAAAATGAAATGTATCTAAACAAATAATAAAAGCTATAGTTATATATATATATGGTTATTACAATGTAAAAGCATTTTGAACTGAAAGATATATAAATAAATGATAAGCTAGATAAAACATCTTATTGTACTGACATGAAGACGAAGCATAAAAGTCACTAGATGCGATGGCTGTTGTTATGCTATAATTGTTGTGTTGTGTTGTTGTGGTATACATTTTATTATGTTGTAACACTAACCTTAGATGCATTGACAGTAATAATGTGAATGATAGAAATGTATAGCATCCAAGATAAATGTATACAGAAAACATGTCGTAACAACATAATATGTAAGTAATAAACACTTGTTGCTTAACAAAGTGCATAAAATGCCAACCAGATGTTGACCATTGTTGTATAATAGATAGTTATTTCACTGTTATATAATAGATAGTTATTTCACTGTTATATAATAGATAGTTATTTCACTGTTATATAATAGATAGTTATTTCATTGTGTAACCGACATAGAATCGACAGTAACATATAAATCGAAATGATTGTAAACAAATAGTAAATAAAAATCATGTACTCAATAAATTGACATGGCACAAATTGCCAGAACAACAATGTACTTACGATTAAGTTAAAATAATAAGTACGAAAAAATGTAATTAGCTTAAGTGTGTTAATAAAGTCAACCCGACCTAATAAAGAATCCCCAGACCCCAATCCCTGATTATGTTAGGGTTATTAGCTCGCGGGCCGGGCCTCTGCGCCCGGACAGGATAAAAAAAAAAAAAAAAAAAAAACCTAACCTAACCTAACCTAACCTAACCTAACCTAACCTAACCTAACCTAACCTAACCTAACCTAACCTAACCTAACCTAACCTAACCTAACCTAACCTAACCTAACCTAACCTAACCTAACCTAACCTAACCTAACCTAACCTAACCTAACCTAACCTAACCTAACCTAACCTAACCTAACCTAACCTAACCTAACCTAACCTAACCTAACCTAACCTAACCTAACCTAACCTAACCTAACCTAACCTAACCTAACCTAACCTAACCTAACCTAACCTAACCTAACCTAACCTAACCTAACCTAACCTAACCTAACCTAACCTAACCTAACCTTTTTTTTTTTTTTTTTTTTTTTTTTTTCACGTGGAGAAATGCTCTTACGCATACCCGGCCCTCCGGGGGGAAGACCGGGTTATGTGGGGCTCGACCGCGTTGGAGTGAGATGCCGCAGCCCAATACCCACTAAAACTCCACGATGCCCTCTCAACGGCCAAGGCGAGGTCACGGGACCGTTCGACACATGCTTGCCGCGACCTCGCCAACGCCGGTGTCCGTCTCTCTGGCGGACCCACCTCAGAAGGGGATGGTGTTCCCTTCTACTCCTTCAAACTACTCAGCTCAGTTGGAATGAGCTAGGCGACGCGCTGGGACATACAGCGCGCCGCCTCCTCGCACGTGAGGGTTTATGGTGTTTGGGAGACGCCGGATGCCCCCGCATCCTGCGCCCCCGACCCTCCGAGCGGTGACGGCGTTCGGGCTCCAGCCCGCCCACGTTGCCGCACTCTCCGGAGTGGGAGAGAGAGGGGATCGATCTCTCTCTCGCGCTCCTCGGTCTCTCTCTGCGCCACGACCGTTTCGCAGAACGAGACCATTCCGTTCCATGCCTCTTCGCTGCCGAGCATCTTTGAGATGATGGTCGGCAGCGAGAGGTCCGTCCCGACAGCCAAGACCAGATCCCGCCGTGGTTCCTCCGCTCCCGGGCACGCTTCTACCACGTGTTCGGCAGTCTCCTCTGTCACTCCGCACTGATGACACACAGGTGTCGGTTCTCGCCTGGCCACGTTGCACAGGTAGCGACCAAAGCAACCGTGGCCAGTGAGAACTTGTGTCATTCGAAAGGTGAGTGCGCCGTGCTCTCTCGCCACCCAGTCCACGAGGACAGGGCGCACCGCACCAAGAAGCCGAATGGCTCCTATCCCTCTCTGAGCGGGCCCCGTGAGGAGCCGCTCCCTCCATTTTAGTATGGCCGCTTCTTTGGCCCGCCTGCGCCACACCATCAACTCCCGTGGCGCAGGATTCGAGCCCTCGTTCCGCGCCCGCGTCCTTCGCCAGTACACATTCGACAGTACCTCGGCCTCAAGGTCCCAAGGTATGGAGCCTGCAAGGACGCAGGCCACTTCGTGTGAGAGGGTGCGGTACCCTCTGCAGCAACGAATGGCCATCACCCTCTGCGCCCTGTGCAGTACTGCGGTCTCCCTCGCGTTTAGTGAGCCGGCCCATATTGGCGCTCCATAAAGGGCCATCGACCTCACCACCGCCATATACAGGTGGCGGCAGTGGCCGTCTCCGCCTCCCAAGTTGGGCAGGAGGCGTCCCAACGCCATGGCAGCGCCCGTCAGCTTCGGAGTGAGCTGGTTGAGGTGCTCCCCAAAACGCCACCTTCCTTCGAGGACGACTCCTAGGTATTTCAGTGTCGACCTTATAGGGATTGAAGTCCCCCCCACTACAATGCAGGAGTCTGCAGGCGGGGCCCCACGGGGGCCATGAAAACAGATGGCCTCCGATTTGTGGAGCGCCACCTCCAGACCTAGCTGCCGAATGCGACCCACCACCGTCGCAACTCCCGCCGTCGCGAGGACCTTTGCCTCCCTGTATGATGCCCCCCGGGCGGTAACCAGCGTGTCGTCAGCATAACAAATGATGCCGACGTCACGAAGGTTAGCGCCCCGTAAGACCCAGTCATAGCCGACGTTCCAGAGGAGTGGGCCTAAAGCCGACCCCTGTGGAACGCCCCGGGTCACCGAGCTCCTTCCCATCCCCTGTGTCGTCGGGAAAACTACCTCTCGGTCTGAGAGATAGTCCCCGACGAGACGCTGGAGGTATTGAGGTACGCGGTGGTACCGCAGCGCCCCCAATATGGTGGTCCAGGGCAGGGTGTTAAAAGCATTCGCGATGTCTAACGACACCGCCAACATCACCCCGCCGCTGGAGCACGCCTCCTCCGAGAGGTCGCGAACGCGAGCGATCGCATCCACGGTCGACCGACCTCTCCTAAATCCATACTGGCATTCTGCCAGGTTGGGACCGTCGCTCTCCAGGTGCTTGGCGAGTCGGGCAACCACCACCCTCTCCAAAAGCTTGCCCGCCTCGTCGAGCAATACGATGGGGCGGTAGCCCGCCGGTTGGTCGGCGGGACGCCCGGGCTTGGGCAGCAGGACGAGTTTTCCTGTTTTCCACCGCTTAGGGAACCTTCCCTCCGTAAGACAGCGGTCGAAGATTCCCTTGAGCCACGGTCCCAGCGAATCCTGCGCAAGCACCCACGCGCGGCCAGGTATGCCATCGGGCCCTGGCGCCGTGTTCTTCGCCCGCATGCGCAGTATCGCGGCTCCCAACTCTCCGTCCGATATTGTGGGGACATTGTTGTCCTCTCCCGCGAGATCCCCGCGCTGTGACGCCACAACGGTGGGTGGGGCGAAATCAGGGCCCGGTGCCCCGGGAAACAGCCCCTCGACCACACGTTGGAGCGTGTCGGGCCGCATCGTAGATGTTGTTGGTGGGGCCCAAGGGCGGAGCGTTCGCCTAACCAGCCTGTACGGGCGCCCCCATGGATCACGGTCCAACGACTCCAGGAGCTCCCGCCAGGCTGCGGCCTTCGCCTGCTTGATGGCAGCACGCAGGATCATGTTTGCCGCTCGATAGTCGGCGTACAGTGCGTCTGCCTCCTCCGACGTTTGGCGCCTCCTCCTCCGATAGCGCTGATAGCCTCGGCGCTTCGCCACACATCGGCGGCGGAGTTCCGCAATCTCGTCAGACCACCAATAGACCTGGCGCCTTGACGGTGGTGTCCTTGCGCGAGGCATGGCCGCGTCGCACACGCGCACCATTGCCTCACACAGTCCGTCAGCCTCCGCGTCCAGGTCCAAACCCTCCGACGAGAGAGCGCACCACGCCTGCACGATGGCAGCCTCCTTTAACAGCTCCGAGTCCAGGCGCTTTAGCGCCCAGCGTGGACCAGGGTCCTGTCGACGCTGTATCTCCGCATCAATTGTCGAGGAGGAGGAGACGCTAAATCGGATGTAGCGGTGATCCGACAGCGTCTCCTCGTCCTCAAGCACTCTCCAATCCAGAACACGGCGCGCGACGTCAGGAGAGGCGAACGTGATATCCACAATCGACCCCCCGTTCTGCCGCACGCACGTGTGAATGGTGCCGCGGTTTAGGACGCACAGTCCCACCTCCGTCACCCATTCCTCTACCTTACGTCCCCATGTATGGGTCGTCGGGGATCCCCACGCCATAGATTTGGCGTTGAGATCCCCGAGGACAATGACGGGGCGAGGTCGACTCTGACCGACCACCGTCTCCACCCCGTCGAGCAGGACCTCGAGATCGACTAAGGTCCCGTTTGGGGAAAAGTATACCCCGATCACGACCACGTCGCCGACAGACGCCGCAACAAACCCCCTTCCCCTCGCCAACACATCAAGAGGGAGAGACGGGGTCGGCGACTGGGTGGTGATCGCCACTACTCCACTCATGTCTCCTGTCCAGTCCGATCGTGGCGGTACCCTGTGGGGCTCCGCCATTACTCCAATTTGGATAGACCACTCCGCCAGAGATTGCAGAAACAAGTCCTGGGCTCCAGCGGAGTGGTTTAGATTCGCTTGGAGGAAAGTTAGACCCATCTAACTCTCCTCCATTCGCACCACCGACTCCTCCGTTATGACGGGGGCGGACGCTTGCGGCTTGGCCTGAGCCTCAGTCGCAGCCGTCCCTCGCCTCTTTCCTGGTTTGGTCGGGGGCTTGGCGCAAGCCTTGCCCCCGGCAAGATGTTTAGCCGGCTTCCCAGCAGCAGCGCATAGACTGCAGTGGGGTGCGGCGGAGCACTCTCTCGCTTTGTGGCCGTTTTGGCCGCACCGGTAACAGTCCCGGCTGCGGTCTTGTTCGGCTTTACACTGCGCCGCGACGTGGCCTGATGCTAGGCATCGATAGCATCGACGGGGCCTTTGTTCCAGCAGGTGGACTTGCGCTGAAACCCACCCCACTAGTAGGCGACTGCTACCTGCAACGATGGCTTTCGCGGCCGTCCTGGGACATCTCACGAAGGCGGTGCCCATCCCGGCTGGACCCCTCTTAATTGTTCCCACCCTAATGTCCGCCGTGGGACATCCACCAACCTTCGCGAGTGCCAGGGTTAGTTCATCGGCGCTAATTGAGTCGTCCAGACCGCTCACCCGCATGTCTGCAGTGACGGTTGGTCTGGAGACTTGTATGTCTTGCGTGTTCTGGAACACCTCCTTGAGCTTTGTAGCCAGAACATCCGCTTTTTCCAGTTTTGTAGCTCCTGGGACTTCAAACATGCGAGCCCCCGAAGCAGTCTCTTTCATCCTTAGAGGAGGCATCTCCAGAGCCTTCAGATCAATTTGGCTCCTCGCCTCCGCCAACACCTTTGCATAGGTGACGCCCCTCTCCGCCGCCCCCGGTTGCAGTGTGATGACTACAGCTGCAGTACGGGGAAGGCGGAGCTTGGGCGTCTTTTTCTTCTCTTTCTGTGGGCCAGGCTTCCGCAGTGGAGCGCGCGCAGGAGCAGCGGATCTTGCCCTCGCCGGCTCAACACCTTGGTTGCCACTTGCCTTTTTTCCTTTCCCTGCTTTGCGACCCACCACCTTCGACCATTGCTCCTGCTCTGCGGGAGCTGGGAGTGAGGTTGGAGGGTCGGAACGGGCCTCGGCTTGGGTGGGAGCGACTGCGACGGGTGCAGCTTTCTTCCCCCCCCTGCCCTTCTTCTTCTTTGGAGGTTTTGGGACCGGAGCCTTCCAACGCTCCTTTCCTGCGCTGCCTTTCTCCTTCGGTTGGTGTGAAGGAGCGGCAGCCTGCGGCGTCGTCTCAGCTGGACTAGCAATGTCCATCGGGCATGAAACCGACGCTTTTTCCTCCCTCCTCTTGTCGGCTGCCAGGGGTGGTCTGAGGCGCTTCTCCGGCAGGAGCCTCTCCTCGAGTGCCTCTAGACGGGCCGACACCATCGTTCCTACCTGAACCATGATGGTACGGCACAGGTCCTCGACTTTAGGAGCTTCCGCAGGTGCCGGGGTCGGCACCGGGACAGGAACGGGGCGTTGTTGTGCCGCTCTGAGCTCCTTGATTTCCTTTCGGAGAACATCCAGCTCGATGGTCAGCTGCTTGTTGTTCTCCGAAAGGACGGCCACTTCTTCGGCCACAGTGCGTGACCGCGTCTCCTCAAAGGCAGCAGAGATGGCTTGAGCTGCCTTATTCAGGTTTTTGACGTAAGTCCCCTTCAGGTTTGAGGACCTCTTGGCCACCTCCTGGATGGTGCCGACTGCGTCCGACACGATTTTTCGAAGCATTTCTGCGTCCATCCCTTTCACTTCGAGCGGCTGCTCTTTAGGAGATTTCCTAAAGAGGTTGGCCGTCTCCTTTCGCTGTTGCTCTTCGGCAAACTCCATCTCTGCCTCGAGCTCCAGCTCCTCCCTCCTGGCCTTGTTCAACAAAGCCTTGGCTTTGGCGAGGCCGACGTATTGTCCCGTAGTGGGGGGACGTCCACGCCCACGCCTCTGCGCCGACACCTTGGCTGACGAAACGTCCTCCTCGGTGTCCTCCTCCTCGCTTCGACGGCGTTTCCGCCAAAGGCTGGACCGTGAGGCCCCAGAGTCCCGGGACGCCACAGTCTCTAAACTCGTGTCCGAGTCAGACCCGGACAGCTCAATGTTCCTCGCATTGGAGAACACATCTTCTTCCACCTCGTTTGCGCTGCGCGCCTCCTTCTGAACGTCAAGTTTTTTGGATTTTAATAAAGAACTTTTCATTTTGGTTCCCACGAGCATGGGGGAAGTATGTAGTCCGCCCGGGCAGAGACCCCTGTACCCGGGTAACCCTATATACGCACGGAGGTCGGGCGGTATCCGTGGTTGACCTCTAGCTGGTTGATGCACTCCACCAACCACCCCGAAGAGGGGCGCCCCAAGGCGGATAAGTCGACACCTTGGAGCTTTGAGGATTTTTTACTGTGGTTTACTCCACCCGGACCGGCCAATTAAGGCAAGACCTACGTCTTCCGTACTCCACGTTTGCCCGACAGGCATCCCAACGCCGAAATGATGAGGCGAGTCGCCCGAGCAGATGAACTGCCCAGGCCCCCACTGTCTCGTCCACATTCCCTGCGAACGCGCAAGGAAGCGAGAGACCTTCACAACCCCCCCCCCAACATTTCCAAACACACCATTTTAATAAACATACATATATAAATAATATAATAAATAAACATACATAAACTACACACGCGAGTCGCCGGGCGATGTCTAGTTACGTCTAATTCAGAGGAATTAGACCAAGAACAGGCAGCACCGCGAGAAGGTAATCGCCAGACTTGCCTTGAGGATCATCACGACCTGCGCTTCCCCCAAGACCGTAGCCTCCCTACTCATCACGGGATGAGTAGAGAAGGCCTGGGCTTATCCAAAACAAGCAACGTAAACGCTGCAAGCATAGGCATAGCAACTATTTAATGGATAAACCCAGACCCGCCCAACCTAACCTAACCTAACCTTTTTTTTTTTTTTTTTTTTAACGTGGAGAAATGCTCTTACGCATACCCGGCCCTCCGGGGGGAAGACCGGGTTATGTGGGGCTCGACCGCGTTGGAGTGAGATGCCGCAGCCCAATACCCACTAAAACTCCACGATGCCCTTCTCAACGGCCAAGGCGAGGTCACGGGACCGTTCGACACATGCTTGCCGCGACCTCGCCACGCCGGCGTCCGTCTTAGTAGCGGACCCACCTCGGAAGGGGATGGTGTTCCCTTCGACTCCTTCAACTCCTCAGCTCAGTTGGAATGAGCTAGGCGACGCGCTGGGACATACAGCGCGTCGCCTCCTCGCACGTGAGGGTTTATGGTGTTTGGGGGACGCCGGATGCCCCCGCATCCTGCGCCCCCGACCCTCCGAGCGGTGACGGCGTTCGGGCTCCAGCCCGCCCACGTTGCCGCACTCTCCGGAGTGGGAGAGAGAGGGGATCGATCTCTCTCTCGCGCTCCTCGGTCTCTCTCTGCGCTACAACCGCTTCACAAAATGAGACCATTGCGTTCCATGCCTCCTCGCTGCCGAGCATCTTTGAGATGATGGTCGGCAGCGAGAGGTCCGTCCCGACAGCCACGACTAACTCCCGCCGTGGTTCTTCTGCTCCTGGACACGCTTCCACTACGTGTTCGGCAGTCTCCTCTGTCACTCCGCACTGATGACACACAGGTGTCGGTTCTCGCCTGGCCACGTTGCACAGGTAGCGACCAAAGCAACCGTGGCCAGTGAGAACTTGTGTCAATCGAAAGGTGAGTGCGCCGTGCTCTCTCGCCACCCAGTCCACGAGGACAGGGCGCACCGCACCAAGAAGCCGAATGGCTCCTGTCCCTCTCTGAGCGGGCCCCGTGAGAAGCCGCTCCCTCCATTTTAATATGGCCGCGTCTTTGGCCCGCCTGCGCCACACCATCAACTCCCGTGGCGCAGGGTTCGAGCCCTCGCTCCGTGCCCGCGTCCTTTGCCAGTAGATGGTCGATAGCACCTCCGCCTCCAAGTCCCAGGGGACGGATCCCGCAAGGACGCAGGCCACCTCGTGCGAGAGGGTGCGGTAACCTCTGCAGCAGCGAATCGCCATCACTCTCTGAGCCCTGTGTAGAACCGCAGTCTCGCGCGCATTCAACGACCCGGCCCATATCGGGGCTCCGTAAAGGGCCATTGATCTTACTACCGCCATATACAAGTGGCGGCAGTGGCCATCTCCGCCTCCCAAGTTGGGCAAGAGGCGTCCTAACGCCATGGCAGCACCCGTTAGTTTCGGAGTGAGACGGTCCAGGTGCTCCCCAAAGCGCCACCTTCCTTCGAGGACCACACCCAGATATTTGAGTGTTGGTCTTACGGGGATTGGGGTTCCCCCCACTACGATGCAGGAATCTGCAGGCGGGGCCCCACGGGGGCCATGAAAACAGATGGCCTCCGATTTGTGGAGCGCCACCTCCAGACCCAGTTGTCGGATGCGACCCACTACCGTCGCAACTCCCGCCGTCGCGAGGACCTTTGCCTCCCCGTACGATGCCCCCCGGGCGGTAACCAGCGTGTCGTCAGCATAACAAATGATGCCGACGTCACGAAGGTTAGCGCCCCGTAAGACCCAGTCATAGCCGACGTTCCAGAGGAGTGGGCCTAAGGCCGACCCCTGTGGAACGCCCCGGGTCACTGAGCTTCTTTCCATCCCTTGTGTCGTCGGGAAGACTACCTCCCGGTCTGAGAGATAGTCCCCGACGAGACGCTGAAGGTATTGCGGTACGCGGTGATACTGCAACGCTCCCAATATTGTGGTCCAGGGCAGGGTATTGAAGGCGTTCGCGATGTCTAGGGACACAGCCAACATCACCCCGCCGCTGGAGCACGCCTCCTCTGATGAATCTCGAACGCGAGCGATCGCATCTACGGTCGACCGACGCCTCCTGAATCCGTACTGACATTCCGCCAGATCGGGACCGTCACTCTCCAAGTGCTTGGCGAGGCGGGCAACAACCACCCTCTCCAAGAGCTTGCCCGCCTCGTCGAGCAGAACAATGGGGCGGTAGCCTGCCGGTTGGTCGGCAGGACGTCCAGGCTTGGGCAGTAGTACGAGTTTGCCTGCCTTCCACCGCTTAGGGAACTTCCCCTCTGCAAGGCAGCGGCTGAAGACTCCCTTGAGCCACGGTCCCAGCGACTCCTGCGCAAGCACCCACGCGCGACCAGGTATGCCATCGGGCCCTGGCGCCGTGTTCTTCGCCCGCATGCGCAGTATCGCGGCTCCCAATTCCCCGTCCGTGATAGCAGGAGCTTCGCCGTCCCCTCCTGCCAGATCCATGCGCTGTGATGCCACAACGGTGGGTGGGCTGAAGTCAGGGCCCGGAGCCCCGGGAAACAGCCCCTCGACCACACGTTGGAGCGTGTCGGGCCGCAGCGTAGATGTTGTCGGCGGAGCCCAAGGGCGGAGCGTTCGCCTCACCAGCCTGTACGGGCGCCCCCATGGATCACGCTCCAACGACTCCAGGAGCTCCCGCCAGGCTGCGACCTTTGCCTGCTTGATGGCAGCACGCAGGGTTTTATTTGCCGCTCGATACTCAGCGTACAGTGCGTCTGCCTCCTCCGACTCCTGGCGCCTTCTCCTCCGATAGCGTTGATAGCGCCGGCGCTTCGCCACACACTGGCGGCGGAGTTCCGCGATCTCGTCGGACCACCAGTAGACCTGGCGCCTTGACGGTGGTGTCCTTGCGCGAGGCATGGCCGCATCGCACACGCGCACCATTGCCTCGCACAGTCCGTCAGCCTCCGCGTCCAGGTCTAAACCCTCCGACGAGAGAGCGCACCACGCCTGCACGATTGCAGCCTCCTTAAGTAACTCCGGGTCAAGGCGCTTTAGCGCCCAGCGTGGACCAGGGTCCAGACGACTCTGTACTTCCACTTCGGTAGTCGAGGAAGAGGAGACGCTGAATCGGATGTAGCGGTGATCCGACAATGTCTCCTCGTCCTCAAGCACTCTCCAATCCAGGACACGGCGCGCGACGTCAGGAGAGGCGAACGTGACATCGACGATCGACCCCCCGTTCTGCCGCACGCACGTGTCAATTGTGCCGCGGTTGAGGACACACAGCCCCACCTCTGTCACCCACTCCTCCACTTTACGCCCCCATGTAAGGGTCGTCGGGGATCCCCACGCCATGGATTTGGCGTTGAGATCCCCGAGGACGATGACGGGGCGAGGTCGACTCTGACCGACCACCGTCTCCACCCCGTCGAGGAGGACCTCGAGATCAGATAATGTCCCGTTGGGGGAAAAGTACACCCCGATCACCACCAATTCGCCGACAGACGCCGCAACGAACCCCCTCCCCCTCAACACCACATCAAGAGGGGGAGACGGGGTCGGCGACTGGGTGGTGATCGCCACCACGCCACTCACGTCCCCGATCCAATCAGGTCTTTGCGGCACCCTGTAGGGCTCCGCTGCCACTCCTACTTGTATGGACCACTCCGCCAAAGACTGCAGGAACAAGTCCTGGGCTCCAGCGGAGCGGTTTAGGTTGGTCTGGAGGAATTTTAGACCCATCTAACTTTCCTCCATTCGAACCACCGGCTCCTCCGTTACGACGGGGGCGGACGTTTGCGGCTTGGCCTGAGCCTTAGTCGCAGCCGTCCCTCGCCTCTTTCCTGGTTTGGTCGGGGGCTTGGCGCAAGCCTTGCCCCCGGCAAGATGATTGGCCGGCTTCCCAGCAACAGCACAGTGAGTGCAGTGTGGTGCGGCGGAACATTCTCTCGCTATATGGCCGCTTTGGCCGCAACGGTAACAGTCACGGCTGCGGTCCTGTTCAGCCCTGCACTGCGCTGCGACGTGGCCTGATGCCAGGCATCGATAGCAGCGTCGGGGCCTTGGATCCAGCAGATGGACCTGCGCTGAGACCCACCCCACTAGTAAGCGACTGCTGCTTGCGACGATGGCCTTCGCGGCTGTCCTGGGACATCGCACGAAGGCGGAGCCCATCCCGGCTGGACCCCTCTTAATTGTGCCCACCTTTATGTCCGCCGTAGGACATCCGCCAACTTTTGCGAGTGCCGAGGACAGTTCGTCGACGCTCACTGAATCGTCCAGGCCGCTCACCCGCATGTCAGCAGTGACGGTCGGCCTGGAGACCTGTACATCTTGGGTATTCTGGAACACCTCTCTCAGCTTTGTAGCTAGAGCATCCGCCTTTTCGAGTTTCGTTGCTCCAGGGACCTCAAACATGCGAGCCCCGGACGCAGTCTGCTTCATCTTCAGAGGAGGCATCTCCAAAGCCTTTAGGTCGATTTGGCTCCTCGCCTCCGCCAACACCTTAGCATAGGTGACGCCCCTCTCCGCCGCCCCCGGTTGCAGCGTGATGACCACAGCTGCAGTGCGGGGAAGGCGGAGCTTGGGCGTCTTATTTTTCTTCTTCTGCTGTGGGCCAGGCTTCCGCAGTGGAGCACGCGCAGGAGCAGCAGATCTCGCCCTCGCCGGCTCAACACTTTGGTTACCCCTTGCCCTTGCCCTTTTCCCTTTTTCTTTCCGACCCACGACTTTCGTCCACTGCTCCTGTACTGCCGGAGCTGGGACTGAGGTCTTAGGGCCGGAACCAATCTCGGCTGGAGTGGAAGTTATTGCGTCGTCTTTCTTCCTTCCTTCCCTTCCCTGTGTTGAGGGCGGGACCGTTTCCTTGGTGATTTTAGGCGCAGCCTTGGTAGCCTTTTTGCCTCTGTTAGATTTGGAAGCAGGCTTCTCTTGAGAGGGACCCGGGTTAGTGACGGGGTCCACCAGGACTGACGCTCTACGCACATCCGCGGCGAGTGCCGGGCGGAGGTTCCGCTCAGGCAGAAGCCTTTCTTCGAGATTTTCAAGGCGCGCATTTAACATCGTCCCAACAGAGACCATGACATGGCGCATTATTTCCTCCAAGTCCGGCTGTTGTTGTTGCACGGGCTTGGGCGTTACGTCTTCTTTCGGGGTCGAACCCCGACGATTGCTACGTAGCTCTTGGCGTAGCTCCGACATATCCTTTTTTAGGGCCTCGATTTCCGAATGTAATCGGGCATTTTCCGCCTGCAGTCGAGTCGTCTCGTCCGTAGAGGACCGTTGATGGAGTTCGTCGACTATAGTAGCAATAGTGCTTGCAGCGTCTTTGAGGGCACGTTGGAATGTGCCCTTAAGGTTCGATGATTTCCTTGCCACATGCTCAATAGTGGCAACGCAATCACCGACCTGCTTTTTCAACTCCGTTGCCGAGTCAGATGTGCACTCGACATTTCCACTCTTTTTTCCAGATTGTAGAAAGTCCGAGAGTGTTGATGCTCTGGGCTTCCGGAACGATTTGGTAATCTGAGCAACCTCTTGTTCGGCTCTCAGTTCCATCTCTTTTCGTTGGGCTTTGACGAAATCTTCTTTCGCCTTGGCCAGTCCAACGTATTGACCGGTTGTGGGCGGTCGTCCTCTACCCTTCTTTTGCCCGGTCTTTGTGACTTGCAAGTATGTCGCGTCACTTTCCGAGCCCTCGCTCTCCCCCTGAACTTCAGAGGAGCGTGGGCGCTTTCGCCTTCGAAGAAGCGATGGCGAACCTTCTCGTGAGTCTAAACTCATGAAGCTCATTGCCACGGACGAGTCCGAGGCAAAGTCGTCGTCGGCCGGAAGGCGCTCCAGCACGACGCTACACCGTGAAGGTGTGCGATCCAACTCTTCCAATCTGCTTGCATCAGTATCCATATTCGTTGCTTTGGTCGGTTTTTTTAATAAGAGAGTCTGGCATTTCTTGTCCCCCCCAGAATACGAGGGACAGCCCGCACTCAATGGCGCGGGGAGGGATTCTCCAGCACTGCTGGTACCCTCCTGGGGTAATTTCTGTTTGGAAGATGCCATTTTCATGATTGTTTCCTTAACGACAAGGCGGCCGCCTTTGTTAGAGGGGTGAGGTCCCCTTTATCGCGCGCCTTGGAGGCCCGCCATCCCACGACCCAAAGGGTCCGCTGCTGCAGCATATACGCATATATATGTATACATGTGTATATACATATGCATACGTATATACAGCAGCCATCCCAACAGCATCGCCCGACAGGGTGGCCGAGTTGACCGATCCCTGCCGCGCGACACCCGAAACTACCCACGTGCTGAACACGCCACTTCGACGCCGAGTCATCATAAAAGCTGACGGCCCTGCGGCGAAGCCCACCAAACGACTGTCTCGTCCACATTCCCGACGGAAAACGCAAGGAAGCGAGAGACCTTCCACCTTTTTTAATAAACATACATATATAATAATATATAAATAATATAATAAATAAATATAAATATACATACATAAACTACACACGCGAGGCGCCGGGCGATGTCTAGTTACGTCTAATTCAGAGGAATTAGACCAAGAACAGGCAGCACCGCGAGAAGGTAATCGCCAGACTTGCCTTGAGGATCATCACGACCTGCGCTTCCCCCAAGACCGTAGCCTCCCTACTCATCACGGGATGAGTAAAGAAGGCCTGGACTTATCCAAAACAAGCAACGTAAACGCTGCAAGCATAGGCATAGCAACTATTTAATGGATAAACCCAGACCCGCCCAACCTAACCTAACCTAACCTAACCTAACCTAACCTAACCTAACCTAACCTAACCTAACCTAACCTAACCTAACCTAACCTAACCTTTTTTTTTTTTTTTTTTTTTTTTTTTTTTTTTTTTTTTTTTTTTTTTTTTTTTTTTTTTTTTTTTTACGTGGGGAAAATGCATTTACGCACTTCCGCCTACCGGGAAAGTAGGCGGGGTGTGTCGGGCTCGCTCGAGCATCACCGCTCCCTGGGGGGCCTCATGGCCCCCAACCCTAACTGCACCCACAGCAGCCAGGGTCCACTACCGACTAAAACCCACGGTGTCCATCCTGCCGCTAGAACGGAGGGAGCGCGGGGTACATTTGCATACCGCGCCCCCACCACGGCCGTCCGTTTCCGGACCCCTCCAGGGGGGAGGATGACCCTCCCCCTCGCGACCGTGCCGGGACCAAGAGCACGGCCGCACCACCCCGGGGACCACACAGTGCAAGGAACGCCAGACTTCCCACATCCGACGCTCGTGGTCCCCTGCGATGGGCCAGATGGAGCAGCCCCATCGCCAGCCGCTTCGGCCGCCACCCTCCGACGGCGGCCATATCGGCGCCACAGCAGGAGACGAACTGAATCACTCCCGCCGCAGCGCCTCCTCAGCTGCAGCACCGTCCAACACGGCGCCGCTGCCCCCCTCAGTTGCAGTGCCTTGCAGCAGCACCGCAACCTATCGTCATGTGGACCGCTCCTCGTCGGCTTGGCGAGCAAAGCCTATCGGGAGCAGTCCCGGCCTGAATATAATAAACATACATAAATAAATGGATATAAATAAACTTACATAGATATGAGACACGCGAGGCGCCGGACGATGTCTAGTTACGTCTAATTCAGAGGAATTAGACCAAGAACAGGCAGCACCGCGAGAAGGTAATCGCCAGACTTGCCTTGAGGATCATCACGACCTGCGCTTCCCCCAAGACCGTAACCTCCCTACCCATCACGGGATGAGTAAAGAAGGCCTGGACTTAACCAAAACAAGCAGCGTGAACGCCGCAAGCATAGGCATAGCAACTATTTAATGGATAAACCCAGACCCGCCCAACCTAACCTAACCTAACCTAACCTAACCTAACCTAACCTAACCTAACCTAACCTAACCTAACCTAACCTAACCTAACCTAACCTAACCTAACCTAACCTAACCTAACCTAACCTAACCTAACCTAACCTAACCTTTTTTTTTTTTTTTTTTTTTTTAACGAGGTTAATCCCTTTACGGACTTCCGCCTGTGATATGGGACACAGACGGCTTCTGTCGGAGTCTGTTTAATGGTCTCTTACACCAACCCGACTATAGAATATAGCCGGGCCCCTACCGACTAAACCACCCCGGCGAGCAGACGCAGCCTGTCGGGGAGAGATGGGGAAGTACTTTCCATCCCGCCCCGGCTTAAGGTCCGGTGCCATCAACCGGACCAACGGCAGACGGAGCGGCTTAGCTCAGACCTTCAGCCGCTCCCCGGCACGTAGGGCCATTGAGTCGGTTGGGGGCCCATAAACCCAACCGATGACCCTACTACACGGGTGGGGCGAGAAGGCGATCTGCAAATCGCCTTCTCCTCCCTCCCGTGCGCCGACGTCGGAGAGGATCAGCGAGGGCGTCGACCTCTCTGATCCTCTCCGCGGCCTCCTTCTGCGAAATCACGATTTCGCAGAAAGAGGCCACCGCCTGCCAGGATCTGTCGCTCTCGAGCATGGCCCGTACCACGCTCGGCAACGAGAGATCCCGGCCCACTACCGCTGAAAGCGTGCACCGCTGTGGGACCCACGCGGTGCACGCTTCCAGCGTGTGAAGCGCCGTATCCTCCGGCGCTCCACACTCGTGGCAAGCCGGGGTCGCTTCCCTCCTTGCGATTCGATGCAGGTACCTTCCGAAGCATCCGTGTCCGGAAAGCACCTGCACCAATCTGAAGGAAAGCGACCCGTGTCGCCGCCCTACCCACCTCCCGAGGACCGGGCGGATGGCGTCCACCGTCCCCTGGCCGGGGACGGGTGGTGCCAGGTCCTCCGACCACCGCCTCAACAGGGCGGCCTGCGCCTGCCGTCGCATGCGCGCCACCTCCTCCCACCCTGGGGGCTCCCCGCGCGACTTCCTCGCCGCTACAAAATTGTAGATCTCGGCGAGGATTTCGGCTTGGAGCTCCCAGGGCGGGTCTCCGGCCAGCACGCATGCGGCTGTCCAGGACACCGTCCGGTAACCGCGTATCGCCCTCGTCGCGATGACCCGCTGCGGACGTCGCAGCAGGGCCTTATTGTCGCGACCGAGGGCGTCCGCCCAGACAGGTGCCCCGTACAGGGCCATACTCCGGATTACTCCGGAGTACAGCCGACGGCAAGTTGCGCTAGGGCCGCCCACGTTCGGCAGTAGTCGCCCCAGGGCGGCTGCGGCTCCCACGACTTTCGGGGCCAGACTGGCGAAGTGGGCCCCGAAACCCCACCTCCCGTCCAGGACGAGACCCAGATATTTCATCTGGGTCCCGACCCGGACAACGACCCCCTCCAGGACCACATGTGTTCCTGGCGGGGGTCGCCCCCGAGGCCCGTGGAACAACAGGGCCTCGGTCTTGGGGAGAGCGACGCGTAACCCCAGGGCACGGATGCGGTCGACCACGAGGGATGTTCCCACCGTGGCCAAGCGCACCGTCTCCCTGAGGTCCCTCCCCTTGGCCACGACCAGGGTATCGTCCGCGTAGCACGCCACCCGCACACTGGCGGGAAGCGTGCCACGCAACACCCAGTCGTAGCCAATGTTCCACAGGATTGGTCCTAAGACGGACCCCTGTGGAACCCCGCAGGAGACGCGACGGTGCCTCACTCCGTCGCGTCCTACCACCAGGACCTCGCGGTCCCGGAGGTAGTCGGCCAACAGCCTCCGCAAATACAGGGGCACTCCGTGATAGCGGAGTGCCTCCTGTATGGTCCCATGCGGGAGGCTGTTAAAGGCGTTGGCAATGTCGAGAGACACTGCCAACGCCCTGTTCCCCTCTGCGACCGCCTCCTGCGTCCACCCCTTGAGCCAGAGCAGGGCGTCCACCGTTGAACGCCCCGCTCTGAACCCGTACTGGGCCTCCGACAAGTCGGGCCCAGTCCCCCTCAGGTGCCGGATGACACGGGAAGCGACCACCCTCTCCAACAGCTTTCCCGTGTCATCCAGCAGCACAATCGGCCTGTATGCGGAAGGAGAGTCTGCATCTCGACCCTCCTTCCGCAACAGGCACACCCGTCCCACTTTCCAAGGCTTCGGGAACCGTCCGGACGTGAGGCACGCGTCGAACAGTTCCCGAAGCCTTCCACCCAAAGCGACGCAGCTTATGGCCAAGACCCGGCCCGGTATTCCGTCCGGGCCGGGAGCCGTCCTCTTGCGAAGACGGCTCACCGCTACCTCCATCTCCGCCTCTGTGACAGGCGGGATGGAGGCTGGCGCCAGCTCCTCGACAACTGCTGGCGCCATCGTCGGAGGCGCGTGCTGGGGGTCCGCGTCGGGAAATAGACCCGCCAGCACGCGATCGAGCACCTCCGGCTCCAGGGACTCGGCCACGGGGGGCGCCGGGCCGCCGAGCTTTTTGCGCGCGACCCGATACTGACGCCCCCACGGGTCCCTGTCGAGGCCCTCCAGGACCTCCGCCCACGCCGCCTCTTTGGCACGGCCTATCGCCAGCTCCAACGCCTCCGTCGCTACACGGTAGGCGTCATAGAGCTGGCGCTCAGCTGCCAACCATTCCGGTGGCAGCTGGTCATCAGTGCGGCCGTGCCGCCGCCTCCTACTCCGCAAGTAGGGCCGCCGCGCTCTTGTGCACTGCACCCGGAGCTCCGCAATTTCGGAGCTCCACCAGTACACTGCGCGGCGGGCGGGGCGGTTGGTGACCCTCGGCATGGCCGTGTCAGCCACTGCCGTAAGCGCATCCCGGAAGTGGACAGCAGCTACATCCACGTCCGGGTGCGCGGGCCCGGCGAGCCACGCCTGGACGATTGCCGCCTCTTCCGCTAGCCCAGCGTCGAGGCGGCTCAATGCCCAGCGTGGTAGGTCAGCGCGTGCGACGCGCTGACGCCCTCCATCCATCCCGTCGGAGGTGGACATCTCGAACCGAATGTACTTGTGGTCCGAGAGTGTCTCCACCTCCGACTCCACCCTCCAGGCCCGGACACGTGCTGCGACATACGGTGTGGCGAACGAGAGGTCCACCACGGACCCCCCGTTATGCCGCACGCACGTGTGGACCGACCCCGTGTTGAGTAGGGTCAGTCCGCTGGCGACAGCCCACTCCCTGACTAGCTCCCCCCGAGCGTCAGTTTGTGGGTTGCCCCAGTCTCGGGCCTTGGCATTGAGGTCCCCCATGAGGAGGACCTGCCGGGGCGCTTGCCGACCGACCGCTGCGGCGAGGAGGTCCAGGTATGCCTCCAGGGCCGCAGCGGTCTTGTTTGGGGAGAAGTACGCGCCGACGATCGCGTACTCTCCCCACTTCCCTACCACGTAGCCCGCGCCCCTCTCCTTAACTGTGAGGGGGGCACCACCCGCCTTGGCTACTATGGCGACGGAGTCGTCCAGGTCCCCAGCCCAGTATGGATGGGAGGGGACGTAGTACGGCTCCGCCGCGACCGCCACATCTACCTGCCACTGCGCCATGGTCTGCATGAGCAGATCCTGGGCCCTGGCGCAGTGGTTCAGGTTCGTCTGAAGGAAGTTGTGATGTCTGACTGGATTCATTATTCAGACATCACAACTTCCTCTATCGCCTGAGCTGGGCGAATTACGGCAGGGGTGGCGGGGCTGGTCGCTGCCGCCGGGAAGGCCTGGGCTGTGGCCTTTCCCTTCGTCTTCGGGGGGGCGCAGCTGCGTCCCCCCATTACGTGGCCCGAAGGCCGCCCCGTCTCTGCGCATATTGCGCAGCGCGGGGCTTTACTCGGGCACGCGGCCGCCTTGTGACCTGTGCTTCCACACCTGAAGCACAGGTCGCCCCTATCCGCCGTCGCTGGGCACTGAGGCCGCGTGTGCCCCAGCCCGAGGCACTTGAAGCAGCGCATCGGGCGCGCCTCAAGTGCCTTGACCCTCACGGAGCTCCACCCTATCATGAGCCTGCCCTTTTGCAGCACCGCCTTTGCGGCTGCCACAGGGCAGGACACGAGCGAAGCTCCCACTCCGCCGGGGCCACGGCGGATTTCGCCGGCCTTTACCAGGCCGACGTCACAGCCGCCCGCTTTGGCGACTGCCGCCACCACCTTCTCCTTGGTGGCTGCGTCGTCCAGGCCCGTGATGTCCAAGTCTGTGGACTTTTGGGGCCTGGAGACGATCGCCACCTCCGACAGGACCTCGCGGAGCTTCTCCGCGAGCCTGTCGGCCTTGTCGCTGCTACCGGAGCCAGGGATCTCCATTTTTCTAGCTCCGGTGGCCGTCTGGCGGAATCGCAGCTGGTCGATCCCCAGTTCCTGGAGATCGACCTTCTCTTGTGCCGCCTCCATCACTGCGCCGTATGTGACCCCCCTGTCCACGGCTGCAGTTTGGAGGGACACTACGACCACCGCGGACTTAGGGGTCGCTAGTGCCGGCCTCTTCCTCTTTTTCCCCGGCGTTGCGGCGGGGGCACGCGCTGCTGGTGCAGGCGCAGGGGCGGGAGGGGACGTCTTCCCCTTGCCCTTTCCCTTGCCCCTTCTCACTACCGTCGCCCAGGTATCAGCCTGGGGGACAGCAGCGGAGGGGGCAGCCACCGTAGGCACTGCCGGTGGTAGTGCCGTGGACGATGTTACGACTGCGCGCGGCTGCACAGAAGCCGGCGCACGTGCCGTCTTTGCTGCCGCCTTGGGTGCAGATTTGTTCTGCTTTGTCGGCGCGGGCGTCGGCAGAGTCTGCCCAGCCTTCTTTTTCGCGTCGGCCCTCAGAGGCGGACGGACATTCGGGGCAGGCAGAAGGCGGTCCTCCAGCCCCGCGAGACGCGCATTCAACATGTCCCCGATTGTGCATGTAAGCGAGCGCTTCAGCTCCTCCATAATTTCAGCTCCCTCCATGACAGAGGGGGGCGCAGAACTGGCAACGGTAGTTGCGGCGGCGGTGGCGGTGGCGGCGGCGGCTTCAGACTTGGCTTCTGAAAAGCCCCGACGCAGCGCCTTCACCTCCGACCTGCAGGCTTCGACTTCGAGTCGCAGGCGAGAATTTTCGGCTCGGAGGCGCCGAGTCTCCTCTGCCTCACTCCTGTCAGCGAGGGCGTCCACTACGTCGCGCAGCAACGACGCTGATCTTTTAAGGCGAGCCACGTACTCACCTTTTAGGTTGCCCGATTTCCTGGCAACCTCTAAGATGCAGGCCAGTTTCGCGCCAGCCTGCGCCCGCAACTCCTGCGCGTTTAGCGTGCTCACGTCGCCAGCCCTGGCAGCGACCTCGGAATCACTTCCGGTGTCGGTGACAGGGTCGACGACAGAAGCACCTCCCTTCTTCAAATTCCGCTTGCGCAGGACCTCCTCTAACTCGGCGTCAGAAGCCACTGGCGATGGCTTCACAAATTCATCGCGTGAAGTCCCCGCTTTCACGGACCTTCCTCGCCCTCTTCTGGCAGTGCTGACCTTCGCACCAGCCGTCGCCTCGGTCTCCGTGTCTGATTCTGAATGACCAGGCACGAAGAACAAGGAGGACGGCCGCTTGCGTTGAGTCAGCATAGCCGCTATCCCTACATCGGACTCTGCGTCCGACAAAACCACATTTTCATCATCGACAGAGTCGATGGGAGAGGCCTCCGGGCAGTTGGAACTTCCCCGAAGCGTCCCTCAGAGGTTTCGGCATCCCGAAACACAATTACACAACAAAAGACAAATAACAAAACGACGCAGTTCAACAAACAAATAACAAAACAAAGAAACAAAACATTTCCACTCCCCCGTGGGGGTACCCTTAGGGCAACCACCTCCAAATCAGTGCCACCTTATCGGCGCACCCTTCCTTCACCCTCCGACACAAAAATAACAACAAAATAACAACAGAAAACACGAATTTAATTTTTGAAATTTTTTGCGTGGAGACACCTTACAACACGTCCGCTCCCGTCGAGTGGCGAAAGCAGACTCAACCTAACCTAACCTAACCTAACCTAACCTAACCTAACCTAACCTAACCTAACCTAACCTAACCTAACCTAACCTAACCTAACCTAACCTAACCTAACCTAACCTAAAAAAAAAAAAAAAAAAAAAAAAAAAAAAAAAAAAAAAAAAAAAAAAAAAAACCTACCTACCTACATCTAAACCTACCTACATCTAGACCTACCTACATCTAGACCTACCTACATCTAAACCTACCTACATCTAAACCTACCTACACCTAAGCCTACCTACATCTAAACCTAAGCCTACCTACACCTAAAGCTACCTACATCTAAACTTACCTAAACCCACCTAAACCTAAACAAATTTTAAATTAAAACTGATTAAGTTTTAATTTAAAATTTTTAACTCGTATATGTCTTATTGCATACCCGCACATGTCCCGGGCACAAGTTTGAGCATGCAAAAGACAGTATACAAGTTTTATATAAGTTTAACACACCACAATCAAATACAAGTGTTAAACTCCTTATATACACGTTCCATGTAACGTCCCCTCTATTTGCCTGACGTGTTTGGAGCACCACGCAAGCGTGTTGTCGACTCTGTGTTTATCATGATCATGAACCTTCTCTATCGGTACACATTTATGTGCTTTTTACTGTTTCATTATGACACAAATTTATTATGCTTATTTTTAAAATTTATTATATATGTATGTGTACCCTTTTTACGACAGCGCTCCATTGCCAAAGAGAGGTTTAAGATAGGCCCCCGTTCTGTGCTGCTGACTTTTTATAAATAGCCTCTCAAGAGATTTTAATATTATTGGTTTTCATAATTATAATTAAGTGTAAGAAGGTAAGTCTGTAAGGATTTTAACTTTATAGATCATGTCGCTACTCCTAGCAGTCGCAGCACAGCTTTAATAAGATTAAATGCAATGCAGATGGCACCTCTTAACGAAAGTTATATCGCCATCCTACACCTACATCTACACCTTCACTGTAAATATGAATTATAAATTAATACTTATTTAGTTTCAATTTAAGAAAGAGTTTAACTCCTATATGTCTTATTGCATACACGCACATGTCCCGGACACAAGTTTGTGCATGTAAAAGACATTATTTGAGTTCTATCTTGTATCTACAGTGTATCACACAGCTCATTATCATAATTAACAAGCAGTTCCAAGTTCTTCCATTATTTTAGTTACTTGTTTTTATTTTCTATACACTACGGAACTATTAGCAGCATTTCTTAATGCGTTGCTTCAGACTGAGTGATTATTTGATGTGACGTTTATATGTTTCTATGTGGATGCGACTGTCGTAATAAGATTAAGTTCTTTAATAGAATGCAACGCCAGCATTTTCTATTATTTCCTTGATTTACTTTACACTACTCTAGTATGTTTAGAGCCGGCAGCGACACAACAGGGCCGATGTCAGACATATAGTGAGTATTTAGTTCTATTAGAGTTTACTAAATCGCGTTTTCACTGCAACAATGTGCGCTCGCCAACAACAAGGGAACCTCAGAGTGATGTCGGCACAGCTGACGTCTCCGCCCGCGGCGGGAGCACGGCACGGGTGACATTACAGGTGAGTACTGTCGAGAATACTCAACATGTAGTACTTATTTCATTATATCTCGGGTGTGTTAGCTCAGTGTCCATCGACACACGCGCGCTCGTCCGGGACGCGGGCGCGCGTAGTCAATAGTACAGGATAGAGCTCCGAGAACACAGCGCAACAAAATACAAATATCCATGCAATAAAATGTAAACGTAGAGTATTTGTCTAATAGCGTTTGCCTTATAACTCCGGTGGTGGAACTAACACCATCGGAGTTCAGCTCATTCTTTGGCACATTCGCACTCGTATAAATACGATTTTATAATTATATATATTCAAAATATTTAAATACCCTATACCTGAGGTATAGGGGGTATGCACTTATATGTACCTATACATAGGTACCTGCCTATGTTAATGTATATACCAGTACATCAACAAAACTGTAACTCTGTTTTGTGCCATCTTTTGTATACTTACATGAAATGACATGTATCGTAATGCACACACATATACATATATTCGTATCTCAGTAGTCAGATGTTTGTCTTATCGCACACACGCGCTTGTCCCGGACACAAGTTTGTATATGCTAAAGGCTGTATATGCTACGAGATATATAGATGATACATATGGACGAGATTGCTATATTTACCTGTTTGTTTTTCATATTTATAAATAAGTGCTATTTGCAAGGATTTATATACACATATTTATTATACGTTTATAGATCATGAAGACCTGCTCTTAGCAAATGCTAAGATGAAATGAAATAAAGATGGCAGCTCTTAACGAAACTTATTTCGCTAATCTGTGTACTAACAGAGTGTTACTTTTGTAAATAGGCACCAAATATATAAATCAACATATATTATTATATATACAGTACACACACCAATCATTCAGATATTATATGTTTGTTAATTTTCAATTCATTTCGCACCAACACACGCACACACGCACACACACGCACGCGCGCACGCACGCACGCGCGCGCGCGATTTCAATAATCTTCATATTTATTTTATATCAGTTAAAGTTCTATCTGACATTTACCCTTCGTATTGAGGCATTAATGTTATTTAACTTAATACTTATATCTCAGATACACGTTATTGTTTACTGTTAGATATCTAACTGCATTCACTCGCGTGTCCCGGACACACGCAGTTCGGTGCAACAGATAAATAAATATAAACGCTGAGAACACAGCACAATAAAATATATAATGTTACGGAAGTGGGTACGGGATTGGAAGGAAACAACACTTGTAACGAAAGTGACGATTTATTCACTCGACTGACCGCGCACAGAGTCCGAGATAGTCCCGTGATCGAGTATCTCTACAGTCACTGACACTGGTTCCTGCTCCTTGGGTCTTACTGCACTTTAGCACAGTTACAGTTCACTGTTCACTTCTTAATTGGTTCTTTCTTGTATCTTGTATCCCAAACCCAACTGACTCACGGCGGCGTCTGGAGCCCCCTTATTTTGATGTTCATTCATTTGCATTTTCATTGTCATATTTTCAATCATCATATTTTCGATCGCCTTACCTTGAATCTTTCTAGAATCTTGTATTATTTCAGTCATGTGTTTCTCTAGAACTTTCGATACACTTCCCATTCACTAATAATGTGTGTCCAGAACCTTCCACCGATTCCTCAAAACGCACAAAAAGTGCTTCGCCCCCCTACTACCGTGACGTGCCGTTTGTTTGTTTCTATGTCGATGCGCCCGTCAATATAATATTATATTCTTTAATAGACTCCACAAATTGCCTCATGTTTAAATAAAACATAATCATGAACTTCTTCTATTAAAGTACATTTACCTTCACCAATTTTAAATTAAAACTGACTAAGTTTTAATTTAAAATTTTTAACTCGTATATGTCTTATTGCATACCCGCACTTGTCCCGGACACAAGTTTGAGCATGCAAAGGACAGTATACAAGTTTTATATAAGTTTAACACACCACAATCAAATACAAGTGTTTTCAGCCATTATGGCGAGTTTCAAGGCTTCATATGTAAACAACACGTGCCATGTAACGTCCCCTATCAGCCTGACGTGTGTGAAGCACCACGCACGACACGTTCATGTTGCCTTTGTGTTTGTGTTAAATCTAAATCATGAACTTTTTCTATCTCTAAAGCACATTTATGTGCTTTTTACAGTCTCGTATCGACACACACATATTGACACATTTTCGACAGCACAATAAGTGTCTCAATGAGAGTCATATCGCCTTCTGCGTTCTAAGTTAGATCTATGCCTATATGCCAAAACTACGTAGTTGTATAAGCTATATATATATATATATAGCTATATATTTGTGTATACCATCTTTTGTACACATGAAATGATATGTAGGAGTCACATAATACGTGAATTATACATATGTTCGTCATTATGTCACAGTGGTCAGCTAGTCATATTTATGTTATCGCACACACGCACTTGTCCCGGACACAAGTTTGTATATGCATTGTAATATACTACGACATACAGACACGACATAGACGATACATATTGGGCTGTTTTTGAATTCGTAATTCAGCAAGTAAATCTCTGATACATAATATATTTTCAATTCATTTCTCACACACACACACACACGCACACATGCGCGCGCGTGATGACTACTGTATAATTGTACTATATCAGTTAAGGCTCTTGTCTGACATTTACCTTTCGTATCGAGGTGTTAATGTTTCTCTAACTTCTCAGTTACACGTTATTGTTTACTGTTAGATATCTAACTGCATTCACTCGCGTGTCCCGGACACACGTAGTTCGGTGCAACAGATAAATAAATATAAACGCTGAGAACACAGCACAGTAAAATACATAGTGTTACATTCTTTAATAGAATTTAACATCAGCATATTCCAATTATTTCCTTGATTATTGTGTTTGGAGTATAATACAGTTTACTAAATAGTGGCTCTGTATTGATCTTTGGCATATTCGCTTTCGTATAAATACGATTATTTATAAAACATTTTATACAACGTTTTTATTTCACGTTGATTCTGTTTGAATCAATAACTACAAGTATTATATTACATACCAGGGGTCGGTATTATCGAGTTGCACGCCCTACATATGTTGCGCGCGCGGCGCTCGCGACGCGCGTCGTGCGCCGCGCGCTCGCCAACAACAAGTAAAACATACAGTAATGTCAGCGCAGTTGACGTCTCCGCCCGCGGCGGGAGCACGTCACGGGTGACATTACAGGTGAGTACTGTCGAGAATACTCAACATGTAGTACTTATTTCATTATATCTCGGGTGTAGTTAGCTCAGTGTCCATCGACACACGCGCGCTCGTCCGGGACGCGAGCGCGCGTAGCCAATAGGACGGGATGGAGCTCCGAGAACACAGCGCAATAAAATACAAATACGATTTAGATAAAATGTACGACTGAAACAAGTCAATAAGTTCTCAATTCGACCCCTATGTTTTTTTAAATTGTAGATATTATTTGTCGAACTTGTTTGTAACCTCTCAGTTCCTATACCCTCACCTCTCACCCCCACCCGCGGCACATAACATTATCGTAAACGAGCGTCGCTCAGCGACAACTGTTTATACGCGTCGCCCGCGCCGCTCCCTGCGCCCGCGCGCCGCCCCGCCCGCCGCACCTACATATGTCGCGAGTGAAGCGGAAGTGTGTGGTTACTATCACAAACTTATTAAAGTTCCATGGAATTATCATACAATAATGGAAATTCAGTGCCAATTCTTTGCGCCTTAGGACTTGCGTAGTAACAGAAGCTTTTTATATATTATGTTTTTTACAAAGATATACTCAGAAATTTACAAAATGTTGTTACACTCAGTTCGTGAACATAACTTCGCAAACCTGTACAATGAATAATAAAAATATAATATAGGTATACATTTAACAACATTTAGCATGAAGTACATGCCAACTGACAATTATTGCTACTTGAATGAGTAAATATTTATGTTGAATGTTCAGTGTTGTGTGAGCGCAGTGCAGCCGGGGCGGGGATGCCGCGCGCCGGGCGGCGGCGCAGGCCTTCCGTGGGGTAGGGGCGGCGCGGCCGGCGAGCGAGCGTCGCGTCGCCGCGTCTCGGTCGGGTCGGTCCGGTCAGTCCGCGTGCGAGCGCGTCGCGAGTCGGCCGTGTGTGCGCTGCTCTTGTACGGTACCGGCGCCGCGCCGACTGCATCGGTTCATCAATCGAACTCTCGGTAATTAACATGCAATATTATACAATTGATTGAAGTGCGCCTTCGAACCTGGCTCTGGTGATGGTGATGTGATTAATGTTGTAATGACGGAACTTTAGCGAGTGTGATAACCATACATATATTTTTCTATAACATCATAAACAAAGTGCGATATGACAGATATGTTTACGGTGTTTGTAATCATTGGAAGTAGGTACCTAATAAAAGTTTAGTTAAAACATTATATTTAAAACTTACCTCAGTAGGTAGCTTTTAAACAGGCTGTGGTAGCAGTGAGGTGATACGTTTATAATTGTGGATATCGTTAGATACCTACATAAATTACATATAAACATAATACTTTGAGTAGATACCTATATGGTTTTGTTCGTTGAGCGAGTGGTACTATATCATTCAAATGAAGAATATTTAGTGCATAAAGACGTATTAAATGAGATAAGTCGACAGGTTTAACAAAGTAGCTACCTGTGATGCGAGCGCGCCAGTCGCGTGGTATGTATGCATGAAATAAAGATATAGAGCGGATAAGCACCTACTCGAGATCGGAAGTGACCGTGTGTCGCGGACGGTGGAGATCGGCGCCGGCGTATCCTGCAATATTGGGGGAAACACTGAACGTGCTCGCGGAGCAGAGCGCTCCACGGCGCCGGCGGAGGCCCGGCCGCGGCGCAGAGATGGTGGCTCCGCGGCCGCACCGCCGGCGCCGCCCGCGCCGGTGAAGGGCCGCGGCGGAGGCATGGCGTGGCGCGGGTGGGTGACGCTCACGCTGACGCTGGCGGCGGCGGCCGCGACGTCGGCGTCGGCGCTGTGCGCGCCCGCGCCGCCGACGGGCTGCGTGTGCCGCGCGGGGCCCGCGCTCGAGTGCCGCGCCGCCGGCCTGCAGGCGCTGCCGCCGCTCCCCAGGGACCTGCTCATACTGTGAGTACAGAGTCTACGGCACACTCACACTCACACACACCCTTCAGTTGTTCACGCTTGAACCCAGCCCAGCGTTGTAGCTCAGTCCGATGGACCAGATCAGGTGCCGAGCCCATTTGAGCTAGGTATTAATGAACTCGTTTTGACGATGCACGCGCTACGGTCGCTTTATGTTTGCGCCCTTATTTATAAACATACACTAGCAATACTCCAAGTAGTAAAGATGTACCTATTATCCAAATCCAGTATTAATAAATAAGGAGTAAGGTTAGAGTAAGCTAATCGCACTTTAGTCTCGGCGTAGAAGTTAATCCTCGCGGCCAATGATATTAAACCTACCTATGTATATGTGAGTTGTGCGTATCCATGCTGGGAATGATACAAATGTACAAGCTACCTAGGTATACAAAATGCACCATAAGCACCGGTACCATGAGCACAATATTTTGATATCAGTTATTGTTGAACTATCATGGTACCGACTTCGCCAAGTTATTTCATTTTTTTGAGTGTTGAAGTCGGTTCCATTTCTTGGTAAAAAAAATTTTTCAATCGTGACCTTTGTCACGGGATCAATTGTAATTGTGGTGTAGGTATGTTCACCGATGTCTTCACCCGCCACTATAATATCGTCTAGGTATAAGCACGCATTAATCAGTTTTTTACTTGTAACTCAAAAAGTGCTCGTACGATTTTGATGAAATTGATGAAAGACCACACAAGCAGCATCAGCTTTTAAATAGGTAAAAAAAGAACGATCTAAATCGGTTCATCCTGTCGGAAGTTAGGTACCCATGCGGTAACAAACACAAATAAAGAATAAAAATAATTTAAAAAAACATACGAGTCGAATTGAAAAAGCTCCTCCTTTTTTTGAAGTCTGTTAAAAAGGGACAGACCTGAAATCGGTCTCATTTTTGGCGATTTAAATTTAATATTTTGCGAGTTTTTGTTCATATCGTCTATGATACCTAAGAGTGAATTGTTACAAGATATCTATTGCGAAATAATTGCTGAAATAATAAACGCGTTAATTACCTAAATATAGTTTATAGGTAGATTCATAAATACCGCGTTACAATAACAATACTTTATGACTTTAATATTTAATATATTATTAATTGAATGCGTTTTTTAATTCATATTTAATTATCACGTTTAATTACGTAATAAGTACAAAATGTTCAAGCATACCTAAATAAGTGATCCAAAGTCTTGGTCTAACCAAACCGCAGTACCTACTCTACCTATTTAGTTTGTGAACCAAACACAACAAGTGTTTGGTAACTTAAATTATACATACATAAAATCACTACTTACATATCATTTACCCATTATAAAATACTAAAAGGCGTTTTATATCGGGATCCAAAAATATTATATAATATTAAACCGTACTCCTTTTCCCTGAACATTAACCCAAAATTTAAAAATACGACAACTGTCATACTCTAGATCATCATCATCATCTCAGCCATAGGACGTCCACTGCTGGACATAGGCCTCCCCCATTGATTTCACTCTAGATCGCTCGGTCGAAAACAATGTTATAGACATGTCCGTCTGTGCGCAGTAGGTAGTCTGTGGCCTGGCGCGCAGCGTGAGGGAACAGTACGGAAACTAAGCTTAGTTGATGAATAGCTGCCGACGCTCCGGTGAAGCAATAGATATTGTTATTGATATTGTTTAACATTATTGTTGTGTACAACTCTGTCATAACGGGCATAACCTTTAACGAGTTTTGGTGGAAGCGGCGCGCGGGCGGCGCGGGGGCGCGCGGGCGGCTGCGAAACGTACCTACCGCGTTTCAATCAATGATATTATATGAGTAGGTACCTATATAGTAAAACATCATTGGTTTCAATACGAAACTGCGTGCGCTACCTAATTAATAAAAAACCATTACTTTTGTTCGATGTTTGCTAGTAAAAGAGTGCTGTGAACTAAACGTCACCGATCCTGTATAGGCAGGTACCGTGCTGCCGGCGAGCGGCCGGCCCGCCCAGCTAGCTGTGCGGTCTCGTGTCTACTTATGCCGAGATAACGTACAAACATCATAACTAATATTATTATATATATGAACTTAGTCAGTTCGTCGTCACTCGGAGCAGGTGCGCCTCAGTAACTGTTGCCCAGTCTGTAGAGCCCGGAACATTGTGTCGGTAGGGTATTTATATACTATTAATGAAATGAAATAGCAATGAAATAATCAAGTGGTGTAAGCTCGGGTGATCTCCCCGGCCGTCACCGGACCATGAGTGCCAAACCACTTATCCCTGAAACATCTCCTCTACACACGGCTGTGATGAGCGGGGCCCGGAGGGTATTCTATCGAGGATAGATCCTGTCATGGTATCAAATGCAGTAGTCTCTAGAGAGGCGCATACATTTAGCTTATGCATTGGAGTGAATGGAAACCATTTCGAGCAACTTATTAGTTACGTATAATTGAGATGTTTAAATTAAATTGTAAAAATTTGCTATTTCATTTCATTTTTAGTAATACTTTTTTTTAAGCTTGTGAACCTTATCAGTAACAGAATCCATTGGTTCAATAAAAAGGTGTATTTTTTTTTGACATATCGTTCGTGTCCTTTTCCGTCAAAAGTTAAAGATTTTTGAAAATAAATAAATATGCAGTTATCGTTTTTATATAAATCGAGGGCGTGACTCCTTTCACGACTTTACCCTAACTCTCGTGGTTTCGGACTTGGCCATCACCGCCCTTCTCAAAAACCACCCTGTATTATACAATCCAGAAATGTATTTCAAGTTAATTTTATATTTATTCTAAAACATACTACAATTAAATTAAGTGTGTGTGTGTGTATGAGTGTGATAAAAAACATGGGCACTTATTTTATTAGGGGAGATAAGTCTTCTCCAACTTTCTTCTTATGCACTTTTTGGCGCGCTTTTATCGAGCGCACGGCGCGAGCGGGGGGCCGCGCCTGCGCCCGCGCTAGAGTTGGCTGATCGCTAAGCCAACAACATCCAAAAAAGCATAAGAGGAATTACCTTGAGATGTCGTAACTAACAGCAGGTAATCATTACTATGTATGTATAAGAAAGTGCGTTCATAACATTATTACCGTGCGTTGTGGTACCTTCACTGGGTAGGTTAATTAGTGAAGTCGCAGGAATCAATCGGATCCCGAACGAATTCACGGAGATCGGTCAGGGCCAGCTGCTTCTCTCCGTTTAGCCAACGATGGTGGCGGAGAGAGGGCGCGTGCGCGGGGCGCGGGGCGCGCGCGTCGATGTCTCTAGCTTGGACGCACCTGTAGGCACATAATGGAACTAACCGAACGGCCGAACCTTATAATGTGTACACTACACAGGTCACACTAAACGTTTACAGAACTGGCCGCTTACATAAACAATATTTAAAAAGTAATTACAACATTTGAAAATGGAACTCCTTGGCTGTAGAATGCAGTATGTTTCATCTGACTGTCGATTCGTCGATGTTCGTGTGTCGAGATCGACATCGAGTTTTAAGTGACTTTCGTGACAGTGACAGTGGTAACACCATTAAACGCGACAAACTTGAAAGAAAGAGGGTAGACAGATTTGTCTCCGACTGACAGATTTTTAGGGTTCCGTACAGAAAGGGTAAAACCGGACCCTAGTCCAGAGTGTTAAGGTGTACTTTTAGCAGAGCGTCACAGACTCAGCGTCTATAGCGTCACCGACGCCGCGTCACTAACGCTGCGACAGTGACATTTTGGTGACTTTCGATACCCACGACAGACGCACAGCCTCATCGCTTTCGCCGCGCGACGCGACCGGATTGATATATAAAGCAGTCTTATCATAAAACATTATGGATTTGCAACTTGTTTTGCTAGAAGAGGAAGAAGACGATGATTTGATTTAACCCCTATTTCAGAGCACGTTTTGTCTTTCTTTCTGGTATTCCTATAATGTTCCACGCTTATTAAAATTTCGTCTTCTTCGTCGGTATCAATCTCAACAGATGCCATTTTGTAAAAAGTAACCTCAAAATACAGCGACAGTGCGAGCGCGGCCGAGCGACAGACGCGGGCGTCTGACAACGCGGGCACGGCGGGACTGACGCTGCGTTAGTGTCGCTGCGCTCGAATGATGTTCCCCAGAACTTCATACATTTTTTGGTCGATATCGATAACGACAACAATTCTCGCTCGATCGTTCACACAATGTTTAGTTAGATATTCGCTGTAAAATAAATTATTAAATTAAAATAAACCAAATATGTATGGGGCTCAATTTATTTTCAATTTATATGAAAATTGTCTTCCCAGGAGGCAGTACAAAATGTTTTCACAGTTTGTCGAATGTAGATCCCAAAGTTGTATCGTAAGGCATAAATGAACTTCCGATTTGATGGCGGACATTTGCGTAGTTCTATCGTGCCTGGATAAGTTTAGCTGCTGGCGTGTGCGAGGGCAACTATAACTGTGTACATCGGGCGCGCCGCCACCAGCATCGTGGAAGGGTGGTGCGAGGGCGCGGGCGGGGGTGGCAGACTATGAAGCTCCGTCGGCGGCGGAATATCGACGATGCGCTCTCGGGCGGTGCATCGGGGTCGGGGGCGGGGTGACCCCCCCCCCACCTCCGTGCACCCCCGAGCTGCACCGCGCGGACCCGATGCGACACGATCCTAATCGGTTTAATAGATGCGTCCTCGAGTAAGTTCTGCTCCATCTGCTATTGATCTATGTGGAAGCCGCGGTGCCGTGCGGTCGGCCGCGGCGGGCGTTTTATAAAATAAATACTGATCTATGTAATATAGTGCGTAGAACCGATAGCTCGAATGCAGACTTTGGCCGAACCAAAGTAAAGCAAGGGCATCGACATAAGGAGAGTCGTAGTAGATGAGTAAAGGCCAGTGATGTGGCCCAGTGATACCTACTGACATGATTACGGAACCCGTCAGTGGGGACGAGTAACCTGCGTGTGGGAACCCTTCGAGCTTCGCGACTCACCGCGAGGACGGATCGGCGAGCGTGCGTGACCGACCTCGGCGCGGCTCCACACACGCACCGGTCGCGGTGTTGCACCTCCTACTTATACCTACATACACTGTGCCTCAGTACGCGTGACCATTTACACCGCGACGCGAGGACAGCCAGCCTCCCCTCTCGCGTGCGAGCGTGCCGGGGGAGCCGCACCCCCCGCCACCCGCGCGTGGCCGGTGCGTCGGTCGGTAGTCTGCACTGCACTGTACGTGACGTGTCAGGGAGAAACGATTCCATGCGACTACAATCGTTTGGGTAATACCGACGACGCGACGCGACGTGTCGAAAGTTCGGCGCTTCTGCCTTTTACTACACTACTATATTACAGAGTTGTACTCAGTGATCAGTTTATAGATACCTACATTATGTCCGTGTGACGAGAGCTAAGCTCGCGTCGATGCCGCCGCCGCCCAAGCGAGGTGCGATCGTCCTGCTCTTCCTGCCTCCGCTCCGCCTGCACGCGCGCGGGACATCCGCGTACCGGATATATCCGCTGCTATATCCTATCGAGTCAAGGATGCGCAAACGCAGGCGGCCGCGTCTTCACTCCGGCGCGGCGCTGTGGGGGGGGGCGGCCTCGCGTGCTCGCCGTAGCGAACCAGTTTGATATCCGACCATAAACGAACGATTTGTGAATTGGCAGATTAACTGTCGTAGTAACGTGGCGCGACTTGTCGCCGCGCACTATACGCGACCTCCATGAGTTAGCGAGTCGGCGCCCGGCGCGGCGCGGACTACCACGCGAGTGAGAGCAAGCTTTAGAAAATGGCCAGTTTGTATGTTTTGTTCGCGGCGAACAACACTTGTTATGTGGCGGCAGCTAAAATACTGTTTTTAAAAATTAGAGACTTTATTTGACTATAAATAATTTTACAATGATCTTGGATGGACTCGGAATTGGAACTGGGCTGGCGGGATACGTGCGGGAGTATTTATGTGTAGGGTGAAAGGAAGGGATGGCGATAAGGACGTGGGAACAAAGTACTTGACTTATAAGTAGTTGACTTATTAACTAATGATGTTATGTTGACGAGAAACTTCTATTTGTAAGTCGTTAACATAACGATGTAAGAAATATTTACTTATTAATTAAGAAATAACAATTATATAAATGGTAACTATGATAAGGGTGTTTATGATGGGTGACTCGGCTCGGGTACATAACACACTGTTTCGGGAAAGGAGACACGCGACAATCGCTGGGGAAATGTAATAACTTTTTAATGTTCTATGATTTGTAAATATTTAGTTTTGTACAGCTTACCTTTAACTTTCCACTGTCACTGTTGATCCCTGGAGGACCTGCCTGTCTCCTCTCCGCGCACCTACTGTCAATATCTCCGGAAGCAGTTCCCGGTTCCCTCTTCTGCTTCTGAACTCTATAATTATACTCTATGTGCTGTGTGTGTTAGATATATATATGAATGTATTATCCTGTTATAATTGTTTTAATGTGTGACGCAGCGCGCGGGTGCAATGTGACTAAGTTAAGTTAAGCGAATCACATGTTGTTTTGACAGTGTATACTTGTATAGCTACCCCGCAAACTAAACTCATGAACTATTAGATATAAGGTTGAGTTTTGTTTGCGCCGCACACCACTACTGGCCACACCAACCACTACTGCAAAGTTCAAAAGTGTGAAATAACTTGTTGAAGTCGGTACACACTTTTAGTTATTGGAATGCAACTCAAGAACAGATTTTGAGGAAATATAAATGGGACCACACTAAAAGAATCATCTAAATCGGTCCAGCCGGTCGAAAGTTCTGAAGTTATAGACTTTTTTTTAAAACCGGTGAAACAGCCTTCTCAACTTTGGAGTCAGTTAATTTTTCTATTGAGGCATTCACATGATATGGATGTTAAGCTATTTATGTGCTGAGTAAGTTGGTCGCGGCGGGTACGCTCTAGTATATATATATATATATATATATATATATTCTTGACGATCAGAAGTGTATTCAATTTTGAAACAGAAAATACAAAGCGAACTATGAACATTTTTCATTGAAATTAAATAACAAAACTCGATATCACTAAACACGACAACAATTCACGTAGACTCCTAAGCCACGTCTGATGTCTCCGAGTACCCAGGTAGAAGTGTCCAGCAGTGGACTAAATAAGGCACGTCCGCTCAGTACGATGTCCCGTAGTAGAATGACTCGTCCAAGCCAGACGCGCCGGTGACGTAACGTCGGTCGCCCCTTCCACTTGCTACGTCATTGCGTCGACGTCCGATGCCGGCGAGCGCCCGAGTAAAAGTGTGCGCGCTTCGGTTCTGTCTGGCTTATATAGCCAGTCTGCCGCTCGCCCCACTACTACCGCTAGGGGCGTGTAAGACGGCCTCTCCTGACACCCTGACGTCCCCGTCAGGTTCTTCAGGCTTTTCTCGTTAACACAATACACCAGAACACATGTTGTGCTGAGAATCGTTCCGTCTAACACAAACTTGGCTTACTGACATACTTATCCACACGCTGGCCCAGCAAATCACTAGGCATGTAGCCAATAATGCAGATGTTCATGTGGCGTGGCTCACAACTCGCGAAGAAGGCCGAACGAAGCACCCGGCAAAGTCCATTCGTCGCAGTAGCAGCAATAGCTGCCAGAGCTCGTGTGCCACGAGACCCCGCCTTCAGCAAACAAGCAAAGAGCAAACACTCAGCGCACATTCGCCGCGCCAAAACAGCATGTGTAGTTTTCTATTCTTTCATTCATCACACAATCACGGCCCTCTATCACCGATACACTCCAAGCTATACCTATGTGAGCTAAATCTCTTCAATACATTCATCACACACATCTTACTGCATCAGCCACTTTTCATACCGATTCTAATATGCATTACGAAATGCCGTCAAACTCTACATAGCCACATTGTCGGAGCTGCGAGATAGCCACAATGTCGGGGCACGAAATAGCCACAATGTCGAGGCTGCGAGTACCACAATGTCGGGGCACGAGATAGCCACAATGTCGGGGCTGCGAGTACCACAATGTCGGGGCACGAAATAGCCACAATGCCGGGGCTGCGAGTACCATAATGTCGAGGTACGAAAGAGTCACAATGTCGAGGTACGAAAGAGTCACAATGTCGAGGTACGAAAGAGTCACAAAGTCAGTGCTGCGGGTACCACAATGTCGAGGTACGAAATAGTCACAAAGTCAGTGCTGCGGGTACCACAATGTCGAGGTACGAAATAGTCACAAAGTCGGTGCTGCGGGTACCACAATGTCGAGGTACGAAATAGTCACAAAGTCGGTGCTGCGAGTACCACAATGTCGGGGCACGATATAGCCACAATGTCGGGGCTGCGAGTACCACAATGTCGGGGCACGATATAGCCACAATGTCGGGGCTGCGAGTACCACAATGTCGGGGCACGAAATAGCCACAATGCCGGTGCCTACACCCAATAGGAATGCATCTCCCAGGCCGGAGCTCGCACAACAGGCATTCGTCTGCCAGGCCAGAACCCACACGTATCGAGGATGCGCCAGCTAAGCCAGAGCCCACACGTATCGGGAATTCGTCTGCCAGGCCGAAATTCTGCGAATTATTTCAAACAAATAAACACAATTTGGTTTTTACATCAGTATTGGTAAAACGTCCGCCTTCCTAGGACTCGGCCTACCTGACCTTTACTTATAAGCCTTCCGAATTAGCAACTTTGATCGCTTGGAATGAAATTTAGTTTTGTGGGTAAACACAAAAAACGTTAAAAAATGACTGAGTAAATAATAGTACACGCTCAATAGAATGTCATACAATTGTCTGCTCTAATGCCGCATCGGCAGATCTATGCTTTCCAGCTTCAAATGTCAGTAGCCAACAGGACAAACGCGCCCATTACTAAAAATGGCACAGACAAATACGGATGTGTTTGTTGTAATTTTAGCAGATGCTAAAATTTTGAAACACAATAGTTGTAACACTACAAGAGCGTTCTACTTCCTTGGTATCAATCTCACTTACTAGGCGCTATGTGGAATTTTCACGGGAGCTTAAACCAACTTCATTTAACGGCGGTATAAAACTGTGGGTACTTTGAGAATTTATAAACGGTCAGAAATTGCTCAAATTAATTACGTTGTTATTTCACACAACATTTAGCATTTAGACAGACTACGCACTGGCTTCACCCGCAATCACAGGAAGCAATGGAGTGCGACAATAGCGCACTTGACGTGATAGTTCGGCATGCAAAACAATTTAGCAAACAAAAATGAACAATAGATCCTCGTAGTAATTTTCAAAATTTAAATTCACACAAACCGTGATATTTCCACAGTAAAACATACAAACAATAGAACAAAGAAAGTAATTAACGTGTTGTGGTTTGTAATCCGAAAAAAAGTTATTCGCAGCTAGAGAGATGGCGAACGATCAAGGTCGCGTGTTTTTAAGCGAATCCCACTTCTGATCTTGACGATCAGAAGTGTATTCAATTTTGAAACAGAAAATACAAAGCGAACTATGAACATTTTTCATTGAAATTAAATAACAAAACTCGATATCACTAAACACGACAACAATTCACGTAGACTCCTAAGCCACGTCTGATGTCTCCGAGTACCCAGGTAGAAGTGTCCAGCAGTGGACTAAATAAGGCACGTCCGCTCAGTACGATGTCCCGTAGTAGAATGACTCGTCCAAGCCAGACGCGCCGGTGACGTAACGTCGGTCGCCCCTTCCACTTGCTACGTCATTGCGTCGACGTCCGATGCCGGCGAGCGCCCGAGTAAAAGTGTGCGCGCTTCGGTTCTGTCTGGCTTATATAGCCAGTCTGCCGCTCGCCCCACTACTACCGCTAGGGGCGTGTAAGAATATATATACAGGGTGTCCCAAAAGTCAACGTCCAACCGAAAACCCAAGCTAGGCCTAGTTGTGGGGGCTCTCAAAAAAAAAGAAAAAAAAATCTATCTCATGTAGTTTCGAAATGACAGCCATTTTTCTTAAATTGACACCCTGTGACGAGTTTACGACTACTGGGGCTACAAATGAGCTCTTTTATAATTTTATTTTTGTGTGGAGTAGTCTTAAGTGATGCTCCTACAAATTCCAATTCATCATTTGCACACAACTTCATTGGAATTTCAGAAAATATCCGTTTTATACCGAACCATGACGTGAAAATGACTACATCACTAAACTTTGACAGTCTGTACTGAAAAAAAAATCTACTATGCAATTTCGGCAAGTGCCCTTAAAAGTTGGCGCATTTAATGGGCTTTCCAAAATGGTATAATACTTACTAAATTATTTCTTAGACGACGAGAAAAAAAAAATTAAAGGCACGAAACGTACTGAATTATTGTACGTATACCACGCTGTTGTATTAGCGTGCTATCTGTTTCACCCACACTAGCCAAAATGTCAATTTCGTCTCGCTCACACATTGTAGAAAGATTCACTGACACCAAGTAGCGTCACTCTCCGTCCCGCTCTAACATTTCTTCGTCTCTTTCTTTTAGTAGCGTCACTATCCCGCTCTAACTTTTCTTCGTCTCTTTCTTTAATTACACCTTACAGAACGCCTAGATGATATTAGAATAATTTTGAGAAAGTTTTATGACTAACTAATAATAAGCTAAATATCGACTTTCTTAATTTTTTTTTTCTCGTCGTCTAAGAAATAATTTAGTAAGTATTATACCATTTTGGAAAGCCCATTAAATGCGCCAACTTTTAAGGGCACTTGCCGAAATTGCATAGTAGATTTTTTTTTCAGTACAGACTGTCAAAGTTTAGTGATGTAGTCATTTTCACGTCATGGTTCGGTATAAAACGGATATTTTCTGAAATTCCAATGAAGTTGTGTGCAAATGATGAATTGGAATTTGTAGGAGCATCACTTAAGACTACTCCACACAAAAATAAAATTATAAAAGAGCTCATTTGTAGCCCCAGTAGTCGTAAACTCGTCACAGGGTGTCAATTTAAGAAAAATGGCTGTCATTTCGAAACTACATGAGATAGATTTTTTTTTCTTTTTTTTTGAGAGCCCCCACAACTAGGCCTAGCTTGGGTTTTCGGTTGGACGTTGACTTTTGGGACACCCTGTATATATACATATATATGTGTTTGTATTATTGTACTGTCGGTGTCGCTGTAAGTCAACTCGACTCGCAACCTAACATTTTATGTGTGATCACAATGTGGTAAAGGTTGCGCTGCCCTTGCCAGTCCGCGCTCTCCGTTCTACAAAAGGCGGGGGCCGACGTCAATGTCAATGATATGCGACTGATACGCGTTATCAGAATGTGTAATTGATCACCGGCAAGGGAATGAGCGGCGCGGACGGGAAGGGTCGTGGACGGGAAGGGTCGTGGACCCCACACCCGCGGGGGGAGCGGCGGGGCAGTGTCGCCGACCGCGATGATGGATGGTGTCTCGGTAACGAGCGGTGCCCACCACCGCCGACCCCCGGCCCCTCGCCCCCGGCCCGACCGCACCGTCCTAATCGACGATTCGCTTATTGTGCATCACTAGACAGGAGGTAAATTGAAAGCGAAATGAAACTCAAAGCGCATAAAGCGCGCCTCTGCCGAGCGCCCTTTTGGAATCCAGTGCGTGGGCTCATGTTCAACGACGTGCGAGGCGCGCCTCCCGCAGACAAATGATAACCGCTCACTTAGTGACGATTGCTGTCGCGACGCGGAGCGGGCGCGCGGCGCGACGCGTCCGCCGCGCGATGTACAGCGAGCGCGACGGTCGAGCCGCGTCACTAGTGTCTCGGTGCGCGCCTCCCGCAGACAAATGATAACCGCTCACTTAGTGACGATTGCTGTCGCGACGCGGAGCGGGCGCGCGGCGCGACGCGTCCGCCGCGCGATGTACAGCGAGCGCGACGGTCGAGCCGCGTCACTAGTGTCTCGGTGCGCGCCTCCCGCAGACAAATGAAAACCTCTCACTTAGTGACGATTGCTGTCGCGACGCGGAGCGGGCGCGCGGCGCGACGCGTCCGCCGCGCGATGTACAGCGAGCGCGACGGTCGAGCCGCGTCACTAGTGTCTCGGTGCGCGCCTCCCGCAGACAAATGAAAACCTCTCACTTAGTGACGATTGCTGTCGCGACGCGGAGCGGGCGCGCGGCGCGACGCGTCCGCCGCGCGATGTACAGCGAGCGCGACGGTCGAGCCGCGTCACTAGTGTCTCGGTGCGCGCCTCCCGCAGACAAATGAAAACCTCTCACTTAGTGACGATTGCTGTCGCGACGCGGAGCGGGCGCGCGGCGCGACGCGTCCGCCGCGCGATGTACAGCGAGCGCGACGGTCGAGCCGCGTCACTAGTGTCTCGGTGCGCGCCTCCCGCAGACAAATGAAAACCTCTCACTTAGTGACGATTGCTGTCGCGACGCGGAGCGGGCGCGCGGCGCGACGCGTCCGCCGCGCGATGTACAGCGAGCGCGACGGTCGAGCCGCGTCACTAGTGTCTCGGTGCGCGCCTCCCGCAGACAAATGAAAACCTCTCACTTAGTGACGATTGCTGTCGCGACGCGGAGCGGGCGCGCGGCGCGACGCGTCCGCCGCGCGATGTACAGCGAGCGCGACGGTCGAGCCGCGTCACTAGTGTCGCGACGCGGAGCGGGCGCGCGGCGCGACGCGTCCGCCGCGCGATGTACAGCGAGCGCGACGGTCGAGCCGCGTCACTAGTGTCTCGGTGCGCGCCTCCCGCAGACAAATGATAACCGCTCACTTAGTGACGATTGCTGTCGCGACGCGGAGCGGGCGCGCGGCGCGACGCGTCCGCCGCGCGATGTACAGCGAGCGCGACGGTCGAGCCGCGTCACTAGTGTCTCGGTGCGCGCCTCCCGCAGACAAATGATAACCGCTCACTTAGTGACGATTGCTGTCGCGACGCGGAGCGGGCGCGCGGCGCGACGCGTCCGCCGCGCGATGTACAGCGAGCGCGACGGTCGAGCCGCGTCACTAGTGTCTCGGTGCGCGCCTCCCGCAGACAAATGATAACCGCTCACTTAGTGACGATTGCTGTCGCGACGCGGAGCGGGCGCGCGGCGCGACGCGTCCGCCGCGCGATGTACAGCGAGCGCGACGGTCGAGCCGCGTCACTAGTGTCTCGGTGCGCGCCTCCCGCAGACAAATGATAACCGCTCACTTAGTGACGATTGCTGTCGCGACGCGGAGCGGGCGCGCGGCGCGACGCGTCCGCCGCGCGATGTACAGCGAGTGCGACGGTCGAGCCGCGTCACTAGTGTCTCGGTGCGCGCCTCCCGCAGACAAATGATAACCGCTCACTTAGTGACGATTGCTGTCGCGACGCGGAGCGGGCGCGCGGCGCGACGCGTCCGCCGCGCGATGTACAGCGAGTGCGACGGTCGAGCCGCGTCACTAGTGTCTCGGTGCGCGCCTCCCGCAGACAAATGATAACCGCTCACTTAGTGACGATTGCTGTCGCGACGCGGAGCGGGCGCGCGGCGCGACGCGTCCGCCGCGCGATGTACAGCGAGCGCGACGGTCGAGCCGCGTCACTAGTGTCTCGGTGCGCGCGCGACCACACCACCGCGGTCTCACCCGCGTGGACTACGATGTCAACATCTGATATTCCTCCGGTACTGTTTACTTTTATTGGAATAATCCTATATGTGCGGACAGACCGATGGCTGGTCACCAAGTAGAATTGGGTATTCTGTACAATTAACAAAATATGGACTAAGCTATGGTCTAAAATAAAGTTTTATCTATTTATTTATACAAAATATATACTTTTAAATTATTTATAAAATTTTGTTTATTTAAATTCATGTCAATATTTATTACAATATGTCATCTATAAATAAAGTCAACAAGCGTAGGACTACGCTCAATCAAAAATGCCTCCCCTAAATCCCCTCAAGTGTGGAACCCGGATTACAGTACCTACGTATACGGTATCGAAAGGGTGATTATGACAACAATTGCAAACATCACCACCACCACCACCATAAGCGGCGGGAAGCGGCGGACCTCACATTCCTACACGACATATTAAACAGCAGAATCGATACACCTTTATTGTTATCTGCTATCGGATTTGTGGCCCCTACGAGACCGTCGGTGCGGCGTAATCACCTGCGACTGAGTTACCCACCCTGCCAAACTAATTAAAAAAAAAAAAAAAATGGTTGTCTGTAAAGTCAGTTTACGGACGATAGATTTACGTGATAACGACATAATCATGTATGACTTTGACTTTTGTCATTGTCATTGTCATTGTCATTGTCATTGTCATTGACCATTGACCATTGACCATTGACTTTGACTTTGACCATTGACCATTGACCATTGACCATTGACTTTGACTTTGATTATATTATCTAAATCTAGATAAAACTCAGGTGGAACGTTACGCGGAACGTTACTATTTTTCATTTTGGCATTCATCAATTTATAAAACGTTATCACGTCAAAACTCGTATATACCACGTGCGTGTAGTAACTATAACCAAAATTACTCAATGAGCATAGATATATTTAACAGTAGACATAGCATATTTAAAAATACAATTACACAAGCCTACTTCGGCATCACTGAGAGTACCTAGTTTTTATACAAACACTATATATATACTCACATACCCACATAAGGATGTGTTGAATCGTGATATTTACTTATTATTATGTATTATTATTATGTACTGTGCACTTTATTACCCATGTGCGGAAACTTTAAAAAGCTTACATTAACTTACAAATATCCATTAGCATTCATATAAGCTGTAGTTTTCCGAAGAGAATAAAAATAAAATAAAATAAATGCCCCCTGCCCGAGCGTGCCCATTATAGCGGCGGTGTTCCCGCGCTGAATGGCTGTTGACACTTGCTGTGTTAAAAACCATCCGGGCCGGGGCCCCGCCCCTTTTCTCGTAGACGCGTACCAATCTCAGCGATTATCTTATTGGCTTGTACGCTCCACGGGCCCGCCGGCTCCAGCGCAAAACCCACAAAGTCATAAGGAATTGCTAAATCGGCGTACTTTTGCTTCTTGATGTTTGCAGCGGCTTCCGCCGCGCACCCGGCACTCTGCTGCGACCCACGCAAATGGCAGGCTGCAAACGTGCACACACACGTAGCGTCCCAGACTATACACCGCCCGCGCTGCCAGGGGATTAGCGTCAACCCGTCGGGACGCTTGCCATCCGACCGACACAATCCTGGAGGTTCCAGAACCGACGGCACTTCAGCAGAAACAAAAGCTCGCCTCGAGATATCGTTAAGGTCGAGGCTGCCGACCGGCGCTTCGCGCACAACTGGGGCCATGGGGACCGTCCGCTCCCACGCGGGCCCCGCATCTACACGAGTGCGGCTCGCAGAGTGAGCGCCGCCGCCACCCGCACAGTCATTGTCCAGCAGCGCGCCCATGCAGCCGGGCTCCTGACTCCGGCGTAGCGGCGGCGGTCAGACGAGCACGGGCGACTCCAGAGCTAGTTTCACGCAGCTGCAGAAAAGCTGTCTTAAAAGCCACATCGTCCCAACTCCTCTGCCTCTCCGGCCTGGGGGGAACGGTTCCGTCCGCACAGTTGGCAGACCAAACGCGTAATGCCTCCGCCGCGTATGGAACACGAAACCCGTCAGCATCAGTATGTAGGATATTAGTGACAAGTCTCGCGCCTCCATAGGGTCTCGCGCCTCCATAGGGTCTCGCGCCTCCATAGGGTCTCGCGCCTCCATAGGGTCTCGCGCCTCCATAGGGTCTCGCGCCTCCATAGGGTCTCGCGCCTCCATAGGGTCTCGCGCCTCCATAGGGTCTCGCGCCTCCATAGGGTCTCGCGCCTCCATAGGGTCTCGCGCCTCCATAGGCGGACGCCAGGAATGCAAGGGTCCTGCCTCTCGAAGCCGGCGAACTCCCAATCCACCATGCCGGCTCGGCTCCACTGCGGCGTATCTAGACTGACATCGAGCGTCTCTTGTAGAGTTTGCTTCAGACTGTCATCGAAATGCTGCACTTCTTCCGGAAACAGCCGCGTTGGAGCCGTGCTCACAACGTAAGTCAGCCGAGGCAGAACAGGCAAGAGTGAGGGAACGTGTGCCGGGAGACATCTGAAGCGCCCGCCAGAGAAGCCAAAGTGTGAGGCCACCAGGCATTCGGCCACACCATCAGTAAATACGGGGGCCCCCGGAAGAGTTAAGGAACTCCGATCCGTGAACCTGAGCCCTGGAACCAGAGAAGCGGCCGATCGGGCTGGTATATCGGCGTCTAATGTCCCGTCGGAGAAACATTCGTTAACATTAAATTATATATTTAAACTAGTATTTCGGGTGGTGCGCGGGCTGCGAGCAGCCCGCGTTATCGATGTGCATATGTATTTTTTATTAAAGTTTTAGTTGCAGTTTAAAAAATATATATAAAATTCTTATACAAGTCGAGGAAGTGACAGTTTCTTCTAGTTCAGTACAAAGTGTGAGCAGGGTTACCATGTGCAAGTTGATTTTTTCGATAAAATTTTAGTCGATGTAAAATCGCCCCAAGATTGTAATCGAGTTTTGTTGAGGGACAATACCTCTAAGTGCAGTGGTTAACGTGGGCCGTTGCCTCGGAGACCAGCTCGAGATGTGGAAAAAGCTCCCCATTCGGGACTCGGCCTTCGGCCTCGTTAGTGACTCTCCTAAGGAATGTAAACGCGTAACACCCCATTCGTAAGTGACTAACACGGCTCGGCCTACGGCCTCGCGGAGGCCACGCTCGGCCTTCGGCCTCGCGGGCCGAAAGCTCGGCCTTCGGCCTCGCAGGTTTGAAGCTCGGCCTGCGGCCTCGCAACCGTGACGTTGTATCGTCAGCGAAAATCCCCATCCAGTAAATAAAAAGATTTAAAAATTCTCATGCAAGTCGAACAACTGACAGATACTTTTAGTTCCCGTGAGCGGTTGCATCAAAGACCAGCTCGAGATGAGGAAAAAAAACTCCCCATCCGGGACTCGGCCTTCGGCCTCGTTAGCGACTCACCTGAGGGTCGTTAATTCGTTACACCCCATTCGGAACTCGGCCTTCGGCCTCGTAAGTGACTAACACGGCTCGGCCTGCGGCCTCGCGGAGGCCACGCTCGGCCTTCGGCCTCGCGGGCCGAAAGCTCGGCCTTCGGCCTCGCCCTGGAAGCTCGGCCTTCGGCCTCGCAGGTTTGAAGCTCGGCCTGCGGCCTCGCAAATAAGAAGTGGTTTCGCCATCAAAAATCCCCATCCAGTAAAAAAAAAACAAATGACGTCATCCAAAAAATTTTTTCATATTTGGAATCAGGGACCCCCAATCTCCCTAAATACCAAATTTCAGCTAGATCGGAGCAACTTGGATTTTGGTATCCGGGTCGAAGGACCAATTTTTAATTTTTGACTAAAACCCCAAATTTTCCTACAAACCCTCTATAACATTTGTTCAAACTCCCCATTGCCACCTATAACGGTTCGGGAGCTGCGGTCGTTTTAAATTTGTATGGGAGAACCTCTTTTTTGTTCGGGAGGGTAATTTTTTTTCAACTTTCCAAAAAGGTCCCAGGGTTTTAGTCATTTTTAGTTTTGACACCTACCCCCCATCGATTATGGTTTCCGAGATCCATACACCAGTTCCATCAAAGAAACCAAAAATGACACTTTTCGGATTTTTCTGGTAGTCACAGAAACCTCCTCTACACTTTTCCCCTACATCACAAACACCCCCCATCGCTCCTTCTGGGAGAACAATGATGTCAATGAGTCAGTGAGTCAGTCAGTCAGTGAGTGGTAATCGAGCTTTATATAATATGGTTAATGTTATGTATATTATAAAACATTAGTTTGTTATAACTGGAAACTTAAATGACTTCAAGTACATATAATATCACCTATACTTAACTTAAAATAATGACCATTAAAGTGCAGATTGTATCGGGATGTCGGGGACTTCTTAAAATGAAGGATATTGTTGGTAAATACATCGACTCGCTTAGTTCTAGTGCGACATGACACCCACCGCCGCGCGACCATTGTCAGAGGAGCGTCTGGCCGCGGTCGCGCGCTCGACGCAGGTATGTTAGTATGGGAGAGGTTGCGAACTCGCGCAGCTCCACGCGGTCTCGAAGGCGCAGAGATACAAAGCTCCGATAACAACATACTTACATGTCGTTCGTGTGCGCTTTAGCTGGGCGCGGGCGCGGGCACGCGCGGGGGCGCGGGCGCGGGCGGGGGCGCGGGCGGTAACTAACATACCTACTAGGTACCGCACACACACACACACACAAACGTAGGAAAAAAGGTATTTTTCTTCGACTTCAAAAAAAGGAGGAGATTTTCAATTCTACCCATCGTGTTTTTTTTTTTGTCTTTTTTTTAAATGTTTGTTACCGCATAACTTTCGCCTGGGTGAACCGATTTTGATGGTTCTATTTTTATCTGAAATCTGGTTCTTCCTGCTTTTTTCCATTCCATTTAAATTACATTAAAATCGGTTTAGCGGATTTTGAGTTACACTCAAATAAGTGAAAAGTGCTACGCATACCTCGATGATATTATAGTTGCGGGTAAAAACTTTGGTGAACATACATAATGACAATCGATCCCGTGAGTAGCGAAGGTCACTGAAGGGGTGAAAAAAAATATACCAAAAAATGGAACCGTCTTCAACACTCAAAAGTGTGAAATATTCCAGTTGGCTTTCATTGACCAATTAAGGACGCATCATATTTATTTGTTCTCCTCGGAGCCGATAGACCGGTCGTGTTTACACAAGTACCTACGTCACGTCATGTTACACAGTGACACGCCTCGGACAGAGCACTTTAGTAAACCCGAGATCAAAGAATCGAGGAGGATAAAGTATGTACCGCTCCTGACCGCCGCTCCTGGAGCGCCCCCCGAAACCCATTCCCGTGCATCAGCTCCATTGGACAGCTATTATTCCTCCAGATCAGATGGCTCAGGGCTCCGGCGCCTCCATATACTCACTCGTATCGTGTCGTGCTCGCGACCCGACCGTCGTCAAAAACTCGCTAAACTCTAAGTTACTAAGTTTTTAACCGTTTGATTATTCAAATGACTACTTTTCAGTACGCCAACTAAATGACAAGCCTAGCCGGTGGGAGCATCGGCTGTCAAACTGACGGACGCTGGTTTTTTTTTTATCACACTCAGACCCCCGCACTAGGATTCCCTGTATCGCGGGAGGCATGGCCACACATAATCACAGCACACAAACATCCAAGACCCGAAACAAACATCTACACTCATCGCACAAATGTTTGCTCCTGCCGGGATTCGAACCCAGGGTCCCGGAGACGCAGAAGTCATGTCAAGACACTAACCACTGCGCCACGGCGACCGTCTACCTCTACGTTGAACCTCAAAAACGCGAATGGCTTTTGTGAAGGCAACAACGACATCAAATTTCCAGGATGGTGGTAGGGTACTTTCAAGTGCCTGTCTGGCTCGCTTTCACCCACAAGTTCGAAGAACTCTTAACAAACGCATAGTGTGTTCATGCAGCAGGCCTTGTAAACATTTTTGGTCTAACGTTACACTATGTATACATTCGATCACATCGTCACTGTCCAAGTGAGATAACTTTGTCAAACGCTAGATTATAAAGTATAAAAATATGGTCACTGATGAGCACTATTCACAACAGGCTAATCAATATAATAAAAAGTTGTATCATACACCTTCGTACAAAACGTAGGTAAATATTCATATATTATTTATTGTATCTATTTTATAAATGTATCATATTGTTGCTCACACAAGCAATCAGGCGCTACTCGGCTAACGATTGCTCGATTGTGTATTCTATCAGGCGTAAGCAAGGTACATAGTAAATGTTCTCTCTATAGGGATACAACAGGAGCTATCTATACTACATGAGCGCTCTTTCTTTGGACAGATATGTTAGAGCCCCTTGTATTCAGATGTTAAAATAATAATATTAGGAGGCAGAGCGATGCAAGCACAGGTCCGACGTTGACAGTGGTCACGGGAGGAATGCGCGGGTGGAGAGCAGCGCGGATAAGCCAGCTGAGATCACGTGATCCCGCGCGGCACTAAGAATTTAACGAAATAAATTCATATAAAATCAACAGAAATGAATATTGAAAAAAAAATCTTGACCGTTCCTAGATAATGCCCTTATCTATCAAACAAAGTAAGGTTCATATGAATGTTGTTATTATTTTGTAAGATATACGTATTTTAATTTTTGAAAAGCATATTTTTCAAAAATTAAAACTATCGAGAAAACTTTACTTAACCGGATTTTGAATCCTGACTGTTCCTTTATGCTGAACCAAAAATACTAAAACTGAAAAAACCAAAGCTCTGTCTTCTACACATGGTTTAAAATACATTTTTAAAAATAGCACAAACACTTCCATTTTATATGATGTGTTTATGTGTGCAAGTGTGAGTGACCATGCGCGTTGTTCGATTGTTCCAGGGACGTGTCCAGCAACAACATCAGCTCGCTGCCGCGCGACGCGCTGCAGCCCGCCGCCGGCCTGCGCGACCTGTGAGTACCCGTCTGCCCGTCCATCCAACACTGGCGACTATACACCGCTCCGCCCGAACTGTGGCACTGCGCCCGCGCCCGCGCCCGCGCCCGCGCCCGCGCCCGCGCCCGCGCCCGCGCCCGCGCCCGCGCCCGCGCCCGCGCCCGCGCCCGCGCCCGCGCCCGCGCCCGCGCCCGCGCCCGCGCCCGCGCCCGCGCCCACGCCCGCGCCCGCGCAACAACCGATACACACCTAGACTACCCCCTACGTACGCGGGAGTCGATTTGCTGCGAGTGTCAAGTTGTGTTCGAGGTTATTCCAACTAGAATAAATTAGTATCTGCTGAGAAAATCGTCGAGTCATGACGTCTAAGCGCAGATCTGATTCGATGGCGTGTGTCAGTTCCTCGCGGCACTCGGACGGCAGGTCGCGTGCGGGGCCTGTGGCTGTCACTGTGTGTCAGTTCCTCGCGGCACTCGGACGGCAGGTCGCGTGCGGGGCCTGTGGCTGTCACTGTGTGTCAGTTCCTCGCGGCACTCGGACGGCAGGTCGCGTGCGGGGCCTGTGGCTGTCACTGTGTGTCAGTTCCTCGCGGCACTCGGACGGCAGGTCGCGTGCGGGGCCTGTGGCTGTCACTGTGTGTCAGTTCCTCGCGGCACTCGGACGGCAGGTCGCGTGCGGGGCCTGTGGCTGTCACTGTGTGTCAGTTCCTCGCGGCACTCGGACGGCAGGTCGCGTGCGGGGCCTGTGGCTGTCACTGTGTGTCAGTTCCTCGCGGCACTCGGACGGCAGGTCGCGTGCGGGGCCTGTGGCTGTCACTGTGTGTCAGTTCCTCGCGGCACTCGGACGGCAGGTCGCGTGCGGGGCCTGTGGCTGTCACTGTGTGTCAGTTCCTCGCGGCACTCGGACGGCAGGTCGCGAGCGGGGCCTGTGGCTGTCACTGTGTGTCAGTTCCTCGCGGCACTCGGACGGCAGGTCGCGTGCGGGGCCTGTGGCTGTCACTGTGTGTCAGTTCCTCGCGGCACTCGGACGGCAGGTCGCGAGCGGGGCCTGTGGCTGTCACTGTGTGTCAGTTCCTCGCGGCACTCGGACGGCAGGTCGCGTGCGGGGCCTGTGGCTGTCACTGTGTGTCAGTTCCTCGCGGCACTCGGACGGCAGGTCGCGTGCGGGGCCTGTGGCTGTCACTGTGTGTCAGTTCCTCGCGGCACTCGGACGGCAGGTCGCGTGCGGGGCCTGTGGCTGTCACTGTGTCAGTTCCTCGCGGCACTCGGACGGCAGGTCGCGTGCGGGGCCTGTGGCTGTCACTGTGTGTCAGTTCCTCGCGGCACTCGGACGGCAGGTCGCGTGCGGGGCCTGTGGCTGTCACTGTGTGTCAGTTCCTCGCGGCACTCGGACGGCAGGTCGCGTGCGGGGCCTGTGGCTGTCACTGTGTGTCAGTTCCTCGCGGCACTCAGACGGCAGGTCGCGTGCGGGGCCTGTGGCTGTCACTGTGTGTCAGTTCCTCGCGGCACTCGGACGGCAGGTCGCGAGCGGGGCCTGTGGCTGTCACTGTGTGTCAGTTCCTCGCGGCACTCGGACGGCAGGTCGCGTGCGGGGCCTGTGGCTGTCACTGTGTGTCAGTTCCTCGCGGCACTCGGACGGCAGGTCGCGTGCAGGGCCTGTGGCTGTCACTGTTGGATGGTCTATGATCTCGTGCGGCATCTTCTTTGCCGTAACTGGTCACGAGTCCGAGGGCGGCCGAGTTCGCTCCTTGACGATAAGGACGTTACTAGAATAGGAAATGTTAATGCGTGTTACCATTACTGCTAGGCTATCGTCGACACACAGCTGCGTCCGTTCGAGTCGTTAGTGCGGTCCTAGCCTCGGCGGCTCCACGTGTCGCCACTCGCAGCTCGCAGCCGTCACATCTCGATCATAGATCGTTTATTGCCACAATACAAATATTACAATCAATGCTCAAATAAGTATGTGTGGCAAGAGCGATAGCCTGTGTTATGTATGTATGTATGTTATGGCGGCGCAGCGCACCGGCAGGCGGCGGGCTCGTCCGTCATCATTCGAGCTCGCCCCTGTCGACCGATACACACTTAAAAACGAACCCCCAGAGCAGCTGCACTCAGTTAAGCCGACGATCTCCGCGAAGACTATACTGTATACGACCACTGTCCATCGCATCGTACAGAGACGAGTATCGTGTCTCTGTGAGCGATACGAGCCGAGCCACAGCAGTGCGAGTGTCGGTCAATGAGACGATCGTCAAGTTCGTCATATTTTCACGATTTGTGCGAGTATGTACCGAACGCAGATCGAAACCTTTTGTCTATCGCATGCGATCGACTATTTTCACGATTCTTTTTTTTCGTTTATTAGGAGTTTTGGCTTCGCACGCCCTACGTCAAGCAAATTTGGCTTTTTATTAATGTTATTGAGTCTCGTGATTTTAAAATCTACATTAAATTGTATAAATTTCAACGATTAAGTTTTTCGCTGCCGGGATACGTTTTAGATTATTATTTCCCAAGCAATGTTTTATGTCCTGCGGCGGAGGGGTAGAAATAAAATAAGTTTTAAATTCTCTAAGTAAGAGTTGCTTGGGATAACTCATATCAGAGGGCTCATAGCAAAGCTCCCCTTACATTTACAGGGCAAACAAAAATAATTTAGGAAGCTCTATGCCTAAGTGTATCAATGAGACACATCTGTGAATGAAATATATTATTTTGGTTGATGTAACAATTCATGAAGTTTACCCCTTCACCGTTGGATACAAAATATTTCCCAAAAACCTTTTGACGAAATTGTACCATGAGCGTTATTCCAATTTTCCAATTGGATAAAAGCAAAAACATATTTAAGTATGTTGGTGCACCATTCAAATCATGTATTATATCATCGGCTTAAAAATATACATTTCGTTTGTGGATAACACACAGACAACACATACAGACATCCTCACGCGTACACAGACAATACTTGTGAGTACACAGTCATTCAATTTAATAACCGTTAATTATCCGTTACTCAGCTCAAATGATACTACTTTTTTACACGGTCGTTTAATGGCTCAATTTATCGACCTCGTTTTCAATGTCGTTAAATCGATTCGTCTAGTTCGCTAAAATATACGATCCCATCGACAAATTATGCGAGAGTTATCGCTGTATTCGTGAAATTTGTCGGAAATCACGATCCTCGTGATTAAACATCGCCAAACCTGTTTTCACGATTCGTAATGTCAAATTTGACGATAGGCGCGTAGTTCATGACAAGCTCCGTGCACCGCTGGTAGCCGCGTGACGCGGCAGCGGTTCGGTGGTACGAGTAGTGACGGGGGCGCGGGGTTTCGTCGACAGGAACCTGTCGCTGAACCGGCTGGAGTCGGTGAGCGGCGGCGCGCTGGGCGGCGCGGGCGCGGCGCTGCAGCGGCTGTGGCTCGACCGCTGCGGCCTGCGGCGGCTGCCCGCGCACGCGCTGCGGGACCTGCGCCATCTGCACTACCTGTGAGTACCCACACCCACCCCTACCTGCTACTTGCCCCCGCCCGCCAGCGTCGCGTCGCCGACGACAACACCGAGCCTCAGCGGTCAGCGCCTCACACACGCGTATACTTCATCACGAAACTACGACTATGGACAACGCAGCAGTGAATAGTAGCGGCTCCTCTCTCAGTCGTATCATGTTAATACGCTGCAAAGGTTTTCCACAAAACAAAGGTGGTACAGAAAACGCTTTTGCACATTCTCCAACCTATAAATGTGCTTTTTGTATCAGGGACACCAAACGGTGCTCCAATACTCAATTAAACTGCGCACACAACAATTAAATGGCATCTTAGACATATCTGGACTTTTACATTGCTTTGTTTGACGAATCACAAAACCGGTCATCAGGGCGCCCTTGTTTCGATGCGATCAATGTGTTCTCGGAAATATACTTTGCTGTCGATAATTACTCCCGAGTCTCGCACGCTTGACGCTTTCATTATCTGAATCTCGGAATTAATAAAATAAGAAGCAGAAATAAGTGTTCGTTTTCTCGAGAAAATCATTTGAAAACACTTCGAAGTGTTAATTGACATATTGTTTTTAAGACACCACTCGTAAACTTTATTCATATCGAGCTGCAAAGCGTCAACATCTCTTAAGGATTCTACAACTCTATATAATTTAAATCATCAAATATGTAATACGATCAGTAAATATGTAATATGATAAAATTATGTGTATAATATGCACAACATATATTATGTAAATATATATTTTGCATAGTGTGCAATTATTTCCATGTCCATCAGACCACTCAGACTTTATAGAGTCTTTTGATTTAATAATTGTATAAAAGGTAGAGTCTGGTAAATTAAACTCCCTCTGAATTTCATTTCGCAATTTTCCGGATTCAAACACATTCACTATTTAAGTTGCCTTAAGTGCGTTAAAATCGGCCAGCATGTAAACATACCCCACCTCGACACTTTCAATAATCGCCCTTATTACACGTAGACACTGAGTTAATTCTACTATATCAGCAGCACAGTCACACGGCATATAAATGGAAAATACAAGAAAGACCTTCGGCCGGGTGGCGTGACCTTGACAGCAGCGAGACGATCACGTTCACAGGCTATCGCAGAGACATCACAGACGAGGCTGGTTCTCCATAAGGTCGCCACTCCACCATAAGGTCTTCCTACGAGCGGTCCAGCAGATACGTCCACAGCGAGTTTCCAGTATAAGCAAACTCGGGGTCGATGCCGCCTAACAACGATATATTATTCTGCAGCAGCCGTGTTTCTTGAACTGAGATGATATCTGCCCGTTCACACAACGATCTTATAGATCTCGTTACCGACTACAATTAAAGATTCTCTAGCCTCTATAAGAGACTCGGTCTCTAGATCAAAATGATCTAGAGACGATCCTTATTACGATTATAAGATTCCTTACTTAACCTTGAGGTGAAGGATGACCTTCTGGAGTTGTTAGCGATGTTAGTTAGAGATACTCGTATAGGCACTCGTATGAAAGGAAATCGGAAATGCGCAGTCCACAGGACGAGCTAACAGTATACACCAGTGCTACCTTTATGTATGTGCGTACAATACATAGCCGAGAGCACGGGCATCACTAGTTAAACAAGAAAAAACTAAAACAGTGGCTTTTATGACGGAGGTATTTTATGACTTAAAATAATTTAATATTATGCTGTCAGTTTTCAAATAAATGACGACCTATGTTATAATGTAATGTAAAATTGTATGATAAATAACTTTATAAGCATGATAATATCGAAGTATGAATAATGTAATAATTAGTTATACCGTACCAAGGTGCAGGGTCGATATCTCCAGGCTCCGGCGTCTCTACTCCACCATCTTGCAATATTTTCAGTTTTATCATCATTTTTGTCAGATTCCGATTCTGAGAGAGCAGACGCTTCGTGGGCGGGATCTATCGAGGGACTCGTATATGTATATGCGGGTAGACGCGTGTATTCACCGAAACTCTTGTTTGATCAGTTCGTTTGTCCTCTTTAGGAAACACGTTTCGCAAACAAATCGCAGCGGAGACAAAAGCTTACATACTAATGGTTGTGTTTGTATGGAGAGACGCCGGCTCCCCCTCCCCCTCCCCTCGACCCCGCGGGCTACTTAACATTCGATACGTGGCGTTTTCCTCGTGGAACTGAATACCTTAGCTTAGCGGGTAGTTCACGTGGGTGCGTAAGCGTTAGCGATGCCGATGGCGCCGGATTCACTTGCGGTGCAAGTGATTTATCCCACAGGCGCCGTCGCGGGCGCGGGCGCGGGCGCGGGCGCGGGCGCGGGCGCGGGCGCGGGCGCGGGCGCGGGCGCGGGCACGGGCGCGGGCGCGGACGCGGACGCGGACGCGAGCACGGGCGCGGGCACGCAGCAGCCGGCGGCTCATCATAGTTTTAATTGTAATAAAGCCGTAAAATATATCATATAAGTTTATATATTCGTATAATATGTTTATAAGCAGCAGATGTATCTTATATACCTTTGCTTTCAGGTCTTAGAGTACCCCGGAACAGTGCAACGGTAAGGGGCGCGTCTACCGTTCATCTACCTTTTTTAATATCATTGATACTAATATTACCGATAACCACTAAATGTGGCTTCCACTTTCCACCTTCGACCTTCTACCTTCCACCTTCCACCTTCGATCTTCCACCTTCGACCTTCTACCTTCCACCTTCCACCTTCGACCTTCCATCTTCGACCTTCCACCTTCTACCTTCGACCTTCCACCTTCGACCTTCCACCTTCTACCTTCGACTGAAGAAAGCTTCCACTAGCTTGTCGGTGCGTCTCCTTATTATTTTTTTGTTTCAATGACTTCCATTCGTAGAACAGCAGATGATGGGAAACCTCAATTTTATTTTCAATTTGACACACTGATGTATCAAACTCGCCGTCGTCAGGGGAAGCTTAATTATGGTGATTTCGGAAAAACATGTGAATGTGATGAGGCCTATTGAATCGTCGATATGGAGAGATGAGCCCCCCCCGCCCCGCCCTCCGCCTCATCAATAATGTATGTATCGGCCATAGATCATCCGCAGCGCCGCGCGTCGTCGGCACCGACGACTAACGAGGATAACATTCTGCCCAAACTAATTTGTGCCGCTTCCGATGTTCTACTGTCACTGTCAGGCGACTCCTCCATATCGCCGCTAGCTGGGACCTGGGGGCTGGGGAGGACTGTCTCCGTTACACTCGTACCTTATATTCCCCCTTGTCATCGCCAAATAAAAACAACACTCGCGGTCGCGAACCGTTTTATGAGTAACAAGTTGCGTCCTGCGGCTTTACCCGCGCGTGGTCATGAAAAACGGTGGTGAACTCATTCATATATAGATCAGCAATAAGGTTGGGCCCAATATGCTGCCTTGTGGAACCCACAGTTTGTAGCAATTGGGTTACTGGATCACCTATTTTGACACTTTGTGTTCTTTCAGTTAGGTCTTTAAAAAGGTTTAGCTGATTTCCTCTGATCCCAAACATTTCGAGCTTTAAAAGAAGCCGTGGAATTGATACAGTATCAAAAGCCTTCGCAAGATCTAAGAATATGGCCAGAGTCTTCTTTTTATCATCAAGACTGTCAACGATGAACTCTGTTAGCTTGAGCTCCGCGAGAGAGAAGTTGATTTACCTCGACGAAAACCATATTGATTAGCTGAGAGGAAATTATTTTTATCAATATAATTGACAAGGCGCTTGTTAATGACTTTTTCAAAGACTTTTGATGCGGATGCAAGGAACGAGATGGGTCTGTAGTTTTCAACCATCTTTTTGTCTTCTCCTTTGTGAATCGGAATGATGATTGCATATTTTATGACTTTAGGGAAGAGACCAGATTGTAAGGATATATTACATTACATTGTATTACATGTGCCAGAATAGGTGACAAAACCTGTTTGCTTTGAATAAGTACATTAGCAGAAATGTTATCGCAACCAATAGAAGAATCTGGTTTCAGAGAGGTTAACAACGCTGATACTTCTGATTCACCTGTTTCCATCACAACCATAGGTTTATGAGCGGAGCCTAGCTGTGCCTGTCCTGCCATATCATCTTCTGGCGTTATTTTTGATGCTAGAGTTTTTTCCCCCGTTAGTAAAGTAGTTATTTGCAATAATTGCAATATTTACGGATTCCTTGGCAGAGTTTTCAACTTTGAGGAGATCTTTAAATTTTTGTGGGGTAGTTTTGTAATATAAATAAAAAATTAAATATTCATTTATTACCTCAAAGTGACGGATTTCAAGTAATGCATAAGGCTTTACATTAAAAATAATCTTACATCTACAATCTTAAATATAATTTAGTACATAATTGTCCCTACTTATTCCACGTTAGATGTGTACTTTGGCCAATTGGAACATGCTCAGCATAATGCAGTGTTCACGGTGTGATTTCGCTACACGCATAGATGTTCCGCGAGTGGAAAAAATAGGTAAAGAGCGGTTTTAAAAAAAAATAAACAAATGCAAGTTGTTATAACATATAAAATAAATGTAACAGAAGACAGCAGTGCTGTGATCCCGTTAATTATCTCCCATGTTTTTTAATATTATTGAGCTTACTTGCTACCTTCAATCTCTCTCTCGTAATCACATTTTGATTTTTATAGGTAACCTGAAGAGTTTGATTGTTTGGCTGTGAACGGAGTTTCAAATGCATACGATCCCTGTTTTCCTAACATCTTAATGTACCGCCTGTTATTGTAACCCGCGGCTGCTTGGTCTCATCCTCTGTGGAGTTGTGAAGTTAATGAGTTTTGTAATATTATAGCCGAATGTTGTCGGCTAATACAGTGTACAATTTGTGCACTTGATCGTTGGGAAAACATCTGTGGAACTCATTTGATTACATATTTCGGAGTAATTTATTTTTGTTAATGTTCGAGGAGTTGTTTCGTGTCAATGCGTAGAAATATTGTATAATGATCTGTTACAGTATGTCGTTTCACTAAAGTACACAGTTCGTACCATACAATGATCAATGCAACCTACCCGTCGCGTCGGTCGCGCTAGATTCTCTCTCTCTAAACGATTTCCCACTCGTGCGCAGGCGCGCGCACCGTTCGATGGTAAGTTCGCGCGCGCGCCCGGAGTAGCTAGGTACCCGGTAGATTGCGAAAGCTCCACCGTTACATGTATATATCAATTTGGGTGAAGCTCATAAACTGTTCACCGTGTGTATATAGGGCAGGTTCGGAGTCGGGTCAGTGCCCGTCGCCCGCGTGCGGCGCGTCACATCACATGCTATAGTACCGCGGCGCTGTTCCTGACTAGATCTATATCGTAATCGCTCGCTGCGCAGGACATGCATTCCCCTTCGCGCAGAAACAAGTCATTTGTCAGTATTTTAACCTACTTTAAAAAAAGGAGGAGGTTCTCAATTAGACCCGTATGTTTTTTTAAAAATGTTAGTTACCGCATAACTTTCGACTGGGTGAACCGACTTTGATCGTTCTTGTTTTATTCGAAAGATGGTGCTTCCCGTGTGGTCCCATTTCATTAAAATCGGTCTAGTGGATTCTCAGTTTCACTCCAATAACTTCGACGATATTATAGTTGCGGTTGAAAACATCGGTGAACATACACAATGACAATTGATCCCGTGAGTAGCGAAGGTCCCTGAAAGGGTGAAAACAAAATTACCAAAAAATTGAACCGACTTCAACACTCAAAAGTGTGAAATAACTTGTCGAAGTCGGTACCATGCTCACAATATTTTGATAATAGTTACTTTGAATTATCACGGTACCGACTTCAACGAGTTATTTCATACTTTTGAGTGTTGAAGTCGGTTTCATTTTTTGGTATATTTTTCGTACCGTAGCGTTCCTAAGTACGACGGGTAATACCTACTCTGAGAAGCGCTTCAAGCCGGTCCGAGCATCGAAGTTTCGCCGCCGCGCCGGCCGGCGCTCGCCGGTCTGCTTGTCGGCCAATCGAGTATTACGGACGGGACCCGCTCTCCCAGATACGCTTTGAATTATAAGTTTCCTCGTGTTGCCGACACTCCTGAGGTGATGTCGGCGGCATTTCTTCTGAAACGCACTGTTTCTCCGAGGACTGGACAAACACGGCGCAGCGGTCGATGTCCGACAGTCGGTGGTGGACGGGCAGCTACTGCTCTCATAGAGCGCTGTTAACGAGGTGGGAGGGCGAGGGCGAGGGCGAGGCCAGCGACTCGCCGGCTCCTCACTCGGACCCACACAAACTTTCGCGAGCACGTGGAGGTGCCCCCCACCCCCCGCCGCGCGCCGCGCGCCGCGCGCCGCCGCCGGCTATCCGTGACATTCGCTGTTATTACGAAACGTGACATTCAACATACAGTTTGCAATCATACTTTAACTTTGTGTGACAGATGTCGGCCGTAATCGACATAATGAAACGTGCCAAAGCAACTCGTCCGTCGCGCTCATCGGTAAAGCGGTTAGTCGTGTATACATCAGTTATCCTCGCGAGCTGTGTGACGCGCGAGCTGTGTGACGCGCGAGCTGTGTGACGCGCGAGCTGCGTGACGCGCGAGAGTAACGGGGCGGACTGGAGTGGCGCGGCGGGCGAGAGGGGGACGCGGCCCGGGGCCGGCCCTCACACGCCGCGACACACATTATATTGGCGAGTGTCGCGGATGTTATGAAGTAATCGATGTTGCGAGATCGTTGATCGTTATCGCTCACGGTGCGCTGGCTGCGCTCCACTCGACCATCTCGGGGACGGGGATCCACCGGGACCCCGCGCCCCGCGCCCCTCCATGTCCCGTGGGTAGAGATGTGGTGGCACAGATCTGGTCTCTTCAGGTAATATATCGCCCTGTCACGACCACTCGGTGGAGTGGTCGGCGACTCAAATGAATATTAAGAACCTATGTCTACCCGTAAATATTAGATTAGGGGGTAAAATATTAAATTGCCGATTGGTAGGTATGAAACATTTTTGTTCATTTATTTTATTAAGATATTTCATAGGTTAGTAGTCGACCGTCCGGCGAGGTTTTGGTTTTTGGGAGTGGGCTTTCGGTTCAGGATGGTGCGAGCGGGACCGGTGACCCCCGCCCCCGCCCCCACCGCACAGTGTGCACGACGCCGGTTAGGGGGTGCCGCGACACCCTTCTGCACATGTACTTTATTCGAATTTTCGAATACCGCTTATTTGTTCTAAACACGAATTCTGGCAGTTTCATCCCCTCTTATTTATAAAGTTCGCACGCGTTAGTTCTTTATACACAATACCTGAGCGAATACGCGAATGGACACTTTCGTTCAAAAACCGATAAAGGTAAATGTGAAGTCGTAAAACAGTTAAGTGCACTTGTTACTGTCCAGCCGTGAAACGTTTGTGCCGTGTGAACATTAACGATAAAAACGTTCATTAGTGTGGAGTGGACAAATCGCTAGGTAAGGCGGCGACAGTAGTCGCTCATGCGCGGACCCCAGCGGGCGACCATGCGTGTGTGTACCTGCGACTGTAGTGTGGGACGCGGCCAGCGGCGACGGCCCCGCGCGGCCCCGCCGGGGTCGAACCGTGACTCATACTCGACATACCCGTGTCAGTACAAGTGAATGGACGGGCCCAGAACACACAGTACCATCAAAAGTAACAAGTGAACACATACAACGTTGCATCGTTCGAGGTCGGCACTAGACGGGACACTTTACTAGTATCTATAAGAAACAACGACTTATACTGACAACAACATTCAAACAAATATTATTCACACCAGGTGCTTTTAGTTATGACTACTTATTTATCAGTTATGACCCCCCTACCCCGCTAATATTTTACTTTAGTCCACAGTACGTTCAGCATCCTACTCCCATAAGCCTGTCCCTAGATGGCGCTTTAAACAAGAATGAAATCAAAAACAAAAATCTTATACTTTATCGAACTTTCTAGATGGAAAATGAATTAAAATGTAATGAAATAATTACGAGTGAATAAATGCCTTATTCCGATCCACATATTTTTCTCATGTGTACAACTTTGACACGTAATGACGCAAGACGCCGTAACATATAAATGAAAATGTCCGATAAGAATATGCGTACTGACGCTAGCGCCCCCGAGCGTCCAGTTACTGAACTATAATAACTGATCAACTAACATCGGTGGAGCTAGACTACATTGCTCGGGACATCTCGTCTGTGTACTTTCTCTTTGGTGTTAAGTATATCTGTTTTGTATGCCGCGCCTAAAGAATTCGATATCCGGAAGGCGTAAATACGAAAAATGTGTCTTTCTGGTTCAGGGTGTGAATGAAAATTATAGGATCATTTTATAATTACATAGGTAACAATCAAACACCATTCTTTATTCATTATTTACCATACAGAGATATGTATGTATATGTATATATATAGAGAGATAACCTATAACAAACATTCACACAGATGTACACACAAACTTTCGCATTATATATTAGTAGGAAAATATGTATGAATAATAATATAAGCATTATTATTTAACATTCGAATTGATAATTATATACTATGATAGTGTCACTCCGAGCACGTCGTCAGTTTGTTACGATCCAATTATAAAATGTCAATATTAGTGGCCAATGTTTACATCGATAAGTTGTTGTTGCCGTCTGTTCCCCACGAGGCGCCGCCACGAGCGCTCGACGCGGAGTGCGGCGTGCGGACACGGCGCACTGACCTTGTTGCACTTGTTACCACTGAGATATTATTACACCTAGCTATAGAGTAGCCATAAGCTAACGTCTCTCCGTGATCTGGCGCGGAGCCGCGCCCACATATCGGGAACGCAATCAAAATCATGGTGCGTTTCCGTGTTAAGCAATATTTATATAATGAAAAGCCATCAAAGTTTAAAACAACACAAGAACAACATGGAGATGGACTAGAATTAAATTAATTAAAATTCGATAAAATAGAGTGTTATTGAGAATGATGTATAGGTATAATAGTTACGAATGGAATGTGATGCCTAAACTCTTATTTAGTTTTTTTGTGTATTTTGCATCCATGGAACGCACAGGACGGCATATTTGTTCAGATTTTTAGGCCGAGCGGACTCTGACGTATGTGCCGCTCTTATCATGGACAGACCCTTGCTGACGCGAATGTGCGCGAAGTGTGTTCCGCGACCACACTTTACAGGTATTAAACATGTTAGGCTTGGGCAAGACCTTTCACTTTCCTTTAGTCGATGGACGTGGCCGGCCGTGCCGCGACATGCCGCGCCGTGCCGCGCCGTGCCGCGACATGCCGCGCCGTGCCCCACACACGCGCCTACTGCCCGTATTCACCTTCTGCTGCCGCTGACATTATTCACAACACAGTAAATACCGAACTTGTATTCGTTTACGCGGTAGGTTTTTTATAACCGCTTACGGATCGAACAGAATAAATCATGTAACTAAGATAAATATAATATTAAATGATATTATAATACTCGTAGTAGCGAAAATCTCAAAAATAATCGCAATTTGTCGGACTCGGGACGATGTCGAAGCCGAAGAGCGATCGTTCAGCAGAGTAGAGTGGAGCAGGACCCGTCCTGTGCGCGTGCGCACACCGCGCGGTCAAGGAGCGCTCGCTGTGTAATGGCCCTCTGGCTGAATGCATTCGGCGCGTTACACATAAACCAACCTTGGATATGTTTACACGTTCGCTGGCGTCTCTCCTTGTTACTAACGATGACGGTTACCGTCGAGCCCCGGGCCTCCGGGCCGGACGAGGAGCCCCCCGCCGGCGCCGGCGCCCGCAAACGTGTATCACCGTACTGTACGCTCTAGTGGGCAGGTATTCATTAGCTCGTCAGATTCGTTCGTTCGTTCATCCGTCGACTGACGCTTCGTTTCTGCATCATATTGACGAATCCAGGAGTCGTCGGCTGTAAGATAACGTGACCACGCTGGAGGGCCTGGTCGCGGCACCGCGCTGGGATCGTCACGCCGACGATTCGCGGTCGCCTCGGAAGTCTACCGAACGATTTCGGCCACGCGACGCTCGAAATCGCACAAAATCAGAGCACGAAAATGTTCCGGCGCAGAGCCAGTCTCCGATGAGACGCGATCATTTAAATTAGCGCGCAAAAATGTAGAGGGAAAGTTCGAAATTGGAACGTACCTGTTCTTACTCATCAATAATCATATTCAAAATAGATTATAACTGGCCAGTTTCTCTTTCGTAAAAGCTTCCTACTCAATACTCGTATGGATCGGTATTTTTCATTCATCGCAGCCATAAAACGTCCACTGCTGGACATATGCCTCCACATATAGGGGCGATTTACCAATACTCGCCACGCTTGGCAGGCGGGTTGGAGAGCGCAGTATGATTTCCTATCCTCAGAAGGCGCTGCTGGCCACCTTATGGTACGTGGTCCCTTAGCCGTGTCTTACGGCCCCCGCGGGAAGGGATCGGGGAGTACTACTCTAGGCCGGTCCCACCGCGGCGGGTACATATTGAGAGTTCACGGGTGACCAGGGACAGGTTCCGTAGTGAATGGTCGTTCGTGTGACGCTGGTGCGGTATCCCCCCTCGCACGGTGGTCTCGGTAAAGGGCTGTTGTGTTGTCCTCAGGTCGGCAGAGGACAACTTGATCACGGAAGTGGACGCTGAAGCGCTGGGCGGGCCGGGCGCGGGCGAGGGGCAGGGGGACGGGGCGCGCGCGCTGCGCACGCTGCGGCTCGCGCGCAACCTGCTGCGCGCCGTGCCCACGCATGCGCTCGCGCGCCTGCCGCACCTGCAGACGCTGTCAGTATACTATTCCTCTACAGACATACACATTCTGTAGCCACTATATACACATATTTTTTATTTTATTTTTATTTTTATTCTCTTCGGAAAACTACAGCTAATATGAATGATAATGGATATTTGTAAATAGTTAAAGTGAGCTTTTTAAAGTTTCCGCACATGGGTAATAAAGTGCACAGTACATTATAATAATACATAATAATAAGTAAATATCACGATTCAACACATCCTTATGTGGGTATATGAATATATATAGTGTTTGTATAAAAACTAGGTACTCTCAGTGATGCCGAAGTAGGTTTTTGTAATTGTATTTTTAAATATGCTATGTCTACTGTTAAATATATCTATGCTCATTGAGTAATTTTGGTTATAATTACTACACGCACGTGGTATATACGAGTTTTTTTTATAGTTAGTATGGCAGGGTGGGTAACTCAGCCGCAGGTGATGACGCCGCACCGACGGTCTCGTAGGGGCCACAAGTCCGATAGCAGATAACAATAAAGGTGTATCGATTCTGCTGTTTAATATGTCGTGTAGGAATGTGAGGTCCGCCGCTTCCCGCCGCTTGTTTAAAGGTAATAGGTGGTGATGTTTGCTATTGTTGTCATAATCAGAAGGTGGAAGATGAATTTTGAATTTAAAGTTAAGGTGACGTAAAAACTTTTTCTGTACCCTTTCGATACGGTATACGTAGGTATTGTGATCGGGGTTCCACACTTGAGTACCGTATTCCAGTTGACTTCGGACTAGTGCACAGTACAATATTTTCAATGATTTTACACACTTAAAATTTTTAGTGATTCGTGAAACAAAACCTAGCATTTTTAAAGCTTTAGAACATACATTGTGTATATGCTTATCATATAACAACTTAGAGTCAAGAGTTATACCCAAATCCACCACTGATTTTGTTCTGGCTAGTAGTTTGTTGTCAAGATGATAATCAAATAATAAAGGATTAAGGCTTCTACTAAAGGTTATCGATTGGCATTTAGATATGTTAAGATCAAGTTTATTCATATTACAATAAAGTTCCAATCGCAGTAAGTCTTGTTGAAGTAATGTCGCATCAGCGGCAGATGTTACACCCTTAAAAATTTTCATATCATCCGCGAACATCAGAAAATTAGCGTTTCTGAAACATTGATCAATATCTGAGATAAAAATAGTGAATAATAGCGGACCCAATATTGATCCTTGAGGGACTCCAGAAGGTATGATAAATGGGCAAGATGAGTACCCATTCAGCACCACTGACTGTGTGCGACTTTCCACGTAGGACACGAACCACCTTAGAAGGTCGCCGTGCACACCAGCAGCTAGTAACTTCGCAAGTAGCAAGCGATGGTCTATACGGTCAAAGGCTTTGCTGTAATCTGTGTATACAGCATCTATTTGTACTCCATTGTTCATTGACGTTGTAACGTTGTCAATAAATGTGACCAGGTTGGTAACAGTAGACCTACCATGCATAAAGCCATGTTGGTGCGGGCTGAATGTAGTCTTCATCGCAGTATAAACTTGCTTATGTACTATTTTTTCCAGTATTTTAGCAAATACACACAGTTTAGATATAGGTCGGTAATTTATTACTTCCTTCCTTGGACCTTTTTTATATATGGGTGTAATGTATGCTGTTTTCCAGATTTTAGGTACAGCCTTGTCTCAGTACATTATTTCTATTTATAGCAACTGAGCCTATGTCTGCGGCCTGACTACTCCCACTCGCACTGATCATCGTGTCGGATAAACGATAAGTGGATGCATGAGTAGAGGCTGGTAGGTATGTGCATTGGAAAAAGTCTGCAAATGCATCACATATGCTCTCGCCTGTGGATAAGTTGGTGTTCTTATATGACATTATAAGAGGATAGGAGTTGCCTTTTTTATTTGATTTCACAAATGCCCAGAAGGTTTTAGGGTTATAACGAATGGATTTTTCGACTGATTCTATGTAATTATTAAAGCAGATACTCTCTAACCGTTCGATTCTTTTTCTAGTATAGGTCTTTGAGTTTAAATCTCCTACATTGCCATAGATTTTATATTTTGCATGATATTTTTGTTTTTCTTTTATTGCTTTGATAAGTGCTGGCGAGTACCATACTGGAAATTTTGATAACTTGACCAGCTTTTGTGGTACATGTTTATCCCTTAAAGATGTTAATATATCGTTAAAACATGTCACTGCTTCGTCTATCGTTCCTGACGACAACAGAGATTGCCAATCATAGGTATCGAGCTCGTTACAGATAAGTGAATAGTTGGCTTTTGTATAAAAGTATTTGTATCTTGGTTTGCTTTTTAAGAGAGGTTCGCTGATGAAACAAGGTTCTATACAGAGTGCTGGATGGAATTTATCCTCATCCGTCAGTATATCACTGCTGTGTGTGATATTGAGTTTGTCGTTACATAAAACTAAGTCCAAGATTTTATTTTGGAAATTATATATACCGTTATACTGTTGAATATTACACAGATTCATTACGTTACATAGTTCACGGTGGTTGTCGTCAGAATGAGTGAATGTTGGAGACATATGCGATTCGCTGTTACTACGAGACCATGTGATGTCACTCATGTTAAAGTCGCCCGACACGAAGATTTTGTCGTCTGGATAATTAGTGCTAACGTAGGTTAATTTTTCCATAAAGTTACTGAGCTGCGTGTTAAAACTCCGCCCTTGTTTTTCTTTACATAGGTACAAGCATGCTAGGTGAATCGTAAACTGTGGTCTGTTATATGCATTCTTAAATTTTATTGTCACCCATATATCTTCGGCTGTCGAACCCCACTCTGGTCGCTCATAGGCTGTTATGCCTTTTTTAACGGCAATCAACACTCCGCCGCCACGGGTTTGGTCAGTGACTAGGTAGTCCCTGTCCCTTCGCCACACCTCGTAATTATCACAAAATATTTCCTCACTATTTATGCCATCGGTTAGCCACGTTTCTGTCAACACGATAACGTCATGGTCGCTAAGTTGAGTGCATCTTTTAAACGACGACGTCTTGGTACGCAATCCCCTGACATTTTGATAATAAATCCGAACAGACATTATTATCAAGATAATAAATAGTAAATCAAAATAAATAGTCCTATGTCAGGGAGAAATGCACCACAAACCGTCGTCATGTATACAAAATAAGCGAGCGATAAGCCCATTATTATTGGCAATGTATCATGTATATTATGATGTAGGTAGATAACAAGTTGGGTATTAGCCACTGACGAATGGATCAGCTGACTGATTGTTGAACGAAACGTGAGATAACTTATCTGACATCCCTCCGTAGCTCTTACACAGGGGTTGTCAGGGCCTGAGCCACTACAAACAATGTTTATATTTTGTGTATCGCTACCCAAGATACAAACAAGGAAAATGGTTAATGTTATACCTATGTAATATTTTAAGCTAGTGCAGTGGTTTAGATATAGATATAGACGATTATACGATAATAGAAGTTTTCTGTTGGTTGGTAGGCAGGTATGTAATATGTATAGATATATATGGCGGTCATGCGTTTTTATACACGTTGATGCGATGTGAGTGTTGAGTGTATAGCATAGAAAATATAATAGGTTGTGGTCGAGCATTAACCAACTCGGCATCATGAGAGTAGGGTTATAAGAGAATATGATACCTGGGTTATGATGTGGTGAATCTGGTACAAACAGAACAATTATCACTATCACAAAAATTGATGGCATTCTCTGTTCACATGCATAACAATAAGAATAACACAACAAGTATTTCGACTGTAACCGTCACTTGATTTTACGCAGATCGTCGTTGGTCAAGATGTCGAGGATCGGCGATGAGTCGTTTTTCCTGACACGAATTTTACAGTTTTTAACCCATGTGTACTGATAGCCGAGCTCATTAGCTAGGTCTTTTGTCCTCGTCAGTAGTTGTTTCTGCTCTTTAGTCAGGTGATCGTTCACGAACACTCGGCTTCCATCACCTCGAAGACCTAGGTCGTGGGCTGTGAGATTCTTATGACCTCTGGCTGATGACACGAAGTTTTCTTTTGTGTATCTGTCGATGAATGATACGATGATAGGCTTCGTGGGTCCCGCAGACCGCACCCTGGTGACGAAATCGATCCGTTCTTTGGCTACCGTGAATCCAATAGCGTGGCCAACTGTTACCACTAGATCTAATAAGTTTTCTCCATTTTTTTGTGGCACACCTTTGATCTCTGCATTATTCATGCGGTTCCACTGGTCACGCTTTTGGTTTTCCGAGGTCATCAATTCCTTGATTTTTGACTCTAATTTACTGTAATCAAATTTGTTCTGTTGATTTTCTAGCTTTGTAATACGTCGGTCCAAATCATCAGTTTTCTCAATTACTGTTGAGAGTTTTTGGTCGAATGACGACATCACCGCTTTCATCTCTTTCACATCGTTAGCAAGTTCCGATATCAATTCTAATCGCTGATTGATTTGTTGGATACTTGCTCGCAGCTCTTGGAGTATATCGTCGTGTGATGATCGTGATGGCGTCGATACAAGGGGTCCCTCCGCTATATCTTTGTTGGTTTTACAGCTGGTGCAGCGAAGCGCGGATTGACGCGTCGGTCCCAATTTGCGGTAGTTATTTTCTGTTATCATTGCACATGAAAAACAATGTGTAAGGAGGCAACCGGTGCACTTGACACCATTCGACACGGATTTGTTGCATGATGGACACGAAAACATTGTTATTATTGGGCACTGGGCACTGGAAATGAGATAGTTGTATCGTTCTCGCACTCGCGTATAGATTGACGTAGCCGTGTGGTTCGCACGAGGCTGCGCGAGCGACTAAGCTAGCGGTATATATCATAGCTAGCGACTATGATATATACCGAAGCTTACTCTCCGTTAGATAATTTACAATTATGCAGTTTTGAAGAAGATGAAAAACAAATTCTGAATTACGTCATAATATCGGTTGACAGTTGACCGCTCGCTCGTTATTATAATGGAGTCCGCCGCGCGCCCGCGGGCTCTGATAGATCCGCCGCGCAGACGGAACGCTCTCCCTATCCTCGCCGGCGTCCCTCGGGGCTCCGTGCTCTCGCCCGATCTCTTCTCGCTGTACACCAGTGACATACCACGATTGGAGCCCAGCTTGGAGAAGACACCGCCATCTACTACCGACTACCGCCGGCACCAGGGCAGACAGAGAGCCGGTTCCATAAATGCCATAAAAATCCGCCATAAATTGTGGATCCCTGTCAATCCAGAAAAAAGTGCAGCTTACTGGGGACGGCCGTAGAGATCAGCCCAAGCCCAGTCCTCTTCGGCGAGCGCATACTCGGGCGTGATCCTCGATCGGGAACTCACTTTCGCGAAACATCACTAGAGTTCGAAACAGGCGTGTCGGGTCGCCTCGGTCCCCTCGTTCGCAAAGACATTGCCCTCGCGACCACCGCGATCTCGAATTAGAATACATCACACAGTTCATCAAGAACTGCTCCTCACCATCCACCATCCGAATCCTTCGGTAGTGCTGGTCGCCACTACTCCACCACCCCGACACACCCGCGCTGTCGACCGTCCGATATACAGGCTGGTCACTATAGGATACATTATTGGTTGAGGTGTCGAGCTCGGCGCCATCTCGATAACAATTTAATACATTGAAATTTCCCCGTTCAGTAAATGTACTAAGTTATGTGTAGGTACTGAAAATCACACGACACTGCGTTTCTGTGTCAGTGTATGTAAATATTAGACGGCGTCAGCACCCGCACTATCAGCTATGCTTATTGATTCTATCGGCCCGACCGGCCTGACGTGCTCGAGTGGAGCGCCAGGATCGCCAGCGCGGTGGTGGGACCTTCTAGGCCGGCGTGATCCATCGCAGACCGCATCATCGCTTAACATCAGGTGAGATAGAGGTCAAACGCGTACTATACAAAAAACCGTGACATACGCGAACGAAAGTGCGCTGTTAGGTCCCTACGACCTCGAGATATATGAATCATTGTATTGATGTATATGAGCGCCGACGTGACGTGACGTGACGTGACGTGACTCGACGTCAATTTCTGTTATCGACACAAAATTCCAATTTGTTAGACTTTAGTGTGTCCTTCGTCGACGGTCACCGCCCCCACCACCGCCCCCGCTAACTCCACGAGGTGAACATTGACACGTGAGTTACAGTTATATTATGTATATCCCATATTTGGTATCCACACCGGCGCGTCAGTAGGTATACAGCGCCAAAGCGCCGCCAGGATAGACAGCATCACTGCACAGCTGTTCAGCGTGGTGAACACTCGCCAGGCTCCTAGAACGTTCTCTGACAATGGAGCGAACTCGGAACTGCTGGTGCTGCGCGGATGCCACGGGGCGGAGCGCCGGCCGCCCTGCGAATGTCAGTTGGAGCGATTTTGAATGACTTCGACCGCGCGGAGTCACGCTTGTTATGACCGAGCGGTAGCACGACGCCGACGTCACGCGTTACTTATCACGGCCGCGTCGCACCCGACTCGACTCGAGTGACGACACACCACACCACACCACACTGTACACACATATCGATGATCGGGGCGCCCCGCCCCGCCCCGCCCCGCCTCGTGTTGTGGCCCATAGGCGACAGGTGCCCATACACAGGTCACTCTCGTGGAGCCCTCCTGGCTCCTGTCTCTTGGATGACGATAACCAAGTGTCCCGCCGACCCCCCACCCCCCGGGCCTGTGTCGGGGCACTCGCGATCTTCCGCCCGCGCTGTGATATATCGAGGGCCTTCAGAAACTTATCTTATTTTTGAAGGTAAGCTTTCTTATTAAGTATTTTTACATTTATATAATATATGTCATTTTTGGAGAAAAAAAAAAGGAAAATCGTGTCAAGGACTTCCACGAAATCGATCAGTCCCAGGAGCGCAGAGTTTATTTATTTATTGGAAAACCAACAGCTTATGTACAATATATTAAATACTTATGTTAACTAATAGAAAGCCATCGTTTATCGTTATCCCGTGCTTGCTGTCATAAGTAGGACGTGTATTGTATTTTATATGTATTTTAAATGTATTTAATAATAAATCCATAGTCTCACTGGATGGTCAGTTACAATGTGGAGGATGATAACATCACGTAGCATACCGACCAGAGCGCGCGCGCGCCACCTACCGGCGCCGGCGACGCGGCGCGTCGGTGTCGGCGCCGGCGCCGGCGACGCGGCGCTCAGCAATGAGCATAGTTTGGAACTATAAACAAAATTGATTGGCGAATATCTAGCGCCAAATGTTGTCTGCAAACCTTTTATTTATCTGGTGTTGTTACCAACACCTCTCTCGCTCACACCCGCCGGCGAGACGATCGTCTATCTCTGGTGCGGTCGGACAGGCTCGGGCGGCTGCGGCGCGCCGTGGACACCTAACGAACGACACAACCCTCATTCTTGACATATCAATTGAAAGTTTCCGATTTTCAGATGTTACATAATACCGGCCCGACCACGGAGCGACTCCATGCTCCGTGCCGCCCGGGCGTGTGTACTCGCACACAGCCCTCCCGCGGCCGCGGTCGGGGTCGGGGTCGTGCGTCGCCGCGACAGAGTGGTCGATAACATTCTCTCGCGGACACGCGCGTGTGCGCGCATACATACATACATACATACCTCGACGGTTTAGGTGTAGTGTAAGTATATATATGTATGTACGTGTTATAGGTTCGTTGTTGTTTGTCGACAGGAGCCTCGCCGGCAACTTGATCTCGGAGCTGGGCGACAACACGCTGCCGCCGCTGCCCGCGCTCCACACCCTGTGAGTACCTACCCTACCCTACCATGCCCGTGGTACAGCTCAGTGGTGTCACACGGTACACGGTCCGGCTGTACAGGTGAAGGTCCACCAGCAGTGTGTGGACGGAGCGAGCGCTCGCCGGTACTGCACGAGGGCGCCGACGGCTGCCGCTGCCGGTCGCGAGCGACGGCGCGGCGTGTCCAACTGACTGATAAACGTGACCACCGGTATCCAACTGACGTTAACACAAAGGAGGAGGAATCAGTCCGGTTGTATTTTCTTCAACCGACTTCATCTATATATTTGTAATATTTGTTTGTGTGTGTTCACCGATATCTCCGGCGACTGTTGATCCATCCCTAACATTATTTTGTTTGAAAGAGTACGATTCCGAGGTGGTCTTATATAAACAAAAAATAACTGGATGCACTCCAGGAGTGCCGGCAGAAGTGAAAACTTAAACATGATTGATGGTGATGATGAAAGTAGCAAATGTGTTACTCCGGGACCTAAAGTATCTACATACCAAATTTCATTCATATCCGTTCAGCCGTTCTGGCGTGATTGTGTAACAAACCTCTATCCATCGATTTGTCCAAACTTTCAGATTCAGAACTTTCTTTATAATATCGCCGTTTTGATAACCGAACTCAATAATACTTTAAACAAAACGACTTTATCAAATAATACCAACAAATAAAAATGTTTCTCCTCATTTAAGTTTAATTTTGAATGGCGGTCCTGACGATCTGATGATCTTACGTTCTGACGCGAGTTTCACATTTTTTCCCCATAAAAAGTGCACAACGCCGCTAAAGATGTTTTCACTATAAACAATAGCGTGATAAAAAAATACTAAACAATTCGGAATATCTTACACAGATACAGGTGAATGAGATCGATCGTTCCTATTTTGACAAAAGTAATTATCTAAGCTAGTGTGATACCCGTGTGATAGCACAGCGCGCGGACAGCGTGAGGGAGGACGCCACCACGCTAACTGCTCTACTGAAGCGCTGACAGCACACATATCACCGACTCGCGCCGCTCGGCCGCCATCTCCCTCTACTGTGACGATTGTTAGATTACGTGTTTGCCCGACGACGAGAGAGACTCGGCTCTGAAGGCGGGGGCGATCAACGCTACAAGACCCGGGCGTGTCTTCTCCGCCAAACGGAGTGGACCCGAACTGTGCACCACCGCACCGTCCGCGACCGACCCGACACTGGAGCTTCACAGCGACGCCCACGATCACCTTTGGGAGCTACATGGAGTCCACGGCTCAATCGGCCGGTACGATCCTGGAGACTTCGAGTCACGAGTGAATAGTAGATTATAAGCTTACGTTTGATCACAGTCACAGTCACCTGATGTTAAGCGACGCGACGACGCGGTCTAAGGTACCTTCTAGGCTTGCCCGCTACATTCTATTCTTTATCTATACCTTTAAACCACCACTGATTGACCGCTTACAGAACCGCGGGGTTTCTGAGTCACTGACAGAGTTGTTCTCCAGAAGGACTATTTTGGGGTGTCGATGATGTAGTGAACTGTTAGTGCTAGTGTGTAGTTTAGTGGGGGTGCCCACGTGACTTCCGGACAAATCCGAAAATTGGTATTTCTGTCCACTGCTGGACATAGGCCTCCCCCGTTGATTTCTACATGGCGCGGCTCGCATCTCGAGTCCGGTTGTCTGTCCACCTGGTCGGTGGCCATCCTATGCTGCGCCCGCCAGTCCGTGGTCTTCATTCGAGAACCTTTCGACCCCAATGACCATCGGTTCGAGCTATATGCCCTGCCCACTGCCACTTCAACTTGCTAATCCGCTGGGCTATATCAGTGACTCGCGTTCTTCTACGGATCTCCTCATTTCTGATTCGATCGCGTAGAAAATCCCTCGAGCATAGCCCTCGCCATAGCTCGTTGTGCGACTCTGAGCCTGCTCACGAGGCCGAGCTTTCCAAACGCTGTCTAGCCGAGTTGGACTCGCCTAATTGGCCTGTTTGTCCTGGGTACACGTAATGGTCAACAACTTCGATAGAGTTCCCAATTGATATGGGGGCGGGCGCATCATGGACGGTTAGTTTTTTTACAGAATTTCCATCTTGTCCATATATATACATTTTGAGGCCCACCCTTAGGGAAACTCTGTTGAGGCCTTCGAGATAACGTCTGTCTGTCTCACGCCTCTTTGCGATGGAATCGCCTTCGAAATTTGCTCTTGTACTCGGACCGACATGGCGGCGTTATTGCTCAAACACTTCAACACTCCGATATACCGATGGTCGATACGGCGCCAGAGTTTTAGCCCAACGTCAGGTGGCCGGCCGCGTGCGGCGCCGGCCAGTGTCGAATGTTCGCGCGGATGTGCCCCCTCACCCCCGGAGACCCCCGGGACGCGGCGCGCTTCATCTTGTCGTTGCGACTCCTCTTTTTCATTCAGTTTTACTCTCTCGAAATAAATATACCTGTTTTCCCGGTTGTATGGCCTAAGCGTCCCATGTACCAGAGAGGTACGCGGGAAGTTTAGTGAAATATGATATAGTGTAAGTAACCCGCGAGCCCAGTGCGCCGCCGGAGTGAGCTCTCCGGAACGCCCCCGTCTATACAAGGGAGAGAGCCCCGCGGGGCTCGGCGGGGAGCGAGTCGACACTGATACTAGTTACGGATTGATGAAACGGTTGATGCCATCGCCGTCGGTGAGTGTCTACGAACCTATTTATTTTGATGGTTTACGGATTAATTAAACAACGATCCAACGTGATGGTGAGCGAGGAGTTGATCGAGTGGGCCCACAGGTGGCCCCACTCACCGAGGCGGTGCTGCCCTCTTGCTGAGCACATCCGCACATGCTTCACTCCTATTCGTTAGCCTCCTGCATGATCTGCATCCGACAAGATCCCGCTTTCAAAGCTCTCGTGTAAATCCGTCGTCACCCAGCGCCAGCGCCAGCGCCAGCGCCAGCGCCGAATTGTTGTTAAGCTATTTTGAGGCGACCCTATTATCTTACCGGCTGATGTCCGGGATATAAGTATTAGAGTAGCCGCGAGCGCAGCCGCCTGCGATTCGACACGACACGATGGCGGTGTGGCGGGCGGTCGCGGCCGCGGTCGCGGTGCGCACCACCTCGACTAAAATAAATGTAATGTAGGACGATGTCGGCATTAGTTTATGGACGCGACATGTTCCCGTTCAATCCAGATTATTCCAGATACTAATGCGATACTTTGTTAAATATGGCGGATAATTTACTTAGATTGAAACGTGACATAGAGCTCTAACCCACGCGGTGGGATGCCGCGCCGCTGTGTAGCGTAACCGCGACAGGGATGCATATCGTTCTGTAAAGAAAACAATGTAAAGACATGTTTTATAGAGATAAATAAATATTACCATACGTGTTAGAGTTTCAGCATGATGTATGACCGTCGTACCGGCCTATACTCCCCCGTCTCTTTCCGCGGGCGCCGTAACACTCGGCTAAGGGACCACCTACCAGGAGGTGGGCAGCGGCGCCTTCTGAGGTTCGGAAATCATACTGCGCTCGCCAACCCGCCTGCCAAGCGTGGCGAGTATTGGCAAATCCCCTCTTTATGGGGTAGGCATATGTCCAGCAGTGGACACACATGGCTGAGAGAAGAAGAAGTATGAGTAGGATCCTGTTCCGGTACCATAGCATAGATGGCACGGACCCTACTCGTCCGCGGGCGCGCTCCCCGCGACGCACACTCCAGAGGCCCTGGACAAAGACGACACAGCACCGGCACTCGTGAAACACTCGTGTGACGGGATACCCCCGGGCCGGGCGCGGAGTACCGACATACAAGCCAGGCTCTAGAACATTTATTACAATGTTACATTGATATGATTAGCGTTAACATCGATCTGAACAACTTGGTGGTGTCGGACGCGGCGCTCAACATTAATCTGGCGGCATTTATAACCGACTTCAAAAAAAGAGATGGTTACTCAATTTGACCATATATATACATATATGTTGTTTTTTTTATGTGTGTTCGCGAATATCTTCGTCGCTTATGAACCGATTTTGATGGTTCTTTTTTTGTTTGGTAGAGTACACTTTTGAGATGGTCCCATTTAAATTTCATCAAAATCAGACAAGCGGTTTTTGAGTTACACTCCAATAACTGAAAAGTGCTACTCATACCTCGACGATATTAATGTTGCGGTTGAAGACGTCGATGCACATACACAATGACAATTGATCCCGTGAGTGGCAAAGATCACTGAAAAGGGTGAAAAAAAAATGTTTACCAAAAACCGACCTACCAGAAACCGTCGGAACCGACTTCAACACTCAAAAGTATGAAATAACTTGTCGAAGTCGGTACCACCATATTGTGATGATAGTTACTTTTGTGAACTATCATGGTACCGACTTCAACGAGTTATTTCACACTTTTGAGTGTTGAAGTCGGTTCCATGTTTTTGGTAATTGTTTTTTTCATATTATAGGCTAAGTAAGCAAATCCGCTTCTGTTAGAGCGGCTAACAGCGGTGAAATAGCGGTAACATAAGTATCGCGCGCGGTGCCGTCGGCGCCGGGTCGTAAATACCGCGTTAATTACTGTGTTACATCACGAGCGCCCTCGCGCGCCGGAATCGGACGATATTATTCAGATTAAACTTTGCTCTTCCTGTTTACGACACTTATCATACTCCAACTTATCAGATTAACGGAGATTACCTTCGCGTGGCCAGCCCGAGGTTAATGTTTAAGATAAAGCGACCGCGCACGCGCGCCGCGAACTGACAGGCACCCACAGCCATGTCGCTAACGGGCTTACAAGTGCTCCAAGAGCAGAGCCCTGTCTCGTGGTGCACACAGGCACAGTACGGGTACAGTATACGTTCAAAGCACTTTTACTGCACAAATATAACTACAGAATCGACTGTTTTTTTAATGAAAATTATATATTTCATGAATTTTTATATTAATATAAAGTAAAAATCAGAATATGTTGTGGATTTGCACCGATATCAATATTATAATTTATAATAAGTGCCCTTAAATAGTTGACAGGTGTGTTATGTTTATTACCAGGTAGATGTTATATAATTATGTAGTTCGGCCCTTAGTCGGAGATGATTATTAAATACACAGCACCTTTACTAATACACTGTTCTATTATTTAAGTTAATTAAAGGAACAACCGATGTGAGCAGGTTAGCAGGCTTTACCGGAGCGAGCACCGGTTCACCGCAGACTAACCTTACGACATTGTCTGTGTGGGGAATGTGAACATACCGCACTAGATATATTATTGATCAATGTCGTGAGTGTGACGAGGGCCGACGGGCGACAGCGACAGCACTGTAGTGCGCGAACATCGTCATGGTCTCATAGTCACGTCTCCCTGTCTCATCGTCTAGCAGAGATAACTGAGTGGGTGTCCGGTGTAAGAACCGGCCTCAGTAGACATGGGCTGCAGGCGCGAGTCCCGCGTAGGTACGTCGGCGCATCTGCTGGACTGGCACATATAAGTGGCTCGCTCCGGGCGGAGCGCGGACTCCGGCCGCACCTGGCGCACATGGATGGGTAATAAAAGGGGATACAATAACACATATAAATAATATGTATAATAACCGTGTGCCGTGGTCCGACACCGCCGCGTGTCGCACAGCAGCCGGTCGACACACCGGAGTGTGCCGCGGGGCGGGGCCAAGGGTGCGGCGCTCGGGGACGGAGAGTGTACTCTCGCGCGGGGCTGGCGATGTCTCTCCCCGACGCTGCTCCCCTGGTACGCACGAGGCGTTTGTGTGCGGGTGATGAGAGTCGGACGGCGATCTGGCGGTCGCTCGGTCGATACCCACCCCTCGTTCGAGCTTTCGGTGTAAGTAAGTAAAACTGTCGTCGAGTCCACAGCTCAGTGGTAGGATACATTCCGGTAGGCGCGTACCACCCTCCAGATTGAATTCCTCGCTGACCGAACGTGTATATTCGTGCGCTGTGTCAATTAAAGTTATTTGTTTTTATTTAGACAACGAAGCGACTACTGCATTGTGTAACTCAGCAAAGTTTATACTTTATAGGTAAGGACACATACTCCCGAGAGGGAGGTGCGGTAGGTACCGCACGATGGGGGGGGGGGGGGGGGGGGGGAAATCCCCCTACATGCTCCTACTGAACTCTAAGAATTTATTAAATTAGGAACTGAAACAATTCAGATTTAGATTTCAACGCCTCTTCAAGAGGTCAAAAACAAATTACTTTCAAAAAAGACTTGGATGAATCAAAATTGATATTTGATACATTATATTTATGATCGATTTGTAAAATGAGTGCTTTGTGAGAGGCAAGATCCGCCCTGGGCAGTGCAGCCTCTGTCTATCTGTATAATATATTACCGACGTCCGGGGGATCCGAGGGGGGGAGCCTCATTACACGTCACCACCAGCAAACGCTAATATTTCATATAAACAAGGAGTGAGAGGCGCCGCGCCGCGCACCAAACGATCTCACTTTTTAATAGCTCATTAAATGGGTAATTGATGGAAGTCGGTCCGCCGACGAAGCCCGCCGCTACTAGCCCGGGCCCGCCCGCGCCGCGACTCGCCCAGGCCCCTTTGTCCGTCCCTTATTATTAAATTATCATAATAGAAAATAATAGGTTGCTCCACCGCAAAGAATAAACATAAATAATTGTAAACGGCTCGTCGAGAACACGAGCGAGGAATATTGAATAAATATACTTTAGTTTATTGGGGCGGGAGAACTTTAGCGAGTAGCTCATAATCTTATCTAAAAGCGTCCCCTGACAGAAACTCTTTTAGAACTTTGCAAAAAGTTCACAAGTATTTTCAGTTTTGAACGCTCCTGACATTTTTCGTGCGACCTTACATTCTCTAAGTGACGTTTTCGGGGCACGCCAGTGGAGCCAGCGTTTCGAGAAGACGGCTCGCTTATATCTGAGGCCTGGGGGTGATGTGTGGGAGAAAAGCGTTCGTATTATGAATGCCAACAATTTGACGGTCGCCGTGGCGCAGTGGTTAGTGTCAGTGACATGACTACTGTGTCTCCGGGACCCTGGGTTCGAATCCCGGCAGGGGCAAACATTTGTGCGATGAGTGTAGGTGTTTGTCCCGGGTCTTGGATGTTTGTGTGCTGTGAATGTGTGTGTCCAAGCCTCCCGCGATACAGGGAATCCTAGTGCGTGGGTTTAAGTGTGATAAAAAAAAAAAAATAATTGAATAACGCCCAGGCGGTCGTCGGCCGAGGAACTTCCGATACCTGTGTGTTTAATACGACACATCCCCGCGGCACAACAACCACATCCTAAGGCGCGCGACGCTCGAGGCTGCCACACTGGCTGGTGAGAATAAGCCGTCTCACTGATCACTGTGGTACTACACCCGCCGCGCCCGCGCCCGACCCCCGCCCCCGTCGTGTTGACGTTGATTGATGTAACACCCTGTATACTTCATCAAAGCTCGACGGACGTGACCCTCCCGCTTCGATTCGAGTTCCGACCTTCAAAGGCTTAGTTATAATCCCGACGAAGAGCCGTCGACAAGGATCGATAGTTGTATCCAATACGCAGCGATCAGCGCGACTCACTCTATTCAATAGCTCTGCTAATACCATGAGCGCCTAATATTTACAATTTGCTAAAGAAGTATGCAAAAACGTGTAATGCGCGGAACCCTCTCCCCCACGGAGGCGGGCGCGGCCGCGGGGCGGCGCGAGGTTACTGACCGCTACTGTGCTCCGAGAATGTGCGAGAATCGCGATATAAAATCATTAGAAGAGCCACTGCAACACTCACCGCGCGCCCGCGCCCGCGCTCGCGCCCGCGCCCGCGCCCGCGCCCGCGCCGAGCGACGCGGCGACGCTCGCTGGATGAGACAATGATACATTTATTGCGATCCCATTGAGCAGACGGCCGCCCCGCGCCCCGCGCCCCGCGCCGCCACGCAGAGAACTATTTACGCGGGTATACATATTTTACGACTGATGTCTTTCTGCGACAGGTAGTTAATTACAAATGTCACGGCTTAGAAGCAAATTAAAGTATGTGACGCGCTCGGAGCAGTGCAGCCGGAGTCGTCGTTATGTTCAGAACCATGGCGGGATAATGGATAGCGAAACTGAACTAAAGGATATGTTAAGCGAAAGTATTACCTACATTATTCCTACCGGTGCTGCCGGACACGACGGCAGCTAGTCAAGGAGACAGTATGCCGGCGAGCGGCACCATGGACTGTTGTCGTCTCGATTGCTGAAGTTCTATCTATTCTGATCTACGGAACAGCTATATTTTTTAGCTGACGTATAAGATACTTATTAGAAGACAAATTGTAAGGTTGCATCCTGCGCATCGTGCAGTGATGACTCATCGATGCTCACTGCGGCCGGAGGACGCGCATCGTGCATTGATGACTCATCGATGCTCACTGCGGCCGGAGGACGCGCGTCGTGTAGTGATGACTCATCGATGCTCACTGCGGCCGGAGGACGCGCGTCGTGTGGTGATGACTCATCGATGCTCACTGCGGCCGGAGGACGCGCGTCGTGTAGTGATGACTCATCGATGCTCACTGCGGCCGGAGGACGCGCGTCGTGTTGTGATGACTCATCGATGCTCACTGCGGCCGGAGGACGCGCATCGTGCATTGATGACTCATCGATGCTCACTGCGGCCGGAGGACGCGCGTCGTGTAGTGATGACTCATCGATGCTCACTGCGGCCGGAGGACGCGCGTCGTGTGGTGATGACTCATCGATGCTCACTGCGGCCGGAGGACGCGCGTCGTGTAGTGATGACTCATCGATGCTCACTGCGGCCGGAGGACGCGCGTCGTGTTGTGATGACTCATCGATGCTCACTGCGGCCGGAGGACGCGCATCGTGCAGTGATGACTCATCGATGCTCACTGCGGCCGGAGGACGCGCATCGTGCAGTGATGACTCATCGATGCTCACTGCGGCCGGAGGACGCGCATCGTGCATTGATGACTCATCGATGCTCACTGCGGCCGGAGGACGCGCATCGTGTAGTGATGACTCATCGATGCTCACTGCGCATCGACACAATTTTGTCCTAGTATTGACGATGTGGACATAACAAGCGTGAGTTTCGGACGAGACGGCGCGCCGCGAGTCACACAGCCACCGAAATCATTAATTTATTTCAAACCAAGCTTCCCGATCGCATTATTTCACTAAATTTAGCCGTGAAGTGACCGGCTCGATCCTATGGTTTAAAATGGCCGCTTGATTATTTTTGGTGGGGTTATGTGAAGACAGAGTGTGGAGACACTCTGTAGCTTCTCTGTGATAGGGAGTCACTCGAATCGATCGCAGCTTTATAACTTAAAATTCGTGTTGTGATTAACGAAACAGAGCCACCATGATCATTATATATAAACTTTGATAAAGAATCGATATCTGCCGTCACTGCGACTTATGTTTATTACAGCTCGATAAACCTTCAAATATATACGAGGACTTTTATCGAGAAACTTAGATGAATGTGTTCGCTCGCTTTTATTATCGAAAGGTTTGTTTTTATCGTTATGGCGTGAGCGGAACCCTCGCGGGGGTACTCTGAGGCCGAACGCTACACACACGGCGGCCGTAGCTCCGCGTACGCGCCGCCCGCGTCGCCCTATCGTCGTTCACTTTGTGTTTGTAAGCGTGGACTGATATTTCCAAATATTCAAGAAAGTGTTATTTAGCTTCTCGCTGTCGGGAGCGAACAGGGTTGCCATGACGACACGTGCAGCAGACAAGAAGCGTCCGCGGCGAACTAGACATTTGGCTGTGCCGTGCGCGGCTTCTCTCGGCTGGAGTCTCCGCGACGAATCTCACTCGCGTCGACTGCGGGTCTCGTATAGTTCTCCTTGTCCGGTTTCCCCGGGATGTAGGTTTCTGAACCCTCTGCTAGCGTGAACGCCTCATTAAACGATCAATTTGGGGTGGGGACTGAAGTTTTCTTTATTTCAACGTTCATTAATGATGTCGCATATTATGTAAATCGTTTATATCTGTTACGGGAGCGTGGCATCACGTCACCCCTCATCCTTCATCGTCACACGCCAGCCGCATTATTAAATTGAATTGTTTGAGATTAACTCTTACGAGGAAACACTAAGGTCGAGAGAATTGATAAATAGGTAACCTCTGGGAGTTACGACCGTGCCAGACGGCGGGCGGCGAGCGGCGGGCCGGTGCGCGAGCCTCACCACGAAACTGATTTACTGATAACGTCACTACGGCTGTGGACAAATGTGTACATATGGATGCTGTGTGTACATACAGATCATCGTTAGCCACTGTGCGAAGTTTGCCTAAAATAATACAAATTAAAAATAAAATATTTGATGTTTGGAAATAATGTGTTGAATAAACATTGCAAGGAAATGTGTCGCGAGCTTGTGGGTAAAGCTGAGTTTTATTGACAGCAGTTGAAGCTATAAGGAGTGCAGCGAATGTTCGTATTGGCACAGCTTACAGGCGAGAGCGGGGGGCGGGGGCGGGGCGCGGGCGGTCGTTATCTGCACGAGCCAGACGATACTCATGCCGATGTGCAGGCAGTGGCAGTGTAGTGTACCTACTGCGCGGGGGGCGAGGGGCGGGGGCGAGGGTCGCCACGTGGCAGGACAAAGTTTCAGTTTCGGTCAAACGTCTAGTTCCTTTATACTTTTGTTATTTATAAACATTTTACAATTATTTTCAAGCATTTCCATAGATAGCGCTTTCTCCCCCTCTACGATGCGATGGCTCAAAAAATGTGTATTTCTAAATGTACCAATCAGAAGATAAACGGATATAATACACAGGTACTCTTCATTGAAACGAGTATCGCTCGAATTGAATGTGCTTTCTTTTCAGGCTAAGGCGATATGTAATCACCGCTTTCTCAATCAAATAAAGAAGTGGCACTAAACTCGAGGACTTTCTTGTATTTTCTAAAATAAACTTTTTAAGCTATTCCATAGCTTCTATCGCGGGTTCTTCTATGGAGCGTGGAGACCGAATCCACAAATTCCGTAACGAAAATAACCTAACACCCCCCCACTCCGACCGAGTATTGCCTGCTTTATTAATGACTTTTTTGAAATATCACGCTTGTCTGTTTAGTTCAGCAACTCGCCTCTAGGTGGCATTGGTGGTATCGGCATTACTGCATAAGTTATTAATATATTAATTGCATAAGTTGATAAAAAATGCTATGCATTAGCTTTACCGCGGCAGTCCCCGAGTGCCACACGTCTCGTCGGCGCGGCTGCCGGGTATAATGTGCTCGCGGGGAGCGGGGCGTCACGGGAGCGGGGCGTCACGGGAGCGGGGCGTCACGGGAGCGGGGCGTCACGGGCGCGCTCTAATAACGAACAACGTTCACTCATCTGAATACTTCAAATACTTTTCTTATAATAAAAAAATATAATCGAATTATTACAACCTTATAGTCAACCGAATTATTGTTTTCAATCAATCCTTCACATTCAAGCACATATTCATTCATTTACATAAAAATATGCTTTTTCCAAAATCTCGCGTGAGATTCGAAGGGGGGGGGGACCGGGGGGGGACCCAGCTTAATCTTACGACATCTCACCAAAGGGAGGGGGGGCGTCGATAAATTACCAAAATTACTTCACGTAATTTATGGACACCCCCTCATATAGATATCATAATGTTTTGTTTACTAATGTCGGAATTTTCCCCAATCCCATTTCATATCTTGTTCTATATATATTGATAATGTCGGAGCTCTACGCCGCGCGGGCGGCGGCGCCGGCGCCGCTGCCGGTGCCGGTGCCGGTGCCATGGCGCCGGCAAGCTTGTTACATTTATAAAGTAGCCAACTTGTAATTGTATTGCTATCACGAGCTTGTACATTTGTGAACTTGGCGAGTGGCGGGTGTGTGCGCGCGCTTCACTCAGAGGTGGTGTTGTCAGTGACGATGGTTCCGTTGTTGCAGCGTGCTGAAGAGGAACCGCATCACGCACGTCGCCGACCGCAGCTTCGCCTCCACGCCCAACCTTCGGGTGCTGTGAGTACTCTTGTGTTATATCTGCGCCTGCGCCCGCGCGGGGCGGGGCGGGGCGATGCGATCCCCGCCCGCTTCACTCCTATAACTGAACAGTGTAACGCGTCTGTCTGGACGACTTCCTCAATGAGGGTGAATGACAATTGCTCCCGTGAGTAGCAAACGTCACTGAAAAGGGTGAAAACAACATTTTACCCAAAAATGGAACCGGCTTCAACATTCAACATCGCGAAACAACTCGTCGATGCGCACAATGTTTTGATAATTGTTAGTTTTGAACTGTCGCGGCACCGACCTACACGAGTTCAACCTTCACACTTTCGAGTGTTGATGTCGGTTCCGTTTTTTGGTAAACATTTTTTTTCATCACAGTTAGAGGTCCGCTTAGAAATAAAAGGTTGAGGACCATCAACCGAACCTTCCCCGTGCCGAGGCTTACTACGCGAGCGCGAGTGAGGCCCTGGAGGCGGGGGCGCGCGGGGGGACGCGCTGGGGAATCACATGTATTGGCCGCGTGTGTAGGTAGGTAGGCAGGCGGGTGTGTACAGCCACACTGCCCGAGGATGCTCGAGTCGCGCGCGGCCGCCCCGGCGCCGCCGCGCCCGCGTCGGTCCTCCCGACTCTGCTTTTGTTCATATACTCGTGTTTCGCCATCGTACAATTATTACATTAATTTTATTATAGAATAAATTGGGCTCACACTGGGTTGTAAGCAACCTCACTCTCGCACAGGCAGTACGAAGAGGACGCAGCCCCGCGGAGTGCCCGGGCACAGAACACAACCCGGGGAAACCGAGGACGTTCTATCGCTTAGATAGTGATGATGATCCAATCAATGAAGTTGTATCGAATACGTTTTCACATATTATAATATCTTCCATCGGTATATCTGCCAACCACTATACACGTGTAATATTCCTTTGTAATCGGAGGCCGATGCCTTTATTAAATACTAATAAGTTACAGCTACGACAAAAACATTTGAGCGATCCACGAGCTATTGACGGCCTATAGATAACTCAAATGCTCTAACCCGCTACCGGGTGGCAGCGTGCCCAGAATGCTAGCAGCATTGCCACGTTGAATTGCAATGCTGATTCGTTCAGCCAAATATGTGCCAACATTTTGGTCACGCGTCGCATCGATCAAACGCTCTGATAAGTTTTGGAAAATCCGATGAGCTCCAGGTCCCCGCGGGCCCCATGTCTCGACCCCAAACGGTTCAAATATGTAACCAATACCTAGGTTAGCATATTTGAGCCGCTCGGCCTCTGTCGGTATTGTAAGACATTGACAAGTTGGATGCTGCTGGAACAGACTACGAAAAAAATGGAAGGTTTTTCAATGACCTTCGCTAGTCACGGGATTAATCGTCATCGTGTGTGTTCACCGATGTCTTCATCTTCGATCAGAGTGTCGTCCAAGTAGATGTAACACTTCTCACTTATTGAACAGTATTGAAGTGTAACTCGAGAACTGGTTGACCTATTTTAATGAAATTTAATTGTGACCACGCGGGAAGCACCAGCCTTCAAATAATAAAAGAATGATCAAATCAGTTCACCTAGTCGAAAGTTATGAGGAAAAAAAATATACCGGTCGAATTGAGAACATCCTCCTTCAATCGAAGTCGGTTAAAAATGGCGTGCTACGTCACTGAATCTAGAACTGAATCAAGATTGATTCAATATGGAAAAATATCGTCCGTCGTGGGCCGGTCGTGCCGCCCGCGCCGTGTCGAGAAGTCGGCTCAGGAACGCTACCGACAGCACTCAGTCTTACGGCGGCCTTCACCAACATGTAAACGTCCGGTTATCAGTTAACCGACGGTTAAATTGATAATCGGACGTTTTAAACGTTGGTGAACAGCGGCCCGAGTGTGCCTACTCTCGCCATCGACTAGCTGTCCACCCGAGGCTCCGTCGCCGACATTTTGAGTGTTCCGTATGCGTGTGAGCGGCGCGCGGCGACGGACGCGTAAAGGATTTAACTATAATTTGACTTAATCTTCCGCACACGTGTCGCTCGTCACAAGGATGTGTGTGGTATTTATGTAACCGTGCGCTGCGCTGAGTCACACCACACCACACACGCGCGCCTGCAGCGCAGCGGGAACGGGCCGCGGGTATTTTGGGGAGATTTGTGGAATGTGACCAAAGCGGCCATTACCCGAGATGAATGAACATAGCGGCGCGGCGGGGGGCGGGGCGGGGGCGGGGCGGGGGTCGTGCGGGATATTAATGTTGAGGAAAATGTTTCATTCAATTCGGTGGACGGCATATGGGCGCCGGCCCACCTCTGCGAGCTCCGTCACCATGGCGACCACTCCCCCCACTCCCCGCCGCAGTCTCGGCGGTACCGTTAACGAAGATCATGTCAGTGCGGTCGGTCATGAAGAGTTCACCCACTGGTTTGTTTAGTTCTCACCTCACCCCGCCGTGTACATAATAATATGTGTCCCGTAGGAACGAGGCACTCTAATATTGGCTCGGTAAGTATCATTAATCTGCGACCGTGCCCAACACCCCCCCCCCCCCCCCCCCCCCCCCCCCTGTTACCCGTGTTACCCGCGGACGCGGCGAGTACTGTGGGCGGGCAGTCGGGCATCCACGTACATGAGCATTTCACCAGAGCTTCATATTAAACTCTTCAACCATATTCCAGCATCATGGGTGGCTTACCACCTGGCAGCTCTGCTACGAAATACGATTCACATACCTGCCTACCTCCCGCCTGCCAAGCGTGACGAGTATTTGCAAATCCCCCCTATATGGGGAGGCAGATGTCCAGCAGTGGACGTCCTATGGCTGCTATGAATAAATAGCTTGTGACAATGATCGGGCAATACAAATACGCGCACCGCGCGGAATCCGTTTTGATAGTGCGATAGAATGTTTAAGCGAGCTCTGGGAGGCGATCCCGGCGCGGCCCGGCGGGAGTGACAGCGCTCGCTGAACTGTTAAACAGTTGATTTGTGCTGACTGAGGTATGGTATGTACCTGTATGAGTCAAACTAACCAAGGAATATAAACTTTACTTCCGATATAGCCGCTTTAGGGGACGATTTAAAAAAAATATGCCTATTTTATTACTTATTATATTGCTTTCGCTTAAATACGCCAAGACTTATAACTAACTATATTTCAAGTATCTTCAAAATCGTTCAAAAACGGGACAGATTATACAGAGATCCGCGGTAACGACCACTCACACACCACCTTTCACATTTACAATAAAAAAGAAATATTATTTTTTTGTATTAGTTATAGTAGTGAGTACGATGTAGATTGTAGTTAGTCGAAGCTTCTATAGCACAGTGTGAGTGTGAATGTGAGAGTGAGGACAGCTCCTGGTGTTAAATGCTTCAGGCATGTGGGCGGTTCATAATGCTGCCTGCTATGTCAGTATTCTGTGACGATGGTTGGGACCCGAGTGGCAGATAATCACACCGCAGGCTCGGGCACAGGCGGGGCGGGGCGGGGCGGGGCGGGGCGGGGCGGGGTGTCGCGGTATTGCCAGGCGCGGCCCCCTACTGGCGCGTAATGCGACGGAAGTAAACGTCATTTGTTTATGTTTTGTTCGCTGTTTTGTCAACAGAAGGCTGGAAGAGAACCTGCTAACGGAAGTACCTCCGGCCATCCAGCTGTTGCCGCTGCTGGAAGACCTGTGAGTAACGGATAGGTATTTTCTTACTTATCGATTCATTACTTTTCCTATAGCGATGGATTCCTCGTAGTGTCGAGGGATCACGTGTTATTATTATTATCACGATAATCACAACTTCGTCACTTAACATCAGGTGAGACAGAATTTGTCAAATGCAACATTATAATATGCCCTCCCCCTCCCGTACACGTGGCACTCGCGCGACCCGCTCGGCGCGCGCACGGCGACAGTCGCGCACGCGCACGGCGACAGTCGCGCACGCGCACGGCGACACTCGCGCACGCGCACGGCGACACTCGCGCACGCGCACGGCGACACTCGCGCACGCGCACGGCGACACTCGCGCACGCGCACGGCGACAGTCGCGCACGCGCACGGCGACAGTCGCGCACGCGCACGGCGACAGTCGCGCACGCGCACGGCGACAGTCGCGCACGCGCACGGCGACAGTCGCGCACGCGCACGGCGACAGTCGCGCACGCGCACGGCGACAGTCGCGCACGCGCACGGCGACACTCGCGCACGCGCACGGCGACACTCGCGCACGCGCACGGCGACACTCGCGCACGCGCACGGCGACACTCGCGCACGCGCACGGCGACAGTCGCGCACGCGCACGGCGACAGTCGCGCACGCGCACGGCGACACTCGCGCACGCGCACGGCGACACTCGCGCACGCGCACGGCGACACTCGCGCACGCGCACGGCGACAGTCGCGCACGCGCACGGCGACAGTCGCGCACGCGCACGGCGACACTCGCGCACGCGCACGGCGACACTCGCGCACGCGCACGGCGACAGTCGCGCACGCGCACGGCGACACTCGCGCACGCGCACGGCGACACTCGCGCACGCGCACGCGAGTGTATGCGGCGTTCGTTGGTCGACAGGTCCCTGGCGAGCAACCGCGTGGAGCGCGTCGAGAGCGGCGTGCTGGCGGCGTCGCGCCGTCTGGCGCGCCTCGAGCTGCGCGCCAACCCTCTCTCGCACGTCCACCCGCACGCGCTCACGCACCTGCCGCATCTCACCACGCTGTGAGTAACTACCCACTGACCTCTAACTATTCGCTAACGGGTTCAAAGTCAAACTCAACATTATATATTTAATAGGCATCAACGATGAATGTATAAACACTAACGCCGCGTTCCGAAACAGACAGAGCCGCGCCGGGAAGAAGCGGTAACAATAATAATTACTCATGTTTAATAGGCGCATAACCTATTAACGTACCCACCCTGCCCACTTACTGCGTTAATGAGGTAATAAGTACTTATACAGGACGACATTGAATTCGTTGTCATCCGTGTAAACAAAGCATCTATCTGCCCGTGATAACGCACACGTAGGGAGAGAGTTTAACAAATCGCAGTGGTTGACATTGACACCGGTGTTATGGTCAGAGAATCGCTGAGGCGGTTGAAATTATCGTTACAATCAGCCTCTACTTGAAAAAAAAAACAAATTTTAATTAAATAATAATTTCATTTAAAAATGTTCCGTTAAACGATCTAAATTATTTGTGAGCGCTACTTTTCATACACGCCGTCGCTAGTCACTTACGCGGCGTTCGGCAGAGGAGCCGACAAACAAACGCCGCGCCCGTCTCACTCGCGCAGCCGGCCGGCCGTCGCACGCGGCGCGCCTCCCTCAGTTCACCGTAGTCGGTGCGCGCGGGCAGTCGCAGTCGCAGTCGCCACCGTCAACAAATACAAATACAAAAGTTTATTGATTCAAATAATACAAGGATCGCTTTAGAAACATACACAAGAAATAATGTTCGTGTTTGCTTAAATTACTTGTATAGTCTAAGAAATGACATACAGAACCCACACTAAGAAAAGTTCTTGTATCGTGGGTGTCTGCTCCCTTCAAGGTTACAAAATTTTATATACATCGGCCTTAACAATATATTTACGAACATCATCATCATCTCAGCCATAGGACGTCCACTGCTGGACAAAGGCCTCCCCCATTGATTTCCACAAGGACCGGTTGGAAGCGGCCCGCATCCAGCCCTTGCCTGCGATCTTAGTCAGGTCGTCTGTCCACCTAGTCGGTGGCCGTCCTATGCTGCGCTTGCCAGTCCGTGGTCTCCATTCGAGAACCTTTCGGCCCCAACGGCCATCGGTTCTTCGAATTATATGCCCTGCCCACTGCCACTTCAACTTGCTAATCCGCTGGGCTATGTCGGTGACTTTCGTTCTTCTACGGATCTCCTCATTTCTGATTCGATCACGTAGAGAAACCCCGAGCATAGCCCTCTCCATAGCTCGTTGTGCGACTCTGAGCCTGTTCAGAAGGCCTATAGTCAGAGACCACGTTTCAGTTCCGTAAGTCATCACTGGTAACACACATTGTTCGAAGACCCTCGTTTTCAGGCATTGCGGTATTTTGGACGAGAAGACGTCTCGGAGCTTTCCGAACGCTGCCCAGCCGAGTTGGATTCGACGATTGGCCTCTTTCTCAAAGTTGGACTTACCTAATTGGACTGTATGTCCTAGGTAGATGTAATGGTCAACAACTTTGAGAGTCGAGTTCCCAATTGATATGGGGGCGGGCGCAACATGGGCATTTGACATAATTTTCGTCTTGTCCATGTTCATTTTAAGGCCCACCCTTAGGGAAACTCTGTTGAGGCCTTCGAGCATCGTGCTGAGGTCTTCCATGGATTCTGCCATGACCACAATATCGTCGGCAAACCGAAGGTGAGTGATGTACTCGCCGTTGATGTTGATGCCGAATCCTTGCCATTCCAAGAGCTTGAAGGCGTCTTCCAATGCGGCAGTGAACAGTTTCGGAGAAATAACGTCTCCCTGTCTCACGCCTCGTTGCAATGGAATCGCCCTCGAAATTTGCTCTTGTACTCGGACCGACATGGTGGCGTTATTGTACAAACACTTCAGCACTTCGATATACCGATGGTCAATACGGCACCGCTGGAGAGACTCAAGCACCGCCCACGTCTCGATCGAATCGAAGGCTTTCTCATAGTCCACAAACGCTAGACATAAGGGCAAGTTATACTCTTCGGTCTTCTGTATAACTTGCCGCAGCGTATGGATGTGGTCTATGGTGCTGTAGCCTTTTCGGAAACCGGCTTGTTCGGGAGGCTGGAAGTCATCAAGCCTACGTTCGAGACGATTCGCGATGACTCTTGAAAATAGCTTGTAAACATGGCTCAGAAGCGAAATGGGTCTGTAGTTCTTAAGCAATGTGTTGTCACCCTTCTTAAAGAACAACACCACTACGCTTCTGTTCCATGCTTCCGGCGTTGACCCTTCGAGGACAACGGAATTAAAGAGCTTCTGAAGGACTTTCAGTATCGGTGATCCACCCGCTTTCAGAAGCTCTGATGTGATTCCGTCGTCACCCGGTGCCTTGTTGTTTTTAAGCTGCTTCAGAGCCATCCTAATCTCGTATAGGCTGATGTCCGGGATGTCTTCGGTATAGTGCCGGGTCAGCTTGGCTCTTGGGTCTTTGGCCAAGCTGTCAACAGGTTTAGCGACCGAAGTGTATAGCTGTCCATAGAACCTCTCGATCTCTCCAAGCACCTCTGCTTTGGTCGACGCTATACTGCCATCATCTCTCTTCAGCTTAGTCATCTGGCTTTGCCCAATAGACCTGTCTCTTGCAAACACTTTGGAGCCTTTTCTCCGTTCGATCGTATCTTTAATACGATTTGTACTAAAGGTACGGATGTCGTGTCGCAAGGATTTCCATATTCGTCTATTGAGCTGCCTATATGACGCAGCATCATCGGATGATTGCAGTTGCAACGAGCGTCGTTCAGCCATGAGGTCGAGGGTATGGCTGGAGAGTTTTTGAGGTCCATTTGTACGGCGGGGCTTAAAGAACTTAGACCCCACTTCGTGGACAGTTTCTACAAACCTGTTGTTGGTCTCGTCCACCGACGCAAAGTCCTCAAGGCAAGCAAAGCGATTGGATAACTCAAGTTGAAAGCTCTCGGGGTTTTGGATATGGACATTTTGAGGTCGGAGCGTGGATTTCATCAAACGGGACCTCTCAAGTTTAACATTAATATTCAATGTGCCTCTTACCATGCGGTGATCACTACCGGTTTTGACCATGTTGATCACAGAGACATCATTGAATATTTGTTTCTTGGTGGTCATGATGAAATCGATCTCATTTCTTGTGGAACCGTTGGGGCTCAACCAGGTCCATTTCCTATGAGGCGGCTTCTGAAAGAAAGAGTTCATCATAAAGAGTCCCTCTTTCTCCATGAAGTCGGCCAGCCTCTGTCCCCTAGGGTTCCGTTGTCCATAACCAAATTGCCCCACTCTCAACTCTCCATCACTTCTTTCACCCAACTTTGCGTTAAAGTCCCCCATAACAACATTGTAATGGGTCTTGGAGGTATGTATGGCCCTACTAATGTCCTCATACATAGCCTCTACCTCCTCATCGGTTCCGAGTTTCGAGGTCGGTGCATATACCTGAATGACCTTCAACGAATATCTGCTTGATATTCTGAGTATTAGGTATGCCACCCTGCTCGAAACGCTGTCGATGGTGATGATGTTGTTAGCGAGGGACTTGCGAACGAGAAACCCGACACCACCTTGGGACTTTTGGTCGCCTTCCCGGTAGTAGAGCAAGTTACCGGATTTGAGAGTTATGGTGTCCTCACCCTCTCTACGGACTTCACATAACCCTAAGATATCCCAGTGTAACTTACTCATTTCTTCTTCCAGCTCGACGATCCTCTCGTCTGCCAACAAAGTTCTTACGTTATGTGTTACCAGGGCCAGAGGTCGTTTAATGAGGGAGTGGTAGCCGTGCGTCTGCCGGGGATTCTTAGCACCCCCTGCTCCACCGTTACACTGGCCGCTACCGGAGCCAGCTTTAGCGGAGCTGCCGGGGACTGGGGGCCTGGTCGTATTTTGTACTCTCATATTGGGGGGGGTTTGCCAATACTCGCCACGCTTGGCAGGCGGGTTGGCGAGCGCAGTACAAATGTGAGTCTCAGAAGGCGCTGCTGCCCATCCTTCTGGTGCGTGATCCCTTAGTCGACTCTTACGACACCCACGGGAAGACATGGGGGGGTACTATTCTATGCCGGTACCCCACGGCAAATGAACATAAATGTAAGCAATTATTAAATCTATTTGTGTATGCGTGTCGCATGTGTTGTGTGTGTGTGTGTGTGTGTGTGTGTGTGTGTGTTCGTGTGTGTGTGTGTGTGTGTGTGTGTGTGTGTGTGTCTGAAAGTGAGGGTTCATTCGTTACTCAAAGTATCTTCTTAATTATATCACATATTTTAGTAAATTTTCTGTTTCATCATAACTGAGCTTAAGCAACCAGTTATACAGCGCGACTCTGGTTTGTCTATTCGTTAAAGTTAATAAATTAGGTATTTCTCTACAAGCTTTATTATATAAGTAGGGACTTGTAAAACACTGGTGACGCTGGGCTAATTTCGTATTTAGTTTTGGAAGAGAGAACACTCTATCCTTCCTTCTTTTATTAGATGGTATTAAAATTTCGTTTAAAGTTGTCTGTTTATGTTTAGCTGACAAGAGATTCTGTATGAACAGTTGCCGAACTGTTAACACTCCACATTCTTTGTACAATTCAATGGTAGGAAACATCATGGGCTTACAAGTTGCCACCTTTAATACTGCTCGCTGTGCACGTTCTAGCGAGATCAAATATGACGAGCATGCGCCGCCCCATGCAGTATTACAGTATGTAAGAATTGATCTACAAAGAGCGTTATACACTTGGATGATCAACTTACGATCAGCAACATCATGGAGATGTTTAAAAACGAATATCAGTTTTCTAACCCTGCCGCTTATATTAACAATATGATTCTTCCAAGACATTTTTTTATCAATATATACTCCAAGGTATCTGATGCTTTGAACACATTCCAATTTTGGACAGTTACAGTCACTTGTATCACAATACGAATGGACTTTGATATCAAAGGATGGAGTAGCACGACGTGAATTTGAAAATGCGATAAATTTAGATTTCTCTGTATTAAGCGAAAGTGAGTTATTACGCAACCATTGAGTGACAATTTTTAGCCCTTCTTCAGCATGTTTGTGAGCCTCATCCCAACTACTACCAACAAAAATTAATGCAGTATCGTCGGCGTATGAGAAAATTTTTCCATGGTGTAATTTTAGATCAAACAAATCGTTAACATATACCAGGAATAACGTGGGGCCTAAAACGCTTCCCTGTGGAACTCCGTGTGTTATCGATTCCTCTCTACTTGTCACTTGGCCAACTCTAGTCCTCTGAGTTCTTTCTTTCAGATAATCATCTAACAAACACAAAGCAGTTTCTCGTAGCCCAACCAATTCCAGTTTTTTCACAAGTATGGGGACAGAGACAGTGTCGAATGCTTTAGCAAGATCTAAAAATACACCTATTACCTTATTTTTATTATCAAGTTCATTTACAATATGGTTTGTCAAGTCAGATACCGCATTCTCTGTAGATTTCGATACTCTAAAGCCGTACTGACACGGTGATAAGAGTTTAAACTTTTCTAAATAATTCTTTAGGCGATTATTAATTATCTTTTCTAAAATTTTTGAAAAAGCTGGTAAAATGGAGATTGGCCTATAATTTTCAAAACTGTCCCTGTTGCCAGACTTGTGAATCGGTGTTATTATGGAACTTTTCGAACAACATTCGAACGTTATCGCTCGCGAAGTTACTCGCAGGATTGCAGTTCAGTGACCTCAATGACACGATCGCGAAGTGTACGTTATACTAATGAACAATATTTGATTATGGTTCCAATGTATGATATGACACTCGCCACGCTTGGCAGGCGGTTTGGCGAGCGCAGTATGATTTTCGAACCTCAGAAGGCGCTGCTGCCCACCTTCTGATAAGTGATCCCTTAGCTGACTCTTACGGCACCCGCGGGAAGAGATGGGGGAGTACTATTCTAAGCCGGTACCACCACGGCACACGGTTAGTTGAGTATTTCACTTTAAATATGTTTAAAATACATAATATGTTCTCGAATGGAGACCACGGACTGGCAAGCGCAGCATAGGACGGCCACCGACCAGGTGGAGAGATGACCTAAGATCGCAGGCAAGGGCTGGATGCGGGCCGCTTCCAACAGGTCCTTTTGGAAATCAATGGGGGAGGCATATGTCCAGCAGTGGACGTCCTATGGCTGAGATGATGATGATTATGATGTAAATAAGTTCCTTTTTTGTGTAAAGTGTCCATCATTGTAAATAACCAAGTTTTTTAATACCCCAAGGTTATGGTGATAGTACCTACTAACTACTGACGAAGCCTCGGAATAAATCATTTCGTTTTAAATTGAGTATCTTTGCTGGCTATAATTGTTAGTTAAACAAGTGACGTTGGTGGGTATTGTTAGCTAAAATTTTGACCGTAAGAAGTATGAAAGAAAAGTTTATCTGATTGTTGTGTGGACTAGTGGGCCAATCCTGGAATCCCCGCCGCCGCGCAAATGGCCGCCTACTGACCTTTGTCAGTCTATTGATTGGACGGAGTGCGCTACGAAGGTTATAGGGAAACATTGAATGAAACACATTGAGAACTAACTTTATGTAAGTAGGTAGAACAACATTGAAGTAGCATCGCGCGGCAAAAAGGAAACGCCGCGCCGCGTCGTCTGTGAGTCGCGCGGTGCGGGCGGGGCGGGGCGGGGCGGGGTGTGGAAATAGCGTTCAAGCGATGCGTGTGAGAATCGAGACTTTGATACTGACATAAGTTTTTATTATATTCATGTTTTTTAAATACTGACTTTTTCTATGTATGTTATGTCAGAAACCACTAAAAAATAAAGAGCAATATGACACCAAATGTATGGTAATGAACTCACTTTCACCCGCATATCCGTATCTATATATGTATTAGCTCCTACATAGATATACAGAGAGTGAGCGGGACAACCATCTTTGTTCTACATACTGTCTCACGTCACAAACTACATAATACGCTTTATTCATTTTAACCCGATTGAAAGTCGGTTATTTGCATGCGCCTGCGTCTGTGGGCCTTCTCATGGTTCTTGGAATTTTGTTGTAAAAACGAACGCACTCTTACCCACGAGAAGAATTTATTCGTCTTTACTTATCTGAAATAATTGCATTAATATGACCACCTATTGAGTTTACTCGGACAGATGATAAGTGATCGATGACGTAGGCACCTCACAGAGTGTGTATATCCAAGTGACCTACTCCTGCCTGCTCTTACCCACGTATACTCGCATATGAACGTACGCCGAACCGTGCGAGTGATCTAAATCCTCAGAGGGAAGCGACGCGACGCTCTACAGTGCAGCCAGTGAGTAACTAGTACGGATTGAGGACGAGTGCGGTGCGTCGTCCGTCCGTCCGTCCGCCGTCCCTATCGGTCGGAAGTCGGAAACGATCTCCGGATCTCGGCCGAGGGCCCGAGTTCCGGACGGAGTCGGCGACACGACGCGACGGGCTGTTCCGATAAGATGAAGATAATCGCGGTCGCTCGCGCTGTGACAGACAGTAGGACACGTGTCATGTCAAAGATGATGTAAGTACCGACCGCGTAAACGTGAGGATAATGGCTAGCTACCTGCAAATGACTTCTTTTGAATGGAATGATCGGCCTCGTCAGTGAGCTTCCGCGCACGGTGGCGATACCGAAGATGGCGGAGATGCGGGGACTCCTTCGCTGTGATCGTTTCCGAGATTGTAAAACGTTTGATGGTGTTTTAGGTGTTTGAAACGTCGCGTCGACTCGACAGCCCCCCGGGCGATGTAATGTCTCGTAAAACGAGACATTGTAAACCGAAAGCGGAAATAATATCTGTCGGATTATTGTCACATTTATTGCAAAGCCATAATTTTTTACAACTCAACCGAACCTCGGTTGGGACTTTGAGAATAAAGAATGAAATGATATCATTGAAATATCTGTTTGTGTAAAGTCTATTGTTCTCTTTATAACTGTCGCGTTCACATTTATTGGTATTTCATGAAACGTTAGTAAACGTGCGGCCGCGCCCCAGCCCCAGCCCCAGCCCCAGCCCCTGCCCCAGCCCCAGCCCCAGCCCCAGCCCCGGGACACACCGCCCACAAGCGGTGTTATAATGTACATAGCGTTTATTATATAGGTGCTATATTATCGTGTCCTATTATGTGTGTAGATATATATTACTCCCGCCCGTGGGAGTGTCGGTTCTCGGAACAGTCTCGTCTGTCCGTATCGATCGCCACCGGAGCCATCGACCACGGCGGTCCCCGCGGAGTGCAGCGTGTCGCTGTTGCAGGGTCCTGTCGGAGGCGCGCGGGCTGCGCGCGCTGCCGTCGCTGAACGGGTCGCGGCGCGTGCGCACGCTGCGCGCCGACCGCGCGCGCCTCACCCGCCTGCCGCCCGACCTGTGCCGCCACGCGCCGCAGCTGCGCTCCCTGTCAGTACGCTTGCACTACACTACACGACACTTACACTCTACATTCCTACACATCCTCGACTCGACTCTGGCCGATCTCAACGATAATGGTTTCGTATAAAGCCAGCAAGCAAGCAACCTATACTTCCGCTGACACAAGAACATCACAGCAAAATGGTCACAGCACAGAGCTACAACACAAACGAATGCCAATATTATTATGTACTGTGCACTTTATTACCCATGTGCGGAAACTTTAAAAAGCTTACATTAACTATTTACAAATATCCATTAGCATTCCATATAAGCTGTAGTTTTCCTAAGAGAATAAAAATAAAATAAAATCAGCTGTTTGTTGGCCGCCATCTTGTTAACCGCAGTGCTAATCGCTGCTTACACACGTCGCACACACACAGCTGCACACACGTCGCACGTAACGACCGAGTAAAGTTATTGAGCGTTTATAAGTAACGAGTTTTCCTAAACAACTGCTGGCTGCTGAGTAATTATTTAATAAGCGTTTATAAGTAAGGGGGTACTTATTTAGTTGTTCTTTGTACAGGGTGGTTTTTGGAGAAGGGCGGTGATGGCCAAGTCTGAAACCACGAGAGTTAGGGTAAAGTCGTGAAAGGAGTCATGCCCTCGATTTATATAAAAACGATAACTGAGTATTTATTTTTTCAAAAATCTTTTACTTTTGACGGAAATGGACACGAACGTTTTCAAAAAAATATATACACTTTGTATTATTGAGCCTCCATTGGTTCAATAATACAAGGTTATTGAATATATTATTATTGGATATTAGAGAACATATCGAACGATCGTGTCCACAAATAACTAGAAACATCTGCATTCCGTCGGCGCGCGCCAGTTTAGTGTGTAGTAGGTGAGCGTCACAGTGTTGCGATCATACTGGCTCTTCATCCCCCCCCCCCCCCACTCACACACATACTGTTCGATATATTATTATGTAGGTGCCTACGTATAACGCAGAGCACGCGCGCCGACATGTCACACCGCTTTGTCATCAAATAGAAATGCCGCCGAGTTCGCGGCGGCAGGGGGCAGGGGCATTAAGAGGCGAGGGGGTATCGAATGACGTTTATCAATGGAAATAATCATTGATGCAAACTTCGAGTCCGATTCGACCGCTCCGAGACATATCCGTTCCGGCCGTGGCCGTGTGACCTCGCGTCACTGGCGCGGTAAACACGAACGAGTTCATCCCTTTGTAAATAATTCAAATTGAGTGAATACCCCGCTAGCGCGAGGTGAGCTCGCTCCGCGGGGACATCGCTGTCACCTCGATCCGACCGCCCGCCGTCAGCCCGACACCCGTCACTCGTCAGCCATCACCCGTCACCCGACACCCGACACCCGTCACCCGTCACCCGTCACCCGTCACCCGTCACCCGACACCCGACACCCGTCACCCGACACCCGACACCCGACACCCGACACCCGACACGCGACACCCGACACCCGAGAACAAACGCGGGTCAGTATTGCGGTCGTTGTGACGCGCGCGTTGTTGTTGTTCCAGAGACGTGAAGTCCAACTACTTGGATCGAATGCCGGACCTGCACGAGTGCACCGAACTGCGCGTGCTGTGAGTACTCCTGACACACCCAACACCCCCCGCTCTGCTCAGCTTCCAGTACGACACGAGACCACACCTGATATTATTCAACTTCTTTATTATATATTTTATGTTATTTGAGAAGCATGTGACACTTACCTTATTACTACTTGAAGCTATCATCAATTAAATGCTTTTGTATCATCATCATCATCATCTCAGCCATAGGACGTCCACTGCTGGACAAAGGCCTCCCCCATTGATTTCCACAAGGACCGGTTGGAAGCGGCCCGCATCCAGCCCTTGCCTGCGATCTTAGTCAGGTCGTCTGTCCACCTAGTCGGTGGCCGTCCTATGCTGCGCTTGCCAGTCCGTGGTCTCCATTCGAGAACCTTTCGGCCCCAACGGCCATCGGTTCTTCGAACTATATGCCCTGCCCACTGCCACTTCAACTTGCTAATCCGCTGGGCTATGTCGGTGACTTTCGTTCTTCTACGGATCTCCTCATTTCTGATTCGATCACGTAGAGAAACCCCGAGCATAGCCCTCTCCATAGCTCGTTGTGCGACTCTGAGCCTGTTCAGAAGGCCTATAGTCAGAGACCACGTTTCAGTTCCGTAAGTCATCACTGGTAACACACATTGTTCGAAGACCCTCGTTTTCAGGCATTGCGGTATTTTGGACGAGAAGACGTCTCGGAGCTTTCCGAACGCTGCCCAGCCGAGTTGGATTCGACGATTGGCCTCTTTCTCAAAGTTGGACTTACCTAATTGGACTGTATGTCCTAGGTAGATGTAATGGTCAACAACTTTGAGAGTCGAGTTCCCAATTGATATGGGGGCGGGCGCAACATGGGCATTTGACATAATTTTCGTCTTGTCCATGTTCATTTTAAGGCCCACCCTTAGGGAAACTCTGTTGAGGCCTTCGAGCATCGTGCTGAGGTCTTCCATGGATTCTGCCATGACCACAATATCGTCGGCAAACCGAAGGTGAGTGATGTACTCGCCGTTGATGTTGATGCCGAATCCTTGCCATTCCAAGAGCTTGAAGGCGTCTTCCAATGCGGCAGTGAACAGTTTCGGAGAAATAACGTCTCCCTGTCTCACGCCTCGTTGCAATGGAATCGCCCTCGAAATTTGCTCTTGTACTCGGACCGACATGGTGGCGTTATTGTACAAACACTTCAGCACTTCGATATACCGATGGTCAATACGGCACCGCTGGAGAGACTCAAGCACCGCCCACGTCTCGATCGAATCAAAGGCTTTCTCATAGTCCACAAACGCTAAACATAAGGGCAAGTTATACTCTTCGGTCTTCTGTATAACTTGCCGCAGCGTATGGATGTGGTCTATGGTGCTGTAGCCTTTTCGGAAACCGGCTTGTTCGGGAGGCTGGAAGTCATCAAGCCTGCGTTCGAGACGATTCGCGATGACTCTTGAAAACAGCTTGTAAACATGGCTCAGAAGCGAAATGGGTCTGTAGTTCTTAAGCAATGTGTTGTCACCCTTCTTAAAGAACAACACCGCTACGCTTCTGTTCCATGCTTCCGGCGTTGACCCTTCGAGGACAACGGAATTAAAGAGCTTCTGAAGGACTTTCAGTATCGGTGATCCACCCGCTTTCAGAAGCTCTGATGTGATTCCGTCGTCACCCGGTGCCTTGTTGTTTTTAAGCTGCTTCAGAGCCATCCTAATCTCGTATAGGCTGATGTCCGGGATGTCTTCGGTATAGTGCCGGGTCAGCTTGGCTCTTGGGTCTTTGGCCAAGCTGTCAACAGGTTTAGCGACCGAAGTGTATAGCTGTCCATAGAACCTTTCGATCTCTCCAAGCACCTCTGCTTTGGTCGACGCTATACTGCCATCATCTCTCTTCAGCTTAGTCATCTGGCTTTGCCCAATAGACCTGTCTCTTGCAAACACTTTGGAGCCTTTTCTCCGTTCGATCGTATCTTTAATACGATTTGTACTAAAGGTACGGATGTCGTGTCGCAAGGATTTCCATATTCGTCTATTGAGCTGCCTATATGACGCAGCATCATCGGATGATTGCAGTTGCAACGAGCGTCGTTCAGCCATGAGGTCGAGGGTATGGCTGGAGAGTTTTTGAGGTCTATTTGTACGGCGGGGCTTAAAGAACTTAGACCCCACTTCGTGGACAGTTTCTACAAACCTGTTGTTGGTCTCGTCCACCGACGCAAAGTTCTCAAGGCAAGCAAAGCGATTGGATAACTCAAGTTGAAAGCTCTCGGGGTTTTGGATATGGACATTTTGAGGTCGGAGCGTGGATTTCATCAAACGGGACCTCTCAAGCTTAACATTAATATTCAATGTGCCTCTTACCATGCGGTGATCACTACCGGTTTTGACCATGTTGATCACAGAGACATCATTGAATATTTGTTTCTTGGTGGTCATGATGAAATCGATCTCATTTCTTGTGGAACCGTTGGGGCTCAACCAGGTCCATTTCCTTTGAGGCGGCTTCTGAAAGAAAGAGTTCATCATAAAGAGTCCCTCTTTCTCCATGAAGTCGGCCAGCCTCTGTCCCCTAGGGTTCCGTTGTCCATAACCAAATTGCCCCACTCTCAACTCTCCATCACTTCTTTCGCCCAACTTTGCGTTAAAGTCCCCCATAACAACATTGTAATGGGTCTTGGAGGTATGTATGGCCCTACTAATGTCCTCATACATAGCCTCTACCTCCTCATCGGTTCCGAGTTTCGAGGTCGGTGCATATACCTGAATGACCTTCAACGAATACCTACTTGATATTCTGAGTATTAGGTATGCCACCCTGCTCGAAACGCTGTCGATGGTGATGATGTTGTTAGCGAGGGACTTGCGAACGAGAAATCCGACACCACCTTGGGACTTTTGGTCGCCTTCCCGGTAGTAGAGCAAGTTACCGGATTTGAGAGTTATGGTGTCCTCACCCTCTCTACGGACTTCACATAACCCTAAGATATCCCAGTGTAACTTACTCATTTCTTCTTCCAGTTCGACGATCTTCTCGTCTGCCAACAAAGATCTTATATTGTGTGTTACCAGGGCCAGAGGTCGTTTTTTCAGGGAGTGGTAGCCGGGAATCTGCCGGAGATTCTTAGCACCCCCTGCTCCACCGTTACACTGGCCGCTACCGGAGCCAGCATTAGCGGAGCTGCCGGGGACTGGGGGCCTGGTCGAATTTTGTTTAATCATAATGGGGGGGGTTTGCCAATACTCGCCACGCTTGGCAGGCGGGTTGGCGAGCGCAGTATATAAAATACGACCCTCAGAAGGTGCTGCTGCCCATCCTTCTGGTACGTGATCCCTTAGTCGACTCTTACGACACCCACGGGAAGACATGGGGGGGTACTATTCTAAGCCGGTACCCCACGGCATGCTTTTGTATATAAATAACTATTTACTACTTGATTGCTCACATTCTATGATAGAGATATAACTTTGAGTCACCTGGGATAAAGAGAATTGGGGACACGCATCGAACCAGTTTCTGGTAATAGCTTTATTAAATGTATTTAAAGATGACCTGAACAAAACTACCTGAGGGCCATCGACCAGGCCATTTAGATAATTTGCCGTTCGTATGAAAAAAGAGTAATATCTGTAGTTAGTAGAACTGTGAGGAGGTCGAAGACAGACGCGCCGTCTCATGGACCTCGTAGGAACTTTTAAACTTGTCTGAGAAAGGACGTCGGGAGAATCTGATCGGCTCACAACTATAGTTCTGAGTATCACCCTCGGCGTACGTCGAGTTGAGAATACCTACCGATCGATCGATGACTAGTCGACGATTATTCTCCGGCACATCGTCTCCGGACCACCCACTGGCGTGTCGTGTCGTGTCGTGCGGAGGTGAGACGAGTCGTGTCGTGTGCGCAGAGACGTGTCGTCGAACGCGATAACGGTCGTGGAGGGCGGCGCGCTGCGCGGGCTGCGGCGGCTGCACGACCTGGTGCTCGCGCGGAACCGCGTGCGCGCGCTCGCGCCCGACGCCTTCCGCCACACGCCCGACCTGCAAGTGCTGTGAGTCCACGCCCGCACGATCACTAACCTTCCGCCACACGCCCGACCTGCAAGTGCTGTGAGTCCGCGCCCGCTATCACTAACCTTCCGCCACACGCCCGACCTGCAAGTGCTGTGAGTCCGCGCCCGCTATCACTTACCTTCCGCCACACGCCCGACCTGCAAGTGCTGTGAGTCCGCGCCCGCTATCACTAACCTTCCGCCACACGCCCGACCTGCAAGTGCTGTGAGTCCGCGCCCGCTATCACTAACCTTCCGCCACACGCCCGACCTGCAAGTGCTGTGAGTCCGCGCCCGCTATCACTAACCTTCCGCCACACGCCCGACCTGCAAGTGCTGTGAGTCCGCGCCCGCTATCACTAACCTTCCGCCACACGCCCGACCTGCAAGTGCTGTGAGTCCGCGCCCGCTATCACTAACCTTCCGCCACACGCCCGACCTGCAAGTGCTGTGAGTCCGCGCCCGCTATCACTAACCTTCCGCCACACGCCCGACCTGCAAGTGCTGTGAGTCCGCGCCCGCTATCACTAACCTTCCGCCACACGCCCGACCTGCAAGTGCTGTGAGTCCGCGCCCGCTATCACTAACCTTCCGCCACACGCCCGACCTGCAAGTGCTGTGAGTCCGCGCCCGCACGATCACTAACCTTCCGCCACACGCCCGACCTGCAAGTGCTGTGAGTCCGCGCCCGCACGATTACTAACCTTCATCAAAACTCTACATTTCGCAACATCGTATGAGAAGAGGTCACGGCTTGCCCATATTGGCCATCCAATGTTGCTTTTATACTAATTATTACATTATTAATAATAATCAGATAATCATTTATTGGTAACACAAATACACGTCAAAATATAGTTAGGTAGGTACTGCAAGTACCTGCAAAATCAAATAAAGTAAATCAATAAATAAATAAATCAAGAAATTCATTACTTAACATTAAATGAAAATTAAAATTAAAAGTAATATGTATATACATAAATCAAATTATTAGAATAAAACATAACTGTCATAATTTAATACATACATTATGTCAACTTTGCAGAAACAAATTCTTCATAAGAATAGAAAGCTTGCTCGATAAGCCAGCTTTTCAACTTCTGTTTAAATACGGCGCGGCTGATTGCGGCTGTGATAGTATCAGGTAGCCGATTGTAAACGGTAGTTCCTACGACATTAATTAAATTTGAAGATTTGCTTAATCTTCGCGGCATGGTTGCCAATTTGTTGGCGCGGCGGGTGTTGTAAGAGTGCGTATCACCAAGTTTTCTAAACGACTTTAAATTTAATCTTACGTATATTGCTGCCTTATATATAAGAATAGAGGGCAACGTGAGTATGTTCAGTCTTTTAAAGTGCGGCCTTACAGAGCAGTCTTGCGGAATTCGAGCTAAAGCGCGAACGGCCCGCTTCTGCATCCGAAAGACACGCAGCCAGTCCGCAGAGCGGCTCCAGAGTTCTGCGCCATATTGCAATATAGAATGGACAGTCGCAAAATAGCACGTACGCACTACATCGTCAGGGAGAAAACGGGCCATTCTGTTCAAAGCAAAGCACGCACTGCCAAGTCTTCCACACATTTTATGGATGTGGGGTACCCATGTGAGCGCTTTGTCCACCTCAAACCCAAGAAGTGTAGTACATTCACGCTGTTCCATTCTTATTCCTCCGTCTACAAACACATTCATCGGTCTTGGGTCTCTCCCTCCGATGCGAAAGTGCATATAATGTGTTTTTGAGAGATTGAGTACCAATCCATTGTTTTGGAACCATTTTATCAGTTGTCGAGCCACGTCATTCAACTTCTCTTCGAGATGGTCAACAGAAGTTGCTGTTACTACTGCTGCAACGTCATCTGCATACATCAAGATCTCAGCGTTAGATATCGCGTCAGGTAGGTCATTTAGGAGCAGCGAGAACAGGACATTCGATACGGACGATCCTTGTGGCACGCCCATGGTCAGCGGTAGAGGATCCGATCTCTCTGCACCTGCGCCACCAACAACGATCTGAAATCTGCCATATAGCATAGCACGCAATACACCTAGGGCCATGTTCTGAATGCCATAATGACGCATCTTGATCTCCAGTATGGTGTGATCGGCTAAATCGAAGGCCTTTGAGAGATCACAGCACAGCACTGCCACATGTAGTTTTTTCTCACGGGCCCCCAATACACGGCTCACCACCTCACGGGTCAGGCATGTAGTAGACCGCCCCTCGCGATATGCGTACTGTCGGTCAGAGAGAGCGTTCACTGATGACAAGTACTGTATCAAGCGAGTGCTAAGTCCATTTTCAAACACTTTGGCCACTGCTGGTATGATAGACACCGGCCTATAGGAATCCATATCCTGTTTTTTGCCTTTATTTTTATAAAGGGGTGAGACTTTGCTGAGTTTCAATGGACTGGGGTATAAACCATTTTTTAAATATAAGTTATACAGATCTGCCAACACGGGTGACAGGGGAACCGCTGCCAGAGCTAGAAAATTCATGGAAATACCGTAAGCGTCTTTCGACGGTTTTGACGGAATTCGTTTAGAGATGATACAAAACACCTAATATACCACCATTATACCTAATATGTCAAGATCGTGTTGTTTTGAAAGTAATTTATCATGCACTTTTACATATTTCGTATTAAGTACTTTATTTGAGAAATGACAGTATAGTTGAATGTTCACCGCGCGTCAATCGCTCGCTTTATTCATCGATTTCGGTGAGGAAAATGCTATTCACTAGTGAGTTAAAAGGTTTTTAAATTCGAGAACAAAAAAACACCCCTGACAAAGTTAATGTCAACCTGCCGACCAATCAGAGAGCACAGAGTGTTTCTCGCCGCGCGCCTTTCGAGTACCGAAGTACTCGAAAGGCGCGCGGCGAGATTAAACTTAAAGCGAACTTTAAGTTTAATTTGTACTTGTATTATGTTTATTTGTAGTTCGGCACAAATACAAGTACTTATTACTTGAATGTACTTAAAATATAGCCGAGGACCTAGTGATTAATACACTATTACCGGCCATTGTATTCGTAATATATATGTAAGCTCATTTTCATTTATACAAAAATTAAATTCTTCAAAATTGAGCATCAACGCCATCTATCGGTGTCGCAGTGCAGCTACCTGGCCGCAAACGAGCACCTTATTCAAGAACTGTGTTTTACTAATTATGTCTGTGGCGTGAGATGGCGATGCGCCGTGCGCACACACACCTATAGCATGATAGATGATTATACTCGTATGTGGGTACTTATATACAACATTTAAGTACATATGATTAGCAGTAGCAGGTAGTTTGGGAACGGGCGTGCGTGATGTCGAAGCGCAGCTCTCGGAATATACATGACTAGCCGCCACCCGTCCAAGCAGAGTATATACACACCTCAGTAACCCAAGCACGCGGTTCGTCACACTCAGACTTGGTTCAACATTTGATACTTATGGGTAACGTAGCGCTCATGACGCTCATTACATCTATATGTGATATCGGAGTGAATTATTGTCTGCACCTACTACCTATACTTAGGTACATATTAACATTGACTATGTGCAGCCGTCCACATTACCCGTATGCCCACGAATAGTTGGACAACATACGTGGGCACACTGCAGACTAGACGCCACGAAGGAGGCGCGATAAGTCGACACACGAATAGAGCAATAAACAAAGGGGTCGTTTCCTAAACAGATAGCGGGGGGAGGGGGGGGGGGGGGAGTCGAAATCGTCTCGCTCGTGAGACAAAACATTTAATAGATAAGCCGAACCGATCAATCGTCTACAAATAAAGAGACGATGAAGAAGATCTTATAAAGCTTCGCGTTAGCGAAAGAACTTCCGAAATACGCAAGATTTATGTTATGTGAGGGGCGCGGGGGGCGGGGCGCGCGGTACGAACAGACAGAGCGTCTCGCTCGCCTTATCTCCGTTACTCTCCGAAGTCGCGCGTCGCCGACTTATACAGCCCGGTGAGAAATAATATCGAGTGGTTGAGTGTGAAACATACTCACCTATATTATGGTAACGAGGCGAGGCGAGGCGAGGCGGGGCGGGGCGGTAACTAACTCGATTATTAGTTCGAGTCGACGTTTCAGATCGTTAAACTTGTCACCGAGCTTTTGGAATGGAATTTAATTTAGAAAAGCTTCCAGCAGGGATCATTGTGAAGGTGAACTTAACAAAGCATTGTATTTTCCTTTTTGATAATAATAACTAAAATAAAACGCGATGGGAATTTTAATGTGGAATAATGTATAGAGCACCGTGACGTTGATAATGTCGCATTGGTCCTTCGCTTATACCATCTCTCCGAGCGCTTATACCATCTCTCCGAGCGCTTATACCATCTCTCCGAGCGCTTATACCATCTCTCCGACCGCTTATACCATCTCTCCGACCGCTTATACCATCTCTCCGACCGCTTATACCATCTCTCCGAGCGCTCGCCCGCCTGCTGCTGCTCGCCACCCGAGCGGCGGCAGGCGGGCGAGCGAGGCTAGCTCACGAGGGTCTCGTCTAGCGGGATGGTGATGTCGACGACATAAACGCTATCAGACACCGGCGGTGACAGTCCTGGCCGTGACGAGAGAGCGGGCCCTCATAGTGCGGCGCCCCGGCCGCGGGAGCTCACAGCGAAGGGCGAGTTGAAGGACTTCGCCCTTCGCAACTAGTATACATTCATTAGTACGTCTACTTAAAACGCCGCAGTAGAATGGGGAAGTTGATAACGTGTCTTACGCTGCGTGAGCGCAAACGAAACCGTCGATGCGTCGCGTCGGCTCGCTAACGTTCCAACGTTTGTATTTCCAGAAACTTGGAAGACAATCAGATCGAGCACATCGACTCGGAGACGTTCGTGCCCATCTCCAGACTCGAGGACTTGTAAGTACTACATCGGCATCGGCATCGACCTATCGGTGCAGCGACGAGTGCGAGTGCGCCTGAACGACCGTCCCCCAGGCAGTTCCCCAGCTCCCTGCTCCCAACGACCTGAGTATTCAATGGCTGGATTTTTTTTACATATTATAAGTTTGCGTTTGACAACTGTCTCACCTGATGTTAAGTGATGACGTTGTCTAGGATGATTCTCGCTCGCCTGCATATCTTCTTAATATATATAAATCTCGTGTCACAATGTTTGTCCTCAATGGACTTAATGGATTTTAACAGCATAATTACCACGTGTTGTTGACGCTATAAAATTAATTAAATTTATTTTGTAGTGAACGAAATACTTGGTGTTAGCATAGCCGGCCACGTGTTACTTAGACTGAAGTGTAAATTGAATTCATATTATAATGAAGATAATACAGTGAAATTAATCCTGTTTTTTACTTATTTGTGCTTCATTGATCAAAACTTTATAATTTATTTTCGCAATTTTAATTTATTGCTAATTATTTGTCTGTTATTATTTGACAGTCACAATTATCCGTTAACTCCAAATGATTCTAACAGATGTCGATACCTTTCGACTGGGTTGAGTAAGTAATCAATAGATGGCGCTGCTATGGTAAATCTACGAACGTGTCATATAAGCTACATTTTAACAGCATAATTACCACGTGTTGGCCACAGCAACGCGTGGCCGGGTCAGCTAGTCTCTTATATAGATATTGAACAGCAGCAGAAACAGTGAGCGCGCGGTTGCATTGCAGGAACGTCGGCAACAACGTGTTCCCGACGCTGCCTGCCAGCGGGCTACAGCGGCTACTGCACCTCAAAGCGCACAACAACCCCAACCTCAAGAACTTCCATCCCCCAGAGTTGTTTCCCAGGATACAGGTCGGTAGTACATGTCTGAGGCTGTGTGAGCATGTGTGTGTTCGAACTAACGAACATAACCTATCATGCGTTAGTAGTGGAAAAGGCTTATCGATTCAACGGTCAACGGACAGTACTCGGCAGTAGTCGGGAATACTCGGCAGTAGTCAGGAATACTCGGCAGTAGTCAGGAATACTCGGCACTCGGCGGAGAATTGGTTTGTTGAAACACATTGTTATGTTGGTGTATGGTGCGATGGCGAGCCCGACAGCCGGGCGAGAGTAACTCGATATCAGTATGTGATCGAACAAACTGGACAGGTCGAGTACCTCGAGGTATACTCGGGGGGCCACAACTCTTAAACGTTTTATTGCACAATGCAAAATTCATTTTGTATGTACATATAACCTGAAGTCTACTATCTACTATCACATATCATCCCAAACCGTGCTACCCGCGTGATGATGAAAATCGGTGAAGATTGTGATAATGAAAATAAGCCTATGTGTTAATCCAGGGTATAAACTATCTGTGCTCCAAATTTTATCAAAATACGTTGAGTAGTTTTTGCGCGAAAGAGTAGCCAACATCCAAACTTGCAAACTTTCGCATTAATAGTATTAGTAGGATATAACATCGAGCACATTTATTTGATCAGTTATTTGTCAGATAGTGTTAGCCACCATATACCGTAGACGGGTATGAATGGTCTACGTGTTTAATGTGTAATGAGCACGCGACACGGCTGGATAGCGGAGCCGAGCGGCGGTGCGAGTGAGCGATCCCTGTGCGCGCAGACGCTGGTGCTGTCGTACGCGTACCACTGCTGCGAGTTCCTGCCGCTGACGGAGGGCGCGGGCGCGGGCGCGGCGCCGGACGAGGACGCCGGCGTCACCGACTTCGTCATCCTCCCCGACGGCGGCGCGGGCGTCGACCTCGCCGCCTGGGCCAACGCTACCGAGCTGCTCTCACGTTGTATGTATTCTCTCTCTTTATACTGGGACATCCGTGAGTTATCGATCTGACGAACTATGTCACGTTAAGGTTAGACCCGTCGGTCGCCACGATGGGAAGGGTCCAGGGATCGATTGAATGACCGTCCAGATGGAGCGCGGATCGTCCGGTCAGTGCGCGGTCGGCCGATAAGCTCGAGCCTTGGGTACATAAAGCCGCAGAAGAATTATCGCTTTAGTTTGAACTGAACGGCGGAACGGGCGAATCTGTAGGAGATTGTGTGTCCGAATATCTAGCGGACCCATACAGCAAGTCGAACGACAGAGTTCGCAAATCGAAAATGCTGAGTCCATCCGGTGAGGGTCGGCGCTCGGCGCTCGGCACTAACGTTTCTGTGTCCGTGCAGTGAATATCTCCGGGTCCACAGACAGCCGCGTGCAGGCGCTGCTGGACAGCTGGGCGGGGGGCGCGGACGCGGACGCGGGCGGGCACGCGGACGTGTGGCGGGGCGGGGCGCGGGACGGGGCGCGCCGGGTGCACTGCCTGCCGATGCCCGGTAAGTGCCGTCTCCGCTTCACGTGACTAATCTTGCCAACTTCACTTGGACAAGTGAGTGTGGACTTTGTGTCGAATGATCATTAGGTGCATAGTGCAGCGCCGGCGCCGGCGGGATACCTGCGCGTTCATTCGTGACTCGTGGAACCCCAGACTCTAGAGATCAATACCCGTACATGTACGGGTACAAGTACAAGACGGACCTCCAGAATATACGACGGGTTCCAAACCTGGGGCGCGTAGGTGCTATGCTACGTACAAAGACACACTATAGGATTTTAAAAGTTTTCATTGAGACGAAGGCAGCAGAGGTGCGCTGCGCCCGCGCCGGCCCTTCTCTGCTCGACGGGGCGGCGGTGTCGGACGCGCGCGCCCGCCCCCCGCCGCCCGCCGCGCCGCGCACGTACGAGAAGTCTCGCACGCATTCACTGTTCATTATAATGCGCTTAAGAAAATATCGCTTGCGTGAAATAATAAAAAGTAAAACATTGAATGTTCCTCCATTAAATGTTTTGCCGAACAACCTACGGTCAGAACTCATCACTGAATCGTTCGTGATCTTCTTATAACGATATTTGTCGAGAGTTAGATATTTTCAGAGCATCGGTCAAAATCATTAGAAGTCAATTGTCTCAAATTTTTAATTTTTAATTATTTAACATTTAATCAGTTAATTTTGTACGCGCTATCTTTTGTTTAAATTATTATTCTTTAGTGTTTAGTAAGAACTATGGTCGCGCCGCGCTCGCTCGGAGCGGGACGGTCACTACTCCATGTTCTCACTGGGCCTAAATATTGAAACGTTGTAAATGCTGTTTCGCTAAGTTTGCGAACCGCCGAAATAAAAAAAAATAAAAAAACTTAATAGCTATTACTATCTATTTACTATAAAATATAAGACGAAAAGTTATTTACTTAGAAGCACCTTAATGACATATAACTGTGTGCACACCTACTATGGGGTTATATGGGTTTTGTGGAACTGCCTCACTGCTGCCAGAACCTCATCTCTTACCCGAGGGCTTACAAATTTTACAACTATAGCGCGAGGTCTATTAGAGTCTTGATTCAGTTTTGGGGCTCTATGGAAGTTGACGATCTCGCTGTCTGCTAGTTCTCGCGTGACCACCTTACCCAATTGCTTTATGATAGTCATAAGGTTTTCATTTGTGTTCTCCGGGACACACTGGACCTCGATATTAGAGCCACGGGCCTGCTGCTCTGAGCCATTGCCCTGCATGACGACCGCACTTACCTGAGACTGGAGGTTCTCATTTTGAGTCATGAGGCTGTCTATCAACAGTGACTGTTCCTTTATCTCCTTACTCAAGTCCTCGTTCCGAGAGCATACGCAGCTAACACTGTCTTTCAATTGTTCAATCAACTCGTGAATGCCTTTGTTCTCTACGGTAATTTGTTCCTTCACGTGAGATAAGATTGTTGCGGTGGCTTCTTTAAGCTTTTGGTCAAAATAGGCTTTCAGGTCGTTCATAGCTACGTCACTCACACTTGGCAACTCTAAAGCGACTGTATTGTGCTCTGTTGCCTAACAGGTGTATTTGTATTATCACCACGCCTTTCAGGGCACTTGCACTCCGGGCACTTGAAATGTGCCTTGGCTTGCTTCGACTCCTTATGAAAATGTTCAGTAGTGACTCCTAGACACTGATAGTGATAGTTTCCTGAGCAGATTGAGCATATCTTGACATCGTTCGTTTTGGTAAATTTATTGCAGACTTTACATTTTACGCTAGAACTAGACGCCGACATTTCCGTAGATACAATTCAAAAGCAATGACAAAGATCCTTATAAAACCGATATAGCACTCAATCACAAAAATCGTAAATGCTTCCGTCGTATCGCTGTTAGGGTTTCATCAGGCGATTTACTAAATGTCGAAGGCTGATGTTTTCTTCTTGTCGGGCAGGCAATTTTTTTAAACGCAAACTGTAGATTTTATTTATGATTATATTCACTAATTTACCGCGAAAAAACACGAAACAACACCTGCACAGAGTAGTATTGAATATCTGGTCTCTCACTTTTTATAATTTACTGCGTTTAAACTACTTAGGACACTGTTAGACTGTTAGACACTTGTTAGAGCGAAATGTAACTCGTCTGTACTCACGTGTGAGGGTGTGGTATGATGTGGTCATGGCGGCGTCGAGCCGTGGGGCGCACTGTGACCCGCGTGCTGTGGGCGGCAGGTCCGTTCCTGCCCTGCGTGGACCTGTTCGACTGGTGGACGCTGCGCTGCGGCGTGTGGGCCGTGTTCCTGCTGGCGCTGCTGGGGAACGGCACCGTGGTGTTCGTGCTGGTGTTCTCGCGCGCGCGGCTCGACGTGCCACGCTTCCTCGTCACCAACCTGGCCGCGGCCGACCTGTGCATGGGCGCGTACCTCGGCCTGCTGGCGGTGGTGGACGCGGGCACGCTGGGCCAGTTCCGCGCGCACGCCGTCGCCTGGCAGGCGTCCGCCGGCTGCCGGCTCGCGGGCTTCCTGGGCGTGCTCTCTTCCGAGCTGTCCGTGTACACGCTCGCCGTGATCACGCTCGAGCGGAACTACGCGATCACGCACGCGATGCACCTCAACAAGCGGCTGTCGCTGCGGCACGCGGCGGCCGTCATGGCCGGCGGGTGGGCCTTCTCGCTGACGGCGGCGACGCTGCCGCTGCTGGGCGTCTCCGACTACGGCAAGTTCGCCGTGTGCCTGCCGTTCGAGACGAGCTCGCCGGCCGCGCTCGGGTACGTGGTCGCGCTGCTCGCCGTCAACGGCGTCGCCTTCCTCGTGCTGCTCGGCTGCTACCTCAAGATGTACTGCGCGATCCGCGGCTCGCAGGCCTGGAACTCGAACGACTCGCGCATCGCCAAGCGCATGGCGCTGCTCGTCTTCACCGACTTCCTGTGCTGGTCCCCGATCGCTTTCTTCGCGCTGACGGCCGCGTTCGGCGCGCAGCTCGTGTCGCTCGAGGAGGCGAAGGTGTTCACGGTGTTCGTGCTCCCGCTCAACTCTTGCTGCAACCCTTTCCTGTACGCGATCCTCACGAAGCAGTTCAAGAAGGACTGCGCGCTGGTGTGCAAGGCGATCGAGGAGTCGCGCGTCACCCGCGGCATCGGCCGCTGCCGGCACTCCTCGAACTTTAGCAACCGGCAGACGCCCGCCAACACGAACAGCCTCAACGAGCGTTCGTCGCGGGGGCAGCACGGCGCCGCGTGCGCCTGCCGCCGCCTGCTGCCCCCGGGCAGCGCGGGCGGGGGCGGCGGTGCCGAGGCGCAGGCGGGGCCGGCGGCCGGCTCGGGGGCGGGGCGCGAGCGCCTTCTGCGGTGGCTGCGCGCATGCGGGCGGCGCGCGGCGCCCGCGCCCGCGCCCGCGCCGCGCGCTCCGACGGCCGCGCCGAAGCGCGCCGGCTCCGTGTCCTCGTCGGTCGAGTTCTCGTCGTCCCGGTCGGACTCGTGGCGCACGTACGGCCGCCCCCCGCCGCCCCCGCGCCGCGCCGCTTCGTGGCTCGTCGCGCGCAAGACCTCGCAGGACTCGAACCTCTCCTCCTCGCGCAACGACTCGTCGGGCTCGAACGCGACCGCGTCCACCGGCACGTGGCGCACGTCGCGTTCGGGCGGCAGCGCGGCGGGCGCGGGAGGGGGTGGCGGTGCAGGTGGGGGCGCGGCCGGCGGCGCCGGCACCGCGCGGCCCCGGCTCACGCGGCAGCCGGCGCTGTGCGCGGAGGAGCCACCGGGCTCGCCCGGGGCGGGAGGGCAGTTGGGGGCGCCGGCGCTGCCGCCGCCCCCGCGGCACCTGCACACGATCCCGTCGGCCGCGGAGGCGGAGCTGCAACAGGAAGAGACGGAGGCGCGCTGACCGCCCCTCGCTTCCATCACTCCCATGTCTCAGTGTCTTATCGAACCGTCCATTAGAAGACGCTCCGCCCTGGCTGGCCCCCGGCCCCCGGTGCCCGGCCCCCGGCGGCCCCGCCGACCCCGCGCCGTGTGCCGACACTGACAAATAATATATTATTTAGTTAGATTTTGTACAGTATTTATATGTCCATGACGTTAAACTAAGAAAAGGTATGAAATGAAGTATTATAACAAAATTATAATGTAATATTTATTTAGACAATTTTATAGAATAAGAAGAAGATAACTATAGCTTTGTTAAAAACGTTTACATGAATATGAGATGTATATGACGCTGCCGCGCTATGTGCGGTCACCTTAGATAAATATTACTTATATGAAACTATGTTACCAACGCTGAAATATTTATTGTTCATATTAAGTATAGAATGTATATACGTAGATATATGTTAATAATATTGTTGCTGTAACTGTGTGCTGTACAATTGTTGAGAGCTCAATGTTGTATAGTACATAGCTGTACGTATAGCATAGAGAGTATACATCAGGGGCGGCCGACCGTCGGTCGCGACTATTAGTCGGGGCGACCGACCGTCGGTCGCGACTATTAGTCGGGGTGGCCGACCGTCGGTCGCGACTATTAGTCGGGGCGGCCGACCGTCGGTCGCGACTATTAGTCGGGGCGGCCGACCGTCGGTCGCGACTATTAGTCGGGGCGGCCGACCGTCGGTCGCGACTATTAGTCGGGGCGGCCGCGGCGAGGGAACTAATATTAATACGTAGAAAAGACGTAATGACCAACCGCTGCGCGCGCATCACCCTGTATCCGTATATGTTCTAATCTGAATGCAAGATTGATGACTTGTCAGTTTCACAACAGCTTTACGTGGTACATTTTGAAGAACTTCTCCTGTGATTATTTATTTATTTATTTATTTATTTTTACATGGAAGACCAACGGCCTTCTTTACAATATAACAACTTAATATTTAACAAAAGGCCAATTATAGGTCCTCACGGTTAATGACATTATATTTTTACAATAATATCGTGAACCACATATTATGCAAGCATTACTTTTACACGTATATGCATTATAGTACTAACAAAACCAGTTTACTCAAAGAACTCTCTGCTCAACAGCTGCCTGGCCGATTAAATCGTAACCAGGTGCTTTCTTTCTAAGCAGACTAATAATTCCATTAATATTTATTATTTCAATACCTGGCTGCCACTAGCTGCGCGCCTGCACCGTGATGTTGGAGTCGCGTGACGCGGCGCGCCGGTATGTTAGCGCGGCGGTCGCATGCAATCGGTGCCAATTACTAGGATAATATTAATTTATAACTATCTACAATGATAACCGTTAAGTTAAATATCTAGTGACGTGTTTTGTGTGCCATTACTCACCGACCAAAGCAGCTTCATTCTTTACGTGCACATAACGAACGATACTTTCAGTATGCTCAAGGTTACATACATCATATGTAATTTATTATTGCGTAACAACTTATTTATTTATGTTTTAAAACCGGCCGCATATGTTAAGCTATCTATCTTAGAGAAATATATACGTTTACCCACAATTATTGATCAATTATATATCTATATGTACCTACATTATTGGAATTAAATACAACGCTCAAAAGTGTTACAGATTTTGTTTTTAAATTAATTTAATATTGATATAAATAAATGCATAAAGGAAGTAGGTACCTAAACTTAATAACATACGTCATCGTAACACGGCGATGTGTTTATAATGCAATAGGTATTTCTTGTTTATAAAGGTGTTTGTTAAACGAGCTCGTGGTACCTAACTACTAGACAAGATCGTAAGGATAACGTTATGTATTTTACTAAATGTGTAAATATTTTGTGAACGGCGTCCCAGTGGTTGAGTCCAAGAGACGGGCGACCGCGAGCGCGGTTTGTTTTACTCTAAGTTTACAAAGTAATAAATGAGCCCGTTGAACACGCGTTTGTTTTCTTGCTTCCGACCCGACAACATGGAACATCTTATATTACGTAGGTACCTATGTACCACAGAAGGTAAGTATAGCGGGTACGAGCAGGTACATACAATATTCCATAACATCCCACGAGCCGGACGATCGCTCATATAACTGGGCAGGTGTATGCGTGGGCTACAGTTGATCAAGCCGAGAATACATGGTCGCTAAGAAGGCGCGCGACCACGACCACTGATGATGCTCAGCCCGGTATTTGTGCGGGCGCAGAAGGCGCACCGCCTAGTGAGGCTAGCGCTGACGGCGCTGTGCCACTAGGAGAGGACGAGGCGACCAGGCCAAGGGCTGAATGCGCGGGGAATATATTATACAGAAAGTCCGCGGGGTGAAACAGCGGCCGCGCGCGAATCACCAATCCCATAAAAGAAGCGATTTGGGTGTGCGCCTTGTTATTGAGTGGCCAGAAGGTTCTAGAGAATAGTTTCATATGTTCCAACTAGAGGCGCTACTCAATACTGCGGAGAGGATAATTCTCACAGCGCGATGCCCTATCGTCCTGTCTGTTATCGAGAGGCGGAGACCGGGTGCTAGGTAGGCGCAAAGGTGCGGAGCCTTAGGTCTCTCCAAGTCGTCATTAGGTGGCGCTTAACCTAACTTAGACACGGATACCTAGTCATCGTTCGGGTTACCCTAAGTTATGCCAGATGGCGTTGCTATTAGTTTTATTTTATTATATACCTACCTACTAAAGTTTAATGAATTGCTACAGTATGCCCCCTCCCGGAAAAGAATCTAACTAACCTAAACTGAAGGACTACACAAGTGATAACCGATACAGACGGAGGAGTGGTGATTGTCTAGACAATCAATACCGATGATGACAATTCTGTCAGTCTGTGTGTCTAACAACGCTAAATATGGTCGCCTGTACAATAATCTTTCTCGTTGTTCCGGTAGGTAGGTACGCAAGGATGTAGTAGAAGAAGAGAGGTGAGCAAGAACAAAGAAAGAAAAAAAACATATTTATTTCTGACAAAAGTCAACACATACATAGACACAAACCTAATATTACAAACAGACATCAAAAATAATAAAAATATACATAAAATAAGCACAAAAATAAAACAACGTTAATGTAGGTATTGCGCGATGCCAGAAATGAGTCCCTACTCAGCATATGCGAGGGTTTGACAACCTTCGCGCTGATTTTCAGTAGGAACTCATCGACTGGCATCATGAGCGCACGAGTGACATATTACAAATAAAAGAAATAAAAAATCATATAAACTTATATATCCTATTTATCGGCTTGGCGCTTGTCTTGCGCGAACGCACAGAAAAATAAAAAATAATGAATTAAGTACCGTGACTGTACAGACGGAGCGCAGCACTCTATTTAGTTTGAGGAACGCGAAACATTTAATATCATTGATTACGTATTACGAGTTGTTTACGATGGTTTACTCTCTCTATACAATCCATTACATGAAGTTTATCGCTGTTATCTGAATTAGGTTCTACGTTGGCTTTAGTGTTTGGTGTGGCTGTGGTAGAACTGGCAGAAGAATTATTTGAAGCTCGGGAAGAACCAGCATGACTTAACATCAAAAACTCCTCCACCACAAAGCCCTCGACCGCGTCCAGATTTGCATCAGGGTTAGAGCCAGTGGTGCTACATTGCTCGTAGTGTGCCTCCATTCTTACCACAAGTGCGCCTAGTTCTTTAAAGTAAAGTCCGCCGGTAAAGTCCCGCTAGGCTAGGGACTTGTCTGCCGTCGAAAGAAAGTAATTATACAAATACTAATGTTTCTTTATTGCTAAACTTAAAGGTTACAGAATATGCTGTACCCTGCCTTTTATTTTAATTTAAAAAAAATTTTTAACATTAAATGCAACCGACTTCAACACTCAAAAGTGTGAAATAACTTGTCGAAGTCGGTACCTCGGTTGCATCTTCCTCCTCCTCGGGCTTCTGATTCTATCAAATACTTCAGTATTCTTTTCAACAATATGTGTTTTAAGTCTTAGAATTGCCGTGGAAGCCGTACCGAACGGACGTTTGGGTAGCACCAGGGGTGCCTGTGTTAATAGTGTGTTAATAGTCAAGTAGAGTGAAGTGCGGTAATGTGCAGTGCAATGCGATAATGAGTAGTGCGATAAAGTGCAGTGCGGTAAGGTAAAGTGCGGTAATGTGCAGTGCAGTGCGATAAAGTGCAGTGTGGTAAAGTGAGGTCGAGTTAGTGAGTTAAGTGTAGATATCCAACGGGTAGTGGATAGGACACTACAGCCTGCATCCACCGATGCAGGCTGCAGGTCGGGATGCGGCTCACATGCTCAGGGCGAAGCAGAACCCTGGCCTCCTACAAACCCGCCAGACGAGTCCAGTGGAGGACAAGATGGCGTGCGGGCGAAAGGGAGGCAAACAGGGGAGCCGACGAGATGGCTGTAGGGTAAGCACGCCTGAGGCACTGGTGTCCATGAGACAACCAACAAAAGTGCTGGTAAGTGCTTATACTCATTATTCCTAGATCTATGAATCGTGTGGTGTAATAATGTGGAGACCTTGTGTGAAGCATAGCTTACGGTTAGGCGGAGTCAAATCATTGTGTACAATGTACATTAACGGGTAGTCAAATAAATTAGACAGCATAGCTCTTATCGAGCGGACCCCTGAGTAGTTACCCGGGTGTAACTTCAACAGGGATAGCGAAATGATCGACTATGCAAGTTGGAGCATGGGCAGGACTATGGGGATGGAGGAGGTCCTCGTGGGGCGCAAGCCCCATGTCCAGCGGGTGACCTTTCTAGGGTAAACTGTACCGGCCAGGAACCCAACGAGAGAGATACACTTTTAGAGATCTTATACATGTGGAGGGAAGGCACCCGGGTGCAGTGTACTGCGCTCAGACTGGAGTTAGTCGATCATAAGGGTAACCGGGCGGGCCCTTTGGTGGAGGCACGGCCTCGGAGCATGATCGATCATAAGGGTAACCGGGCGGGCCTTTTGGTGGAGGCACGGCCTCGGAGCATGATCGATCATAAGGGTAACCGGGCGGGCCTTTTGGTGGAGGCACGGCCTCGGAGCATGATCGATCATAAGGGTAACCGGGCGGGCCCTTTGGTGGAGGCACGGCCTCGGAGCATGATCGATTATAAGGGTAACCGGGCGGGCCCTTTGGTGGAGGCACGGCCTCGGAGCATGATCGATCATAAGGGTAACCGGGCGGGCCCTTTGGTGGAGGCACGGCCTCGGAGCATGATCGATCATAAGGGTAACCGGGCGGGCCCTTTGGTGGAGGCACGGCCTCGGAGCATGATCGATCATAAGGGTAACCGGGCGGGCCCTTTGGTGGAGGCATGGCCTCGGAGCATGATCGATCATAAGGGTAACCGGGCGGGCCCTTTGGTGGAGGCACAGCCTCGGAGCATGATCGATCATAAGGGTAACTGGGCGGGCCCTTAGATGAGGCAAAGCCTCGTAGCACTAAACGTTACCTAACTAACATGCATTGGTAATGGTCGACCCATTGTTACACCCACGTGTCATATGTAACATATATTCTTTGTCGTGTATAATTAATGTTATTATTAATCTGGGCACACAGTCATCACCGATGACATTAGGAGGCACGACAACAATTGTCTTGTAAGTGAAATTTTGTATTTTTTTATTACAATAAAGTTCGTTAATTCGAAAATAACAAAAGTTCTAAATTGGTTATTACTACTACTATACTAGTAAGCTTTGAGTGTGTGATTGAGTTGAATTTCGAATTTCAGAAAGTGAACGGTAATCCAGCCCATAGATCAGATAGAATACACACATCCAATGAAGTTGACACTGACTGATAAAATAAGATTTGGCTAAAGGACTTCTATCCAAACCCGTAATATCATTTAAAAAAAGTACGATTTTACGTGATTTCATGATTTGTAAAGTTTTGTTATTGTTTTGACTTTAGATGTCATTTTTGAGTAAACCTATAGTACGTAAATATATACGGAGAAAAGTTTGGAAACTTCTAATCTCTAATTCTGCATCATGAGTTACATGCTGGGACATTTGCATAATGGTTGGCAAGTAGATCAAGCCATTTTGTCTGAAGAAGACCGCGTAGTGGTGAGTAATTTTAGGTTAGGATCTCCTTAGGTCTGGGTTGTACATGTTTCTTAATTTTTGCGTTGATTTTTTCCGATTCTCTGTGTGTCACATGATGTGTTGATACCTATTCCGGATATTATTATATACCATATTATTCGTAGCTCTTTTGCTTATATTAATCTCAATAAATTCATAAGTTTGTGGTTCGTAAGGCCTGTAGGCTATTCCTTTTGGTTTACAAGGGGCCATACATTTGTACTAATTCGCTCTTAGGCTCTTTCATTTGTGAGCCTTAACATGCACTTGTTTTAGCATGGAGGGTGTATCTTTTCTTAATATAGGCCCTTTTGTCCAATGGATTATTATTCAGTATTTGCGCTATAAGCTTTGTAGCCTAGCTAGTTAAAGCACATCATCAGTAAAACTGGTACGACAGTAAGGTGAAATACCAAAGAATAGACTCAATAATATCAAACAAAGATGGAGTGTCAGCTAGATTAAATAAAACCCAGCAAGGATAAAAATACAATAAAAATCCAGACCCACCGCAGAACATTTTTTATTTGTTATGATTAAATTTCGAAAAAAGAATGATTTCGGCCAGAGGTCTTGTAAAATTGGTGCTGGGCAGACTCAATAAGGAACTTACGAACACACCCCAACTCAAGTAGGTCTGTGATTCTGAAAAATCATCGATGTAATCCGAGCCATATGCGCGCCGACGCCCTGCCTGAGCGCCCGCTATTTAGTGCTGCCGGTGCCCAGGAATTGTTGCTATTTTATTTCTCCAGTTGAGGAAAGTACTTCCCTATTGAATGAACATTGTTTGCGATGGACCTATTTGTCCATTGACCTATCTGGCATCCATAGCGATAAAGTTAAAAGTTTATTCTTTGTCTAGTTGTTGATTTCTCTATAATCTTACTATGATTAATTATTATTATCTAACTAGTCCCCATATTTAAATTTAATCAAAATGTATCACTTTGATTTAACACAGGTGATTCGTTTCGGTCACGACTGGGACCCTACCTGCATGAAGATGGATGAAGTGCTGTACAGTATTGCTGAGAAAGTCAAGAACTTTGCAGTCATCTACCTCGTGGACATTACAGCTGTTCCAGATTTTAATAAAATGTAAGTGTCTCATGTGTGAGTTTTTAAAATGTGTTGAGGTACTTACCAATATTGACATAGTTGTTTTGTCAAATGATGGTAAAAAGAAAATTATTTGCATCTTTTATGATTAAAATGATTTATAAGTACAGTCAGGCATGGATAGGACTCCATCTATGTACAATCATGGATTTACAAATTTTCATACAGACTTTTTTGACCTATAATAGTCAATAACAGCAATGCTCAGTTTTATGATTTAAAGTTATACAGAATGTTTAAGTTCAATAGATTAAGTATATCTGAAGTGCAGGTCTTGACCTTTTCTGCACTTTCGGGGAGGAACAATACCTTAGCAGGGAATTCGTCTGAGAATTTGGACCCCTGGAGTAGGTTGTGAATTCATTCAAGTTTGATTATACTGTATTTACAACTGGTATATATGTGGCAGCCAACTAGCTTAATAAGCCATTTAATCAACAGCCTAGCCTCTACTTAATGGAGCTGTTCAACTAGTGGCCTGTGTGGCCTGAATGATTTTTGGCCATTTGATCAAACAGCTAGGTAAATGTCTTGGATCGATGATGTTTAATTACTTGCCCATTCTGATACATAAAGCCCTATAAAGGACATAAGAAACTCACGTGGCCATGAGTTTTGGATAGCGAAAGATGGCTATGGATTATTACTAGATGAGAAAATACAATATTATGACAATAGCAAATGAAGATTATTTAAGTTTTAAAATGTAACCTAACCAAAATTACAAAAATGATAAATATTGGTCCCACAGTTCCGGGAGTTTAACTTTTAACTCTTTTTTGGGAAATTTAACTAATTTATTTTTTCAATTTGGAAAAATTTCAGATATGTAGATCTTAAAGTAGGTTAGATTTGACTTGGCCAGTTTTCATTACATCAGTCATTTTATAAAGTTATTCAACTAATTCTGATCTAAACTGGCCTTGTCAAATCTAACCTACTTTAAGATCTCACATTTTTAAATAACAGCAATTGTTACAGGTATCCAATAAAGCAAAGAAATAGAGTTGAATACTTGTTCATAATGTTATTTTGTTCCTATAAATACACATTTCGATTATGCATAGAACTTGGCAATCATTAGATCTCCATTCTTTTTGCGGCAAAGCCTAATTTTAAAAAGCATAATTTTTTTACATATTGAACTTGGCTCTCCTTTTTTACATTTATGTTTTTGGTGGGATCATATTTTTCTGAGGCAGAGAAAATAGTTTTGCCATGAAAGGCACTTTTGACTAGACTATTACATACCCAGCATTATAAATAAGTTAATGCTTTATTGTTTTATTACATTTTATGTCATGTACTCAGATCTAGTTATTTGGAGTTTTCCAAATATAATTATATATTTCTTTGGTTAAAGTTGTAGTTATTCTGAATGTCTCGCTGTGTATATACTAGTGATGTGCCGCATGGACAAAAATATACATCTGAGGATATGGATATTTGGAGTCAAGACCCGCGGATACGGATTTCTTCTGGTTCTCTTACTCAAGCGGTGTCGGCGCGCGAGCGCGTGAAACGACAGTTGACGTCATGCCCGCACGACAGACCGCGATGGATGTTTGCATTATAAAGGCGCCAAACATTGATTTTGAGAAATAAACAATACTCTGATGGAATTTAATCGTTTCTTAGATCTACCTAAACACCTATATATAGCATTTCATCCTATCAATTGAAAATTAAAAAGCTAAAAGATCCGCAATGGAAGTACGGATATCAGGAACATGACTAGTATATAACCAGGGTAAAGAGAGCGAGACGTTAGCATGTGCAGTAAACAAATGTTTTTATGGAATGTTATGTGAACGTTTTGTTAGAACCATGAGGCGGACGGGCAGTAGGCGTGTAGTTCGAGTTGTGATGTGCGTGTGGTGTGGCGCAGGTACGAGCTGTACGACCCGTGCACCGTGATGTTCTTCTTCCGCAACAAGCACATCATGATCGACCTCGGCACCGGCAACAACAACAAGATCAACTGGCCGCTCGAGGACAAGCAGGAGATGATCGACATCGTGGAGACGGTGTACCGCGGCGCGCGCAAGGGCCGCGGGCTCGTCGTCTCCCCCAAGGACTACTCCACCAAGTACCGCTACTGAGCCCTCCCCACCACGCAAGGGCCGCGGGCTCGTCGTCTCCCCCAAGGACTTCTCCACCAAGTACCGCTACTGAGCCCTCCCCACCACCTCACCACCTCGGTACATTGTTTTAAATGTTCTACTTATTCCTTAAGGCTGTATAAAGTATATAATATTAAGTTTAATTTAATTGGCTATGTGTGTTCTGCTCATTGTTAGTATTGTAAGGAATTTAAATTGTATTTACGTACGTATCGGGCACGAAACGTCGCGCCGCTCGGAGCCGGCTATTGGTACCTGATAGCTGAATGATAAGGAATGCTCGTATTTTCGGCTAAAAGGTTTGGCAGCCCATAAGCCGCTCACCTGACACCCGACTGTGGCCTAGCGTCCGCTCATGGCGCGCCGTGGTCGTGTCGGCGAGCGGTCGAGGCCGTCGAGGCGCGCGAGGGGCCGCGAGTCAGACGGCCGTTACCTCTCCTTCGCCCTACGCTCACAGTGACCATACCTACAACACGTAGCTTATGCTTATATATCCTTTTTTATTGGGAATAGGCAAGTGTTTGACCAATATCTCATCGGATGTTAAGGTGTTACATCATGAAAATATAACGTATTCCACACTCTGCCACTCTTTCATAGTGTGGACGAGGAATTTGAATATTTATATATTTGTACTGTGATCGTTATACGGGAAACACGATTAAATATAGTTTCCTCGATTAAAAATAATAGTGACACAAATAATCATTTGTGAATTAGTCAATGAAATTTGCTTTAAAATATAGATAATGATCACATCTTCACTGACCATCAAGTGAGGTAGTGGTCAAACGCTAGATCTTTACAGTATACAAAAATTGCATTGCACTCGACTTCAAGTGCGGTTCGCAAGCATTGTTGGAGCAGGTCGGTGCCTACACTCGAACCCAAAACCGAAACACAAATAATGAACGTATATGTGTACTGCACAACGGAACATCGACAATATACAAGGTATAAGAAACCTACTTATGTTTCTTTCAAGTATTTGTCTACTCCATATCTTTTATGCGCTACGCGAAGGGCGCCGAGACGGCGGACTGCGGGCGCCATCTAGTTTACTTCGGCTACTATTTGGTAGTAGCAACTTTTCGAATGTGCTCAAGTAACAGCTCTAACATTTCAGGACAAGTAATCGGTTCAAGTTTGTGATGTATTTCGACTTATTATAATATTATTATTACTTCCTATCTTGTTTTAATTTTGTTAGATAGTTTATTTGTTGACTATTTTTAAGCCATTACTACACATAAGTAGTTTTCTATTAATAGTCATACACTACATGTTATTAAACGTAACCGTTCGATTATCAGTGAACCGTCGGTTAACTGTATGGTAGAGACTGTTCGGCCGACGGTTAAATTAAACGGACGTTATACATGTTAGTGGACAGCTGCCTCAGTAAGCCGAATACCATAGGTTCTGTCTGACGAATGCATGGAAAATGAAAAGCAGCCTAAATAATTCCAGTTATTCTTTATTACTAAGTATGTATGTTAACATTGTTGGTGTAGGTACCGAAAAATAAAACACAAAGTGCATGTTGACAAAATATAAGTTTATTCAGTCTTGAAGAGACGATCGAGCGGGAACAATAACATGTAACACAAAAGGCGGCGGAGTCGCGGTCGCGGTCGCGGTCGCTGCACGCGTCGACAAAACAGCTTTGTTCGATATCCCCCGCCTCGGCTCTAGTGTGGCTGGCGCCGAGCTCCCGGCGGAGACTATATTTGTTCTAATGCTATTCGCAAACATTATGTATGTGTCAATTTTGGGAACATCTATAAATTACGTCACACCTTAAGGAGGAGGGAGGGGTGACACACAGCGAAGTGTGACATCGTGTGACAAGGGGTGGTCTTAAGCTTTGTGACGTCACGATAGGAGACGGAAAAATTCAAACTTAGAACAATTGTATTTCAGAAAACAATGAGAATCTGTAATTTACCCTAAAGTTTGTTCTTTGTTAAAAGTAAATCTGTAGATGTGTAAAAAAGTTGGATCATTTTGACATAGAAATGTCATAGTGTGTGACGTGACACCAGGGGGAGGGGCTCTAACAAATGTGTCGGGGACTGTGACGGGGAGGGAGGAGGGGTCAAAAGTGATGAAGTTCGTGTGACGTAATTTATGGACGGCCCCTTTGAAAGTTGAATGCCTGTGTCTGTGTGCGATCAACACGAGCGAGCTCATCGTCCGAGGGCGCGAGGACAGCTTTGTTCGTATTCCTACTCGTCGGGTGGAGTGATACGAGATCGGCGTATAATATGACTAGTTCACCGCCACGCATCCCTTCCTCCACTACCCCCCAGCTGCCCTCGCCCTCCGCCCAGTCGCTCGCGCACGCACGCTCTGGTTCGATCCGCGAGTTACCTCACAACTACACAATTTCCGAACCGAATCGGTTCGTTACAAATGTTGTGAACATATAACTTTTAAACAACAAAATAAGGATTGAAAAAATATAGAAGTCGGAATAAAGTTAAGTACAATACAGCGATCACTCGTACAGCTTCGGCGACACATTCCAAAGTTAGTGAACACGAAACCGAAAACGCAGCGTTCGACTGCTCGCCCGCGCGCCACGAACACTTTGTAGCGATGCTGTCGCGCGCGTTTGCATCGCGACTGACGCGCGACAGCAGCGACACAGGCAGCGACGGCATCGCGGGGCGGCGGCGCACACAGCGGATACACATCGTCAGCTGCGGCGCCTCCCGCCCCACCGCACTCCCCCTTTTTCAAGAACAGAAGGAACTTCAGTTCGACGGTTCCGTCTAAGAGATTTACTCGGTAAATTATATATATATATATAGAAGACGTGACACTGAGAAGAATAATTAAAACAAAAGTTAACACTTAAAGATACTAAAAGAATATCAATTATCTTGTCGCTAGCTGGAGCGCTCGTAACGTCGCGCGTGCGGCCGCGACTAGTCCTCTCCCTCGGCGTCGGCGGCGGGGGCGGCGCACGGGGGTTCGCGGCGGCGCCAGTCGGGCGCGCTCGGCGTCCAAATGGAGGCGAGCGAGTGGAACGGGTCGTAGGGGCGGGAGAAGCCGGGAGGCGGCGGCACGGCCGGCCCCCCGGGGGGCGCGCCGGGCCCCCCGCCCCACAGCCACGCGGCCGCGGCCGGGTGCGGCTCCATGGACGCGCCCCACACGGACTCCAGGGAACGGAACCCGCCCGACAGGTGGCTCTCTTCTGTACAAGCGACACACTATGTTATCCAACCGTTAGTAAAACAAATTAGAATGAATGGAGGAACAGGTACATATCTAGATCTGATAATGACTCGTGTATGTACACGCATGGACCGCGCCGCGTGCAGTGCGCGTGCGCGCCCACGGCCGCATGTTTGTGTAGGCCCCGGCGCGGGCGCAGGCGCGCGGCGTCGCGCCCGCGCCGGTATAAGCCGTTATAGAAAAATATGTTTTACGTCCAGCGAGAATTTCGCGCTTTTCCAGATTTTATATTATTTAATTTTACATGGGAAACAAACAGCTTTATTTCACAAACAATTATAGGTTCAAGATAATAAACTTACAATAATATTACATTAGCCTTAAATAGTTTTCACTTTTAGAACAGGACACAACACCCTTATGGATAACACAATAAGATATATAATAATACAACAACCACCGCTCATAATAAGCGGGCGCAGTCATCACCTACTGAATATCAGGTAATTTCAACGTCTGCAAGATATTTGAGAACATTAGTGTTCAACTCACTTATAAATTTAGAAAAAAACAAGCTGACCCGCTCGCGGCTGCGATCGCTGGGCCGACGTCTTCGCTGAATTCTGGATGCACCGGCACAAGTAGCCATTTATTTCGGCTGTGTGTTGTAAGTATGTCAATAGTCAGTCAGTCAGTGAATATTACAATAAATAAATAAGGAGTATTCATTAAAACCTCCCAAACGGCCGTCACGATAGATAAGCCGGAGACATGGCTTGTGAGCCGAACTATGATTGTATTACATTCATAAAATATTGTAGGTACATATAAGCAAGTCCTTTTTTTCTTTACTTAAATAAAAAGGTTTTTTTTTTCATTGTACGTCTGGAGCCTGGATACTGCCTCGGAACGCTCGCCGCGCTCGCTCGGCTCGCGCGTTGTGTTGTCGCAGTTTCAACCTTACCTAGTGATCTGCGTCATGATCTATTTAAGCGTTTTTTACCCGTAAAGTACACCCAACCAAATATTTTCTATGTTCTGTTAGGCCTTGACCGTTTTATTACGGTATAGATTACGGAAGGATTGTTCCGACCCCGTTTGGAACTTTGGGGAGAGAGGTATCAGAATATATCTTTTACCGAAATCGTATCTAAAGAGGTGCGGGGTGAGGCATGAATGTGCAATCTGACATTTTGGCTCACGAACTGGTCGGTACAAAAAGCAATCATATAAACATAAGTACAATAAGGAGCAACGAGCGTGTATGTGCGACCTACTAGGTGCGAACACATCACGCTTATGGACAAATCAATGAATAATGTGTATTTACATTTACAACTATCATCTGGGAAGTTTCACGTTTGAAATATTATGTATAAGTAGTTATTAAGCTAGATAGGTAGATGGACTATATTATAATGTTGTAGGACACAGAGGTAGTAGAGGCGAACACTGTGCGGTTAAAGAAACGTGCAGTTCGCAACGTCCGCGCCGTGGATGACGCGGCGACGGCCCGGCACACTCCGGTCATAGTCGGGTGCGCGTGAGCGGAGCCGAACGAGTGGGCGTCAGGGGTATTATATAGGGGTAGGTATACTTTAATTCGACAAAAGTAATAGTAAATAAAAGTAAGTATAAAGTTACCGTGATAATCACGTCGCGGTGGCGTCACTGAAGGCGGAAACGGCAGACGCTCCGGCGGCGGCGTCGTGGCCCACGAGAAGTCTGGTTCGGCGCGCGGCTCGGCGTGCGGCTCGGCGTGCGGTTCGGCGTGCGGCTCGGCGTGCGGTTCGGCGCGCGGTTCGGCCGGCCCCGCGCCTCCGTAGTAGAAGAGCGAGTGCGAGTGCGCGCCTGGGCCGGAGGCGCCGCGCCGCCGCAGGTCGGAGCCGATGGGGGCGAGCGGCGCCGCCCCTCCGCTCCCCCCGCCCCACCCTGTGAAATGAACGAATTTTGAGATAATTTAACTTAGTTGTGTCCATGTACAATCTGTGCGCGACTGATTATTGCACTTGATCGAAGCCCGGAAATTAATGACTTGAAGATTATTCCGTGAAAATGCCTTGAAATATAGCTGCGTCTTCTCGTCTGGTATTTTTCAGTTATAGTGATTTAAATAAAATAATAAAACAAGCAAACTTGTTTTATGATCAATCTATAGAATGTTACATACATTCTATAGATTGATCATAAAACAAGTTTGCTATATTTATTGGTATTTAGTTGCTACTGGTAACATTCACTCATATAAATTAGTATGATGGATACGCGAACCGAATAGCGCGGCGCGCGGCGCTTCTACGGTTACTTCGCAAAAAATTAAATATTTATATCGTCGAGTGAGAAGGCCACGCCACGATAGGGATCGTCGACAGCGTCCGGCGAAGAGCGACGATCCGAACGGTGAGTTAGTGTCGGCGCGGGCACTCACCGTGCGCGTGCAGCGGCGCCGAGCTGCGCGACACCACCGAGCTCCATGACGCGCCCCACCGCGGCGCCGGCGGGGGCGGCGCGGGGGGGCGCGCGGCGGCGGGGGCGGGCGGGGAGGCGGCGGCAGCGCGCGCGGCGGCGGGCCCTCGCGCCGCGCGCTCTTTGCGCCCCGCCAGCCGTGCGCTACCGCTGCGCGTGCGCACGCGCCCCGCGCCCCCGCTCCCAGCCGCTCCCGCGCCGCTGCGCTCCGAGCTGCGCCTCGAGCTGCCCCCTTGATGGATCGACGCCGCTCCTGCAGTAGTATAGTATAGACACCGATCAACGAGTCGACACGTGACGCGGCTTCGCCCCCCCCTTGCGACACGGGGCGGTGCTCCAACGGGACGCGGGGTAGACGAGCACGAACAGGGGCTACGATTGAAGGCAGACGAGCGTTTTCTTCTTAAAATAGCGGTTCGAGCATCGCTTTGCCAACGTCTGTATCGAAACGATGTTAAATATTGTGTAATTATTATAATCGTTCGGAGAAAAAGTTTCTTAGCATTTTTTAAGAAAATTCAAAACATATTTTAATTTAGTTTATTTACATTTAACTAAAGTATGTAGCAGTAGTAGCAGCATTTTGTTCGATAACTTTTTGCCATCTTGTAGTTAGGGACATGATCCCATAGCTATAGAAATTTTGGGGCTTCTGATCAAAACACCGCGACAAGTGGTTTTGGCAGTCCTCTCGTGATGTTAACCTGTCACTGCCTAAACAATTCTGAAGAGACCGAAACACGTGGCAATCCGAAGGTACATACGGGTCGTGAAGGTCAGGAGTATACGGCGGATGCATTAACACCTCCCAGCCATACACACTTAATTTTTGCTGAGTGGCTGTGTGAGGTCTAGCGTTATTACGATGAAAAACCACACCCCTTCTGTTGATTAATTCCGGCCGCTTTCTCTCAACTTTTTGCTTTCATCTCATCAGTTGTTCGCAGTAGAGTTCAGAATCGATAGTCCTGCCTGGTGGTAACAGCTCATAATGAATAATGCCCTTCCAATCCCACCACACACACAGCATCACCTTGTTGCGAGTTAACCCGGGTTTCGCCACAGTCTGTGAAGCCTGACCGGCCTTTGATCACGACCTTTTTCGCACGCTCTTGTCGTACGTGATCCACTTTTCATCACAAGTTAACAGCTTCTTCCAAAATGGTTCGGTTTCATTACGTCGTAATAAAGAATCACAAATGAGTACACGGTTCATTAGGTTTCTTTCAGTGAGCTCGTGAGGCGCCCAAATATCGAACTTTTTTTTGTACCCATTTTTTTTTCAAATGCGCTAAAACTGTTTTGGGGTCAATTCCCAGTTCTTCAGCTACGTTATAACTACTGATATGCCGATCTTGCTCCACTTTTTCAAAAATGGCCTCCATTTTATCCGTAATAGGGCGACCAGAGCGACGTGCATCTTTGACATCAAAATATCCGGATTGAAAACGCTTAAACCAAATTTCCAACCTAATAGTTTGGTTTTTTTCTTTTTTTTACGAATACCACGGTTTCCACGGCCACGGGAATCAAATGATAGCTCCCTACTAGCGGGGCGCATTTGATGCTGCCACTTCAGCACCTGCGGCAGCATGCTTGTGTGTGCGGCCAAGGTGGGTCGAGGCAAAAGTGATGACACATGTAGCATCCCAGATCAGGCTATTGCCTCGGTGCCAAGGCACTAAGGTAAGCCCGTCTAGTTTATATTTAAACAATTGGTGAACACTGGAGCATAAGCTTAAACATCAATAGGCCCGAGTTGCAGCAGGTGAAGCCGCGAGGCTGCAGTGATGGCGCTACTATATATATAAACATTACAATACCTAAGAAACCATCATCACGACAATACTGTATAGGCGGATGTGCGCGTGGTTGTCACCTGTCCACGACTTAATGGCTTACATTGATATGGATCAAAACCGGAACCTAACCTTATAACCTGGATGCCCGCGGCCAGCCGAGCAGCGCGAGCGCCTACCTTGCGTGCCGTCACGTACGGAGTGCGTGTCGTGATCCGTGTGCGGTGCCTCGTGCTCGTGCTCGTGTCCGCGGTCGCGGTGCGCGGGCTCGCGGTAGCGCACGAGGGTCGGCAGCGGCGCGCGGGGCACCGACCCGTCCTCTGGCTCCGATTGTTCCGACCGCTCGGAACCCATCGACGACTCGGAGCCGGTCGACGCGTCTTCTTCATCTTCCGCGCCGAGCGATCGACGTTTCACGTAACTGATGGACGATGTGAAATTTTCATTGAACACAATCTTTTTAATCGACTTCAAAAAAAGGAGGTAATCTTAATTAGACCTGTATGTTTTTTTTTCTTCGACTCATTGTCACGTCAGCCATAAGACGTCACATAAGCCTCCCGCATGACGAGGGTTTTTTTTTTTTTTATTATTATTTTTTTTTTTTTTTTATTATTAAAGGTTCACAAAACTGGTTCTTACACTAATATACAGTATCAACATTAATCACATACAAAATAACAAGGTCCTGTGCAGAACCTACTAGGAGTGAACACAACATGCATAAAATAATATATATAATACACTAACACAACAATGACGTTAAATTTTATTTATCTACTTACTATTGAAGTCTTGTTTAAGACAAGACTTCTTAAGAACACTGGTAGATGCATTGAACATGTCTATTTGTTTGTCTATTTGATTGTAGGTCGAACACATGCGATAGATCGGTGAATGTTGGCCATGGTTGGTGCGACATGTCGGTAAAACAAAAGTTTTTGCTGTGTGAAGACGATTGTTCCGTCGAGGTACCGAAAACTGAAGTCTTTCCAATAACTCCGAAGAATCAATGTCTCCACTTACAATTTTAGACAAGAACAAGATGTCGCCGATGCGGCGTCTCTTTTCCAGAGTAGTTACGTTGTAGCGCCCCGTCCTTAAGTCATACGATGTTAATTCGCCGCAAAGGTTGTCCATAAAACAGAGGTGGTACAAAAAACGCTTTTGCACTTTCTCCAACCTATAAATGTGCTTTTTGTAACAGGGACACCAAACGGTGCTACAATATTCAATTAAACTACGCACATAGGAATTAAATAGAATCTTAGATATATCTGCACTTTTAAAGAGCTTTGTTTGACGAATCACGAAACCGGAAATTTGGGCACCCTTTTTTGCGATGTGATCAATATGTTCTCGGAAATCAAGTTTGTTGTCAATAATTACTCCCAAGTCTCGAATGCTTGACACTTTCATAATCTGAGTATCATTAATAAAATAAGAGCCAGAATAGGTAATTCGTTTTCTCGAAAAAATCACGTGAAAACACTTCGAAGTGTTAATTGACATTTTATTTTTAAGACACCACTCGTAAACTTTATTTATATCGAGCTGCAAAGCGTCAACATCGCTTGAGGATTCTATAACTCTATATAATTTAAGATCATCAGCAAATAGTTTAAATCTAGAATTTAGAGAATGGCACAAGTCGTTGATGAAATATATAAAGAAAATTGGGCCAATGTGAGAGCCCTGTGGCACACCTGATGGCACTTCTCTTGGCTTAGAGTGAAATCCTCGGATTTTTACAATTTGAGAACGATTTTGAAGATAAGATTCACACCACCTTAACAAAGATCCACATATGCCAGCATGTCCAAGCTTTTGTGTTAAAATATTATGATCCACCACATCGAATGCTTTTGAGAAATCTGTGTAAATAGAATGAACATCTATTTTATCTTCTAGTGCTTGAGAAATGTAAGACACATATTCAACAAGATTCGATGTGGTTGATCTTTTGGGTAAGAATCCGTGTTGGGAGGGATTGATTTGTGGCTTTAAATGTGAAAGCAATCTTTTTTGCACTATGGATTCAAAAAGTTTACCAAATGCTGATAAAATTGATATCGGACGATAATTAGCTATATCACACTGATCTCCTTTCTTTAAAATGGGAGTGATATGAGCAAGTTTCCATTTCTTTGGGAAAGTGCCACTGTTTATGGAGTGATTGTATATAATGGACAAGGGTTGTACGAGCTTTAACGCACAAGTTTTTAAAAATATCGGTGGAATTAAATCAGGGCCAGGGCCTTTATCAGTTTGGAGTGATTTAAGTGATTGAAGGATTTCCTCTTGACTTATTGTACATGTACTAATAAAGTTGTGCGATTGAACACAACTAAGAGTTGTGTTACTAGAACTATCTTTGTTGAAGACACTATGAAAATATTGAGAAAAAAGTTCGCTAATTTCTTTACCCCCTTGAGCAGTATTATTACCAAGATACATCTCATCCGGCACATCACAACTATTTGATTTAGAGCTTTTTACGAATTTCCAAAAGTATTTTGGGTTGTTTTTGATGTAACCTTTTGCATTATTTTTAAACATTGAATAGCAATGGATAATCATTTTGTCACAGCGATCTCTGAGTAGGTCGAAAGTTAACTTATCCCTTGAGTTATTATATTTTATGTATTTAGCATGGTATTTTGCCTTTTCGTTCAGAGCTTTAATCAAAGAGGAGCTGTACCAAATAGGATATTTTGGATTGCTTTTTCTCATTGATGGCGTGTTTTTAGTAATAATGGGCATAAGGATGTCATAAAATAATTCAACCATTCTATCTACATCAGAACATTCTTTAAGTGTAATAGTCCAATTTATATGAGATAAGTCATTCGATATGGACTCGTAATTTGCTTTAAAATAGTTCAATAATGGCAATCTATTATGTTTGGGACTCTTGATGGTATTAAATTTGAATGTAATAAAGAGACCTGGATGGTAGTTGTCTATCTTAACAAGAGGATCGACACTTTTTGAAACTGTAAATAGATGGTTTGAATTAGTGAATAACAAATCTAGCGTTCTATCTATTATGTTAGTAACATTGTTTATTTGGTGGAGATTGTTGAAGGAGGCAACGTCTACTAAAAGTGAATCTATTTGCGATGAAGTGCAAAGTGGCACTAAAGTACAAGTATCATCGTCATATTTCCAATTAAGTTTTGAAATATTGAAATCTCCAGCTATAAGAAAAACAGAATTTTTAGATGCCTTGTGTTGGATAATGTCAGTTGTGTTCGTCAGAAAACGTTCTAAACAGAAGTATTTAATTGGTGATGGAATATATACGATACAAATACAGAAATCTACGATAGTGTTCGCTTGTTTCAACTTAATTACAGCCCACAGATCCTCGCCATGAGACTCCCATTTCAGCTTACGAAGGGGTTTCAGTTTTTTGAAAATAGCAATAAGCACGCCGCCTCCATTTTCCTTGTTATTAGTGGATGATGTGCGATCGCGCCTGAAAATATTGTATCTACCATCCAAAACCTCGTGGTCAAACACAGAATCGTTCAACCATGTTTCAGTTAAGAGAATTATATCATAGTCTTGTCGCAATGCATTGACCAGTATGTGTTCCATTTTGGTCCTAAGACCACGAACGTTTTGATAGTATATCTTTAAATAGAATTTTGAAATTTTACACGCTAAATCGTACCTACGTTAAATATAATCATAGTTTATGTTAAATTGTTGAGGAATTCTACATCTTTGACTATCATGCTCTTTGAATTTATGTCTTTCCTTACATAAATGCGGCCGTTGCGTACCCACACAAACTCATATAATTTTTCCTTTGCGATTTTACGGGCTGCTGCATGGAGTTGCTTATTTAGTGGCGAAAGATGTTCACTCACAAATACTGGAGTTTTGTCACCAGCTAACCCCAAATGCGAGGAATTAAGTTTTTCTCTCTGGTTAGTTCGGTTAAATGTTTTAACAGAAGCTAGTAACTCATCCCTCACCAAGGGGCTCGGCAACTTGACAATAATGGAGCGGGGCCTGTTAGAGTCCTTATTCACTTTGGCCACACGGTGATAGTTTACCAGGTCCTGATTGGTCAAATTATAGCCAACTGTGGTTGCTAATTGATATATCACAGTCCTTAAGTTTTCAGATTTGTGCTCCGGCACACATTGGATCTCCAGATTGCATTCCCTTGATTGTTGTTCAATCTGAGCAAGTCTGGTATTAAGATCGCTGACCTGAGAAACCAGAATTTTATTATGAGTCTGAAGGTCTTCAATAATTTTAGTTTTACTCTCTAACAATAATTTGATTTCTTCATATTTTGCTGACATGAAATTGACACTTTCAGTCAGTTCACTGATCTTCTCTCTAGTGTCAGCATTATCATTTTTTATATCGCGCTTTATGTCACTACGCAGCTTCGTCATCGACTCTCCAAGCTTTTTCTCGAAATAATTTTTCAAGTCTGTAACGATGTCCGTAGTTGGGGATTTCGCGCTGTCACACAGTTGTGCTTGTGTTTGAACCGAAGTACCAATATTTCCCTTATCTGTAAATTTACAGTCCGAGCATTTCCAGCTCGCTTTATAGGCTTTCGACTCCTTAGCGTAATTTTCAGAAGCTATTCCCAGACATTGGTAGTGGAACGCATGGTGACATTGCGAACATGTCTTGACTTCAGTTGACTTGACTTGCTTGGCACACTTTTTGCATGGACTCATTTTGTATTTGCCCTAAATACGGCCAGAGTCTTGAAGTATGGCAACACTATTAATTGAAATGAGGGTAGGTACCGCACAGTTTAAAAACAAATGACGGGATAACTTAATTAGAGTGTGAGGGTAAGTAATGATTACTTATCTTTTGCAATTCGGTCTTCGATTTGTTTTACGTCCAAGTTTTAACACATTAACACTATATTATGTCGTCACAAGTGTTTGCCTAGTTTACAAAGACTTAGAGAGGCTCAAATAGTATTTATAACAGTAAATAAATATAAAACACAACGGAGAGTGTATCCATGTAAACGGCTGGGTTGCCAATACTTGGCAAGCTTGGCAGGCGGGTTGGCGAGTGAGTATATTTTGTGACCCTCAGAAGGCGCTACTGCCCACCTTTTGGAACGTGATCCCTTAGCCGACTCTTACGGCACCCACGGGAAGAGATGGGGAGTACTATTCTCAGCCGGTACCACCACGGCACACGACTTGGTGGTTTCTTCTACTGGGAAGACCGATTTTGATAGTTTTTTTTATTTAAAAGCTGGTGCTTCCTGTGTTCCCATTTAAATTTCATCAAAATCTGACAACCGGTTTTGAGTTACACTCCAATACCTGATAAGTGCTACGCATACGTCGATGACATTATAGTTGCGGGTGGAGAAATCGGTGACATACACAATGACAATTGATCCCGTGAGTAGCAAAGGTCTCTGAAAAGATGAAAAAAAATTGTACCATAAAATGGAACCGTCTTCTACACTCAAAAGTGTGAAATAACTTGTCGAAGTCGGCACCATGAGCACATAGTTACTTTTGCACTATCATAATAAATAAACATCGCATCGATTGCACGTTTTTATATTCAATAATAGGAATGTTAATTGTTTTCAAGTATTCGATCGAAACTATAGGCGTTACACACTAACACCAGGCGACACTCACACCAGGCGACACTCACACCAGGCGACACTAACACCAGGCGACACTCACAACATGGACGACTCATTCTCTTTGACAATAATAAACATTGTAATTGTTTGATAATCGAATAGCGATGTGTTCAGTGTGTTACGTTACTTATACACATGAAATGTTATCCCGTCAAGTCTGTTCGTGAGCCCAACAGCATTTTGGAAGTCGGCGCGACACACGACGGTACAATATTTGTTTATCCTCGGCTCGTGCACGAAGCGCGCCATCTAGAGGACTGCGCGCGCACGCAGAGGTGAGTGCGCGGGCGACGTCGCGGCTCTCGGCAATCGAGCCTCGTCCCACACTCGAGCTCAACATGTACTACTGCTACGTACGTACCCACGACCTCCGACCTCCCGTCGGCGCGCGGCGAGACGAACCGAGCGAACGATCGACGAGCTGAGCTCACCTGTCTCTCGGCGTCGGGGAGGAGTCCGGCGAGGAGCTGGAGAAGTCCCCTCGCGGCAGGTTGTGGGGGCGCGGCGGCGGGGAGGGCGGCCGCGGAGCCGGGGGCGCGGGGGCCTCGGCCGGGGCCGAGCCCTCCCCCTCCTCGCTGGAGCGAGACTCCTCGTCGGCCGCGCGCCGAGATACCTGATACATTTATATTCTGTATTAGGGAACGCCACCCACCATAACGTAGTAACTCATGTGTTTGGTGTAACACCAAACATTCTCCTCACATTACACTCTATAATTTCAATTCTGTGCACGTTTCGTTCATTTAACATAACAACAACATTGTACTATATACAACAAGGAGTGAATAAACATTTAGTAGCAGTGAACAATGACATTTATTATTTCGCATCACTGCGACTCGTGTCGGCCCGGACATATATGTGGTCCTTCGAAGGTCCTCGCGGCGCGAAAATCATTTTAGTTACGATGCTCCGTCGGGCGCGGGGTTGGGCCGGGCGCGGTGAGACAGACGATGTGCTCGGGGGGAGGATCGCAGTGACAACATCGACATCGACACGAGAGGCTGACTATTGATATAAGCAACAGTTAAATGTTTCTACAAATGTTGATACTCGCGACATTAACATCGTGTCGGAACTCATCGAAACTCTTTCGAAGACGACGATTTACGACAATATCCTTAAAATTGGTGTCGACATCGAGAAGGGTAGCGCCGATAGAAAAACAGTGAAATACTTTAAAAGGCGGTTGTCGATTTTGAAGGAATATTGGAGAGAGTACCGATTCAACCACGACAGGATCGGTACGGGAGTGAGTAAAACAGACCCTTATTTCACGAACGATGCGTCGGACAGAACAAAGAGCGCATACCAACAATTACTACTGGCGAAGGCTGGCCCTTCGACAGGTGAGACAGAGCGAACGGCAGGGCCAGACGAGTTATCGAAACGGCAACAGAACAACAGCTCACACAGACGAGGAGCGCTTGGACGACGGAGAAGTGGGAGTCTGACGATGCGCTGAGATCGCTCCAGGATCGACACCCTTCGCCGGGACATCAACAAACGTTACTGTAACATGTGTATGTACGACAGGCGCGAGCAAATATATGTCCGGGCCGACACGAGTGACAATTATAAACGTTATTGTTCACTGCTACTAAATGTTTATTCACTCATTGTTCTATATACTAAAATAGCTGCTCTACAAATAATTCTTGGTCTTACGCTCTTGCATCTGCATATACAGCGAGTCTCCTTTACGAATTAAATCAACGAACCAGTGGAAGGGATCAGGACCCATCACAAACCACTGTAACATACTAGACAGGGCAATAAAAATCATCCCCGAAACTAGTCAAGGAACCATTAATGCGATACACAATAAAAATCTCTTAACCGACAAGATAGCTGGCACCCACCTCGACAACAAAAGGTACGAGCTAATCACTGACAAAGGCCACTCGGCAAACAGCAATGCAAGCGGAATGTGTGGCCCTGCCGCTGGCTGTGAAGGCGGCAGCACTTGCATCGCCACTAGTTAAAGAAAATCATGAGAACAAACGTATGGTTTTTATTACGGATAGTGCGGCCGTCATCTATGCCTTCAGAAGACCACTAACTAGATCGAGGGTTTTAGCTGAGTGTCACGCAGCTTTACACGACTTGTCAACCAAGTGCAAGGTGATAATGAGGTGGACTAAAGGACATAGTTGTTGTCATGGTAACACCATGGCTGAGCCAAAGAAGGAACAAAGAAACAAGTAAGCAAAGACAATAAGACTCTCGGCAAACCATCAGCGACGCAGGTGCGAGACCTGCTACTCCGCTATACTGAGAAAGAACAGCGACGCCTGTGGGATATGAAAACTGATTGCAAACGAGCAAAGGCCATGTTTCCAATTCTGAATAAAAATGTCACGAATAACTTACTAAAACTACAACGACAGGATCTTCGTCTACTGGTAGGGCCAGTCACGGGTCACTGCGACCTTAACTACCATCTACACAAGACGGGAGCCACAGACAGTGCCCTATGTCGGGGATGCATGCAGGAAGACGAGACTGTGGAACACGTGCTACTGCACTGTGAGGCCACAGAAAGTATAAGAATCACAACCGGACTGCGTAGGGCTGACTCATCATTGTCTCACGAACAACCAAACGTACCACTGGAGCAACTTTGCCAGCGACCCAGGGCCATGCCCCGCTCTATTAAGGAGCTGGGATGGCTCGGGTAATGGCTGGCGGGGGGAATGCACGACACACCCCAAGCGGGACGTCGGTGCAGGACTCAGCGCCCCCGAATCGAATAAGAATATATAGTACAATGTTGTTGTTATGTTAAATGAACGAAACGTGCACAGAATTGAAATTATATTTGTTTATATGAGCGCAACACGCGGCTGATTCTGCAATGTAAGGAGAATGTTTGGTGTTACACCAAACATCATAAACTTGAAATATATTAAATACTGCTATCATGTATTTCCAGTTTTGTGGCCTTGAAATAAATAAATAAAAAAACAAATATCACAGATCTACCCGCCGCCGTGCCGATACGTAGTTACGACGTAGGTACGACGTAAGCACAATCACCTCGGCCCTCCATCGCTCGAACGCGCGCCGCTCCGCCGCCGCGTCCAGCGTCGCCCCCCGCGCGCGCGCCGAGCGCCGCCGCCGCGACACCGCGCGCGCCGAGGGCGGGGGCGGGGGCGCGGGCGCCGGCTCCGGGAGCGCGAGCGCGCGCAGGTCGAGGGGCGCGGGGTGCGCGGGAGAGGGACGCGCGGCGCGGTGGCGACGCAGCGCGCGCTCCGCGTCGAGCACGGCGAGCGCGACGGCGACCGCGAGCGCTCCCAGCGCCGCCGCCGTGCCGCAGGCGCGCAGCGCGCCGCCCCACGGGGGCCCCGCGCCTGCGCCGGCCACGCACGCGGCGAGCGCGCGCGGCGGCACCGCGGCGACGAGCGTGAACTCTGCGCGCGCGCCCGCGCCGACCACCGAGAGCGTGACGCGGGCGCGAGACACCGTCCAGTCCGCTGAGAAATGTCTCTATTCGTTTTAGGGTTTATCGCATTAACAACAACTTAGGCGGAACTTACGTTCAAAATATTCGAAGGGAAAAATCCAAGTACTCGTGGGAACTGAACCCACGACTTGTTAAAATGAATTCATTTCATTAAAATTAAATGATTAAAACGAACGTGTCGACTTTAGAATATAGATATTTTTAGAAACTTGTGCGTTAAAGCTCGTACGACCCGTGTCCATTATATACAATCACTCCACAAGCAGTGGCCCTTTCCCAAAGAAATAGAAACTTGCTCATATCACTCCCATTTTAAAGAAAGGAGATCAGTGTGATATAGCTAATTATTATCCGAGATCAATTTTATCAGCATTTGGTAAACTTTTTGAATCCATAGTGCAAAAAAGATTGCTTTCACATTTAAGGCCAATGAATCCCTCCCAACACGGATTCTTACCCAAAAGATCAACCACATCGAATCTTGTTGAATATGTGTCTTACATTTCTCAAGCACAAGAATATCCTTTTTTTTTCGTTTATTCAATTAACACAGATTTCTCAAAAGCATTCGATGTGGTGGATCACACTATTTTAACACAAAAGCTTGGACATGCTGGCACAAGTGGGTCGTTGTTAAGGTGGTGTGAATCTTATCATCAAAACCGTTCTCAAATTGTAAAAATTCGAGGATTTCACTCTAAGCAGTTTACGAGTGGTGTCTTAAAAATAAAATGTCAATTAACACTTCGAAGTGTTTTCAAATGATTTTCTCGAGAAAACGAACACTTATTTCTGCTTCTTATTTTATTAATTCCGAGATTCAGATAATATATAAATCGCTCGTTCAAAGGTATCAGATAGATAATGGATAAGCTAAGGAGGAGAGGTAGAGGTAGAGGCGGAGCGGTACCTGTGTATAGCAGGGTGAGCGTGGCGGAGTGGTTGGCGGGCAGGTGCAGCGGCGCGCACGGCGTCAGGCGGAACCCGCGCGCCGCGCACCCCGCGCCCGCCCCCGCGCCGCCCAGCGCCCAGCCGCGCAGGCGCACGCCCACCGCGCCCGTGTTGCGCACCGCCACCACGCGCCGCGCCGCCCCGCCCACGCCCGCGCCCGCGCCTCCCTCGCACTCGCCCACCTGCCGTCGACAACCTCACTCTTTGTCGTCGTCGAAACGAGTACACGTTATGTAGAGGTGGTGTCTAAACACAGACCCTATTAAAGCAAGGTTGTAATTAGTTCTCTTCCGTGCCGCTAGATGGCGTTACTAAACAAACCACGTTCGGCTGAATCGCGCAAGCAAGATTCTCCGCAAAACTCGAATGTAGCCGAACGCGTCAAACTTAAGAGATTCATACAGATTAATATATAAGTACATACGGTTATAATAAAGTGATAGTACAGTGTAGTGTGTGTTATTTGTGAACCATCGAGACATATTGGTGCCGAAACCAGGGATTATGGACTTAGTAAAATCGTGAGTAAAGTGAAAAATAATACAAGTGTTTAGAACTTAGAATAAATCAGTGGAATATTCGTAAAAATATTGCAAGTGTTAAAGACTTAGAAAAATTCGATGATCAGTTCTTGAAAAATTACAAGTGTTTTGGACTTAGAAAATTCAGAGTTCGAGTCGTTAATATATTACAAGTGTCAAACACTTAAAAAATTTCGATGATCAATTCTTGAAAAAATTACAAGTGTTTTGGACTTAGAATATTTTATACATAATTTGGACTCATAAGAATTCAGTGTGAAGTTGAGCAGTGACTACAATATGGCTGATAAACTTAAAGGAATCATTCGAATGCAAGAAGAGTTATTTGAGCGTATAAGAAAAGCACAAGCAAACTATAAAAAGTCACCGAAAGAAAGGCTTACTGCTACATATATTGAGACAAAGATGGAGGCATTGGAGAAACTTTGCGAATCGTTTTTGGTGGGTCATAAAGAGATTTCTTCTGCTACAGATAAGGAAGATAAAGTGAAACTTACGTATTTTGAGGAAGATGTATACACACAGTTCGAAGATATTTACGCAGATTATAAGACAAGGCTTAAAGATGATTTAAAGGCACGTAAACAAACTCAAGAGACTTGTTCGGCAACTGGTATCACTACGGGTACCTCAGGGACATCTGGTTGTGAAGTCAAGTTACCGCAAATACACTTACCTAAATTTTCTAGTGGTTATGAAGAATGGCAGACATTTCATGACATGTTCGACTCCCTTATTCATAAAAATGCTAATTTGAGTGCCGTGCAAAAGCTACATTACCTAAAGAGTTGCTTGACCGGAGAAGCTGAGGTTCTACTGAAAAATCTATCTACTACAGAGATGAACTATGCCGAGGCGTGGAGTCAGCTTACCCGTCGTTACACCAACAAACGCTATAATACCAACGAGATTATGAAACGCTTGTTTGCACAAAAAAATATTACAAGTGAGTCGCCTACCGCTTTGAAGCTACTACTGGACACGACATCTGCATGCTTAAAATCTTTGGACAATATACATATAGACACAAGTACCTGGGATGCTATTATCAATTACTTGGTAGTATCAAAGTTGGATCCTGAGTCACGGAAGTTATGGGAGCTTGAGATGAGCAGAATGGATTCGGGCGATGATAATTTACCAACCTGGGCACAATTAAAGAAATTTCTTGAGATGAGATTTAGAACTTTAGAGATGCTACAGCCATCTTTCCCTTACAGCGGAAAATCTATAGCAAAACCGTTACAATATAGCAACACTACAAATTCAACCGTAAAAAAGAGATCTTTCCATTCAGCCGTGCAAGAGGGAAAAAAGAGTTCTTCCTGTGTGATGTGTTCAGGGCAACACGCATTGTACCAATGCAAGCAGTTGGCAACACTACCTCCCGAGAAGAGAACTGAGTTCATACAATCCAATGGTCTGTGTTTCAACTGCCTCTCTTCCTCTCACGCTGTAAAGAATTGTCACGTTTCTACCTGTTGTCGTCGGTGTGGCAGGCGGCATCATACACTTCTGCACCTAGAGAGAGCCTTTAATCTAGAATCCCCTGCAGTTGAGTCTACGAGTTCTGAGAAAACTTCTACTGAAGTACCACAATCGAGCAATTCAAATGAGATGAGAGTCGTAGCTCACTTTGCAAAAGAGAATCAACAAAATAGAGTTTTACTAGCTACAGCTATGATTAAAATAAAATCGCCTACTGGTTATTCACAAACTGTTCGAGCACTGATCGACCAAGGTTCCGAAGCTTCATTCATCAACGAGGCTACTGCACAATCTCTGAAACTCAAGGGATTATCGGTGAATGGCGTCGTGTCGGGAATTGGTGACGGTCAAACAAGAACGAAAAATATGGTTTCCTTCGAGATAGAGTCTATACATAACCCTTTATTCTCGATACCTGTCGAGGCATTCGTGTTAAAGAAGCTTACATCCTTCTTACCATCCAGAGAATCATCAATACCTAGCTGGCCAGAAATTGGCAGCTTACCCTTAGCTGACCCGACGTACGGGACACCTGGAAAAATAGATATAATTTTGGGAGTGGAAATACTTAGCGAAATCCTACTGGAAGGTCTTATGAGGCATTCTACATTGAATGGACCTGTCGCGCAAAATACCCAACTAGGGTGGATATTATCTGGAAAGATTAATAATGAGTTATTGACGAAAGATAGGAAAGTCATTAGCATGCACATACAAATAAAGGAAGACCAAATTTTAAAACAATTTTGGGAAATAGAAAGAGAGCCTAATAGTATCGGGAAAATAATGACAAAGGAAGAAGCACGTTGCGAAGAAATTTATGAAGAAACAACATATCGAGATAAAGAAGGTCGATACATTGTAAGATTGCCCTTTAAAAGTGCTAATCCAGCATGTTTGCATGGTCAGTCGAAAGACATAGCTTTGAGAAGATTCAAGTCACTAGAAAAGAGGTTAATTAGAGACCCTAACTTACATAAAGAATACACGAATGCGATTGAGGATTATATCAATCAAAATCACATGAGCCAAATAATAGACGAGAGAGAATTAAATGATCCTTATGTAGTTTATTTACCACACCATGCAGTGGTCAGAGAAGACAAGGAAACAACTAAATTAAGAGTTGTGTTCGACGCATCGAGTAAGGGAATTAATAATGTCTCACTAAACGACAATCTTCTCGTCGGACCAAAACTACAAGATGACTTACGCCACATTCTAATGAGATGGAGACGCCATGGTATATGCATTGTTGCTGATCTGGTAAAAATGTATCGTCAAATTCGTGTTGACGATCGTGATACAGATTTCCAAAGAATATTATGGAGGTCTAGTCCACACGATCCAATTCAGCACTACAAGCTTTTGAGACTTACCTTTGGAACATCCTGTGCACCATACTTGGCCGTCAAGTCTTTGCAACAACTAGCCAAAGATGAGCAAGTGACATGTCCGCTAGCTGCTGAGATTACTCATCAAGATTATTATATGGATGATTTACTTACCGGCTGTGACACTGCCGATGAGGCCATCGAGATTTATAAACAAATGAATAAGCTGATGAAAGCTGGAGGATTTGAACTCCAGAAATGGTGTAGTAACAGTAACGAATTGCTAAACCATATAAACGAAGAAAGTCAGAGATCTAATCAGTCAGTGATTTTTAAATCGAATGATAGTATCAAGGTTCTAGGTCTATCATGGAATAAGACAAATGATCAATTCGAGTATCAATTTCAATTACCTGAGCACAATGAAACGAGAGAGAACGTGACTAAAAGAATGATTTTGTCACAAATAGCCCGGCTCTACGATCCAATGGGCTGGATTGCTCCAATAATTATCACATCAAAGATATTTATCCAAAAATTATGGAAAGCTAAATTGTCATGGGATGAAAAGCTAACCCCACAACTATTACAAGAATGGCAACTATTTAAATCGGACTTACCTAACGCAAGGAAGATTGCTATACCGAGATGGTTACATACCAAGCGCAATGATGAAGTGGAGCTTCATGCATATGGGGATGCATCCCTCGCAGCTTACGCCGCCTCGGTTTACCTGAAATGTACGAGTAGTGACGGCAGCATCGCTGTCAATCTTATAACAGCTAAAACTAAAGTCGCACCAGTAGAGAAAGAGATTTCAATTCCTCGTATGGAACTATGTGCAGCGTTGCTAGCCACACAACTAGCTTACGAAGTGTCTCAAATTATGGATATTCCAAAGAACAAAATATACGCATGGTCTGACAGCACGGTCGTTTTAGCTTGGATAGCAGGAGAACCTAGCCGTTGGACGACTTTTGTGAGTAATAGAATATCTGAGATACTTACCATGCTAGATCGGGACCAATGGAGACACGTCAACACAGACCAAAATCCAGCTGATAGTGCGTCCAGAGGACTTTCAGTTTCAGAGCTACTAGACCATGAACTGTGGTGGCATGGTCCAAGTTGCTTAAGGCAAAACGATTATAAAAAGGAAATTTTTATCAATTTTAAGACATCGGAAGAGACAAGAGCGATTAAAGCTTTAACTACTACTGTAGACGATAGTAAAGAGTTTATTTGGTCAAGATTTTCAGACTTACCTCGGATGCTAAGAGTTCTATCCTATTGTAAAAAGATTATAAATTTGAGGTTACCTAAACATCAACGAAAGGATTTATGCACAATTGTGAGTAGAGAAGAAACTAAAAACATGCTACAGTTTTGTATAAAGGAGACACAATACCATTACTTTAAGCAAGACATCAAGTATTTGAGATCTAGCCATAGTGTCCCAAAAGGAAGTCAACTACATACTCTTCATCCAGTTTTAGATGAGAACGGAATTGTAAGAGTAGGAGGAAGAATACACGAAGCTCCTGTAGAGTATGAAAAGCGTCACCCTATAATTTTACCTAGTGATTGTCATCTCACTAAGTTAATAATTCTAGACGCTCATCGCAAAACACTGCATGGAGGACCGCAACTGATGTTGAACGTTTTAAGGTCACAATACTGGATAATACGCGCTCGAGACTTGGCAAAAAGGTGTTACAGAAACTGCGTTACTTGCTTAAGGCATTCACAGCAAAACAACAACCCTTTTATGGGGCAGCTTCCAGAAGCTAGACTTAAGCCAATGAGACCATTCAAAATTTCTGGAGTTGACTTTACAGGTCACATCAACATCCGATTTTCGCCTGGACGTGGATCAAAATCATACAAGGGCTATATTTGTTTGTTCGTTTGCCTTACTACAAAGGCAACGCACCTTGAAGCAGTTTCAGACTTAACTTCTCAAGGTTTTATAGCCGCATTCCGTAGATTCGTATCGAGGAGAGGTCATTGCCTGACGTTATATTCAGATAATGGTACTAACTTTATCGGAGCAGAAAAGGAATTACGAGAAATGTTTAACCGTTCCACCTCTCAGCTGCCTGATGAACTTCAGCACCTTTTGGCGAACGAAGGAACTACGTTCAAATTTATTCCTCCACTTACACCCAATTTTGGAGGTCTATGGGAAGCGGGGGTGCGCAGTACAAAAACACATCTAAAGAGAGTCGTCGGCAACTCTACCCTAACCTTCGAGGAACTAACTACAGTTTTAGCCCAGATAGAAGCGTGTCTCAATTCACGCCCCCTTTCATATTTGAGTGAGAATCCAGACGACCCGACGCCCTTAACTCCTGGCCATTTTCTGGTGGGAGAACAACTAGTTATAATACCGGATGAGACTTGCGAGGAGTACAAAATGACAGACCTGAGGCGATGGAGGTACTGCCAAAAAATGATGATTGACTTTTGGAGGAAATGGTCCGACGAATACTTAGTGACCTTGAACCAGAGATATAAGTGGACCACTAAGAAATCAGAACCAGAAGTCGATGATATAGTCATTATACGTGATAAAAACATTCCACCGGCCAAATGGTGGTTGGGTAAAATTATACAGAAGCACAGTGGAAAAGATGATGTAACAAGAGTAGTATCTATAAAAACCAAGAATGGTATCTGTAAGAGACCTTGTAGTAAGCTGTGTTTTTTGCCAAAAGCGACTTAGTAAATTTAAGTAATACAACCGTTTTAAAATTCGTAAACAAGTATAAGATTTGTGACAGACTATGTTTTGCTTACAGTAATAATTTCACTTCATTAGTATTATCTTTAATTTTGTAATAAGAGAAACCACTTGCTTGCTGTTTTTGTTTCTTTAATTTACAATTTCTTATTTGTCATGGTGGGCGGTTGTATATGTTTGTCAGTTTAGAGTTGAAACTTGCATTATATAGCTTTTTTGTTTTTAAAAGTACTACGTCCTTTGGTGGGCGGTATGTCTAAACACAGACCCTATTAAAGCAAGGTTGTAATTAGTTCTCTTCCGTGCCGCTAGATGGCGTTACTAAACAAACCACGTTCGGCTGAATCGCGCAAGCAAGATTCTCCGCAAAACTCGAATGTAGCCGAACGCGTCAAACTTAAGAGATTCATACAGATTAATATATAAGTACATACGGTTATAATAAAGTGATAGTACAGTGTAGTGTGTGTTATTTGTGAACCATCGAGACAGGTGGGGTGCGTACACAATGTGCTCCTTCCTGTTTATATCGTATTCGGGAGCTATACGCGAAGACCAGCGTTGGCTTATTCCTAGATTAGTAGAAGTTAGGTTAGGCGCGCCGGGATCTTCGTCTGCCTTCCGTCGAGAGCGCGTACTCTCGACGCTACGACGCAACCCTCGCCCCTCGCGCCTCGGCGCCTCGCCGCGGCTATACATACATTAACGAATTGTCATTCGGGTATCATATCGACGTGTGAACATTGTGCAATATCCGCTGTCACAGAGACGTCAATGATTATGCGAAACGATAAAAGTACGGTACCTCCAACAATATCGGCGAGGTCGAGTTGGGCGCGCGTCCCGCCAGCTCGAAGCTGGGCGCGGCGCCGCGGCCCCTCACCACCACGCCCTCCACTATCGTTAAGTTATTCCTGAAATGTAAAACGACATAACGTCAGATGCGTACCGATCGGTGCTACCGTTCGCGTGTCCGCTGTCCACCGCTGTGTACACGAACACCCGCGCGCCTGATGATACCTTCGACGACGAGTTTAACTGCCACTCTCGGGTTGCTGGTTACCTATTGAGTCGACATGTGATGGTGCGGCGGCTCCTCTGTGCCACTTTACACATACAAAAGTAAAAACAATTAAATTGGTGCTCCAAGGAGAGCGCCGGATATTTTTGTACATAGGATTGAACCGATGATAGATGTGTATCCAGGTTGTACGGGTCAGTTTATTGTCCGACACATATATATATAATGTATATGTCGGAGTGTGTTGGATATTGGAGTGGGGTAGATGGCGTTGACTATAATGTAAAGGTGTTGCTAGTGTTTTTAGATGTTTAAAGTAGATGGCGCTAAATCTAAATATGTAGCAAGTACTTGATTGGTTGGCTAAGTGGAGGTAGGAACACATCATATTCTATTTGGCCAATAAGAGGTTACGCTAACAGGTCACCATCGACACCCACTGTATACCCGAACCATTGTGAATGTGGTGGTGATGGTGACGTTCCGAGTGTACGTGTTCAAACAGTTGTCGCGCGCACCGACCTGAGGTGGAGGTAGGCGGCGAGCTCTGCGGCGACCGTCGGCGCGAACACCACCGTCAGCTCTATCTGCGCGCCGGGCTGCAGCACCACGAGCTCCGGCCCCGCGGGCTCGGCGCGCCACGCCGCCGCGCCACCGCGCAGCGCGCGCCACGCGCCCAGCGAGAACGCGCCCGGCGCCCACGCGCATGGCGGCGAGCAGAGCGCGCGTTCGGCGAGCGGCGCCGCTGCCAGGCGCGCGTGCACCGCCAGCGGCCGCGCGCCGGGGTTGGCGAACCGCAGCGACACGCGCGCCGATGCGCCCACGGCAGCCAGCGGCGCGGCGGGCGGCGCGGCTAAGCGCGGCCAGCGGCGCACCACGCGCACCGGCGCCGCGACCTCCGCCACGCGCGACGTGCGCACGACCACCCACAGCTCCGTCTCGTTGCTGATTCGCGCTGCCTCCGCTCGCCGCGCCTCCGCCTCCGCCCACTCCGCCTCGACGCCTGCCTCGGTGGGGGGCGCCGCGCCGCGGGCCAGCCACGCGCGCCCATCTGTCGCGTCACCGGACGTTAGCCTCCCGCCGCATTAGCCTTACTGCCGACCTGCCCTATCCGCGCCACTGTCCTACAGGGGTAGCCACCGGCGCCGCCGCGTCGCCGGACGGATGTTATTCTCGCGGGAGAGCGCGCGTACTTGTTCGCCGGCGCCGGCGCGGCGTGCGTTTTGGAGCGGTGCGGGAGTCATACGAGATTAAAGTATAAAAGGATCGCTTTTCACTAGCACGTAGTGGGGCTAAATTATTTTATTTTTATTTTATTTTCGGCACCATGCTGTTTCAAAACTAACTATTATCAAAATATTGTTCGCATAGTACCGACAAAGAAAAATTTTTTTAGAGACCTTTGCTACTCACGAGTAGCAAAGCAAATTTCAATAGGTATTTTGCTTATTTTTGTTTCTGTTAGTTTCGATCGATGAGTATACATAAAATGAAGGTCGCGAGCATCGTGCGGTGCGCGAGCGAGGGGGGGCGATCGGTACCTGCGGAGTGCAGCTCGAGCCCGGTGTAGCAGCGGCCCGCGCACAGCGCCTCCGCGCGGAACTGCAGCGCGCCCACCGACGCCGTCGTCCCGCCCCCGCCCCCGCTCGGTATCTCCCGCTCGCGCTCCGACTCCGGGAAACTGGAAACGTGTATACACATCAATCCAATAACGACGCATCGATCGCACGTGCGGCGGCGGCAGACGATATCGTCGGCCCTAGTTCCTACCTTATCAAAGATTGTGTGAAAGCGAAATGTTTGTGTGTAGTTTGTTACTTCTTCACGCTCAAACGGCTATACCGATTTCGATTAAAATTTGGTACGGAGATAGTTTAAGCCTTGGATTAAAACATAGGGTACTTTTATCCCGGAAAAAGTATAGTTCCAGTGGGATAATCGAGGGAGCGGGAAAACCATAACCCACGCGGGTGGAACCGCGGGGCGCTACTAGTATGGTCATTATGTGATAAATGTAAAGCACAGCTGTGGTTCTATACCGACCCCAACCCTCCCTCCTACTACCACTGCTGATGGGGGAGAAATATGTTAATTATTTTCTGTCTATTTCCGACCCGGGATAAGTCTGAACCACTCCACGTCATCGAAGTATTAAAGAAGTTACATTCAAATAAGGGCGCTGGTTCAGATGGACCAAATATTTTGTTAAAATAATGCGCACAAAGCCTAGCCTCTAAGCCCTTGTGTATGATATATAATACATATATTCGTGATGGGTATGTATGTATGATGATCCTACAGAATGGAAGAGAGCTCGCCGCGCTTACGCCTAATATAAGAAAGGTAACACAAATGTTGCAGCTAACCATCGCCCAGTATCTAATACTTACAGCACTTTGTAAGGTTTTAGAATCGATTGTACACAAAAACATATATTGGCGTGTCAAACAAAAACTCCATCGCGAACGACACGGGTGCTGACCCAAGAAAGCAACAACTAGGAATTTGTTGGGATTCGTTAATGGCGGTAGCAAAGCCATCGACGATGGGGATGATGTGTTTGTTTAATTAAATGCAGCACTGTTACTTATTCGCACGATTTACAATGTGTTGTAAATGTATTCACTATTGTTAGGAATTACGTTCTCCGGTTCGGTACGGTTCTCCTATTATTTTATTTATCACAAATAAATGACATCTCCAGGATAAATATTAAATCAAAATCATCATCATCTCAGCCGTAGGACGTCCACTGCGGGACATAGGCCTCCCCCATTGATTTCCACAAGGTTGGTTGGAAGCGGGCCTCATCCAGCCCTTGCCTGCAATCTTAGTCAGGTCTCCTGTCCACCTGGTCGGTGGCCACCCTATGCTGCGCTTGCCAGTCTGTGGTCTCCATTCAAGAACCTTTCAAGAACCATTCAAGAATAAAGAGGATTCTACACCAAACACTGTTGTAGGAATTAAGCAAACGTATTGCTATCTAAGCTTCTCTCCAACCCCCCATGCGACCGATGGAGACTATTGATGCTATGTGCAGGTGCTATAGGTACATTTTTGATACAATTTACGTTCCGGAGCAAACTTCTATTCCCTCTCCAAATTGTAACAAAAAAGAAATTGTTATTGATGTCAACCGTTTGAGTATGATGTATTTTAGACTAATACGTTGAAAATATTGACTAGATATCAATTCAGTGCAAAAATGAACCGGCTGTGATGCTTGTAACTTTAAAGTGATATAATAAAACTCTCTACTGTCAAATCCGCAATTTACGTTTAACGCCATCTATCCTTTTTCAATATCTAACACGCTCCGACAAATATTGTAATAATATAATTGGATAATGTTTACAAACGATAAAACTTGCAAGTACTCACATATAAGTGAGCGCATCGGGTTCTCCTCCCGGCGGGGCGGGGTGCGGGGGGCGGGCGCGCACTTCCGTGAGTCGCATGCGCTCCGGCAGCGAGTTGTGCAGCACCAGCGGCGTAGACACGTGCACGTACTGGAGCCGAGCGCCGCACCGGGAACACAACGGGACTCGTAGTGCCACTCGCCACGGGGCGTGCCTCCTCGAGGGCGAGGAAACACCACCGAGCCGGCCGATACATTATTGGGCTATCATACATATCACCGCCGAACCGACCGCGCACTCGGCGCGCTCGGGCCGTCGGCGTCGCGTGTTCGCTTCTGGAACGTCGGTCCTCTCATCGAAAAGAGGAATCGATATTCGACAACCGAAAAAATGTACGTCAAGCTCTTGAAAGAACGCGGAAACGGACGCAGCGAACCGTCGCGCGGGGAGCTCATTAAGGAAACTCCGGAGTGACGCACCGGAGTCAGGTCTGGACACTCCCTGACATGAATAGATCGACTTCCAGAAGACGATGAGCCGCAGCGATACGGTCGGGCGGGACACTCACCGGCGCGACGCCGTCGAGCACGAGCGGCGGCACGGAGAGACTCCCCGCGCCCGCCGTCAGCGTCAAAGCCGCGCGCGTCTCCGCGTGCTCCGTGCGCACGCTCACGGCGCCCACCAGCGCACCCGGCGCCCCCGCGCGCACGCTCAGCCACGCGCGCGCCCACGCGCCGCCCGGCACGCAGCGCTCGTGCTCGTGCGCGAGCTGCATCGCGGCGGAGGCGGCGGGGGAGTCGAGCGCGGCCGACACGGCCGCGACGCACAGCGGCGCCGCGCCGCCGTTGTGCAGCCGAGCCGCCACCCGCAGCGTCGAGGCCGCGCTCACCAACCCCAGCTCGAGCGATCCGTCCGGACGCGTGTTCGGCCACTCCCACTCCTGAGGAGGACTCACAGATCGAGGCGCTGTGTCGTTGTCGCGTCGGGCGACTCCGCACACTCTGCGTCTCGGGGGTGAGGGAGGGGTGTTATGGATATCATATTATTATAGGTTTTATGTTTGTCGAGTCTAGGTTATCGTTTGATATTATAATCCTACTAACATTAAAAATGCGCAATTTTGTGTAGCTCAAACGGCTACACCGATTTCGATGAAATTTGGTATTGGAGATAGTTTAAACTGGATTAATCATAGGCTTCTTTTATCCCGGAAAAAGTATCCTAAGTTCCTGTGGGATAGTGCGGGTAAACTGTAATCCACGAGGGTGAAACCGCGGGGCCCTACTAGCGCGTTTGTTTTGTTTTGTTGTAATGAATATACCAGGAGTAGGAAGGCAGTGCGACCACAACGACTCCGCTCTGTATCAGCTCCGCGCAGTAGACTACACTGTGGTTAGTTTTTTGTTTCTTTTGCTTGTTCATGTATGTTATAATAACAGAGGTCGCAGGTCAATTACTGCCCAAACATGAAAACTGTCCATGAAGCTAAAATAACATTATAAGCGTAAAAGATGTTAACTAACAATGGATTTAGCAACCGGCCAAATTAAGGGGTCAAATTGACCCCTAACTACCGAGAACGACACTATGGAGAAACACCAGGTCTGCCTCCTCTCTACGCTGATCCAAAGGCAATAGATGATGGTGGTTGCAACTATCGATGTAATCGTAAATATCGAGTTTGTGTTTGAAATTAACTAAACGTAAAAACTTTTTCTGTATTTATTCTACTTCGCTGATATATGTTTCATAGCGAGGATCCAGACCTGCGAGGCGCACTCTAGCTGACTTCGCACAAGCTAACTATATAATATTTTAAGAGTTTTAATGGTTTTGAAGTCCTTTGTGATTCTAAAGACGAATCTTAATGTTTTTTTTGGCTTTGGTTGTTATACTATCAATATGAGTGTCGAAAAGATCTCTAACAATATCTACACGTTCCAATATCTGGTGGTTTAGTGTGACCTAGAGTACATCACTATGATGTACTCTAGGTATTTAGCAAGTAGCAAGCTTATAAGTGGGAGACGTCAGGTAATAATAGATTATTCGACAGATGCCGAAGCGAGTGGGTCTAAGTGGGTGTCAAAGCTTCCCGTCCCCGGAATGTACGAGCGTCATCACTGCGCCAGTCGGTATTGAGCATGAAGACGGCGCAGAGCGCGTGCGCGCACGCCGCCGATACACGAGAGCGTCACGGTATACGCAGGGTAGGTGTATGTGTGTGGATACTGACAATGCGCAGCTTCCCCTCGTAGAGCAGCAGCGGCAGCGTGTAGTCGGTGAGGTTGGTGCGCAGCGTGAGGTGCGCGCGCAGCGTGGCGTCGCCCGCCCCCGACCGCAGCCGCACGCGCGCCGCCGCCCCCGCGCACCCCGCGCCCAGCTCCAGCGGCGTCAGCGACTCCGTCTGCACAGGACGCACGAGGGGTGTGGAGCGCAGGTCGCACGCCACCCGGCGCACGCGCACGCGAGCGCTACTCACGTGGAACAGGCGCTGCACTTCCGGCGGAAACTCGACGCGGTGGACGCTCAGCGGCACCGCGAACTGGTTGTGCGCGCGCACCTCGCGCTCGCGGTGCGCCTCCGCCGGCACGGCCGTCACGAACCTGCGCACGCACGCCCACGTCACGCTCGCCGCCCGCGCCGCGACGCTCCGACGGCATCGCTCACGACCGATCTCACTGCCTCGACTCGGAAATACGCCTCGCGTTTATAGGCGCCATCAGAGTGACCGATATTCAGAGGCTCTGGCGCTGCGTTCCGAGACGAGAGCCGTCATGGGCGTCGACACTCCGCGGAGAGAAACTCAGATCACGTTATTTTCACATATTTTAACGATGCGTTTCTAAGTATTGAGTACCTACACATCATTTAATTATTTAACTTTTGTAAGAAACCGAAAGGCTTATAATTGTAATCTGCCTCAGAACGTAACTCTCAGATGAAGAACTGCAAATAAGTTCGACACTGGTCTCGGAGTAATGTTCCAGTGTTCACCGCGCGAGTCCCGGTCGGTTCGTAGATAATATTATAATACGTAATATAGTAGTAGCATTTTTTCTAGTAGCTCTGGGCAATCTATTTCACCCGTAACGATTTTTGTTGGAACCCAATATCGGCTACCCTGCGCCTGACTTCCAGTGTTCTTACTTTGTAGTGACTGAGTTTTGAGTTATTCGATTCAAGGTTACCACAAATATTACTAGCATAAGTAAGGTTACACAAAATCTATTTTTGAAGCTTTTCAATTCTGTTTATGTGAATAGCATAAAATGGGCTCCGCCTGGACTGCAATATTCGAGAGAGCGACGGATGTAGCTGTTACAAAATTATATTGGAATTTCTGGTTCGTTGGAGGTTCTCGTTTCCTGATGACAAAAACCGGCCAGTATTGCAGGAAAGGTTCTTGTTCCTATTATTTAAAGTAAACTGAAAAAACTAGCACGTTGTATGATGGTGAAGCATCTGACTCATGTGAGGTAAGACGGAGTTGGGTTTCGGCGCCTTTCTTGTTTGGTATTTGCTTTTCACTCTTGCTTTTGGCGATAGTGAGCGAGGCGCCCACTCAAACATAGATCTGACGGCTTACGGCGAACATATCTCTCCTTAAACCGAAGCGTCACTGTAACGGTGCCGTTACCGACGGCCTGTTGTTGGAGCGCGTGTGGCTCGACCCAACAACACCCAGGAAGAACTGCAAACTATTTTAGACAAACTTTCCGAAGCATGTGCGCGTTTTTCTAAGTCAATAAACGCCAAAAAGACCGTGGTACTGATACAAGGTTATACGGAAAAGGCAGATATTTTCATGTAAATCGCATGCGCGAGTGAAACCACGGGCTGCAGGGAATCTTATTAAAAAACAATAGGGTCATTGAAAAAACATACACACACATATATATATAATGTGCACACATACATATAATGTGCGCGTGTGTGTGTTTGAGTGTGCGTGTGTGTATGTGCGTGCGCACATGCGTACTGACGTGAGTATAGGCGGCGAGAGCGCAAGCGTGCCGCGCATCACCCGCACGCTGTATGGCGCCGCCGCGCCCCCCACTGCCGCCCACCCCGCGCACCACACCTCCTCCGCCCCGCCCGCGCCTGCTCCCGCCCACATTGCCGCGTCTGTAACCGAGGTCGACCGATCACACGGGTTCGCTTCGCGCATACCGACACGTTATGCGAACACTGTACGTCGTCGCCGAGGTGACGCCGACGCTGCCCTCATTGATTAATATATCGACAAACGCTAATAGCAATCATATAAAAAAGTAGGCACCACCCGCCTGCCCCAGTGTTGAGCGGGAAGACGCCGCGCCTAGGGAATACTGGTAGAAAATGGATCAATTTGTGAAGGTTTGGTATAACCGTCGTGCCCAGCGTTGGTGGCGCACGCGGCGGCGCGCGGCGAGGCGGGACCTGGGGCGTGGCATTCAACTAACGGTTGTGTGCGTGACATATAGATGATTCGCTCAGCCCCGAAGAGCGATTGATGTCATTTCACACACTTCTTCCAATATACAAAGAGTAATAGTGACATTAGTATCTCACATCTAAAACAAATGTATCCCAGAAAGCGTTTTTACACGCTTTCAATGCGGTCTATAAAGTTACTAAGTGAAGTGCGGATTCAAATATTTGAGATGCGTACAGTTCTGAGCCTCGATCGCTCCCGCCCCCTGCCCCCGGGCCCGGAGGCGGGCGGCCTAAAACACGAGCGTTTTAAGACCAAATTATGTGCAGTTTAATACACTACTTTATCTATTACCATAAAATAGATAATTAAATTTACGTAAAATCACAGCATATGTTTGCATTTATTTGTAAACGTTTAGCGCCAAAATCCATTTGCTGGTCGCGCATGCGTGCTGCGCCGCGTCCACAGACTATATGTAGAAAAACTGCATTGCAACCTCCTTGGTCCAGCTGAAGCTATATCTTAATGGTAAAAAAGTTAACATTTCGATACAGTTGTCATAGGAGAGCTGTATCGAAATGTTAACTTTTTAAATTTATATCAAATTATTGCCTATAAACACTGTCACTCAAGTTCTGTTTTTGATTTTTTAAACTATATATTCCAGTATGAGATTAGATAAAATACTTTATTGACAAATGTGGTACACAATAAATAGATATACCTATATATATTTATACATATACGCGGAGACTTATGTTGGCGTTAGTATCGATAGCGCGATATCGACTAAATCACAACCTTAGCTCGATACATCAACATTCCTCATGATTCCTCGGAACTGGCGCGCGGACTATAAGTATGTCAGTTTGTTGTCAACCGTCACAGTACTTCCGAGATATCGAGTCGAGCAGACGTGAGACTACTCGTACACTGGTCAGTGGCACTTAGTGGGACAGAAGTAATCCCAGTCACACTGAGATTCGCTCGCGGCAGTTCTACTGAAGCACTTTCTCGACTTCCATTTATCGGTATTAAGCGACAGAAGACTATTCTCAAGCCATTTAATCATATTTGATAGAAAAAATGGGGCACGTCCCTCTACTCTCTGCCGAGGCAGGACGGCGCAGTTCAGCGATGTACAGCTTCTGCGTACTGGACCACCGACAGCGCTCCCCACTCCGAGCTTTCCCCTTCGCGATCTATCATCCGGCTAGTCCGAAACCAGTCCTCCCGGCTGGACGACGGAAGACGCGTATCGCGAAATCGAGATCAGTACCACATGAAAACAGATCGCAGCGAATAAGTGTGACCTGTATGGATCAAACAAACGTGTATGGATCGGCGAACACTCACAGTCGAGCGTGAGCTGCGCCGCGGGCGCCGCCTCCTGGCGCGGCTCGAGGCGCGCGCGCACCAGCGACAGCTGCGCGCCGCCCCCGCCGCCCTCGCCCCCGCCCCCGTCCACTCTCGCGCCTGCAACCCACACGTCCCGCGCATACTTGTACTCGACTGACAAACATTACATTGTTATTGAAACAAAAATTATACAAATAAAAAGTAAATTTATACAAATTAATTTACTCGCACATGAATTCGAACACAAACATAAGCTATTATCGTCGCCGCACAATGCGTATACACGGTATGTACAAGCGACAGTTGACGCTCCCTATCGCTGTGTACACGGCACACGGCGCGCACTCCGCCCTGCTCACACTATCTGTCAAGTTTTGCTCCATTTTTTTTTTAATTTATTGGTTCACAGAACTGGTACACAGTAAGGTATAAGAATCATTTAGTTACAATTGTTATACGTATGGCTTGTACATGTGTACACCCTTCTAGGTGTGAACACAGCATGCTTAGTATAAAGAGTGCTCTAAGATTAATTATTAATGATAAAAGAGTAAGCTGAATAACATATAAAATATATTTAAATTACCTACGAGAACATAGGATCATTGAAAAGTCTTTTAAATGAACAGAGTGAACAGTTAAATATATCTATATCCTGGCAAATATGGTTGTAGGAACAACACGGGCGATACAAAGATCAATGCTGACCGTAATTGGTACGAGTGATTTGAACATTGAAAGTTTTTCTATTTTTGAGACGGCTTGAGGGGCGCGAGGCGGGGGACAAGCGATCCCACTTTACTAAGTAAATTAGGACTATCTATAAAGCCATTGATCAGTTTGTGCAGAAATACAATGTCAGACAAGTTCCTCCTCTTCTCGAGTGATAATAACGTGAAATAAGAAAGTCTCGACTCGTATGTGACTAGCTGACGACAAAAGTTCTTTGAATAGGACAGGTGGTACAGAAATTTTTTTGAAGCGTTTCAAGTCGAGTTAATGTGAACTTGGTAAGACGGGCTCCAAACAGGTTCGCAGTATTCCAGTAGTAACACAGTTGCAACACAGAAGTGGCTCGTCATGCGACACCTGCCCCAGGCGCGCGACGCGGCCTTGGGGGGGGGGAATAACGAGTGAGTGTCGTATTTTGGTGTATTAGTTTTGAGTATACCGTACAGTGTTGGATCAGAGCACGTCGGAATGGCACCTTGTGTTCGTTGCTTTTACAATGAACACTGAATGTGTCACTGTTATGTCGTAGCAGTAAGGTCGAGTGTTACACCCGATATGTGAACTGATAAAAACAATATTACAATGTTGAAGTGTTCACTACACTTCGTGCTTGCGCGTGTAGAAGCCGAACCCGAACCCGATTGGAAGAATCGGAACCCATTTGTTAATAATAAAAACATAATCGTCGATACAAAGTCATTAAATAAATCCCCGATGCGAAACCTTGTAGGTACGGGTGAAAACTTGTAATTGGCCCGAGTCAAACCCGACTTGTATGTACACAGATTTAATTATTAAGCTGTAAGTTTTCCAATGAAAATAAAATCAATAAATATATCGTCGAGGGCCCGCCCGCTCGACGACGACGACTCGAACTTCAGATGCCTTAATTACACATGCGATTTAAATGAGTCCAAACTCGACGATAGAATTCGACGCGTGCACGTCCATACACGCGCCGGCGTACCCGTACCGTTGGGCGGGGGTCGCGGGGGTGGCGGCGGGTCGGGGGGCGAGGCGCCGCACGTCGCGCCCCACACCTCGCCGCGCAGAGTCACCGCGGCGTTCATACTGTTGCCCGCTTCGAACGTGAACTGTGCAAACGAAACTGCATCGGTTAAATATTCTATAAACGGAGAGTCGACTCGCGTCGAATATGACGGAGTGGAGGCGCCGTACCGTGTCGGGGGGGGTCGCGGTGTCCGCGCGGGGGCAGGCGCAGGTGCGGCGGCGCGAGGAACTCGCCGGGCGGCGCGGCCCACGCCTCGACGCCCACTACGAGCCCGCCGCCCGTCATGTTGCCCTTGATCCTGCAACAGGCGCGCGTTAGGCGGGGTGGGGTGGACGCGCGGGGCGAGGGCGAGGGCGAGGGCGCGGTACCGACCGTATGTAGGCTCGCGCGGGATGCGCGGGCGCGGCGTGCGGCGGCGGCGGCGCGCGCAGGTGCAGGCGCACGAGCGGGCGCAGCGCGCGCGGCGGCAGCGCCCAGAGCGCGCGCGGCGCCGCCTCGCCGCCGTCCGGTAGCCGCAGCCCGAGCCACGGCGCGGACGAGTACACCTCCTCCACCTGCGCACGACACTCGACATGGCGACCATCTCTGCCACATGCACTTTTCTTTCATCCACCTTTTTTGCTGCCCAACATTCGGATTCATACATTACGACAGGTCTCACTATGGTCTTATAAATGTTGCTCTTGAGTTTCAGGGACATTCGCTGATCGCATATGGTCCCTGAGACCTGTCTCCATTTCATCCAACCTGCATTGATCCTGTTCCTCACGTCTCGGTCAATATCGCCATCGTTTTGGATCAATGAACCGAGGAACCTAACATCGGAGCAGACTGACAGGGATACACCATTTAATATATGGGAAAAACTGGATAATTCACCGAAGTCAAAAAACAGGTGTTCGGTTTTGTTCTACTGATCTTCAGTCCGGCACTCTCCAATTTTCCCGCCATTTTCCCAGTCTGTTCTGGACCTCGGTTGCTCGGTTGCTGTTGTTTTAATTCTCTTGTATTGTATGTAAAATCGTTGTTTGTTATCCAACAAAAATGAAATAACAAATAAATCAAACATAAAATGCGATTGCTCTCTCTCTATTTATATTCTATAATACAATGTAATAATAGCATTATGATAAAAAAATGTTATTTCTTATAAGATGATTTACAACCTACTTGTCGCCTAGGTTAGGTCTCTTCCTCTTTTGTCAACCGAACTTAAAAAAAAAAAAGAATACATCATCTCAGCCATAGGACGTCCACTGCAGAACATATTGATTGATAATCCCGATTGATTTCCACAAAGACCGGTTGGTCGGTTGCACGGTACCTGCACGGGGGTGTCGGTGGGGTTGTAGAGCGTGAGCAGCGGCTCGAGGGTCGCGTTGAGCGGCACGCGCACGCCGACCAGCGGCCACACGCGCCACTCGCTCGCCACGCCCACCGCGCTCACCTGCGCACGCGCCGCACCCGCACCCGGGGCAACGTTACTACACACTGCGTACACGTCACTACCTACCTACCTACTGCATTACACATTCAACCATCATCTCATATATGACTTTTGTCTTTGCGCATTGTCTAAAAGGTATATTATCTGCAAATGCATTTTAACATAATACTACACACTGTTTCTACAAGTAATGTCAAAAATATGAAATTAAGGATTCGAACCCGCACCCAAAAACGAAGTTTCTCCGATCCGGCAGCAAGTCAATATTTAGGAAGATTTAGGGCCCTTGATCCAAAATATGAAAAAATGTTTGATGACGTCATTGGCTTTTTTTTACTGGACACAGATTTTTAATGGCGATACCACACTACATTTGCGTGGCCATAGGCCAAGCTTTAAACGTGCGAGGCCGCAGGCCGACCTGCTGGAGCGAGGCCGAAGGTCGAGTTTCACCCGCGTGGATTACGGTTTTCCCGCTACCTCAATTATCGCACGGGAACTATACTTTTTCCGGGTAGCCTATGTGTTAATCCAAGGTTTAAACTATCTCTAGACCAATTTCACCACCAATTTCATCGAAATCGGTGGAGCCGTTTGAGCGTGAAGAAGTAACAAACATACAAACTTTCGCATTTATAATATTAGTAGGATAAGTATATCATAATCAGGGCTGTTTCAGTACTCGTAGACTGCTTTTGAAATTATACAAACCAGACATTTCATTCAAAAGATATCAGCAATGCAAAATTGACATTAAATATAAACAGAAACACCGAAGCGCCGCGTCAAGTGTGTGTAAGTTCATACATTTAACATGTTATTAAATACTTACATAGATACAGTAGGTAGGTAGGATATAGCTGTATAGGGCGCGCGCCGGAGCACACTTGTGAGGCCCCGACGCATTGTGTCAACTCACGGGATATTTGAGGAGTCCCTTGGAGGTGTGTATGTAGAGGTAGGAGGAGACGGGCCCCTCGCGCCGCCCGAGGAACACCACGCTGAACGTCGTGTTCGCCTGCGGCACCAGCGTCTGGAAACAACACCCGATCCCACTGGACTGGACTGGACTGGACTCTTATCGCCAGAGTCACAGGCGCGACTTTACTTTCCAGCAAAGGCGTCTTCGCAAACTAAGCTTTGAACAACCAAAGTATACTTTCGACTTTTTAAATTTCAGAGACAAATCTTACACTTTCCTTAGTAAAGTACGGCCCCAAAGTAAAGTTTAAGAAAAGTCAGAGGCTACGTTACACGCATAAATGCTTTAGCTAACATCGTTTTAAAATATGTTTTATTACCTTAAAAAATAAAAACGCGTTAAAAAAGTTTTCACTTAAAAAAAGGAAGTGAAACTTATAATACAGAGTTCGCGTAACGTGATCCATAGTTAGCAAAAATGAGCAATCTGTGCTCGGTAGGGAGTGTCCAGGCCTGAGGAATAGCACGTTTGCTGCGCGCGTGTATTTCTTGTTCGCACGCCGCTCCTGCGCCGCCCGAGCATGGAGACCATAGCGCAGCAAACACTTCTGAAAAGTGGCTGATACAAGCCCATGAGACCTGCCATGCTAGATAGCCAAAAGGAAAAATGGTGTACCTTGGTTTCAAAGAAGGAAGCGTGAAAGTCGGGCGTGGAACCTGCGACGGAGGCGAGGTGCAGCGTCTCGTTGGCGGTATTGGTGACAGTGACGGTGCGCGCGTGCGCCGCAGCCAGGGCCGCGCGCCCGAACTGCAGCGCGGGGGGGGACAGCGCCACCAGCTCGGGAGGGGCCGACCGTCCGCGCCCCCCGCCGCCACCTTCTCCGCTCTCTTCAGAACCCTTGCCCCACTCCTGAAACACCACACCACCACATGCATAGATTGTAGTCTGGAATGGTGAATCCAGCCGGATCGTTATTGATGAAACTGGGATGATTTTTCGCTTTTTGGTCTGAAGCGAATAAGTTAGTGTACATGTGCAAATTATAGGTACCTAAAATCTAAGGCTTTTACGGCCGGCGTTGCATGTTGTATGTATTGCTTCCGGGCTGTTTGGCCGTGGTCTATGTGAAACTTTTGTTCCAGATGTTTCGTCGATCACTGCGGTCGACATCTTCAGTGGTTCAGGTCCGAGCGGCGACAAGAGAGTAGAACTCTCCTTCGCGGGGTCTTCTCTGATACTGATGATCTTGTCGCCGCTCGGACCTGAACCACTGAAGATGTCGACCGCAGTGATCGACGAAACGTCTGGAACAAAAGTTTCACATAGACCACGGCCAAACAGCCCGGAAGCAATACATACAACATATAGGTACCTAGTTTATAAGAATCATATCTATAAAATATTTTTATGCAGGTTTGCAAAGTTTTTGTACATGGTAAATAAAACATTTTTTTTATTGTCCTTTATATGCTTAAGAGACCATTTTACCTTCACCTTTTATTTAAGGTAGTTAGCGCTTTGACCATGCTGTTAGCGTACTATATAGTTTAATAAATAAATAAATTACTTTTCATTTTGTAGAAAAAATGAAACCGAAGACTTTACTATCCAAATCATACAGTAAAATACTTCAAACAAAAATAACAATCACTAGGTTATTAGGGTAGTCTTACTAGAATTCATTAGACAAAATTTCCAAAAATTAATTGTTTTATCTGCTTGTCCACTTCCACAGGAGCCAAAAATGAAGTGTGTGCCTATAAAGGCCCTTTCAGCATACAACAGCCTACTTTGCCATCAACACGCAACAAAACGCTATCACTGGATCTGGTATATCAGTCCAGGTCTGGTAATAATTGTATGATGCTGGATGTACAGGATTAATGGATCTGGTTTCCAGGATTGCAATCCCTAATCTCAGCTGCTGGATGTCATTGCTTCAGTAAAAAATCTACTTGAATTGAAAACTGTGCAGATATTTGGATGTTAAGGCAAATCGATTTCTAAGAAATATGTCATCTACAATGATATATTTCATCTAATATTATAGAAGGGTAAAGTTTGTGAGGTTTTAGGAGGTAATGTCTGGTCTACTGAACTTATTATGAAACTTCTTTTACCACAATAGGAAGCCACGTTATTTGTGAGTGTCATAGGCTCATCATCATCACCACCATTTTCTTTTCACCATGCAGATGAAATCGTGGGGTGCAGCTAGTCCAATATATAGTTTTTTTTTTTTTTTTAATTTGGAATAGGCAGGCGTTTTACCACTATCTCACCTGATGTTAAGTGATGATGCGGTCTACGTGAATGGATAATTATGATGGAGCATGCCTGCCTAGAAGATACCTATTCACTCGTGACTTGAAGATACCCAGGTCGTATTTTTTCGGAAATACAGAGTTAGGCAATGAGTTCCATTCGTTAGCTGTATGCACTAAGAATGTGGAAGCAAAACGCTTCGTGTGACAAGTTGGAACGTCATGTTTACATAGCATAAACATTGTTATGAGTTGCCCAATAAACCTATAGTGCCCAATCAAAACACTAAGCGCATAATGGTACTTATTAATTAAAAGCTTCACCTTATTTTCAATAATTATCTGTCACCCTTGACTCTCCACATAACGATACTATCACACACGCTACACAGATGAGGCCGAAAGCTAAATGACTGCTTCTATCATGTAGGTTTCATCGACATGGAAAACGAAACATGTGCCTTCTAATGAATAATAGACATGAATTTAATGATTACTGGGATATTTTTATTCTTATTCGAGTGGATGGGAATGCACATAACATCCCTAGCTGGATGTCAGTGCAGGACTCAATACCTCCAATTTGAATATCAATAAAGGCCTGTAGTTGGCAGTTGGCTTGACTACCTTTTTAAGCAGTGGTTACATTAGGTGGCTTTCAGGCTTTCAGCATTACCCCCGTATTAAGTAAATGAGAAAAAAATAGGTTTAAGCTAGAGTGAGCTCTTACCCACAGGTTTTTAGTACCATAGGCAGAATAGTGTTCGAACCAATGGTTATATTGTTATAACTCATGATTTATACATGTCAATATGTACACAACTTCTTTGTGTACATATAACTTGTTATATATTTCAGGGGTAAGAAAAGGGCAGACAGGGAGGAAGGGGCAAGGGGGTATGAGAGTGGGACCCCTCCAAAGAAGAGTGAGTTGCTACTACATGCAGAAAAGGGTTTCTGCTTCAGTTTTTGTTATATTTAATTTCTCTGTTGATTGAATAATTACAGTTTATATTTTGTATGACTGCTCGGGGGCTGTGGGAAGTGCTGCCCCTCTACTCTCGCATTACAAAGCATGTTTTAGATGCAGGCTTAACTTATTATGACCTAAACATAAATAAATACGAGCCGCCAACTAGATGTTTTACAATAAAGCCAAATCAGTATGTACCCACCTGGAGGGAGATTCCTTCTACTAACGATTCGTGAACAGATACACCTGAAATAAAAATAAAAAAACATTAAAGGAGTATGTACTTATATCTCGTTAGGTAGGTTAAACTGATGTTCTAACTAATGTTCTAGTGTGATATCATAAAAAGTGCGCGTATTGTGAACATCGGTGTAACGCCGCAGCGGCGGCGTGGTGAACCCAGCGCGCTCACGCATGTGGTTGTGCCACCCGAAGTAACATAAACATAATCCAAGAAAACCAGCGTGCTGCGCGGCTCCTCGGCGCGTACAACCGCAGTCGCATCGCATGGTCAGGGCATGCCAAGTTACAGTTGCAGTCATTTTGCGTAAGTGTTTTAAAGTTTTTACTGCCTATAAGGATTAAGCCCGCATCTTATTACTAAGTTAACTATGCACACTTTCATTAGGTTTTATATTAATTCAGCTCAAATAAATTTATTTTACCATTCCCATGGCTCTTTCCATGAGCAGACAATTTTTTGTTCAGAGATAAATCCAGCATCGTCAACCCTACTATATAACACCACACTATTTTACGATACATAATTATGTAGGTAATTCGTCACAATTCACATTTCTCAAGCACAGTTTATATTTTATACGAAAAATCACTCGCGACGGACGCGACACCGAGTTTTAACACAGTGTTTCGCTTTCCTGACATCAGTGACACAGTGTTCCAAAGAGATTACCACTAGTATGTATTCTATCTGATCTATGGATTACCACGGTAGTATTACATTCTCTAGGGAGATTACAATACTACTTAGGGCAGTGTTCCACAGTGTTCTTACGTACGTACAGTACCTATATAATTAAATATCTATGGTATGTACGATCTCGAAAAAACTCAGCTGTTGGCATAATTATTTTTTTTACGTATTTTAAGTTTGCGTTTGACAATTACTGTCTCACCTGATGTTAAGTGATGACGTTGTCTAGGATTTAGCACGCAAACCTAGGCTGCGTTTCAATTTGGGCTCACAGTGCACACGTTCGTACGTAAGGATTTGGCTGTTCCGAGACGAATTTAGTACTGACAGTGCTGACGCTCGTAAGCAAATCGGAACGGCTTTTTGTGTGTGAAGGCGCGCGAGTTCTCTAAATGTCAGTTCCCATTAAATTCATATTAATCGTTTTTTTCTGATATAGAAAATTACGTTTTTAATTTTTTGTGGACGAACTACCAATTTTTCGACAGATTCTCATAATGAGTCAGATGTTTGACTCCAGTGCATAGTTATTTATCTATGTTTTTGACAGCGCTCACACTGCTCTACATCGTACTCGTGAGCGTTCTAAGCACAGGATGATTACGTCATATACATTTTGTGTGGAGCTGTCAGTGCATTTTGGAATGACTTTAAGCACACTCTCTGTGCTCAAAGCGCTCAAAGCTCAATTTGAAACACACCCCTAGAAGGACGGACCTAAGCAAATATGTACTATGCATCGAAATATGTGTTGTACGAGTACTTATTATTTCGATGGCTGCTATCAACAGATAGATAAAATAAAGTCTAGAGCAGGCTGAACAGGTTAAATTATACGAAAATACCGAGGCAACCGTTAGTTGCCGGCCTTGGTGGTACCGTCTAAAAATTGTACACCCCCTTACATGTTAAGTTTTTTCACTTCTGTATATACAGTTTATTCTATTGGTCAAATATGATTTAATGATGCCTACAATATTACCTCTGATGTCATACGCTTCCATTTTTTGCTGTAGTATATTGTGCTCCACATAATTAGCAGTCGAAGATCAAGTAAAGTTCAACTTTCTTCCTTTTTTTCTAAAGTGTTTCAGGCTGTAAACTGATAAAAATGTAAGACTTATGAAGTGAAAAATAAAGCAATAGTAATAAAGCAAAGTATTTTATTCTAATAGGACCGTGATAACACAATATAAATTATTAATATTACACCGTTTACATATCACAGTTGCTTTTTTTATTTTTTTTGGCTATCGATTATTTAGGCATAACTGTACCTAACGTAAATCAATTGCCAAAAATTAAAAAATAAGTAACTGTCCAAATGAAATTTAGCGGTGTGTTATTGGCTCTTCTATTGGTTTCCTGTCGCATGCGTTAGCACGATATTATATTTGCTGTGTTTTAAAATTCAGTTAATACAATATATTTGAATTGTTCACACTACAAATCGGTTCAAAATATGACAATCTCCGTACATGTTTGTGGTGTGACGTCATTTGTAGCATTCTTGTAGCGTGAATACGATGTTCAAGAAAACGAGGTAGTGCAGCGTGTGTGCTAACGTCAAATTCAAATGACCAATTGACATTCGCAATTTGATGGTGGTGTATCAAAACAAAGTTTTCAACTTTTATTGTTCATGGAATAGACAGTTACGCAGTGTTTTGCTAAGTTGCACTTAGAGATTTAAACATAAATCACGATTTCAAACTTCATAAAAATACTTATATTTAGCAAGAATTTACAATCAGCTGATTTCTCTGACATAAGCACACAAAAGCGTACAATTTGCGGTTTATTTTTGGTAGCGTGTATATATATAGCGTTCTGTCGGTGAATACAATTTTAAACCGGGCGTAGTCACTGTGAGCTTTGTATTCGAATACTCCGAAAAATAAACCACATTATACTGTATACTTTCGAGCAGAGCGTCACAGACGCAGCGTCCAGCGTCTATAGCGTCACTATCGCCGCGACAGAGACGCTTTGGTGACTTTCGATAACCACGACAGACGCACAGTCTCATCGCTTTCGCCGCGCGACGCGACCGGATTGATCTATAAAGGAGTCATCATAAAACAATATGGATTTGCAACTTGTTTTCCTAGAAGAGGAAGAAGACGATGATTTAATTTAACCCCTGTTGTGCAGTCGCGGCGTCACAGAAGCTATAGACGCTCGCTTCGAAAGTCTACCATAATAGTTTGTGACATGAGTGTTTGGGTTTTGGTCTGTGGTTTTTTGTTGTTGCCTGACTTGGAAACTTGTTTTGTGTCAAAAAATTATATGATTAAATGTTGTTATTTTTGTCTAGTGTTTCCTTTCTTTTGTACAATGATACAAATAGATTTACAATTGCAGTAGCCTAGCCCACAAAGGAACGAACCCATACCAAGCGAGTAAAATGTGCTTCTTCGATTCTGTTCGGTATTATTTTTTTGGAGCTTCATTTATGTTTAAAGTTCTCAATCCTTATTCTGATTTTAGCAGGTAACGGAGAGACTGTAAACTTATCGTTTTTTGAATAATGGATCAGGGAGAGGATATTAACTGTAAGTATTTTATAATTTTTTTCGCCCCTTAACTGGGCCACCATATAAAAATCATTCCATCCATCAAAAATCCTTGATAACCTCCCTGAAAGGGCTACACTTTAGTTTTAGAAACATCAGTTTTAGGGGGGAGAAGGGGTGGGGGATGCGTAGACCCTCGCCTGTGAGTTGCGGTACCCCCTTTCTGAGATATGGTTGTATAATTTTGTTATTACAATCGTTTGTGAAATAAAGCTGTTTGTTTTCCATGTAAAATAAAATAAAATAAATTTCTAGACTCGCCACTCTCAGACAATGATTTCGAAGTGGGAAAAGGGGGAGGAGGCAGAGGTTAGGAATAGTCATGAGCAAAATCACTTGCCAAGAAGAAATGTGCTATATGTTGTATCTTTTTGATACAAAGATATATATCATTCTTTTATATCCTTATCTTTTTTATCTCACAGTGAATAGTGTCAATTGCAGATAAGATGAGTAATTATAGTGATAGTAGTAGAGCCGACCACATGTTGCTGTGGCAGCGCAAAATATTGTCTGTCATTTAATTAACTTATACGCCATCTATAATAAGGCTTTCTGCATAATATGATAAACATAATATTTTTAATTACATAATATTTAGTCCATAATTCTTTATTCCTTATTTATAGACCTTGTTCGTATTTATTTGAAAATCGGAGTATATAATTAAATGTTTTGCACACAAATTAAGGTTTTATACACAAATTGAATCCTCTTGATTTCCTTCATCTGAATACAAATTCGAAAAATAAGGAAAACAATAATGATTAATTAACAATAATGGTTAAATATTGGTTCAATATGCATGCAATCTCAAATAGTTGCAGCTTGTTCCATACCTGCATTGGAACACAACAATTGTGGGTCACTTAGAAAGAGATTGTTCTAGCAGACGCAGCTGGTAATAGCTGTTGCTGTGCCACATGATTTAGGTTCAAAATATGTATACTCAATGCCAATACCGATAATTATAACTGGCGCTAATAGTTTTGAGAGTTCTGAAATTGATACCTTCCAAGATATAAGCGGCTTTTTGTGGGCCAGCTAACAAGTCATCTTTCTTGCTAGCCCACCTGGTATCTCCAAACCTTCTGAGAATTCCGACTTTAAATTGTTGTTGAATATTAGTATCAACTTAGATCAATATATGAGAAAATAATTGAAACCATAGTAACGTAGTTTCGAAGATAAATGTGATTAATTGATATCACTCCAAAAAAATCAAACATAATGAGCATGTTACACAGTTATTTTAATTTGAGAAGATAGACCAAGCGTTGTGATCACAATATTTACATAATTCAATCTAAAGATGTGTGGTGGCTGGTATTATCTTCTAATTATTACAAGAGCAGAGTTACACATAGTAGGTATTTCATGGTCTTAGATTAGTTCAGCAACTAACAGTAACTAACAGTATGTAGTTTTCCATGAAATCTTTTGTTTGCGAAAGTGATAAGGCTAATTAAAAAATAAAGTGTTCTACATATTTACCAGATAATAAATGAAATAACACTTAGGGAGCATTCAAGTATGATGTAACACAATTTTTGGAGATTTCTGACCCACCCCCCAGCGTTCAAGTATGATGTAACACAATTTTTGGAGATTTCTGCCCCCCCCCCCCCCCCCCCCTCTCCCTCATGTAACACGCCGAAACATTTTTGTGTACCCCCTTCCCCCCTAGTAAAAAGTTACGCAACCACCAAGGAGTGACCTTTTTTACCTGAAAGTCACAATTATGTGGCATAAAATACCGGAAAGTCGCCTAATATATGTGTTATTGTTTAAATCACGTTACTGCTCCTCTGTCCACTCAGATGGGAGATTTTAATTCCATAGTTTTTTAGCAACCCTTCAGACCAATCGTCTTTTGTATCACGAAAATTACTGTTGTAGTGAGAGAAAGTCTCACACTTTGAAATCAGTACATTTTGAATATGAATATGTAATATGGCGATTGAAGTGTAAGTGTAACGAAGCAACCAAATTGCAGTTTACCGGCACCTTCGTTAGAGCTCTCTAGGAAAAACTGCATTTACATGGCACCTCTTATTTATAATAGCATTCCAAAACATTTGTTGGAATTGCCTAATCATAGACTATTCCCAGAATTTAAAAAATGGTTTTTATTCTGTCAAGGATTTCCTGGAGAAAACATCTTGCAGATATTATGTTTACCATGACAAATAGCTACTAATTTTAATATACTTAGAATTTATATAGTTTTATTTTAACATTTGCACACCTCGTATGAGGTTGTTATGGCGGACTTCAATATTGTTACTAATTTTATATCATAATGTACCCATATTCATGCAAATAAAGTGATTGATTGATTGATTGATTGGTGTGAGGAGAAAACTATCACAGCTGTTTGTTAAATATTTTTCTCTTTTACATTTGGAGTTTAAAGAAAATGATTTACTTTCCTGTAAAGCAAGCAAGAAATTATGTGGTGGTAAAAATAAATTTCAAGTGGTCATTCCATTTGAAATTTTGAGCCTTGATTTTCGTTTGGCGAGTTATATTAGGGCGCACGCTAGGAAGTCGTATCGGCGGGCCTGGACGAGATGCATCGCTTCTCTCTCTATAACCTGTAATGATGAATGTTTGTTCTCGTTGGTCCAGTGTGTCAATCTCATACATTGTTATGGTTTCTCTAGCGCTAACACTCGTACAATGTTACGAACAAGGAGGTTATCATATCAATTTATTATCAAAGCTGTTTGTGTAATATATCCCTCTGAAGTGTCTTAAAACGTTTTTGCCAACCTTCTTGGCTAAAATGGATTTTAGGCAATTTCTTTTGCTGACTACATTCCTTCAAACGCACACTACAATGTGTGGGGACAATATGCAATATATTATTTAATACCGAAAGAAGGGGCCTCAATCGCTAGCCGTATTATTATGTGCCTACCTCATAAACAGCTACTTAAAAAATGTTTACCGTTTATGCTATAGGGCTCAAAAGAATCATGATTCTTCTTGTCGGATTCGTAGCAGTAATTGGTTGTGAGCAATATGTTACAAGGTAATAAAAGTTGGCAGATTATGCAGCATCAATTTTTGCAAAAAATATGTATTCATATATTATTATTATTCATTATTTATATTTTAATTTAATATATGTATTCTTTACCTTTACAGCCGATGAAGATAGAAATGAGCGTGCCGGGAGCGCCGCGGCCGGTACCAGAGATACAATAGACGAAGAGATTAGCGAAGCGCTGGCCTATAATATGGCAGTAGAAGTTATCGATGAACCGAATAATGTTAATGAATTAATGTTAGCGGAAGACATGAGCGAATCGAGTGATGATGAAGTGGTTTTACCGGAGAATGGAAACGAAACAGCTGACAATCGACTCGAAGATGAGTCAGACGAGGAAGAACACCATTTTGACATCACACTTGCAGCTGCTCACTCTGTATGTATTTTTATCATTAATTTGGGAAAACATTTTTATAATCCACAGACAATGAAAGTGAGCAGACCCATCGTTACGTATGCCAATAAATGTCCTACCGGCGGGGTCGAGCGACGGCCGCTGATATGTTTAACCGGGTTCATACAAAAGAGGAGGATTCTCAATTCGACAGTATACATGTCATATATTTTTTTAATCGCGGATAACTTGGTCGTTTATAAACCGATTTTGATCATTATTTTTTTGTTTGATAGAGTATACCTCCGATGATGAGGTGGTCCCATTTAAATTTCATAATAATTGGTCAAGCATTTTTTGAGTTACACTCCAATAACTGAACAGTGTTACGTCTGTCTGGACGACTTCCTCATTGTGTGTGAATGACAATCGATCCCGTGACGTAGCAAACGTCACTGAAAACGGTGAAAACAAATGACCAAAAAAGTGTCGGTCTCACAATCAATCTATTATTGACTAAGTTTACCGACATCGTCGGCCACAGATTTATACAGGGTGACATTGAATTCGTTGTCATCCGTGTAAACAAAGCATCTGCCCGTGATAACGCACACGTAGGGAGAGAGTTTAACAAATCGCAGTGGTTGACATTGACACCAGAGTTATGGTCAGAGAGTCGCTGAGGCGGTTGAAATTATCGTTACAATCAGCCCCTACTTGAAAAAAAAAAAACAAATTTTAATTAAATAATAATTTCATTTAAAAATGTTCCGTTAAACGATCTAAATTATTTGTGAGCGCTACTTTTCATACACGCCGTCGCTAGTCACTTACGCGGCTTTTGCAAACGCGCCGACAAACAAATGCCGCCAAGAACGCCTTTGTCCCATCGGTACGATATACAACAATAAAAATAACAAAACTGGCAGGATACAAATGCGCGCGCGCACCAAATCAAATAGAACTTTTATAGCTAAGTACATCCACAACTAAGTCATTATGTACCTTATGTGGATGGTATAGAGTTGTTTATGGTAGGTACCTACAACACAGAGCAGACATAACCATAAATAGAACCATGAAGCTATTTAGAACCGTCCCCAGCAGCACGGCCACCGCTACTGAGCGGCTCCGAGCAGCCGTCGCGTATGTGTGCGAGTGAAATAACCGCCGCGGGGCGTTCAGCGTCGTCACTCCGCGGCGCGGCGGGGGCCGACACGAGCGCCACTATTAATGCGACATTGCGCAACAACTACACTTTCTTAATGCGTACTGCCAAGGAATGGAACTCGTTGCCCGAGTCTGTGTTTCCCGATATGTACAATCCTGGAGTCTTCAAGTCGCGAGTGAATCGGTACCTTCTAGGTTTGCGTGCTAAATCCTAGACAACGTCATCACTTAACATCAGGTGAGACAGTTGTCAAACGCAAACTTATAATATGTAAAAAAAAATATATGTACATAATATGTACATATATATATTTTTTTCATTTGGACAGTCATATTTATTATGACAAAGGTGATACAGACTTCGTTCTATTATAGTATAACTTATATTGTACAAGCAGTAATAAAAAAAAAAAAAAAAAAAAAGCAGTCCGGACGCACCGTATTCTGCTTGACCTAATGGATGAACGTTCCATATATATACGTAAAGCGAGCACTGAGTTACCCGGTCCAGCCGCGCCGGCCGTTTGTTGTCGTGCCCGATGTGTATATGTGACGTGCGGGTGCGACCGCTGGCTCCAGCTGATTCGATAAATAGTGCGCGCGATTCCTTCGTCAATTTCGATCGAGTTTCAATGGAGCCTGATGGTAGTGTGCGACATGTGTTTGTCCAGTACATGGGGTCTGCGCTGTCGGAGGTGGGCGGGCGCGCGGTGCTGGAGCCGGGCTGGTCGGGGCGCGTGCCCGCGCTGGCGCACCACGGGACCGTGTTCCCCGGGGAGACCGTGCCGATGCTGCTCACCGACCGCGAGGACGCGGCGCACATCGCTCGCGTGCTCTCCGACAAAGAGCACAAGCTGTTCGGCCTGCTGTGCCCCGAGTGAGTGCCTTCCCTTTCCACGACAACCGCTCGTCGCTAACTGCTGCACAGTCACGTGCTGTACTGGCGGTAGGTACACGCGCATCTAGAAGGGGGTGTGTACACGTGAGATATTTACTCGCTTTCATTAAGTTATCTATGTTATGATGTATCTCCCATTTGTGGCACGAAATAAAAATGACAGAGTAAAGAGGAATGTGCTGTGGTCAGCATTGTCTATGTATACAGTGAACGGTGACCTGATTAACCTGAGCACTGAAATCTCTCTGCGATGATGCCGGTGCTAGCGTTAGGATAAACGGAACATATCATCCAGAATGGTTTAACATCGAATGATGTATGGTAGTGAAAGTTGGGAGCCGGATAAACATGAAAGCAGAATAAATGCAGTTGAAATGAGAATATGATCGGAGTGACAGGGACAACGATAATGTGATAAGGGAGCGTCGTGTAAACGAAGATGTAGGGACTGGCATTGGGAACAGTATAAGATGATTTGGTCATGTCATGTGGAGAGAATGAACGAAAGAAGATTGACTAAGCGGGAATACATGGAGGAAGTTACGGGTACTGTGCGAAGAGGAAGGCCCAGGCTCTCGTGTCCACGCTTGTAGAACGTTACCTTGTCCAGGCCGACCGGTCACTCAGCTCCCGGCGCACTCTAACTGGGAGAAAAGAAAACCTCCATCGTTTATAAAGTTCCTAGTATAGAGGATGTCGCGTGTCGCAGCGAGAGCGGGCAGGCGCTGTCCGGGTTCGGCGCGCTGTGCGAGGTGTTCGCGGCGGGGAGCGGTAGTGGGAGCGAGACGGACGGCGGCGGCGCGCTCCCGTTCTCCCTCTCGTTCAAGGCGCGCGCGCTGCACCGCTTCCGGCTCAAGGACGTGCCCAAGGGGTCGCTGCCCCTCTCCCTATACGTCAGGTGGGTACCTCCGAACTCACGTGTCAGCACTCACGTCCGACGGGAAGGTGCGCGTACTCACCCGCACCACTCATTACAACATCCACGTTATCCCAGTTACATTATTACTTACCCAGTGTGATCCAGTGTCGCAGGCGTAATACACAGTAAACAGTTAACCTACAATAAGTAGATAATGATGTATTTCATCATTTACTATCTCTCTGTAGTCGCGCCGGCGCCGCCCGTGGGAGACGCTTCGAGCGTGATACTCATTACAATCGCCAGGATAGCTCTCGGTGATACAATTCCAATACCTACGTGATGTACTCAACCGTGTGAATAGAGAACATTTCCCGTAAGTACACACACGTGACAGCACACAGTGCTCAGACACGCGCCTGTGCCACGTGCACTGTGTGTGTGCGACAGCAGCGTTGTTACTTGTTAGAGTCGCGTTGGCCGGCGCTCGCTTGTAATGGAAAACAAACAGCTTAATGAATAAGTATATGGGACAAAATGAGTGTAATACGAACAAGCTAATACAGTTTCCACATATGAGTAATATTAGCTAATTAGATATCTTGTACCTCTTTATGTTAACTCGTCGTCGCGGGTGTGCAGTGAATAAAGATAAACGATTTTCATGAATTCCTTGTTACCGGTGTACAGTATATGAGATTGTGCTAATTAATACAACATTATTCAAACAATAATAAAATAATGGGTGAACGAATCCAACGGTGGCGATGGAAAAGAAAGAGCTAGGTGAACGGTCCGTAACCAGGTCGAGAGCACGGCCAGCAGTACTCCGCCCCGACGCTGTCGTCCGGAGGGAGCGCGCGCGCCGGGGTCGTCGCGGCGGGACCGCTGCGCGCGCGCTCGCAGTTGTGTTGTGTAGCTATAACAATATAGCTATTTGATGGATTAATTCTGTTCGTTTCGACATTTCCTCGTACGAGCGGAATGTGCGTTCTTGTAGCCATTTAATAAAGCGAAAAGTAAAAAAAAACCTCGGAGATCGGAGAAGGTGACGTGTGGGGAGGCGCCCGGCGCCCTAGCCGCAGCCCCGAGTGCACGACTAGCGCGCGGCGTTCGTGCGGTGTTGTAGTGTCCGGCGCGGCGCGGCGGCGGGGCTCACAGTGTGACATGTTGCAGAGTGCGCGTGATGGAGGTGGTCGTGCTGGCGGACGTGCAGCTGGGCGCGCCGCTGCGGCACGCGCGCCTCGCCGCGCTCGACGCCTGGCGCCGCCCCCCGCCCCTGTCCCCACCTCCGCGCCACCCTCGCCACCAGTGAGTGCCTTTACACACACACACACACCTCGTCGACTGATATCTATACCGATTAGGTTCATTTATTTACTACTAGTAGCGCCTCGCGGTTTCTCCCGCGTGGAATACGGTTTTCCCGCTGTTCCCGCTCCACGGGAACTAACTATACTTTTTCCGTGATAAAAGTAGCCTATATTTAGAATTTAATTATGTTATTCCAGGGTCTAAACTATCTCCATACCAAATTTCGTCGAAATCGGTGCATCCGTTTGAGCGTGAAGGAGTATCTAACGGTGGTGTTCCGCCGCGAGTGAATCGTTGATACGTTCGCGCGGAAACGTCGCGTCCACGTTCGGACCCCGAACCGAGGACGAAGTTTTTCCTAAATGTGCGAATGCAGTTTTTCTCGTCTCTAAAATGGATGACGCGGTTCCTAGCAACGGATCTCCGTGCATCGCGTCGTGTCTGACCCGACCGAGCTAACGCGCTCACCCTGTGTAGTGTCCACGGCGGCCATGTTATTCACATAACGTCGCCGGGCCGTGTGCGCGACGTGACGTGTGCGCTGTTGCAGGGGGGAGGCGGGGGCGGGGGGCGCGCTGCGGCGGCTCGACGCCGCGGTGACGCCGTGGCCGCACTTCGTCTATCGGAACTTCGAGTATTCGCGCATGAGGACGATCATTCGGGACTACTTCCGAACCCTGGGCCTCGGTCAGTGGCACCCTCGTCCTAGTACCTACTCCCCTCGTCATGTGCGCGACCTCCAGCACTCCCACTGCTCCCTGCGCTCAACTGTTCGATTAGACAACCGAGACTGGGCAATAGTTCTAGCGCACTGCTGGTTCACGACAACGCTAGTTGCCAACACTCGCCACGCTCGGCAGGCGGATCGGCGAGCACAAAGTTGTAAATTCATCGACATTGCCCAGCGGATAAGTCCATAGCCCGGCGAGTGGAAGTGGCGGTCGGTAGGGCACATAGCTCAAAGACCCGATGGCCGTCGGGGTCGAAAGGTTCTCGCGCGAGTGCAGCACAGGACGGCCGCCGACTGAGGTCGGATGCGGGCCGCTTCCGTCCGCTCCTTGTGGAGATTAATGGAGGAAGACTATGTCCAGCAGTGAAACTCCTATGGCTGAGATAATGACACTTTATTTGTGTTTCCGCATAAATACAATGTTTTAGGGGCAGGCGAGGCGTGGTTGATCGTAGCCGCGTCATTATACAACATCGGGCCGGCATCGGTAACACGGTGGTCACACGCTCACTTAGTCTCAATAGTAAAAAGGATTGTCATTGTCGGGGGGTGACGCGCGGCGACCGACGCGTGTACCGTACCAAACCGTCGGGCCGCATCGAGAAGGACGATACGTTTCCAGAAACGATGTTACCCGAAGAGCCGGCGTCGCTGTCGTTCTGGGTGGCGTCCAACCTGACGCTGTCTCCGCGCGACCGGCTCGGCCTGTTCGCGGTGGACGACGTGCTGCTGCGCCTCCACACCGAGTGCCAGCTCATCGGGCGGGTGAGCACCCGAGCACCCTCCGTGCCTCGCCGTCACCACGATACCTAGACTTACATTCGATGGCAACAAACGCATAGATGAGTTTCTCCCTCGATAACTAATTTCAGGTCAATCGGTGACATGATTCAGGTTTGTTCTCATTTAAAAAAAAATTGGTTGTCTGTAAAGTCGGTTTACGGACGATAGATTTACGTGATAACGTCATAATCATTTATAACTTCGACTTCGACTTCTGACTTCTGACTTTTGACTTGACTTTTGACGGAAACGGAACGCTACACGGAACGTTACTATTTTTCATTTTGGCATTCATCAATTTATAAAACGTTATCACGTCAAAAAACTAAAATATGGTACCGCCTTCAACACTCACAAGTGTGAAATGACTCGTTGGAGTCGGTACAATGATAGTTCGAGGGGAACTATTATCAAAATATTGTGGGCGTGGGATCGATCATGCAATAAATGGGACCTCAAGAGAAGCACCAGCTCAAATAAAAAAAGAATCATCAAAATCGGTTCACCCAGCCGAAAGGTCAGAGGTAACAAACATAAAAAACATACGGGTCGAATTAAGAACATCCTCATTTTTTCAAGTCGGTTTAAGTATCTGTGATAGGGGCCTACCGAAATTCTATCAAGCACTGTATCAACCAACTCGCAACGATCGCGACGTTCTTAAGGAAATCGTCAATATATAGGAGAAGGGAGAAGTGACCGTGGAAGAGAGAGAGAGAGAGAGGTAACGAACGATGAGCCAGAGCGGGACGGCACGGCGCGGGGGCGGGGGCGGCGGCGAGCGACCGTTCATCACTGTATATTGTAGACGTAGTGTTTACTCGCGACTCTTATGACAAATATTCATATTGTATAAAAATAATAATGTGTTTGTTTGATCATTATTTTAGTTTACTTCAAGAAGATCAAATCAAATCAAATCAAAATCATTTATTTGCGAGATGATTATATAACATTAAAAACTTAGTAAAATTGACAAAACTTCATAGAAGAATTGGTTTGTGTTCGTTTACATTGCATTATACATACATACTTATATACATTTTGTCTTGTAAGTTTTAACCAAATATTTAATTATTAAGCTTCATTTCCCAAAGGGAACATAAAACCAAATGATCAAGTGAAGACGGATATGTGGTTACGAGGTGGGCGGGGGGGAGGACGTACGATGTTTACCTTACTTTCCCTTGCATTACAACAATAAACGAATGGATTTTGATTTGATTGATCTACTATTATCTTATATTGATTTTTTTATGATATTCATATTCGCAAAAATGTTGCGAATGAGAATATGCAAAACTATGCGAATATTCGTTTCATCACTGGTACACGGACCTACAAATCGTTTTCGTCCAAGTTCACGTTTGGAAGTCGTCGGCCGCGCGGTCAACAATATATGCACCGATGCGTGTTTCGTTCTCGCTACAGAAGAGCGTGGTGTGCTGCGCGGCGTGCGGCGCGGAGGTGGCGTGGCGCGAGCACGAGTTCGCCATGTCCAGCGCCGGCGTGCACTCCAACTACACCAACCCGGGTACGTGGCGCTAGCGGGCGCCGGCGCCGAGCCGAGCGCTAGCGGGCGCCGAGCCGAGCGCTAGCGTGTCCGTTGCGTGTTGCAGGCGGGTACATGCACGACGTGGTGACGGTGCGCGCGGCGCGCAACGCCGAGTGCTCGGGCGCGCCGTCGCGCGACTACTGCTGGTTCCCCGGGTACACCTGGACCGTGCTGCTCTGTCTGTGCTGCATGCAACACATCGGCTGGAGGTACGTTCAGCTCTACCCTGCCCCGCCCTGCCTAACCGAATGATGTTAGGTTGATCGATGTTATATCCGATCGACGGCATCGATCGGCCCCGCGCGCCGTGAAATCGTTCCTGTTGTATACAAAACTTTACCAAAAACATGGAACCGACTTCAACACTCAAAAGTGTGAAATAACTCGTTGAAGTCGGTACCATGATAGTTCACAAAAGTAACTATCATCACAATATGGTGGCACCGACTTCGACAAGTTATTTCATACTTTTGAGTGTTCAAGTCGGTTCCATTTTTGTTTATTTCACCGTTTTCAGTGACCTTTGCTACTCACGGCATCAATTGTCATTATGTGTTGAATTTGAATGGGACCACGACGGAAGTATACTCTATCTAACAAAAAAAGAATCATTAAAATCGGTTCATACACAACGAAGTTATCCGCAAACACACATAAAAAAACATGCGGTCGAATTGAGTAACCTCCTTTTTTTGAAGTCGGTTAAAAATAAATAAAACGGTGATTTGTGACATTTTTTTTTTTTACACTGACTGGTGGAAATACAAGAGCGGATTCGTGGAGGGGTCTCACTGTTCGAGTGAGCCTGCCGTCCTTCTCCTGAGCTTCCACCTATCCCAGATGATTGCGCTGATTTCGATGCCGACGCGTTCGCGAATAGGAACTCGAGCCGGTACCGCGTCGTAGGCGCTGATGGCGAGTAGGGTTGATGGCGATGACGCGCGGTAAATGTGATGCAGAGAGAGTTCGCGGCGATACACGGGCGATGACAACGCGACGCGGCTGCGTAGATCGGCAAACTCTTCTTAATGCTAGGTAGGTTTGCAATATGGCGGTGATTGCACTTGTGAGAATCGACTTCTTGCCTTGACGGTTCAAAGGGTTCTCTCAGTCACATAATGAAAAAGGAAGGAAGTTGGAAAAGGTAAGGTGTACCCTCAAATTATATTTTTTGGTTATGGATGCGTTCCATAATTGGGATTTGAAATAGGGATGCGTTCAATAATTACCACTGACTACGGTAAAAATCCTGTTGCCAAGTCCGGATTCTGGGCTCTTAAATCCGGGGTTTTCGGGCGTCTTGTCCTGGTTGCCAAATTTTAGAGATGGCAACCCTACACAATACTATCGTCGGCGTCGCTCGGAGCTATAAATAGGCGCAGGTAAATATTGTATATATATAGTGAGTGATTGTGTGTGCGCCGTTCCAGGTACGACGCGGTGCGGCGCAACCTCCGCCCTCGACAGTTCTACGGCCTCTGCCGCAACCACGTGACCCCGCGCGACGCGCCCCCCTCCCCCGACGGCTCGCCGCCCCCGCCCTGACACCCTCCCCCGCCCGCTACCGCAGTGTCGCGGTGCTACACGCCGCGTGTACGGTTCGTGCTCAACGTAACTGCAAAGGCAACAATGACAACTCCATCAATGTGTAGCGCGCGGGCGCGGGCGGCGCGCTCCGGGCTGTTACTACATCACCACAACACTGCACGTACAGGAGGGGATCCGCACGGATCGCCGCGCGCTACACACTTATACTTTTGTATCCCATTCAATAATATAACGCTGTAAACGACACGCGGTCTCTCCATAGAACATATTGACTCACACAAACCTATCAGCGGTGTTGAGGATGACCGACACAACAATCGAGTCTTTCTTTAATTTCAGTTTGTCTGTCTGTTGTTACTTTATACTTATAACCATTTGTTATACGTATCGCTCATTACGTCGTCGTTTCGTCCTTACCATGTTGGGACATAGGCCTCCAGCGGGCGCGGCCGGAAGCGGCCCGCATCCGGCCTCTTCTTGCGACCGTGACCTGTCCCGCCGTTTATCCCGGCCCGGTGTCTCCACCGGGGAACCTGTCGACCCCAATAGCCATCAGTCGGTCGAGCGATGTGCCCCGCTCGCTAATCCGCTGGGCTATGTCGGTGAATAACGTGCTGCTACGGATCTCCACAATTTTGATTCGTATCTCGGTAGAGGAACCCCGAGCGTAGCCACCAGCGACCGAACTCGCTCACCAGTGGGCCGAGACGAAATGCATCGCTTCATAGCGATTCTCTTTCTCTCGCCGTCGAATGTTCGTTCTCGTTGTTCATGTGATATATCCAATGACTATGAAACCTGTTGACTAATGGTATACTTCCCCTACGGCGAAAATGATTGGTGCAAATCGAGCGCGTCGATGTCTTGTACCATCCTGGTCTGGTATGCGTAGTTTTATATCGCTCTATCTCGTTTCCACGCCCTATTTTATTGCTCGCTTCGCATCGAGAACAAACATTCGACGCTTTTCGCTCGCGCTGACGCTTGCAGAATGTTACTTTGTCTACGGGCCCCGGTCCATAATTGAAGAGCACGTGTCGGGCATAGGTGATCAGCTCGGGTGGCGCGCACCGATCGACCCCTCGTCGCGAGGCGACTGTGTTGGACGAGAACTAACACGAATGTTCCCTAACGCGGCCCACACGTTACATAACTATTGTTTTTATTTAATATACAAGTAGTACTAATAATTTCTCATTAAACAATCTGAATTGTAAATATGTAAATTGGTATGTGTGTATTGGCATGTGCCGTGGTGGTACCGGCCTAGAATAGTACTCCCCCATCTCTTCCCGTGGGTGCCGTAAGAGTCGGCTAAGGGATAACGTACCAGGAGGTGGGCAGCAGCGCCTTCTGAGGATCGGAAATCATACTGCGCTCGCCAACCCGCCTGCCAAGCGTGGCGAGTACTGGCAAATCCCCCCTATATGGGGGAGGCATACGTCCAACAGTGGTCGCACACAGCTGAGAAAAGAAGAAAAAAAGAAAATTGGTATTTTCTCTAAGATATAACGTAAGTACCACTGTGACATTTGTATGCACTTGGGCGGAATTATTCCTATTTTATATTTGTGTTAAGAAATAAAACGTTGGTTAAGTATAAAATTGATTATTATTGTTTGTTATCCTTAACTTATATTTACAAATGGTAGTTTTGTATACATATAGTACAAATGACACAACAAGGCGGCCCTCGAACCACTCCTCGAATATATATATCCTATAACTGTCGACACGGACCATGTTCACAAGTCCCGGAGACACCGGGGGTCACGAGTCCGCTCACTCTCGGACCGGTAGCTGCGTCGTCGATGCGGTAGATGTAATTAAAATAAAATCACAATTCATTTTCTCTCACAAACAAAAACAGTTTACACCTTACTTATCTAGTTATTTTTAAATCACTGTTTCAAAAGTAAATACTTTTGGTCCACTTGTACTTGCTAGTTCGTCCGTTTCAACCGGAGGAGGTCCGCCGCTGGACATACGCCTCCCCCATCGATCCCCACAAAGACCGGCCGAAAGCGGCCCGCATCCGGTGATCGGTGAAGCCCTAACGCTGCGCTCGCCTGTCTGCCCGTAATCTCCCCGAGACCCTTGCGACTGTCTACGTCGATGCTGTGTCTTCGTACGCTCCGATCGCTAATAACTACGGTTTTACAGTTTACTCTTCATGTCGAACGGTGTTCCTGATTTTGGTCTACACGATTAATACCAACCATCAACAAAAGCACATATAATAATTAACTTTAAGCGGGTCTTTCATGCTCCTCGTATCTAAAATGTATATACTTATGTCAAATGTAGTTTCTACGGCGACGCGGTTATGATGTTTCATTAACAGAGACGGTGTTTCAGATTAGACAACGTTACTTGAAACAACAGCGCAGATTTTGTTTACAACGTGTAAAGCTGAGCATCGTCGAGTGATAGGTATTATTGAACAGTCGTACGGGTAGATATATAATTGTAAGTAACAGTGTCAGGTTTAACTGTATACGTCATGTATACTTACATTCAAAGATCGAGAGAACTTTCCAGTAATTGTCTACATCATTTCCGTTTATGGAATAGTTAATAAATGTTAAATCCTGAAAATGTGCGCTGTAAGTATCTGATGCGTGGCGCGAACACCGTGTAAAGCTTACGAGAGCTACACATCAATTCAACGTTACAGAGTTGGTCTGCTGCAACAGCGGCCACACCACCCTCACTTGACAGTGTCCATCCGGGGCGGGAGTTCCTCCGCGCGCGACTCTCCCGGGACCGCTCAGCTGTACGGGTGCGCGTGCGCGTGTGTATGCATGGCGTGCATCACATATTGCATGTGCGGGGGCGGGGGCGGGTGGTGCTGCGGAGGCGGAGGGGCCTGCTCGGGGGCCGGGCCCGGCTCCCCGCACCCCGCCGGCTCGTTCTTACGTGGAGGTTGCTTCACGCGCCGCTTGGGGGGAGGTTTATCTACAAAAAAGCGAGAACCATTGAAACCGTTCAAATAATGCATAAAATAATGTGTTTGTATAAGCCTTTCCTCGAACGTTCTAGTCTCGAGTGGCGCCACCGTCCCCGATGCGTCGGCGGCGGAAACTAATACAAATACAAAATATACTGGGTCTCAAGGACTCCTTTCACACCTTGAACACACTGTGTTACAAACATGTTCTTATAAAACCTGCCTGTTTAACATGAAAGATAATTGGGAAGAGACGGTTTGAGCTTGATTGTAAGAACGATGGATGTCCATGACGGTTCCCGAGAGATATGCGGCCGGGGATACGCGCCCCGGTCAATCTTGAATCGCGTACAAAAGTATCTTTTGTGTACATTTTCTAGACAATATATATGTAAGTTATCTAATGGGGGGTAAACCCATCAGTTGTTTATTCACACACTCGTAGTAGTGGATTGACCACTCGCAAACACATGAATGAATAACGGATTACTTACACGAGTATGCTTGCGACTCTAGATTAGTACGAAGATGTGATTATGGTCAGACACGTGACTACCATGTGACAGTCACAATACAAGATTGATAACCAATCAATAAATGATGAATGAAATGTAATCATTCACTACATTGATAAAAACTAATAGCACTAGAGCTTTGAGCATAATAAGTTTAATATGCGTTTTATGGTTTACTAGTTACGCCCCGCGGTTTTACCCGCGTGGGTAAAATGCTATCTCCGTTTGAGCGTGAAGAAGTAACAAACATAGCGTTTGACCACTATCTCACTTGATGGTCACTGACGATGTGGTCGAAAATGTTATCACGCTAGACCTAGAATGCTCACTAGCTCTCAAGGATGCTGCCTGAACACACTATGTCTTTGGTGACAGTGTTTCAAACTTGAGGGTGGTAGCTAGCCAGGCGGGTATTCTGAAAGACCCTACCACCATGATCGGAATTTGATAACGGTGTTACCTTCACCGGAAGCTTAAGCTGTTGTTGGGGATCGAACCAGTGTCGTCAGTTTGACACGCGACGCTCCCCCCGCTGAGCTATCTTCGCTTCATAAATGGAAAAGAATAATCAATAAGAATGCATGGTGGTGGAATGATGATGTACAAAAAGTTGTGAAAGAGAAGAAGACTGCCTTTAAGTAATGGAAAAGTTTGGATGAAAGAGATGAAGTGAGTAAAGAGAATAAATGGAAAAGTATAAGGAATGTAAGAAAATTATTGATGGATGGTGAAGAAATAAAGAAGTGATGGAGAGAAGATTTTGTGAAATTACTGAGTGAAAAGAACGACTGGAGCCAAGTTATAGGAAATCATCCGACAAATATGGATTGGCACAAGAAGTCAGTATGTATGGATGAAGGAAGAGATATTATGAAAGGTATGAAGAATGAAAGAGCGGTTGGGCTGAATGTAGTACAGTGGCTGACTTTGTTCAACAAGTTGTTACATGAGTTGTTATATCTATAATAATAAGGCTGATGTACAAGACTGTAACGACTACCGATAGATAAAGCTCATGTCACATACCACGAAGGTTTGGGAGACAGTGCTAGTGAGAGGAATGTGAGAAGAGTGAGGTCACCTAAAACCAGGTCGGGTTTAGGCCAGGACGAGACGAATACTACTACTGCTATTCGCCAAATATGGAAAAAATACAGCACATGCACAAAAACCTGCACATGGTGTTCGTTCACCTTGAAAAGGCGTACAATCGCATGCCCTGAGAAGTTCTGTTGTGGGAGTACCAGGGTAGTACCTGCAGGTTATCCATTCCATGTACAGCAAAGCTAGTACGCACATCCGAAGCTGGTTTCACTGACAAGTTCAATGTGGTTGTAGGCCAGGGATCAGCTTTTGAGCCCTTACCTGTCTATCGTCATTGATGCCCTATCATCATGGATACCCTAACCTCAAACAGGACTAGGCACCCTGGTGTATGCTGTTCTTGAGAATTTCCTTGTTGGAGAAGATACGAACAAAGACAGAACAAACTGGGAAAATAGCGGGAAAAATTGGAGAGTGCCAGACTGAAGATCAGTAGAAGCAAAACTGAACATCCGTTTTGCAACTTCGGTGGATCATCCACTTTTTCCCATATAGCCTTAAATAGTGTATCCCTACCAGTCTGCTTCAATTTAAGGTACCTCAGTTCATTGATCCAAAACAATGCCAATATTGACTGAAATGTGAGGAACAGAATAAATGCAGGTTGGATGAAATGGAGACAGGCCTCAGGGACCATATGCGATCCGCAAATGCCCCTGAAACTTAAAGGCTAAAGTTATAAGACTATAGTGAGACCTGTCATAATGTATGAATGTTGGGCAGCAAGAGAGGTGGATGAAAGAAAAGTGCATGCGGCAGAGATGCGAATGTTGAGATGGATGTGTGATGTGACTTGATTGGATAAAATGAGGAATGAGTACATCAGAGGAAGCTTGAAAGTATCACCATTGAATGTAAGTTGAAAGGGAATATATTGGCTTGGTATGGGCATGAAGAGAAGAAATATGTTACGTACTAACCCAAATCAGCAGGTCTCCTCTCTTTCTCCTTAACTCCAGGCAGCAAGTCTTTCTTCATGATATTGTGGAGTGTGGTGCGAGGGAGACGCAAAGCCTGTGCTCTAGCTCTCAATGATAATGCAGGAGAACTTTTGAGAGAAGCTGCCACATCAGTTACATGGGTTTTTCTGAAAAAGTTTAGTAATGGATAATGCATAAGTTTCTTGGTGGACAGACATAATGTGGAAGTTAATAAAATATAGGACAGACTAGTATGAGTCAACTGAGATTAACATTTTTTCAATTATCTTTTAAATGTTATATAATTTTTTTTTTTTTTACATATTATAAGTTTGCGTTTGACAACTGTCTCACCTGATGTTAAGTGATGATGCTGTCTAGGATTTAGCACGAATAGTCCTGCAGTGCAAGTACAGATGTTTTCACGATTGCATAGATTTGACATAGTTAAATTTGACATTTCAAATTGTGAAAACAAGTTTTGTTGTTTTTTTATCGAATATCACCAGGATCGGGATAATCGACAAATTTTAAAGAATATAGCGATAACTCAAGCATAATTTGTCTATGATATTGTGTATTTACTCAAATTATACAAATTGATATAACGACATTGAAAACAAGGTCGACAAAATTAAGCTATTACGTTAAACACTACTGTGTAGAAAAGTAGTTAGTATCAATATGAGCTATGCGAAAACGTAATCGTATGAATTTATAACATTTAATATGGATTTTAAAATCACGAGTTTCAATAACATGAATAAAAAGCCAAAATTTAATTGATGTAGGGCGTGCAAAGCCAGAACTCCTTATAAGCGAAAAAAATTAATTGTGAAATAGTCGATCGCATGGGATAGACAAAATATTGCAATCTCCGTTTGGTGCTCGCACAAATCGGTAAAAATATGACGAATTTCACGATCATCTAGTTTGTAACATACATTACAAATGCCAATATAAGTGCCAATACTTTTTGACAAAAGATTTTCACAAAACCTTTGTAATAAGAGAGAGACAAGGTTAATGTTAACTTCCTTACTTTTCATAATTGGCAATTAGACAATATGACACAGTTGTCCCTCGTTGGAGCATAAACTCAAACTGGTTCTGCGTGTATGAGTTTATAGAAGTATGAGAGCCGCATACCTTTTCTCTGGACGGCCAGGCCGAGGAGCATCACAAACATTGCCAGTAGCAAACAGCTTTCTCTCCCAAGCAAAAAGAGTAGTCTTGGATGGTGGTTCTCTGTTAAACCTTTTATGAAACTTATCCTTGATCTGAAAAACATTTTGTTTCCTGTGACATCAATGTTTATAAATCAATCCAGTAGTTTCAGAAATATGCCCAGATGAGCATTGTGACATAAGAGTTTTTTTTATGGAAACCTTAATTTAAATTAGGAAAACCTAATTATATATATATAGTGTATATATTCTAAATATTGAATTAATACATCATTAAGGATTTTGGTGACAAGTACAAGATTGGCCATAATATAAACAATGATAAATCCAACATGCAGAACAGTGAAGAGCTCTAATGAACATCACAGGCATATTGCTAATTCTTGACACTGGTATGCCAGTGAAACAAAAAAGGTGATCATAAGCAGATACAGTTGGATAACTTTGTCAAGAATTCCCTCTTTTGCTGTGGCCGAAAGTTATAATGTTATTATTTTGTAGAAGTTTGTGCACTAACCTCAGTAATTGTATGGTGTGTTTCGTGCCTCTCGTGGATCCAAACAGCAGAAACCAGCCGCTCTTCAATCGTAAAAGTCGACGTGTCCACAGATTTATCGGACTTCTTCTTAGTCTCATCATTCTTAGGTTTCTCAGCTTTCGGCTTCCGAGCTCTCTTCTTCTTCTCGAGTTTCGTCTCACATTGCTCAGTTTCAACGTTTCTAACTAGTTCGTTCGATTGTAACTGCTCTTCTAAATGTATATTTTGAGGCAAAAATGTAGCGTACTTATCGGGGCTAATAGAGTTTAGATTTTGCAGCTTGGAGTGGTCTATAGTAGACGTACAGTGAGGGTACAGATGGTGCGGATAATGATGCTGTGTCGGGAACTGATACATCGCATTTTTATTTTCATGGTAATTATTTTCCATCATAGCATTGCGCGCGAATCATATAAAACACATTTTTATCTTACAGGCACAGCAATCGCAATATTCAAAACAAAACAATGGTACCGTACCGTTCCGATTCTCAAATGACTTACCATAAAGTACATATAGTTACTTATCTATGTAAAGTACTCTTTGTCACACCACGGCAGGTAATCATCGACAACAATTTTTCGACCGTACAACACGCGATTATAGTCTGTGAACAATCCATTACTTGAAGTTAACGTCGTCGTCGTTTATCTATGCGCAGTACTCTATTTAGTTTGTGCTCTAAACCACAAACTAGAGCCAGTGCAAGACCGGGTCTGTTCCAGCCTGCAAAGTATGGAATTTCGAAATAAAAAAAATGTCATTATAAAGATCTTAATTTGCCCTTTCGACCTACGTTCGTTTTTTAATTTGCCCCTCTTTCGTTTTCCCAAGAAAAATCGAAATAGAATTTCCCATTTTCCTGAATTTCAAATAGCCATATCTCTTTGAAAAATGATTATTTTTTACTCCACCAAGCGTAAAAAAATTGCCCCTGAGCTACTTTAATTTGCCCTTGTGCAAATTCTCAAAAATATACAATGATTAACTAATAAACAAGAAAAAAACGGTTGTGGCATTTCCAAGCGAATTTTTTGCGCATTGCGCATGCGCGACAGAATACGACACATCGTCATATCAGCTGATCAGCAAAAGCGTAGTCTACACGAGAGTCACGGTAGTATTACATCATAGATAAGTAATGTATTACATTCTCTAGGCACGAGAGTCGAGAGGCCTACTGATGGAAATGATACAGGTTTTTCATAATTTAAAACTATAAAATCGAGTTACAATTTACTTAGTTCTCTGTTTCAACAATTTTGTACGCTTAAATGTTCTATTGTATTCTTCTCTTGACTATTGTATAGTAACGAGTTTAAATTTCGTGTTAGTCGCGTTGTACATGAAGTTGAACAAAAGTAGTGAGTTAATTTCCCAGTTTGTTTGATAAATTCATAGTAAAGAATGGATATTCAACAGATTGGCCGTCTAGTTCTTAGTCTTGTTTGTATGCAAGTACGATCTGTTACAACGAACAATTCAGCCATCTTAGAGGATATTCTTGATAGTGACGATGAAGAAGAAAATACTGCAATGCTATACCTCACAACCGCTTTAAATGAGCCAGCATCTAGAGTTGAAAATTGAATCAACCAAAATGAGATGGAATTCCAATCGCACTTCAGGCTCAGTTATGCGGCTTTTGAATCATTGGAGATCAGATTAGCCCCTGAGCTCTCCTATATTATAGCTGCCAATAATAGAGCTGTGATATCAGTGAGAAAACAGTGGCTTGTTGTTCTTTAGTTACTTGCCACTCCGGATTCATTCAGGTTAAAACCAATGGATTAAATATTACATGATAGTACCTATTGAACTTAATTTTAATTAATCATGCATGCAATTATTTAAATTATTTGTTTATGTTTTAGATCTGTTAGTGACCGCTTTAATCTACCTAAATCAAGTGTTCACAAATGCTTTATTAAAGTGATTGAGGGTCTGAAAAAACTATCTTCAGAAATTATTAAGTGGCCTTCAAATATTTCATAAATTCAGATCAAACAAGATTTTTCCAAATTTGGAGGTTTAATGGGTGTAGTTGGAGCTATAGATGGGACATTTATTGAAATAAAAGCACTAAAAGAACAACCCTATGTTTACACATGCGGAAAATGTTTTTATGCAATACAATTGCAGGCTATTGCATTGCCAAACCTCAGGTTTACGGACATATTTACCAGATATCCAGGTTCTGTGAGTGATAGAAGAGTTTTTAACAATAGTGATATATATATATGAAAATCTGTTCAAACCGAACCCACTATGTTAATAGTGGTGAGTACATTATTGGTGACAAAGCATATCCGGTACTACCTTGGTGTATACCACCATTTATTAGAAGGAGGACATTAGGTGCTCAAGAAACCAATTTTAATAGCAAACATGCCAAAACAAGACAAGTTGTTGAACGTGCCTTTGCCCTTCTTTATGGTAGGTATCGAAGATTAAAATATCTCGACATGAATAATACGGAATTGATACCTGTTGCAATTCTAGCAGCATGTGTCCTACACAACCTTTGTTTGGACCATGATGACCTTGACTTCAGCCGCCAAGCCATCATTGAAGGAGAAAATTTCATGTTCTCCCAAGAAGGTAGATCAACACTAAATCCAACCAATCATCTTAGTGTGTCTCACGATGCTGATACTGATGGTTTTTTGACCTGAGACAGATTGGCTCAAAGCCTGAATTAGAGGAAAAATGGGAAATTGGTTGATTGGAGTTTCATCGTCATTATCATCTCAGCCATAGGACACGTCCACTGCTGGACATATGCCTTCCCATTGATTTCCACAAGGAACGGTTAGAAGCGGCCCTTATCCAGCCTTTGCCTGTGATCTTAGGTTGTCTGTCCACCTGGTTGGTGGCCGATTGGAGTTTAGTGTGTAATTAATGTAAATATGTATGCTAATTTTAAATTTGTAGGTTTTTGCTGTGTATATAAGGTGTAATTGTGCCTGTTTACTGTACCTAGTAGATGTGGCTAAGCTCGACAATAAAAATTGCCTTATGTAATTAGTATAAGATATGTGTAAGCTAATTTTAAATTTGTATGTGTTTTTGCTGTTTAAATAAGATGTAAGTGTGCCTGTTTACTGTAACTAGTAGATAAGGCTATGCTCAACAGAATAAAAATTAGCTTATGTGTTGAGCACACACACTTCAATGTGTTTTCTCAATGTATGTAAATAACATCATAAGGGTGGCTGTTGACCACTATCTCCCTTGATCTTTAGAATATGTATGATTGTAGACATCACATTAGACCTGAATAAAGCCAGAATTAGAGGAAAAATGGGGAATTGGTTGTTTTGAGTTTAGTATGTAATTAGTATAAGATTTGTGTAAATATGTATGCTAATTTTAAATTTGTATGTTTTTGCTGTTTAAATAAGATGTGATTGTGCCTGTTTACTGTAACTAGTAGATAAGGCTATGCTCGACAGAATAAATATTAGCTTATGTGTTGAGCACACCCACTTCAATGTGTTTTCTCAATGTATGTAAATAACATCATATGGGTGGCTGTTGACCACTATCTCCCTTGATCTTTAGAATATGTATGATTGTAGACATCATCACATTAGACCTGAATAAAGCCAGAATTTGAGGAAAAATGGGGAATTGGTTGATTTGAGTTTAGTATGTAGTTAGTATAAGATTTGTGTAAATATGTATGCTAATTTTAAATTTGTATGTGTTTTTGCTGTTTAAATAAGATGTGATTGTGCCTGTATACTGTAACTAGTAGATAAGGCTATGCTCGACAGAATAAATATTAGCTTATGTGTTGAGCACACCCACTTCAATGTGTTTTCTCAATGTATGTCAATAAAATTATAGGGCTATTGACCACTCTATCTTCCTTAATCTTTAATAGTATAGGTATGATTATAGACATCACAATTTAGACCTGAGTATTACCTAATGCTCATAGGCTTACAAAACTTAGAAGTATCCCATAACCATGCAAACTATTGAACAATTTAGTTTCACATTTTCAACATTAATGTCTCACCGGTGATACTTTCGAATAGAGGACATATTCAATGCAAAATATTATTTCAAATTGTATGCTACATTAAATATGTTTAATGTCACTGACAACACTCTTATTGTTCATTGTGTGATAGATATCACATTTAATGTTTCTAGACAAAATAGTCATTGCTGAGTTTTGTTTTAATTAAAAGACCAGTGTGATTTTTGTCAATGTATAATAAAAAATTAAAGGTAACCTATATATAAGCAATTACAGTTGGTTAAAATTGTTGTAAATGATGATCAATGAAGATGATAAGAAATCACTTATTATAGATATGTATAATCAAATATTGTTTGTTTAATTTTACTATTGCAACATGGTTAATTCCTATCATTACAAAATTCACTAGGTGGTCCTTTTTGAAAATTGTTTTTGGGGACATGGTTCCATCCACAACTAGTGTGTTAATGCCAATTATATATAATGTTAAATTTCTTACATAGTGAGTCTTTGGAAAAAAACATGATACAAAGTACCATCTGGGCTTAGTCATAATCACAATAAAAATAAACATTAAACTTGTCTCTTCTTGATCCCATGCTTGGTGGGATTGACTACTTAATGCCCTCCTTACTATATAGGTACTAATTAAAGCTTTAAACTTGTCTCTTCTCGATCTTATCCCAAGCTTGGTGGGATTGACTACTTACATGCCCTCCTTACTTTATATTCATTTAAAGATTTAATATCACAATAATTTTAAAATGGACAGGTTAGTTACATTTAATTTTTACTGTCTAACTAGTTGGCATCAAGGCTCATTTAATCAGAAAGAAAGTCAATAAAATTATGATTAACTGTAATCTAAATAGAATGATTGATAAAGGCAAGTTCAAAATTAAATGGACATAGTCGCTATATTTATTTCGGAAGATCTAGCGACCTAGGCGGCAGTTATATTTCAATGTGTACATCCCAATTAAATAGTACTAGTTATTTTATCTGAGATGTACACATGTCACACACACTTACACGAAATATGATGACATGTTAGAAGTGGAACATGCAATGCATTTTTGTCTTCTCAATATTGTCTTACATCACTGTATCATGTTTCAAATTAAAATCGTTCATTTTAATCGTTTGCTGATTCGGTTTTTATTTATTGAGCTCTGTTACAGTTTTTGGGATATTAAAAGAAACACAGTTCCATAAGAATGACTAGTTCTTCTTTGCTAAACTTAAACTAAGATAGTTACTATGACCCTCTGACTATTAAACCTGATCCCATTCAAGTTTTATGCATAAACACTAAGAGTTTTTCCTTTGTGACTACTTCTAATTAATTTAACCTAAAGTGTCACAGTTATCAACATATTTCCAAAGAATAACATTCTTAAAATTAAATATCACATAACACGTTGATGAAAATGTTATTGAGAGTAATATTAAAACTATGTGTGGACTATTACTTGTATATAGTAGATAGATATAGAGTAATATAAACTATGTAATCTTTAAATATTTTTTGCCATTATTATAATAAAATAATGATAACTAATTATAATACTGCAGCTACTAGAAAAAAATATTTCTATAGAAATATATAATATAATATTTATAATAACATCACAGTGATCAATATGCCATCAAAGAATATGTAGCCTTACGATTTTCTCTATTCTGTAAAACTCTAATTGTATATACAACAACAATACAAAAAGTGGCACATAGTACCATACAAAATTCTAGAGGTAAAGTTAAATTATTTTACCTTGTTTGTTACATTACAATTATGGAAGAAACTCGCAATAGTTTTCAAACTCAAATTATTTTACCCTTTAAACTCTGATTTTATAAAACTTAATCTCACTCAAGTTTTAAGCATATATGTGCATTCTAAGAGTTATTCATATGTGAAGCTTAGGCATACTTTTTTCACTATCATCACCATGTAGGTGAAACCGCGGGTGCAGCTAGAGTTATATAATAAACCATTTTTAATAATATAGGAACTTACAATTATCGTCCTACAGTCTACTCTTGTTAGTTGTCACTACAAAACATCCCTAAAAAACTGCATAATCATAAGTTTCATGACAGTTTACAGCTATAGACATCATCTTTAAGCAAATCAAATTGAATCAAAATATCTATAATTTATCAATTAACTTCTGCACCAAATTACTAAAAATTCTTCCTTGTGCTTCTTGATGTAGCATGAATCTTTCAAGGTGTCTGTCACATGCTTCTTGTCGACGCTCCATAGTAACATCAAATTTTTCCAACTGTATTTCTAGACGTGTCCTTTTTCTTCGTTGTGGTCTAGTAGACCCTACCTCAACCTGTCCAACAGTTGTTGGAGCAGGGGGTATTCCAACTGTTTCCGGTGATAGTATTGTGCCACTATTTTCTCCTGTAATAACTGTATTGGATTCAACAGTTTGTCTACTACTAGATGCAGTAGAAACTGGTTTGATATTAGGGTCGAGTCGAAAGATATCCTCAAACTCATCAAAATACTCAAAACTAATGGCATGGGCGCCACTGCTTTTATTGCCAATATTATCTTTTTTTTGTATAAATTGTTTTAGATGTTTGAATTTACTTTCACATTGCATTGCTGTCATATCTTCGACATCTTCAGCAATGCGCTGCCAGACATCTGCGTTTCTGATAATCGTAGATTTGAACAGCTTTTGGTTTTCTTTATCGGACTGGATCTTCAACTCCATGGTCTAGAAAAATAAGTCATATTATGAGAATAGGAAAATGATAGTCAAAATTTTGATGTGGCATTACTAGAGCTCATCAATATAAATAATATGCTCAACATCTATGTTATTTATTTATTATTTCATATTTTTTTAAATATACTCTTTGACAGGTATTAAATTAATGGCAATAAATTATATTAATATTGTGAATTTATGTAAATTGGTACATAGCAAAATGCATTTTATGCTTATGAATTATGTCAGAAATTGAAAGGATTATTATACTGAATTTAAACTTAATATATTAGCTTTTATGGCAAGTGAGTGACACACAACTTTAGATGGAAACCAACCTTGAGTTGCATTCTGTTTGTGGTGCGATTGTAGCTCGTGGAGTGTGAAAGCATCTGTAAATAAATGATTTAAGTCATTTCATATTTTATTCTCGATAATAAAAATCTTACAGCAGCTACTTCATATCATACTTTAGCATAGTATATTATTATTATATTAATAAGCTTGGTGGTAAATGATTAAGAGCAGTGAAATGCAGCACACCTGGAAAAGTAATAATAATTGTTGATAAAATACTTTATAAAACCGCAGGGTGGTGCTAGTAATATATACATAATACAATAAATTTTTATTTAAAAATTATTGTAAGCTTGTGTTTGACCACTGTCTCATCTGATGTTAAGTGTTGACATTGTTTAAGATGAACCTGTATTCTGAGATGTAAAACAAATTTATCTGTAATTATTAAAATATCAGAAGGCCCATAGTTAGAGTGACTATGGGCTTTCTGAGCAGGCTCAGAGTCACACAACAAGCTATGGAGGGGGCTATGCTCAGGGTTTATCTACATGCTTTGTTCTCTCCTCGTTTCTGATTAGCCAACAGAAACTTGAAGTGGCAGTGGGCAGGGCACATAGCTCGAAGAACTGATGGCCTTTAGGATCAAAAAGTTCTCGAATGGAGCCCACGGACTGGCAAACGCAGCATAGGATGGCCACCGAGATGGAGAGACAACCTAGCAAGATCGCAGGAACAGGTGGATGTGGGCCATTCCATAACATAACTGGTCGCTTGAGTCACGACTGAGCAGTAATGCATTAGGCAATTTTTTCGCATATCGAGAAACAATTCTATGTGATATATCTTTCAACAGACCGTGAGCAGAGTTACCCAATAAACAGAGTTAAGTTAACTTATTACTTTTACACTACAGATAGTATTGATTTGGGGCACACTAAGTTAATAAGTAGGTAAGTGCCTTCTAAAGGTGGAAATCCTAACAGTGGAGAAGCAGCGATTATCGTTTTTTAGTAACATGAATTCGACAGTAGGTACTCACCCGAGCTATCTTGCAAGCAAACATGACCTTCCTCGTTTAAAATTATCCGATTATTGTCATCTAACACCAGAGACATAGAAATCTCGTCGCCAGATTCCAATAAAGTCACCAAGTAGTTTAATTTACTTCTATTTGAAAAATAAAGTTATTTGTATTTCCCAAGCTACGAAAAATTATACTCAAAACTTTACAATACAAACAACATGGAGTTAATCATAGATCAGATAGATCATAGAATACATTTGAGACGATGTGTCGTATTCTGTCGGCCATGCGCAATGCGCGAAAAATTCGCTTGGAAATGCCACAACCGTTTTTTTATTGTTTATTAGTAAATTATTGAATATTTTTGAGAATTTGCACAAGGGCAAATTAAAGTAGCTCAGGGGCAATTTTTTTACGCTTGGTGGAGTAAAAAATAATCATTTTTCAAAGAGATATGGCTATTTGAAATACAGGAAAATGAGAAATTCTATTTCGATTTTTCTTGGGAAAACTAAAGAGGGGCAAATAAAATAATTAACGTAGGTCGAAAGGGCAAATTAAGATCTTTATGATGAGATTTTTTTTATTTCGAAATTCTATACTTTGCAGGCCAGAACACTGTCGCGCATGCGCAATGCGCAAAAAAATCGCTTGGAAATGCCACAACCGTTTTTTTCTTGTTTATTAGTTAATCATTGTATATTTTTGAGAATTTGCACAAGGGCAAATTAAAGTAGCTCAGGGGCAATTTTTTTACGCTTGGTGGAGTAAAAAATAATCATTTTTCAAAGAGATATGGCTATTTGAAATTCAGGAAAATGGGAAATTCTATTTCGATTTTTCTTGGGAAAACGAAAGAGGGGCAAATTAAAAAACGAACGTAGGTCGAAAGGGCAAATTAAGATCTTTATAATGACATTTTTTTTATTTCGAAATTCCATACTTTGCAGGCTGGAACAGACCCGGTCAGTGCAAGCAGCATGCAAGTTATTATTTTATTCACAAACTAAATGGAGTACTAAGCACAGACGGACATGCCTAGAACATTGTTTTCGACCATAGAAACGACTGAACAATCTAGAACATGACAGTTCTCGTTTTTTGAAATTTAGTACAATGTTCAGGCAAAAGGTCTAATAGTCCTAAAATATTTTGATCCCGATGTAAAATGTCTTAGCATTTTGGGGTAAATGATATGTAGTTATTTTATGAAATAATATACCTTTGTAGGCGTGCTACAGGGGATCTCTTAACAGAGTAGGTACTTGTACTAGTAAATAAAAGTCGGGACGAATATTTAAGGTATATTCGCTCACAGTATACTTGATAAAAAAATGCGATTGTAACAGCAGCAAAATCAAAGAAGTAATTATTCACAAAAGTGCGTGCGCACGGCTTTTATTCCAAATATGTTTGTTATAACCAGTCACAAAGTGCAATTAATTTAATTAGGTACACCAACTATGCATCTTCAAAGATTAAATTAAACTAGTATTTGGGTGGAACGTGTGCTGCGAGCAGCCCGCCTTAACGATGTCCAAGTGCATGCGTTTTATTTTCTTTTTAGTTTTTTATATTTATTTAAATAAGGGTTAATAATTTGCTAATCCGTTGATCTATATCGTTGACTTGCGTTCTTCTACGGATCTCCTCATTTCTGATTCGATCACGTAGAGAAACCCCGAGCATAGCCCTCTCCATAGCTCGTTGTGCGACTCTGAGCCTGCTCAGAAGGCCCATAGTCAGAGATCAGGTTTCGGTTCCACAACTCATCACTGGTAACTTTCTTCTTTCAACCACACAGGAAGCACCAGTTTTTAAATAAGAAACCGAGTCGAAAGTTCTGAGGTAACAAACATTTAAAAAACATGAATTGACAACCTCCTCCTTTTTTAAAATCGGTTAAAAACTGTTTCATTTCAACTGATTTTTATTTTATAATCCCTTCTTTTACCATCAGAAGGCCTCGCAAAATGTACCTTGTCCACATGAAGTTGCGCCGCGCGCCGCCCCTGCTCCAGTGTCTGCGGGGTATGCTCCGGTTGATGCACTGACGAAGCCCCCAGGCCCCATCAAAGACACCGAGGATGATGACCATATTTTCGATTTAGAAAACAATTAGGAATGTTATTTGCAGAAAAATACTTAAAGAAATATGTTTACTTTTTCTGTCCATCGTCTTTTCTCCATCTCTCGTTAAATATTGATCGCAGCAAAAAGTGTTCACTTAAAATAATCTTTATTGTAGAGAATTTTACGAAGATTACCTCAGTATAAGAACATATTCTTCTATCTGCCACCATTTACGTGTTATTTATGAAGAACTGAAAAAGGGGCCCTTTACACTTACTTATTTATATGAAGTAACAGCATGAGTTAGGTATTTAATTGACGTTTTATTTGTTATTGAAGGTTACTGTGTCAAATTTAAATGAAATACATATATAAATAAAAAATGTTTCCTTTGTAATAGTTATGAACAATTTCATATGTTTGTAACATTATCAATAAGACTTAACGATTTGAACGATTATTTTAATGCTTATATAAATCTTTTAAAATCCAAGTAAGGTTTAATAAGCCTTATTTTGATAATCATGTTACTATTATTTATGTTTTGTACTTCTCAATAAATATAATACTTATTTGAAACATTTTCATGTTAACAACACATAAAACCACGGAGAGCTCTTTAGCTTATCATACATATGTAGATAATGCTACAGAATGGCACGTAATCAGTATTAAGACGTTTTATAAAAAAAACTCGTAACTGTAAGTCTTAATGTTTTAAGCTTTAGGATTATCTAAGCATAATGATATCAACGATTCAGTGGATACCTACGGGACGAGGAGGAACTATTTATCTCTCGGGTCTCTGGGTGTTGTTACGCCTATTGCTGAGAGGTTATCATCCGGCCACTGCTGTCACATCCTCATCTACATTCCCACTCAGATATAATTGCTTCTTCTCGACCAGACTTCATCTTCGGAAACGAGAGCTCATAAACAAACATGGCACAATTATACAGGTACACAAGAACCTAACCGTGGTTGGTACACTGTCAACTATAGTCGTGTACCAACAGCCTTTGGTTAATAGTAGACCGCCCGCTCCCAAAGGTTTTAACCGATTTCGGGTACCATTATATATACATACCTATTACATGTACGGTAGGCTTTTGACTCATAGCTCCATCCGGAACCGATAAAAAATATGTTTAAAGAACGTGTCTGGTACCAACGCTAAGGGCGAACATCTTCGAGTGTTCCCCGTGTCTCGTGCCCCGTGTCTCGTGGCACGGGGCACGCGCTATACCTACCGATGTTTCGGAGTTCCGAAACATTCTTAATGCAGCCCAACAGGCGGTCAGTCTCGGAGGAAGCACGAACATACCGTGTCCGCTGCGACGCGATCAGCAGACGATCGTTTCCTCGGCGACACGACGCGACACGACGTGTCGCAGCGCAGCATTCCACCGGAGCCATAGAGGGACAAGCGCGCTCAAGACCGCGTGTTTCGCTGCGGAGACGGACGATCATAGGAAATGAAACAATTATTTATTGTAACTTAATATGATTTATTAGCGCTACCTGCTCCTCAGGAGCAATATGGGGAAGTTTTCTGTCACTAAATAATCGTCTTCGAATATCACCGCTATGTTCAGTTCGAACTCTGAAACATACATAATATTACATTCATTAATAATATCGCGGGGCGCCGCCGGCCCGCCGTTACTTACACATGGTTGGCTGATAACTATAATGACATAACTGCTCAGCCCAGAACACCACGAACGGATTCAACAATGAACGCGCACGCGCGCCTGAACAACTGTTGTACTTTGACAAACAAAAGAAATACAACAATTGTTTGTATTTCATCAACAATTTGTATTTCATACAAATAAAGTATTCTATTATACAATAATTTTAAATAACCCTTGACGCATACGTTTCAGTGTAAAGTAAATAGCCATTATGCGTGTGACATCCCTCGATTGATCCCTCCCTAACGGCAGCGACAAAACAACGGGCGACCTGAAACGCCTGAACCACCCGTAGCGCGTGGTCGGACGAGAGCGCCCGCCGCCCCGGCCCGGGGAGGGCGAGGGCGCGTCGGAGCCACTCACTTGGGCTGACCTGTCGCGATAGTTGATAGGCGGAAGCGGATGTTGAGAGTACAGAGTAGCGTCGGGCGCGCTCACCTATTTTGAAGTTGAGCGTGGTGGTGGTGGGGCAGGTGAAGAGCCTCGGCAGCACCATGTGCAGCGGGATGTCGCGGGACCGGCGCACGTCGCCGTCGCCGATCTGGATGTTCTGGATCTCGGTCGCTGGAACAACGCACTCTCACACCGTTAGCCCGAACTAGCGGTCACGTGGTCGTCGTCGCTGCGAGTTTTTATGGTATGTGGAGTATTGTACGTTTCTAGTGTTATATGTGTAGTTGCCGGGAGATCGCGCGTCATCGCGAGCGTCGTGGCGCCACACGGCGTGTGCGTTTAACGATCGTATAACTACATTTCTCACGTGAACGTAGAAATCATGGACTTGGAGCATCTCAGACGGGGCCATGCGAGTACACTGTGCGTTTGCCAGATTACATATTAATGCATCTATCCGTTTTTGGGTCGGATGGTCGCACGGTCATATTAAGTACTACGTAGTAACTGTGTTTATTATTTTTTTAGTAGTTTCTTTTTTATTTCAACAATTGGTCGCGTTCAAAGATAGGAAAATGGTCTCAATTTTATTGTGTTTACGTGTTCTGTAGCCGTCCTTGGAACCACTCGAGCAACAATATGTTTGTTTATTAGGACGGGTACACGTGACACGCGCGCCACAGACGTGGTGCCGGCTCGGTTCGGCGCCCGCTCGTTTATAACGTTCCATCCGCGGGGAGCGGCGGTCGGCAGTAGGCGACGCGGACGGGCCGAGCGCCCAACTCCTCACCGGGGTTGTGGCGGCGATTGGGCCAGCGCCGGCCTCACGGACACGGCGTATATACACTTGACATGAACACGGACCGGGGAACCGTTCGGAACCGAACACTCGGTTAGTTCACGAACACTATTCGTGGCACAATCGAGTTTCGCAAACGACCGACATGAGAATATCGTCACTATGCTTTGGCAACTGTCCTATAGGTAGCAATTCACACACATACAAGCGGTACACGGGGTTGGGTTAGAGTAGTGTGTTGTGAGGCGGCGGCGCGTCGGCGAGTGGGGAGCGTTACCGTCTCTCGAGTACCCCTCCGCGCAGCCGCACGTCTCGACGCGCACCAGCTGCGCTTCCACCGACCTCACCGGCGCCGCACTCTGCTCCACCACCACCTGCGCAACGCGCGCACGCGTATATTACATTAAGCATTGTATATTGATTTGCCTAATATAATAACGATTATAAGGCTAAATAAAGAATCTGAATCTGCATAGTACACAAGTGCCGCCATCTACCTCCCAGGGTACAGCGGACCGTGAACCGGAAAGGGATATCACAGGCTGTACCCTTGTACCCGGGGTTCGTGTCTGCAAGTATCAATCCAACGTTGAAATCGATCACTCGCGAGGTGTCCACCCGGCGACGGGTGACGGGCGACGGGTGACAGGTAACGGGTGAGGGGTGACGGGTGACGTGCGAATCGTACATCGATAAATATGCATAGATAAATAGACAGGACGCGACGCGACGCGACGCTCTCGGAAGCTTAACGAACACGTTCGGTCGTTTCGACGATCGACTTTGGAACCGCACGTATGCATTAATTTTATAAAACGATTCGGGCGCGACGAATGTACGACTGCCTCGCTCGCTCGCACTTGTTTATCGGATCGTTTCGTCTCGCTCACTCGCCGCGCTATCGGTACATAGGTGCGCAAACTGAGCCGAACTTCGGCTACGCGTACGTATAGGTATAGATATACATCACCGTTAAATGTTCTTACAATATGAAGTTCACAAGCGATACCTCATATTATGAATACGAATCTTGCAGGTGTTATAAATGCGACAAAGTTAATGAACGGACGTCCCGTCCCGTCCCGTCACGGCGCGCGGCGGCCGGCGGTTAAACGATACAGGATGAAATTTGGAACATCGAATAGTCTGGAATAGCTAATCTTTTTATTCCACTAAAATACGGTTACCGTCAATGATCTCATACAGGATCATTGGTTACCGCGCGATAAATACAATAACGGGACAACCTTAAAAACAAAAAACGCTGTCAGGCTTGTGATAAGATGGGGTTTGTTTGTTCGGTAAGCAATGTTTGACCGACTTCCGAAAATAGGAGGTCGATTCGGTGCATATTTCTAATGTTCGTTACCTCTGTCTGTCCGAAATGAAAAATCATTGTTTTTTTTTTTTTTAAATTAATTTTTTTGCAGTGTGCAGTGCAGTGTTTCTGTTTAATTGAAAGGTAATGGGGGTCGAAAGGTCGTTGAGTAGAGAGCACGCACTGGTGCACCCGAGGAGTTCAACCGAGAAGCTGGACAGACCACCTGGTAAAGGTCGACGATGCAGGATGACGTTTCCTACCGGTCCTTGTGGATGCCAATGGGGAAGACCTATGTCCAGCGGGGGACATCCTGGCATGCAATAATATTTTTTTAATGTTTGAGGGCATAACATTATCATTTTTGTGAAGTGATGATGTCATGCACTCTAAAATGAGAACGACATATATTTTTGTGGTGGGGAACATCAGTCCTGTTGCGCGAAACATGAGCACGGAGAATAAGGGACTAAAATATATAAGTCCGAATACTAAACATCTTATTCGGCTAAATAATGTTCGTATTAAGAATAGTGTAAGTTCAACCATTTCACTATCGCTAAATAACATAAACACTTTAGTGCCCCGACCTGGGCCTGGGCTAAGGACGTGTCGCGTATCGGGCGCGCCCGCCGTCGCGATACTCGACTGGTGACGTCAGCAGAGTGAGTACATCACATAACTATAGTATCAACAGTTATAAGTCTAAGCGAGAAATAAAATATCTACAGACAATTGTAAGAATTATTTCATTGCGTCGACCGGCACGTGTGCCACAGCGTCATCGCCTCTTTATACAAATCGTGGAACAGAAAAATATGTGAGGAATAAGGTCAGTACGCTGAGCTCCCAACCGAGAGTTGGAAGTCCCCCCCCCCCCCCCCCCCCCCCCCCCCCCCCGCCCGAAGGTAGATACTACATATAATATAGTGAAGTGAGGCGACGTACCTTGCCCGTGATGGGTCGGTCGAGCGGGCACACCGTCGACTCTAGCTCCACGTACACCTGGAAGTGCGGCATCGCCCCCGCCGCCGCCGCCGCCCCCGCCGTACCGCCCGATCGGACCGTGCCCGGGTTGATCTCGCACCGGACCGGCTTCGGTGGAGCCCGCTCTTGCTGTCAATATACATATAGAGCTCCGGTGACATCGCGTCTTGTTGAAGTTGAAACATCATTCGGCCATTACAAACGATTACTTCCATTTAACAAAACCAAACCATGCTGTTGTGTACTGTGATAATAATGTTCGTCGCTATGGCGTGTAGGTAAGTAAATCGCTATTATAATTGGCTAACTTTGAGATTACTTCGAAACTGCGTAAATATCTAGTACCTACATTAAGGCTTCAAAGCGATGACAGCTCAGCGGGAGAAGCGTCGGCTGTCAAACTGACTGACACTGATTCGATTCCCAACAACAGCTTGAGCTACCGGTGAAGGTAACACCGATATCAAATCCCCAGCATGGTGTTAGGGTGCTTTCGAGTACCCGCCTGGCTAACTGCCACCCTCAAGTTTGAAAAACTGTCACCAAACACCAGTGTGTAGTGTGTAGGCAGCAGTCCTTGAGAGCCAGTGAGTATACTAGGTCTAGCGTGATAACACCTTCGACCACATCGTCCCTGACCATCGAGTGAGATAGTGGTCAAACGTAGTCATATATATACGGTATAAAATAAAAAAGGCTGAACATATTCACGTTAGTTAGCATTACATACTGTAACAACAATAACGCAAGTCTGCCCCCGGCAGTAAAAAAAAAACTTTTAAATTAAAATAACAAAACTTATTTAATTTGTCGAGATGTTTGGTTTTCGAGATCGAATTGTGCCGCCGCGGCGCGGGTGTTACCGACCCAGCCGAAGGCGCGTTTTGCGCGAGACATTCAGCTAGCCGCCAGGCATAAATGAAATTTGACGGCTCTTGATAAATTATAAGGCGCCGAGACGTACCTACCTGAGGCTCTATAGAATGTATAAAAATCTTAAATGTTACACAAGATTAGGGCACTCGTACAACACACGAAACGCGGATAAGCTCGCCAACAAGCTCGCCAACGTAGCGCGCTAGTTGACAAAATCGGGTAAGGCCTTCCGTGTCATGGGACCAGAAGTCTATAATAGGATACCAGCTTATATTGTGAATATTACCAGTTTAGGCACTATTAAAGCAAAACTTAAAAGCTGACTCATTAAACAGTCTTTTTACTCTTATAAAGAATTAACCAATGTAAGACTGTGAACCAAATGTGTAACTTTTATTTGTTTTCTCCTTTTATATTATTAAATACATATTACACAAAATATTATAAACAATGAACTGTAATCATAGTGATTAAAATACATATATTTGTATCATTTAATATAATTAAAATATTGACTTGTAATGGAATATTATCTATACAATTTATATAATAAATTGATGACTATGACTATAGGTTAATTCTGTTTACAATTTTAAATAAAAACACATTATCCATCGTAAGCTTACTTAGCGAAATTGTTCTGATCGCAAATAAGCCGTGTTATAGTTCAGCAGCTTCATGCCGATAACAAGAACATATCGAGTGCCAGGGAAATGTCTACTGGAGCCTTTCTAGTCTTTTATAATGGAGTTTATAAAGAAGGTTCCAAGCGACGCTACAGTACTCCGAGTATGTAGTATGTGAGGTAGCCGCGCTGGTGCTGGGAGCCCCTACCACCGCGGCGTGGATCAAACGGCGATGTCACACACGCTGAGAGCTCGAGCCGAGGTAAGGATCGAATCGGCGACCACTACATTACGCGCCTAGGAGGCTATCATGACTTGGACACCATTAGGGTCATAATTATTTCATCATTTCATCATATAGACTGCCTACCAGGTTATAGTGCACACCGAACTACGATCCAACAAAATAAAAACGGCGGAGTCATTATATACACTAAATGCTCATATAAAACCTCCATAGTAGAATCAAAAATTGATGACGCTGATAGTCTAATAATTACGCTTGACAATAAATTTGCAGTACTGGGAATTTACAGATCTCCATCTACAGCGATATCAAATCTTGAACCTTTCATAAATTCCCTTGATGTCGTTCTCAATAACCTTAAAACCTACCCTTTCATTATACTTACAGGTGACATCAACATAGATATTTGTAACAAATCAAACATCCATCACTCCGACTACCTATACTTAATGGCATCTCACGGACTGCTTCCCGCAATTACTAAGCCTACGAGACAGCACTCATGCCTTGATCATATATTTGTCAAAGCGAAAACGGAATCTGTGGGAGTTATTTGCGAATCATCAATCACAGATCACAGTATAGTATTGGCTGGCATATGCTTATCTAACACAGTCACTGCTAAACCAAACTTCAAAATCAAAACAGATATTGATGCGGCAGTTGCTGAAATTAACTGTATTAACTGGTCTTTCATCACTAACATCTCTCTAGTTAACTTGGCGGTTACTGAGTTTAACAAAACGATATCAAAGATAATAGATAGCCATAGTCATCAAGTAAGAGTTGGGCGAAAATGGATAATCATGAAGCCCTGGATTACTCCAGGGCTACTCAGATGTATGCGTCACAGAGATAAACTGCACCTTGATCTAAAATCTCATCCACATGACCTGGTTCGGCGTAAAATCTATACAAGATACCGAAACCATTGCAACAAACTTTTGTCGAAACTTAAAAATGACTACAATCGGCGCAAGCTAGAAGAGAGTAACAATGATCCAAAAAAGCTCTGGAGAGTCATCAAAAGTATATGTTATACCTCGAAACGAGACTACGATTATTCTGAACTCTTAAATACAGTTAAAAATGATGAAAACATGTCCTTGCATCATTGCAATCAACACTTCGTAACAGTTGGCGATACTCTAGCAGACGCAATCCTTAACAAACTTGGGGTATCCCAAGACTCGCTTATCTCAACGTACGTACCCCTTAACTCACCTAGTAACTCCTTTTTTCTAAGTCCCACGGACCCGTTTGAAATATCTGGAATAATTTCGTTACTCAAAAATGATAGCTCACCTGGTCCCGATAAACTAACGGTTGATCTGCTTAAAAAGTCTCTCGGCTCAATTGTAACACCTCTCATGCATATCATAAATTTAAGTCTCGTATCGGGATCATTCCCAGAATATTGGAAAGTTGCAGCTGTGACTCCAATTTTTAAAAACGGATCAAAAAGCCTCCCTGGAAATTACAGGCCAATTGCTCTTCTAAGTATCGTATCGAAAATCCTTGAGAAAGTCGTAAACAACCGCCTTGTGTCATTTTTGGAAACTAATAACTTGCTATCAGAAAGGCAATTCGGTTTCCGCCAAGGTCGATCAACCAGAGATGCTACTGAACTTCTCGCTAATCTAGTATCTGCACATATCGAAAAAGGTGAAAATTGCTTAGCTGTTTTCCTAGATTTGGCGAAAGCTTTTGACACCGTCTCGGTTGGTCTACTACTCAAGAAAATGGAAGCTCAAGGAATTCGCGGTGTAGCTTTAAATTGGTTTGAAAGTTATTTAAAAGATCGGAAACAGTTTGTAAAAATAGGCTCAAAAACTAGTAGCACCCTCTCAATTAAATATGGCATACCACAGGGAAGTATTCTAGGACCTACCCTATTTAACCTTTATATTAATGAAATTGTTGGCTGCTCACTTCAAAATGCAGAGATAATTGCATACGCTGACGATACCGCCATAATATTTTATCACAATAACTGGGAGCAGGTATATTGTCTTGCACAAGACGGGCTATCACATATTGCTACAATGTTAGATAACAACCTCCTTACTCTAAACATTGAGAAAACCAAGTATGTCGCATTCTCCAAAACCAGTGTCTCTAGTCCTTCTACTGACCTATCTTTGAAAATTCATTCATGCTCATCGGACCAAAGAACCAGACTACTTAATGAATGTGCATGCAGCCACATTGTGAGAACAGTTTCGATAAAATACTTAGGCATAATCATTGACGAAAATCTGTCCTACAAAAACCACATCATCGACTTATCAGCCCGTCTAAGAAAACTCATATTCATAATGAAGAAACTCAGAGACTGTACACCGTCCGTCATCATTCGCCAAGTCTACTTGGCACTGTGTCAACCTATAATGCAATATTGTGTATCAGTCTGGGGCAGCGCTTGTAAAACAAATTTCATCATCATCGAACGAGCACAGCGCGCCCTTATCAAAGTTATTTTAAAAAAAAGCTTCCGGTTTTCTACCAACAGTCTTTACGAAGAATTCAGAGTAATGCGTGTACGCCAACTGTTCATTTTTAATGCCACAGTTATAGCTCACAAAGCACTTTCAATAAGACCAGACTACAACACCCTTTTGAAGAAACGAGTTTTACGCATCCCTCTTCCTCCTGCTACTTCATTACTCACTCGAAGAAGTCCCAGCTTTTCTAATTCAAACACATATAACAAGATATCAAAACTTTGCGATATTAATAACGGTTCGGCATATGCATGCAAAAAGATAGTAAAAGAATACCTGCTTAAGCTTTCTTATGAAGCTACAGAACGATTAATGGAAGCCTAGAATTATACTAGCAACAATTAGGCAAAAGTACCAAATCCCCATACACCTTACACTCACACAATACACGTATCCACCACTCCATGCACTCACACACTCGTACCTATATCATTTCAAACATTTACCACACACACACACAACACACACACACACATTCATGCTGTTTGTCTTATATATGCACTAATTTTTATTTCTTTACTCTAAGATAGAAAAACATTATTGTATAAAGTACTTTCACAACTTGTTAAGTAATTAAGCAATCTACAAGCACGCGAACACTCAGTAATATAGAAACTTCCCAACTTTTTTTGGCCATTCGCACTCTGAGTTTCAAGATACAGGCTCCCGCCTAGTTTGAGGCTCGACGTTAAACCTGTTCTATGATTGTAATTGTTACAATACTTTGTGCTTATACACTAAACCTGTAACCTTTATATATATTGTAATTTACTTTTTGGAAATAAAAATATTTATTATTATTATTATTATTATCATCATTCAATATAGTTTCAAATTACAAAAGGTCTTATCTACTTACTTATTAAAAACAAAATTCAAGATCGTATAACTCCTTACAACCGTATCTGCAATATTTGGAGAGTCATTACTTATAATACGATGTGTATAAGATCTGTATATAGTTGCGATAGATTACCGGTAGATGCTGCACGAAGATTTGCGAAGTGACGTGGAGCGGCTTGTTGAACAAGGAGCGCCGCATGGAGCCCTTGAGCGTGTACATCACGTTGAGGAACACGCCGTGGTACGTCTCCAGCAGGCCCCCGCCCCCACGTCGCGCGAGCAGCGGCATTTCGAAGGGGATCTCTGTCGTTCCAGCGGGGATTTTACCGGGTGGGGCGAGCTCTATTGATGTGTTCACCAGGGTCAATGGCTGAGAATTACAAATTGGTTTTTTGCAGGTGGCAGACTAGCTGATGGTAAGCGATCACCGTCTCTTATGTATCCGTGGACGGACTCTATACTAATATTATAAAGAGGAAAGATTTGATTGTTTCGTTTTGCGTTTGATTGTTTGCATTGAATTGGCTGCGAAGCTACTGAACCGATTTGAAAAATTATTTCACTGTTGGTAGGCTACAATATCCTCGGGTGACATAGGCTACATATTTTTTTTAAAATTAGGTACCTTTATGATTTTTTATTTTTAATCTTTAGTCTAATCTGTACTATTGGCAATTCTGCAACTCCTCAAATTTGCCAAGGCTAGTACTAATTTCAGATTTATTAAAGAAATTAATAAAAGCTACTGTTGGGATTTGAATCAACAACACACCATCACAGCACGATACTTTGTAATCGGGTAAAAGCATGATGCAATACCATAGTACTGCTACAACCTTGCTAACCTATCAGTGGCTTCCCTTCGCCCAGACCCATGTAACAATAATATTATTAATAGTTAAACACTCAACTTGTATGTATGCGTGTCGATCAACATACTTAGAAAATATTCTAGTAAGAAGGCCATGGATCAAGGAGTGACCAGCCTATGGCTATGTCATCCTCATTCATCAGCTTTGCACCTTATTATTGGTCTTGTCACTGGCATCATTTCAATTCAAAATTAGTTCTTTCACTATGTCTATTGATATGTTCACAACCTAAGCGGTACAATTTCGTTCTTGCAGTATAGCATCCTGCTTATATTATCAATGAATAAATAAAGCATAACACTTATACTATATTGTTGCACACTATGTAGCTATGTCTACCTGTATATGTGTAACACATTCTGTATGCACATTCTTATTGCTGTCATTAGTTGGTCCGCCATTATAGTAATAATCATACTCCAAGTTGTTTTATTTCAATATCCCTCAACACATCATATAGCTCTTGTATCAATGAACAGGCTAGTGTGCAAGGAATTTATTAAATCTGTTAAAGTTTTTGAGAATATTACTTAATATATTATATTTTATGCGCATAAAAGATTTACTTTTCAATCATTCAATCCATAGGTTCTCGAATTGGTTGTGAACTCTGTTTTATGTGCCAACATAGATGCAGAACTAAGTTATTTGTAGCAGTGCTTTTTGCTATTTATATAAATATTATACATATTAAGTTTTCACTTCATTAATATTATATACTGTATTGTAATGTAGTAACTTGTGTAAATTGTATGTTCTCTGGGTGCGGCTGTCGGTCAGTAATAGTTTATGTATATGATAAATAAATATCAATGAGCATTCTTTATACAGTTGTTCACATTATTTTATGGTTATAGTGGAGTTGCCAAACATAAGGATGCCAAATAATGTGTGGATGGATCAAGATGTATGCAAGGCTGAGTGTGAAAAGGAAAAGGCATGGTCAGATTGGTTAGCTAGAAAAAGTCACCAAAAGTTACATAACGCAACTTAGGATGATGTAAGCGAAGTAAGATATATATATATATCAAAGGTGGAAAGGGTTAGTTAAGAAAGTTATTAGCAAGAAAGAATATGAGCCAAAGAATGAGTTAGACAGAAGGCTTTCTGATGATTACGAGGCTGATGTTCAGTTTTTCTGAAAATCCATTAAAACTGCGTGCGGAAAAAATATTGCACCAGACCTGAGCTGAATCAGAGGCCATGAGTAAACTATTATAAAAGGAGAAGAATATCTGGTCAAGAGATGGAAGAAGTATTTTGAAAGATCGATTGAAAATGAATATACACTGGCCCAGGTTCAGGCAACCTACATGAACACAGCATGTGATGATAAGAATGAAATAAGCATGGATGAGATTATGAAAGAGTTGAAAAGTATTAATATAGGTATGCATTCACACATGAAGAAAAGAAAAAAAACAGCAGTCAGGGATAAGTCTCACAGGCCAACAGTTGTCACTCAATATCAGGGAAGATGGTGGCCAAGTGTGAGCTTAGTTATTTATTTAATGTACTAGGTATATATATATATATACTATAATATTATATAATGTACAACTTTATTTTATGTAGTAGTACTTACTATTATATTATTAATTACACTTCATACTTATAATATTCGCAAGCATTTGTCCAGGTTGAGTAACCTTGCATATGGTCTATATTGAATCAATAAAACTGCGCACATTGTTTAAGAAACAAGGATGGTGAAGGTGAATATTGATTAGTTTATACTTCAATATATATGGGTAAGTGGTAAGCACTGCCTTACCTTAATACTATTAGAAAAAGCTTCGAAAATGCCAACATTCTTGGTGCTGAGCTGCAGATTGACCACACCTTCCAACATGAGTGTTAGTCCTTCATGTCTCACCTCACTGTTGCTTTCCACTACCACCACACCAGCTATGACTTCCTGGATACACCAAAAATAATGTTTATTGCTCTACTCAAAATATAATGTACAAAAAATGTCCTGAATAACTAAGTTTTCAAAGAAAAAAATCGGCTCTAATTCTGTTAAATAAGTTTAAATTATTTTTATTGAGTTTTGGAAATTTTGCTGGGACTGATTACCTGAACAAACTTGTATTATATTACAATTTGTAGCTTACCCCTTCGTGATAAACCTTATTTACTTTTTTTAAGTTAATATTTATAGTAGTAGACATAGTTTTTTGAAACAATACGCACGGTGAACACACTTATTAAGTTAAATTGTAATGAAAAAAAGTAACATCCTTTCTGATCAGTGGTAACATCAATTCAAATTTCTGATCACTGCCTATTAATTTTTATTTCGCAAAAATGTAAACAAAGAGGCACTGTCAAAGTGACATTGCAGGGGTAATAAGCATTTTCATGATTTTATTAGCTTGGTATATATCTATGTAACGGAATTCCTTGTGCGGTAGTAAAATTATTATATAGATGTAGTATCCGGCTTTACTCACGTTTATAGTCGAAGTTTCGACCTAGGTTTCGAGCATGTTCGATGCTCATCCTCAGGTGAGTTTAAAATGTGGTAAAATGTTATATATTAAGTTATGCAAAAGTGGAAAATGATCCATCTATCATCTATCTTCCAATTTTTTAATAATAGCATAATTCAAAACTAACCAAACGTTTTAGTAACAAGTGTGTCAACATGGTATGGGTTTGACGAGTTGAATGTTCGCCGCCACAGGTTAATAAAATACAAATATTATTGGATTACATTTATTTTTAGCAGACAAATTTCTACATTCTTTGGATGCATGATGCTAAAATGTGTAAGGAAATTCACTTAAGTTTCCTCCCATGTCTGTCCATAAGATCCTGCTAATGCTGCTAACAACAACTTTACAAAACATACGCATATCAATTTTCATTACATTGTACCTATTCCGAATCAGATTCGAAACTAATGTTTGAACCTGAGCGATTCATTCACATCTTTTCGTACAGTAAACAAAACCTGAACACGATTCAATAACAATAACGATAAGTAACAAATATTATAACATATAACTAGGAAAGTTATAAAACGGCTACAATCTTTTACAACACAAATCTGTAACATTAACGATCAACAACATTTAGTTACTTAAAATTTACATTATAACAACTAACAAAGAAAGTAATAAAAGCACTACATAACAATATGTTAAAACAACATAAGCAGTAAGAAACGCATTCGAGTTCGGATATTGAAGCATGGATGGAACAGACGGAAAACCAACTACACAAAATGTTTCAAATCTCTGTTGTGTTCCCAGTCCAAGAAAAATAACTGCACGAAAAAGTATCCACTTTTTATAGTTTTGTTTAAAATAACAATTTTGCTAAATTCAACAATACGCATTTTCGACATTCAATCAAGTTTATTGTGTTATAAATTAAAATAAAATCAACTTATAGTAATATTCTATCATCAGATTACAGACAGTTTTCTATATTTTTTTCATTCTGTCAGCACCTTTATTTATTTATTTATTTATCTATTTACATAATCCAACAGCGTCACATTATCCATGTATGTAGTATATCTAAACTTAAGTATGGCCATGTGGAGGTATTTTCGTAGAGAAGGCTTTGTGGATATGAGAAATGTACCACGCATCGCCACCGCTCGCAACATTTGTCGACCCTAGACTGACTGGTAAGGCAGAGGGTTAATGAGTGCCAGGGGGACGGAAGAGCCCCCGGTCCCTTCTGAGAGCGACTGGCGGGATCCACTTCAGTGTTCTACTCCGGCACGACAGTCGCCACACATGATTATGCATGAGTTGGCGGGACAACCCCCTACTTAAGGCGGAGTTTAACAAGTAATCCTTGGGTTCGGGTTCCCTACTGACTTACAGACGGTCAGCGCTCAAACTGTTCCACTGACTCTCTTTGACTTCCGCGACACCCTGTCACCTCCCTGCAAAAAGAGTCCGTTACCCATTTAGAATATGTAACATAGTTTTCAGTTAGAACCAATATTACAGTGATTATGATGTACAATATTTTTTTCAAAGCTTTTCAACCATCGACCACATATTCACCTTGACGCGTATATTAGAAAAGTGTACTGAGTATGGGAAAACAATATACCTTGTATATATTGACTTCACCAAAGCTTTTGACTCTGTTTACCATATAAAGCTATGGAAAGCTCTAGGGGAACAGGGAATATGCACAGAAGATAATAACACTCCTAAAAAATATATACACCAATTGCACGGCAAGAGTTAGACTGGAAGGGCCGGATGAAAAATTCAATATAGAGAAAAGCGTACTTCCTTGTGATTCGGCGCACCCTTAATTGTATGTATACTTTACGTCCGTATTCCTTAAAAAAGAACGTACCCCATAATTGGAAGCATATTTGTTGTATCTCTCTCAGAGGGTAAGTAAAAACCACTAGTTTTGTAAAATTAATCAAAATGTTGCAATCTCCATAGACGTCAAGTTCGCGTCTCGTTGTCTTAAATATTTTTACTCTTTGCTTTGTTACAAGTATGCTAGTATGTCTTTTTACTGGCAAGTGGCAAAATATGTCAATGTCACAATCAAAGCAACCAACCAAACAAACACAAAAATCAAATCAGTTGAAAATGTTTGAATGTGGAGGATTGTCGTAACTTGGATCGTAAAATATTACGATTATTATTTATTTTCGTTTAATTGTAAATATAAATATTTGAATCGTGTGTTAGTGATATTTTTTATAGTGTTAGTGATATTATTGTGAGCTTTGTTGTTGCCCGTCGGTGAAATTCGAACAGGTGATGCCAACAAGGGTTCTCCGAATGGATCGATACCGGTAACAAACTCGGATAGCGAATATTACGCGTAGAAAGGGGGTGGTTTGAGATGGAGAAGTCGGCGCGGCCGAGGACAGCTCTCAACGAGTGCGTAAAGGTGGTAGTGCGATGTCGGCCGCTCTCAGAAAAGGAGAAAAACGAGGGTCACGACGAGGTGAGAATTTCTGTCAATGTTGTTTATATTGGGTGCTAGGGCTGCGCAGACTCCTTGCGTCGATGCTTTATATCGTGGTAAAAATATCGCTAAGTATGTTAGGCATTTAGTAAATCGAGCATTCTCCAATCGTCAGCAAGAAGTTGGTGTTTAGTGTCATGTTACATATGTGAGCCTGAAACTATTACGAAAAACATTGTTGAATAGTTTAGGTCAGAAGTGTGTGCCAAAATCTGACGCTGAGCGCTTCCTCCACCAACTGGAACTGCACTCTCTACTTCAGTTCAGTTGAACATTCACAGTCCACTGTTAAGTTTATTGTAAAAATTATATAATTATATATTGTGACCTGAAATATGTTTAAAAGTGTTTTTAACAACTAATTATTTGTATCTATACCTATAAGTTTAATTGATAAAACTGCTACCATTCTTCATTTCATAAAGTCCCCTCCGCAACAAAGTTATTAGGTAAATAGTATGTCACATTTAGATTATATAGTTTTCTTTGAAACAGTACTTACTATTTCGGCGATTACTAAGTATTGTTCATAATCCTATTTTTAAAGGTTTTTTTAAATAATATAAATACCTACCTAAATTTCATCCAGATTTGTTATTGTTTTTTTTTTTTTTTTTTTTTTTTTTTTTTTTTTTTTTCTCATTACACTCAGACTCCCGCACTAGGATTCCCTGTATCGCGGGAGGCATGGACACACACAAACACAGCACACAAACATCCAAGACCCGGGACAAACATCTACACTCATCGCACAAATGTTTGCCCCAGCCGGGATTCGAACCCAGGGTCCCGGAGACACAGAATTCATGTCGATGACACAAACCACTGCGCCACGGGACCGTCAAATTATAATTTTAAATTAAATTAAATTTTAATTAAATTTAAATTAAATTTTAAGTTTTATCCCCCTGATAAGAAAATCTCTTATCAGAGAAACAAATTTTGTAAAAAGGCAGCATGCCAATGTATAATAAACTAACTTACTTAACCCACATTTCGCCTCTGTCAGCTAGAATAAAAGATTTAATAGATATTTTTTCTTTATTCAACTAAAAGTTCCACAGGTAAGTCAATTAATATAATTATGATAGAGTCATGGCGACTGTGACTGTAGGTTGTGGGTCCTAAACTCCAGTTTGAGTTTCTGGTGTTGGTAATATTCCTGTCATGGGTTATGAAAACTTAATGGTGTAGATACACCATTAAGTTTCAAAAATTGATACCAAACACCCAATGTATTCAGCAGAGGCATCTCTAGCCCATGTAGCGCCTGTGTGCACACATTACCCTAGCACCCCTTAGTAAGCGCGGCGCGCCGGTGCGCTGCGGGCGTTTGGCGCCACCCGGGGCCACTGCGCCCATGTGCAGCGCACACCCTGCACCATAGATAAAGATGCCTCTGGTGTTCAACCAGCTGTCCTAGAAAGCCAGTGAACATTTTTGGTCTGTAGGCATTCCACCATAGACCACATTGTCACTGACTACCAAGTGAGACAGTGAACAAATGCTAAACTTTTAAAGAATTATAAAATAAAATAATGTTGCACAACAATCTATAGTCCAGTACTCAGGGCCACGTTAAGCGAAGCCATGTAAACATGAGCAGCCAGATACATATGCAATATAACTTTATGCAAACTGCTTGAATGCATTTGCTGCAGTTGTGAAGTGCGTTTCTTAAAGTATTTCCTACTATATTCATCATGCTCGTAATTATGCTCCACAATATACATATATAGCCATACCCAACTATACCTATTAATTAATCATCATCATCTCAGCCAAAGGACGTCCACTGCTTGACATAGGCCTCCCCCATATTTCCACAAGGACCTGTTGGAAGCGGCCTGCATTCAGCCCTTGCCTACGATCTTAGTCAGGTCGTCTGTCCACCTGGTCGGTGGTCGTCCTATGCTGCGCTTGCCAGTCGGTGGTCGTCCTATGCTGTGCTTGCCAGTCAGTGGTCTCCATTCGAGAACTTTTCGGCTCCAACGGCCATCAGTTATATCGAGCTATGTGCCCTGCCCACTGCCACTTCAACTTGCTAATCCACTGGGCTATATCGGTGACGCGTTCTTCTACGGATCTCCTCATTTCTGATTCGATCACGTAGAGAAACCCCAAGCATAGCCCTCTCCATAGCACGTTGTGCGACTCTGAGCCTGCTCAGAAGGCCCATAGTCAGAGACCACGTTTCCGTTCCGTAAGTCATCACTGGTAACACACACTGTTTGAAGACCTGCGTTTTCAGGCATTGCGGTATTTTGGACGAGAAGACGTCTCGTAGCTTCCCGAACGCTGGCCAGCCGAGATGGATTCGACGATTGGCCTCTTTCTCAAAGTTGGATTTACCTAATTGGACTGTATGTCCTAGGTAGACGTAGTGGTCAACAACTTTGAGAATCGAGTTCCCAATTGATATGGGGGCGGGCGCAACATGGGCATTCGACATAATTTTCGTCTTGTCCATGATTATTTTAAGGCCCACTTAGAGAAACTCTGTTGAGGCCTTCGAGCATCGTGCTGAGGTCTTCCATCGATTCTGCCATGACCACAATATCGTCGGCAAACCGAAGGTGGGTGATGTACTCTCCGTTGATGTTGATGCCGAATCCTTGCTTGGAATGGCAATTGCTTGGTGCTTGCATTGCTTGCTCCAATGCGGCAGTGAACAGTTTCGGAGAGATAACATCTCCCTGTCTCACGCCTCTTTGCAATGGAATCGCCTTCGAAATTTGCTCCTGTACTCGGACCGACATGGTGGCGTTATTGTACAAACACTTCAACACTTCGATATACCGATGGACAATACGGCACCGCTGGAGAGACTGAAGCACCGCCCACGTCTCGATCGAATCAAAGGCGTATAGTGAATACTTCAATTCAATTTATTTATTTGGAATAATAACATGGTTGGTTTACAAACATATGAGAATCGATGACAGCTGCAAAAGTATAAAACTGTGTCAACGCCCTCCTCCGAAAGGTACATATTAAGTTCCACAATGACTAAGATACTTACACACGATTCAATTTTTATTTTTATATACTATTAAAATTTAGTAGGATGAATTAATATAGGCGGGAATAAGTAGGTATGTACGTATAAGAGGGTGTGTGTGAGTATGTGCTTATGCATGTTGAGTGCGTAAGTGTACGGGTGGGTGTGTTTGAGTGTGTTCGTGTGTGTGTGTGTGTGCCTACAGAAGGTGCCTTTAAAGACTTATTAGTCATGTTTTCATAGTAGCCATTGTGTTTGCTTTATATGTGTTGATCTATATATGGACATCACTTATTGTCCGTGTTAGTTTTCATTCCTCTCCACCAAGTTGTTATTTAGTACTGGAATGATTGAGATGATCACGAGCACGTCCTCATTAATCACAGCGCCTGTTGTACATTTGGTAGAAACATATCCATCGTTTGCATGTATTGTTCGCACCGAGGCCGGCCAGTGATTAAATCTTTATGATTTTTAAATATTAAACTTTAGACTACTGCTACCTATTCTTGTAAGATTGTACTTTTTTGTGTATAGATATATATGGTCGTACAAATCGCTGAAATGAATTTAGCGCTTATATTGGTCATTAGCGTTGTTTCATAACATGTGTCGGACGACACATTTAGCCTTTCCTGCAAATATTTTGATTACGGTGCTCTAAAGATTAATTTTAAGATCTGTGTGGGCTCTTTTAGATAATATTACTCATTTAGGTCTTAGAAACCTTTTATTTGCGACAGAGTAAAGACTAGTGAGATTATGTAGTGTAATAAACAGGTATTACATTATATTAAGCCTCTTTATGATCTATTACCTAAATAAAAGATTTGTTCGTTTGAACAAAGTTTTTGGTAACATTATCCAAATACCCAAGTACAATATACATTAAAAAATCCGGAAATTAATTATCTAAATGAACTACGCGTTCCAATCGCCCACTTAATCCTGTTGAATTGATTTAAAATTATTTTGCATTGAATTAAAAATAATAATATACCATATCGAGGCAAATACTCAATGTATCAGCACGGTACTATTCAAATGTACATGGGCGCAGTGATACATAGGCACATATTATATTTTCAGTCTCCACATGGATGAAAATATTTTTATTGAAGTGTTAAAATGTTTTATATAATGTTAATGAATGAACATAAAGCGACTGCCTTCTGTTGATACAGCTTGCGCTCGCGAGTGGTCTAATGCGCCGACAGAGGCGCTGCTGACTCACCGTGACACCGCGTATGTTTACGTTATGATCAAATCGTGTCTTGTCTGATAGAGCAGTCTTATGTTTCCTATTTTTGTTTATAAACATGTATGAGTTCATCTTATCACATGCTACAGATTTTATGGTGAGCTCATCGTCTTTGGATGAAGATTTGTGATTGAAGATATTGGAATATTACGAAATGATAATCAGTGCCAATTACACTTCACCGAGCGGTAAGCACACAAACAAGCCTACATAATATACTACGTTAATCAAAGAGTAATGATAAACGGGTACTTTGAGTGGACTGACAAATTTGTGTAAGCTCACTCAGTTCAACATCAAAGAATCATCGGCTGTAACTCTTTGGTGGAACGTAGGCTTCAGAGTCTTGAACACCGGCGTAGAGTAGCAAGCTTATCGGTTTTCTATCGGGTGCATTTCGGAGAATGTGCACTGGAATTGCACAATCTGATTCCACCATCCCCTTTCTATCATCGGTCGATTCAACGTACGGCAATTTGCCATCGCTATATGGTAGATATACCACCTATACGTACGAAGCGTTTTGCTTCCACTTTCTTAATGCGTACTGCCAAGGAATGGAACTCGTTGCCCGAGTCTGTGTTTCCCGATATGTACAATCCTGGAGTCTTCAAGTCGCGAGTGAATAGGTACCTTCTAGGTTTGTGTGCTAAATCCTAGACAACGTCATCACTTAACATCAGGTGAGACAGTTGTCAAACGCAAACTTATAATATGGAAAAAAAAAAAAAATCCAGGTAAAACAAAAAAATACTGGTTGTCACTTCGACCCGGAGACCAAACAACTGTCCACGACCTGGAAAAGATTGTTTTCACCGACGCCGAAGAAATTAGCTGAGCTTACGCAGAAAGATATGGCATCCGTTTTTAGGATTGCCGAAGAAATTATAATGGATCCACCATCACCACCATTATAATGGAAAACCTGGGAAAGGGAGCCACGGCTACAAGACTCTGACTACGCAAACCAAATCAGGACATTGCGAGAATCTATCAAGGAAAAGAGGCGAGGGAACTCGATCTGGAGTGCTGTATCACCGAGACAACGCGCCAGCGTACAAAAACGAAGTTGCGACAGCTGCCATTCGAGAAGCGGATTTCGAACTCAGATCTGGCTCCCAGTGACTTCTCTCTCTTTCCTCGGCTTTATTAAAAGATATTTGAAAGTTAAGAAAGAGGACAACGGCGAAGTGATGGCTGCCGTGGAAGCGTTTCGAGCCAAGAACATTTTTTTTCTAAAGGAATTTGCGCCGTATAGGCCAGATGAACCAAGTATATTGAGTTATCAGGAGACTACGTTGACTACCCGCGGGGTCTCCCACGGGTGCAGCAAGCTTTCTAAATGTAGGGTAACGGCTGCCTCCCGTGGGAGACCCCGCGGGTGCAGCAAGCTTTCTAAATGTAGGGTAACGGCTGCCTCCCGTGGGAGACCCCGCGGGCGCAGCAAGCTTTCTAAATGTAGGGTAACGGCTGCCTCCCGTGGGAGACTCCGCGGGCGCAGCAAGCTTTCTAAATGTAGGGTAACGGCTGCCTCCCGTGGGAGACTCCGCGGGCGCAGCAAGCTTTCTAAATGTAGGGTAACGGCTGCCTCCCGTAGGAGACCCTGCGCGTGCAGCAAGCTTTCTAAATGTAGGGTAACGGCTGCCTCCCGTGGGAGACTCCGCGGGCGCAGCAAGCTTTCTAAATGTAGGGTAACGGCTGCCTCCCGTGGGAGACCCCGCGGGTGCAGCAAGCTTTCTAAATGTAGGGTAACGGCTGCCTCCCGTGGGAGACCCCGCGGGTGCAGCAAGCTTTCTAAATGTAGGGTAACGGCTGCCTCCCGTGGGAGACTCCGCGGGCGCAGCAAGCTTTCTAAATGTAGGGTAACGGCTGCCTCCCGTGGGAGACTCCGCGGGCGCAGCAAGCTTTCTAAATGTAGGGTAACGGCTGCCTCCCGTAGGAGACCCTGCGCGTGCAGCAAGCTTTCTAAATGTAGGGTAACGGCTGCCTCCCGTGGGAGACCCCGCGGGTGCAGCAAGCTTTCTAAATGTAGGGTAACGGCTGCCTCCCGTGGGAGACTCCGCGGGCGCAGCAAGCTTTCTAAATGTAGGGTAACGGCTGCCCCCCGTGGGAGACACGTGCCCTCCTACGAAAAACGCTACATCTGTAAGAAAATATTAAATTAAATATAATATCATTTTTTATATACTGTATAGATCTAGCGTTTGACCACTACCTCACTTGACGGTCAGGGACGACTTGGTCGAAGATGCTAGAATGCTCACTGGCTTTCAAGAACTGCTCTGCCTGAACACACGGTGGTAGCTAACCAGGAGGGTATTCGAAAGTACCCTACCACCGTGCTGGGTATTTGTTAACGGTGTTACCTTCACCGGAAGCTCAAGCTGTTGTTGGGGATCGAACCAGTGTCCGTCAGTTTGACAGGCGACGCTCCCCCCCGCTGTGCTATCACCATTTCAGCGTCCGTATTTGGTACCTAATTACAAAAAATAATAATGAATAGCTCACAGACGTGACAAGTAGGTTTATGTTCGTGTAAAAAATATCTCGTTGAGGTGCGACGCTATTCATATTGAACCGTTTTATTGTTGGCCAGAAGATACGAATAGTTTTGTTATCAGTTCAACTGGTAAACCTGCGCACCCGTTAAAGGAAAACAACAAAGATCGTCTTTTTACTCCACCAGTGTTGATGTTGAATGCTGCACCTCTCGTAAGAAAGTCATCCGACCATTAAAAACTAGTTTTCGAGAATCGGAGACAAAAGCAATTGTTTTGTAAATACAACATCGACATACGATCTGCCGCGAGACCGGCCCGAGCGTGACCGACTAACCGGCCATTAGGAACACTAACCGCGCCGTTTGTCGCGAAGCCTGAGCATCACGTCTAATTAAATGACAGGTGCGGATGTGTGCGCGCCTGCTCGTCCGGGCGTGACGTGTCGTGTCACCCTCCGTCACGACACGCGCGCTCGGCACGCGCGTGACGGCGACGTATCCGTCGGGGATATCCATCGGTAGTTGGCCATTTATCTCATTTTTTTCTCTTCGATTGACTTTCAAATATGGAGGAGGTTCTCGAAGTTCTCAGTTTGGGGGATAAGCGTGGAGGTGTGGTCGCGGAGACCCTGCCGACCCCTTCGAGAGTAGTGACTCCACTCCTCGGACGGATACAACTATTGATCCTTTATTAACCGTCCGAGCTACTCTCATGAACTTCCTGGTTGTCGAGGGCCGCTCGCTACGAACCTCCCATTAGGGAACTAGGGATACACCATTTAAAGCTATATATGGGAAAAATTAGATGATCCACCGAACATAGGTTTTATATTAAAATTGTTTTACGTATTTCGGATTTACGCGAGCATGAAAGAACCTGTAAAACCATAATCGATATGTTATGGTAATCGTCCGTCTCTATGTAAATCTGAATGCGTTACGTTCTCCTCACCGATACATACGAAAACAATACAGAACAGAATAATAATGATGTTGTGAGTGTCATGAATATGGGACCTCACTAAGTATCTCAGGAAGAGGCTGGATGCAGGTCGTTTCCAACCGGTCCTTATGAAGATCAATAGGGGAGGCATATGTCCGGCCGTGGACTTCATATGGCTGGGATGATGATGAATGAATAAATAAATAAGTCAACGGTTGAAATAAATTAAATCAACCTGGGTTCCGGGTATCTTCTGTTTGCGTTTCACGTATTAACGTTTGTCATTGTTTTATATACAACGAACAGTACCTAGGCATTTTGCAGAGTACAATAATGTTCTTAAAAACCTTGTCCGTATGTGCGTAGATCTTGACCCGTAAGCTGGCAGGCAACGCTGTAATCCGTAACATCCATGCGATGCCGTATTTGGCAAACATAGATCAGCTGGTCGCGCACACGCACGAGTCGGGCGACCTTCTCCAGCCCACAGTCGTGCCAGCCATAATAGCTCACGATACCCCGCAATACGACATACATTCGTTTATCTCGAGCAGCAGCAGCACCACCTCCTAACAACCGTGAATTTTTCCGCTCTGAGAATATTATAATATGCGTGACGATTTCCGAGCAAAATGATTAGTTCTGGTTTTAGATAGTCATTATTGTAAATCTCAAGCTTTCCATTTCCTTAGAATTATTTCCGCTGGCGGGTACTATGTATCCACATATACGCATTCAGAGAGGTCACCTTGACCATGAAACCTGAAACCCTATTCCTGAACTCGAAAGTATCTTCGAGAATATGTTGAAAAAAACGTGAATGTTTGAAAGCTTGAGCTCACCCTTATTGCGATATATAACGATCGCTCGCCCGAAGCGCCACGCTCGAGTCTCGAACAAAAACATCTCCGCCGCGAACCGATCGGTGTTACATTGTTATTAGGTTTTTGTGCCAGAGCTTCCTTTTCCCTTTTTTGTCGATTTTGAGTCGATACAGTTTTTTCATCGAGTGAAACTTGTGGTGGTTAACTACTGTTGGCGATTTGAAAGACTTTACCGAAATCGACCTTCGTCGAGTGAGATTAACGATCTGTTTCTACAGACGTAGACGGTTGGCCAATAACCGCTGCTCGTTGCTGCGCACATCACCGCGCGCGTTACGACAACGTGATTCTCTGGTGCGGTGGCGCGCGCCGCCGATGATGCCATTATGGTGTCGTCCATCGCCAATTGAAGCGACCACATATATATATATGCGCAATTTTATTTGTACTAAATAATTGTGCATTTTGGAAATAAGCATTCTTTCAAAAGAGTAAATTTTAAATAAGTTTAGTTAGGTACATACAGAACTATCTAAATACTAAAATACATACCAAATAAATACTAATATTATGTAAAAACGTAACGTAGTATCCGATTTCCATGCAAGCCGCTTCGATGTCGATTCGATGGCAATGAATGGAGATGGTAGCATCAGAATATGGTCGCGTCGCGTCGTTGATGCGCGCCACGAGCACGACACGCGGAGACCGTCCGCACGTCACAGAACTGTATGGACGAGCGACGACGCGGTCGCCGGAGTCGCTCCATCCCGTCTAAGGCGTAGGCCCGTGTCCGGACATAACAGCCTTCAGCGCATTCTTCCGATGATTTCTCTTTATGTAGGCGGCTGATCGGGCTTTGTAATCGTCCGCGTCGGCACGTTAATGTGTTTGCAGTTATTCTGTTATTCTTTAAAGTTATTGAAGGTACCGATATAGCCTATTGTTCTCATTATCTGGTAAAAAGTAGAACAAAACATCGGATTAACTATATTTTGTACGGCTTGGTTTTGCAAATTGAGTGATTATGTTTATGAAACAGAATAATAAAGGCTCTCATTCTCACGCCCCCGCACTAGAAGTCTCTGTGTCGTCGCAGCTATGGGCATACACAATTACAATACACAAACACCCATGCACATCACAGAAATATTTGCGCCGCGCCGGCCGGGATTGGAACCCGGGGTCCCGGGATCAGTAATCACGCTAATGACAACTGAGCCACGTCGGACGGCTGCACTTTCCCACACACTACATCAATGTTATCATTGGACTGATACATATATATGTATGTGTATATATATATATTTGGTACTTACTTACTTTGGTACCTATAAAGTTGTTCTTTTTTGAAAACATCGCGAAAGGTTTTGTAGCGACTATTTATTACAGTACACATTTGTACCTTACGCATGCGCCCGTCAATATTTGCTACGTCTACATTCAAATACATACACATAGGGGTAAATACCTGTTATCAGTCACCTAGCTCGTTACAACATTTACTGCGGCGGAAAGCGGGCGCGGCCGCGCTGCGTGCGCGCAGCCATCCATGAGACCGCGCGGGTTTCCTTGATGTTCATATTCTGCATTAATAACCAACAATGAAATCCACGTTTTAAATTATTATTTAGAGGTCATTGCTATATTTTTTTTCTAGAAGAAATGTAAAAACTTGAGTATTCTAATCTTTTGATGCACCAAAGAATCTAATCAAGTTTAATGACTAATTTGTTGGTTGCTGTGAACTGTATAGATAGGGCTGTGATTCCATTCAAATGAAGCCCATTTGGCTGTATTCGGCCCCTCTACGAGGACGGGAAACTCAATAGAACATTTAAATTGTCAATTTATTTAAAATATAAAACAGAAGCGCACATTTGTATGCACATGTACAAAGGGAACTCGCTGAGACACAGGTTCGCGCGTTCACCGTCAACAATGTCCCATTTGTAGCAGCTTCTCGTTCTCGGAACATTCTTCTCGAGGTCTGTGAGAGCGCGAGTATTCTGCGTGTCGACATTTGCTCTGCTAACGTCTAGTTCCTTCCGCGACCATATAACATCCAAAGCCAAGCTCGCACCAAGCAAAGCGGAACTTCACACTAAGACAAATACCTTTAGTATACAGAGCGCGCCATCACGCCTCACGAGGAGTAGGTACAGCTCTCACCTTTGGAACGGTGCACTTCAGTATCGACTTGAGCCTCTAGATTGCAAAACATCCAGAGGCTCAAAGGCTCATGCTTTGGTACGAGAGGTGTCGAGACATCAGAAGGTTTAACGAACCTCAAACGCACCGAACACCTAGAACCCTCAGTACGCGCAGAGATCTTGGCTCTCTGTGTATTTTCCAGTTCCCTGTTTATATATTTATGAAGTAGTATTATTTACTAAAAATAATTTGAACCTTTTTACGAATCTAAGGAGTAAACGCCACAAAAATAAAATTGAGATAGTTCCCCCACACCACTACTTATTATAACAGTGTGTTAGGTCAGGTTAGGTGCGGCCCCCGGGCTGTACCGTCACCTACCAACACTGATGCTGGAGTCAGAGTGCGTCGTTACGTTTAAACGGATACTGTGATACATTTGTTTGTTTTGTTTAAATAATAACTAATTAATATGATGTATTCAAAATGTGTGGTATATATACATAATTTTAAATTTGCATGTGTTAGTGAAGTAGTTCTACATTTGTTAAAATATTAATTATTTTAATTAAATTTGCATGCCAGTTTGGTGTAATGTGGAGCTCTATATATAAATGTTTATCATATAAAATCTGATCACTTTTTTTTATTTATAATAAGCTTACGTTTGACCACTGTCTCACCTGATGTTAAGTGACGACGCGGTCCAAGGTGTTGCACGTAAATTTAGAAGGAACCTATTCACTCGCGACCTGAAGACTCCGGGGCTGTATCTATCGGGGAACTCATCCATCACATCCAACATGGACGTGATGGATGAATCAAGCAAATAATTTTGGATTTGACTTTGACTTTGATTTTCTACCATAATATATACACAACGGAGATTGTTCTAACGATTCAGCATCACGGCTTAACCAGCGCACTAGCGCTCGAACGCTCGTCCACATGTTATTGACTCATGGGAGTCACATATTGTGCGATTCTACCAATTAACTATTGTGCGTTTTTGCTATACCCACAGCAGAAAAATGTGGAACGAGCTTCCTCTCTCGGTGTGCCCGAGCAGCTACTATATCTCTACAATGTCTCACTGTCAGTACATTAGCTTATCTGTACAGTGTAGTCGTCGGGTATCATACAGGTTTATTTAGCATCACTTACAAATTGCTCGCAGGACTCTTTCTAATTGAAGTAGCGTGGTAGACGCCGCCGCCGCCGCCGCCGCCCCAGACTGTATTGCAATACGATAAAATGGATTGGGCCAACGAGTAATATATGTAAATTAGTTTGCTCGAACAGTATGACTGTCTGTATGAATCTTCCAACTTAATGTACTGTCTATGTATTTATTGTATATGTCGACTCCTATTAAGTTTTTGATATCATTTAGTTTTAAATACAATTACATTCAGTTGAATTGCGTAGGATGCATCGATAAGCAATAATTGAATAGGATGATGTTGGGTTGAACCGGTAGCTATACATTCAGTAACTGTTAAAATGAGTGTGAGTTAAAATGAACGTACTTGGTTTTTATTTAATGGATAAGCATGTTACATAATAACCCATCAAGAAAAATATAAATCTGTACGAAAACGTTTTATTAAACTCTTCAATAGCACATTTCCTTACAAACGCTACATCTGTATGGTATATAAGAAAAACTCCTATTCTGATTAAATAGAGAGTGCTTGTTTATCAAACTTCTCAACATTATTACACAGATCAGAAAGTTTAATTTGATGAAGTTGGAAGACATACAGGAATCTACTAAAAGATATTGCATAAAATACTTATGCCTTTAAATTTAAAATTAAATTATATTTTCCATAATACCTTTTGAAATCCACGCTCTGATAGTGATGTACTGTTTAGGTGAAAAGAAAGCCTGAGCGGACCTGGTATGAGCGACTGTCCACCAGGCACACGGACAAGAAACAGTCGGACGTTCCCCTGCAGGTGTGACACCGACCACACTGCACTGGTCGCGGCGGGGCTTTGGGGATTGGATAATGGCGCACTAACCCGGCGGCGCTGGGACCGTCGTAACCGACCAGAATATCTGGGGATGCTACCGAGCTTTACCTATGCACAATATTGATGGACTCGACAGACGTCGTCGCACCCGACGCGACTTTGAGCCGTCCTTTTATATAAAGTTTCCAATATCGTTTCATCACCTATGGGGAAGGTCGCTGCGATGGATGGACCGAGTGAAGAAAGCTATTAATATTTTGCATAGTGTTCATTTCATATACCACGCTGTAAACAATTTAACCATTTGTAATAAAGCTTGAATTAATATAGTTAGTGTAGTGGTGGCAGGGTTAGTGGTGGCAGGGTTAGTGGTGGCAGGGTTAGTGGTGGCTTATTGATGAGGTCCAGGAAACGAGACCGCTTAGTGCGTGCGTCTGCACACCTGACGGATGCCACGCGCCGCGCAGGGCCCCGGCCGCCCGCCGCCCGAGGTCGACACAAACTCTTCGTTTTTAGGGCGAAAAATTACCGATCCCGAAAAAAATCCTCATTATACATAATCGTTGATTATTATTTTAAGTTAATGATTGACCAACAAACTGCATGCCTATAACAAAAGTGCTAACTTTCCTGTAACATGAAACTATTATGATAGGTACCTATATAATATGTAGTCTAGTATATGTAGTGCCGTTCTTGCGCGTGAGCGCTCAAGTACCTACCGGAGGGAGCGATATATAATGTGTAGGTACCTAGCTATAGGTACATAAGACACGTCCAGACTCGACGTCGTCTCATGCTTCCGGTTGTTGTGGATTATGGTGAAACCGGCTGCGGCCCGCGGTTTGACCCGCGCGCCGCGCGCCGCCGCCGGGAACGGGAAACGCACTCACGCTGGTGTTAATGCTTTATAACTATTAAAAACATTACAGATACAAGTGTGTCGCACAGCACGCTAGCGACGCTGCCGCTAATGTAGGATCGAATGAGTGAATGGTTATAATGGTTATCGCGTCCGTGCAGGTGGTGAAGGTGTGCCCGGAGCGCGGCGCGGTCCAGGTGTACAACCCGAAGGGCCAAGACAAAGTGTTCACGTACGACGCCGCGTACGACTGCCGCGCCGACACGCAGACCATCTACGATGAAATGGTAAGCTTTCTCAAAACTACACTACCTACCTAACTTAGTGTACTTTCCTACTTTGGCTCGGCCAAAAAAATCAAAGCAAATCCTATACATTATGTTTAAAAATAAATGTGTGATTGAAAATGGTGAGTGATATAGTGATATGTGAGCGCAATAGTCAGCCTAATCTGGTTTTGGTGCAGTCCGCGAGTGTGTCGCGCGCGCCGCCGCCAGGCGTCCGATGGTACCTGCCGAGATACCGACCTTACAGATTAATGCTAAGCCAATGTTATTGTTCTGTGGACCTCAATGTTTTCGATGTTGTTCTTTTGGTACGCTTTCAGCCTTATCTGCCCAACCGAGCACTACCATATTGCATATCCTAAGTACCTGTTGTTAGTAAAGGTGAAGCCAAAGGGCGAAGCGAGGCTTACAATAAATATATGTTTGTAGGTATTGGAGGAGTGCACTTCTCCCTATTATAGTGAGATGAGTGTACCGTCCCACGGTCCACTCCGGTCGACGGTCGACGGTCGACGTGTATGTTGGCGCTCGTCTGGTGCTTTTTATTATTTGACGTCAGGAGGAGAAGTGCGATCAAATCACATTCTAGCTAAATATACTTCGGTTCAGTGCCGTCCGCCGCGGCCGCGCTCGCCCGCGGGCGGGGCGGGGCGGGCCCGGGAGCCTGCGCACGCGCGAGATCGACTATAGTGACGTCCACATGCTTTGACTCGATAATATTCTTGTACCCATGTTACTTGTCGTCATTAGGGTAAGGCCACGGGAAATTGTTCAATAACACACTTGAAATAATATAACACAACAGAAAATAGTAAAGCGTAGTACACATGATTGATCAAATAATACCTATAACACAATATAATTTACGTAAAAAAAAAAAAAAAAATACAGTAGAACCTCGTTAAGTCGAACCTCGATAAGTCAAAAACCTCCAAATCTCGAAAAAATGTTTTGTTCCCTTCCCTTAAAACACCAAAACCTCCATTACTTGAAACCCTCTGTTAATCGAAATAATCACCGAGTCCCTCCAAGCCATTTTGGTACATATTTTCACTCTATAACTCGAAAAATTAAATTTGACCTCTGTATCTCGAACATAGGAACGCTTTATTTTACAACCTTTACAACTTGATCATTTGGAATTTATTATCTCTATTGTTCGAACAAAAATAAGTTACCGACTTTAAGAACTTGCCGACAATGTGAGTACACTATTGTTTCTTAGAAAACATTTTAGGAGTATACAATAATAAATTTATGACTCATGGAAACACGTGTTTGCTTGCTTTGTGTCAGGTGTTCAATTTTGATTCCCTGTGAAATTTAGCTAAGCCAGTCATTTGTTTTCGACTTAAATACCGTCAGAAGTAGTTTGGTTCTACTGCAATACACATCAATTAGTACAACAGTTAACATGAGTGCTGTGAAACGTAAACTAAAAACTTTGAGTCTTGCTGAAAAATTAGAAGTGCTCGAAGCTGTGAAGAGCTGTCAAAAAAAGAAAGATGTTGCTGAACAATTTGGCCTGCCAATGAGTACTCTTTCAACAATAATAAAAAATGAATCAGACTTTTTAACAACTTATTAACAGACTTGTATTAATGCCATATTTATTATTTTAAAATGATTTGAAATAATGTTGATTTATAATATGTAAATAAAAATATGTTTGTCACCTCTGCAAGTTGAATTTTTATTTATTTTACCTCTCTCACTCAAAATTTATAAGAATAAACCTCAAACTCTTTATGTCGAATCAAAATCCGCCTAAGTCGAAATCCTCCATAAGTTGAAAACTCGAATTTTTTGGCGTCTCCCTTGATGTTCGACTTATAGAGGTTCTACTGTAATTAATACTAAAAATCTTTATTAGACCATAATGGTTATAACGAAATGAGATTCGTTTAAGTATTCTCACCATTAACAGACAAATATAGGGACACATATTACACTTAATAATCTACTCACAGTGTACGAAGGAGTCTATTGCTGTGTAAGGTTTCATAGCGGCGCGTTTAGGAATTTAAGGATCAATAATATAACTATAATATTACTTTTTTATACTGTATGAATCCGGCGTTAGACCAGTATCTCACTTGATGGTCGTGACGATATAAAATCTGCTATTTCTTCCAATTTTTTTAAGCTCTCTCCGCGTTTGATTTCTTCTGCGCTAAATATTTGTTAAGATCCCTTTGAGTCTTTCCGTATACAACTTGTGCCTTTCAGCTAGCGTCATTGGTATCTGGCAAAAAGTAAATTATACACTTCACCGGCAAAGCTTAACAAATAAATAAGACAATTCCAGCACCCTACAAAAATCATTTATGCAGACTTGGCACTAATTATCAAGGTTTTTTTATGGCTTCAAACATTTTGACTACCGCTACCGCTAGGCCATCTTCAACAAATTTTTAAATGTGAACTAGGCTTAACGTATTTTCTTGTGTGTTGCGTAACACAAAACGTAACACGCGACATGCGGGAATATTAAACACACGCAAAATTATAACCTTTTTCTGAAATAAAAACTTTTTTTTTTATCACACTTAAACCCCCCTGCACTAGAATTCCCTGTATCGCGGGAGGCTTAGACACACACATTCACTGCACAGAAACATCCAAGACCCGGGACAAACATCTACACTCATCGCACAAATGTTTGCCCTTGCCGGGATTCGAACCCAGGGTCCCGGAGACACAGTAGTCATGTCACTGACACTAACCACTGCGCCACGGCGATCGTCGGAGTTTTAAAACAGTCTAAATGCTTAGGTATGCTTGTTTTTGTATGGAAGCTGTAATAAAGCTAAATTATAAATCGAAAATTTACATGAATAAATAAGATATTATTATATTTGATGTGCGCCGCGCTGGGAAGGAACCTTTAAATATTGATGAACCAGAAATGGTATTAGAAATAATGTACTATATTTATTTAAGTTTTAATTTATTTAGTATGGCCCACGTTTTAGTTTTGTAATGATCATTTTTTCGTGGCCTTACCGATTAGGCGATACGATGCTTATGAAAACCCTGGCGGTGGTGCGGTGGTGCGGTGGTGCGGTGGTGCGGGGGTGCGGTGGTGCGGGGGTGCGGTGGTGCGGGGGTGCGGGGGCGGCGCGCGCGAGACTAATAGTTATTCTATCCGAGTTGAGTAGTTTACACAGAAAGACAGATAGGTATGAGTATTAAAAAAATGCTTTTGTGAATTAATTGTTAGCCCAAAACATTTTGTTGTAGTGTATACAATACATAGAACTTCACGGTTTCGTTTGCAAACTTATATTAGTGTGAGATCAGACTAATATAAGTTTAGAGCAGCTGTTTAAGCAGATGTTATGTAAACTGCGAGAATGTTCTGGTAATCTTTAGCTTGCGATAGTCTAAGGGCTGTTATATAAATCAATCGTGACACCTGCTACTAATAGGTACTTAGGTATCTTATTATCGGCATAGCGGCATCGCCTGCGTTCAATCTGTGAATGTGCAAAGTACCGCGCGCGGGCGGCGGGCGGGCGGGGGGCGGGCAGCCGTGCGCGGGTAACACGGCAACGCGTATTTGTTGGCTGAAACCAGTGAAAGCGCCAATTAATATGAATTTCTTGACGTAATTCGTTTTCAGTGAATCGTTTGTTGTGTTTCGTTACGATTGTTTAAGTTATTATAATATATTATATGAAGTGAAATCTTACGTCGCCAGTAGTCGGCGCAGGAATAACCGACGTTTTTGTCCGTTGGTGTGCCATTTGACACCTGTCAACCTGTTCCCAGAATATGCGGCCGGTTCACTCCAGCAGCCCCACGGATATGTCACGTGACATACGCGCCCGAGAAACTAATCCCCTCAACTCCAACAACAAATCACTGTATTGTGGATAAATGACACTGTTTAAAAAGTAAATTGTACCGACGACGATTTAAACGTGTAATCGGCGGGGTTTGTAGCATGCCTTATCATCTTTACGTAATTACGTACAGCTAGCTAGCGTGACATTAATATTCTGATTTGGTCTCATTCTGTATTTTCTTCTCGAAAAAAAAGAGAAGTTATACAATGTTAGCCCGGAGTAATGAGTGTCGGCCGCCTGTCGCTCGCCGGACCGAACCGTACCCTGGGCCTGAGCCGCCGTCGCCGTCGCGGTCGCGGTCGGAGTTCGTCTCGTTATCGAATCGTCAGTGGGTAATCGGTAAAGAATGTCTAGTTCCCTGGCGGCCGCTACCATACCGCTACCCTACTGGTATAGGGATCATCGCCGTGTTACATGAGCGGGCCGTCACTGGTATGTAGAGGACCGGGTGCTGCAGGGGGAGGGTTACATTAGCCACGACGCAAACGTATGACGTCATGCCAGCGTTGTTGAACATATTTTATCAGAATGGTCGGGAGTTTCTCGTCGCCTCTAGTTGTTTTCGAACGCTGTGCTATGTTTATTTGGTATTTATTGGGAATCGGCAAGCGTTTGACCACCGCCGCACTAGTGTTCGCACATTAGTTACGTTCATTTTTTGACTTTGAGACGTTTTAGGTGTAGCGAGAGTTCCTCTCGCTCGACGTCCCTGCGACCAACACGTGAGATGCGTTATAGTTACAGTAGGAAACCGTTTATTTGACTAAATGTCACACGATGTTGTCTTCTCCACACTCGCCGACACGAACTTGACACATATTCGCAACACCCACGAGTGCGCACGCGCCAGCGCACAAATAATTGCGCGCGGTTCCGCCTACCGCTCGGTCATGTCTATAAAAACCGGAAGGAATCACCGGCATGTGTATAACTGCATCCCACACGTTATCATTCATCGTTTGGTCGTAAACGTACCTATCCGCCGCCGTAAACGACACGTTTCTCGGCGAACCAATGCCCGAAATGTAACATGGCCACTTATACGAATCGCCGATTTTTAACAATTCGCAGTCCTCGGTTTCACTTTTATTGTTTCACCTTGGAACTGGCCAAGGTCTTGTGTGTAAGTTGACCGTCAATAAAGCACAAGGACACAATCACCAGGTATATTTTAAATCACAATGAGTTTAATTATTAATTTATCCTACTTTTATTTTCAACTATAATATATATCACTTTACACTATAGAATACACTGCACTTTATTATAACACACTTTACACTATAAAATACACTACACTTTTATTGCAATACACTTGACACTATAAACGATATATACAAGTAGAGTGACCGTTCTCTCCAAGTTCTAAATTCCAACTGTCCTAACATGCCACTTCCACACGCCACCTCGCCATTTTCCAGTGCAGCCAACTATAAGGCACTGACCAATGGCGACACAGCTAACTAAGCAGACCTTCCGTTTTAAATACACTGGTAACAAGCTGACAACTTACTAAAATAATATACAAGTCAAATCCGTTCTAATAATAAGCATCTACAATGCTAATACAGATGGCGTTGCTATCGAAACTACACCTAATGACTTTCAGTCATGCCAATATATAATATAATAGGCTTCCACGAGCACAGGATAGATGGAAGCACTGACAGGCGACAACATCCGGCCCTCCTGCACACACAGCCGTCCTCGGGTGTGTTGTAGTCTGGTGCATTTGCTGTGAACGTAATAATACTGTTTTAATCATTTAAATTATATAGCTTAAAAAAAATGCCATTTCATTTGTGTGTCTGCATCAGTTATTCCATCGACGGTTAACAGATTCAGACAAGCACAAAGTATTATTGTTACTAAATAAGAGGACAACTCTGCATTGCCTAGATTTACTGTTCCATCGATCGGTCAGCATAAATGGGCAATGACACCGTTAGATTTTCAATAATGTATTAATAATTCACAATAGGAACTCAGTATGTTAATCAATATCAATGGTTTTCCACAAGGCGTTATTTTTGCCAACACATAACCCAAGGTACAATTCACCATAGATTTTGATTTTTTTTTTTTTAGGTCTTAAGTAATAACTTCACACTCACACTGTTATGTTGTCATTACTCAATTTAATCTCAAAATATCAATACATCATTGTTCGGAGCAAATGCACTTGACAGATAAAATAAATTCAATAAATAATATGAGTACTTGTTTATATTATACCTGACAACATCCTTGGCTTTCCTTGCGGCTTTTAGTTATTCAGTCATATAAATCCGCCAATCGTATCCAAGGTTTCATGTTTTCTACACATGTAGTGCCCTCATAACGTCTCGAAGTTCGCTCAGCCCCCCTCATGTCTGTCACCTTGTAGCGGTCATGTCCTAATATTTCTGATACCTGAAATGGTCCTTTAAACAATGGCATTAGCTTGGTACTTTGACCTTCATTAGATTGGCTAGGTATTTTTAACACCACTAAGTCACCTACATTATATACTCTAGCTTCTTTACGCTTAGAATCGAACATTTCTTTTTGTTTATAGGCATTCGCTTTAATGTTTTCACTAACATTTTTTTCTTAATAATGTTACATCGACTGATCTTTCTTCGTTGTCATTATCATCGTATTTGTCCGAATCTGTTTGAAGTCTGTATCCAAAAAAAACTTCACTAGGTACTGCTGAAGTCGTTTTATTTATTGTACTATTAATTCCTTGTTGAATATTTGAGATTTGTTGGTCCCATTTATTATTTTCAGTATTAGCGCCCATACTACGGAGAGCTTCAAGGATCGTGCGATTGTAACGCTCAACTTGCCCGTTAGACCTTGGTATACCGGTAGCTATCACATGGTGTCGAATATATTTGTCCTTGCAGTAATTTACAAATAGTTGAGATGTAAACGCACTGCCTGCATCACATACAATTCGCGACGGATTGCCGAACACCTTGAAGATTTTGTTTAATTCATTTATGACTACCAGACTTTTTGTGTTTCGAACGGCAGAAATAAACACAAATTTTGTAAATGAATCTACTGAGACTAGTAAGTACATATTTTTTTGTGTTGTTTTTACAAACGGACCTAAATGATCAATATGCAGTGTATGAAACGGTCGTGCATATTTTGGTATTGGAAATAATTTTCCTTCCTTTTTTCCTTGAATGTTTTTCGAATATATACAATTTAAACAGTTTTTTATATATTTACGTACTATCTTCCTCATTTTAGGGAACCAATAAAATCTTTTTATTCTCTCTATAGTTTTGTCTGAAGCGAAATTATTAAATTAATTTCCTAATTATTTGCCAGATACATTGCTTTGGGACTAGCCACCGTCTGCCGTACTCAGTTCTGCGATATACTTTATTACCTAATAATTCATACTCTTTATATATTTTTTTGTTTGACTCGGCATCTCCTGACTCCAAGGTTTCTCTAATAGTACAAATAGCTGAATCTTGTAATTGTACAGACAACAGCCAGTCCCTTTCTGTGATAGCCATCACACTTTCATTTGACGTGGAAAGAGCCGGGTCTTTAATTGGATTTCTACTTAAAGCATCAACATGTTGCATCTGGGTGCCAGGTCTATGTATTATATCAAAGGTAAACTCTTGAGTTAATAAAACCCATCTACCTATCCGAGAATTGAGATCTTGTTTGTTAATTGTGTACTTTACCGCATTGCAGTCAGTAATAATTTTAAAAGTAGAACCTAGTAAATTGTGTCGGAATTTCCGGAGTCCTACCATTATCGCTAAAAACTCTAGTTCGAATGAATTATATTTTTTTTCTTCGTTAGAAGTTTGCCTACTGTAAAAATGTATTGGCCTTTCTCCTTGATCAGTGATTTGCGTTAAAATACATCCTACACCATCTCTACTCGCATCAGTGTATAGTATCACCGGTAATTTAGGATCAAAAATATTCAAAGACGAATTTTGTGTCAACTCATTTTTCAAAGATACAAACGCTTTTCTTTCATCTACACCCCACATCCATGCAACCCCTTTTTTTAAAAGATTGGTCAAAGGTTTAGACATAATTGCACAGTTTTTAATAAATTTACGAAAGTAATTTATCAATCTTAAGAACTGTCGTACTTGGTGAACAGTTTTGGGTTCCGGGTAACTTTCTATTGCTTTTAACTTTTTTTTACCCGGACGAACACCCTCATAAGATATTTCATACCCGAGAAAGTTGATATATTTCCGAAAAAACTGGCATTTATCTAGATTTATCGTTAACCCGTTGGTTTCTAAGAGTCCTATAACTACCTCTAGTTGTTTGATATTCTCATCAATTGATTCAGTAGCAATTAAAAGGTCATCCATATAACATATTACTTTGTTAAAACGTAAATTTCCCAGAACAGTGTTCATTAGTCTTTGGAATACTGATTGAGCATTACAAAGACCAAAAGGCATCCTAGTAAACTCGTAATGCCCGTCAGTTATGAATGCTGTTTTGGGAATAGAGGTCTCACTGACATTAATATGATAATACCCACTTTTTAAGTCAAGCGACGTAAAATATTTGCAACCACGTAATTTATCTATCAATTCATCTACGATTGACATAGGGTATTTTTCTTTAACTGTTATTTTGTTCAAAGATCGATAGTCCACACATAACCTCTTCTCTCCATTCGCTTTATCAACAAGTATTACAGGACTAGCGTATGGTGAGCAACTATCCCTAATTATACCATTTTTAAGAAGATCGTTAATAATTTCTCGCGTAGCATTCTTTTCCGATTCCGACATCCGATATGGACGATGACTTATAGGTTTATTAGTAGTAAGTTCAATATCTAACTCAACGCAAGAGGTTTGACCTAATGTAGTTAAATCTTTAGCAATGACCCGAGGGTGTTTAGCAAATATTTCATTAAGTCGTGATGTATGGTCAGATTCAGAGTTAAGCATAGCAGTTTCAATCAATGTCACTTGTTCGCTAGTGACTGGACAAAATACTAGACTATTCCCTACTCGTGTATACATAAGATTTTTATCTTCCGTAAAATTCCTCCCAATAAGTATTGGACACCCCGTTAGATCATCAAAAAGATACAATATAATATCGAGCTTTGCATCATCTATTTTGAGACTCACGTTTACCCCTTGAGTAACTTGTGAAATTAAATCTTTTTTAAACCCAGTCAACAAAATTGGCTCTTTTAACTCAAATGGTAACAAATTTAATCTGTGCGCTAGACTTCTAGTAATGAGAGAGCACCCACTTCCCATATCAATGAAAGCTTGATGTTTACATCCATTCATCTCTATTTCCTTAAAAAATTTATCTTTAGAGCTATTTACAGACACTAATTTAACCTCAGCATCTTTTTCAACCTTATGTTTGGGCTTATTTCTACATACATTTTCTACGTGACCAATTTTTTTACACACATTACACTTAACGTTGGTTCCCAAAGGGCAATCGAATTTTTTGTGGCCTATTTCACCACAGCAAAAGCAAGTGTACGTATATGATGCACTACTCGATGATGGATCACTTTTACTTAATGTCTCGCCTTTCTTGTCTGAGTATTTGGCAAGAAATGATCGAGATACTTGTTTGGAATTACTACTTTGCTTAATTGCAAGTTTTTGTTCTACTGGTACCGAAACTGAATAAGTTTTACCGTGTAAAAATGATGACAATTCGTCACAGTACCGAAAATTACCAGCTTCCGCAGCCTTACATATGTTTTTATCACCAATAGTCCCCACGATTATCGATATTATGTCTTGTTCGGAAAAAGATAACCTTAACCTATCTATGCGTCCCTTTTGCTCAAAATAAAATTCATACGGCGATTGACCTCCAGAAGGTTTAACCTGCATCAATTCTTTCAACATACAGTATACGTTCCGGTTTACTTGAAAAGTATCCAACATAACGTCTCGCCACTGCTTCCACTTCCAAGTTGTCCATCGTGTTTCATTTTTTTGAAGTGAATCATACCACGTTTTAGCGGTACTACGTAATTTTTGCAAGGCTTGATACTTTATTACACGATCGGACCACCCAAAAGCCCGAGCATTGGCTTCAACTACATTTATCCACATTTTGATATCGTCTACTAGAGGGTCAAATTCAGGTACAACTGAAGATAGTAAAACAGTTTGACTCACTGCAGGTGACGCACATCGTGCGCGTTTCACTTTTCTGTGTCTCCGACGATCCTCCTCCGAACTGCTGCTCGATGTCCGCGATCGCTTAGGGCTCGGTGTGCACGCGGAGCTGGATGACGTGGTCGAGGTTCTTCTAGTCTTTCGCTTCTTCGTTCTTTTACTGCTTCGCGGCATGGCGTGTTTTCAATCCCACTTCTGATGTAAGTTAACCGTCAATAAAGCACAAGGACACAATCACCAGGTATATTTTAAATCACAATGAGTTTAATTATTAATTTATCCTACTTTTATTTTCAACTATAATATATATCACTTTACACTATAGAATACACTGCACTTTATTATAACACACTTTACACTATAAAATACACTACACTTTTATTGCAATACACTTGACACTATAAACGATATATACAAGTAGAGTGACCGTTCTCTCCAAGTTCTAAATTCCAACTGTCCTAACATGCCACTTCCACACGCCACCTCGCCATTTTCCAGTGCAGCCAACTATAAGGCACTGACCAATGGCGACACAGCTAACTAAGCAGACCTTCCGTTTTAAATACACTGGTAACAAGCTGACAACTTACTAAAATAATATACAAGTCAAATCCGTTCTAATAATAAGCATCTACAATGCTAATACAGATGGCGTTGCTATCGAAACTACACCTAATGACTTTCAGTCATGCCAATATATAATATAATAGGCTTCCACGAGCACAGGATAGATGGAAGCACTGACAGGCGACAACATGTGGGATTTGTTTTTATAACAAATGATGGTTAGACGGCGGAGTGTGGGCGGTGACCTCGCCGTCACGCCGCCGTCACCGCCGGACGAGCGCGAGGGGCTCGGAGACAACAGACGGCCGAGGAGCCTTTATTCAACTGGTACCTAATAAACGTTTGAACCGGCGATAGCTAACCTAGCTGTAACCGCTGACGGACGCTGGTTCGATCCTCACCGACGGTTTGAGCTTCCGGAGAACGTAGCATTGTTATCGATTTCCCAGCATGGTGTCCGAGTACCCGCCTGGCTAGCTACCTCCCTCAAGTTTGAAAAACTGTCGCCAAACACACGGTGTGTTCGGGCAGCAGTCCTGCAGAGCCAGTGAGCATTCTAGGTCTAGCGTGATAACATCTTCGACCGCATCGTCACCGACCATCGAGTGAGATATTAGTCAAATGCTAGATCTATACAGTAGAAAAAAAAACGAGTATGCATATTAGTCGGTTTAAACCTTGGTGATCGATTACAACTAGGTATTTTCTGTTAATGCCGTACCTCCCGCGACTCGACACAGGCGATCCTACTGCTCATATTATTGGTGGCTTTCGTTATAACCTATATAGGACGAGTACTAAATTACAAACTTATGCTTTAAAACACAATTGGAATTAAAAAACAACTCTAACAAACAGCACACACATATGTATACGAGATCTTGTGTCAGTGTTTAACATAATATCTTTCATCTATGTTAACGTTAAACAATTCGTCAAATGTGTAAAAGATTGCTCGATAAGACAACGATTAAGCTTGAATTTATAACATTGAACACTGGGAGCTGGTGTCACAGTATTAGGCGGCCCACTATGCCTTATTCTACACACCCGGTGAACTGGTGTAAAGCTATTATCATATTCCCTAAAGGTCACTGGGTGTAACATTACAATGATCGTTCCCGTGTGTTGTTGGTGACCGGGTGACGCCCGCGCCCGCGCGCCGGTCGTCACTGACGCACGCGCGTGTGTCGGAGCGGCTGACGCGCGCGCCGACACCAGCGCTCGTGTCGGCGGCGCGGCTCGCGAGAAACGTGATCGCGCTGGAGACGGGCTATTGTGACCAGCGTTTACGATCTCTTCAATGATCGAGTGTTCCTTTAATCGCCTTTTGTCCGAGGTGACGCACGTGTGCTTATTATTTTATCTTTTGTTGTACATTGTACTTGTATTATTTGTTGCAAAACGAGTGACCTAGATTCCTTTTAGATCGACTGAGTTTTCTAGTACCTTGTAGTCTATCTTTCATAATCTGTCTTCTGGTTAATCGTCATCATTTTAGCCGAAGGACGTCCACAGGTCGACATAAGCCTCCACATTGTACCCCACGAGAACTGGTGGAAACCGAGACTACCCAGTCGGAGTATTGCACGGCCCTTGCCACTCGGTGGGCTCCACTCGAGAACATTTCGACCCCCTCGGCCATCGGTTCTCCGTTATATGTCCCCTTAAATTCGTCGGGCTGTGTGTAGGTACTTCTTTCGCGGATCTCATTTCTCTTTCAATTCCTTAGAGAGCCTGTAGCTAGTTTTACCGTCCTTGTGTTCTGAGGTGGGTTTGTCGCCTGGTAATAGGTGGTCAGGTCGTTTATGTTCCCCCTGCCGCGCCAGAAGGGGGGGGCTTGTGTCCGTCGAGTGTGTGTATGTATGTATACTATGTGTTGCTGTAGATAAGTTCATAGTCGAATCTATTACAGTTCGCTCGTGGTCGTAGCGCCGAGTAGAGCACCACTGTGTGCTACCAGAACCACAAGGTAATAAATCATGTATCATGTACAACGGTGTATGGCGGTGATTCGGACACCAGGATAAACTGACATGTGACCGCATACATTATAAGGGACGATCATTGCGACGGCGGCGCGCGAACGCAATAACGCTACTCTTTGTTTAATGTTTTAGGGCCTGTACTATATTAAGTATATAATAATGAGTTGTTGTTACATGTATGTATGTGTATTGGGCCATCGCGGCACTGATGGCAGTATTGTATAGTATAATGATCGGTGTATGTGTGGTGTGTCAGGTCCGGCCGCTGGTCGCGTCCGTGCTGGACGGGTTCAACGGTTGCGTGTTCGCGTACGGGCAGACCGGCACCGGCAAGACGCACACCATGGAGGGCTCCCCCGAGCACGAGGGCGTGATCCCGCGCGCCTTCCGACACATCTGGTCGCACATAGAGAACAACGCCTCGCCCGACGTCACGCACCTCGTCTCCTGCTCCTACGTCGAGCTCTATCTGGAGGACGTCCGGGACCTGCTCGCCAAGGAGGTCTGCAAGAAGCTCACGATACGGGGACAGGTGAGGGGCGCACGCGAGCGCGCGGTGTCTGTGCAGTCGCGTCTTACTCAGTCTTTTAGGATCGAGGGAGCCATTTGGCTGATGCGACCGACACAAATATAAAAAATAAATTTTAACAAAAAATGCAACCGACTTCAACACTCAAAAGTGTGAAATAACTTGTTGAAGTCGGTACCATGATAGTTCACACAAAAGTTACTATAATCACAATATTGTGTTCATGGTACCGACTTCGACAACTTATTTCACACTTTTGAGTGTTGAACTCGGTTGCATTTAAAAAACAAAATATTTTTCATTCTTTTCTACTCACGGGAACAATTAATTGTCATTGTGTGTTCTGCGATGTCTTCAACCGCGACAATAATATCATCAAGATACGCGTAGCACTTTTCAGTTATTGGAGTATAACTCAAAAACGGCTTGTCCGATTTTGATGAAATTTGAATGGGACCACCACGGAAGGAAGGGAGGATCATCAAAATCGGTTCATAAACGACGAAGTTATCCGCGAACAAAAAAAAAATATATACGGTCGAATTGAGTAAACTCCTTTTTTGAAGATCGGTCAAAAACAAGATTTTTTAAAAGAAAAATTCAAATATAAACATGTCGATGCTGCCATTTAACTGTAGAATATGAAACTTCAATGTCGTGAAAGGACAGTGTCGTATGTTCGGTGCCCGCCCGCCGCAGAACTCTGACATTTTTTATCGATTTCAATTAGATTATTAGTTACGTGCCGAACGATTCCAAATACATACAGATCGAAATCTCTTTGATTTAAAGAAAATGTTTGGTTTTTTACAAATAAATAAAAGCCATGTATTTATTAGACGTCTCAATAATGAAACAATTTCTTATCCATAGCTAATATTCCCCGTCGCCATTACCATAATTATAATTATATTTAACAACGCGTTTTCACAAGCCAGTACCACAGTCGGCGCAGTTTGCCGAGACGACAATCGGGTATAGCTCGCACAACAGTTACTACGCAATATCAGCTCGCACCTGTAGTACCTACCTATACTAACATTGACGCGACGGCGCGGCGACGCGCTTCCTCGATTGTTGTTTACAAAGGGCCGTGTACACTACACGACCAACGTGCAAGATGTCGCATTCAAATGTTTATATAGTTTACAAATGAGTAAGTACTCAACTACTCAGTACACGCGGCGCGGCGCGGCCCGGGCTTCGCTCGACACACGGACACTGTCGCCGCCGCACTCAATCGATGCGACAATCGACCCGCCGCGGTACATCTTAGCGACGATCGTGTGAGAAACCGCTTGCGGCAGCAGGGGCTCGTTTACTGTTTCACTTTCGTAGAAATTGTATTCAAATGTTTTGATTCTGTAGCAAGAAAATACACAGAATATAATCAGCCGCTACGTCCCCGCTGCTCGACACGGGCTTTCCTCTCTACCAGAGGAGTATCTACAGAGTGTAATCAACACTCAGACAACTACTGACCCACGGTGACGTGCCTTCGGAGTCGTGGAACCGTTGTGATGCAAGGCCACAATTGGTTATCAATACGAGTCGTGAAAGCAGAGTTCGTTGTTTCTCTCAGTTCTTCCTTAAGAGTCGTTGGTGCAGTCTGCTCATAGCCCTTTGTAGAATAGCTTCCCGATTAACTGGAGTAAAGCTTATGTATGTTAAAGGGACATAGACGAATGAAAGATTATTGGTGATGAAGAATATTTATTGTATAGCGTTGATTACATCGCTATACAATATTATTCACCACCATACAGACGCTCATCTGTCAGGGTGTTATAGTATATCACTGAACGACGGCTTCGACACGAAATCAAGGAGCTTCATCCACTCGTTTGATGGTCGCGTGTGAGGCGAGGTCTGCAGGCGTCGCAGCCTCGGCGACCCATTCAGGTATGTGCTCGCTCATCCGTCAGATCAGTTCAGGAGGTCCCCGTCGGCCGGGGGGCGGTCGTCGCCGTCTGTGACAAACGCGACTTTACCTACTTCGTAATTAATGAACGCCATTTGTGCTCAAGGGAACAACATATGTACAGTTAATACATGACACATGTATGTAATACAATGGTGAGATTTGTCATTTAAAACGATGAATCAATCAAAATAACAATATACATGTCATAAAATCAAGTTTATTCATAGTTTGGTTCGTAGGTATGTATAATTTTACCTGTCAATTTATTCCTAATACAATAAAATTGTTCATAATTATAAATCGACTATTTACCTCCGTTTGTATTAATTAATAAAATAATTATAATTTATAGTATAATACTAATAATTATTTTGAATTATCATGTCATTGATACACGGTGAGATTGATTTAGTATACACATCAAAAACAGACATAATAATTAATTATAATATGAGTATGAGTTTATGCGCGCATGACATTTATAAGTCGATATATACCTACTGTAATTTATTAAATAAAGGTTCGTAATAAAAAACATGTTAACACCTGCCACAAAGTGTGTAAAGGCGCCTACGACACGTCAGTGTCACGGCCGCGATAGCGATCACGGTGACCGCCGCCGCCGTGCACCTATCGAGCGCTCCGCACGGCGCGCTGTCCGCGGCTAAAACGCGCGCGATACTATGTTTATATGTTAGTTTATTTGTTTCTCAACACTTTTCAACGTTTCAATACATCTATTAATTAGTAACAAATGTAAACATTTCATTCCAGTACGAATTTCAATGATTTCAGTTGTAGACGAGGATCCTTATCTCCGTATATACAGTCAAATCAACGACGATCACGTAACGACGCGACCGCGACTGCGACAGCGACCGCGACCGCGCCACTCAACTCAATGTTGGGTGTTGTAGTAGCTTACATGGACTTCTGACGGTTACATTAAATTGTTTGAGTATCTATTTTAAGAAATGTATGGTGAGCTCGTTATCTTTAAATAATTAATTGTATCGATCAGTATCGCGTATCGGTCGCCGCATACGCTAGACTTTAATAAAACCCACTTCATTCCTAGAGCAACTGTAACTCGTATTGTAATAGGTGAAGGTCCATTATCGCTCGTTATCTATGTGTACGTATAGTGTGAACTGTGACGTCATGTTGATAATCCATTTTTACTACCGAGTATTATTTTATTTTGTTGAGTGATGGTTTTACGGTGTGCCATTTTGGATCGGTGCGGCCGGCTAGTATTTCATGAAAGGGTTCGTGCTGGTGGGTATCACCTCAGTTTCTGCCGTAAAGCATTAGTGTGCTAAAGATAGCCCAATTGTATCCAACCCGGGCTCCTTTGTCGCCCACAGGTCAAGGGAAATGCTTTGTCAAAGGTCTTTACATCATTAACAAAACATATGTACCTACATATGTTTAGATTACATTTGAATGTTACATTGTGATTTTAAAATGGTCGAATACAACCGACATCCTGCGCGCACACATTGTACGATAAAAAAATATTTAGTTCCTATTGTACCGCGATCGTCGTCGTGTTGTGGCGGACGCGTGCCGTGTGACGCTGTGTCGAGGCGAGTGACGCCCGTCGGGTCGCGAACCTCGCATTGTACTGGATCAGCTGTGTGTAGAAGTGCGGGGTGCGGGGTTGGCGCGGTCACACTCGGACACGCGCCTGCTGGTCGCCGCGCGCTGCAGCGTCCCTCGGCTCAGCGGTCAACGCGGTGCACACAATGTACCACAATACACTTTTATATCCCTCTCCGCTGTGGGAATACAATGGCCCTTATTCTGTTAATCACACGAACTAGCTAAAATTCACTAAAATTCCTCAAAATGCTCGTATTCTATTTACACTTAAATTCAAATAAGTATTTTCTGGTTCCAACAGAAGAATCTCGTTCTCAAACTGGGTATTCGCCCACCCTCAAGTTTGAAAAACTGTCACCAACACATAGTGTGTTCAGGCAGCAGTTCTTGAGAGCCAGTGAGCATTCTAGGTCTAGCGTGATAACACCTTCGACCACATCGTCACTGACCATCAAGTGAGGCAAAACAATAGAATAGTGGTCAAAACGCTAGCTAGAACTATAAAGTATAAAAAAGAAATCACTTTGATCTTTGCTCTACTGGTTGCTTTAGTGACGGGCGTATGCTGGCTCTGACACCTGTGCTCTGTGTCGAGGCCTCATTTACATTATCTCTGCGTATCACGTGATCATCATCATCATCATCTCAGCCATAGGACCTCCGCTGCTGGACATATGCCTCCCCCATTGACTTCCACAAGGACCGGTTGGAAGCGGCCCGCATCCAGCCCTTGCCTGCGATCGTAGTCAGGTCGTCTGTCCACCATCACGTGCGAATGAAGCTTTTCGGGATGTTTAGAGTAAATGTGCGCAACATTGCGATGTCGATGTTTCAGCGCCGCACTCGATGTATTCTTCAACTAACAGAACGTAGCGACAACATTAGGTTCGATTCAAAATTGCAATATATCTGCTGAACCCCACGCGAGAAAATTATCATAAATTTGATTATTAGGCATTATTATATTAATTAATGAAACATTTTAGATCAGCACTCATTACGTTCATTGCCTTTGGGTCAATGTTTTAACTGAACAGTGGTATGTGAGCGAATCAATCTGTCTTCAGAACTACAAGAATAAAATATTACCTTTCGAACTCGTAGCCAAACACAGGTTTAATGTTTAAAGGCGTACACAGTTATTGATCAATGCCCCGAGCGAGAGCCAAGGTGAGGGTGAGATCGAGGCCCGATCATGGAACCTTGCAACACGCCGTGCGGTCACCAGCAATATTATTACAAGTATATATATGCTTAAACTCGGTATATATACAGATAATATGGATAACTGTTTTACTCTTTGTACTATTGGGAGCAGCCAGACAGGCAAAAACAATATTTGGATGATTGTGTCTGCACACAATAACTTCCACCGATAGACATATCATCGGTTAGACGCGGGTCGCTCTCAGCCTGCTTCTGCTTTGCATATAGATAGATGTTATCGGTCCACCTCGCCCACCACTCGATACATGATCGCCGCGTCGACCGTCGACTCTACCTCCTACCTGTGTCCCGGCCCCACTTCAGCTCGCCGGTGACGTACGTTCGCTCATCTATCGACTCCCTTACTTCTGATATATCTCGTGAACAATTCCTTAGCAAAGCCCTCTCCATAGCTTTCTGTTCCATAAGTGGTCGCCGCGCCGGTGTCGTGTCGTAGGCAGTGATCGATGTCAAATGTTAACTATCGGAGGTATATTTGCGAGTTACAGTAGATACTGAGTAATCCTAGGTGTCTGCTGGCGCGTGTGCTTTACCTCACACCATATTATGTGGTCGCGGACGGTTCGGCTTTGGATCGATTGCTGTACATTTATTTACAAGTATTGTGTAGCTGCTCCCCGCGGTTTTCCTCGCCCGTTCAATGATTTTGGCATTACCAAGTTCTGCACGAATTAAAAGATGGAATGATGAATTTGCACGAGTTGACCTGTTACTGGAGCCTCATACTCGGTATCGGTAGCGTTCGATATATCGTCGACGATATAAAGTATTACTAACAAAATGTACGAATATTATATTTTAGACATTGGCAACTGACAATGTCTAAAATATAATATGATAGTTATGTAATTGTTAAAAAATAAGTATGAGTATTTCCATACACAGTGATTGTAGCCCCGTCGATGGGGCCAATAAAGGAGAGTATGTATTGTGAACGGGGCGAGAGTGTGAGAGCGCGCGGTGTCTGTGCAGGAGCTGAACGGGTTCTACATCCCGGAGATGACGTCGGTGGTGTGCAAGTCGGCGGCGGAGATGGTGCGCGTGATGCGCGCCGGGGGGCGCAACCGCGCGGCCGGGCGCACCGACATGAACGCGCACTCCTCGCGCAGCCACGCCGTCTTCCTCGTCACCGTCGAGACGCAGCACCGCGCCAACGACAGGATACGGTCAGTCCGGCGTCTTTACCTGCGAGATAACTACAATCGAACCTTTCGCTTCTTTATGTCCGGCAACTGTGAATATAGCTTCGGCGATGCCCCTCTCCTTTACTGTAACAGAAGGGGAAATGGGAAGAAAGTTTCACTATAGGCTTTCACTAATTACCTACATCTCAAAATCTAAATTGATTATACGACAAGTTAGGTTAGGTGTGACGGCACTGTGGGGCCGCCCTGCGCCCGGACTGTCGTGGAATGTTCCACTTCGTCATAAACCGTCGAGTGCGGGGGAGAGACGGAACACTAGCCATATTCACTAAAATAACGGGATACCACGTAAACCAGTCCAATACCAACATGGGAGGGTGTAAGTGGCGCGGGGGTGTCGCCCGAGGGGGCGGTGAGGCGCGGGCGGCGGTGTGCTCGCCGGGATGGGAGGTGATTACTCACCCGGCTGACCTTTGGTCTATGGCTGTAAACTTATAATGGTCGATTTATGGCGTGGCTACCTTTCCAGGGTCTGTGTTGTGACATATAATAGATATTTGTATATAAATAATGTATATCTATATCCGTTCAGCAGTTCTGTCGTGATGATGCACTGAACATTGAACCATCCAAACTGTCTGTCGCATTCGTTATAGGTAAAGTATACATACATAGGTATGTGTAGGACAAACATAACGCTAGGGAAGGTGCGCGCCCGGGTCCCGATATCGAAGTAACAGCAGCGGGGAAGAGTCGCGTCGCCAAGCGACTCGCATCTGGCTCTACTCTACTCTACAGCTACGCAATCGGAATATTATGTTAATGCTCTTTACGGGGTTACCGTCCGATGGTTATCGATGGTATCGGATCACGGCATTCTTCTTTAAATGGACTGTTTCAGTTGGTTTGTGTTTGAGAATATTACGGCGCGTATAGTATAGTTATATACGAGCCGCCCGAATGTATTCCTTCATTTTTAAGTTCCATCTGAAAGGATGGTTTTTCTTAGCGCAATCTGCTGACATTGAGGTGTTGATTATTTGTACGGGCCCCATAGAGCCGATGAATATTCCCACTCGTACGGGGCGTCGCGTCGAGTCCTGGGAATATAGTTCAACTTTCGGATAATAATTGTTTGTTTTGTGATGTGCTTTGCCATTGGGATGTCTGTCCTCGCTTCTCAGGTTACCCGAAATTGAAGAATTCTTGAAATTATCTAAACGTATCAACTGACACGCATGTAACTCGCCGAATCAATCATATGAACGAGTACTCAGATTTGATTTTAAGTGTTAAGTCTAGATCAATTTATTGTTGTTTTATTTGGGAAAGCGAACAGTGATACAAAATTGAGTAAAGCACCAAATGAGGAACTGAACACCGATGGGGGAGAAAGCTGTCACTTGCGTTTTTTTACTTTAACAAAATGTATGAATGTTACAAACTAAACGATTCAGTTATAATCCCGCCTCTTCGAGAAATCAAACCAATAAAATTATGAAAATGTTGAAAATGTTAATAATTTAACCGAAATGAGTTATCTCCCATGAAATCCGCGCCGCGCGCCGGCGGCGCTGGTGTGTCGAGCGCTGCCCGGTGACGCGTGTCTCGTGTCCTTAATCCTGTTCACTTGAACATGTCCACGTGGGCGGACGCATGATTGTTCCGATTTGATAATCAGCGGCAGCGGTGATGTGATGTGATGTGCCATTACGTGTTCAACCTTCGGGAGCGTCGCGCTAGTGTTCATCTCGACGGCGCGGGCGCAGCGTTCTAACGGACAATACTTGATTTTTGTGTTGAGGGTAGTCGACGCGGACACGACGGATGACATGGATTTGGACGTAGACTATTGTTGGATCGATGAGTGGAGCGCGGGCAGTGACACAGACGATGAAGAGTTTTGTTCTAGGTGAGGGCTATTGTTTACCGACTATTACAGGAGCGCGGCGTGTTTTGGTGTATGACAGCACTAGCGGTACTGTGCACCTACTGCCCGTTAGTTTAACCTGAAGTTGTGCTTAGCGCTGCGAGAGCCCACCCTAGGACTGTTATTGTTTATATCTTTCTTATATTATGTACTAATTAATCAATTTAATCAACTGATTTTCCGCGTCCATGCAATTTAGAAAAAATGTTTGTATTAAAGGATTACGTAATATTTAAGTATTTAAATAGAAAACGAGATGAGATTCACAGAATTCTAGACATCTATTCACAATAAGTGAAGACCTTAAATAAATTGCGTCTGGAACGGAAACGTCACTCACACTACAACACTACAAGCAGTAACCGATGTCCTCGTACCTCGCCTCGTACAAAACAAAAAACGAGCAAACACTTAAAGTGTGTACAATTACAGCAACAATACTTTGTGACAAGTGTTGTTGCTGTCGTCTATCGTAGCCATAAAACAGAGCAGTCCGGTAAGCTGGTGATAATGTAGCTTTCAGCTGGAATGAAAGCATAGGGAGTTACTATCGTGTTTTTCTGCGTTTATTTTTATCGGATAGAACACGGGGAAACATTTGGTATCAGATTATTATTATTATTGGAAATTCTCGTGTTTGATATGCCCGGATAGACATCGGACATCCCCGACACCTAGGTCGAAATTTCAACTATAAACGTGAGTAAAGCCGGATAGTATATACATACCTACATAATTTGGTTCCACTAATCGGCGTGTGACATTTATTACACGTTTCTCCTGGCTACGGTTACACTCAAATAGTGAGCAATATAATTTGAGTTACTGCGCTACTGTTTTATCGTGAAAATGAATAGCTTCAGTCTAGCCCTGTACTCGTAGGTACGCGTACGGTAGGTAGGTTTGGCAGACGGGGCTTTATGTAGGCGTTCCTTTTCTTTGTTCTGGTTATCCACAGTGTTTCCGAACGGGTACAACTTAACTCGAATATGTCGACTGTCCCTACGTAGACTATCGAAATTAGAAATCGTCACTTTACAGGAGAGCGCTTTAAAGTTTTTTGCGGCACAGTTTTTGCAGTAACTTAATAAATTTAGATACCAAGTCAGTATTTTTTTTTATAAACGATATGATTGCTATGCAGGTTTATGTAGGCTTATTAAAGTTGTGTCAAAAATGTGTACTTGACTTGTACTATTGAGAAAATAAAGTTTCGATTCCTTACATTGAATTTCACTTAATTATTTTAGACGAATCTGACAGTTCCCATTATCTACATCGGAATTTTAATTAATACTTTAGTAATATAATATCGAATGTTACACATTCAATAGTTTACAGTGAATAGCACAGAACATTTTTACTTATATAAGCCTGTCGAAACCTTTAGATTATTAATATATATAATTATATACATAATAGCAAGAGGTTGTTTATTTTACTTTATACAATAGATAAATTATGTATCACAATATGACTGAATTAAAAACCACGGAACCAGTGATTATTTTTTTATTTAATAACTTACATTTTGAATAAAGCAGTACTAGGAAAATTATCAGTTAATAGGTACAGCCGTAACAATGCCCAATTCTAATTTAAGACAAAATAAGGTATCAGCTGATCTAAAAATCATTTTTCTACTAATAGTCATAATGTATTATAATAATGAGGCACTTATACATTGTCGATGAAATAAACATTTCATCCGTAACAAATGTAACATTATGATATGATTTGAGTTTAAGCCTTTATTCATCACAAAGTTATGGCACATACAAATATTTTTTTTTATTCTACTATATAAGTTTACTTCAATCTTCTTTAATCTATACCAGTGTCAGTATGTAGTAACCTTTATCAAAAATAAACTTTTTCTTATAAGATAAAAGTAATATTTTAACATTACCTTCGTTTTATTTAAACAACCTAAATCAGTCTACTGGGTAACTAATGTAATAATTTAAATAAATAAATAATGTCACTACAATAATAAACATAATTTTTACTTAACGAAGTGAATTACAATTGCTAAAAATATTATTCCTTAAAATAATAAAAATGATAAACATGTTCGTACGAAAAGTATAACGATTTCTTATTTAAATAACTGTCTCTATATACATAAAGTTCTTAAAATTAACTACTTATGCCACCTTTATTGTGTTTAATGTATTTTTTAATAACATTTTGCAACAACTTAGGTGAAACAACTAGATAATTCGAATCATCGGCAGCATTTGACGTATTTTCACTGTGTTTTAATTTGTGACGCCGATATCGCATAACGATACTAAGTCTTTGTATTTTGCATCGGTGATTGGAAATACATCTGCGTATGCATTTTTTATCTCTAAACAAGTCGCAGGTATTATCTCTCTTCTTCTGGTACCTAAAAGAGTCTTTAAACAATGATATTCTCATTTTGAATCGTATTTGAAATATATACTGTCTGCTTCTTCTTTTCATATGGATATTTCTTTAATACAGTTCCATTTTACAGTCTCATAAGACGTATCCTTCTTCCAATTTCTATTATCCAAAAAGGCTTAAAATTATATACCCAGCTTTGGTCCATTTCAATAACCCTGTAAGGTTTACCAGTCGTCTTAGCCCATCGAACTAGAGCCTACCACTGCTCAGGTGTATAAATCATTTTGCGTTTAGTCTCCTTCTCAATAAGGGCATGAACACTGTCGCCTTCATTTTGTGTATGCCTTTGTTCCAGAAATCGGTGCGTGATATCAACATTATGTTCTTTTGAAATATACATATACATAGAGTAAACAATTGCTCTGGTCAAAATAGAAATAGAATACTATTTCTATTTTGACCAGAGCAATTGTCTGACCAAAACAAAAATTGATTAGCTCCTCTGTCTAGAAACAATTTTAAATAGCTGCTTACCTCATTTACTCCTCTTTTGCAGTGCTCTCTGTCCACATGTAACAAAAGTCCTCCAGGTCAGCCAAGTCAAACACATTGAAGTTGAAAATAGAGAGTTTTCTTTTATAATAAAATAGTCCGACATCACCGAGGAGTGTTGAGAATTTTCTCAAAATCAAATATTGCGCATACTTTTTCAGGGTTATCAGTAGCATTATTTGTCGTTGTTTTTGAATTCTCAGGCTAAGTTTTTATTATGAATGTGGTTATTATGAGCTTCAATCTGTTCCTCTGTTGGTGAATTATTGTTGGAATACGAGTGACACTTGTCATATAAATCCTTTTTAGGCGTAAAAACTCGACATTCATGTGTTCGCTAACGACGTCCCGATACTGGCGTAAAGTATCGGGCCCTTAAGTAGCCTTGCTTTCATAATTCTGAAGTTAGTCCCACTCTTTGTACAATGTGAATATTTTGGTCATGCTCAAATCATTGCTTAAATACAGTTTACTGCTATTTTTTCGTGTATAGTGGGTTTCGACAGGCTGGAACGAAGCCACATGGTGACATACGCTCTTAATTACAACACTATTGACGATCACAGGGTGGTTGGTGTGTTTGCCTCTATTGTCAGATAAAGTTGATCCTTCTGTATTCAATTTATTGTGAGCTAAATATAAAATAAATAATAAATAAAAATAAAGCTTGATGAGCATTATAGAAACTCACGTGCTAAAGTATTAAAACTATGACTTACGTTTAATTTTAAAACGTATAAATCCACGTAAATAATCGAAACAAATACTTTCGTTTGTAATAATAAAAATAATGCGATGTACAAAATCGAAATAGATAGTTACGACTAAACCATCATACGTAATTCCAGAGTTAAGTATTGTAACTACCACTTTCGATGAACGTTATTCCCAAAACTCCGTTGTATAGCATTGAATCGTCGAGTTTCGATCCTTTACTAGGGTATTAACGAAAAGATTTCCAACAGGTTACAACCTAGAAATATGATAATAATTCTCTATAAATGTAAAATATAATGATTGCCATTATTTAATTAGTGTTGTACGCGAGGAGCGGAGCGTTTGTGGCCGGCGCGGCGTTAATAAGCGACAGTTCTTGTTGCGTCTCGCTCATTTGTTTTGGCGCGCAATCAGATCCAGCGTAAGCTAACGAAATTCAAGTTTCGAGAGTTTACAAGGATACAGTGACGTCATATACGATATTCTACATCTTGTTAAAATTAAAAAAAACAACAAATTGTGCATTGTTATTTTTTTTATTGACATATAATTATGTTAAGAACTAATTGCGCTACTAAAAAGTCTACGTAGGGAGAGTCGATGTATATTCGAAAGAGAAACTATTTTATTTACGTTGTTGGTTAGCGTTCGTAATGTGATCTATATCTACAAGGATACGAGTGGGATGCCACTGAACCATTCAATAAACCATAACGTTCATTTACTAGATGTTGCGATGGAAACTGGCAGCTCTCTAATAAAACCGAAAATGTCATCATGCTGTAAAGATTGAGGCTGTCAAGTAGAGCTGGCGGAACACACCGCGAGCCCTCGGCGACAGCTGGCTCACTCGGTAGTGGCATCAAAACAGTTGATGCATCGATTTTCTTTGAGTTTTTTTTTTTTTTTTTAATATGGGACAACATTCACACAAGGTCTTCAGGTCCCAAACTAGGCAGAGCCTGTACTATGGTAACCTGATGACTGATATATACTTATATACATATACACACCCAGACACAGGTCAAACAGACATGTTCATACACACAAATGTTTGACCTGTCCGGGAATCGAACCCGGGACCAGCGGCTCAGAAGGCAGAGTGCTACCAACTGCGCCAACCGACCAGTCTAAGTCTCTATCAGTTATGAAGTGAAATTATGGCGTATATAATAAAAATCTTCTCTTCTTCTTGTCCTTATCCCACACTAGGTGGGGTTGGCACTTCATGTTTTCCTCTTCCATTATCTTATATCATTAGTCGTCTCAGTGCTCACGCCATTCATGAGCATTTATTTCCTTCATTCTTCAAACAGTCCATCCAGGCCTTCTTCGGCCTCTCTATATCCATCCACATTCATGTTAGATACTCATTTCGTTATACGTTGTCCATCCCTCCTCATGACATGCCCACACCAAACAAACGAATATACTCCCTCTCAACTTATCATTCCCTGGTGCTACTTTCAAGCTTCTTTTGATGTACTCATTTCTTTTATCTTCTAGTCACACCACACATCCATCTCAACATTCGCATCTCTGCCACAAGCACTTTTCTTTCATCCACCTGTCTTGCTGCCCAACATTCAGATCCGTACATTACGGCAGGTCTCGCTATGGTCCTATTCATTTTGCCCTCGAGTGACAAGCAGTCGTTAATCGCATATGGTCCCTGAGACCTGTCTCCATTTCATCCAACCTGCATTAATCCTGCTCGGTCAACTTTGCCGTCGTTTTGGATCAATGAACCGAGGAACCTAACATCGGAGCACACTGGTAGGGATACACCATTTAAGGCTATGTGGGTAAAACTGGATGATCCACGGATGTCACGAAACAGGTATTCGGTTTTGCTTCTACTGTTTCTTCAATTTCCCGCCATTTTCCCAGTCTGTCCTGGACCTCGGTTGCATTTGCCCACTCTCTTCTCACCTTCCTCTCACGAGCACTGTCTCCCGAACCTTCGTGGCATGTGACATGAGCTGTATCCATCGGTAGTCGTTACAGTCAGTACATCTCCCTTATTATTATAGATTGTTGTTTTTATAGTTTTGTTTTGAAAACATGTATTCGTAATTAATTGCATACATCGCAGTATTATACATGCTCGTACATTAATAACGTGTCATTAATTACGTGTGAAGTGTACAAGGGAAATAATAATATGACGACTGCTCCCCGGACACACACACGGTGTGTCCGGGGAGCAGTCGTCGAGCCAGTAGCCATAGTGAGCCTAGCGTGATAACATCGACCACTTCGTCACTGAGAGACGCCATCAAGCGAGATAGTGGCCAAACGCTACATCTATAAGGTATAACAAATTGGTGTGGTCCGGTTAAGGTGTCCAGGTACCCACACAGTCGAGACGACATCACACAGGCGGGTACTTGAGTAATCGATCATCTACATGTTCTCGTGCCTGAACTCAGCCGAGTCTATTGTCCGAATAGCGAATTGACCTGCTTTACCGTACGTAGTGAACAATTCGCTTCCATAGATCAGTACGTAACCTCCCCATTTGAAATGACTAAGGAGGCCATTGCCACACAAAGAAAACTTTAAACTGCCTCAAAATTAGTCATAGGTTCTATCGTTTGTCAACCATTAGCTAAGAACAGCAGCCTATTTTCAGTTCAAAAAGCAATAAATCTTCGGTGAACTCACAATACGTTCAAGTTGAATAGAGCCAATGTGTGATACATAGATATATATATATATATATATATAAATATAATATAATAAACATTAGCTAGTTAACGCAAAGGCACCACTTCCGCCCCTGCTGAGTGTGAACACGGCGTAACTGTTGGATCACGTTCGCGAGTCACGACCGACCGTCGCCGCGCGTGTGGTCGCGGCTCGCGCGCCCGCGCCGTTCATTATTGTACGCTTTTATTTCATTTGGGTATTACATACTAGTAGTGCGCCTGCGTCGCGACTCTCTGGAAGGAGTTAAGGTAACACATCACCGACTTGGTGCAGTCGCCTCGGAGCAAGCCCCTCTGCGACAACGCGTGTATACATCTATTAGTTTTGCAGGGTTCCGTAGGTACCTCAAAACGAACCCTTATAGGATCACTATGTTGGCCGTCCGTCTGTCTGCCGAGACCCTTTATCTCGGGAACGCGTGGAGGTATCGAGTTGAAATTAAAACGATATACTCTCTTAAAGCTGTCAAAATATTTTGTAAGTTGACGTAAAACAAAGCTAGGATGCGAAGCCATCACCGAGACAGAGACCTTGGCTGTCTCCAAGTTGGAACAAGTTGAATGTGTGCCACCGGACTAGGTTTGGCTACATTCGTACATACATTATACAGTATACACATTACAAATTACTTAAATTCTGGGGCGTATTAATTAGGTACGCTAATTACACACAGTTTAATTAAACATTTGCGTAACGTCCGGCCTCAAGTATCCTCGTATGCAACAAAAAATCTTGGAATCAGCACATACTTAGGTACGTAGGTATTACAAGTGGAACTGCATAGTTCTGTATTTGGTTCGCGGGGTGCGGGCCGCGGGGCGCGGAGGGAGCTAGCTCGCGAGTATCGGCGGGCCCGCGCTTCACCCCGGGGCGGGGGGCGGCCCTCGGACCTAACGTTACACCTTCTCGATGGTTCGCTGTTTGAAGTGTCCTCGCATAATACATCACAACATATCTAATAGGCGTTTCGACATCAAATATTTACCTACTTGTATAACACTATAAACAAGTTTTTTAAATAATCGCTCACATAACTATTATTTTTTGTCAAAAATAAGCGCAAGTCAGGCGATGGTGGCAGGGTTACCCCAAATGAATGATGACTAGTGACCTTGGGCGCCTGTCACCGAGCGCAGGACAACGATCTACAGCCCTAGGGACGAGTGTGTCGGAGTGGTTCACCGCTACAGCTGCTAAACTGTAAAAGAACTGTCAACAAGCTTAGAGAAAAGTAGCCGAATTGATAGCCTCTTTTTTGAAAGTCGGATACAAAATAGGGAAATGAAAATAATTTCAAACACTTTTTAAAGCTTAATGCTTGCAAAATAGATATGTACTTAATTCCAGTTTACCTCACACGTGTACTTGTCAATATATGTTTATGCGTGTGCGATTAGTTACACACACACACACACACACACACACACACACACACACACACACACACACATACACACCTATTCAATACCCATAAATTAACATAACATAAAAGTGTCGAATTGAATCTCTGAGACGTAATTTTGCAATTATCAGTTTGTTTATCGATTCGTTTCGTGTGATAAATAATGTATAAAAAACCGTCAAACAAGGAAAATAAACGTCATGCATGTCCTTGTGATGTTGAGTATTTTTATCGACTTGCACAAAAACTCGATGTTTAGATTCTACGCGTTTTACTCTCAGTGATATAGAAAAAAAAAAAAACCGAAAAATGGAACCGACTTCAACACCTAAAAGTGTAAAATAACTTGTCGATATCGGTACCTTGCGGACAATATTTCGATAACAGTTACTTTTGAACTATCATTGTACCGATTTCGACAAGTTATTTCACACGTTTAATAAAAATAAATAAAAAGTTAAGTTAAGTGTTGAAGTCGGTTCCATTTTTCTGTAAAAATTTTTTTTTTACCCTTTTCAGTGTCTTTTGCTACTCACGGGATCAGTTTTATTGTTATTGTGTGTGTGCATCGATGTCTTCAACCGCAACTATAATATCGTCGAGGTATGAGTAGCACTTTTGAGTTATTTGAGTGTAACTAAAAAACCGCCTGATGAAATTTAAATGGGACCACCTCGGAAGTGTACTCTATCAAACAAAAAAAGAATCATCAAATTCGGTCCATAAACGAGGAAGTTATCCGCGAACACACATTAAAAAAAACCATATATACGGTCGAATTGAGTAACCTTCTTCTTTTTGACGTGATAACGTTTTATAAATTGATGAATGCCAAAATGAAAAATAGTAACGTTCCGCGTAACGTTCCACCTGAGTTTTATCTAGATTTAGATAATATAATCAAAGTCAAAGTCAAGGTCAAGGTCAAATTCAAAGTCAAAGTCAAGGTCAAAGTCGAAGTCATAAATGATTATGACGTTATCACGTAAATCTATCGTCCGTAAACCGACTTTACAGACAACCAATTTTTTTGAAGTCGTTTAAAAATAGGGTAGATACCCGATCGCCGCGCGACGCCGAATATATTAGCTTTAATAACACCGTAAATAATATTGTTAAAATAAAATGATGACTATATCATTTGACCTGTTTCGCTGTTATTCGTATAAGTCGTGTAGAGTCCACCGGGCAGGCGGGATTAGGTAAGCCTTGGTGTCAGCGTGTCGGGTACAGCGAGCTCGTCACTGAGCTGCGAGGAGGCGGCCACCAGACAGACACATCATAAGCGAAGCTTCTCATGTTCTTCCCGCTTCCCCTTCGGCTCAGTAACGCTTTGCTGAAATTTTGATTGGAGATTATTGGATGGGAAGAATCTATGACGCCGATATTTACTTTTCTTTTCACTTGTATAAACTCGATCACTTCAACAAACAATTCAAATGTTGTATGTATTGCTTCCGGGCTGTTTGGCCGTGTTCTAAATGAAACTTGTGTTCCCGACGTTTCAAGATGAAAGCCTTACAGTTTACAAACAATTAAAAGTCCGCATTAACATCCAAAGAACCACTGATTTTGTAAATATATATATATATATATGTTTTTATAAGTATAATTATATGATATATACAAGTTTGTCCATCATCTACCCATTGTTGTCGTACGTTGTCGCGTCGATGCGAGCGTTACCATGAATGGCGAACTCGCCCCCGTTCTCGACCGTGACTCACGCGACTCGACAGAATATCGTCTCTCACATTAGTGGATTACCTGACTCACGCACGGCCCCGAGCCCTTCCTAGAACGATCGCGATGATCGAACATGCATTCTCGATTTGTCTTTATTCCATTCTGAATTTATGAAACGTCCTATACTTATGTCACATTTTTCTATCGTAATAAATTTGGTGACGCATGCAGGTACTCCCCTCGTATTGCTCTATGAGAAGTTGTACCGGAGTGTAGAGTATACTATATTATAGGAGCAAATAACTGCCGCATGTACAACGCTGGGAGTCGGGACCAGGCGGGCTTGTCGCTTGTCTGCTAACTAACTACGTTTACTATCAATTGATTATCATCAATATCACAATTACATACAGCTGTTATGTTTTACATTAACGTAAATTAATGCATTTTAATATTAATAATGAATATATTGAAGACGTTTATAATGTACTTACATACAGTACCTATACTGCGAACGCAAACTATCTTAACACAGACTATAGTGGGATCCTCGACAGGTCGAAGGGTTCGACTCTTCGTTACTGCAACGACCTTATGTTAAATGTTTATTTAATTAGTATGTATTTATATACCTAAATATACTTGTAGTTACTGACTTAGTATATAATATACAAAAAATATTTATATATTCCTCGATGACAATACGCGAATAGGAGAATATTCAGTTTAAAAAAAATAAAAAAATATCACATATACCAACATCAAATAAAAGAGATGTTGGTAATTACCGTCCCACTTTAGGGGCACGAGCTTCCCTGGCCGCGTGCTTGGTGCCGTCAGCCGTGTACCTACTGCGGCATGCACTGCGCACGCCAGCCCCATGCCAGTTATCAGTAACCTACCGACCGTTATTCTGTCCGAGACAAAACTTGCTGGCTTGGCAACATTATATCATGAAAAGGTTCTATAAAATCATGTCACTGACCGTTTCATATTCAGCTTTAATATTGGGTGTTATTGGGGTAATATTGTATATTTTATTTTTTAGTAAAGTGTACATAATGTTACAAAATTGTACTTATTAGTAACAACTCGAAAATCCTCCTTCATGAATCATTTCCCCACAACTGGGGCTCGTAGTATCAGCCTGTCTCATGTTGTGTCCTCCCACCGCACCGGGACAGTGTCACGCCACTGATGTCGAGTGTGCTGCGGACCTGGTACATAGCGCATAGGGCTTCTCCTTTGCACTCCGCATTCACTCTCCTTCTAATTGATCCGACAATTATCCATACACAAATTGAACAGCCACGGTGACGCTACACGTGACTATACAGCCCCGCCTAACACCTTGTTCGATGCTAAACCATTCAGTGTATGTTCCATTTATCCTAACGCTAGCATCATCGCAGAGAGATTCCATCTCAGCTTGAATCAGGTCACCGTTCACTGCATACACTCCATACATAGACAATGCTGACCACAGCTCATTCCTTCTGACTTTGTCATAGGCCTTATCCAAACTCACGAATGCGCAGTGAACGTTCTGGCTTTTCGCCAAAACAGTTTTCGGTAATGCACCGTAAGGACAAGGCCTAGACATGATGCATTGATTCTTTTCCTCTGACCACTAGCGTTTCATATTTATTGTCGTTGATCACGTGATACGCTTTGAAGTGTCCACTTCAAACGTTTTTTATGTTTCCTCAGCGTTAACGTTCGTAGAATGTTACTTTACCTAGTGCTACTGATCCGTCCATCCCATATTTTTTCAATGTCTCTTTCATGATCCTTTCAATCAAAACTTTCGCATATAGTCTGCCCACCAGCTCAGGCAAACTGTATAAATTGTAGTACCGCTAAGAAATATCTTTAGTTTAAAAAATATATAACATAATAAAAATATAACTATAATGCATCAAGGTCATTGTAAATGTACCTAAGTATGTTTGGAATAAAGAGTAACACAGTTCGATATAAGTTTATTACATTCGTCGTAAACGTAAATTGTGTAGAGGAAGCGAGACGGAGCGCGCAGGGTTTACTCTGTCACGCCTTTCGAGGATCGCGCGTCGCTTCACCTACTGTACTGTGATGTACTGTACTGTACACCTACGAACATAAATATAAACATGTGCAATATATTATACATTATTGTATATAACTTAAGCACCATCCAATTAAATATTTCTGGTGACGAACCCATAGTACTCGTTACATTTGTGATTGTGACCGAATTGGGACTATTGACGATTATTTGTTTATCAGTCAGTGTCGATCGCTCCTATCGCCTGCCCCGCTGTTATCTGATAACAGCGATAACTCCGACATAGGCGATAACCGCCATTACAGTTAATTGTAATTATTGTGAACATTGACAACTCGAGGACATTACAGATTTCGTCTATACGTAATGTGCTCGTGACCAATGATGTTTTACTAAGGATGACGTGTATTCATACTGCGCGGTGCTCAGATGTTGTTCCTTTACGACATAAACATGCTTACTGCGACAGATAATACGGTACAAATAATATAGCAAAGGAGAGCTATATGTTTAGACTTGCGCTTGAAATACGCGTCGTAATCAAAATTACTACAATGGACTTAATTTTGCCGCCTCAGTTTCCGCGCGCTTGTGCGAAATCTACCTCATATAAACAATCAAAATAAATAAAAAAAACAATATCATTGCTCGTGACCTTTAAACAATTTGTATCTAAACATGTGAGATATTCTCGAACAATGACGTTTTTCAAATCGGTATCTCCGCGGGGGTCACTGACCGGCCATAACAATATTGTAATTACCTCTCTTGATTGTCAACAACATATCGGAGTGGTCGCGCGGCCGAGTGTCCGTACAGCGCGGCGGCGGACGAACGCTTGGCCGACAGATTATTTTGAAAAAAATTAGATTCGGCTACTAGTCCGCTTAACATGTTATTAATAATCAATATCGACAGCATCCCGTCCCGTCCCGCCCCGCCCCGCCCCCGATTCGTCCCACGCGTGGAACGTTACATTTGTACTAACATAGCAGTGTAGCAGCAGATGGAATGCTGCACTTGTACCAAGTCCGCATGCACAATCTAGATGTCGCATTGGCAGTGCGGTGGGTGCGCGTGCGCGTGCGCGAGGCGCGTGGGCACGACACGCTCTATTTGCACATTCGAGTAGGTGCTCTACTCACTACGGACTACAGGATCAAACACTACAATAATCGAGATCGAATTTAGTGACGTCACGCGTTAGGCGCCCGCGCCGCCCGCCGCGCCGTCCGCTCCGCCGCGCGCCGCCAAGCTGTCTTCCGAGTTCACTCTGTCGACACTTATAGAGTGTCCAGTCCGCCCACCTACTCGTAACACCCAGGGGATAATTAGGTGATACGTCGGCGGTGCCTTCGTGACTGTCCGTTACGGATCTACGATAGATCTGTTGACACACAAAACAAATACCCAACAATGGAACCGACCACAACACAAACGTGTGAAACAACTTGTCGAAGTCGGTACCGTGATAGTTCATGAGTAACTATGATCAAAATATTGTTACCGATTTCGACAAGTTATTTCACACCTTTTAGTGTTAAAGTCGGTTCCATATTTTGGTAAAAAAAATTGTCATCTTTTTTCAGTGACCTTTGTTACTCACGGGATCAATTGTCATTGTGTATGTTCACCGATTTCTCCACCCGCAACTATAATATCGTCGGTGTATGCGTAGGACATTTCAGTTATTGGAGTGTAAATCAAAAACCGGTTGTCCGATTTTGATGAAATTAAAAGGGAACACACGGGAAGCACCAGCTATCAAATTAAAAAAAATCATCAAAATCGATTCATCCAGTCGAAAGTTCTGGGGTCGAAATCATTAAAAAAACCTTAAGGGTCGATTATTATCTATATGTGGTATCCGGCTTTACTCACGTTTATAGTCGAAGTTTCGACCTAGGTTTCGAGCATGTCCGATGCTCATCCTCAGGTGAGTTTACGCGCCAGATCGCGGGTCGCACCAAGAAAAGATTCGGCAAAAACTTAGCGCCCGAGTACTTACGTGACCCAATTTGAAGAGTTACTATTTATAGTATAGTAGTAGTACATACATGTACATAATGATGTGTGTACATGAATTACGGAACGTTACGTAATGAGTTAGCACTGCGCGAGTGCTGCGCGGACCGGGCCTGGGCACACACACTCGGTTCCTCGCTCCGTCTACGAGTATTGTATCGTACGGACAGAGGCGGTAGTTTATGGTACGTTAGCATCTACCGGGTCAATATTTACTAGTTAGACTGTCGTTCGAACGCAGGGTGTCATACCTGCTAGGATTATACTTTACTTTATTTATTGTAGTTGAACGACGCCGTTTAGTAAAGAGGCTAGGCTGTTAATTGAACGGCCGAGTAAGCTACTTGGCTGCGACATATACATTGATAATAAAGGATTTTGTTAGTAGTAATTTTATTGCAAACAAACATTAATCATTAAAATAGTACAGAGTATCAGTACAGTGACAGTGAAGTACGGTTCGGCCAGCTCGGTGCTTTTAATATATGTAACAGTTGCTGTTTAATAATAATTATACGAGCTTCTCTGTTATTGTTTGTTTTCGGCGTAATTACATATTATTTATTAGCAATGGAAAAATAAAACTTACCACACACACACACACACACACACACACACACACACACACACACACACACACACACACACACACACACACACACCGCGCCGCTACCTGTAACAACCATAGACAATCAATTCCCCTCGTGTTTATACATTGTGGTGTAGTCGGTTGTGCACACGCGCCGCGACGTGCGCTAGCCGAGGTTTACGGCTTGTTTATATCAATAATGTATATGTACTACGAGCGAGAGCTGTTTTATGGCATAATTACACACATAACGTACCTATTATTGAGAGTTATGCAAATGCGCACGCGGCGGGGCGCGGGGCGCGGGGCGCCACATTACCATACAAACGAGGAAGCATCGCACGTGGGAAGAATACGTGAGGGGTGTCGACAGCTGCTCGTGTGGAGCTCACGTCCGATTTACTCGTTTCGATGTGTGTTTTCATGTTATACACTCGTTCGCTAATGTTACTAATTAGCGGGCGAGTTGATTACGAGCGCGCGCACGTGTCACACACCGACCCGCTTGTGGTTGTCCTCTGTCGTGTCGATGCACTGTTCACAGAGCGGTCGGGTCGCGGTCATCGTGAAGTACTCTTAGATCTTTGGGGCAGATGTTGTTCGCCGCGCTGTACAAGTGTCTCGTCGGCGTATTAGACGACAGTCTGCATTCATGCAAAGGGCCGCCGACCGCAGACGGTCGGTCTGCGGTCTGTCAGATCTCGCAGGATCTATGTTTCAGCGGGATATCGGAATAACGATATTTCTGTATCCCGCGGCAATGCTGCGTCCTCTTCTATCGCACGGGATAAGCTCGCGTCTCTTGTTGCAAGTATCCGTTCGCATTACAATTTCCCTGGTTACATATCGACAAGCGTCACTCAGGCGAGACTTTGCGGACGATCTCATATCATCGTGTCCGCAATAAACCAGCGCTTATTTTGCTGTACGATATATTTAATAAACAAATAGGTGAAAATAACTATATCAATATACAGGTTTATACCTGTCACCTACCAACTGAGTAGTTACGCCGCGCGCCCGCGCCGCCGGGAGACAACTAGACAACCCGACAACTTCATATTCTACGGGCTTCATACTTTCGATTAGTATTAAATTAATTCGTTAAACTCTTGTTTCTCGTTAGTCTCAACAATGATAGGTACCCGGTGTGGGAGGGGTCGTGTAGCCACGCCCACTCGCGATGTAGACTCTCACACGCTGCATTTGATACAGAAATATATCATCAATTAAGCGAAGGTCGTTCTTGAACGAACCTTAGACTATCGGACTACCTTGATACATATATAAAAGTGCGAAATATATAAACACTCGAGCGAATTCACGAACATAATATATTTTTTTTCATATTTGGAAGGTAACGTAATATGTATTTATATTCATATAGACATGTACGAATGTTCATGGGTTCACTAGTAGATAATCGACGTGGATGCGTGCGCGCACTCGCCAGGTACTCGTCAGAAGGAAGCAGCCAATAGAAACGCGTTCTCGCGCTATCGTTACTCACATCCTGCGGAAGCTGGCCTTAGCGCTGCATGCAGTCTGTGACCTGCCGTCGCGTCCTTCATCACCCGAGTGATCGGTTCAAACGAACGTGTCAACTTGATGGGGCCGCGTTGTATATCTGCAGATAAAACGTGACGTGTGGACCACATTTGCATTTCTTATTGACGTTTCAAAATGTTCACGCGTCAGCGATCGCGGTCTCGAATATATACATGTTCGAATGTTTTATAATCTATCATACCAATATTATAAACGCGAAATATTGTACCTACCTATGGATTTGTGGATGTTTGTTACTCTTTCACGCTTAAACGGTTGACTGATTTGGATGAAATTTGGTATGTAGATACTTCACGTCCCGGAATAACGCATAGGTGACATACATAGGCTACTTTACATCATCATCATCGATCATCACCACGCGGGTTCATGCTGCGTTGTGATGTAGATGTAAGCCTAAAGGAAATACCGTATTTGGCGGGTAAACATATTGAAATGTATATCTTATTGGTCAGTTGTAAATAAAAGATAAATGTCCGAGGAGGTCACCTGCCTGACGCGAACCCACACGTCAGTGAGCGCCCGCGCCGGGTCGGTGTCGGTCCCCATCGCTCGCGCGCCGCTCGACTCGATACGTCACGCTTGTATAGGGCTGCATCCATTTGTCACACGGCGCGCCGCGGGGCGCGGGGCGCGGGGCTGTACTTGACTCTGTCACATCTACATTAACCTACAGCTGACCGATTACTGACAGTTTATACTGACAGTATTTATTGCTCACTATCAAATACAAAAATCTCCTCGTTTCCATTCTCTACTTCAGTCATCATCTCTTACATGTAATGCAGCATAGTCATAGTCACGTGGCGCGGCCCCCCGGCGGCGTGCGGCCCCGCGAGCACCCCCGGCCCGCCGGCGGTCGCTCCTCACGATACAGGATCGACCCTCCCCTATACGCGAAAATCTTGTCGTTGTGGTACATTTAGCTGTTCTCTTATGGAGGATGGTAGTAGCGAGTTCGATTCAATTTGTATCGAAGTCAGCTTCATCGATGGTCGGTTCTCTATACCTACTGGTAGCTGATATTTATCATTTGCTCGCGCTAGAATCACCTCGGCTTGTTCCGCCAACACTTGAGCCGCGAGACACTCCTCAATTATATATGTCACTCAATATTATTATCGTATACATTTATTCATCATCATCACAGCGAAAGGATGTCCACTGCTGGACGTACGCCTTCTACATTAATTTCCATTAAGACCGGCTGGACTCGGCCTATGCTGCGGTCGCCAGTCCGTGGTCTCCAATAGAGAACCTTTCGACCCCAACAGACGACAGCTCTTAAAGCTATGTGCAGTGCCCACTTCAATTCGCTAATCCGCTGGGCTACGCCGCGGCCGGTGCCATTCAAAAAAAAAAAAATCAAAAAATCAAAATTATTTATTTATTTCAGGCAAATTACACCCATTTTTTTTTCCACATAACAATCCATGAAATACAATAAAATGTCAGTTCAAAATTATATGTCAAATTCACAATAGTCAAAGATAAAATAAAAATTAAAAACAATGAAATACAATAAAATCTCAGTTAATAAAATAAAATTTATGCGTTACTTGTGTCAAATTTAAAATAGTCAAAAATAAAAATAAGTAGGTCAAAATGAAAATTTTAAAAAATAAAAAGTAAATGTCGATTTAAGTTAGTATCTTCTCTCCGGCACTGGTATTGCGATATGTCTATCGCAGCAATGCCGGAGATAAGCAGAATGCGAACGCGTAGAAAAACCCTCGAGTATAGACCTCTCCATAGCTCGCTTTGCGACTCTGAGCCTGCTCACGAGGCCCGCAGTCAGAGCCCTATATTTATGATGCAGTAGGTAATGCATGTATTGCGTATTCGTTTCCAGCGTGGGGAAGTTGAACCTGGTGGATCTGGCGGGCAGCGAGCGGCAGCGCAAGACCGGCGCGTCGGCGGACCGGCTGCGGGAAGCGTCCCGGATCAACCAGGCGCTCTCCTCGCTCGGGAACGTGATCTCCGCCCTCGCCGAGAACAGCCCGCACGTGCCCTACAGGTGAGCGCGTCCACCCGCACCCGTCCCGTCCCGTCCGCTCCTGACGCCTATATCTCATTTAAAATTGCCATTTGATATGCTCGATTGAAACCCGTAGTTATGTTGCCATTTATCGATGTTTGATAGATATCGTTTCATTACTCACACTCGTGTGACCCCTTAGTGACGATGTGATCAAATGTTGTACGCTTCACTTATAAGCTTCTGATGCTGGTTAACATTATATACTGGGACACACCAGCGTGTCGCGAGACACAGTTCTTGCTCACAACACAACCAGTAGTGGTTGGATTCGATCCGGCGACCATCACTATATTATATATATCGCTATTGTGTGTTTATTTATTTCCGTTCACCTCGATAAAGTCGTACGTGTTTAAACAGTACATTTGTGAGGAAGCAAACGAATCACATCCGTGAGAGTGACTCGGGTAGACAAAGGTCGTCCGTCGGTGTGGGGTGTCGGGTGTCGCGCGCCCCGCGACTAGCGGCAGGCCACATGCCCGAGGAGCGCACGCATGTCGCCCGTAGAGTAGAGTAGAGTAATGAGAGGCGCCGCTCCGGGTTGGGGTTGCAGAGACTCGAAGCTGACGCGGATCCTGCAGGACTCGCTGGGCGGGAACAGCAAGACCATAATGATCGCGAACATCGGTCCCGCCTCCTACAACTACGACGAGACCATCACTACGCTGCGATACTCGCACAGAGCCAAAGGTGACTCACTCTTCTGTTCACTGTTCACTAGTAGGGGCGTCTCCCCCACCTGCCCCGGGGAAGCCACGTGGGCGTGGCCTCCTAACACCGGGCGCGAGGGATTCAATTTGTTCAAAAAACGACACGGAACATAATTTCATCTCTAAAATACTTCTTTCTTTTCATAACTCTCCGCCCGTTTCAGTAGATATAATCTCAAAAGAGTTAACTCGAAGGTCAAGAGAGCGCATCTCTACCCTACCAGAGAAATATCGATGGAATTGAATTATGTGATGAAAATTGACATGTACCTAGTTACCTACAGTAAAAGCTCCTTGCTCTCGAAGCGGGCGTAATACACGCGCCTTTAACACTCTCTAAGAGATAAGACCTTTGCTCGCGCTTGTACACGAACCAATCATTGTTTTTCTAATAGAAGGGATGAAAAATACATATTATTTTGCCACATTATAATGTTAAAGGTCGGCGAGATAGCGGTTCACTCTCCGACCCGACGCGATGTTCAGAGTCGATGTAGACGGTAGAATCCCCTAAGGAACACAGTACGATAGCTTTCGTCGGTGGCGTGTAATGTTCGTGTAATGTTCAGCCATAAAGAACAAGCCGGTCCGCAACGAGGACCCGAAGGACGCCAAGCTGCGCGAGTACCAGGCGGAGATCGAGCGGCTCCGCGCCCTCATCGGCCAGAGGAGGGCGCTCGACAAGAAGCCCCGGAGGCCGCTCAAGCCGCGCGTCGGTCCCGCGCCCGCGCACGCCCCTGCCCCCGCCCCCGCGCACGACAACAACTGTGAGTACCTACCTTAGCGCGCGGACATTGTACCGCCCCCGCCCCCGCGCCCTCGCCTACTGAAGTCGGTACACTCCTGCATTCGATGAGAATGCGAAAAGAAGCGCTATCGAGAACATCTTACGAATATTGATGCTTAGAAAGCATTGTAATTATTATTTACTATTATTATTGGTACGAATTCTCTTGTTCAACTAAACTAAACTAAAGTTCAGAAAAATAAGATAAATTATTATATGGTTACGATGAAGTCCAAATTTATATGTCACTGTGACATGATATTTTTTTAAAAATATGTCACAATAACGACGCTAAAATTAGATCTTTTTGTTAAAATTGAGGGTAATATTAAATAAAATAAGTGTCCAGTTATTTGCTGCCCACTAACACTATCCGCAATTGGCCAGCAATTGATTAAAAGCGTCTAATATTTGAAGTAGCGTTGAAAGGAGTTATAAGATTTTTAATTTTAGCTTTAATAGAATACGAGCATCATTTCGAAGAATTTTAGTGAATTTTAGCTAGTTCGAGTGATTAACAGAATTGGACCATTATCTACTAAATCTAATGAGGAATGAATAATCTTATCAAGCCCAAATATCTTTGCCACATTAGCAGACGACTTGAAAAGATTCAAAAAGAAACTGAACGCGGACCGCTTTCGGACGAACCGTGTGGCTATCGATGTCCACAGTGTCCGCTGTGCACGTCCTAAGTGGACGTCCTTATATCCGCTGTTTCGGACGAACCGTGTGGCTATCGATGTCCACAGTGTCCGCTGTGCATGTCCTAAGTGGACGTCCTTATATCCGCTGTTTCGGACGAACCGTGTGGCTATCGATGTCCACAGTGTCCGCTGTGCACGTCCTAAGTGGACGTCCTTATATCCGCTGTTTCGGACGAACCGTGTGGCTATCGATGTCCACAGTGTCCGCTGTGCACGTCCTAAGTGGACGTCCTTATATCCGCTGTTTCGGACGAACCGTGTGGCTATCGATGTCCACAGTGTCCGCTGTGCACGTCCTAAGTGGACGTCCATATATCCGCTGTTTCGGACGAACCGTGTGGCTATCGATGTCCACAGTGTCCGCTGTGCACGTCCTAAGTGGACGTCCTTATATCCGCTGTTTCGGACGAACCGTGTGGCTATCGATGTCCACAGTGTCCGCTGTGCATGTCCTAAGTGGACGTCCTTATATCCGCTGGGATGTAAGGACGTCCACTGTTGTTTTTAAACACGATAAACTATTATTCAGCAGCCGAAGAAGACACTTTCAGCATCGAAAGTGAACATATCCTCGCAGAATCAACGATAGAATTAGAGAAGACCAAGACAGAAGAACTAGAATCACAGATCCGATCGTTAGAAGACCGTTTAGTTCAGGGCGGCGGTGGAAAAGATCTAATCAATAACTTAAACGAGAGTCAGTTGATTCTAGAGCAGAGAAACAGCGAAATAGCAGAGAGGAAGAAGAGAGAGGTGGAAATGCAGCAGAAGATAGACTTGGAAGAAGAGACGGCTACTATCGTAACGAATACATTCACGACGTTGCAGCAGGAGGTCGATCATAAAACGCAGAGGTACTTCCGTCTTATTGTTATATTATTTATTATAACTAGAGGAGGACTGCCTATATAATGTTTATGATATATGAATAAACATTAGAATCTGTTCTGAAGTTTTATCTTCGTGAGGTTAGTACACTCAGTCGTACACCCCGCAACGGTGCACAAATCCCTCTCCCGTTGGAGTCATCGACCCCCACACGCTCGGACACCACGCAACTAACTCTCCGCACACGCATGCGAAACGAGACACACTCGCACCCCACTTTGGAGACACATCTCACATTCGAATCTCTACGACTTCGACTCACTACCACCTCTTCACACTCCCCTTCGTGAACACCCGCGCCACTCTCCCCCTCCCCGTCCCTACTACCGCACACCGATGCGCCACGCTCTCACCGTTCGCTTGAAATCCTTTTCTGTTCGCTGATGGAGATATGGATCGAGTTTGTACATTCACGATTGGTATAAGATTAGATCAGAGTCGCGTGGATCATAATGGAGGATCGCGATGTATGTGGCAGGCTGAAGAAGTGCCTGGCGAAGTACTCGTGGCTGCGCGAGGAGGCGGTGGACCTGCGCGAGGCGCACGACGGCGAGCGGCGCGAGCACGAGGCGCTGCAGGCGGCGCTGATCGCGGAGCTGCGCCGGCGCCTGCTCGTGGCGGACAGCTTCGTGCCGCTCGCCGGTCGGCCCGCCGTGCTGCGCGCGCGCTACAACGACGACACCGACTGTTGGGAGCTCCCCGACCTCAGGTACGCCGCACGCACCACGTGGACTATGCTTAACTCATATCTGTGACCCTGGGGGGGACACTGCGATGGTACCGACTTCGACGAGTTATTTCACACTTTTAAGTGAAATTTTTAATGAAAAATAAGATAAGGAGCGACGACAATCGCCGCGTCGAGTTCGAATCGCTCGCTCTCCGCTATACGTGTAGGGAAACGCAGTAGCGTATAGGACAGCTACACTTGTTGCAGCGGCGCGGAGCCGGCGCGCGAGCGCGCGGTGGCGTGCGCGGGGCGGCGCCGACCCACGTGCGCAGCGGCGCTCGGCGCGCAACTCCCGCGGCATCGCGCCGAGAACCTGCTCGACCTCACGCCGCTGCCGCTGCCCGCCACCACGCGCCGCTACACGCCGCCCCCCACCACGCGCCGCTACACGCCGCCCCCGCACCCCGCCCCGCACCGGAACCAGGTAAGCGATCTAAGCGGAATGGGCTCATCGCAGGGGTCTATGAGCCTGGCTTTTAATTTTCGCTAGCCGTCAAAGACTAGTTTAGCATCACGAGTTTAAAGAAGGCGAGGAGGTAGCTCGATTCTTCCGGAGATATCTATCTAAAGTCGATCGCTGCATGTTTAGTTCGCGTCGAAGTTTCGACTCTTGGATTTTGTTTCGTTTTCATTCGGCGTAACATTTCCCGTTGGGATCCGACCTGTCCGAGTGCGCGCACGCGTGAGCGCGGCCGAGCGGACGACTGTGGGAGTACAGGGTGTCAAGTCTGCTAATTTCCATGTGTATCCATTGCGCTCCAGTCCAGTGCGAGGCCGACTCGATGTCAATAAGACAACGGCAAAAATCCGTAGTCTCCTAGCGACCTGAACCTATGTCCAACCTATGCTCGGCCTACGTCGGTTTTGTACCAAATTGACAGGTTGGATGCTAACGGACTACGAAAAATTACGTACTACGTCACTGAATGCAGCATCGAATCGAGATTGTATCAATATGTACGAATTAAAAATAGCGGACCAAAGCTTTGAAAATAGCCCGTCGTCATGTTCCGGGGACCATATACATAATATCATACAACCATAAACGTTATTTATTATTACTGCCATATTGATTGGTAGAGCTAGGCCTAGTACGTTTGGGACGCCCGCGCGAGCCGAACTGACGGACCGTTCGGAAGCCTCGCCTCACAGTATGACTATCCTAGATTGAGATGAAATTCACGCACGAACACTTCGCTCGTTAAAAGGATCGTGTCCGTTTCCAGGCGACCCCGGCTCCGATGAGAAAGGAGTGCGAAGCGGAAGTGGGAACGGGACGCAAGTCGGGGCGCGCCCCCCGCGCCGCCACCGCGCACCGCCTCGGCACCGCGGGGGGGCGGTAGGGGGCACCGCGGACCGCGGGGGCCGTCGCGGGGGCCTCACGGCTCTGGATACAGGCAGATCTACGGCACCTCATCGTACGCAACTAAACGTTTTGTAACAACCCAACGTGTTACATGGAATATCTGAATCTATACTGATGCACTAGTACAGAGCGATTCAATCTGTCCATCTGTTATATATGTAATCTAGGAACTGTTGAATGTCCCGGTACGGTGCGGTAATGTAATGTCGAGATAATAATTCTATTCCTGGTGAGTTCGATGATATTATTCTTAATAACATAAATCTGCAAGAAAATACGTCCCGTATACGTTGTGTTTCTACGACGCACCGACTCGTTGGGACGCTTCGGCACGGGTTCATTTGTGACGTACCTACACTAACTAAGAACTGGTGTATTGTTTCAAATCTTAGGATATATGTTTTGTGTTATAGTGATATATACCCCCCGAGCCCCTGGGTAGGTACTATACAATTTAATCTCTGGTATTTCTATCGTAACTCATGACGGTTCGCGCTCGGACAGAGAACTAAGGAACCGATCACGTATCTTTACTGGAAACGGAAACGTTTCTAGAGTTAGAGAGTATGGATCGACTCGATACTTATTGAAAAATAATAATTCTTTTGTATTTGGTGCGATGTTGTCGTAAACGATCTGAATCCGAAGTGGCGAGGAGCGCTGCGGGTTTATTGTTAAATATTGCCAATCACGGTAAAGTACCAGTGTAGTCGCCATTGCACGTGTGCGTGTCGATTTGGTTCATTACCGTAACTTTTCTAAGTTATAACGTTATTCGATGCGTCTGGCGCTTGCACAGTCTACTTTATAGACTAAGGCCGGTAGCCGATAGTTAGTGGTAATTATGGCATATTATTGTTTTAAATCGAAGAAAGCACGAAATTGTAAGCGTAGGTCGGGTGTGACGCCCCTCAAGCGCCAGTTTGAGGCCGCGCTCGGCTCGGCCCCGGCCCCGGCCCGTCCCGGTCCGGCCCGGCTCGGCCCGACACCCCCATATTCTATATTCTATTTATATGTTTTATGTTATGTTTATATGTTGGTATCGATGCTGCGTACCGATTATTGCGATATTTTTGTATTGTATAGATAATATTCTGGAAGCTTCTAATACGTTTAGAAGTATTACAAGTGTAACGCGATTCATTTGCGAAAAGTGAAGTAATCGAATCGATTCTTTAATATTTCCGATTATTTTAAGCCCGAAGTTTTAAATTAATTTTGCATCGATGCCCAGATGACGACGGTGATGGGTGCGAGGTGGTATAATAAAGTTACCTATGTATTTAAAAAAAAAACTTTTGCATTAACGGATAGAAAGAGTTAGTTTTTGTATATATTTTATATGATTAAAAATGTGGAGTTAAAATGAAATGCAGTTGTGATAAAATAAATCAATAGATATCCGAAGTTGATATATATATTGATCGAACGCTCGTGTCTCGCTCGTCGAACACAACGAGGCAGCCATCACCATCCCCGAGCAGGTCGAGCCGTGTTTGTATCGGAGTAAGTACCTGCAGCACGAGTGCCCTCTACGCTAATGACTCGGTACTTACTCGATCATATATAATTATGTGTATGTTCGATATCGCTTCGCATAAATGTATTATTTATCAAGAGTTTGTGTTCAGTAGAACCATTAGTCACAAATTCCAGTGAGTGCGACGCGTTGATCTCAGTTGCGCGGAGCGACGCCCGGCGCACGGCGCCAACATGCTTTTGTTAATATTTCTTGTCCATAAGTCGCTTAATGCTCCATGAGAGACAAACTTTGTGAACGATCTCGAGGATTTAAATTGTCGGATTATTGGAATAACTTGTTAATATTCTCTCGAACCGACCGCGCTCGGAGCTCGCCGGAGCGCCCGCGCCGGAGCGCCCGCGCCGGAGCGCCCGCGCCGGAGCGCCCGCGCCGGAGCGCCCGCGCCGGACGAGCTGAGACACTTCCAACCGAGGTTTCGGTTCGTTTAGTCAATTTAGGTTGTCGTTTTGTTTTGTATGATATTTTAATTTTATTCAATGTTATTATTTTTGTAAAGTTTTATTTTGTGCTTCGAAGGCCACGTGATATTAGATAGTTGAATATAATGTATAGAAATTCAGCTGAAAACATGTATTTATGATGAATTTTTAATATTTTTATTTTATTGCTAGAAATGTAACCAGGTGAAAAAAATGTATTCTCTCTACTGTCGTGTGGATGTAGGTATTGGTTTCCAAAGCGATGTGATCCAAATATTGTGTTATGTTCAAACGCGTTACCAAAGACGGAACGGTCCATTCCATGCGAAGGGGCGCCCGCCCCCGTGCACGGCGCCGGCGCCTCCGCCAGGGGGCGGGGCGGGGCGGGCCTTCTCTCGTCGACTCGTCGGCGTCGGGGTGGCCGCTCTTTCCAGACACGGTTTCTAGTCAACGATTCTTGTATACTTACAAATAATGTAAATAATTATATTTTAGGTATTTCAAAGGGAGGAGTATTTATATGATGCGCCCCGCGAGCGCCGCGTCGGGCCAGCAACAAATATTGAAATACAATCGATGCATACTTCGGTCAACATTAGTAATATCTAAATCTGCAGGGTCGATGGTTGATGCATCTCCGACAACAATAACCACTCGGTGGGTGAGCTCCATCCTCGGCCCACGATATCAACCGTTGATCACCGAGACTCGCGTCGTTGAATAAGATTAGATCACCGATCAATAGTTTGGTCAGCGAGGCGCCGCCGCGAGCCCGAAGCCAACAGCCGGTGAACTTGTTCAGCCGAGGATCTCGTTAATAAATGAGTAAGTATATGTACGAGTAGGTATATCAACGTTTGTTGCTTCCCCTCACGCACGAGTCGTGGCCGAGTGTCGTGTAGGTAGCCTTCGAACCCATAGTAAGTAGTAGTAGGTGAGTAGGTATAGGCTTATGGTCGCACAATACTATTTGAATACCGGAATGTAATCGCTCATTGTGGAGTTCGTCGGAATATTATGTAATTATTTGTTTAAATAAATTATTAAAAGTATATATCAATGTGAAATGTCGCCGACGGGTGCGTGTAAAGTGTACCTACTATTAGTTATACTGGTTTTATATTTGTTGAATCGCAGAGAAGGATGAATCATGTGATATTTATTTGGAAACCGCTAGTCAGCCGTGCCGCATACGCGCTTATACTCACTAATAAAAGGTTTTAAATATTATTTACGGTGTTTTCTTTGCGCCTTCTGAAACGCTGCGAGCAAGTCGCACTGGAGTTACTCGGGTGTTTTCATTCGTACCGACTGATCCCTACATACCTATAATTGTACTATATAGCGACTACGAAGTAACACAACGTACACAACTGTATAAATACATAAAGCCGAAGTCAAGGAAATATTGGAGGTTCATTCGATCGTGGAACAAAATAAAAAAAAAAAAATTCTGAATCTAAATTAATATTTTAGGCAAATTACACCCATTTAGTACACATATAAAACAACTTAAATTACACTAATGTCAGATCAAAACACATTATCTCAAATTTAAATAGTCAAAAATAAAAAGATCACCCAACAATATTTGTACGGTATTGTGGTCCATCGAGAATGTTACTTTTGTAACATTTTACGTTACTTTTCACTCATAGGACTCATACTTCACAAACGCTAAACATAAGGGCAAGTTATACTCTTCGGTCTTCTGTATAACTTGCCGCAGCGTATGGATATGCTCTATGGTGCTGTAGCCTTACATACCCTACGCCTCTGTTCCATGCTTCCGGCGTTGGCCCTTCGAGGATAACGGAATTAAATAGCTTCTGAAGGACTTTCAATATCGGCGAGCCACCCGCTTTCAGAAGCTCTGATGTGATTCTAACGTCACCCGGCGCCTTGTTCTTCTTAAGCTGCTGCAGAGCCATCCTAATGCTGATGTCCGGGATGTCATCGGTATAGTGTCGGGTTAGCTTGGTTCTTGGGTCTTTGGCCAAGCTGTCAACAGGTTAAGCGACCGAAGTTTATAGCTGTCCATAGAACATTTCGATCTCCAATCACCTCTGCTTTGGTCGACGCTGTACTACCATCATCTCTCTTCAGCTTAGTCATCTTGCTTTGCCTAATAGACCGGTCTCTTGCAAACACTTTGGAGCCTTTTCTCCGTTCGATCGTATATTTAATAAAGTAATAAGTATTAAAGGTACGGATGTCCTGTCGTAAGGATTTCCATATTCGTCTATTGAGCTCACTATACGACGCAGCATCATCGGATGATTGTAGCTGCAACGAGCGTCGTTCAACTATGAGGTCAAGGGTATAGCTGGAGAGTTTTTGAGGTACATTTGTGCGGTAGGGTCTGAAGAACTTAGACCCCACTGTGTGGACAGTTTCTACAAGCCTGTTGTTGGTCTCGTCCACCGACGCAAAGTTCTCGAGGCAAGCAAAGCGATTGGATAGCTCAAGTTGAAAGCTCTCGGGGTTTTGAATATGGACATTTTGGGGTCGGAACGTGGATTTTATCAAACAGGACCTCTCAAGCTTAACATTAATATTCAATGTGCCTCTTACCATGCGGTGATCACTGCCGGTTTTCACCCTGTTGATCACAGAGACATCATTGAATATTTGCTTCTTGGTGGTCATGATGAAATCGATCTCATTTCTCGTTGGAGCGTTGGAACTCAACCAGGTCCATTTCCTGTGAGGCGGCTTCAGAAAGAGTTCATCATAAAGAGTCCCTCGTTCTCCATGAAGTTGGCCAGCCTCTGTCTCCTGGAGTTCCGTTGTCCATACCCGATTTGCCCCACTCTCAACTCCATCACTTCTTTTGCCCAACTTTGCGTTAAAGTCCCCCATAACAACAGTATAATGGGTCTTGGAGGTATGCATGGCCCTACTAATGTCCTCATACATAGCCTCTACCTCCTCATCGGTTCCGAGTTTCGAGGTCGGTGCATATACCTGAATGACCTTCAACGAATATCTGCTTGATATTCTGAGTATTAGGTATGCCACCCTGCTCGAAACGCTGTCGATGGTAATGATGTTGTTAGTGAGAGACTTGCAAACGAGAAATCCGACGCCACCTTGGAACTTTTGGTCGCCTTCCCGGTAGTAGAGTAAGTTACCGGATTTAAGGGTTATGGTGTCCTCACCCTCTCTACAGACTTCACATAACCCTAGGATATCCCAGTGTAACTTTTTCATTTCTTCTTCCAACTCGACGATCTTTTCGTCTGCCGTCAAAGTCCTTACGTGGTGTGTTACCAGGGCGTTATCGTCGTTTATTGAGGGAGGCCGTACATTTGCCAGGGATTCTTTGCACCCCCTACTCCACCGTTGCACTGGGCCGCTATCGGGGACTGGCGGCCTGGTCGTTTTTGTACTTATTATAGGGGGCAGGGGGTTGCCAATACTCGCCACGCTTGGCAGGCGGTTTGGCAAGCGCAGTATGATTTTTAGATCCGCAGGAGGTGCTGCTGCCCACCTTCTGGTACGCGATCCCTTTGCTGACTCTTACGGCACCCACGGGTAGACATGGGGGGGGGTACTAAGTATTCTAAGCCGGTACCCCACGGCAGTATCAATTAATAGACAGTGCCAAATGTCTAGCAAAGGCAGAATCTTGATTTATGAGCACTGACTCAAAGTTCGTCATTGGTTGATTAAACCTACAATTTCTCGCCTTTATTTAAAAGTTATTTTAGTAAAAGTGGACTTAATAGAAAACTGAGGTTAGATGTTTACGAGAAAGGTGAACCAATCGTTTATTTTATTTACTAAATTATTATAGAATTACGAATTATTTGTTTTTTTTTTTATCAAATAGATGAATTCGACGATTTATTATATATATATAATTTCTATTGTACGTGTGAACTAAACGGCTAGATCGATTTTAAAGAATTTTTTTGTATGCGTTTGGGTGGCGCCCTGGATGGTTTAGATTCACAAATCAGCCCGGCAGATGCAGTCGGATAGATCAGAATATCAAGCAGGACAACATCTGTTAGGTCTGCTAGTTATATTAAATAGTAGTAAAAGTAGCTATATAATATTATAAGATCCATCAGGATTGCAGTCCGTTTTAAAATAACGCTAATATGTGCAAAGTATAATGCCAAAAGTCATCGATAAAAGTTTACTTACCCAGGAAATACCAGTAGGTCACGAAAATAAATCTAAAATTGTCCGCGCAACACGAAATAAGTTATTACGGTCTACTTCTACGTTATCTACAAATTACAATTACAATTGCCGTTCATTGGTTAGATTAATACTAACGCGATCACTGCTAACACTAACTTGTTAATATTTTTAACTATCGTTACGATCTAACTGCCAATATACTGTACAATATACAAAAAATTTACAAACAATTTAAACAAATCTCATAAGCTCAAATATACCTTAATTTAAATTGTTAAATGACTAAATTATAATCGAAATAAAATATATTTCTTAGCAGCAAAAGATAGTCTTATTCTAAAACTAAGAAGTAAAGTCCTTGCGCAAAATCGAAATCGCTCTTGGCAAAAATCATGGGTTTGTATTAGGTATAGGTGGGGAAAATGGTCGTGGTAAAATTATGATTGCGTTTACATAAATAAAGCCATAAATTGAAGAAGCAGAAGAAGAAAATATAATGCCAAAGTTTCCACCACTGAGCATCTAATCACTCCATTTGTTTCCACATTTGACAATGACAAGTAAATTATCGCCTTGTAGTTGGCAATGAGTATGTAATCACTCCGTTTGCAGTTGGCATCACTAAGCTTGCAACGGTCAACGGTATTCAAAAATTTAGTGGCTTTGTTTCGTTGCAAAATGTAAAACTTTCTAAAATATCAAATTTTGCGCAAGAATGACGGAAAAATTAAAGGACTATCAGGTTATTGACGTTTTCAGTGGCGGTACGTTCTACAAAGTGAGACACAAGGTCACCAACAATATATTCGCGTGGAAAGCATACAATTGCTTCTCATATTCTGATGAACAAATACAGAACGTCGTTAACGAAGTGAAAATAATAAGCGAAGTGTCATCAGAGAGCTTGTTGCGATACTACGACACCATTCTACACGGCCCGACCAAAACTTTATATGTTGTCCTTGAATATAACTCGTGGCGGAGTTTGCAGGAATTACTTAAGGAATGCAAGGTCACTGGCAAACATTTTGCTGAGAGCTTTGTCTGGCACCTGCTGCACGTACTGGCCCAAGTGAGCAGAGCTATTGCTGACTTAAGTGTCGTTATCCTACGAAAATGCATAACTCCCGCTTCCATCTTCGTGAGCAACGGCCGCGAGCTCAAAGTCAATTGCTTCGATTTAGCGGCGACTGCGGGTGATCCAGACCTCATGAGACAAATTGGAGAGATTATTCGTGAGCTTTGTTACCGTCCTGGTGACTCCAAAAACAAAATAAACGATATTCTTTACACTGACGATTTAAAAGACATCATCAACTTTCTCACTGAAAATAGGAGTTGCACCCTGCATCCTGACGTCGTTCTCTACCATCCTACTGTTCTTACACACTTAGAATCAGTTGTTGAACCAAAATTACTGAGTAACATACTTGTATCTACTCAAAACTCTCAACCTACATCGAAACTGAACAAGTGTGATTCTGAAAAGGCTGTAGAGCTATGCATTGCTGTAGAGCCTCTGCCCAGAACCATATTTAATGTTAGAGATAGCCCTATTTACAGTAATATCAGTCCCAAAAGAAAACTGAACTCGGAAATAAGGGTTTCAAACTTCAGCACAGATGTACTATCTCCCACGCTAGCTGCATTAGCTTTAGAGCTTCCAGGATACATGCCTCGAAGTCGGGAACCCTACAATGAAGCGTTGGATCCCTATAATCGCCCTAAATTAGTGTCGGAACAAACATTCAGTCATGAATGGCTGGCACGTCTGGCAGCTCTGCGGCAGCGCGAGCACACGCTTAATAAAAGAGAGAGGGACCTCATTGCTAAGGAAATAGTCAGCAGTCCATCTGTTAAGATGACCCCATTCAAAGAATCTTTAGATTTGCTTTGTGAGGGTGACAGTAATGGCATAACTTTACCTCCAATGGTTGCTCAAGTTAACGATGAGCATCGAGAGTGGGTTTCCCGGCGGCGTCACCGTCGCAGAAGCTCTGTTCGCTCTCGTAGCCGCAGGAAGAGCTATGGATATGAAGACCTTGACAGCTCTCTCTCAGCCGACACAGGTGACAACAGCATCATTATAACGGCTACTAAATTTACTAAGGATAACATGCCGCGCCGTAATATCTTTTCTGAAGTTTCCACAAAGAAAGTACACTTCACATCTGCCAATCCCTTCACTGAGAGTGATGAAAGTGTGACACTTACATTTTATGACTTGGACAGTGTGAAGAATGGAAATCCAGTGCCTCACAAGAAAACTTCACAGGACATCAGTAAGTTCAAGTACTTAGATACTGACAAGACATCAAATGAGAAAAGAGCTGCTGTGAATTGGAGTCACTCGTCACCTTCCAAGCAAGCTAGGATCACTAATAATGTGTTCAATGATATCTCCAATCACAGCAGCATTAGAAAGACTCCTTCTAAGACTAGTTTATTGTCAAGAGGCTCAGACTCTTCTAGATTATCTATGATGTCAGCTAAAAGCCACTGGAGCATGGAATCCTCAGTGAATAAAATGACTGATGGAGGCATATTTGAAAGAACTCGATCCAGCATCAGACAATCTCTTGCACAGACTCCTATAGCTCCCGATATGAATAAGAAAAGAAGCCGGAAATCTTTAATACCATTCAAAACTCCTTTCAAATTTATGTCTTCCGCCAAATAGTTTGTTTGTGTGTCATTTTTCTTTTTCTTTCAATATGTAGCTATTAAGGTTTTGCAATATTTGATCTTATATTAATATGGTTGTGGAATTTGTTAGTTTATAATGTTTGCTACCATTTATCTGATGTTCCTTAGATTTAGTTTTAATTGGAACAAGATAAATTTATTTTTAGTAATTGTACAATTAAATACGGACACCACCCCACCCTAACCTTAGCATAGAGAAAATTATTACAATGTTCTATATTAATTCAATATGTATATTTGAAAATCTATTACATAAATTCAGTTCTGTGTTAGAATAAGTATTGAGCTATCAAATAACATTTGCTGAAATGTTACAGATATGTACTATTTTTATACTTTTATGATCAAAATGTAATAATACAGTAAAAATGTTTAGTTATAAGACATGATAAGCTTTGTAGTCTCACAGTCTTCCAATGCTAAAAGAAAGTTAGTCTTATCACTACATTTATAATTGTAGTGCTTATATGCTTAGATTAAATGTAAAATACTTAATGTATCATATTTTATACCTAATACATCCATTGCCATACATTGTATGAAATATAAGATATAGATATTATAAGAATAATATAGATATTAAGTTCTAACATTAAAAGAAATAAATAAAACTAGTTTTATCAATTCAATAGAGATTTATTTATAATCTTGCATTTTAAACACTTCATCCGTGCCAAGAAGGTTCAGTTATTTATTTTTCTTATTGAGTGCCTTGTCTGCTCCCTCTACAAACTTCTTGGGTAGTCCATACTTTTCTATCAGGAGCTTGGCCACAAAATATGTCTGTAAAAAGAAACAAATGTTAAAATGATAATAACTCGGGCAGCCGAGTCACCCTTGCAATGAGACGGTTATTGCATTTACCCCATGCCAACGGCTTTCAGTATAAGTAACATCAAAAGTCTACAGCATCGTGATAGGTTACTTGCAATGGTGTCACATGGCTAGCTGTCACCCTTGAAAAATCAATCATTGGACACACAGTGAGTCCTAGCAGCTTTTTGTCCTTGAGAGGCAGTCAAATCCCATATTAACCTTCAGTAACTTCTCACTTACTACTTAGTACTTCAATTGTGATTTATTCTAACATGGAATCTTGAATTAACATCTTACACACACACAAAGTATATATATTATATGGATGCAGTTTGTCATGTCCATAACATTTGTAGTTCCTCATGTTTTGCCCATATAGGCGTACAAATATTGACGAGATGGCAAATACAATATAAAAACGGGTATTCTTATTATAAATGAAATAATTAATATGTTTATAATTAATATTAATACATAAAATGTCGGATAGTGAAACAGTAAAATTCAAAATCCAATGTCATTCAATTCAAAAAATTCCTGTCATCAATAAATTCACTCACACTTTAGTAACATTATGCTAGTAATATTATTTTAAGTTTAGATTTAAATAAATTTGTGTTAAGGTCTTTTAAATAACTCCCATACAAAAATGCTTTTACTCATAAGAGCCTGTTTTGCAGTGTGCATGAAGAGTTTATAGTTGTCGCGTCTGTTACGCTTCACTTTCTCAGACAATAGGGGAAATGATGTAGGTTTGATTTAACAAATGAAGCTACTTCAAAAATTGTGACGAAAGTGTCAGGATTTTGTGTTCTGTAAATTTTGGTCTACAGCTGTCAGTTGTTTTTAGTCCGAACATTGCCCTAACAAATCGTTTTTGCGATTTGAAGACAAACTCACTGTGAGTTGAATTGCCCCAAAAAATTAACCCATACCTTAATGTTGATGCTACCAACCCACGGTATGATGTTAGTAGTGCATCTGTTCTTACAACGAGCGCAAGTCTGTGGAGAGCATATGCTACCTAACCTTTTACAGAGTGTCAGTATGTGCCTTCCAATGTAGTTCTTATCTATTATAAGACCCAGAAATGTAGGAGTATCTGCTTCATTAACTTTTTCATTTTGGTATTTCACATTTATGTCACTTATATAATTAATTCTTTTAGTAAATTACATTAAATTTGTTTTGTTGATATTAATTTTTAATTAATTTAATTTTAACCAGTTAATTATCGAAGTCAGTGCATCTTTAATATCAATTTCATAATTAATTATATTTTTACAGGCAATTATCACAGTGCTATCATCAGCAAATAGTGTCATCGGGTGCTCAGTTATTTTAGACAAGTCATTTTTTCATTTCAATATATATTACGAAAAGAAGCGGACCCAGAACACTACCCTGTGGCACCCCAGACTTAACAATGCGTTCGCAAGAAGTGTATGTTTCTCCTTTTCTTGTGTTATAGTTAAGTCTTGTTATTTTGGTTACTCATGTAATAGATATATATAATTTAATCAGGTGTAGGACATTAACTCCAATACCGTACGCTAGAAGCTTATTTAGCAAAATATCATGGTCAACATAGTCAAATGCTTGGGTCATATCACAATAAATAGCTCAGACAGCATTATTTTTATCCATATTTAACATCAATTTATGCAGAAATTTATAAACTGCCACATTTATGGCTTTTCTTTGTTGCCGACTGGCCAGTTGGCGCAGTTGGTAGCACTCTGCCTTCCGAGCCGCTGGTCCCGGGTTCGATTCCCGGACAGGTCAAACATTTATGTGTGAACATGTCTGTTTGACCTGTGTCTGGGTGTGTATATCTATACAAGTATATATATCAGTCATCAGGTTGCCATAGTACGAGCTCTGCCTAGTTTTGGACCTTAAGACCTTGTGTGAATGTTGTCCCATATTAAAAAAAAAAATCTTTGTCGGAAATCTTTCTGTTACATGAAATATTAAGTTTTTCAAGGTAGTCACATCAATAGATGGAAGGAGAACCCATTACATTTTGAATGAAGACTAGTATTAAGATTTCCACTGGCTGCAACTTAGCATATTTTACTTGCTTCTTTAACTTTTATCAGATTACTCAAGACCTGGGGCCTATTTCATGAAACAACATATAAACATTCCGTTTATGAAAAATAAATTTCACTGTGTATGATTGACAATTTTATTGTTAGTTCACTATGATTTATCATTTTATGAAATAGGTCCCTGGTCTTTAACCAAAACTTCCACAATCTGGTCAGAATACATTCGCATCAAAGTCTTCTTATTCCATATGTTTCATTCACATCATTATTTTTACAAGATGTCTATCAAGGTCCTAGGTTTATTTATATATTTGTATTGACCAGTTTTCGTGCTACAGTTTGGGCGCGCCAGGGTAACCTTCCTAGCGGGCCCACTAACAATCGGCTCTACCACTACAACTATAATTGCACCAATTGTGAGGTTTGACATTTAAGATTGAACTAATAATGAAGTACCGTTTCACACATGCGAGGTGTGGGCCTGCTGAAAGGACGGACACTTTAGATCCTGTTTTCGTCACACCCAATTGTAACATCAATGTAGCAGGTTGGAGATGTCAGCAAGGCCGTGCTAGTAACGTAGATACCTGGTCTCCCTGGAGCATGAGCTGATCAGCCTTCGCCCCCGGGGCGCGCGTGACGCCGCAGGTGGCCGCGACACCCACTTGGCAGATGTGGCTCAGAGCGGGCAGGTTGAATCCAAATGATTCCAAGTTTGATACTAAAGTCACCTGAAAATATACATACACATATTCACGCCTTTTTCCCGTAGGGATAGGCAGAGACCACAGCCTTTTAACTGCCACGATCCCGCTGCGAGAACGCACTTCTTTCGCTTCATCCACGCTCCAGTGTCCGAAAATATAACTATCATTGCATACATCGTAATCTACATGAAGCTTTTTTGGAAGAATACTTTAATCAGGAATTGGACAGTAGGTACCTTAAAGTTCAATCAATACTTAAATCATACGCTTGTGAACGGTACTTAGTAAGTCGGCTCTTAGGTTCCATAACTAAGAGATGTCATAAAACAAATAAAATTTAATTAAACAATCTCTATTGTGAAGACCTTAAAAATGCCACAGACTTGAGGTTACAATATGGTTGCATGTATAAAATGTCTTAAATAAACAAAATATCTGTATTGCGGGAACAGTAGTAGTAGTATAAATGGTAATTGACAAATGGTTCAAATATTTCTCTACCAACATGTTTTGTGTTATACTGCCTAGCCCGAGATGGTTGCTCTCATATAAATTGTTTTTGTCAGTTACCTGCATATATCAACTAGCCGACATATCAGAGCAGAGTGCACTTGAATGAATCCTGTAAAAAGTGGCGTTGGAGAGCTGGGTGTGACAGACAAATCATGAAAGCAGAATGCAGTTGAAACGAGAGCTCTGAGAAGTATGATTGGAGTGAAACTGAGTGATAGGGTACAGAATAGTGTGATAAGGGAACGGAGATGTAGTAACTATGATTGAGAACAGTATGTTAAGATGGTTTGGTCATGTAGAGAGAATGAACGAAAGGGAGATTGACTGAGCAGGTATACACGGGTGAAGTGAATTTAAACTCCGGACCACCGGCTTTATTCATGTCGAGATCGTGTAGCGTGTAGGGCGCCGCGGTTTGGTGATTACGACTGTTCGACATAAGCGTCTCGCATTCACCCATCGGAGTGAGAGGTGTTCCACCGCTAGAATCCTAAGAAATAGAGCCAGGGTCAGATCAGGTCTTCGCAGTGGCGATAGTGAGGGGCGACAGAAATTCAATTCCACCGACTTTGCCAGGGACAAAAGACTTACATCGCGCTATCTTTAGTCTTTTTGCAAGACTTGGCTGCAAATACAAATCCGAAATCTCCAGCACGGCACCTGGCTTTAACTCGATAGTATGACTATCCCCTAGTTCACACCTCATGTATTTACTTGGGGCACATTTTATCAGAAAGTGTTTTTTTTCGATCACAACACAAACACGTTCTTCTAATGTTAATACAACATAGCATGGAATTTAACTCAAGAAACTTTTTAATCATTTTTACTTTAACTCCCGACATAGTCTGTAAAGTACACACGTACCTTTTTGTTCCCGCTCCGCATAGAAACTTGCATTTTGATAGGTTCTAGTTTGGTCTTGGTGAGCTTGTGGGTGCCGTCGGAGAACTGCATCTCGGTGCTCGGGGTCATTTTGGACTGGACGGCGGACATTAGCACGTCCCACTTCACCGACTCCTGGGTAACGAGAAACATGTTTCATCGATAACACGACATGTCACCAAACCTAGGGTTTTATGCGTTTCCCGCGCCATGACGATTCCTTTTCATACCGGAGTAAAGCTTCGCGTCGCTGGCACAATACCTCCACTCGTTCTACTGTGGAGGTTCTCACGCCATGGAGACCCGTCACTCTGATTATTAAGTACATCGTTTAATTGCTTGATAGTTCCACGGACACGGGTTCGAACCCTAACAACAGCTTGAGCTTCCGGTGAAGGTAACACCGTTATCAAATATCCAGCATGGTGGTAGGGCACTTTCGAATACCCGCCTGGTTAGCTACCACCCTCAAGTTTGAAAAACTGTCACCAAACACATGGTGTGTACAGGCAGCAGTCCTTGAGAGCAAGTGAGCATTCTAGATTTAGTGTGATAACATCTTCGACCACATCGTCACTGACCATCAAGTGAGATAGTGGTCAAACTCTAGGTCCATACAGTATAAAAACAAAGTTTTGTAACGAAGTATATCTGCCGTTACCTTCCACCGAGCTCCGCACGATCTATCGATACGGTTCTATTCTTTTCTTTGTTGTTATTTCACAACTCCGTCATCAATGGACTGATTTGAATAAAAATATTTTTTTTTAAAGAAAAGATCTGCTCTAAGGTCAGTGACAAAAAAAAACACTGAAAATCGGTTCAGCACTTATCTAGATTTTCAGGATTTTTTTTAATGTCCACTTTCAGATGCGAAAGTCGGTAGTTGTTAATTATTTTGACGATTTATTAAAATGTAGATGAAGTGAGTTCTGTATAAAATGGACCAATGGTTATATGAAGTTAGTGAACATAGAAGTAGAACGGTAGAGGAGCGAGCGATACCTGCGCCGGCTTGCCGACTATGTCCGCGAGCGCGGGGTCGAGCGCGACGGCCCGCGCCCCCGCCCCCGCCCCCGCGAGCCCCCGCGCCCGCACGTACTCGCCGACGGCCGCGCGCACCTCGCCGGGAGTGAGCGCGGTGCCTTTTCTGAAACGGACGTACCATATCTGAGCACCTACATACATGTCACCAGTGCGATACAGGCTTTACCGTTTACTAAATAGATCATGTAAACTCTAAGGCTTTCACGGCCGGCGTTGCAAGTTGTATGTATTGCTTCCGGGCTGTTTGGCCGTGGTCTATGTGAAACTTGTGTTCCAGACGTTTCGTCGATCACTGCGGTCGACATCTTCAGTGGTTCAGGTCCGAGCGGCGACAAGAGCGTAGAACTCTCCTCCGCGGCGTCTTCTCTGATACTGATGACGATGATCTGATACTGATGATCATCAGTATCAGAGAAGACGCCGCGGAGGAGAGTTCTACGCTCTTGTCGCCGCTCGGACCTGAACCACTGAAGATGTGAACCGCAGTGATCGACGAAACGTCTGGAACACAAGTTTCACATAGACCACGGCCAAACAGCCCGGAAGCTATACATACAACATAAATAGATAATGTTTAACCTTTTCTTTATGAAGGTTAATCCTGATTGAAAAAAAATATTTTTAGCTAATTTATAAGTGGAAAAATATTTCCGAGCGATCGTATTTTTTTCTTTATCGAGTAGAAAATCTAAGATTAACAAAGGTTAGAGTAATGAGGAATGGTATTATGGCTTAGAATAAACTTTTATTTTATTACTTAACTTTTATATAATTACGAACTAGATAGATAATGTACACTGGAAACGAATGTACGATTGAGATTCTAAAAAAATATTATTAAACTGCAAGAGAAAACGTTAATCCACAATTGAAATCCGTATACTCACGCATAAAAGAGAATCGTTACCGACCGATCTATCAACACGGCTCAAACGACTCCGAACGGAGCGGGCTCAAACAGTTACCGACCGATCGATCAACACACGGCTCACACGACACCGAACGCAGTGGGCTCAAACAGTTACCGACCGATCGATCAACACACGGCTCACACGACACCGAACGGAGCGGGCTCAAACAGTTACCGACCGATCGATCAACACACGGCTCACACGACACCGAACGGAGCGGGCTCATACAGTTACCGACCGATCGATCAACACACGGCTCACACGACACCGAACGCAGTGGGCTCAAACAGTTACCGACCGATCGATCAACACACGGCTCACACGACACCGAACGGAGCGGGCTCAAACAGTTACCGACCGATCGATCAACACACGGCTCACACGACACCGAACGGAGCGGGCTCAAACAGTTACCGACCGATCGATCAACACACGGCTCACACGACACCGAACGGAGCGGGCTCAAACAGTTACCGACCGATCGATCAACACACGGCTCACACGACACCGAACGGAGCGGGCTCAAACAGTTACCGACCGATCGATCAACACACGGCTCACACGACAGCGAACGGAGCGGGCTCAAACAGACAACTGATTTTTAAACACTCAACCGCTAAAGTGGTGAAAGCCAATGCCACAGTCCACGTGGAGCCAGTATTACAACTCACTTGACAGGAGCAAATATGTGGTGCACGTTGGCCGTGACGCAGAACATCTCCCTGACGACGGGGGGGGTGTAATCCTTCTCCTCGGGCGGCGCCGCGAGCCGCTCCCGCACCAGCGCGGGCACGCGGTGCCGCCGCACGGCGACGTGCGCCGGCGCCACTGCCACCACGGCGGCCACGCCCTTCTCTATCTCGCGCACCTCTATCAGGCCTTCCTTGAACATGATTATATATATTCACAATTACTAATGTTGTGTGTCGACCTAAATCCGCTGAAATTAAATAGGCCGCGATAATAATGAGCCGAAATCTGCAGGCGGGAACTTAAATTAATTTGGAAGTGCTAAGTGCCGTTCCTCACAGGGTCTGGCGGCTGAAGGAGGTCTCGACAGAAGAACAGTGCCTCGGTATCCACTTGTGGCAGGGACGCTCGACGCCGAGTCGAGACCTTTCAGCTGCTGTAGCACGTAAACAATTGTATATCTGTGTCTGGTGTGTGTGTTTGTGTGCACGAGTGCGTGTATATTATGTGTAGGTAGGTATTGTTACCTGATTACTGAAATATAAAGATTAAAAAATAAAAAACAGAACTTGAATGACATTCTTTATTGACAATATATCGAAATAAATTTAAAAAGTTAACATTTCGATGCAGGTCTACTATGACAACTGTATCGAAATGTTAACTTTTTTTTCTATTATGATACAACTTCAGATGGAACGAAGAGGTTGCAATGTAGTTTCTACATATAGTCTGTGGACGCGGCGCAACACGCATGCGCGACCAGCAAATGGATTTTGGCGCTAAACGTTTACAAATAAATGCAAACATATGCTGTGATTTTACGTATTTTATTAGATAAAGTTGTGTATGAAACTGCACATAATTTGGTCTCTCGTGTTATGCTATAAAAAACTCTAACACGGCTCGTTTTTTAAATTACACTCGTGCTCTAAGAACCCTTATTATGATACATTTCATAAACTAGTATTCAAATGGATAAGCACCACGAGGCGAGCCAATAGTGAAGCGCGCGCCGACCGCGCCGACCAAACAAATGAGATATTACCTGTTGCATGGCTTCCAAGAATTTGCTAACTTTCTTGTACGAGGACTTCTTCACGTCTATCGCGCGGTCGGCCGGGCTGAGCCGCTGGAGGTGGTTTCTGGAACACGTCATACTGTCGTTACTAACACGTTTCATCGGAGCGAGACAGGAACACAATATGATATAGACGTAACAAACATACATCCAGATATTATGTTTATTTCAATTTGAATATATGTATTTGTATTTAATAGTAATAATGTATAATATAACACTTAACATCAGATGAGAGATGACACGGTTGTCAAACGCAAGCATATAAATAATTAAATATTTTTTACAACATTTAACATCTATTCGACGTGACATACAGATAAGTTATGTCAATTTTAATACATAATTATTGTCAATAATAATTAGAAGGTAAAAATTCAGTCAACAAAATGAGAAACACGTGTTTATGGAAATTATAATTACATCAAGTTACGATACTATTCCAAACACTGTGTCATTCCACAGTACGTCACACATGCCCTGCACGGTTGCGTCCAGCGGACATCGAGCCGGGGAGCTGACGCCAGAAGTGCATGAAGTAATATTAAAGCCCGCACCGGAGGCGAGTTCGAGTGAGGGACGATCACCGTCGCCTATGGATATATCTAACACTGGAGGCAGTACGATATGTTGCCAATCCTTTTAAGACTCTGTTAACTCTCCTTTTGAAGAATCCCATATTCTAGCTACTCGGGAACACCGAGGGAGGAAGCTCGTTCGGTGAATCGCATGTGTCAATTGTATGTGCTATCTTGCGAATAACAATGGATGTTGCTATAATGCGATTTTCATCACCAGAAGCGGCGGTCGAAGAGTATGAAAAACACGTTTCGGAGCTCACCACGGAGGAGTGGCACAAACGTTTTCAAAATTGGTTAAATCGAATGAAAAAGTGCGTTTACGCAAAGGGAGAATATTTTGAGAAACAATAAATTCATTTTTGACCTTTAATGGTATTGTTTTCTTATTAATTCCGGAAACTTCTAGCGCACCCCACGTATAACACCAAACATTCTCCTTACATTGCAGAATCAGCCGCGTGCCAGCAAGCAATAATTACTGTCTTCATGGGTAGGATGCTTAAAACTTACGCAACCCATCGCAAATGTAGAACTTTGCCTCGACGACAATAAGATAATTCAAAACTTATTCCAGGGCCATTTCATAGACTGACTGAAATAGTTATAAAATAACCTGTCGAACATACTCAGACAGGGGCTGCACTAGAAGGTCCACATTTTATGAGATTTAGTTTTAGTAATTCTATTTTACAATTTCCTCATTCAAATAAAACAAGGATTTTACAGATAATTTTCCCTTTACATATTTGTTTAGAATAAATAATGCCTATCTGCGAGCGCGGCGCGTGCCCGCTAAGACAATAGGGACGCGGGGTAGTAGCCGTGCGCGGAGGTCTGCGGCTGGCTCGTCTTGCCAGGCAGTGCCAAAACTACCGTCGCGGCGACGGCCATGCCAGTCAGTGTTCAAATCGCAGTCGCGGCGACTCCACGTTCTACAGCACTATTAGCCATAGTTTTACCGCTCCGGGAGCGAATTCGGGTTAGGAAACCTACGACTTAACTCCATGAGGCGTTGGGAATTGGGCGGGAATGGACAACGCAGGGCGGAAGTTATCCCAACCAGCGGCAGACGGGAGTGCAGGTTTTTAGACGTATCTTGTAACGTTGCGTCTAGCGTAGTTACTTTTTTTTAAGGAACTATACCAATATATAGCAACCGCGTCATAAAAGACTCCGGTGAGTGGACATACATACTTTAAGAACTATTACGCCATGACGTACGTGGTAGATGTTGGGCCGGCATGGGGCGACAATAAACGCCCCCTTTATTCTCTTATTTCACTGGTATACCCGTTGATATAAATTTGTACTTACTTGTACAATAGATTAGTTTTGAGAGGTAGTTCTATATTCTTTCCTTCAAGCTTTAGAAAACTTAAGAGGCACCATCGGAGGAGTTCGTCCATGTCAGTCGGGATGTCGTCTTCTATTTGGGATGATTCTGAAATAGTTTAGTTGACAATCAAGTTCAGCTAGGTCTAGCATAATTTCACAGGTCAAATGCAGACACACACATATCTTTTTCAGTGAGAATGCAGTGTAAAATTTGTGTCTCACTAAATTTATAATATTGTCTATCACTAAACAGATTTTGGTTTAGACAAGATTAAAGGTAGTGGCTAACCAGATGCGTACAAAAAATGTCCTTCCATCGTTTAACTTACACATAAAGGGCTCAAACTCAAACCTAATTTCCGATTCCGATTTTAAAGAGTGAGTTTGCAGGCCACGTAAGGAACTATAATGGCAACCAACATGAACAAGTGACCACTTACCTGTCATGACAGTATCATTATGATCTCCATTCTCACTGCCGTCATCTCCTATTGTTTCCTCAGGTATTAGTCTAGGTTCATTGGCTATTGGACTTGGTGTGGGGTCTGGCTTGCCTAATAATGGCCAATCGGGTTTGCCAAGGGATGGCCATTGCTCACGGGTTGGTTGGAGACTTAGCTGGAAAATTAGAATTAAAAATCTCAGTTTGAACCAATTTTGGATATTTATTTTCCTAATAAAAAAGCTTAATATGTACCTTACTTAATATGTAAAATATGTAATATGTAAATAAAAAAAATAAAAAGTCCTCGGAGATACCGTTTTAGTGCACACTGCACTAAACACAGACACACACCATACTCGAGGACGACTGCGAATGCAACAACATAACAACAGGGGAAATGAGAACCTTTTGACAAGGTATTTACTGAAACCAACTTAAGTTGAGAAAGTCTACAGTACTAACAATCTACATTAACATCTAGCTATACGGAGTCACAATCAAATTTAAATGTTATTTAAATTTGATACACACTGCCGAAGACAGGTCAAGATGGCATAGTATCATAAAGTGATTCATGCCGGGGGTCACAACCCTCAGCACTGAGGAAAACGACGCGAGGAGGATACAAGATTTACCTGTCGCACATCAGCAGCAAGATTCACTGTGAAGTCAGTTGAGGCTTTAGCTGCTGCTAGTTTTGGCCGGTCAATCTTATTGAACTTATTGTCTTTGCATAAGTGATCCCCATAAAAATGTAATGTATCCAGGCAAATTCCCCTGTAAATATAATGAACAAAAAGAGTGAGACTTAGCCCTGAGACATGTAGATATAACATAATATGTTTAATATGTTTTTATATACTGTATAGATCTAGCTTTTAGCCACTATCTTATTGATGGTGACGGTGCGGTCGAAAATGTTATCACACTAGGCCTCGAATGCTTACTGTCTCTCAAGGACTGCTGCCTGAACCCACTATGTGTTTGGTTATAGTTTCAAATTTGAGGGTGGTAGCTAGCAAGGCGGGTACTTAAAAGTAACCTAACACCATGCTGGGAATTTGATAACGGATAATAATAATAATCAATTTATATCACAAAGCAGAATGATTACATTGCACAATGCACCTTACTTGGGGAGTATATTGTGCCCTATACTATAATCAGATCACTGAACACAATATTCTTTCATAATACTTGGAAATAACTAGAAACTTAGGCTAAAAACTATCTATATTGATTATCAGTCCATGGAAATACTTTTAATTCAGTGATTCTTCATAGTACCCATTGCATATTTTTATTAATGGTTTTCTATCAATTAATGCAACAGCAGAGATATTAAAAAAATTAAGTCTTACGAAGCTCTCAACAGCATGTCAGCACTGGACATGGAAGCTCTCCCAACTAAACAAGCAGCAGCATTGTCTTCCGTTCTTGCAGCTAAAATCTGCCCAATTTGGAATAATGGGAAACCGGCACCTCCTGCTGGGAGGCTCACACCAGGAAGGTATAGCGGCGCTCCACCTTGAATCTGGAATATATGAAGCATGATCTACAATAGTTGAAGCTCACACCTGAATTAGTTACTATATTTCGATGGCACCATTTATTCTCAAATATTGAGGCTGGTGTTTGACAACTGTCTCAACTATTGTTAAATCATAATGTAATCTAGGATGTAGCAAACAAGCCTAGTATGTTAAGCTAACATATACTAATAAGCCAGACTCATATATAGCAATACAGGTATTTGAAATATTACTGGAAAATTATTTATCATTAGAAATAAATTGTTAGTGGCACTCCCAGATGTATTATATATGATAGAGATAATTACAATAAAAAAGATACCAATCTTTTTGAAAAGTAAAATAATAAACTAAGTAAATAATAGCAGTATTTAGATAAAGTAAGACACAATGGTTTGAATTGAAGAAGAAGAAGAAGAAGAAAAATCATTTATTTTGGAAAACACAAACAACAAAAATAAAGAAGAAAAACAGATACAGATTCATAAATTACTAAATAATAATTAAACAATTCTAAAATATATATAGATCGTAAAAGTATCATTTCTGCATTGTGTAGTCCAAAAATGGACTTGGCTCAGCAAAATGCTGCCGGATAGTCCCACAGCGCTGATTTTCAGCCAAGACCAGAGTGTCGTGGACAGACTACAAATATAATAAATAGAACAAAAAAAAGGAGTAAATAAACATATCTATTTTAAAAAATTACAAATACAATAATATTTACTATAATCATATATAAGTGAATGCGTGCACTATATGTGTATTACATAATCCCTCCGCAGATTGCACAGATTCATATCGAAATAGTCATATATTCACCTAGTTCGACAAAATTTTAATTAAAGTATTATTCAATGACGAACAGAAAACCACACAAATTAATCACTTAAGATATATAGAAGTTTTATGCTTGCTTACTTATGCTGGTTAAGATGTGTACAAGTAAAGAAATTAACAAAGAAGAACTTTTATGAATGTATCAGTAGAAACTTCATTGTACTTTAGGGAAAGGGTAGAGGAAGAATATTCATCCTCACTGGTTTGTTATTTTTTGTAAATGAATTAAATGAAGTTTGTATTTATTCTAACTATATTTAGACTAAATTGGTAACTAGTGTAAATACAAACCTTTGGGAACACCTGTGTGTGAATATTTAGCACTGGCACTAAATCAGGGACCTTCCAAATTGCACAGACGGTCGGCACAAGACGATCATTCGTCTCGATAAGCACAGGGGTCCCATCCACAGCGTACACGTTCAGCGAGTCTCCGGAACTTGCCACCACTTTCATACAAATACAGCTGCTTTTAACGGGTACTAATTCCTTAGCTTTTTCCTCGGATGTCAGTCCAAATTCCTGTTGAATACGCTGCGCTAGATGTTTCCTGAATGAAACAAGTAAAAGTAATCATTTTCATAAGTATAACAAACACATTGTAAAATTTACGCTGAATCAAGTGCCCACTTTTCAGAATTCTTTAGTGTGTTATTCGATTTGTGTTTGTAAGGTTTAGCAAACATCTTTTTTCTTTTTTTATTGGCGAGTTAAAATTAAACTGAAGATTAAAAACTAAAACTTCTTCGAAACAACCGGGAACAACAAATCAGCTGTTTCTGTCAATGTAGTCTTTGCTGTCAAGCATAGAGAAGTACTGTATTAATTTGAGAGACTTGCTGTCAAGTGTCACTGTCAAGGTCAAGCAGTGCTGCCAATCTCGGAAAAGCTAAAAGTAGCAAATAGAACTTTAAAAAAAGCAGAAAACAATAAAATATAAATTTCAAAACATCAAATTTACTGTTCGACGTAACATACATATACATAATAGTAGAACTATTAGATAACACAAAAGGGTCAAAATATCAATACCAAATACACATCAAATCGTTGCGCAGATAATGTACATTACATTAGTTTTTATTTCGCTTCAATACATACAGTATTTATTTCTTAGATTTTTATTATTAATTATTTCAGTTTATTTTTTTTAATTTCTTAGATTACGCGCGCTCATACTATGACATCACACCCCGTTCAATCCGCGACCGCGACACGGCGCGGTTTGATGCATTTAAATAGGCTCCGAAACTACTGAACTGATTTGAAACAATATCTCACAGTTGGGAAGCTGCACTATCCCTGGGTGACATAGGATATATTATAATTTTAAAAAAAAATCGGAATCCTTGTAATTTTTATTACAAAAATTTTTTACCCGTGCGAAGCCGAGGAACCGCTAGTAATATATATTTGTTTTTTTTCAAGTTTATTAAACATGATAGAACCTAAAAAAATATATGCTGTAAAACTCAACATTTTCTATTTAGCATATGATAAAGCCTTAAAAGAAAATCATGAATAGTAAAATGATATTAGCCGGGGCGCTCCGCTTCGGCTTCGACAGGTAAACAACTTCAAAATTATAAGGATCCCTAATTTTTTTGAAAATATAATATAGCCTATGTCACCTAAGGATTGTATAGCTTCCCAACATACCGAATAATATTTATAGAAATTATGATGTTTAACGATAATTGGAAATGGTAGTGGTACAGGCACAGGCTGTTGTATGTTGTGGTCTTGTGGCGAATCGTGAAGCTGAAAAGTTTTTGTGATTCATTGGCCGTGGGGTACCGGCTTACAATTGTACCCCCCCATGTGTTCCCTTGGGTGTCTTAGGAGTCGACTAAGGGATCACTTACCAGAAGGATGAGCAGCAGCGCCTCCTCAAGCTCATATTTTTATCCTGCACTTGCCAACCCGCCTGCCAAGCGTGGCGAGTATTGGCAACACCCCCTCTCCCCCTCCTAAATGAAATTACAAGATATGACCAGGCCCCCAGTCCCCGGCAGCTCCGCTAATGCTGGCTCCGGTAGCGGCCAGTGTAACGGTGGAGCAAGGGATGCGAAGAAACTCCGGCAGATGCACGGCTACCTCTCCCTCCTTACACTGGGATATCCTAGGGTTATGTGAAGTCCGTAGAGAGGGTGAGGACGCCATAACCCTCAAATCCGGTAACTTGCTCTACTACCGGGAAGGCGACCAAAAGTCCCAAGGTGGTGTCGGATTTCTCGTTCACAAGTCCCTCACTAACAACATCATTACCATCGACAGCGTTTCGAGCAGGGTGGCATACCTAATACTCAGAATATCAAGCAGGTGTTCGTTGAAGGTCATTCAGGAATACGCACCGACCTCGAAACTCGGAACCGATGAGGAGGTAGAGGCTATGTATGAGGACATTGTTATGGGGGACTTTAACGCAAAGTTCATCATCATACGATCAATACATTATTTCAATTTGAAATAAAATGATTTCTTATTAACTTGTTAAAGTCGGTGCCATGATAGTTTACAAAAGTAACTATCATCACAATATTGTGCGCATGGTACCGACTTCGACAAGTTATTACATACTTTTGAGTGTTGAAGTCGCTTCATTTTTTGGTAATTTTATTTTTTTATTTTTCACCCTTTACTGTTACTGTACAGTTATTCACGGGATTAATTGTCATTGTGTATGTTCACCGATTTCTCCACCCGCAACCACGTATGCGTAGCACTTTTCAGTTATTGGAGTGCAACTCAAAAACCGCTTGACCGATTTTAATGACATTTAAATGGGACCACCTCGGAAGTATACTCTATCAGAAAAAAATAACCATGAAATTCGGTTCTTAAAAGACGACGATATCCACGAACACACATAAAAATATATATACGGTCGAATTTAGTAATATCCTTCTTTTTTTTGAAGTCGGTTAAAAAAAGGTTAACGCAAAAAAAATATTACAAAACAAAACCCGTACAAGCGTTGCAAAACAGCCTGCCCCACTTCGCGGGCTATTGAAAGCATCCCCATAATGCATACGCCCGAGTTTCCCGGCGCGGGGGCGGCGGCGCCGGACTCGAGGGGGCTCTTGACCTACGGAAAGGGAGCAGGCCAACGCAGTGCGACTTACAGCGCCCAAAGCGCATTCTCGAACTATGTTAACGATGGAAAACCTAAAATAATGTCGCCAAAATTAAGATCGGACTAAGGTTTACGTTGTTACCAGCAGTGTTTAAAATAAATAAAGTCGTCGTGTCATGGCTCAGTCACTAGCTTCAGATCCGTGGCATTTGGTTCGAATCCCGACCGGGATAAACATCGATGTCAAGAACATAGTAGGTGTTTGTGATTGTGTGCTTCCATACTTCCCGCGACCCAGGGAATCCTAGTGCAGGTGTCTGAGTGTCATGCGTGTAAATAAAATGGAATCTGACACAACTTTTTAACTCGATTCGCATATGTATGGGTCTCCTCGTCGTCGACCAGGGCCTGGAGAAACCTCCCGAGACTTGTTCCATGTGCGGTTTTGAGATTTGCAGTATAGCAAAATATGTGTCTGCAATATTACATAGGTAATCACGGGTGTACCTACTAGGACTAGTAGTAGTAGTGTACGTCATTCCTACTTTGAGTTGAATTTCATCAACGTATTTTCATCTATGTATTGAAAAGAAAATACTGTGTGAGTGTCGATTAACGCATGTACGAGTTACGGAAATGCTGGGGAACTGTCATGGCGAGTGTCGCACCCGGCACCGCACAGCTGTCAATATATTATTATTAAATTCCTGATTTTGCAGGCTGTCTGTGGTCTGCTATAAATATTTAACCCACTGTATTCACACACTCTTTATAATATTGATGCTTAAATAGTTTAGTTGAGTCACGTAATGAATTACCTACCTCTTCTGTGTCTTCTGTGAGGTACTCGATGGTTAATACATAGACCTAATAGTTATTATGAGCGTTAATATTATTTTGTTTAAGCGCCTACTAATATTTTATAGCACATGACTTACGGAACGATAACTCAAAATACTGTGATCTCTTGCTTATACACAATTATATTATATGTTTGTATGAGGTAGATGTCGCACAAACGCGCGTAAACGGAAGCGGCAAATTTAAGTCACTTGTAGTAATTTTAATTATGACGCGTATTTCAAGCGCAAGTCTAAACATATAGCTATCCTTTTCTATATTATTTGTACCGTATTGTCTGTCGCAGTAAGCATGGTTTGTTTATGTCGTAAAGGAACAAAATCTGAGCACCACGCAGTATGAATATACGTCATCTTTAGTAAAACATCATTGCTTATACATTATTTAGAAGACAAAAACATGCTAAGCATAGAATGCACCGTTTCTGCCAAGTCGCCATAATTATGTTACTATACCTACTATATTTGATTGTATAATGAAATGAAAAAATATGTTCAACAGCTACTACTTAAACGAGGAAAGCTTCCGAAGATAGCTAAATTTATTATCGTCGCAATACAAATAAATAGTATTAGCATTGCGACGTTAATAATTATTACATTTTGTTGAGAGCAATAAATGCGTCACAAAAGTCATGCCTACCCAGTTGGCCATGATATCAGGCCGTATCCTGCACTGCAGCATAACAAAAATCTGCAATACGGGTGCCGTCAGTTTGTATTTCAAACTAAGTATTGCCAGATTGAAAAGTGGTAAAATACTACGGATTGTTGCTACTATGTCTTTTCTGTGGTTTTCCAACTCGGGAGACGAGACAGCAAGCGAAAAGTTCAGCCCGAAAAAATAAAATTGGCCCTGCGCCAACTTCTCGTGATTATACAGCTCGCAATGTTCAACCCTTTTGTGTTCGGGTAGTAATGATCTGAGGCTTCCATTTTCTCCGTAAATTATTCCTATCGAAATGTATGCGCATTTTTGTTACCTACTTCAATCGAATGATTTGTTTTCCGACGAACGGCCAGTCTGCCTGGCGAGACCTCTTGGCCTATCATGTACAAAGAGTCGAATGAAATTAACAAATAATTAGGAAGTTTATTTGAAGCTATAAAAACGATTTCTAGGTTGTGTTTTATTTATTTATTCATATGTGTGAGGAAGAGAAACGCTGAACCGATTTAGATGATAATTGCTTGGGACCAAACTACAACATATATTTTCAAAATCTACAAAAAGTACATAAGTGTATCGTGTCAAAATAGTTAACACATACAACAGAATTAAAAACCTAGTTCTTTTTTTAAACCCGGCCACTTTTCGCTCTCTAATTCGAAATAATATTGTATTATATGATAATTATGTTAGATATATGTATGTAAGTAAAATGGTCTTCTGTTTTATATAAATCTAAATAATGTCGAAAACTTTCAACCAAGTGATAATATTTAATAAAGTAAGTATAATACTTACTTTAGTTAATGGCTTAGCCCCTGTTCTAGATCCGCTATTGTTTGTACCGGATGCTGCATTCTTGTATATAATGCATAAATTAAATATAAGTTCCCGTGCTCGCGCGGGAACACGAAATACGAAAATACCTTCGAATAAAAACTGCTATAACTGGTGAAGTCGAGTGAAGCCATCGATTACTTTCGTGTAATGTGCCTCACTACAAACTGCTATAACTGGTGAAGTCGAGTGAAGCCATCGATTACTTTCATGTAATGTGCCTCACTACAAACTGCTATAACTGATGAAGTCGAGTGAAGCCATCGATTACTTTCGTGTAATGTGCCTCACTACAAACTGCTATAACTGGTGAAGTCGAGTGAAGCCATCGATTACTTTCATGTAATGTGCCTCACTACAAACTGCTATAACTGATGAAGTCGAGTGAAGCCATCGATTACTTTCGTGTAATGTGCCTCACTACAAACTGCTATAACTGGTGAAGTCGAGTGAAGCCATCGATTACTTTCATGTAATGTGCCTCACTACAAACTGCTATAACTGATGAAGTCGAGTGAAGCCATCGATTACTTTCATGTAATGTGCCTCACTACAAACTGCTATAACTGGTGAAGTCGAGTGAAGCCATCGATTACTTTCGTGTAATGTGCCTCACTACAAACTGCTATAACTGGTGAAGTCGAGTGAAGCCATCGATTACTTTCATGTAATGTGTCTCACTACAAACTGCTATAACTGGTGAAGTCGAGTGAAGCCATCGATTACTTTCGTGTAATGTGCCTCACTACAAACTGCTATAACTGGTGAAGTCGAGTGAAGCCATCGATTACTTTCGTGTAATGTGCCTCACTACAAACAAACAGAATGCTGTATCTTTAATAACTAATGAGTTGTTATTTTGTTAGTATTTAATTTATTCGGTGATGTGCACGCGTGTCGAGTATATTTACCATTTAGATAAAGTATTTCCTAGAAACATTTCGTTAGCCTGCGCTGATCGTTAACTTGTTTGCTACGCAGTCGGTAGATGATTAGCTGGTTGTTTGTAGCGTAGGCGTAAGTGTTGTCACGAGGTTGGTTACGGTCGATCTCATTTTTAAATGCCATCATTGGCTGTCTAGCCACTCGTGAATACCAGGAGCCTGTGGGGCTGGTTTACACCCGGGGAAATGAGAAATACAGTATTTAATTATCTTGTTCAATTATATTGTTTTGTAAATATGAGCTAACTAAGTTGTCTGAATAAATAAATAATAATTAAATTAAATAGAACCTGATGGAGTCTGGCTGAACAGGGCGTCGCAAGTCGCGCTAATACGTGCTACTCGGTGACTCGGCTACGAAAACATCAAACTGGCTTTACAACTAGGTATATAAACATAAGGTTATCATCATCATAATCTCAGTTATAGAACGTCCACCGCTGGACATACGCCTCCTCCATTAACTTCCACAACGACCGACTGGAGGCGGCCCTTACCCGCGATCTTAGTCAGGTCGTCTGTCCACCTTGTCTGTGGCCGTCCTATATATGCTGCGCTTGCAAGTCCGTGGTGTGGTGTGGTCCAAGCAGTGGTAAGGAAGAGCGATCTTCTTATAGGCTGATGCAACCAACTAATCCAATATCCCCGTAGGATGCAACGACGCTTCATTCACCACTACAACCCGCAGGGCCCCGCTGAGCACAAAGAGCGAGTACCCCGCAGAGCCGGGACATTACGAGCAACGCGATACAAAGACAAAACCAGAACCCGATAAAGGCTTCCGAAAGAAGCCGAAACAATTATTGTCGAGCAACGTTACAATATGCCTAATAAGGTGGCGCGGTGCGGGGGCGGCGCGCGGTGCGCGGGGGGCGGCGCGTGGTGCGCGGGCGGCGGCGAGGGCGTTTGTTTACAAATACTGAGCTGATGGATTCATTAAAATGTGCTTACATTTACTAGGATATTGCGCACTAAGCCTAAAGTTATTTGCAAATATGTGTCATCGTACTAAAAATCGCAGCTCGGTAGGAATGTTGAGGGCTGACAACCAGCCAGTGTTCGTATGGATTCTTAAATGGTATGTAAAGCCTCGGCATCATAAGCGCCAGGCTCAAGTTTTTGGTAATGATGGCGTAATCAAAGCAACATCATGGTCTTTTTTATTTATAAATCAGGATGATGATAACGTGACGCAATTTGATGCATTATTGCTTAATACGATTTCTACCAGGAAATCTCTTACTGAATTGGATGGAAACTTGAAGACTGATTATAGATGTAGATACTAAGTAAGTTAAGTTTCATAAAAATTACAATATACTTACAATAAAGATTAACCATTCGGATCGCAGCCATCCTCGAAAATAGAAGAAATAGTCTCACAAGCACATTCTACAAACAATTTTGACTATTTATTTATTTATTTAAACACAAATGCTTACTGCGCTTACAGCTTTCAGCCAACACACACAGTAAACTAGACTAAATTAAAAATTATAGCTTTAAAAACATATACAAAAATCAACAAACTTTGGAAATGTACTAACTATGTATAGTACCTATAATCTACCCGCGCTTATGCATTCATATTAGTGTAATATAAAGTACCTATAAACAATAGATATTAGCTAATGCTAGTGCATTAATTAGTTATAGCCGGGGGCCGCCGGGGTGAGGGGCTCGTCTCTCGGACGCGGACGTCCGCTCCCCGCCCGCCCACACCCGGCGCGGACCTGGCGCTGAATGATAATGACGTCACTGTACTGTACACCCTGTCTGCTCGACTGTTGCTTCTATACATTTAGTAAGGATTTATCGTATATATAATAAGGATCATTTTATAGAATGAAAAATAATTTTGTTATTAAAACTGACGTGGTTTTGACACATTATGAATGTATAAAACACGGGAATTACTCATACATATACATATATCATACAGATACATTCATCATGAAAAAATATTTGTCTAAATCCATCAATGTGGCCGAAAATGACGGAGTTCTGGTAGTAACAAACATTTAAAAAAATATTCACACAAGTTATTTGACACTTTTGAATGTAGAAGTCGGTTCCGTTTTATTGTAAATCTTTTTTCTTCACCCTTTTCAGTGACCTTCGCTACTCACGGGATCAGTTGACATTGTGTATGTTCACCGATTTCTACGCCCGCAACTATAATGTCGTCGAAGTGTAGGTACGTAGACTGAAGTAAACGTAACACTTTTTAGTTATTGGAGTGTAACTCAAAAAACCGCTTGCCCGATTTTCCCCATTTCAACAAAATCGGACAAGCGGTTTTTTGACTTACACTCCAATAACTGAAAAGTGTTACGTTTACTTCAGTCTACGTACACTTCGACGTAGAACTTCAGTTATTTGAGTGTAACTCAAAAACTGAAAAGTGTTAGGTACGTTTGTTACGAACGTCACGGGAAGCACTAGCTTCCAGATAAAAAGAAGCATCATTAAAATCGGTCGAACGTGCTGAGGTAACAAACATAAAAAACATACGGAATATTGAATTAAGAACGTCCTCCTTTTTTTGAAGTCGGCTAAAAAACGAACAACATGAATGGAGAACTACTTCGATTTTTGTAAGTCGTTTAAAATCTTTGAAATCAATAATATAAACACTTAAATATTCCTAGACACGTACAGAACACTTTACATTACAGTCTGTGGCATGATAGAGCACACCTTGGACAGATTCCTTTACAATTGAATATGTAACCAGACCACAACAACTTTAGGTAAACTTTTAAAGGCACAGATACTGTTGGACTACTTAATTATAACTCGTATTTATGAAATTAAGTGCCTGCCAGTGTGCCCCAAGCTTCTCACTTGGGGCCGCTGTTCTTTTTGGTATTTGTAAATGATTTGTGTAAAACTGTTTCCTCCAAATATCAAATCTTTGAAGACGGTCTTCGGGTGTACAAAATAATCAAAAACAAAGATGACACAAACATTTTACAAAAAGATATACATTTCAAAGATTGAATTGTCAGAAATAAGATGACAGATATTAATAAACAATATTTAGTATTAATTCCGCGGCTCTTAATTATTACGTAACGTCAACGAGGCAACAGCTCCTGACGATGCCTCCTCAAACTAAATATTGTTTATTTTTTATTATCTGTTTGTTATGGATTTCCGCAAAGTACCTCACGCATGAATCTATAAAATTTTAGAAATAAGATGGTATTTTACATAATAATATGTATACAAATGTTTTCACATTAAATTTACGAGAAAAAATGAACCCTTGCCTGCATGTCTATCAATAATCAACCCCCCGGCTGCTGAACTCTCACGCGTTAGAGACCTAAAGGTGTTGTAGTGGACACCAAACTTGATGTTCTCGACCATGCACGAGCGCACAGGTGCCGTCGCAAACATTGGAGTCAGAGGGACCGACAAACGAAATTTTCCAAAAATTACGAAACCCCAATGATTCTGTTCAACTGCTATGTGAGGCCTGTTTTAAAATATTGTAGTTAAATTTTGTCCCTCCCTCGTACAAACACGTATTACGGAAACGTTTTTTGTAACAAGCATTTTGTGCCGCATTTTAAACTCTTATGAGTAAAGACTTGAATTAATAATAATAACTTACATCAGCCTATATGACTGCCACACAATGATAATATTATAATATGTTTATATGAGGCGTATTATAATTGTATAATTGTAAGCGGCTAGTTCAATTAGGGCACTTGTTCATTCTGTGTATAATTTATTTTAATTTGTATAATATTTAAATATTAATTGAATTTTGTATGATACCCAATCATTTTTACATGTTTATATAGTAAAACATCTTTGCTGCCACATAGGACATAGGAGTCTCCTAGAGCGTAGACTCAATCAGTGTAATATGGTCCCACTCGAACTAATGCGAAATTTTGCCGATTTCATGCTATTGCATAAAATAGTCTACCGAAGAATCGGCAGCCCGGGTACCTATATTAGAAAGGATTTATCTAAGTATCCCGCATTCAAGCCGCCGTCTCCAGAACAGGGAAACGTGCAGCCTACGGGAGTTAGATATTGCTGTGCCGACTACCTTACCTAATAGTCAGTGATGATGTGGGCAAAGGTCTTGAGATCAAACTACTCCTAGGTGTAGACCGATACTCAATCAAATACAGCTCCCTGAACCCTGTGTTTACGGGCAGGCTTTCAAATTTGAGAGTATATAGCAGCTAGTAAGAGGGCGCTGTGTACCATAATATATATATATATCGCTCCTGCGTTTCCCATGATACAGTTGTAAGTACATTTAAATATTCAAACTCATTATCACATTATGTATCCCTGTGTGAATGTATACCGACAGTCATACACCGGCGCAGATACAGTAGCTGTATCATGTTCAACAATCGATGTTTTGACATAATTTCCGTTCTCACAGTGGTCGCGGCCGCGCGCCGGACCAGCGCGAGCGCTCGCAGGTCTAAGAAACATCTCAGATCTCAGGCTGCCCATTGTGCTCACGTCATCGGTGCAGGGAAGGTTTGAGGATCTAGACACGCCGGAGCATAACGAGCCAAATTCAACCGAAGAAAAGGGAACAGTCGAGCAACACCCGCGCCGCGCCGCGCCCCGCCGCGCCGCGCCTGTCGCACATTCGGACCTACTTTTGACCTCCTCATGCATGACTCAAAAACTATTTTATATAACTTATTATACATAGGTATGTGACAAATGTGTACAAGAGCCCACGGTAGATTAATTACTGTTCTTCATTTTGTCAATAAAACAATGCAAATGTCATTTCAATAGATCATGTTATTTTCTTCATGTAAATAATTCGACTAATCAAATTTAAAAGTCATATACTGAGTGCTGGCTCGTAAGGAAATGGATCAATGAAAATGACGTACAAGTAGCAGAAATGAGGACGTGGATGTGTGGGGTGACGAGAACGGATAACACTGGAAATGAATACCTGTGTAAGGGGAAGATTGAAGGCGGCGCCGATGCGCGATGCAAGAAATAATAAATAGAAACCGCTTGGCTTCATTTGGGCAGTCATGAGGAGGAGTGGATCACGTGTTAGTAGATAAATATGAAGATTGATGGATTCCATCCAAGGACTAGAGCAGGCACAGAAAAGATGGATGGATTGTATTAAAGATGATGAGCGAGACGGTTGTGACTGATAGATGGCTGATAAAGGAGAGTGGAAGAAGAAGACGTACTGCGTCGATCCCGAATGACCTGGGACCAGAGCAAGAAGTAGAAATACTTTGTGGCATTCAAAGCCTAGAGGGAAACTTGTGCAGTTACTTACAGATTATTGCAAACAACATACTTACAATAATTAGTTCTTAGAAATGCTTAATTAATGTGGGAAAAGCAAATTGATGAATCCCAATAAAATTATTTATATTAAATAACTCGCGGTTTCTCTACGCGATCGACTCAGAAATGAGGAGATCCATAGAAGAACAAAAGTCACCGACATAGCCCAGCGGTGCAAGTTAAAGTGGCAGTGGGCAGGGCACATAGCTCGAAGAACCGATGGCCGTTGGGGTCGAAAGGTTCTCAAATGGAGACCACGGACTGGCAAGTGCAGCATAGGACGGCCACCGACCAGGTGTACAGACGACCTGACCAAGATCGCAGGCAAGGGCTGGATGCGGGCCGCTTCCAACCGGTCATTGTGGAAATCAATGGGGGTGACTATGTCCAGCAGTGGATGTCCTATGGCTGAGACGATGATGATTAAATACATAAGCCACTATCGAGTGATAGCAACAAGAAAGTTGGGACTAGACCTGGGAGAAGTGCGCCATTTCAGATGAAGCATCTTTCTCTTCGAATGACCTAATTACCTACATAATATTATGTTATTCCGCTACCATTTCTTGGAATCTAATATTGTGTGAGTGCCAACTGGCACTATCGCGTTTTAAAATGTGTAAACGACTCCCTTGTTTATCTAAGACGATTCTTTTACTAAAGCAGAGTTCTACTTCTTGTATATCTCACCTGTGAGCTCGGCTAGGCTTTTGTGAAGAAGGTAAGCCTCCGCGAGTTACTTCCGTTCGCATTTAGTAATTAATAACTAGGACTAGGTAATTATTTTTAGTATGTGTGATAATCATAAGATTACTTTTTTATATACTGTATAGTTCTAGCGTATTGACCACTACCCCACTTGGTGGTCAGTAACGATGTGGTTTTTTATTTTCTATTACATTAACATGTAAATATTGTATACTAGGCGTTAGACTAAATTATTTATTTAATTTAAACGAGAACTTATACGTAGGCGAACATTAAGTACAAAATTACAAATTGCATACTAAACTATTTAACAAAATAAAAATATACAACTCAATCATATGCCCAATCAAGACGTGTGCCGTTTATTATAATTTTATTGTCACACATTTAAGTACAGGGTATCGGAAGCTAAGCTAAGGAGTAGACCAGCCAAGCGAGTCGACGCGCGCCGGCGTCCGCCGCCGCTCGAGCAAGCGGCGCGGCCGCGGGCCCGAGGCTTGGCGGCCATAAGCCACGCGAGCGCGCGCCGTGCGGACGCGCTCATTTCAAACGCAAGTTTAAAACAATACATCGCGGTCGGTCGCGTATTAACTGTATATTTTTTTAAAAACAGAGTGAGAGTTAGTGAAGTAGTGGAACTGTTATGTGTATCAGTGAATAAAAATTAGGTAAGTTTCCTTTTCTTTTTGTTTAATAACAGTTTCGGACAATTAATTTGATTAGGCAAGGTTTGTTGCTCGAATTAATTGATTTTCTAATACATTAACACAATAATTGGGCCGTAGGTAGTGAAAAAGAGGTAAGAGGTATTAAAAAACCATTCTAAATACCTACCCCAATATGTTTTCTTAAAATTTCTTTTCTTTCTCTTGTACTTACTTTATACCTATGTATTTAAAAAAAATAATGATTATTATTTGTAGATGTAGTAAAAATGCTGTAACTAAGTAGGTATAATATATATACTTATACCTGTTTACTCACGATTTATATGAGTGCCCCAACGACTCAATATACCTACTATTTGTTCATAGGAGTCCCCGTGTACCGCAGGGGATAGATTTCTCTGTAGGTAGTACCTAGGTACGATTTTCATTGTAAAAGATCCCGACAATTATTTTGTATTGATACGAATCAACATTCTTCCCACATCAAGAGGGCACATGATTATGATGATGATTAAGTAATTTCGGTGAGTGCCTCATATGGTCACAGCGTGTTCGTATAATTCCGTAGTAGAAGTTACCTTGGACTGTACCACCTACTGTTACTTGGCATGCACCTAACCGAGTAACTATACTATCAAATTTTGATTTAACTTTCGGTTGCAGCTAAAAATGTAATAATATTTGGAGCATAACATTATATGTATAATTATACGTATGTGTGTAGTTATATGTATATGCGTAAAAAGTTGTGTCTTATGTATCAATAGACGGGTACCGACGCGTGCGCATCCCTGAAACATTAACTAACTTAAATGGACGAAACTGTAACATATAAGTACTCAGAGGTAGCTCTTTGCAATAGTTGTACTCAATAATTTGTTTAGCGAGTGACGCACGGGCATACTAAATGAAACCTCTGAAATATTAAAGAAAACAGCCTATTTAATGGACTTAATAATTAGTCAGGCAATTCGTATAAGTGCTACATTTAGATAAAAGATCCACGAAGTCCTTTGTTGCGGCAGTAGAACGGTTAATTCAATCATTAAGTAGGTACCTATGTGTTCACTTAATTTGTCTTGTGGTAGTGTTAAATAAGCTTGCCTTATTAGTCGGAGGGGAGGTTTAATAAATAGATACCTACTTACACATGTTTTTGTTTAGATCTTCGACAACGCACACTACCTACTCCCCTACATAACGATCATAGAATACCTACTTAAATGTAATTCTTAATATCTGAATACCTACATGTGTAGTAGTTTATAATATGACAGCATGTGCATTGGTAAGTATATCTAAGTTTAAGTAGACAAAACATTTATTTATAATCATCATCATCATTATCATCTCAGCCATAGGACGTCCACTGCTGGACAAAGGCCTCCCCCATTGATTTCCACAAGGATTATAATAATAATATTATTTATAATAATCGATATAAATAAATAAGTATAAACATTTCATTTATTCAATGCTGTTCTGTTAGTTTCTCTAGTAAACCATCAAACATACATACCTTCTACATTTCATAAACTTTTTGCGGAATTCAACATTTGCGAACAACACCGATTTTGTGTAATACATACAACGTCTTTATTAAAATAAAATATTAACAACAAATTACAATACTGCAGCTACTACAATAACATTTGAGCAATCCACTAGCTATTGGTAGCCTATAGATAAGTCAAATGATCTAACCCGTTACCAGCTGGCGGCGTGCCCAGAATGCTAGCAGCATTGCCACATTGAATTGCAATCAATGCTGATCCGTTGAATAATAATAAATAAATAATACCGATAGGAAGGTCGATGTACTTTATGTTTTAAAGGAGGACCATCGTTTCGTTTGAAAGTTGGTGCTTCCCGTGTGGTCCTATTTAATTTCATCAAAATCGGTCAAGCGGTTTTTGAGTTACACTCCAATAACTGAAAAGTGTTACGCGTATGTCGATGATATTATAGTTGCAGGTGAAGACATCGGAGAACATACACAATAACAATTGATCCCGTGAGTAGCAGAGGTCACTGAAAAGGGAGAACATTTTTTTAACCAAAAATGGAACCGACTTCAACACTCAAAAGTGTGAAATAACTCGTCGACGTCGGTAAAATGATAGTTTAAAAGTAACTGTTATCAAAATATTGTCCTCATGGTACCGACTTCGACAAGTTATATCACACTTTTGAGTGTTGAAGTCGATTCCATTTTTTGGTAATTTTTTTTCAATTCGAACGTCTCGTAGCGGTTAAATGAGCACGCACATTGCAGATACTCGTACAGTGCTTGCCAACCGATGTTGCGCACCGGTAACACTATTGCGGTAACCGGCCCCGCTCGCTAACAGCCCTTTGTGACGAACACGGCGGCGGCGGCGAGGTGCACGGACTATAAACTCAGTTTGCTAATGATTGCCATTACCAGATGTGGGTTACTTTTTAACTCACATTCCGCCAATAACTTATCAACCGCAGCGCTGTTCCATAGTAGTAGTTGATACCATAGAGACACGTTAATTCAGCGATGGGCATGCGTGTCAATCGACACAGACCTAATTACGACATGTTAATGGTTATTTTGTAATTTAGTACAGTTCAATAGAGAGTACCGACAATGTGGCATTCCGAGTGGAAGTTGACCGGTCGGTCGGTCGCGCTCAACAACTAACTATATATCTAACTGAAGGATCATTATTTAAACTCTCATTTATTCTTATGATGGAACCGACTTCTACACTCACATATGAAATAACTTGTTGAAATCGGTACCATTCGCACAATATTTACGATTAAACTTTAAGGACTTAATTACAACGGACTAAAACTATGATTTCCGAGAGATAACGGAATCATTACATATCGTATTCATTCTCTCTCGCTCTCTCTCTAACATTTCGCAAACAATTATCCAATTTCGTCAATCTTCGCACCCACTTACAACGTATGTAAGGTTTACGTTGTATTGGCAAAACTAATAATTATATGCAATAAGTGGGTCCGTCTGTGTTATAGGTACTTGAGTGGTGATTATTGGGCCTAGTACGGACGTTAATTACTTAATTACGATCGGAATAGCCAAACGAGTGGCGATTACACACAGTCATCAGCGATATGCATTAGTGCGTCTGGTAGATTTTAAATAAAGGATATCTTCGATATTTTAGTTTGTGGAAATACAGAGGTTCTGAATTATTTATATACATATACATGCATGTACCCTTGCAAATACTTATATGCAAAAGTGTTTGTCACGTTGTAAGTACTTCATTTTTTTTTCTGGCAGATTCCTTTATTCAATAAAACACTAATAACTAATTACAATACTGCAGCTACTACAATAACATTTGAGCAATCCACTAGCTATTAGACGCCTATAGATAACTCAAATGCTCTAACCCACTACCGGCTGGCAGCGTGCCCAGAATGCTAGCAGCATTGCCACTTACTTGGTACTTCATTTAGAGTTACTCACTTTACTGCATTACCTACTTACTTTACTTGCTTACTTTAATTTGTACTCCACGCAACAATGGACATGAATAACCTGATTTTCATTGGGAAATTTGTAAGGCTGAATAGTGACAGGATACGATCACAAAATAATATCCTGCGGGATATATTTTGTATAGCCCGTGGGTGAGTCAGTAAAACATGTAATACAGTGTTTAGTGGATTTTCTACGTATAATTTACTAGTATTTTTACACGATCTTCGCGGGGTGGCTTGCAATCCAGCAATTGGATGCGGGAGATGAGGATCTGTTCGGCGGCGTGGACTCGGTGCTGCAGGCTGATGATGATTCCTGCAGCGAGAGCACTCTGGGTTAAATTAGCTTGTTTCGTAAAAACCGTTTCTGAGAATTCGTAATTAATTCGGCGTTCGCACATTTATTATATAATGGCCTTATTATGCTTCTGTCCACTGGTAACGAATTGCCTGGTTTATACATGCAAATTATAAATGAAGAGACGTTAATAAGAAAAAAACCAGTCGTTTTCTTATAAAAGTTTATTATTACATAATAATATTTTTAGAAAATAAATTCGAAAGAAATAGGCATTAAGTCACGTGACAGCGAACAGCAATCAGAGAGTGTTACGTCACGCCACGCAGAACATCATTGTTGTTGTTGACGGTTTCACACAACAGAGCGGCAGCAACTCCGTATTGTTTTTCGTTTTTAGCATATTTGGACAACAGTGTTTCCACTTTTAGGGATTTCGCCCTCTTTTACGACGAAACTACGTGTTTTATCTTGGTACGACTCAGGGCGTTTTTATTGCTACAGGGATTTAGGGATTTTTTGGGGAAATTGTAATTGTCTGTGGTAACTCTTTTACTTCTCTAAAAAATCAGACTCTAATCGAATCGAAATAATTATTGTGAAGTAGATGATGAAGAACAAATGAAAATAATGCCAACTAAACTTTACTGGAATGTGGTACTAAGTATGGTATTGACATAATCACACGCCTATTAGATAATTACACTCAATGGCTGCTAATACCGGTTAATTAGTGACACGTAATACCATTACAAGTAATGGGAGATCAGCAATTTAAACGCATTCAAAACTTTTCAACTCCAATCAGCAATCGACCTTCACGGTTTTTGCCACCTCATTGTATTATGACGCGTATATAGGTATCTTCATCAGTTCTGCGATACTGGTACTTGAACAAAAACTTTATTGTAAAATTGTTTGTCATCTTCCTGAATGTCCATTTAAAATATGTCAGCAAAACATCAATTGGAATCTTCCTATTCACGGGGACAAAGATTCAGAATTTTATTGTTGTTTATTTTAGCTTCGGATGGTCTGTACAATTTGCATTTTTGATTATTTTGGAATGGTTAGGGAATAATTTCGCACGAATTGCTTTATTTATAAGATTAATAGTAATCATTTATGTGATGAAATACAATATTGCGCTATCGTACACAAACATGGCAATACTATATAACTTATATAAGTTCATTGATTGTATGTAGCTACACATACTACAATTAAAATGAGAACGTCTTTTTTAAATCAATGAAATCTTTCCTCTATTTAATATCGGCGTTTTGATTACTGAATTCAATAATACTTTTAACAAAACGACTTTATCAAATAAAACTACCAACAAACGAAAATTTTCCTTATTCGTAACACATTTAAGTTTAAATTTCAACGGGCGGTCCACTCTACTCCGTCATACGAATTCGATGACGTCACGTCCTGACGTTCTGACGCGCGGTGTCCTGACGCTAGTTTAACATTTTTTCCCCATACAAAAGTGCACAAAGGAGCTAAAGAACTTTTCACATCAAAAAAATTCATCAAATAATGGAACCGACTTCAACACTCAAAAGTGTAAAATAACTTGTTGAAGTCGGTAAACACAACACAACACACATTTACTAAATTATATAAGTACATCCGCCGAATTGAAAAAGCTCCTCCTTTTTTAAAGTCGGTTAAAAATAAGAACATTTCGATCTCCATATCTAACACTCCTCCCATAATCTCGTCTAGACCTGGGACTACTGACGTCTAACGCCCTGCAACCGGGATTTTACAATTACGCACGTAAATTAGTGATTATTGAGCCTCAAACTGCCATTTCTGAGAAATGTATCTAAGTCTATTCACACACGTGCTTATCGACACATTAACGTGTCCGCTGCTATATCTTAGAGTTTCATTATGTGCCAGTGCCAATAGCTACTATCGCGCGCGGGTCGACTCATTCTTTGATAAAAGTATAAAGCATAAAGTTCAAAAATAAACAAAACACATTATAAAATGATTTATGCAATACAGGCTGGGGCAAATTTTGGGCCCCTTCAGAGTAGCTACCTTTTATTTTATAGCTTGTTCTTAGAAACCTTCTATTTTATTTTAAAGAAAAATATATTGCCATTTTTAGTTTTTTGAAAATAAGTAAGGTTCGCCCAAAACAAGTTGGGTCTTAATCGACTCTATTTCCAACCAGGAACACTTTTGTAACATACCAAATCAAATTGTAAGTTTTGGCAATAATTAAAAAAAACATTCCCATACATTTTCTATAAAAAAACGAGTCAGTGAAAACAACAATGTCTCTATAAATTCGTATGTAATGGGCTAATTTTGAAGGCCCTGTTATGTCCCTACCCATGTTCGCTGTAATAACGACGAACGTCTGTTTTTTCTCTAATGGTTGTGTTGTTTATCTTATCTAGTTTTTTTAAACTTTGGTAAACTCTTCTTCCATTGCTCTTTGACAGATTTGAAGTTTATTAACCGACTTCAAAAAAAGAATGAGGTTACTCAATTCGACCGTATATATTTTTTTTTGTGTGTTCGCGGGTATTTTCGACCTTTATGAACCGATTTTGATGATTCTTTTTTGTTTGATAGAATACACTACCGAAGTGGTCCCATTTAAATTTCATTAAAATAAAGCCGTTTTTGAGTTACACTACAATAACTGAAAAGTGCTACTCATGCCTCCACGATATTGTAGTTGCAGTTGAAGACGTCGATGCACATACACAATAACAATTGATCTCGTGAGTAGCGAAGGTCACTGAAAAGGGTTAAAAAAAATTGTTTAACAAAAAATGGAACCGACTTCATCACTCAAAAGTGTGAAATAACTTGTCGAAGTCGGTACCATGAGCACAATATTGTGATGATTGTTGCTTTTGTGAACTATCATTTCTGTGCAGTTTTGTCATTGCGCACCTCCGAAACCCGCACGTGAGTTAAGGTAATAAACAAGTAAAGAATGTTTTTTATATTAATTGCTTTTCATTGTTTCAAGCTCCAGTATTTTTCCTCCTATATAATAGCTAAATTATAATTACATACTACTTACCACTACAAAAAATCTGCATGTTTATGTATCATTCAAATATACCATTCGTATGTGTGCATCAGGTACGACTTGATATTATGATATCGAAGTGCGGATAGGTAGATATTCGGTCGCAATACGTCCAAGCCGGTCGTGATCTGTCCATTCTGTGATCGATTCTACTATTTTGACCATGAGTAGCGGTAGCGGGTAAATGGTATGTAGGCCTATTAATTTGAAACTTAAGTTCTGGGATTCTCTCGCACAGTCTAACTCTAGTTACTATATATGAACGTAGGTACGCTTGTGAATATCTGATTATCTAAAAGGAACAGTTTATTTATTCTTGTTCTATTTGTTATCCCATAATCTAAGAAATGATCGTATTAACTAGCATGCGAGTGCGCAGTTTCAGCGCTCAGTGGTACTAAACATACTAACACGACACTATACTTACGGATTTGTAACATTTTTATGATGTTAGGACTCTTTTGTTTTCATTTATGATCAATATAAAAATTACAATAGTGATAATGTTATAAATGTCTAATAACCTAAATTAGGTTTGCTCAGACACTAAGTTCTCGACGCGTTTTTAAAGTAACCAATTTAAATTATAAGTAGGTATGTATGTATGTATGTAGTAAAAAACAGGTAACAAGCAATACAACGTTATGCAAGTTCGTTCTTTTTTCTTCTTTATCACGCGATAACCTGATGCGTCATTCTGATTGTTTCTCTAGTCATGCTATTTGTAGCTATCTAAGACTTTTTCTTCGTTCTAATTACACCATAGATTATCATCGTGAAATTCATAACCGTTAGCTATCTACATTGAATTAATATTAATAATCTTGTTTATTTAACGACTACCAGTGGGGAAAGCACTGCCAGCATTGCCACGTTGACTAGCAAGTAAATACTTTTCTATCGAACGTATATTACTGTACAAGTAAATACTTACGATACTGTAAGTACTACGTTATAAGATAAATCTAATGCTTGTTCAATATTTTTCGACATATAGTATATAAAAAATATGTTTAATCTGTATGTGGCAGATACGCTTTCAATAGCAAAAAATAAGTTCGTGTTTACTTCGATAATTTGATATAAAATTAGATAAAATTAACCGAATATTACGGTAGTGCAACGAATTAAAACATCATTAAAATAGCAGACTTGCCCCCAGTCTAAGCAAACAAGTCTCAAATACCTACGATCTCTTTTGAACTCTGTCACATTAAATGCATAATAAACGGAATATAGAACTGTGTGTGTATTGTATGATTGTTATTACGATAAGGTGTCGAAGTGTGCCTTTTGTGTTGAATACAATTTTATGCAATCAATAATAATTATTGTAAAATATCTTGCTTAATTAGACATGAATATGAACATATTCAGTTTATCTGCAGTTTATTATCGAACTTGATTTTAGCAATTACAAAAGTTACATTTATGTTTGGAATAAAATACTATATAATTTTAAAGTGTCTAGTGTTGTTTCGTACTGAAACAGTATTTTTTTTTGTTATTTTATTTTCTTTGTTATATTTGAATGTGACCGCTCAAAGAAGCACAACCTTTTTCGAGGGTTGGTAGCGAAAAGCTAACGACATTGCGCGTTCTCTTTCTTCGGTTGTCATAACTGCTCGAGGCTGATGCGCACACGCGCACGGATCGCCCTTGGGCCGGAGAGAGACGTCCTTCAAACCTTGCCGCGAACACACGTCGTCGTTTCGCATCTCTCGAATACCTGCAGCGTTCAGTGAAAGTGGTGTAGCTCCTCGAAGACGAGCTTCAGGAGTGTGAACTGTGTGTGTGTACAAACATTCTAACATAGTGATTTCTGGAGCCTGGTCACGCCGCTATTTGCACGCCGTGGTGACACAGGACTGGAAGAAAACACGGAGCCAGAGACCTGGAGAAAAGCACAACAACCGTGACTGCACACCCCGAGACGGCCAGACAGCTGAAAGGGAATTGCCAAGTAAGTTCGTGGGCTTATCGCTTCAACATACTATTTGGACCGTTCGAATCGGATCTTGTGTTTTCTTTGCTGTGGTCACGTTGTTAAAATCGAGTTTTTGGAACATATTTTGTCATTTTGTGTATTAATCGTACGTATATTGTTGTTTGTCGTAGCGACATTACGTGTCCCGACAATATTTCTGAGTTTTTATTGTGATTTTTGCTATTTTGTGTGCGACATACATCGTCCGACAAAATGGCCGAGCAAGATATATTTGAGCGCGAAATAATAGTTAACGACGTTAAACGCATTTTAGAGTTCCATCTAAGTAACGAACAACAGTTTAGAGCACGAGCTAAAGATATTGTTTCTATTCAAAGAAAATTCTTAAAGTTACAAACTAAAATTGAAAAATTTCTGATGAAACAATCAACCTTTGACCGAGAGGAACAATTACGCATTCGAAATGAGTTCGATGACAATTATTATGCAATTTTAAGTCATTTTGATAACTTAAAAAGAGGTGACGAGGAGTGCAGGCGTATGAGTCGTATTTCATTTAACAACACTGTACAACCTACGCTTAATAGTTGTACAAGTCGATTACCAAGTTTACCGTTACCATCCTTTTCTGGTGAACCTACCGAGTTTACGTCGTATTTTCAATTGTTCCGATCATTGGTAAACAACAATGACGCCTATACAGATGTTGAGAAGTTTAGGTATCTCCTACTTACCTTAAAAAATGAGCCTTATAACCTAATCAAGTCGATACCTATCACCGACGAAAACTATACCGTTGCTTTAGATATTTTAATAGCGAGATATGAAAACAAACGAGCTATAGCAACAAAACATGTCGATCGTATTTTTGACATCGAGTCTTGTTCAGAAAAATCACCGAGCTTGCGTAATTTGTTAAACATTTACCAAGAAAACATTAAAGCGTTAGAAGTAATGGAATTCCCTACAAGCCATTGGAGTTTCTTATTGTTAAATATTTTACTACGTAAAATACCTACTTCCATTCGCAAGCGTTTTGAGCTGTCATTGAAAAAACCCACCGACATACCTAGTGTTGAATCATTAATCAAGTTTCTAGAAAAAGAATTGACCGCCAGCGAAATTATTGATTCCGGCTGTCAAAAAAGTCAAAATGTAGGTATTTCGAAAACACAAGCGCGTGGATCGGCTGCATGCCCACCTACACACGGCCGTTCGGTAGCCGTGCACTCTGCCCTGAAACCTAGCGCGAACGGTTTTCGACCTTCGATTAGCGAGAATAAGGATAAGAGTTGTGCATGTTGTGATGCTCAACATTCGTTGAATAAGTGTAGCAAGTTCCTAAGCTTATCGCCTAGTGAAAGATATTCTTTGATTAAAACTAAAGATGTGTGTTTTAATTGTTTATGCCGAGGTCATAATGTTTCACAATGCAAGTCAAGTTTTGTGTGTCGATCGTGTCAGAAACGTCATCATACGCTACTACATTTTCCTACGGAAGAGGTTGTCGATCGACACAAAACAAATGAGATAAATGTCTCAGCCGCTACGAGCACGGAGCAATCTATTCCGAGCTCGATAACGCAACATGCGCTGACGTCTACGAGTCACGTCGATCCTATCGAGTGCGCGTCATCCAATGCTCCTTTTGTTGCGACTAGCATGGTATTGCTTTCTACTGCACTCATCGATGTATGGGTGAATAATGAGAAGCGAGCGACTATTCGGTGCATCGCGGACACCGGTAGTCAAGCAACATTTTGTAGTGAAGCGTGTGCGCTACGATTAGGTTTGAAACGGCGTTATGTAAATGCACCTGTTTACGGTATAGGTGATAACAAACCGGTGCGCCCTAAGGGTGTGGTTTCGTGTTGCATAACGCCCCGCGATGGATGTCAACCATCCATACCGATTGAAGCATTAGTGTTGCCTAAACTTATACCTCAATTGCCGAGTGTACCCTTGCCGAGCACTGGGTGGCCACATATAAAAAATTTGAATTTAGCGGACCCCACTTTTGACATTCCGCAACCTGTGGATATGTTGTTGGGTGCGGATGTACTACCGCACATTTTACTAGGTAACGTTATAACGGGACCACCGGGTTCTCCGATTGCTATGAACAGCGTCTTCGGTTATTTATTGTTAGGGAAGCTAGCGTTTAATTTTCCGACTCCGTCCCCAGTTCAAGCTTGTTTTAGCTCATTTTCCGATGACGGCGACTTGAAAAGATTCTGGGAACTGGAGTCAGTGCCCGAAGTCAAGGCCCTCACACCCGAGGAACGTTTATGCGAATCTATTTTTATGAGTACACATTATCGTGATGTGACCGGGCGGTACACGGTAGCCTTACCGCGTAAGCCTGATGCGCCACCCCTAGGTGAATCGAGAGATATTGCCTTAGCGCGATTTCACAAATTAGAACATCGCTTAGATCGCAACCCAATACTTAAATCTGAGTATCATGCGTGTCTACAAGAGTATTTAGAGTTGAATCATATGGAGCCGGTTTCCGACCGCCCTTCCGAGCTAGGTAGTACCTACTATATTCCGCACCACTGCGTGGTCAAGGAATCTTCAGAGACCACTCGCATCAGAGTTGTTTTCGATGCTGGGTGTCAGACGTCAGAGGGGAATAGTCTAAACGACATCCTTTTGACGGGACCTAAGCTTCATCAGGATATTGTTGACGTCCTTTTGAAGTTTCGAATTCATCGTGTCGCATTTACAGCTGACATAAAACAAATGTATAGAAATATACTCGTGCGCGAATGCGATAGGGACTTACAGCGTATCGTGTGGCGTGCTTCTAAGGCGGAACCTATTTGCGAATACCGTTTACGGACGGTTACTTTCGGTGTAAATGCGAGTCCTTACATAGCGCTTCGTACAATGAGACAGTTGGCGAAGGACGAAGCTTTGAACTTTCCCCTTGCGTCCAAGGTTCTGTTGGACCAAATATTCGTCGATGATATCGTCACCGGTGAAATTAATGAAGAGAGTGCACTCACGTTGCAACGCGAATTAATAGGCATTTGTAAATCGGCCGGGTTTGAGTTACGTAAGTGGCATAGTAACTCATCAGCGATACTCGCTGCAGTACAGCCTTCAGTTATTCAAGGTGAGCGGCGGGAGGAAGTGTCCTTCGCTCCCATGGAGAAGGATAATCAAACCAAGGTCCTGGGGCTTCAGTGGAACCCTCAGACTGACCTATTTACATTTAGTGTTCAGTGTTCAATTGATAAGATAACTAAGAGATCCATTCTTTCACAGATTGCTAAAATCTATGATCCAATGGGCTGGTTATCGCCAGTCACTGTTTTTGCAAAGCACCTAATGCAATTGTTGTGGATTGCAGGTGTTAACTGGGATGATCGTCCACCTATTGATATTGTTAACGCATGGGAGTCATTCGTTCGAGAATTGCCACTTTTATCGCAAGTGGTGATACCCCGTCAAATTGTCTATCCAGGGTGTAGTATCCAAATTCATGGTTACTGCGATGCTAGCCAGCGAGCTACGGCGGCTTGCGTGTACATCCGTCTTACAGACAACCGCACCCAGGAAATCAGGTCGTTTCTAATACTAGCGAAAACCCGCGTCACTCCCTTATCACCCTGCCTGACCGTACCGCGTTTAGAGCTCATGGCAGCTGTGATGTTATCGAAGCTACTTGAGAGAGTTGTAAATACCTACTGTAACGTAATCAGTGACGATGAGATATATGCTTGGTCCGACTCTTCAATCGTTTTGGCGTGGCTTCGATCCCCTCCGTACGAGTGGAAAACATTTGTTTCGAACCGCACGAGTGAGATACTTACCCGAGTTCCAAGTTGCCAGTGGAGAAAAGTTTCCTCTGAAACAAATCCGGCAGATGCTCCCTCCAGGGGCATGTTACCGTCCACATTCTTACAGAATGACATGTGGTTTCAGGGGCCACACTGGCTCCGCGATGATCGCACAGCTTGGCCATTGTCTGCGAATGTTCCTAGTACAGACGAGGAGAAGCGTAACTTATCGGTTGCGTCAGTGCCAGTAGCGTTGATCGATGAAATTGACATCATAGACAGGTTTTCTACTTTGAGTAAACTAGTTCGGGTTACGTCATATATATTTAGATTCTACAAAATTCTTAAATCGCGAGTTAAAAAGGAAAAATGTTCATATCCGAGTTATATTACAGTCCATGAGTATAAATCGAGTTTAAATCGGTTGATTTACTTGGTTCAACACCGAGTATTTCGCGAAGATTTTCACAATATTTCGCAGGGGAAACAACCCTCGAATCAACTAAAACGTCTTAGTCCGTTTGTAGACGAATTAGATTATTTGCGTGTGGGCGGAAGGCTGCATAAATCCCTCTTGCCATACGAATCAAAACATCAATTAATTTTACCTAAAAGACATCCATTGACGAATTTAATTATTGATGACGCTCATCGTACTCACCTCCACGCGGGCACTCAATCCGTTCAGTATTTACTGCTACAGAAATATTGGATTTTGTCGGGTCGAGATGCCATTCGTAACAGAATCTTTAAATGTGTGCGTTGTTTCCGTGCACGCCCCGTGCGCCCGCAACCGGCAATGGCACCGCTGCCAGCGGCTCGGTTGAGGCCCGAGCGACCCTTTCTAAAGGTCGCAGTTGACTTTGCGGGTCATTTCTTTGTGCGAGCAAATAAGGTTCGTAATGCAAAAATAATTAAATGCTATGTCGCAGTTTTCGTATGCATGAGTGTAAAGGCTATACACCTGGAGATGGTATCGGAACTCTCCACCGAAGCGTTCTTAGCTACCCTGCGTCGTTTTACATCGCGCAGAGGTTTATGTACTGATATATATTCAGACTGCGGTAGAAACTTTGTTGGTTGCAACAATTATCTTAAAGAGTTGTACGAGTTCTTAAAAAATGACTCTGTTCAAAGCGCTTTGAACTCTCAAACGTTACAACAGGGCATAACATGGCATTTTTCTCCCCCCTACGGTAGCCATTTCGGGGGGTTATTTGAAGCAGGCGTTGGTAGCTTCAAAAAACTGTTTGTTCGAACAGTAGCTACACAAGTCATGACATATGACGAAATGCACACTCTTTTGTGTCAAATCGAAGCCGTATTAAATTCACGGCCCTTGTGTGTTGTCAGTGCAGACTCGGCTGATCCGTTGCCGTTGACACCTGCACACTTTTTGATAGGAGGCCCCTTGACGGCAATACCAGATACCTGCTTGACAGAACCGAATCAAGGCCGGCTTAAGAGGTGGCGTTGGATACAACAGTGTGTTCAACACTTTTGGGTACGTTGGAGTAAGGAATATTTACGAGAAATTGAGCAAAAAAGCAAGTGGTATAGTGACCGTGGATCCCCCATTCTAGTAGGCGACATAGTTGTAGTATGTGATGATAACTTGCCGCCACTCCAGTGGAAACTTGCTCGTGTGCACGCACTCCATCCGAGCCCAGTAGATAGTAAAGTAAGAGTTGTCACCTTGCAAGCGGGCAAGAATCTCTTCAAGCGAGCAATCGTTAAGGTTTGCAAGCTTCCTCTTGAATAAAATTTCGAAAGCGTAAATTGTTTAGTTCATATGTTCATTAGATTGTTAGTATTTAGTAGTATGAGTCAATAGTTTAAATAAGTGCCTATAGCAGTTCATCATTGTATAGTATCGTTGCTTACTTGATTAATTTTTAAAAGAATACATTCTTTTAAGGTGAGCGGCATGTTTCGTACTGAAACAGTATTTTTTTTTGTTATTTTATTTTCTTTGTTATATTTGAATGTGACCGCTCAAAGAAGCACAACCTTTTTCGAGGGTTGGTAGCGAAAAGCTAACGACATTGCGCGTTCTCTTTCTTCGGTTGTCATAACTGCTCGAGGCTGATGCGCACACGCGCACGGATCGCCCTTGGGCCGGAGAGAGACGTCCTTCAAACCTTGCCGCGAACACACGTCGTCGTTTCGCATCTCTCGAATACCTGCAGCGTTCAGTGAAAGTGGTGTAGCTCCTCGAAGACGAGCTTCAGGAGTGTGAACTGTGTGTGTGTACAAACATTCTAACATAGTGATTTCTGGAGCCTGGTCACGCCGCTATTTGCACGCCGTGGTGACACAGGACTGGAAGAAAACACGGAGCCAGAGACCTGGAGAAAAGCACAACAACCGTGACTGCACACCCCGAGACGGCCAGACAGCTGAAAGGGAATTGCCAAGTAAGTTCGTGGGCTTATCGCTTCAACAAGTGTCGTTTGGATAGGAATCCAATTATGCGGTAAAATTATATACCTACGATAAGAACTAGAGCGACTTCACCCGCGCATACCATCACTCAGCGGTACCTGTCCCTCAGTTTGTATTTGATAACATTCATTACTATCCTATCCTACTCATATTATAAATGCGAAAGTTTGTGGGTATGTGTGGAAGTGTGTATGTGTGTATGTTTGTGACCTCTTCACGCTCAAACGGATACACCGTTTTCTATGAAATTTGGTATGGAGATAGCTTGTGTCCTGGATTAACACATAGGCTTATTTTCATCATCACCGTTTCTCATCACCACGCGGGTACAACTGCGCGGCGCAGTTAGTATACATATAAACTGTGTCTGGGTGTGTATACATATATAAGTATATATATCAGTCATCAGGTTACCATAGTACAGGCTCTGCCTAGTTTGGGGCCTGAAGACCTGGTGTTAATGTTAATAAAATAATAATAATAAAGGCAGAACAGATTCAAATTTATTCTTAGTTGAATGTTGTGTTGAGAACTGACGAAAAGTATTATAAGTATAACAGATTTTTCGGCGATACGCACGTGTGCCCATCGACATGAACAAAGATTTACGTTCTAAGAACTACTATATTTGTGGACGCTTAAATATGAATGGAGGTAACACATATCACAACCGACGAATGCCGGTTGTTAGTAAGTGACCGACTAATAGAAAATGTAATTCCACGGGACGCACGAAGACGATTGTTCACGTCAGACTAGAGGTTGATGTGACGTCTGTCATAATTGAGATACGATCACACGTGATTAGTGATTATTAAGGATTTCTTCGCGTCGAGAATCGTATTCTGTAGTCGTGGGTTCAAAACGCACAAGTGGCCGAATTGTTTCCTTCTAAAACTGAATGAAGTGAGATATTGGTCAACTATCTCACGCGGTTATGATCTCACGCTAAGCCTTATACAATGCCTGAAACTCAAGAACAACTGAACATTTTTATCAAACCTAGAGTCTCGCTTGTTTTGATTATAATGTTTCCGTACACAAAAAATCCAACTGGAAGTGAGGTTCGATCCGAGAATAGCAAAGCCTTATATCTAACTGAGAATGCTACGTTGGGCACGTGCAGTTACCTACATACTGAGCACCTTACGTACACATCATTATCATATTATAATTTACACTCGATATCAACATGAAGCTGTTCCATAGAGGCTGTCACTCGCGACATGGTTGTTCCTCCCGCCCCCACGACCGGCGGTCCCGGGGCCGTCGGTGAATCTACTTGTTATTCGGGTGATATCATTCATCCACATGTTGGCCACACCTGTCTGACTTCGCGTTGTTGTATTTAGATTAATAAAGTTTTTATTCCATTTCCAAAAAAGCAGGAGATTATCGATTCGGTTGTATTTATTTTATGTTTGTTGCCTTTTTTTGTTTGGACTCCGCCGTTTAGGCACACCGCGATCGCATAAAAGTTCAACCCTGAAATGTAATTGACTCACGGGAGTCACACACTATTCAACCCGCTGCCATTGATTTTACCACACGCCTGCACAATGTAGACCGAGCTTCCTCCCTCGGTGTTCCCGACCAGCTACAATTCTTAAGGATTCTTCCAAAGGAGATATCGTAATGTGTTACAGATATCCGTAAGCAACGGTGATCGCTTGTCTGCTTGTTTGCCACCTATTGCATAAAAAATGTTCGCTGCCGAAAACAATTGATTTTTCGAAAGGACAATATCTGAAATGAACAGGAGCACCATACGAGTCGCCGAATTCTACTCAGCATTTGCATTTACGATTTTGCATGGTGGTAGGGTACTTTCGAATACCCGGCTGGCTAGCTACCACCCTCAAGTTTGAAAAACTGTCACCAAGCACATATAGTATGTTCAGGATTCTAGATTTAGCGTGATAACATCTTTGACCTCATCGTCACTGACCATCAAGTGAGATAGTGGTCAAACGCTAGATCTATACAATATAAAAAAAAATGAAATTACTCCATTCAACGTGACGTAACATTCATTTGACAGGTGAATCAGCAGTTTCAGTGACATACTCGTAAATACAAAAAAGGACATCGATTACGTTCGTTGTTGCTGTAGAATTGGCTTCTTCTGGAATACAGACTCGGCGTATAAATAAAAAAAAAAAAAAAAAAAAAAACATTTATTCAGGCAATTAAAAAACCCATAGACAGAAACTAAAATAAATAAAATAAAATAGATCACAATTTAAAAACAGAAAAAAATAATAAATTAGCATAATAACAGTACGTACATATTCAATACACTTGAATAACTTCTATCTATCAGGCACCAGTGCGGCGAGATGTAAGCCGCAGCAATGCCGGATATAAGGGCAATCAGTTCGCTCCGCGATCATGGTTAGGACAGCGTTGGAGCTGGCCCGGACCCTGCGCACCAGGAACGCGCACCGCTTGCGCATGGTGGCATAGAAGCAGGCGGCGCGCGCCTCCGCAAGCATGCCAGAGGCGCTGCAGAACCGGGGCAGCCTCAGCACCGCCCTAAACGCGTGGTTGTACTGGACGCGGAGTCGGAGATCGTCATGATTTCGCTGCACGTGAAACTGTTCATTAAAAGAACAATATTTCGTAACACACCGACAGAGCGAGGCCATCATTCAAAGTTCTAAGAATATTACGTGTTTTGTTTCTAAGAAATACAAAAGACCCTAAAATCGAGTCGTGTTCACTGTTACGATAATAGCCATTGACGATTGTACTACTGTGCCTGTTTAAGTTGTTTCTAATATATACAGCTGAGCCGGTCGTTGTACAGATATAGCTGAGCCGGTCGTTGTACAGATATAGCTGAGCCGGTCGTTGTACAGATATAGCTGAGCCGGTCGTTGTACAGGTATAGCTGAGCCGGTCGTTGTACAGGTATAATACTCCAGAAACATTAGTGAAATGTGCTCGCTTTATGTGGTATGTCGTAAAAGGCAATATTTTCGATAAGGCAGTCATATAGCATTCAACCGGTTCCTTTCATTTGGCCAATATGTTGTTCTAAACGATGACGCCATAAACGGTTTTAACTGTACAACAGTCTAGATGTCAGTTATCGGCTGGTTAAAGGGTAGTTAAAGGCGCACTTTTTACAATACGACATAGCAGCTATTTCGATTGAAGAACCCATCAGCAGCTGCCCACGCGATAGGCTAAATGCCTCCCCGCTATTAGTTCGCAGCGTCACCAGAACGCCCCGTTCGATAGCAGCGCTGGGTATTTGACATGCTTCAGACCATCCAGGCACTGTGATGAGTTTAATGAAGTCCGATGTGCTCCCAGTCCCCACAGGCACATCGTCTGTCCACTGAACGTTCCCACGGATGTGGGGGACCACTCCGTGGGTTAGCATATTTTATCAGTTTCATTTGCTGCGCCGACCCAAGCGCGGCGCCACTCATAACCCTTATCTGTTTATTGTACATATTGTATTATTGTAATTTATATTACAAATGAGAAGCTATATTATGCTTCAGATAATAATATTATATACTCGGGTGTAACATAGCCGCGGCCGGTATATTGGTATAGATAATAGTCTTCTGAGGAATTAACAAATATGATGTTTAATACCATTTTTGTAATAATAAGGTTCCAATTTTATTTGAATGTCATGGTAGGATGCGTCGGTTTCACTTGTTATTGTTATATATATAATATGTGACATTGACCGCGGCGCCCTCTGGCGCGTGGGAACCCAAGTGTCATAACCAGTGCTACAGTCGACACGTCGTGATGTTTGATGATTCTATTGTCTCGGATCTCGGTGAAGTCTTTATTACGTTCATTATATACTTTTACTTTTAACTTGTTCTTAGTATGAAACATAGTATATACAAAGTTATGTATGACCATAAGTTGTGCTTGTTACATAAAACGAAAAAACAGTTAGATGTACGGGTATATAATATATAGCCGCCCGGAGTAGATCATAAGGTAGGTGAGGGGTTCCTCGTCGAGCAGCAATAGTACCAGTTGGCACTGCTAGATACTGTTATTGTAAGGATTGGCAGTGGGTAAGCTTAATTACCCGCAATGAAGTACGGACTCGCTCAGTTGAAAGTGTAACTAGCGGAGAACCATCTATATAGTGAGCGCAGAGATCTCCCATTCCATGCGTCGGGTAAGATCGGGTAAACACGCTACGCAAGAGATTACTCACTTGATGTACGTACTATGTATATGTATATAGCCAGTTATGTTTGATCATCACTAACGCCTTCACTTAACATATCGTGTACTTACATTACATTTGTACATATTTACTCGGCTCTCGTTGAGGGTTAAGACGACCCTTACTATGACCTACGACGAAGTATACTCTATGTAACAAAAAAATAATCATCAAAATCGGTTCATAAACGACGAAGTTATCCGCGAACACACATAAAAAAAAATATTCGGTCGAATTGAGTAACCTCCTTTTTTGAAGTCGGTTAAAAAGGTACTTGTACGTTCTGTTAAACAACTAAAGTTAAAGTTAACAACCTTATTACGTAACTTGAAGAACGATCTGGTTCAACTAGTGACAGATTGGGTACTTGATGACACAGATACATGCAGAGAACTTCATAATGCAAACATTCAAAAAGAGAACGCGCGTAAAAAGTTACGTATATTTAAAAAGGTTAGCACAGACGTCTCAGAACAAAATATGCCGGTGAGGGGAATACGGTCCGCCGAAATCCCTACTCAGTCGGGCGTGCGTGTGATTACAGTTTACCCACGTCTGGTCCCGGCGGAAATCGTTACAAAACTGTAGATATGGCTCCTCCGTGCATTTAAATTACGCACTTTTGGACGTCCACCATATTCACGGTCCTACTTATTATACGTATTTTATATCGACATCATGTGTGTGGTTACGCGCAGTTTTAAAAAGAGGACGATTGTGATCACGATGCGATGGTCTATTGTATATAACAGTTATTATTGCGCAAATGTTATTAAACCTTAATAACTTAATACTCAGGTATGCGAAGTAGTTATTTGTAATGGATACTATTAATTCTTAATGGGTGTCTTTATATAACAGAAAACAGTGACTGCCTGATCTACAAACGTAGTATACATACGTGTCCTAAAATTCAAGGATAAGCCGGTACCGGTGTATGGTCAGGTCGATTACTACCTAAGGAATCAAAATAAAAATATTCAATTTTCTTTTCAATGTTACATTAAGTTGTTTTTAAATGTTTGTAATTTGATACCCATATGATTAGACACTTTGGCTACAAATATGAACATACCCCTACATTTATTGTTGTATTAGCTACCTCAGTAACATAGCTATTCATTGCAGTTCCAAATAGGACCAAAACGTTCTTACTTTGTATCCAAAAAGAATATAACTTTATTTTTTTTCTTTACTGTGTAAAAGAAGTATATCCTCAAGATTCTAAAATGGTACAATACTATGTTAACGCTTGAAAAATTCTAAGAACTTTCTATCAAGAACTAAAAATGACTAAGTATTTGGCGTAGTTTCTATAAACTTTACTAAGTTTTCCAAAAAGGGTTTTCGGTCACAGATTCAGGTGAGAAACCTTTATTCATACATGTGTGTCCAATAATGTAATAACTTGTCGACGAGACTTGAATACGTCATTATTGTTTACGTTTTACTACATTGTAGCAGCGTGTCTACACTAACATTATAAGAGGAAAGATTTGATTGTTTGTTTGTTTTCATTGAACAGGCTCCGAAACTACTGAACCCATTTGAAGAATTCTTTCACTGTTGGGAAGCTACACTATCCCCGGGTGATATAGACTGTATAATATATATTTTTTTAAATAGGGATCCTTATTTTTCCCCTTCCTTGGATAAAACCCTTGTCAGTATCCTTGCTCCTGATAAGTGCCTTGCCTCTCGGGGCTTATAAATCGAGTCCTAAACAACCAGGATATTTTAACGATTCAGTGTAGTGTGTATCTACACGGACGTCATGAGACCACGTCACTCACTCACACCACACAAAGAAGTTCTTAAAGATGTATCTTGTATGTAAATGTGTGCACGCGTGTTGCATATGATTTTCCGAATATATGTGTCGAACGATAACCGTGGCCGAGTCACCGATATATACTAGGAGATATAGTATTATAATGACATAATGTAATGTAGAGCATATTGGCCGATCTTGAATGAATGAGGAGTTATATCACTTTCTCGTGAGTGTGGGTTCATCGCCCGTCGTGGCCCACTTGTGTCGCGCCGTGTCGCACCATCAGGTCGCACCGCACGTAGCGACCAGTGGCGTCTCATCGCTCGCGCCGAGATGACACCGAGATCGGATAATATAATTACATCCTAGAATGACCTTTATCACTATCTCACCTGATGTTAAGTGATTATGCTGTCTGCGATGCAGCACGCCTGTATAGTCATAACATAACACCTAAAATAGCAATCAGACGACGAGTATTAGAATTCGTTAGTTCAACCTTCACTAACTACTAGAGCACCAACATTCGAACTAGAAAAACAGTAATGTACTAACACGAAATACAAATAAGCTTCATCCGTCCGCGACTCGCGAGTTGCCACTTGCCGCGGAGCGTTGGCGTCGCGTAGGACGATCCTAATGCTCTACTACTAGCTATACTGTACCTGAAGGCGCGGTGTCCCGAGATCGTGACCCCAGGGTTATGCGCAGATTAGAACCTCATTCGTGTCTGACGATAATGCTGAGAGATGACGGAGAAAGTGCCCGTTAAACCTTGGCTTTGACTTATTCTCGTTACGATGAGACACAGGGGTGACATGTTTGTTTAACTTGATTGATCGCTCGTGCCGCGCGCGCGCACGCACGCACGCACGCGCGCGCGCACGCACGGCTCAACTTGAACTGTAGTGAGCGTCCTTCTGATAACTACCTACGTATAAGGTGTTCTATATTATAACCTTAATATCCAGCTACTTACAAATGAGGTTCTCTATTAATTAACGTTTAATGTCAATTCAAGTTTGCGCGGTGGTCTTTTTATCAATGAAAGTCTTGTATATCTGAAGTATAGTTTTTAAATGGCAATGCTGCCAGTATTCCCGTAACTTGCCCGCTCGCGCTGGTGGCGGTTCAATAGACATTATTTGAGTTATTTTAGGATTTGTATTTTAAAGAGAAACAACTAATTGTTCATTCATTTATACTTATTATAGTACTCAGTAACAAGTATGCAATTCATTGGTTTTCTAAATTCAATTTCTTGAGACACATATCCAAAGAACGTGACCTACTACCATGCAGGTGGGTGAGTATACCAATCGACCCTCCAGCATCGTTCTCTCTCTGTAGTGACGACTTGTGTAATGTGATGCGATGCGTTATCCATTACGTTGGTTCAGATTGTTGTAATATATCTACTACTAGTAGCGCCCTGCGGTTTCACCCGCGTGGATTACGGTGAATGTTATACATTAAAAAAAAAATCATAGTTTCGGATGGATGGATGTTTGTTACTCAATCACGCCAGAATGGCTGATCAGATCTGGATAAAATTTGGCACAGAGATAGATTATAGTCTGGAATAGCACATTAAGCTACTTTTTATCCCGGTAAAATGTATGATTCTCGTGGAATAATTGATGTAGCGAGAAAACCGTAATCCACGCGGGTGAAACCGCGAGATGCTACTAGTAAGCAAATAAATCAATAATAAAAAAATACGTAATAAGTATACGGATACGTAACTTAGACGACTGTAACAGTGGAAAAAAGTAGTTTTTTTTTTTTTTTTTTTTTTTTTTCCAACCAAATTAACCTAAACCTTATCGTGTTATGTGTTATTGATCATGAAAGTGAGTTATGGATAGTGATGGTCCTGTTCTAGGCAGACTTATTACCTAATAAACTCCGCCGACAGAAGAGAGCGTATCAATAAAGGGAACATTCCAGACAGTTTTAATTTAAAACCTGTCAACCAAACCACAGGAATATCCTAAAATCACTGTGCCATATAAGACTGAAAAAGCGGTACTAAACAAAGTTTTCTTACTCTAAAACAAGTCAATGAGCCAACCTAAGTTGTTTAAAAACTATATTATATACTATACTATATAACAAATTTTCTTGAATAAAATACCCAAATTGCTACGCTAATTTGAACTGTTCCATTAATGTCTCCAGGATCCAATCATCAGAGTCTGACCTGATGACCACGGATAAACCTGTGAAGTATGCCGTTTTTAAAAAAAAGTAAGAATTCTCGAAATCGGCTTAGGCGTCTTCGAGTTATCGGGGAAAATACATAAAAAAAGATTCCGATAAATTGAGATCCTCCCCTTTTTTTGAAGTCGGTTAAAATTGTTTCTTGTCTCGTAGGCAAATGGTGTTGTAATATAAATAAAATATTAAAATATATTAGGAAAATTATAAGAAAAAAACAATCGGCGGCGGTTAAATGCTTGGCCTAGAGGAACATATTACCGGATTTTTATAGTTATCGGTCCTGTTAGTCCAAAGGCGGTTATCCTTTTTTACCACTCGTCCATATCGGGCGCATGCTGTTTATAGCTGAACTTTATTATTTCTGGTTCGTCCGGGGCGGGGCGGGGCGGGGCGGGGCGAGGGGCGCGGGATGGTTTACCGATCGTAAATGTATCCTAGGTGGATTATGTGTTTCAACATATTTTATGGGATAGTAGAAGAGAATATAGATAACTACTTTATACTTGTGTGAAAAATAATATTTGTAATCTTTTATATAATGTAATTTGATTTTTTAATCAGGGGCCGATGCCTTTATGAAAATAAAACACTAATAACTAATTAGAATACTGCAGCTACTACAATAACATTTGAGCAATCCACTAGCTATTGGTAGCCTATAGATAACTCAAATGCTCTAACCCGCTACCGGCTAGCGTTATATTTTGAATTTGAATGGTGTTAAATGACCTACTAAGCAACACAAAAACCTAATTAATAAGTGTATGTATGTAGGTATACACACGTACAATTGATTTCACATCACGCCAGCCACAGCTGACGAGTTTTGCTTGTATTTCATCACTGGTCTGAAATAAAAGATTCTTATTATTATTATCATGTCGCTTTATTTTCTTTTTTTCTTAGGTTTAATTTTTTACAGTATAAATATCAAAAACAAAAATTAATAAAGATATTATAAAAAACCTAAACCTAGAGTTCCGCCAGCAGCGGGGCAGGGCCCAAGCTACCGGTGGTTATTATTATTATTATTATTTATATAGGTATTTACTTATATATTTTTTAAGGCGTCTACCACTACTTATATCTCTCTTTCGTGGACCACTGTCTCAATTGATTGTCAGTTTCGATGTGGTCGAAGGTGAATCACTATCTCGACAGATTTTCAAACAGTGTGGTAGCTAGCCAGGCAGACAGGTACGGAGACTCAGAGTAAACATTCCAAGGAATGGTTTTTTAATTTTTCATTAAAAATTGAAGAAAGGCTTGGCCGTGTTCCTGTTTCCCTTTTTTCATACATAATCATAGTGTGTCAACATCATCAATTAGTTCTCTGGGTGTTTGAACACGGCGGAAAATCTGGCTAATTTTTTTAGGTTTTTGAAGGTTCATGTCTCGAGGAAAACACGGGGAAATACCAGTTGGGGCAATATTCTTTGGAATAAAAACTGTTACTCTACTGGTATTATCCAGAGATGAAACAGCTTAGGGGACTACGTTTGTATGTATGGAGAAAAGGCCCATGTGTTCAGCAAAAGTAAAGATTTAAAAAGTGAGTCCCTACAATTAGGATTAACTAGTGTTCCAGATGGTCTCAATATCGTTAAATACTACATTTTAAAAACCACTTCTCCAGATAACAGATAAATAAAATTTAAAGATTTCACTTTAAAAAAAATCTTATTGATCTGTAAAATTATTCCCGTTTATTCTACAGACAGGTATATAAAGCCTACATTGTCCAAGTTTATATGGGTGCTAGACGTTATAAAAGGATGGATCGTCTTTCTGACAACGAGTGATGGAAGTGGTGACAGCTAAGAGTGCGACGGTGTTATTGGCGGGGACAGATTATCTTTATACAAAATAAGTGACAACGTCAAAATCGGAGTTCGAGCAATAGGCTTTGTTATTAAATGAGTGCGAATAAAAGATCGCTCGCAAGCGATGACCTCGACGTCACCCCGCGACCACCTATTCCAATTGAACACTGAATCTCAAACTTGCGATCCGCTACTAGACAGCACCTATCAATCTAACGGCTCTATGCAATATTATAAACATCATTGGCTCTATGAAAGAACATATACAATACAATACAAAACACTTTATTGCACACCGGTCACAAAAAAACAATAAAAATAAAACATTACAGGTCATAAAAAACTATATACTAAAATGGTCGATGATACTTTGAAATTGGCTATGCGAGTTGGTTCCACTCTCAGGGTTCTAGTAGGTACCAATCTAATCAACGCATGTGCTTGAAACGTCAATCGATGAACGTCAAGTATCTTACTCGTTAGATGAACGAGTGCACTACGATTGCGAGGAAGGCACAAAATTGTTGATAAAGTTTATAGATTATAATTATACTGTTTATATAATATTATGGCCGCGGTGGTACCGGCCTAGAATAGTACTCCCCCATCTCTTCCCGCGGGTGCCGTAAGACTCGGCTAAAGGTTCACTTACCAGAAGGTGGGCAGCAGCGCCTTCTGAAGGTTGGAAATCATACTGCGCTCGCCAAACCGCCTGCCAAGCGTGGCGAGTATTGGCAAATCCCTCCTATATGGAGGAGGCATATGTCCAGCAGTAGACGCACATGGTTGAGAGAAGATATAATATTATTTTTAAAATTACTACTTTTTTTCACAACTGCAAAAATATGATAATGTTTTTCCAGAATAGAAGAAGTAGTGATAGTTGCTTAGGCGAATTCTAATAACCAAGACAAGGAAGGCTTTAATTGTAATCATCAGCTGTTATAAATGTCGCACGCTTGCACTGGACAGGAATGCAATCTTATTACTATTATTTTAGTCACAGGACGTTCACTGCTACACGGACCTCTCTGTCATCAGACATCTTCATCCTTGAGAGCCAGTTTATTTTCTAGGTCTAGCGTGATTCCACCTTTGACCACATCAACATTTACCATAAGAAGAGCTACTGGTCAAACGCTATTATAACGTATTAAAGAAAGTGCAAGTATCAGATATGATCCCATGACCATATCTACCCGGCCGGTAATGTCGCTGGATATACTGAAGCCATGACTTCTTCGGACACCCACAACCGCCTACTCATGGGTCTATTGTTAGACACAATGAAAAATGACAACCAAGAAAGATTTGCTGTCGGATACGAGAGCCTTTTGTGGACATTATGTCTGCGCTGGATCTACTTGAATGATCGCTCAATCTATCGCGGGTATCGTTAGTTATTGTACGGTCACCTGGCGGGTGGCGCGCGAGCCCGGACTACGGACGGATGGATGATGCGCGGACAACTTACAAAACGTCACATCACATCTTTTATTAGTTATTAGTAGATTGCCTCATGAACAACGTGGAGTTCTACTACACTATACATAGTCCTCCAGATAGCCAACACTTGAAAATGTACTAAATATATTTCTGCAATAAAATAGTGTGTTCTATAAGATTTATGCAGTTTCGCGATTCCCACGCGTGTTGCTCTGAACATAATTGTCAATCACAAGTAAATGTCGATTCACCAAATGTGACACAGAGACCTTCGCTTCCGTTGACAATATTCAATTATTGCGACGCGTGACCAAAATGCTGGCACATATTTGGCTCAACGAATCAGCATTGCAATTCAAGCATTCTGGGCATGCTGCCAGCCGGTAGCGGGTTAGAGCATTTCAGTTATCTCTAATACCTTTTTTTTTATTTTATTTTTTTATTCGGAATAGGCAAGCGTTTGACCACTATCTCACCTGATGTTAAGTGATGATGCGGTCTACGGTGGAGCACGCCTGCCTATATATTTGCTAAAATATATTTTACACCTGGTTATAAGATTGGTGAAGGTCGTTTTTACTTGGGATCTTAGACCATGTTATTTCACTATACACACTGTACATATATCATTACAAAACCTGAGTATGAAGTAACCTACAAAATGAATAATTGTACTAACAGAATTAAATTGATAGATAGTAATAAGCATCGTTCACATTTATTTAATAACTAAATTAACTCGAGGCTAGTCACGTCCGATCTCATTACATCTAGAAGTTAAAGTAGGCGCCGTTGAATACCAGATAAACGAATCGTACAGACACTTAACTGTGACATGGATATAAGAACTTTTTATTATGAGATCTTTGTGAGGTAAGCTGTAAAAACAAAGACTAATTATGCAAGTTAATAGCTGCCGAAGAAGGAAAGTTTGTTCGTAGCCAACAGGAGTCCCTCTAGTGCCTTCTCTACTGTGTTCAAATAAAGCATGTGAAGAGAAGAAAAACTTAGTCCCACCTAGTTTGTTTTTATCGGATACAGTTATAGAAAAGTGAACTCTAGATCTACATACATTTATGTACAACAGACAGATACACAAAGCATGTCTTTTGCAACTAATGTTGTAATTTACAGAGTTTTGTTCAGATGTGTCTTTTTACAACTTGTAATTAGACACTTCTGTACAAAACCCTTATGGGTTGTGAGGATTATTTCGTATTCGTCATATCTTTTGTTCTACACCAGCCGCCCGCGCTGTGGTATCTGTGATAAAACAAGTGTTGTTTTTATTATTTCCCTCGAAATTGTTACGTGTTTTCTCTCTATAAGAACATTCGGTGGACACGTAGGTACCAAAATGTGAGATGAGACACCTAGTGTATAATGTCATTGCTAAAATTGCGGGAGGGGCTAGTAGGCCAACTAATATTATAAAGACGAAAGTTTAAGCCCATTATGTGTGTGTGTATGTTTGTTACTTCTTCACGCTCAATTGCCTACACTGCTTTTAATGAAATTTGGTATAGAGCTAGTTAACACCCTGGATTAACACATAGGCTACTTTTCATCTCGACATAATTCTAAAATATCTGTTTAGTACTCCTTCACGCTGAAACGACTGAACGGATTTGCATAAAATGTGAAAAGATGTTAGCTTATAGCCTGGAATAACACTTAAGTTACTTTTTATCCCGGAAAAAGTAGTTCACCTGTACAAAAATCTATGTTAACATGTATATGTCTAATATTATATATATATATATATATAATATTCTATTTTTAAGTTTTTGATTTTTTAAGTTTATTAATCTGTGGTCTACGCTGTTGGTACATTAAATACCTATACTTATACACATATTCTTCGCACCTAATTGTAAGTTTTTGTACTGTTTGTAGATCCTAAAATAAAAAAAAAATAGAAAAAAAAAAAAAGTATAATTGCCGTAGAATAATTGAGGTAGCGGAAAAACCGTAACCCACGCGGGACACTACTAGTATCTACACATTATAACTTTGGTGTACTTACGTTGTACCTCACTAATTAGTAAACATACAAACATTGTACGCGTGCGCTTTCCCCAGTTGGCGATCGGACAGCGGAATGATTTTAAGCGAATCATGCGGCGGTGGTATTGCCACTTAATTAGGCTTTCGCACGAATTACGCAATTTGTACTTGTTTATTGGACTTTCTGCCAACTATCAAATTGCGAAATGTGGAAGTCATTTTGACTGCTATGAGAGGTAGTCAGTATGAACAGACCACATCTCTGATGAGATGCAATAGAAGACACATTATTGTGTTTCTGCGACATTAAGATCCTTAACAGTCCTTATGTCACTTATTTATGTAGTGTGTTATTTATTCAAAGTAAATAATAAAAACGGATATATCTGTCATTAGGACTACATTATACTCTATATAAACAAGAAGAGACGCAGCTTAGTTTAGACTCTACGGCAGTGTACATTAACCGTATCTAGATCGTGAATGTGAAATACATAATGTCGCTGTGCATGAATGAGATGTCGCAATGTCATGTTGGAATATAGTTACTTTGAAAAGACGAAGTTATTGTATACATCGGATACACAACGTCGAAAGTTCCAATGAAGTGAGAAGTTATAAAAATAATCCAGCGTCTCTTCAGGAACTGACAAAAGTTATCACCAAAAGCGTAAATAATCAGCTAATAGCCGTCGTCTTCCCACATGCAGGATCCGTCTGACCGGGATAAGGCACGCGGAGACCGGTCCGGCCGGGAATATACGCAGCGCGACCGCTACTTGCGCGCACACTCGCGACCGCTACGTGCGCGCTCACTCGCGACCGCTACGTGCGCGCTCACTCGCACCGCCACTGACCGCTTGTTTACCCTTCACTGATTCATCGACTCTATGATTTCCTTCTTATAGTAATATACCAATTATTGCGAGGAGTTGGTGCGTCTAGTACCTATATGTGAAATACAGAACGCGTCAGCTTGAACTCGTTGCCTGAATCTGTGTTTCCGCATAGATACAATCCGGGCGTTTTCTTTTTAATTCACGACTCGTCGTTTATAGGTATCTTCTAGGGATGGGCAGGCGTGCTCCATCGAGGACCGCACGCGTCACTTTAACTGCATTGCTATCATATAGTCGAAGAATAGATCGAAGGTCATTTATTATTAGGTAACTCAATTTGATCATATAATTCATAAGTTTATTAACGTTAACTTTTGATGGCTTAGCTCGTTTATACGCGAGCAAAGCCATTCCTGTGTGTATCTTCCAACTATCTCGGGAGTGGATATGCCGAGTTTGATGGAACCTCGTACATGTATAACCTTTAAATAAAGTTATTTATCTGGGGTGAACACTCGAGCGTCAGGTAAGTACTTAACATATAAGTTGGAACAATGCAAATATACTTGGTTATGACAGTGCGAGCATCCCATTTTTTATTTCATCCAAAAACTTATTCCCATGATTACGTTTACTTTTCAATTCCTAACGATTTTTACAAATTAGTTGCCTTAAATTATCTAGTTTGCAATTTATTATGTAGGTGCCTACTGAAATTAAAACGTGCAAAGTTTGAACTTATTTCTTTTCATGAAAGCGAAATTTTTTACTGATATATACCTATTATTAATAATTATAAAAAGTTTATTCAGGAAAAATTGCGCACTAACAGAGTTATACATCTTAGATGGCTAGAGTTTTGCACATTATAATTATTTGGTTATCTGTCGCCGAACTAGGCTCATCGCCTGTGCTCCAACATACAGCGCCCTCCCCTTAGATTACAAATTAAAACTAACCTTGTGTTTACTTATTTTTCACATATTGTTGTATTGGATTTGAAATTTGAAGTTTCTAGCGTCAACTACTAAGTAGTTGACGCTAGATCATCAGACGCTGTGCATTTTATCATTTTAACAAAACATTTTTTTTATGGCAGCATACATTTTGATGTGTAATACTCCTGGTTTGTTTTTAACGGGCATGTGAGTTTCGGTTAGTCAATTCCTTTGAAGAATTAAGACAACTGAATAAATATCTAACTTCAGATAACATCTAAACTCTTACACTAACCGTAAACCTCTGACCTGTACCGGTCCGCGCGAGGCGTCAGACAGACTCGACGTGTCACCTCTGACCTGCCGGGCTATGATGCGACACCCGAGATAATTTATGTCGTGGTTTTAGCCTTTGAAAAACCACGACATAAATTATCTCGGGTGTCGCATCATAGCCCCGCTGTTCTAATCCGCGCGAGGCGTCAGACTCGACGTGTCGATGTGATCTCCGCAACAATAACGTAACTCGTAACGAGACGCATTGCACGGTTATCTCGTGTTTTGTAATATTTAATCCAGTTTACAGAATTTATCATGATGCATAAAAATACTGTATGCATTTTAGAAAGCGGGGATTACACAAGGTGTGGTTTTGAGACACATTCTTTAAATTAAAACCACTCGCTTAGATACTCGATCGAGCTCTATTTGTGCTTTTGTTTTTCTAAACTTCAAACTTATTCTATATAGGAACGCCTTCTAGTAATTTTAGATAATTATTTATTTATATCCACGTTCATAATACTATTCTCATCGCACGCAGATAAAGCGGTAATTAAATTGTATGTTTTTTGTCCCATCTGGATCCATCCGAGACTCGGCTTTTTTTTTTTTTTTTTTTTTTTTTATATATTATAAGTTTGCGTTTGACAACTGTCTCACCTGATGTTAAGTGATGACGTTGTCTAGGATTTAGCACGCAAACCTAGAAGGTACCTATTCACTCGCGACTTGAAGACTCCAGGATTGTACATATCGGGAAACACAGACTCGGGCAACGAGTTCCATTCCTTGGCAGTACGCATTAAGAAAGTGGAAGCATAACGCTTCGTGCGTATAGGTGGTATATCTACCATATAACGATGGCGAATTGCCGTACGTCGAGTCGACCGATGATAGAAAGGGGATGGTGGAATCAGATTGTGTAATTCCAGCGCACATTCTCCGAAATGCACCCGATAGAAAACCGATAGGCTTGCTACTCTACGCCGGTGTTCAAGGCTCTGAAGCCTACGTTCAACCAAGGAGTTACAGCCGATGATTCTTTTGGCTCGCCTCTCGATTGACTCCAGAGCTTCTAGTTGGTATTTGGCTGACCCATCCCAAAGGTGGGAACAGTACTCCATGCACGACCGGACTTGTGCTTGATACAGATTAAGCAACTGCCCCGGCGTGAAGTACTGTCTGACCTTAGCAAGAATACCCAACTTTTTGGCAGCCAATTGAGCTTTGGACTCAATGTAGCTCCCGAAATTCAACGTGGGCGTCAGTGTGACGCCAAGAAGCTCCAGAGTGTCGGTAATGGTAACGGGTTCATCTCGGAAAGTGGGGCACCGTTCGAATTCACTCCGTTTGGCAGAGAATAGACACGCCTGGGTCTTAGTAGCGTTGAACTTGACCAGATTGGCATCGCCCCAGTCGGAAACTGCCTGCAGAGCCAAGTTCATACGGTCGACCATGGCCTCTCTGAGTGACTGGACCTGTGCATGGCTAGCCCGCGCGCTGGACATGTAACTTTCTACAACAGTGCTGTCGTCTGCATACCCATAGGTACCGGGTTTCAGCAGATCGTTAATATGCAGCAAAAAAAGAGTTGCAGAGAGAACCGACCCCTGAGGAACCCCGGCATTAATAGCCAATTGATCGGAAGAGCAGCCATCAATGACTACTCGAATCGATCGATTCCTCAAGAAGTCCGATATCCAGACTCGTAGTCTTTCATGCAAGCCATAAGAGGGAAGCTTACCAATGAGACTGTCATGCCAAACCCTATCGAAGGCCTTAGAAATATCAAGGGAAACGGCGAGCGCTTCTCCGTACTTCTCTATGGCCTCGCTCCACATGTGAGTGGCATATACTAGAAGGTCTCCAGTAGACCGGTTTCGACGAAAGCCGTATTGCCGATCACTGAGGAGTTCATGTGTTTCTAGGTATGCAAGGAGCTTCGTATTCAGAACACGTTCCATACTCTTGGAGAGGATGGACGTGACCGAAATCGGTCTGTAGTTAGTAGGGTCAGCACGACTACCCTTTTTGGGTACTGGCTGTACATTGGCAAGCTTCCAGGCTTTTGGTACTGTACCCGCCTCAAAAGAGAGCCGATAAAGGCGTGTCAACACTGGAGTTAGTTCAGGCGCGCATGTTCTTAGGACCAGCGCTGAAATACCGTCCGGACCACTTGCTTTATTCACGTCCAGATTACGTAGCACTTTGCGAACATCCACTTGTCGAATGCGAATGTTTGACATAATCGTCTCGCATCCATTCAGCGGAGTTGGTGGGGCTGCGCTACCAGCATCAAGACGTGAAGACTCTGCAAAGAGAGATGCAAATAAATTTGCTTTCTCTTCCGCAGTGTGAGCTAGCGATCCATCAGGTTTCTGCAGTGGAGGAAATGAGGAGCGGCAGAAGTTCGATTCGATCGATTTAGCTAGGGACCAAAAAGCTTTACTACCCGTAGGGTACGAAGCAAGTTTGTTCCCTATTCGGCTAATGTGATCGAACCGAGCCTTCCGTAGAGCCTTCTTGCAGGACTTGGCAGCTTTGTTAAAGGCTCTCTTCTTGGCACGAATATCCTTGGCTTTGCGGTTTCGAGCATCAACCCATGCCTGGTATGCCTGATGCTTTTGTGTCTGAGAACGAAAGCATTCTGGTCCAAACCATGGGTGAGCTTTGCTGGACAGTGGCATATCGGCAAATGGAATAAAATATTCCATACCCTGCCGTAGCACATCCGTCACGGCATCCGCGCATGTCGAAGGGTCGCTAGAAGAGAAGCATACTTGCTTCCAAGGGTAAGATGCGAAAAAGGACCGCATTTCATCCCAGTCCGCTGACTTGTACCGCCACACCCGTCGCGTGCCTTTAAGGCTAGGCTCGGGCGGGGAGTATGACGATACAGATTTCACCAGACAGTGGTCGGAGCTACCTAATGGTGGAGCCACCGACACTGAGTAACGGTCTGGATCCGTTGTCAGTAGAAGGTCCAAGCAATTGGCGGTGTGGCCATCAACGTCGGGTATCCGTGTTGCCTCTTGGACCAGCTGAGTGAGATTTAACGACAGAGCAAGTTTGCGCGTCTCTCTCCCAGCATGGTCGGTGCTCTGGTATGGGAACAGCCACTCCTCGTGGTGGGCATTAAAGTCCCCCAGAAGCACAAGTTGAGCCGACGGATACTTCAGTTGGGCCGAATCCGCCTTCTCACTGAGATATTCGGTAAGCGCCGTCGTCTCCTGAACCCCGCCGTGCGATCGATAAACACAGGCGTAGAGAATTTTCTCCAAACCTGTGTCTACCATAACCCAGAGTACATTGTGTTTGGAGTCTTCAAGATTACGGAGGCGTTTAATACAAATGTCATCCCGAGTGTATAAGCACACGCCTGCGCGTGGCTTAAATTTGTGCTCCAGGCTGTAGCCTGGGTAGGAAAGGTAGGCTACGTCGGAAGGACATCGTATCTGCGTCTCCGTGAGAAACAATAGGTGCGGTTTTTCAGTCTCTAGGTGGTAGTGGACTGGCACGATATTGGAGTGCAAGCCTCGAATATTAGAGAGGTGCACTTTTAACGAGAGGGAGTGCAGCCGCTGTGTAAACTTTCTTCCATTTTTGTTTCTCGTCATGTTGGGGGTGAGTGAATTGGTGGAACAAACAGCAGTGGAACGAGGCTTTACTTTGCAGACAAGGGACTCACAAGGAGACCACACGAATCATTGGGGAACTAATCTGGAGACTGCGGGGACGCCCGAGCCCCCCCGGGGATGTCCATCAGGCCCTCTCATCCGGTCGCCGACCGGCATGATGGCGCATCCCGGGATTTTTCGTCAGTTGGCGGGGCAGCCTTTCGTGAGTGGCTAGGTCACTAATTGGGCCCCCAGCTACCTGCGGTCGGCCAGCGGTGCACCGTGCCTCGGATCCCGCTACCCTCCGCGATTAGTCACCCGATACGGCAGTCTCGAAGAGTGTCGAAGACCGTCATAGCAAGCAAAGCAACTGTCCCGACCAGTTTGTTCCTACTGGTGTCACCGGACATCACGGCTGAACATGGTCGCCATTTGGTGCCGTGTCTTTGTCCGGTGGGTGGTCACCAACCGCGGCCGAAGCCTACCACCGGTAAATCATCCGATTAGCACCACCCAAGGGTCACGTGTAGGGTTTCTGATTTTTGGGGTGCTCTCCTACGGACGTGGATGAATCGACCCTCAAACGGCGGCTGATCCTTCCAGACACGAGTATATGCGCGTGGGCACATGAGAGGCGCAGACGGACAGAGAACCACAAATATTTATATTTTAGTCGCGCCCACCGCGGCCGCACTTCCTCTCTGCACTCAGCCGTGATTTAGGGATAGCTTTAAATAGAACAGAGTGTGTAATTCGTCAACTTTTGTTGTTGACCTGGGACTCTCTCGTGACGCTACCGCTGCAGCGCACGCCTTGTTATCGACGATGTAATACACGTGGCCACTATAGAGGACCGGTCGCGGTGCTCTGAACTGGAAAGTTCCAGGGAACTTTTGAAGTCCACATCTAATACTAAACGGTGGTAGACCACCATTCTGTAGATCAGCTAATAATGTTACCTTTTTCTTAAAGCTCAAGCCGGCGTAGGATTGGTCTGGCGTCAGGGTTGGTAAGTAGGTACTTCCAATCCCATAAATCATTGCTGCAAACTCTAAAATGCACTACGCTTGCCCGCCATCTTATTCAGGTCGTCTGTCCACCTTGTCGGTGGCCGTCCTATGCTGCGCTTGCCAGTCCGTGGTCTCCATTCGAGAACTTTTCGATCGCAACGGTCATCAGTCCTTCGAACTATGTGCCCTGCCCACTGTCACTACGACTTACAAATCCGCTGGGCTATATCGGTGACTTTCGTTCTTCTACGGATCTCCTCATTTCTGATTCGTTCGCGTATAGAAACCCCTGGAATAGCCCTCTCTACAGCTCGTTGTGCAACTTTGAACCTGCTCAGAGGGCTCATAGTCGGAGAATACGTTTCATTTCCGTAAGTCATCACTGTACAGTATGTACATGTACAGTAACACATTATACATTTAATTGTTACAAATAAATTGACATGCTCAAAACGGTAGGTAAAATACTCTGGGCCAAAATAGCTATTAGATCAGGGGACGTTTCCTCTACCTTACTCCGCTGGCTCAGCGACCCAAAGTGGATCTCGGCCTCTGACAAGAGCAAGCGCCAACCTTCTCTAGTGCGGGTGCGATCCCGACAGTGTTCCACTGAGACCTCCCGCATGTCTTTTAGCCCCTCATCTTTCCACCTGTATATAGGTCTTGATCCTTTAGCACCTCATCCCTTCACCTGTATATAGGTCTTGATCCTTTAGCCCCTCATCTCTTCACCGGTATCTAGGTCTTGATCCTTTAGCCCCTCATCTCTTCACCGGTATCTAGGTCTTGATCCTTTAGCCCCTCATCTTTTCACCGGTATCTAGGTCTTGATCCTTTAGCCCCTCATCTTTTCACCGGTATCTAGGTCTTGATCCTTTAGCCCCTCATCTCTTCACCGGTATCTAGGTCTTGATCCTTTAGCCCCTCATCTCTTCACCGGTATCTAGGTCTTGATCCTTTAGCCCCTCATCTCTTCACCGGTATCTAGGTCTTGATCCTTTAGCCCCTCATCTCTTCACCGGTATCTAGGTCTTGATCCTTTAGCCCCTCATCTTTTCACCGGTATCTAGGTCTTGATCCTTTAGCCCCTCATCTCTTCACCGGTATCTAGGTCTTGATCCTTTAGCCCCTCATCTCTTCACCGGTATCTAGGTCTTGATCCTTTAGCCCCTCATCTCTTCACCGGTATCTAGGTCTTGATCCTTTAGCCCCTCATCTCTTCACCGGTATCTAGGTCTTGATCCTTTAGCACCTCATCTCTCCACATGTGTCTTTGTCTTTTTCGTATACTATAATTGCATTTAATTGCATAATGTTATGGAATCTTAAATGGAGATCTGTCCGATGTAGTAGTCAGGAGTAATGTTGCAATTCCATTAAATAAATCAGCAAATATGTTGTAGTGTGTAATAAAAATTATAGTCGACAGATATTCATCATCCATTTATTTTGCGTATTATTTGCATAAAATTAATAAAGTTAACATAAATTGAATGGTGTCCTTTAAACTAAGTATGATAATTATACATGTTTGTTGGTTTGTGCTCCAGTAGCAAACCGGAGAATAATAACTTACAAGCCAAAGCTTTTATCAATCACATTAATGCAATACTGTACTCATCACGATAATTCAAAGCCTTATTTAAAAATATTCAAAGGATGTTTATACTCAATATTTAAAATTGCCTATTGCAGTTGGCTAAACGTAACTTTTTCGCATCTTGGATAACTGTTATCTAAATTTGCCTTTTATGACTTATACATATAAATCGCCCATTCACATAAATGACATTTATATTGCAATCAACTCGTCAGTGTCTGTGGCAGGCAAAAATGCATCAATTAGCCTTCAGTGTTGTTAAAGTATAAACTATTGTATAACGGACGCGTTTATTATAGGTACAACCAATATTTTGTCAAGGACGATATTCAATTGTCAACGTTACTTACATACTGTCAATTATCTATCTGTACTTATACCAGTTGCACTAGATGGATGACATGACCTATTGAGTTAAATTGTTCTACATGACACAGATATACCGTTACCTTTTACCTTATTACCTTACCATTTTGTCAGTGATTCGTAGCCATGCCACAGAAATGCTCCAAAAAAAAAGATACGATTAGTTATCTAAACAATACGAAAGTGCACTTCAATGGAACCCTTATAACGAGACAAAACAAAATGAAGTGGTCGCGGAAAGAGGCCCTCGTTAACTGTTATGCCCGCATCCTGGCCATTACGTGAGGAACTGAGAGCCACTCTGTTTATACTTTCCCCGCGATTCGGGGGGACCACCCGGCACAGGAAGTTGGACTGGACAGTGTTGAAACTATATACTATGTAGAAATACAGAAAACGCGCATAGCAAAATAATAATAAGCAAGCAAGAAACGAAGTAATACATAATCATTTTTCATCATTTTTTTTTCTGATGTTGTTCTGTTAACAAAGTAAAAAAATATACTAATTGAAAGCGCAGACCCACAACCGAAAGGATGAAAAAAAAATGTAATCTTTTATTTTTTTAAAAATACACACGCAAAGTTCTACTGATTTACATTGCGTTAGGTCATTAATACATCTTAAATAATCTTAAGATTAATCAAAATGATTTATGGAGCCTACCTCAAAAACTAGTTTCCAAGAAAGGTGAATTTTAGCGTTTCATACTATTTATATTCTTTGTTCATTTAGCTGAGATTTATATTATAAAACAGTTGCCATATGAAATGTCAAAATAAAATATACAGTAACCGGCTCCGCCGATTCCAAAGGGTTTGCATTTGGCCCTGTATCTACGTAGTAGGTACGTATGTTCGTGTCTTTATCAGCATAGTCTGATTTAGTTTGATATATACATAATATTCATACGAATTAATTCCCTTTTCATTTGTATCTACTTTAATCAGTAAATTCGTTTCTGCCTCTCTAAATTGATTTTTCTTTTCTACGAATCGACTATCATCAGTAACGTTGACATTGGTATTGTAAAAAGCTACGTTAGGTGTAGCATGTTTGCTATCGATCCCCCTCATAGTATCTTAATTTCGATCATAATGATTGATTGAGACGGGCTATAGACAAGGAAATATAGAGTCTAATCATTCAAAATTAAATAAAATGAAATGGAATATATATAAAATAGACAATATTTACAAGTATATAGAAATAATATATAGGTTTGTAAACACAGTAGAATAACATTTTATTGCATAAGTGATTGGGAAGATAACCGACTGTGATGAAGTAACGCTCTTCACATGGTGCAGTAACAGAGTTTAAATGTGCCTGAAGTGCTAAAGGAATTAGCGAATAGTTATTTTGGTCGCAACGGAAATCTCCATAAATTAGCATTCTCCACACAGATCTAAAGCATTAATATCAGACTTAGTAACAGGCTTAGCATCTTAGTGTTTGCATCTAATTAATCGATTGGTACATATAATTTATGGCTTGGTCTGTCCAAGAACATAGATCACGCTGCCCTTGGATTTGGATGACAATCTCGGCTTTGGCAGGAGTCCTCCGTAATCCCTGAAATAACTTGGTTTAACGCAGTGAAGGGTGTCATTAACATTCTGCTAATGAATTCCTTTCGTCGCACCCGCGGGCTACGATACCACAGGACTACTCAGACTAAATTGAAATACAGTAACGTGGTGTGTTTACTCGTTTTTTTTGAATAAATCCATTTGATTGGGATTTAACCAACGTATTAGGTTCATTAGAATCGCTCGTATTTACCTACTGGTTGTTTAGTAACGTGCTCTGCGGTTTCAACGGTTCTAACTTTAATGAGTAACCGCTAGTGGCGTTTTCAACTGGACGCTTCCGTGCTTTGTGGAAGGCAACGGCACGCTAAGTCCTCGGTTTCCGTTGTTGTGTTAGGTCAGCAATCGCTTGACCATGTGGGAAGACTTCGGTCAGTTAGTAAGCTCCGATGTTTGGTCAGAAATATGGTCTACTGTCGTGGTGAATTGTGGTCTGCTATCTCTGAGGAAGGTCTGTGTTTTAACAGTAATACTCTGCTAAATTAGCATTTATTCTAAGCGCGTCATCATCATGGTTATTTCATTCTTAGGATGTCCACTGCTGGGTATGTTTCAATTAATCTCCAAGGTTTACAGACTCGGATGTCGCCTTATTCCTCGTCTCTTCGCGAAGTTTGTCGTGCCCGTCCATGGTGTCCACTCGACGACAATCCTGGAGTCTCAAGTCGCGAGTGAGTAGCGAGTAGTGAGCGAGTAGGTACCTTACCTTCTAGGTTTGCGTGCTACATCCTAGACAACGTCATCACTTAACATCAGATGATACAGTTGTCAAACGCAAGCTTATAATAAGTAAAAAAAAGTATGATCGACAGGGGCCGTAAGATCGACAGGGGCCGTTTGTTCGACAGGGGCCGTATGATCGACAGGGGCCGTATGATCGACAGGGGCCGCATGATCGACAGGGGCCGTATGATCGACAGAGGCCGTGTGCAGCGCAGCGAGTGAACATTGCCTTAAATCGATTCAAATATGAAAAGCTCTGCGGGAGCCGGCTCGTTCGGTATACAGTAAATGTCTCCATTATGGGCTGATTGGATAATTTATCGGTTGTTATCTAAACAACTTTAATTGAATTAACGACGATTTATATATACGATAGTGGTAGCTCGTTAGCTGGCAACTGTAGGGATCTCAATAATTACATAACAAAAGCGATGATAGCACAGCGTGGGAGCGTCGGTTGTCAAACAGACGGACACTGGATCGATTCCCAACAACGGCTTGAGCTAGCGGTGAAAGTAACAGTAAATTATCTGTAGCATACCTTGGGCATCGATTTGAATAGCTTGATTGCATTATGAGGGAGAGCCTCGAGCTCTCCTCAACCCTCAGAACTTAGGGTTCTAGATATGATATCATGTTGGCGACGGTCGGGCTGGCATGGTCGGTCATGTAATCTTCACATCACCCCATGTGCTCAGTCAGCTGTTTGACGTAGTCGCCATTCGTAATCAAGTGTACCGACCATATAGTCACAGACTGTAAAGTTAAATAATATTCAAAATAACAATCAATCAAATATCATAATATATTTAATATATAAAATATATATATAATCATAATAGGTATCTTCTAGGCAGGCGTGCTCCATCGTAGACCGCATCATCACTTAACATCAGGTGAGATAGTGGTCAAACGCCTGCCTATTCCCAATAAAAAATGTGTATGTCGAGACTAGTAGTAGACTACTGATATGCAAAGGCGTTCGTCGGAAGGACGGGCGGGCGCACCGGCGCACCGACGCACCGACGCACCGGCGCACCGACGCACCGACGCACCGACGCACCGACGCACCGACGCACCGACGCACCGGCGCACCGACGCACCGACGCACCGACGCACCGACGCACCGACGCACCGACGCACCGACGCACCGACGCACCGACGCACCGACGCACCGAGTCTGCAAACATTTAACCGCTATAATAGTTGCATAACCACCCAGGGCTTGAACGTCGATTTCATCTTTAATCCCAACATTATGAATGAACATCAAATGAATCACGTGATGTAACTTGATACTTAATAATGTAACAGGAAAGCACAGCGAGGTGAGCCAGAAGCGTGTTCCTCATTGAACGTGACGTATGGCTGTGTGCACAATGCGCCTGTGGGCGTGCAGTGTGGACGCGCAGTCTGGCACAATGCCTGTCTCGGCGCAGATCCATCTATAGTTACTAGCAAGTCCCGCCGGCGGCGGCTGTAGGGAGACCAGCTATATGACAAATTAGAAACATTTGCAAATTCGCTGCTACAGTGGGGGAACGTATGGGGTTAGAGTTGTACCATCCCATTTATTTATGTGGGTGCGTTAACAGGCAGCTCACCGGTAGACTCGCAAGCGGGCATTAGCGCGATATACATAACATATTGCATTATCTCTCTATAGCGTTTAGTGGCAGAGAGAAAAACATGGATTAATTAAATATTATTGTATAATTTTTATCCATTACTTGGAATTGTATGACAAATCATCCTAAATTTGAGGGCGTTTGTACTGGAACATTGAGCAGCGCAGTCATCCTAGCGGCGTGCCTCCACGCTCTGCCCTCTGGTTCGGTGCGGGATGAATAGCAATCAGACGCCCCAAGGGCCTACTCGCCGATTCAGCGCTTGTATTGTGCCTACTGTACCTTACACGAGCGAGGGTTCTATACTTCCCTACCGACCGCTACCCACCTCCTGACATCGTGTATGATTACTATTATATTTAGGCCCGTACTGACATTAGACGTCTTATATGGAAGGACGAAAAGGTCTGAAACGGCGCGCCGTTTAGGATCCAGATATTAGAGCCGGGGAGATCTAAAGCTCATCCTATTTTTCAAAACGTATTAACGGCCCGCGCGCCGATCGTCGAGACTTGAGTAGTGGGATCAAAATGCTGGCGCATTTCTTAGTCAATAGTTGGTAAATATTTAGTTGAACGATTCAATAACGATTTGAAATTCAACGGCGCAATGCTGATATTGTATTGCCGATAACGGGTGGGAACATTTGAGTTATTTCAACTCCCAAGGTCACTGGCACTGTCGCGGGATTAATGTGGAGAGGACGTGAGTTTTGGAGGTTCCGCCACTGCTGGAAGCACACGTTCAGGGTAGACTACCCACTAACATTTGAACAGTGTAGCTTTTGTTTCATCAAAAAGAAAAACACCAAATTATAATTTTACTATTTTGCCAGACATTTCGCACTTGTTACAACACCGCTGTCTCACACAATAATTATATTGATACTAATGAGTATCAATATAATGGTAGGAATAGATATATACCTACCTAGTTAAAAACATTAAGATTTATTGTTATCTACACTTCAATATCATAAAGAGGAAAGATTCGTATGTTTGTAGATATGTTTAGTAACGAATTAACTACTGGACCGATTTCAAAATGTTTTCACTGTTACAATGCTGCATGGTTGCTGAGTCACGTGGGCTACATTTATATTAGTACGTCAATTAGGAAACCCTTCGAAAACTTGTATAATGTAGTCGTGCGAAGCCGGGTCGGGCCGCTAGTTTGTAGTATTTTTCCAGATCCAAGAATGGAACGAAGCCAGGAAGGTCACACTCGATAAGGGCGCCAGTTGAGATACATCTTCCTGTGAAATAACAAAAATAATGTTTTCTGTAACTATTGTACCCTTTGTGTAACGGTAAAGTATTATTTATACATATATCTAAATATAACAATCAAATTAAAAAACATACTAATTGAATTTGTAAAATTCTCAAACTTTTAGGAACAACAGTAAACGCGGTGTGCAGAAAATAATTTAAGAAGAAACGATACATTTCATGAAGCATACAAAAATAACAGAGCGAAAATAATATGATTATAATGAAAATGTCGTCACAAATAATCTTTACAATAAAACTATAGAAACAAGGGCAACAGGAAGTATTTTATTTTGTCTTGGTGTTCGTATGCCGCGAGCCGCGAGCCGCGAGCCGTGAGGCCGCGTGACAGTTCTCGACACAAGCGATCACTTTACCATTTGTAATGACGTAGTTAGTGATGTGTTTGAGTGTAAAGCGCTAGTCGGTCGTTGTCTAATACGGTTCCGTAGAAGACGAAGAAGATATATTACTTATTGTTTATTAAACTAATCGCAACAACTAGTTTACTTTTTAATATATTCTTGTTGTTGTATTATTACTAACTACTGCTCGGGACGGGCTCGTTACAATTTAGAAAAAGTGTGAAAAACAATATTGCGAGTGCCCGAGGCAAGAGAGCTAAGGTTATTATTTTATGTAGAGCTGAACTCGCACCAATGTCTTTGCACTGTATCATTGGTATATTTTGGCCTGTAACTTCCTTACGTGTACAGATATTCTTAGTAATGTTACATAAGTGACACGTGCAGCCCTAACTAAACCCTAAGAAATATGACAAACCTAGGTTGACGTACGTATGTTACAATGTTGTATTATTTGTTAAGAATGAAAACTATCAGTTCGGTGTATTCCGATGCAAATCTAGATAGGTCATAGCGAGACCTAACTTGAGGCGGCACGCAGCTAGGTCTAATGTTGGACACTAAGGAGATATTTAACAAAATTGAGGTAATCGGTAGTAACATTAGTTTAGAAAATTAGATAACGTTCAAATATAACCCACTAATCAAGAATCGAAAACTATTTTGGTCGCCGTCCGATTTGTCGATACGGTCCTTTTGGTCACCGCACCGCGTCGCCGCGACGTTTAGTACTTGCTGGCGATTACATCCCTTTATTCAACGACCCCAACTTGACGTGGGTGACAGAAGCCCCTATGACAGTAGCCTACGCCTTCCCTTTTTTTTTTTTTTTTTTTTTTATTTATTAACATTAACACAAGGTCTTCAGGTCCCAAACTAGGCAGAGCCTGTACTATGGTAACCTGATGACTGATATATATACTTATATACATATACACACCCAGACACAGGTCAAACAGACATGTTCATGCACACAAATGTTTGACCTGTCCGGGAATCGAACCCGGGATCAGCGGCTCAGAAGGCAGAGTGCTACCAACTGCGCCAACCGGCCAGTCAACCTTGCTTAGCCTTCTCCACAACTATGTGATTTCAAACGACACAGATACATATACATATTTATATACTACAGATGAAGAACGAATTCTAGATCGTTATCGATAGATCTAGAATGCTTACTGACTCGAGCACTGCTGTCTGAATACGCTGTGTGTTCGGTGACAGTTCTTAAACTTGAGGGTGGTAGCTAGCCAAGCGGGTTCTCGACAGTACCCTACCTCCATGCGTGGCAGGGTTTACGTCACAGCTTGTATAAGAATTCTAAAAAAAGAAATTAAACCCGTTTATATTTTGAGAAGATCTCATGTTCTAAAAATATAGATACCAGGAGAACATTATGTGAGATGCACAATTTAATAAGCCTAGCCGAGTCGAGCCAAGACACACAAAAAAAATGCCATAAGGTCTTGATTTTAAATGAACTTGATTATTTCCAAATGAAGGTGAGATCGGTTTGTTCAGGTGAAATATATTTTTGGGCCTTGAGCCGGCGCAACCGACGTAATTCATCGATGAAAAACCAATTTTAATTTGTGTATAAACTAGCTTTGTGGCTAAAGTTTTAATTTATATCTCAAAAACAAATATATACCACCTGCTTCAATACATACTAAGTACGTAGATACACACGAACGTTGGCTTGTGTGCACAGATGTGGGTGCGGTGTGCGTGATGACGACTTCTTGGAAATTATTGAGCTTATGTGCTTTGTATTGACTATACATACATATCTGACCCTAACGTTCGCTACGAATTGTGGCTATAAATGAGCATGGACAATAGAAAGTTTATTGAACCAAATATTAGTGACATTAAGTGTTGCCAGCATTCGTGGCGATATGCTGGCGGCGGGGCGGGGCGGGGCGAACGGGGCGGGCGAGGCGATAAAACAATGGACAGTCCAGTGTTGTACTCGACGTAGCTCGACCTATGTCGGCTCAGTTAAGCGCCTTTACCTTTCTGACATTTTTTTAAAATTTTATATGCAATTTTCGTCGCCTATCATAGAATTAGTCAGAAAAGTTCAGGGCATATTTCTGATTTCTTCATTGATGCTATTAAACTGTATGATAATACCTTGTTAACTACACATCTCTTGTACACTTTAACGTCTAAACATTCACAATTCCTCCCAAGACACCCCGATGTAAACAAACTCCGTAATGCAGGTTGCATTACTGCACATCACACATGGCCAAGAAGGAACCGTAAACACACCTAAATAGTCCACGCATGGGCCGGAACCGGTCGGTGCTGGCAGTTTCGGGGCAGTTCGCGCGCGCGCATTACAATCAAAGTCGTCAGTCAACCAGACGTGAGATCAAAGCTGTTTCGTGGTATGAGTTCCCGGCACCGAGCCCTTTTATAGACGTAATCACATCGCGATAGAAGATGTGACGAAAGGATCTTGTTAAACACAACATTGCGCAGATTAGTTCCATTGAAGTAGGCTTTACTTTCTCAATATTTGTATGAAATCAGTCTACTTAGCTGTAAATTTGTCAAGTTGTTAATCAGCCTAGGCCTAGGCGATAAACCTGCTCCTTAAGAATATAATTATTCAGCTCCTTTCGGCGAGTAAGATCAAAACAGTACAAAAATTAAGTTAATTTAAATAAGTTAACTGTAAGTGGTCAATGGCATAGGTATGTTATTTTGTAATGGGGCATTTAATAGCTTCTCAAAATTGAATATAATCGTAACCCCCTAAGTTTGTTTAAAACGTAGCCCACGCAATATCAATAAAATATCTTATAGGACATGTTCCTCACCGGTTTTATTTCGTTTATTACAAAGTTTGAGCGTACACCCACAATTCCTGCATACTTTTTAAAATTGAAAAGCATCGTGAGTCCGCTTTACAGCCTGTAAAATAGCGAGTACGACTTCCCTGAATTCATTCCACCGCAACTGCGCCGCTCCCGCCGCTCCCCGGCGGCGCATTGCTACCAGTAAATTGTGCACCGCCATTAACCATTCCGTAAGGTTATGTATTTACGCAAGTCTAGACGAAACCCGCCCTGGCCCAATGCGGAAAATCAACTTCATTTTGAACTTTACCACGTTGCAATACCGGACACGACTTCTGAATATGACGAACATGACTGTACCGTATATTTTACGCTTTACCGCCCCGTAATAAGGTTCGATCGTGTGTTCGCACAATGTAAGCTTTGTCTTGACTTCCTGTCGGTTTCCGCGCCCTGCAGTCCAGCGCCTTTCGTGACAGACTTCCCGTGGCTCGTGGGTCTTGTGCAGGTTTATGTTGCAGGAGCTTTATGATCGTGGGTGTGTGTTTCGTTTCCTGTCATTTTGTGTCTATGAGTTATAAGTGGGTTTAATATACACGTAGTATTATATACTTAACTATGGGTAACACTGTAACCAAACATTTTGGCGTTTGACTGGGATATTCGATCTCTGACAGAACTTCAACCACATCCATTGGATTGACGGTATTAACGACCGGGCCATTAGTCTGGCCCCCAAGTTTTATAAACTGATTAATTATTATTATTATATACTAAACCATCCTACATGGACGGCAAAATTGTACTTAGGTACTTTGTAAAAAGGTTTGTTATTACTGTACTCGGCAGGTACTCATCGCCAAAGAAGACTTGCAGGTCTCGGTGAATATATTAGAGAAAGTCCACCTCATATACCTACTTTCTAAAGTATCATCACTATGAGTAAATAAATTACATATATAATATAATAGTTACTTCACTATAAGCTCAAAATCACTCGAAAATGTTTTACATGTCCGTCGTCGGAAAAGAAAATTATTTGTGAATAAACCTGTTGAAACTGTTTTATTATTTAATTACCCCTTCTTGAGGTTTTTCTATTAATTATTTAGTAAGTTACCAATCTTTTAATTTTGCATCGGCTTTAATATTGTGGTACCCTTTGGCAAGATTTTTTGCCCGGGGTGCTTAGATATTTATAACCGATTCAAAAAAAAGGAGGAGGTTACCTCAGAACTTTCGACTGGGTGAACCGATTTTGATCGTTATTTTTTTATTTAAAAGGTGGTGCATCCTGTGTGATCCCATTTAATTTCATTAAAATCGGTCAAGCGGCTTTTGAGTTACACTCCATTAACTGAAAAGTGCTACGCGTATGTCGATGATATTATTTATAGTTGCGAGTGATGATATCGGTAAACATACATAATGAACAAGTTATTTCACGTTTTTGAGTGTTGAAGTCAGTTTTGGGAAAATATTTTTTTTACCCTTTTCAGTGACCTTTGCTACTCACGGCATCTATTGGATGCAGTGACCCTATACTCAAAAGTGTGAAATGACTTGTCGAAGTCGGTACCGTAAGCACAATATTTTGATAATAGTTACTTTTGAACTGTCATGGTACCGACTTCAAGAACTTATTTCACACTGAGTGTTGAAGTCGGTTCCATTTATTGGTTTTTTTTTTCCTTCTCATCTATCAAATCCAGGCTTTAGACCTCTTCTCTTGTTCTATCTAAGCTTCGTTGATGTTTAACGGCAATCGGTTACACTACCGTTAGATCGCGTAGCTTGTTCCAGACCACTACATGTTTTTCTCATTCATAACACAATACACATAGCTAAAGAAAGAACAACAGTTTGTAGATGGTTCGCTAGCCTTTACATGACACAATATGTCATGTAAAGGCTAGCGAACCATCTAAGCTTATTCATTATATTATAATGAATACGCGTGATTTCTTACGAAATGAATATCGAAAGTGATAATGGGTTTGTTTGTCGCCACATTTAAGCCTCAGAGTCAATATTATATTCCAACAAGATCCCGCTCTCTGTTGATGGTCTGTTTGCTTCGGCACACATTGTGATTGACTTCTCAAATATTACAGTTTGGTAAACAATTATAGTCAGCTTTTAATATGTAAGCACCTACACACACAAGTACCTATGACTCAGGATTACGTTTGTTAGAGCGCGCTGCGATTTTAATGTAGATCGTAGCTAGAAGACTAGTCTGCACAGTGCCCTTCCACAACTCAAAGTTTCCTACAGAGTTCGACGATCACTCCATCTGTGTACATACTTACTCATGAACTTATTCTTTCATGTTGTTTCATTTACTGAACATGTTTTAATTATTTTGATAATAATGAGCCATTCATTTGACACTATGAGTCATCGACGTCATCACCGCCATCGATAAACACCGACGCTGAGGTGACTTTACACCAGATGGTTTTTGAATTCCCTAGTTTTGCAAATAATCAATATTTGATCGAATGTTTATAGAGTGATTCAACGAAAGAGAAAAATATATTTACTATTAAAACGAGCCTTTCTAAACAATACTTATGACAGCAGTTAGGAAGCGCAATGATTCAGAGGCTCAAGGATGACTTACCTACTATAGAATGTTAGCGCAGAATAGTCGTACTGCTGCGCGACATAATTGTACTCTCAAATTATCGTGTTATCTCACCCAGCTGTGCTGTGGCATAGAGTTGGTTTGCTTTGATAGATCTGCGATTGACAGTAATAGGTGCGTTATTCAGTTGTTGCAGTGACGATGCTGACAGAGACATCCACGCACGTGTCGTCCGGCCAAAGGGACTGTGTGTGCGGTCATTTGTATGTGAACAACTCAATATTGTGTTTGCTGTGTCTCTTTGAGAGCGAGTGACACAAGCACTGCCGTACTGATTTTGATGAAAATTTATAGCAGCGTAACCTCATCACAGAAGATGTAAGGATTGTTAAGCATTTAATTTATGAACCATAAAAGCATACACTAGAAACCAACACTAGAACATTTACACCAGATAGGCTATGGTATTATTTAAAAAGGCGGACGGGCCCCTACGCTCTAGGATCGCGTTCGGCAAACACGCGTGCTAGGCTTACACGAGATATTTGTGCATTTTGTGAAAGCAAACGAATATATTATTTCTCCTTAATTATATAAATATACTACTAGCTGACCCGGCGAACTTCGTACCGCCTAACAGTCAAACTTTCATTATTTATTTTTAATACTTATTCTGCTATTCCGAACACCGGGTCAGCTAGTAGCATAAAAAAGAAAAAAGAAAGTTGATGATAAGTCAACAATTACACAATTTTTTAATATGTCAAGAAATAAAACGTCACTCAATTGTTTTGCCTTCCCGGAACCCCTCCACTAACACTTACACTTTATGGTATGGTATTAAAGTTCAAATTGACTTTTAGGTATTATTACGGATCTTTTATGGGAATATAGAAAAGTGTTGTTTTTAGACTTTTTCAGGCATTTTTTTAAATTTTTCTCTCTGTAAGAACCATCCTCGTACTTCAAGGAATATTATAAAAAAAGAATTAGCGAAATCGGTTCAGCTGCTCTCGAGATTTGCGCTTGGCAACACATTCAGCGATACATTTTTATATTAAAGAAGAAAAAAGATAGTATAGTGAGAATCATACGTGCTGCACATATGCCGGTTCGATTGAGACTAGAGCAAATTAGGTGTATTAACCTAATTTATGCGGTCCACTTTCCAGGAGCTAGTGCCCATCTTGACAACATGTTGACAACACATGTATCAGTTGTAGTCGTATATGTACATTAATCCTACTAAAAATACTTCTGACTACCCAATACATTTAGTCCTAACAGATGATAATAAAAGTGATATCATCCATGTGGTACCATTCTAGATTAATATTTATCGTGTGATCTCTTGATTGCTGTCCGCCTGGTACTTACGTCTTACACGATGATTACTGATTCGATGAAATGACATGTGCAAGAATGTATCTTTCTGAAGTCTAGGGCGGGCACAATGCATATTTTTATTCAATAGGTATTAACAGGTAATATGGGCTGACTATTGAGCGTCTTAAAAAGTACATACATAATAATTATGTACGACACGTGAAGTATCAAGTACTGGAATATCAGATATTGATGATTTCTACTTGTTTCACCTGGAATGTTTCATTCCGTTACCAGTCACTTAGTGTGTCAGTCAAATAAACTTTTAAATCAAAATTTCAGTCCAAAGGCTGCATTTTTGATATTATGTAGTTTTAATCATTGAATAATTATTATTTGTTGAATATCAAGACTCGTTTTTATAATTAAATAAAACATTTCATGACTTACCTTCACTAATTTATTTATTCATATACATCTAAACCGGTGGCTCGCAAGTACCCATGAATATATTTTTTTGTATAAAACATTTTGTTCGCTTTAGCGAAGAGGTTAGGTTACAATTTGGTCGAGCCCTCACATTCAGCGCAAGCGCCGGCACAGATGAGCTCCAAGCCGGACAGACGGTGCACTTGAAACAACACTCCATGGACTCACAGTATATAGACCAGCCGTGGCCGTGGGAAAGTTAGACGTCCCACTTGTTAGAGGGCTGCGTGGCGCGGGCGGTGCCGTATTACTAGTTGTTTATGTCTTTGAAGGGTTACAATTTTAACCAATAGTGTGATGTGATAATCAATAAAAAGTTGCATTCCTATTTTCTAAATGTCTCTACATAAAAAAACATCGCACCAACTTTTATTAAAATTTAAAAAATCGTATATGGTGACTATTTGAGTTCTCTATTACTCCAATTGCCAATGCCGATGGTTGCCAAGAGACGTGCAAGTAGAATCTTTGCACCGATATAAACATTATGTAGGTACGCGTGGGTATGTATAGTTGCAATACAAGCTATGATTGATAACCTGAGGGTGGTGAGTTCCACCCGTCAATCAGGCGGATCGAACCCCGGCTAGAGCCTTCGCATCGAACTATCTATCGTCTATTAAGATATATTGACATGGCGTCACTGACCATCAAGTCGGGGCATAAAGCGACGCGGGGCGCGGGGAGCCGCGACAGGTGGCCAGTGCGGGCGCCCCGCGTGTATGTCAGGGAGGGGTCTGTTACCAATTCTCGCCCCGCTTGGCAGGCGGGTTGGCGAGCGAGCAGTATGTTTAGTGACCCTGAGAAGGCGCTGCTGGTACGTGGTCCCTTAGCCGACTACATTTGGGGGAGTACTATTCTAGGCCGGTACCACCACGGAAATATAACACCCCTTAATCCTTTCTTATTTATTTATCCATGATTATTGTTCGTTCCCGTAATAAATATAATATTGATTATGTTATAGCTATTCAGCCCCTCGTAATAGGGGTGAGAGTTACGCTATGCGGTATTTTTCGTCTTTTTTACTCGTTTTGTCGAGGAGTAAGACAGAAAGAGAGGGCGGGAGTGAGATGTGTTCACGGGCTGCAGATGCTGTGAACGGTTAATCCTGGAAATAACCAAGATATATTGAGACTTTCTTTTCTGGGGAAGTTTTGTAAAGTTATATTACTCTGGTATATTTCGCGATAACTATTATACATGACGGCGACATGGGCAATAATGAGCTCGTACCTGATTGTGAGTATTTATTTATTTCATTATTCAATAAAGTAACACTTGCACTAACAGTTAAAACTAAACATACAAGGTATTTCCTTTGCTGCTAACAGGTAGCATGATGGATAATTGCAAGAACTAGCCTTAGACCAATTACTCTATATGCATTATTGTCACACTTCGATAAGGAATCCTACTAATATTATACATGTGAAAGTTTGGATGGATGGATGGATGTTAGATACTCAATCACGCCAGAACGGCTGAACGGATTTGAAAGATATTTGGTATGTAGATATACTTCAGGTCCTGGAATAACACAAAGACTTTTTTTCATCAATCATCACCACGCGGGTAAAACCGCAGGGCGCAGCTAGTCATTATGTACTAGCTGCGCCCCGCGGTTCAACCCACGAGGGGATGATGAAAATAAGCCTATGTGTTAATCCAGGGTATAAGCTTTTTCTATAGGAACCTAATTTCATCGAAATCGGTGTATGAGCGTGAAGAAGTAACATGCACACATAAATATGAACTTTTGCCTTTATAATATTAGTAGGATATATTCTGTTGCGATATAAGAGTGAGGTTCTAATAAATAATATTTCTTTCTCGTACAAATTTTATTCTACACAAGAAACCTTTCATCTATCTTCATCTTAAATCTTCATTTACTTTTCAAGATAAGTGGAATAATTTTAATACATTTATGTACCTACTAGAAAGATAAGCATTCATCGTTCAAAAATATATTAATTATCTGTTATTTAAAGACCTCAATAAATGTATAGAAACTATCGAAACCAGATTTCAACTGCCTTGCATGGAACGTGATTGGATCGAAGCACATATCGTGTACGACATTACACCATTCGAAAACCCGTCTCGTATTACAAGCGCGACTAAAGGCCGCTCTTAGCATTCAGGTATAGACGCAACCTGAATGTCTGGCCTTATGCCTTAAATCTGAACTTGACCTTCGTGGCTACCTCCCGCATGCCGCCGTCCACTTTCCCAGCTGTGCTCGCACTCTCGCAGGCCCGGCCGGAGCCCGGCGCCCGGTAGTTCGCGGCGCGACACCGACGCGCGACGCGACGCGACGCCGCCGTTTGCTACATCTAGCATCGATACGATCCATTCGTCAATATTTTCATTCAGTTATGATATTAATAGTCTGACGGTGTAAACGGGATCACATGCAGCTAAAGTAATGTTGTTTAGTGATTAGTTATAGTTAGGTATATGTATAAGAGCGGCATGCTGCGAGGCTTATGACAGTGATGTTTAAGGTGAGTAAACAAAAATCTGACTTCATTCTATACGGGCATGTTACCTGGTGCCTGATGGTAAGAAAGAACTACGCTGGTTTCGCCAAATTGAGTTCCATATAAGTTGTCTGCGAATCATTTCCGTTTATGGGCGTATTTGCGAGGTGGGCACTCGTATTTTGACCTGCCGCGGTGCCGGTGCTGCGCAAGTCGTGACACAGTTTTGTGCTCACATTTTACGCAATTCTTTTAAAAATAATATATGGCACTGCGTTTCTAGATAAAGGTACCTGTCGAGATAGACTCTAGCTCTAATGGACTACAATCAAGTAATACAAAACAAAAATTTAATTATTTTATAGAAATGATGAGTGGTAATCACAATATTATAAAGGCGAAATTTTGTTTGTATGTGTGTATGTTTGTTACTTCTTGACTCTCAAACGGCTCCACTGGTTTCAATAAAATTTGGTATGGAGATAGTTTAGACCTAGGATTAACACATAGGCTACTTATCATCATCATCAATCATCACCACGCGGGTGGGCGCAACTAGTATTTAATATACCTTATATGTAAATTATAATCCCATTCCAAAGTATTTAAGATTATTGACGCACAAAGACTTAACAACAGTTGTTTAAACATTATTCTTGTTGTAGATACTATTTTTAAATATGCTATAATATAATATATTTGTTACATGTGGAGGAAACCGCCCAACTATGACGTACTATTTACCGTGAACAATCATTTTGTTTCACCAATCTCCGAACAGCCCGAGGCGGCCCCGAGGGGGCGCCACAGACCTTACTCTGGTCATAGCATCGCCTGTTGAAATGACATAAGTATTCAGGAACATAGAAAATAATATAGGTACAATTTACGACGCATGATGATAATGCAATCACACTAATATTATAAGCTATCTCCATACCAGATTTCACCGAAATCGATGTAGCCGTTTGAGCGTGAAGAGGTAACAAACATACACACTTACACGCCAAACTTTCGCATTTACAATATTAGTAGGAGTAGGATAGGATAAATATTATAATACTTATTACACACCACAATTGGCTTATAAATGACAGAGTTCTCATGTAACACACATAACATACAGAGAATCAACAGAGATCAATTGGTTCATGATCTTCATTTTTGTGAAGTCGGTTAAAGTATACACATATACAAAGAAAATAAAAATTTAAAATATTCATTTTATTGATTTCAGTGACTACCATGCTAAGGACTTTCATCGACGGCAACAAAGAATACATAATAAGAACACTTGAAAAGTTTATTGTATTGAAGTAGGTATCCGTTACTATAAATGTAAAAAAGAATACTTACTTCTATATTTCGATCAACATTCACCATAAAAACCTTAGGTTATATAAAACTGCTAAATCTCCACAAACACGAGAAGAAAACAGATTGACGTCGGTGATTGATAAGCGTTATCTGGCGCAGTTCCTACAAGCGTGACGCCAAGTAGCGTGACGGAACGCATTTACCTGCTCTTATATTACCTAATATTTACTCATTTTTAAGTACTAGTCATTTCTCTAACATCGCTATTTAAGTAATAGCGATGTTAGAGAATATAATCATTCCGTACTAATATTATAAAAGCGAAATATTGTGTTCTTTTTGTTACTTCTTTAAGCTCAAACGGCTACACTACACTGATTTCGATGAAATTTGATATGAAGTTTTATATAACATCCCGGAATAACACATAGGCTACTTTTCATCATCATCAATAATCACCACGCGGGTAAAACTGCGGAAGCAGCTCGTTAAAAATATATAATTCACGGTGGCATTTAGTCAGAAATTCCCAACCCATGCACTATACCAGATGACAGCGTACTCAGACTGCTAGGAACGTAGCGCCGCGCGCGCCCCTTTGCCTTACAACAGGTTCGTAGGGCCGACAGCGCAGGCGACGCGACGCCGGACGCGTCACATCGACCAGGCGCTCAGATAACATTTGGATTATAATTTCAATATACAATTAATTAGAATCTATCAAACAAAGAATGCTCTTCAGTTAAGTCGCATCGCATCAACGAGGCATAAAGTTTTACTACAATCAGAGACACAACACAAGGCCCCATAAATCGATGGCACAGAAGTTGCAAGTTTTTTAATGGGCCGATGCCTTTATTAAAATAAAATGGATTTTTCTTATACATAGATAAGTACCTACTTATCTTGCTGCCGAAAACTAAGATACAATAATATCACAAAGAGTACTAAAACTAAACGATCGTAACAAACAAGTCAGGCAGGCTTCATTCCTCGTACGAATTGCTTGGCAATAATGTCATCGTCAACATCTCAGGCATAGGATGTCCACTGCTGGACATATGCCTCCCCCATTGATTTCCACAAGGACCTGTTGGAAGCGGCCCGCATCCAGCCCTTGCCTGCGATCTTAGTCAGATCGTCTGTCCATCTGTCGGTGGCCGTCCTATGCTTCGCTTGCCAGTCCGTGGTCTCACGCGGGTGAAACTGCAGGGTGCTACTAGTATATACATATATTAACTACACTGCATTATTCGGGTTGTCTCTGCCTGCACGCCAATAGTCCGGTGTCATTAATATTATAGCTGGAGCTGCAGGAATCTGGAGCATTTTTTATTTTTTTTAACTTTTAGGTTCGCAAACTGAGCGGAACAGCATTTACAAATCAAAATTTAGACACAGTGAGAACATGAATTACTGAACGCCCTACTCTGTGCGAACACAGCATGCACAAAAATAGTTGTTTCTAAAACTAAAAAAATAATAATTTGAACAAAGGAAATTTAAACAAAAGAAAATCAATTTAAACAAAAGAAGAAAAGAAGAAAAGAAAATCAACTAATCAAAATTTGAAATAATTTTGATAAGTAGCATTGCATTAACGTCATGCTACACGAATATTACGTTCAAATTTTGAAGGGCTACTATTGGGACTCGAACGCGCTAATACAGAATACCGTCCTTTCGAATAATTACATAGTTAGAAGAGTAAAAACCAGCTTTCACTACTGAAAGTGGGCGGACCGTTTTCAACCCTTTGTGCAGATGAAGAGAAGTAAACGAACACTTTTTGCACACATTTGGTTTGGTTTTGGTCAAATGTTGGTGAAAGTAAAACTAATTATTTAAAGTACAGCAAGACAGCCTTGAAGCTGGATGCGCGACCATCAAACGGATGAACATTTTTGCGAACTGAGCCCCGACAGGGTCACAAACTGTGTCCCGACAGGGTCACAAACTGTGTCCCGACAGGGTCACAAACCGTGTCCCGACAGGGTCACAAACCGTGTCCCGACAGGGTCACAAACCGTGTCCCGACAGGGTCACAAGCCGTGTCCCGACAGGGTCACAAACTGTGTCCCGACAGGGTCACAAGCCGTGTCCCGACAGGGTCACAAACCGTGTCCCGACAGGGTCACAAGCCGTGTCCCGACAGGGTCACAAACTGTGTCCCGACAGGGTCACAAGCCGTGTCCCGACAGGGTCACAAACCGTGTCCCGACAGGGTCACAAGCCGTGTCCCGACAGGGTCACAAACTGTGTCCCGACAGGGTCTACATACGCACATGTATATCCATACAGAGAACAACAATTGAAGGAGCGCCGCGGCGCGGAGCTATTCCGAGCTCATGAATTCGATTCGAAATAAACCACGGTTTTACGGCTGCTTATTTTCAAGTTCTGAAAAGGGTCGCCTTCGGCAAAGAGACGATATAAAGAGTAGGGAAGAATGAAGGAATGGAATTCTGACATTCCATTCCTTCATTCCGTGGACATTTTGTCTGTAATCAAACAAAATGTTATTTATTTAGTCTTATACTCGTTTATGGACACTTTTTGATTCATGGCAGCGACAAAAACAATTAGAAGTATGTAACGCATGCTTTATTGCATGTATGTTTGAGATTTTGTCGTCTAAGACGCAGCAGGCATAGCGAGCAAGCCAAGAAGATATTCACTCGTGACTTGAAACTCCAAGGTATATGTCGGCGCGTAGCGCGAGAGAGGAAAGCGCCAGAAACTCCGAACCGCGGTCAGGATGGTATCACGGTAGTATGTCAGGTTGGTATAACGGTAGTATGTCAGGATGGTATCACGGTAGTATGTCAGGATGGTATCACGGTAGTATGTCAGGATGGTATCACGGTAGTATGTCAGGTTGGTATAACGGTAGTATGTCAGGATGGTATCACGGTAGTATGTCAGGTTGGTATAACGGTAGTATGTCAGGATGGTATCACGGTAGTATGTCAGGTTGGTATCACGGTAATATTATCATAGCTATAGCCTATCAGTAACGGTTACACGCATTAATATTTCCTATTGTAATAACGTCCTTATTCTAAAGGAGCGAACTCGGAAACCCTGGGACTTAATTGTGACCCACGACGGTGGATTGACTGCCACTTCAACTTCAACTTGCTAACCCGCTGGGCTAGTTGTGTTGGGTTTGCTAAAATACCTATCGGGGAACACAACGTATTCCAGTAGGGAAATCTGTTATCTGAATGGGTCGATCGACGTGCGGCTGAAACGCCGAATCAAGTACACGTTGGATATGATTATTGCTGTATCAAGGTAGATCGTGACTCTCGCTACGTTTAATATCCATGTTGTACAAGAAAGAAATGTGCAAGGTTATCGTATCCATACCGAGTGCCGAAGCACGTTCCGTGAGCACCGCGCCGCGGCGCGATAAATAACATCGGAACAATAGCGCTCGCCGACACCTTACGGCGGCACCACGCACGTAGGTACCCTTAGGTCGCCGCTACACGTATCTTTACAAGAAATACATTATTTGTGTGTATCGGTCAACTAAGTAGTGGGATGTTTTACTGTAGCTTGTAATATATCTTCATCGATGGCATCGCGTGTTATTTTCATCGTGGCTTTTCCAAGGAGAGTATATCGGACAAGTGTACTGATTCCCCCTGAATTGTAATATTTCCAACAGCTTATCCACGGTAGAGGTTTGTCCGTCTGTCCCATAATAACAAAGATGACAGCAGTAACGACCCTATCCGATGAACGTAGAAACAAGACGTTATTATATACTTTCTACTAATTTGGAATGTCATGGTCCATGCCCTCACATTTCTACGTTGCTTTTTCAATTTGACAAACTGCGCGGGGAGAGAAGTAGAAATCCGATATTGAAAACTCATGGTTGAGTGGAGGTGTCGATGGTTTATTCATAATTGTTTTCTCATTGCTTTTATTTGATTGTTTCGTTTGGAACAATTACATCTGTACATTTATAAAAGGCGTTTGTGAAGGTCATTTATTATTTATTTCAGTTTTTGTTCTTACCCTGGTCCCAAATCATTTGGGATCGGCGCACTATGTCTTCTTCTTCCACTCCCCTCTATCAGCCGTCAACACATCCCCCCTCACATCATACCTTCTCGCTCATATCGTACTTACATAATCTTTACAATCGTATATACACTACGTTATTAGCAATTGTCACGTTAACTCAAACCAACTAAAATTGCGTAAAATACAATATTATTTATTCTTTTTCCGCGTAAATTAAGATTTTGTAACACTATTTAAGTTTTACACAAATCTTAATTCACGCGGAAAGTAAGTAAAACCCTGGAGTTATATGCCAATTAGCCGACATATACAATACAGAACACATCGTATTTATTATGTATATATACATATATACGATTGTTTGGGTTTAGCCTTATGATAATTACCTAAGGTATTCTATTCTAAACTTACCTGAGGTAATTCTAATGTTCTGACGGTTTTAAGGAAAAACTACTTCTCTCAGCATGACTTATAATAAATTATATCACAGTTATTGTACCCCGTTAATAAAGTTTTTGTAATGCACATATTTTAATAATTAATGAAGTAAACCATCTGTTTCATTTTATGAAACTAGCTTCTTTGAATATACAAATTACCTAAACTGCACATTGTTCAGCCTAATTTAGGCATTGAATAGACAATATCGGCAATCGTATATACGTACGATACAGAGCCATGAATAATTATACTCCGGGAGTGTATTTTAAACTGCAGTGCCCGCGTTATAGCTGGTGTGGAAGGAAAACGATTCCGCTGTACGATACAGAGGTAGCGATTGATTCATCGCATTAACTTGCGGCTAGTTCTTACGAGGCAGAATGTGAGCAGAAGAATTAAATGATGCAGTCCAGAGAGCGCCCTATCTGAGTCTCTTAACACAATATCGCCATTTGACTATGTCCTCAATCGCCGTTAGATAATTCCGAATCCCGCTCTGACAGCGGCATTCGGAATTCTCTTGTCATCGAATCGAAACGGGCTCGATATTCACTAACCAACCTTCATGGCAAGAAATTCTCACCGAGCAACGATTAGAGACAGGTCATTACCACAACATACAACACGCTCAATACCGATTACACTATCGAACGTACAGCACTCCGATATTATCCGATTGGACAAAGGCATGAGAAACGAAAATAATTAATTTAAAACAATTAAGACTATAGAGGTCAGAGTTGGCCACGGTCTCTCTGTTCGCGATTGTGGACGAATTTCGACAGATATCGATTATAGACTCAATAGTTATGATTCGATTGCGCGCCATCTCCACGCTCGATTATATATCGATTATATCCCGATTGAATCGAGTGTGAGTTGCGATATAATCATTAACCTTAATTCGAAAGTGTGGTGTCGGGTGGGATTTGAAATTAAATTAAGTTAAACAATATGGGCCCTCAAGGACGTGATCGTACTGAACAAGTATCATATCATTACATTACATTACATTACATATCGCTATTGAGACTATTACAGTAATCATTGTAGCAATACAACATAATAACTGGCTGGTTAATTTTCGTTACGTACATGTTATGTAAACGATTTTAATTTAGTTGCATTATATGTTTAATTCATTATTTGTAAAAGTAGATTAATTATATTGTAATTCTCAAATTTTCGATACGATTTTAGAAATAGGCCTAAACTGTCCAATAATTAAAATCAATATATTATTGTAGTAGCTGCAGTATTGTAATTAGTTATTAGTGTTTTATTTAATATGTGAAACATACACACATAATACGTCACATATAGACATTATATTTTGAGTAATTATAAAGTGTCGATAATTCATACAATAAAACCCTTCAGTAGCAATAGAATATAATATACTGTGACATAGTAGATTGTTTAAAACAATGCATCAACGAATTCGAACAAGAAGTACGTAACTTGGTACATGTAGGTTACAAACCGTAAGGATATGGTTAAAATAGTAATTGGCTCATTAACTACAGTTCAATAACATTATGAATCGTTATACTTGGTTGGAATTGGTTTGTAAGGTACATCAAAACACGTAGTGTGTTCAGGCAGTTATTGTTTATATAACATCATAATATCAGCTTGCGTATGACCGATGTCCCGCCTGATGTTAAGCGACGACGCGGTCATAGGTGTAGCACGAAAGCTTAGAGACTAGACAGCGGATTAGAAGATTGCGGGGACCTACAGGGAAACACAGACTCGGCTAGTAAGTTCGTATTACAAAAGTGGAAGCAAAACGCTTCGTACGTATAGATGGTAAAGATATCTACTACATACTATTATTCTAAGTGTAGCGTGACCTGGCCACATGACTGACCATCATCATCATCATCGTCACCATATCCGCCATAGAACGTCCACTGCTGGAACATGCCTCCCCATTAATTTCCACAAGGACTTGATCAAGGACTCTTACCTGTGATCTTAGTCAGGTCGTCTGTCTCCTTGTCTCCTGTCGACTTTGTCGGTGGCCGTCCTATGCGCTTGCCAGTCCTTTCGAGAACCTTCGACCCCGACGGCCATCGGATCTTCGAGCTATATGCCCTACGCATTGCCACTTCAACTTGCTAATCCGCTGGGCTATATCGGTGACTTTCGTTCTTCTCGGGATCTTCTCATTTCTAATTCGATCACGTAGAGACACCCCGAGCACAGCCCTCTCCATAGCTCGTTGTGCGACTCTGAGCCTGCTCACGAGGCCCATAGTCAGAGACCGCGTTTTAGTTCCGTAAGTTATCACTGGTAACACACGCTGCTAAAGACCTTCGTTTTGAAGCATTGTGGAATTCGGAATTTTCCAAATGCAGCCCATCCGAGTTGGATTCGACGATTGTACTGACCATCGCGGCGAAATAAATACATAAATATTATAAATAGTTAGACATGAATCCTAGTATTTGTTGAGCAGTATTCACGTTCGCCCGCGGGCAGTGTTCGGAACCAGGTATGTAGGCTAATTGCCCACGGAGTCAACTATCCACGTAACTACGGGATCTAATTATTACGCATAACCAAGTAGACTCCGGTCGAGTGTGCGCGAGCGTGAGCGCCTCTCGACGGTTATGCAACGTTATCTACCTAATACCCGTCTCAGTTTTAATTGCCTGCTTTCTTACTCACAGGTTTTTACTAGATTTTCCTACGGCTAAATATAAAACCGTGGATGGACAATAATTATCGAAGGAATTTCCTCCGGTTAAGATACAATGGACGTAATTCTGTGGCTTCTTTTGAATCAGAATCTGTTTACTTATTATAAACCGTACTGGTTCAACACTCAGAAGCAAGGACTTTGAATGAAAGGCAATATTTGTGCACTTGCAAATCAGCTTTATTGTTATAGTTGCTATTGCTATACATATATCAATAGTATTAGTACCTATATGTCGGATATACTGTTATTGTATAAGATTACGCACGGTTTAGTATTATGTCCTGATTTTCTCAAGCACATGGATATTGAAGTTCCACGAACTGGTAGTAGGTTAGTCAACCGCGAAACGTTTAAATTACCACTATGTCGAACTAGTATAGGCCAACACTCTTGCTTGTATAGAACTTTATCTAATTGTAATGGAATTTGCTCAACACTAGATATTTGTGATGATTCTTCAGCGTCTATTAAGACTAAAGTCATTCAAATTGTAAGTTGACATTCCAATATAATATAACTTTTAAATACTTTTAACATTTTTTTGTGTCTTTCTTACTTACTTTTTTGGATTGGAATGCCATAAATGAACGCTGTGTTCACTATTTTTAGGATGAGCACTGATTGTACCCTAGTTTTATTATTATTATGTTTAGTTAAAGTGTTACATCTCATTTGTGAACCAAATAATATATTTATATATATTGTATACAGATACAATTATACTTAGCTACCTACGGCGACACAATGCAAGTTACTCAGACGGATGTCGGAAAACGAATGCCTGGCATACTGCTAAAAATGCCCGGCTTACAAACCCACCTACCTACTATAATATTATATTTTCGTGTGATTGGTCGAAGTCTCCACAAATAAATCCAGACCAATCACACAAATCCAATATAACTACTTTGATCGTACAACTTTATAAAAACGAATGTAATTAGTCTATATATATATATATATATATATATATATATATATATATATATATATATATATACACGAACATAGCTGAGAAAAAAAATAAAAATATATATATATATATAATTGTAGGTATAATGTAGATATATATGTCTAATATAACATTATACTTTTACGTTTCCGTAACATTTACTCGAATTCAAATTCTTAACGACGCTGGTCTTAGTAACTTTACTCTTATAATTTCAATAGTTTTCGGGTAATAATTTAAGTAGGCACCAAATTACGGGTTGGCTTATTCTCATGTAAAAGTGCGTACTTGTAATATAATATTATATATATGTGGTATCCGGCTTTACTCACGTTTATAGTCGAAGTTTTGACCTACGTTTCGAGCATGTCCGATGCTCATCCTCAGGTGAGTTTACGCTGCCAGATCGCGGCGACCACATTATAATAGAATCATCTAATTTTGGCTGGTTTATTATTCTGACATTGTTGGTCACTAGTGGTATAGCAATTTAGACTTTACCGTAGGTGCATAATCACTTTGTCATTTTAGTATTTTCTGTGCACTTCCTGAGCCGGAACCCGTTCGAGACGCGTTCGCTCGTCCTGGCGACCGTGGCGCACCCCCACCCGCACGGCCCGCACCCGCACCCGCACCGCACCGCACCGTGGAACAATCGAGCTCGGCACTAACTACCTACCGTGTTTCTCTACAACTGTGACACAGAGAAGTGATAGTTGTACGGCAGCGCGTGCGTTATTCCATAGTTGCTATTTTTGACACCAGATATTGTTCTCAAGGACGGTTTGACTCCGTTCTTAAAGATACTCTATAGAAAAAGAAACACATAAGATTACAAGGAGTAAGTATGTGCAGATGGACATTTCTTAATTTCAAAAGCTTTTTTGTAGATAATCTTGTGTATGTAAATATCATTTTAATAAGGCCTTCCTCTAAGTGACGCCCGGGTTTTGAAAATTTTGTAGAATTTAAAAAAATATATAGACTCCGATTTATTTAGGTCCGCTTGTCCATCACCCTAAAAATGTAGTATAAACATTAACAAATGTAACATAATCATTGTAGTCAGCGTTGTCCCCTTACCTACCTGTTTGATTTATGTTCTTTTTGTTCATTCTTCAGACCGCACAATAAACTTTTATTTCTGTTCACATCATCATCATCTCAGCCATAGGACGCCCACTGCTGGACATAGGCCTCCCCCATTGATTTCCACAAGGACCGGTTGGAAGCGGCCCGCATCCAGCCCTTGCCTGCGATCTTAGTCAGGTCGCCTGTCCACACTATGCACATTGTTATATACATTTTATTCATCACACATCTACACATCTATAAAGATTGTTTTTTTTTAATGTGTGCGCAATTTCACCTCTACCCGTTCAGTAGTTTGAGCTGCGTGCTAGTAAATCAGTCACGGCCACGGATTCCTTTACATCCTCATTTTATACACAAAATATACCTCAGCCGGTATTTATATGAGAAAAAGTAAACGTGACAACGGTTTAAACAACTTGCTTGCTCCGGACGTTCGACTTTGGGGCATCATTTTGTACGAAATATGCTATGGACACGGATACGAGTCGCTGAACTATATAGATATCTACACATAAACTATGAATTAACACAACAGATACCACGACAGGTAACAGAAAGATTTATCGATGTATTATTATATTTATATAATATATTTTGCAACAAAAAGCTTTAATTACATACATACTCGTATCTTCATCTCTATCTAAGGAAAAATAAATGTTACCGCAATAGATATGTTTCTTTATTATAATCGTATGCTACATGTAGGTACCTAATTGTTTTTAAAATTCTTCATAACTATATTATGGGTTTGTGATGTGACAAATGGACAAGATAGGGGATGAATATATCAGAGGAAGCTTGACAATAGCACCAGGAATGACGAGGTGCAAGGGGATCAACTGGTATAGGGATTTAATGAGGAGGAATGATATTAAGTACTAGAAGAACTTTCTTAAAATGTGTTTTTCTTCGGTTTTGAAAGTGTTGTGTAATACGGGTTAATTGTGAACCGATGCGCACGAGTGTGGACAGTGGAACAAAATGGCCTAAATGGGAAATCTTTACGTCATTACTTCTCTCCGCTAAATAAAGTGTTGACTAGTCAGAGAAGTGCCCACGGACCTACTGAATCAAAGGAGAAACGGTTAGTTAGGGACTTTCGGACTACATGTTTCCCGATATGTACAATCCTGGAGTCTTCAAGTCGCGAGTGAATAGGTACCTTCTAGGTTTGCGTGCTAAATCCTAGACAACGTCATCACTTATCATCAGGTGAGACAGTTGTCAAACGCAAACTTATAATATGTAAAAAAAAAAAAACATGTCCACTACTGGATGCACCGTGAAGATATTGCCTATACTCTCAACATGGAACCAAAATAAATATACATTATTATACAGATTTAGATTTTAGATAGACCGCATCTCCAGCTTCCATGAAATCATGTCTTGAAGACGTTTATCATAATAAAATAAGCAGTTTATTATTGACTAGCGGTCGCCCGCGGCTCCGCCCTTGTGGATGTCGGTTGCCGCTGCAAAAAGCCTACCCAGGAAAGACACGGTCAGCAAAATGATTCCCAGGTCAATTCACAGACACCGACAGTAACATTGACGACGCAGTCATTATCCGCAGGCTGCACAGATTGTCTTTCTGTGTAAGTTAAGTTGTTAATGATGAAAATATTTAAATGTAATTAATACTAAGTTTTCACTTCTGCCGGCAGTCCCGGAGCGCAACCCGTTGTTTAAGGATAGATAGCTAAAGCGATTATTGTAGAGCTTCTCCATAAACAACATTTGACGTTAAATTATTTTCAGGTAACAAAATATACTGATGGTCGGGAGCCCCGACCCGTGATAGGGCAGCGTAAACTTGCCCATGCGTAAAACATTCTTTTCGTAAATCAATTCCTACTAATTTGAATGTTTGGCCCTGGGATTTGTTTATCGTTAGTGCGAAAGAAATTTTTACTGGAAATTGGAGCCTTTTGAAGGGTATAGGCAAATCAGTAGGCATCATGGGTATTCTTGGTATATGAGCTAATTCACCAGCTGCAGGGCCGGTGATAATCTTCGCTTTTCTGGTTGATTTTTTACACCTTGTGTCCGAAAAACCCAAATATCTTACGGAACCCTATTTTTTCCAAAATAAAATATAGCTTATGTTACTCGTGGATAATGTAGCTTTCGAATGGTGAAAGAATTTTTAAAATCGGTCCAGTAGTTTTTGAGCCTATTCAGTACAAACAAAGAAACATACAAACAAAGTTTTCCTCTTTATAATATTAGTGTAGATAGAGTTCCTACCAGCCGACCGTCTCGATATACCGTTGGAATCATAGTTGGACGGTATCTAGTCTACTATCGCGCTCGAGTAGTGTTCGATACCACTCTCGATCTCGACGGCCGCGCTCGACCGTCCGCGGCGCGACGATCGCCTCGCCCTCGCGTCACGGTCACGGCGATTAACCGCGCGGCTCCGTTATCACGCTCAATTATATTTATTACCTATAAGCTTTAGTTTAGGTTAGGTTCAAATAACTTTATCGCCTCAAGAAATCACCATATTTTAACTTATCCCATTTTAATTAATATTATAAACGCGATGGTTGTGACTGTTTTAGACTCAATATATTTATCTACATAATTATATTACTTGTATTCATATATATATATACCTATATATAAATACAAGTAATATATATATATATATATATATGTATGTATTTATTTATTGTGTATTCATATTTAAAATATAGGTATATAATATTAGTATATACTATTAAACGTCACACGTTTGCATCACTACTTTCAATTTTCGTTTATTTTACTATTGCACAGCTACCACTTTTCCTTCACCTTGTGGTTGACTGGTAGAAAATACTACCAGTACTTAGCGTTAAGTTCTCCATTTACTAAATAGTGCTAAAGTATAAATAAATAAATAAATGGTTCGTGCGGGGATGGCTGTATGGATTATTGTTATTCTTTACGCAAGAAGGGCTAGATGGATCCGGACGAACATCGGCGCAGAGATAAAGTAATGTCTGGAGTACCGTATCCCTTACTTTGTATCCCGTAAATGTACGGTTCCAGTATCCCTTACTTTGTATCCCGTAAATGTACGGTTCCAGAAGCATAACTAATACTTTCACATATATAATATAAGTAGAATAGGATATAATATAATATATCGTCCTCACAGACGTGCCGGAGTGCCGCTGGGTTGTTTAGTGGGTATACCGGTCGTACTGGCACCGGGGAGCCCCACACTCCCTCATCCCCCAATGGAAGGGGTATGCACAATTATTTTTTCCCAGCACCAAAAAAAAAGATATAATATAATTCTACTGTACGTCTGTATGTCACTGAACTCCTCCTAAACGGCTGGACCGATTTGAATGAATTTTTTGTATGCGTTTGGGTGGCGCTTTGGATGGCGCTGCAGGACAACATCTGTCGGGTCCGCTAGTATAAGTCCTCTCATGAGTGTCAGGTAACCGTAAGAATACTTACTGAAATTATCCGTAAAAAGAACTTTCACCAAGAATCTGATCGGCCGATAAACCGTCAATATGTATGCTCTGGTGCAGCCCAATACCGTTTTATCGATAACCCGGTACCCGGCGACATCAATTCGACTCATAACCGAACGATTTGTTTCGTGAATTATGCATATTGGGAACGAAAACGCGATGCGAATCCGCGGTATCTTGACTTTTAATATCTTTGGGTAACTTTATGATTTATAAATAAAAAATATTTGTTTAAGGTACTACATTCTCTCTAGTACAAAGATGGCGGGTACAAGACAATAGTGTTGCACTCGCCAAAGTGCTGCTGCTCTAAGGCAAAACAATTGAGTGACGATACTCATATTATATAGAGAAAATAGTTATTTGTTTGTTTGCATTAAATAGGCTTCGAAACCACCGAACCGATTTAAACAATTCTTTCACTGTTGGGAAGCTAAACTATCCCCGGATGACATACAATGTTCACAAAACATCATTCAGTTTACATTGAATTTGGCTAGCGATTGAAACTTAATCATATTTATGAGTATCTGCTGCTGAAATAGGCTCAACACCCGTGCTTCAGCATACAGCGCTCAACACCCGCGCTTCAGCATACAGCGCTCAACACCCGCGCTTCAGCATACAGCGCTCAACACCCGTGCTTCAGCATACAGCGCTCAACACCCATGCTTAAGCATACAGCGCTCAAGTCCGTGCGCTGGACTACATCTAGCATTACGTGAATATACGCATATAAGTATACGCAATAGTGGATAATATTGGGTGAGGAAAAATCAACACAATTTACAAACAGACGTGAGGGTGTTAGGGAGTGAAAATGAGTAAAAGTTCCTCTCTGTGTTTAGTGTGAGGTGTTGGAGTGACTGTGAGAGGGATGTGTATGGGGGGCTTTTAATTTACTCATTTAATCAACAAAATAAGATACAAGATAAATAGGTAATGGTATGTACCTACGTCCTTTCCACACCTCTTTCCTTTTGGCGTAGGCAGGGAATTCATCTTTCAATTTGATATGATGATAACACACTTCTGTCTTTCCTCCTACTAAAACGACCCTAATGTTTCAATGCTTATTGCAAAGTTGAAATTAACGAAGTGCTTTTTCTTGTTACAGTTCACCATTTTAGGATGACATCGATTTGAGCGCTGGTGAGTAACTTTTCATAACTTTCTTTTTTGTCCAGAGCCCCATGAACTAAAGCTGAGTACCAAGCATCATGTAGGTGTATACCTACCTACTAATACACTATACAAGGAGTTAGTTTTATCAATTACTTTAATGTTTCTATAATTATATATTTTAACGATCATATCGAGGGGTCCTCGATGTTCGTGGCCGTTCTCGACAAGCTCGCTCACGGAGTAGAGACTTCATGTCGGTATGTTATCGCGGTATATTCCGTATATCCACACGCGGATCTAACACTTTCGGTTTCACAGATAATACATATATTGTAATTAAGAGTTGTGGTATTTCAAAAGAGCGTAATTAATCCCCAAAATGATAATCGCAGCCAACATGTAGATTATAGAGCAATACCGCTTTCCCCTCGAAGCATGTCCGCGCGCGTAATGGCGGCCAGGCGGAGAGAAAATGGACACATTTCGCGTGAACAGCTGTTTACTCGGTCGGTTATCTTTGCACGAGCGATATCTACCATATTTATATTATTATGTTAGTAACAATTACTCCGTAAAGTATTGTCTTCTTTTCGTCGTAAAACTAACAGTGAAGCATATCGTGCTAGCGGCGCGGCGTCTAAGGTAACATGAGTTGTATGCTTTGGGCCAATTACTTACAATACTTCATTCGAATGCTTGTCATATTTTTGGTAATATATGGTTTATCTAGTCAGATCACTAACAGGCAAGCTACAGTTACAATCTGTAGCCGGAAACCGGACGCACCTGGGTACGGGTTGGTGATCTTCAAATAGCTAAACTGATTTTCTTGAATCATATGCTCAATAAACTCTTGATCACATGTCAAACGAAAAATAAATTGACCAAGCCCTAAACAAAAACTCGATTCTGGTACTTTCCTATCTGTTATTCCCGGACCTGAAGTATCTAATTACAAAATTGCACCCAAATCCCTTTTACCCGCCTGGTGATGAATAACGGTGATGATGATGATGAAAATAAACCTATGTGTTAATCCACGGTAGGAACTATCTGTGTTTCAAATTTCATCAAAATCCATTCAGTAGTTTATGCGTGAAAGAGAAACAAAAATCTATACATCCATACTCACAAACTTTCGCATTTATAATATTTGTAGGATTCACACTTCACTTGTGGCAGACATTTTGTGTCTGCCACAAGTGCCCACTATATACATTGTATCCATTGATACCTTTAAGATAACATTTTACCGGATACTATCTAATTATAGATATTCAGCCATAGAACGTCCACATCTAGACAAAGCCCTCCCCCAATCGATTACCAAAAGCGTGGTAAATTGGTAAATTATTAATTAATTGGGCAATCAATTAATCATTGCCACCCCACCTCGTTGCGCGGGCCACCGCACGCTGTTCCAACTGTGTCCATTTCGCGAACAAATGGTAGAACACTGCTGGTCTGGTCAACATAAGAATGGGTTTCCGAGCTGATGGTAAAACCAACCACCATCCCTGTTGAAGTTCGGTTGACGATTAATTTCAATGGCTTTTCGAGCCACGAGGAGCACAAAAAAATGTCTCAGACACTAAGGTTAATTCATAAGTAGGTATTAGTTGCGCCCCGCGGCTTTGCCCGCGCGGAAATCCGCTGTGCCGCGAGTGGAGAACTCAAACTAGAGCCAAATCTCTGTCAGATTTGTTTGGAATTGGAACTTCACAAGACCGGATCGAGAGATTTTCTACTAATGTATTGTTCAATATGTTTGTTTAACATTCAACACCCAGTAATCTGAAACGACCGGTATCCAAACTACAATAAAAATGTTTTTAGGACCAATGATGTGTAGATGGGGATGAATCCGATCCCACGGAATTTCCCAATTTTCTACAAAATTTTTCGTAATTTTTCTGTCCGTCATCCTTCTACAAAGTAGGTATTGAAAATCTTTTATTAAGATTGATTTTTATATTATATAGATTACATGTAAATTAAATACGTGTGATACAATATATTAAATAAATAGATGTAACAGTAAACTGTTCCAAAATGCACAGAAAGAATACAAACACAATTGCTCATAACAAGGATGGTTGCATAACCTAACTCGGCGAAATAGGTTCAAATTACGATATTAACGGCACTCTTATTGCTTGGACCGCAAAGTTGAAATTGTGTTGGAATTAGCATAGCTTTCTAAACGCGCCCTGAATGCGTATCGGGTTATCCGCTGTTCGTGCATCTGCCTAAATAGGTGGCGCCGTTTGCGGTTCGTTTTAACTATCCTCGTATAAGCGCACAATAAACAGTATGTATCATACATCAGGCGGGCGACGTGGTTATATGTAGCTAGTATTGTGATACTCACTCGTCGTATTCAATACGCCTACACTTATACACCGACGTTATAAAGAGGAAAGACTTATATTTTTGTAAATTTACATGTTTACAACGCATAAACAAAAACTACTGAAGCTATTGTTAACATTCTTACGTTACTTCTTACGTGCCTTAACATTAATCTTTATGGGATAAGTATAAACAAACAAACAACATAGGCTTATTTGAAAGAATATAGATCGGTGTTTTATCAAATATAAATCAAGATAGCCATACATTAATGCTATATATACACAATACACATACCCTTTGTTCCGGAATAAGTATCTTATATTTACGCCGTTGCTGTCGTTTCCTCCCGGGTAGATCACTTATTAACGGAAGTAGCGAGCGATGCCTTCGAACAAATATATTAATTTCTATATGTATACACGATGGCAAAGGATACATATTTATTATTTTAAACAAAGGTTTACAGGACGCCTAAAAGTTTGCGCTACACAATTGCCTGATACACTTTTCTTTAAAGGCCCTTTCCCAGTGCACTGAGTTTCCCCATATAATGAAACCATAACGTAACAAAGATGACACATAGCCATGGTAAGCACCGAGTTCAGCTTGTGGCGCGGCTACACGTCGGATTCGGCTCAATACATACACATAACGATCAAGTTTAGAACATAGCTTATTTATATGGTCTTTCCGATTGCAGTATTTATCAATAACTAAACCTAAGAATGCTGTTGATTTTACCTCTTCCAAAACATGTCCGTTATTGTAAATGTTGCACGGGGATACTATTATTTATAAGTACATTCGCGTCCTTGTACTGTTTACATAATTTACATGGTATTCAATACAGAATCGCAGCGACGTAACAACATGATCGCGTCGAATCTGGACCAGCCGCTGAACGTGACGGAGGGGAACAGCTGTGCCTCAGCACTATTGTTTAATCTGGTGTAGCGGGCTCTTGACCTGCGCAAGCGCAATTCCAACCGTGAAGCGGAGCTATTCAATTACGGTATTGAGATTGTGTTTGTGATAATGAAGCCGTCAACTGAGTGATTATGCGGATAATTTAGCTATGAAAAGTTAATTGTTTATTTTAGTTATTATTTAGAGATCCTTGGTAATATAAAGAGTTTTTAAAGCAGCAAAAATATAGAAAAAAATTTAGCCACTAAAAAGAAAACATAAGTTTTCAAAATTACGACAATACAAAGTACACTAACGCGAAAACATTTACGTGGACATTTCAGTGAGTCTCGTTCGAGCTCAGATCTAGGTATGACGAGGAGCATGTCGGTGTTGGTTTTATAAATATAGGATTGGTTTAGGTAAATTATTCATGTAAATAGCGCGAAGGCAATAAAAATCATGTCTGATACATTTTCAACCGACTTCAAAAAAACGAGAAGGTTCTCAATTCCATTGTAGCGGTTTAAAAAAATTTTTCTTTGGAAAGTATATAACCAGCTTTCAAATTGGTTATAAATTATAATACAAATAGAAATGTTAATTCTCCTTATAGTTGTCCGAGAGAATGTCGTGTATGTGCCGCGGAGCAGTGGTGGCGGTCGGTGTTGAGCGCACTCTGCGTTCATAAAAAGGCCCATCGGAGGGCAGACATTGTGTTCCATCCATATCAAAAGTGTGCTTCTCAGAAACTCCTCATTTAGCAAAATAGAGAAATATCAAGTTTTTCTCCAATTATTTTGACGTAAATTTTAGCAAAATATTTTTCTTTTTGACCTCTCCAAGCCGTGAGCAAAATAATTAAAGGGAGATTGATTGATCTTGCTTATACTAAGCATGGTCCGACACGCGCTTGTTTTTATGAGTTTGACTGCGATCTGTGTACGTACGCGGTACATTACAGTAGAATTTATTGACAGATATGTATATTATAATTGATTCTCACCGATTCGTTGTTGACCTCATTCATTCAATTTTGTAATGATTACGTCACGTTGTTAGTCCGATCGTATCTACGTTAATATCCGATCGTATCTGTGTCGTGTATTTTATTTGTTTATTTCCCTCAATTATAATTAATGTGTGTCGTATTGGTATAAAAACAGCGAAGGCAAGCCAATCTGTAATATGAAATGAATGCTGTGGTCGTGTGTAGACACATATTACGACGCGCGACACTGCCGTGGCGCAGTGGTCAGTGTCAGTGACCAGTGACGTGACGTCTGTGTCTCCGGGGCCCTGGGTTCGAATCCCGGCAGGGGCAAACATTTGTGTGATGAGTATAGATGTTTGTCCCGGGTCTTGATGGTTTGTGTGGCATGAGGTTTCTTTCTTTACAGTCGGTATATTTTTGCGCATAAAATAAGTGCCAAATTTAATTGTGAATTGTGTTGCTAGCTCGCCGTTCGGGTGTGGTTGAGCAACAAACATCCAAACGTACAAACTTTTACATTTGAACTGTTAGTAGGATATAATATTTTCAGATTCTATGTTGTATGTTACTTTCATAAATATTTAATTTTAATTTCATACATTTCTATTAATTATTTTATTGACATTTTCGATTGTGATATAGATTTTATATAATCTCATACTGAAATATAAAGATTAAAGAAACAAAAACAGAACTAAATAATAGTCTATAGAAAAAAATATCAAAATAAATTTAAAAAAGTTACATAATGATGCAGCTCGTCTGTGTACAATGTATCATAATGTAACTTTTTACCATCTTCATCTGGACCAAGGAGGTTGCAATTCAGTTATTCTACACATATTCTGTGGACGCGGCGCAACACGCATGCGCGACCAGCAAATGGATTTTGGCGCTAAACGTTTACAAATAAATGCAAACATAGTATGCTGTAATTTAACCTAATTTTCATTATCTATTATGAGAATAAATAAAGTAATGTATGAAACTGCACATTATTTGGTCTTAAAACACGAGCGAAGTTAAAAGAACGAATGTTTTAAGAACCCAATTATGATACAGTTTCATAAACTACTATTTTTAGAGCTACTGGTCTTATTTTACGACTTATCGTAAGTTTCAAGTATGTATTTAACTTATATGTATTTTTTAAATTGACAATGTTTTAAAATCACATAGCTTTGATTTAAAAATTTAAAAAAAGGTATATATGATTTATAATATGAAATGGCATTTAGTGCGCATGGTTAATTTTGATAAAAGAATCCCACGAAATAAATTATTATTATTCACGGCAAAGGAGAGAGTACATAGACATACATGCCTACATAATATTCATGCCTCTCAAGTAAGGGCCGGCAGAGACCACAGCCTTCCAATAGCTACGATCCCGAGACACTTCCTTCGTTTCATCCGCGCTCATCAAACCTTCCATACGAGAGCGTCGGTGTAGAGAACACTTGACCCGGTCCTTTTATTACAACTGCCTCGGTCTGGTTTCGGAACGTGCGCCTAGGCTTTCCTCTTCCAACACTACCGTTCACTTCACCCGTGTATACCTGCTTAGTCAATCTCCTTTCGTTTTAATTAATAAGAGAATGAAGATTGAATCATTACATGCTAATACGGTTCTTTGGCTCGTAACATTCAACGTCTTAGCGAGAATAGACACGGCAGCTGCCGTATTAAGTGGAAGAGTGTAAAGAACCGTACATTCACTTGATTACCATAAAACGATAAGATATAAAGAATAAATGATATTTCTAGTCACAATGTTACATAACATTCACGTACCGAAATGGCCTCGTCACCATCGCAGTGATGGTAAATCATATTTGTTGCCTCCATGATTCGGAGTGTGGTCCTTAAGCCATTCAGCAGTTCCGCCGTATCATGTACCTACGTCATGCTGATTGTGGAATTCATACTGCGAACTATGCTAGTTTTACATCTATAATAAGAATAAAACTGCAAACGGCGTAATGCGTACTTAATTGTATAATTAACATAGGTACTTGGTTTCCGGACCTTTTGAGCTAAAGCGGAGGTTGCTTAGGCAGGTGTTCCTTGTTCTAAATCATTGACAAACTATCTTCTATAGTATTTTAGCTTGCTCCTGTATTTTTCTAGAATTTTTTTTGTTATAGCATAGGTATCAACAGGTGTTTTTTTGTAAATATTGACCAAAACGTCTTCTACCAATAGTGCAAGTTTATAAATGTGTAGTAAGTTACTGGAGGTATGACTATTGCGTTTCCATGCCTAAACCGCTCCACCATTTTGATGATTTTTTGTATGGAGATGACATAAGTAGAGAGAGGGAGAAAAAAAAAAAAGGGGTTGGAAAGTGACATTGGCTTTTTGTCCTGGAAAAGGTATATTTCCCGTGGTAATAACCGCTAGTGGAAATTAAACCGTATTCCACGCGGGTGAAACCGCGGGGCGCAGCTAGTAATATACCTACTAAAAATAACGTTTATATTACGTGACTGCTCAAGTTATGTCTTCTCGATATCGGCTCCACGTCAGCAATGTATGCACGGTTTCGGTCCACTTTCCCTGACTTAGTTTAGTGTTAAGATATACAGGGTAGGTAGTCGCATCAGACAGGAGCTGGCAGTATGTAACTTGGTAAACAACACTATGTATTTCTTATCCTGGTTACCTTGAATTTGGGAACTATCTCACGATGTCTCTACCCATCCGCGCTGCCAAGAAAAAAATATGTCTAGGAAGTCCTTTATCTATGAGTACATGTGATGACGTGGTTTCAGGAAGAAATTTCATCAAAATGAGTTCGGTTTCATAACTATTTCGTTTTGTTATTATTCGCCATATTTGCCATCGTATGCTGTTTTTAACTGTGTTCTTAACTTAACTGTTATATAATAGTTTAAGTTACTTTCAACAATCCTACAACCCCCGTATACAACCCTCCTTACAGCCCTCCTATTGCTGGAAGACACAAAAGATTTTTCGGAAAACCGTTAAATAAAATGTACCTGTACAAATCACTAACAAAATGTAACGTAAAAAGTACAGCAATCTACAGGCTATAGTTTGGTTCAGCTATTTTCGCTTGTGGTGGTGTTGATGACTGATGTTGATGACTTATGAGCGTTAAGTCATCCCTGAGTCGCTGAACTAAAAAACGAACGAAAAATCTTTTGTTACTGTTCGCAGCCCCTCCAGGGCTCGGGTATCGCTCAATATACTAAACGCTTACATATGTAATAAATAAATAACGGAATGACTATTTATTTATTACATATGTAAGCGTTTAGTGATCAGGCTCAATGACAGGCGATATAATAGTACCAGGAACTTTATACAAGCCAGTCGCTGAACACGGAACCACATGTCTAGTTTTTGTCCTGTCTACAGAAACAGACAACTTTCGTCCCGTAAAAGCAGTGACCACTTTCTAATGATTATTATCATACTAGCTTCGCCTTTCGGCTCCACCCGCGTGGAATCGGTTTCCCCGATTTAATGACACATGTTGATAAGCACAAATGGCGCAGGAGTAACTGAGTCTCAGAGCCGTGCGCCGTTGCCGGATGGCTCGGTCAGAGCTGGCGCGGAGGAGTAAACACCAAACACTCCGAGCAGCACCTACGCCAGTGAAGGACTTTCCCCAGAACTGGCGCCGCGGCTAATTACAAGCGAACATATACTAACCTCGGCATGAATAACATTGTTCGGGAGAATCACCGATAGTTCTATTTTCCTTCGATTGCCCAGTAAACTATACCTGGCCCTAGATTTTCTCTGGTTGGGTTAGTTGTTCCGGGGTTACCTTTCATCCAATATGAGCCGATCACTTACCTCGAGACCGCTGAGCACTCTCGTAGGAACTTCGTCGAGGGCACCTGGATCACCTGACACTAAACACCCGGGTGTAGGCACTGGTAACAGTTCCAATTTCACAATCAAAATTCCTCACTAAATATTGGTAAAAGCGCCGTTATTGCACATCATTCGCGAACCGTGTCGGAGATGAACTGACTGTTCCACATTTTTTTAGCACCTTTGGCAGTTTTTTAAAGAAAATAATTACTAACTACCCTCTTTTGTTCATCGCTCGTTGGAACCTCAGCTCGTGAATGACCGCATATTAAAATTGAACAATAACGCCCGAACAAACATCATTCAGCCGTTTGATATCGATCAGATTTTCAAAAAGTTATCAGAGCGCGTGTTCGATGCGAGATATATTTTGTATTAATTTTAACGCTTCAAATATTTTTATTAACCTTACAACGAAGTCTTTACCGTACAGTGAATGAAAAATATTTCAAAAAATGTAAATCCTCGGTTCAACTGGGTAATGCTGCTAGCATTCTTGGAACCTATAAGATCCCAACCGGTAGCGAGTATTGGTCGCTATTGTTACTGTTTTATTTCAGTAGAATGATTAGTTTGTAGTATTTTATTTTAAGAAAGATAAAAAACTGGAGTGAAAATAATGATTCTGAATAATGATATTTCTAGTGACAGTGTGGTGCGAACACTTTCATTTGGATTTAAATAACTTGAGTGAGTAAGAAGTATAATCCATATGAATACGATGAAATGGCACAATTCTATTTGTAAAAGTTACCATAAGAATGGTCAAGTTCTTCGCATTCTCTATGCGATATGGTAATGTGCAGGTATGAGGAGAATGACATCAATACATTTTATATACTCACGTATGAATAATTTACTTTCATTCAACCTCTTTGTCAATTTCAAGCTTTAGCTTATACATATTATTACATATTATTACCGGTTTAGGATTAGATGTTTATTTTGTAAAAGCATTACGTCATCATAACAAGTTGAATTCTACTTATGTCAATTTCATAATAATTAATATGGACCCTACGACACAAACAAGCTTTGGGAATATTATTAATATCCCATGTTCGTGGACGCTGGATATGATCGTACATTAATGCGCAAGAGTACCGCCATAAATCACACTAATATTTTACAAATGGGAAAGATTGTGTTTATGTGTGTTCGTTACATGGGACCGCCTCTCGGCTCGATAGATTTAAATGAAGGAACGCAGGTACCTTACACATTGGATTAAAACTTCATTACTTTAAACCCAAAATAAATTTAAATTCACATTTAATTTTAGATTGACGAAAGTATTTTCGTGTTGGTTTCTGTTCACATACATAGAATCTAAACCACCACGAAAATACTTTTGTACCCACACCGTTGAGGCAACTTATTAGAATGGCACGATCATAACTCCCAGATGAAGAACTGCAAATAAGTTGTAAACTGGTCGGAGAGTAATTTTCCAGTGTTGACCACGTGAGTCCGAGTGGGTTTGTTACATTACAACTTATTAGAAACGTCGAACTAACATATAAAATAATATAAAAACATCAATAAAATACGGTATTTAATCTTTAATCATGTAACAGTTATGTAATTTCTAAGCATTATTGTATGTAAGATATAGTCCGGTGAACATAAATCATTTCCGTTGTCGTTCGCGTCTCGCCCAGTGCGGCCCAGTGCGGCGCGGCGCGGGCGGCCGCGCTGTCACTTCCTCTGAAACAACTAGGTTTAGTTGTTTCAGAGGAAGTGACAGCGCGCCGCGAGTGTAACCTACATATTCACTTATTAACCGTACTGGTTTAACACTCAGAAGCAAGGACTTTGAATCAAAAACACTCTTTGTGAACTTGAAAATCAGCTTTATTGCTTTAGTTGCTATTGCTATATATATTTAGAGGTACAATCTTACTTAACAAAGCCTACAGCGGCACGATACAAGTTACTCAGACAAAAGTCGGAAAACGAATGGCGGCATACTTTCCAAATGCGTTGCCTGTTCGCTTACCCCCCACTGTTATACTCTTGCTTGTGATTGGTCAAGTCCTCTTGAACAAATCACAAGCAAGCCGCCGAAGTCTCGACCGATCACACGAAATCAATACAATCTACTTTAAATCTTACAACTTTATAAAAATGAACGTAGTTAGTCGAAAAATATATAAATGACTAAGATATAATTTAGATAATTATAACACACTTCTCTCATCCACACACACACACACTCAGTCATGGAACATCACGTATACATGTAGTATTTAATTTACAGTAGTCACTATACGCGTAGTAAGTAGATAGCGCGATTGCTATAAGTAGCAACATTAAAACGATTGTTATCAGGAAGATTACATGCATTATAATAATTTCAAAATTGTACCTATTATATTGAAAGTGATAACCTAAGAATATAACAAATACCATTAATTAAATATTATTTAATATACCTACGTAGTATAATTAACATCCTATATTCATAATCAGCCCATTTTACGTTCCCGCTACCATGCCGGGACACAGACGCCTTCGATTACTAACTTAACTTAAAAACTTAAACTTAAGCTTGCTTTACTTATCTGGTCGTAGGCAAGCAGGTACTCTCTCTGGTATCAGCCGCTGAGAACAGATCTCACATATTCGTTGAGATATGTGATGTTACCGATAGCGCCCGATAGCCACATGTGTGACGTAATCAGTTCCGCTTTCCGAGCGGCGCGCGCCGAATTTAATTACCGCACACTTTCTCACTGCGCACGCGCCGCCTCCCGCTGCAGCCACGCCGGCATACTAGCTGCTTATGTGGAATGCTGAAAAACAGTGTTTCTATAAAGTCATTGTAAAAACTTGATATTTACTTGATTGATAAATATATCAAGATTAGTAGGCACATTGAGACCGTCTCGCAAATGACCCTAACACCCTAATTTCAAATATATTTGATCATCAGCAGGTGTGTCGACTATAAAGGAAAAGGGTTATTCGCAAGTTATTTTTCCTAATGTTTGAGAGAATGGCGTACAGAATCGATGAGTTCAACAGGGATTTCAAATAGATAGATACATAATTCTTTATTGTAACACAAAAAAAGACAAATTACATATTATAGGTATTCCCAAGAAGATAGTGCAACAATGGGCGTCCTTATCGCTAAAAGCGATTTCTGCCATGCAACCTTGTACGGATTGGATTGTAGATCCTATAAGTGCAGGATGATGAGTTTAATATCGACATATCCAAAAATAAACATTAATTAAGAATAAAAATATAATAATATGTGTTATAATAAATATACGCAATATATACATATATAGAGAAAACTAGAAAAAAATTGACAACCCTTAAGTAAAGTGTCTCCTACCCTACTGAAACATACGGCTGACAGTGAGGGGGTTAACACAGATAAAACGACGTAAACAGCGCGCTTCCTTCTATTACAGGACCTCGGGCGGTGCGAGAAATAAATATGGCGTGGTGATTGTTAAACCTCATAGAATACGGCGAACGTCATCAACTTTATATAATTTCATTCACTGTATAACTAAAAAGGCAATCGAATGAACTTTTCATCGTAATCGATCACAAATCGATTTGGCTGTAGACGTCCGACTAATCGATAAACGTCGGATACAAGGCCGAAGCGTTAAGAGCAGACCTTCTCACAAATACTTACAAAATGTTTTTGGGCTGAACCCCAATGCTACAAATATAGGCGACGGTGATCGCTTACCATCAGACAGCACGTCTGCTTATATTCGATCTATATTTTATAAACATCTAGGTATATAGTTTAAAGCTTCACCGAGGTAAAATCGAGTTGACATTACATTGTGTTATATTATTACTATCTCACCTACTGGTAAGTGACGACGGGGTCGCGGGTGTATAGCTCGCCTGCCTAGAAGATACCTCTTACTACATATCCAAATCAATATAATATTATATGTATATGTCGAAGTAACGGTCTGTCTGTTACGTTGTCACGCCTAAGCCGGCTTGGCTGAACCAATTTTTATGAATTTGTGTATAGAAATAGATAGTATAGAATAGATCCGAGGGTCCCTCGGAGAAGGACATAGACTACTTTATAAATATAAATTAATCATTGGAGGTTTCTTTCGGGATTCGATCCTCTCGCATGTTAGGGATTAAAAAATATTATAATCTTTGCAATAAAGAATGGTTTTTTCATATATGACCAATCAGATTTTGGAAATTCAACCCTTAAAATAGTGCGTCGGTAATATCACAATCCATGCGAGCGGAATTGCGGGATGTAGCTAATTTGATATATGTAATTAATACATATTATTACGAAGTGCATATAAGTACCTTAGTTATTATTATTAGAGTCTTCAAGTCGCGAGTGAATAGATACCTTCTAGGTTTGCGTGTTAAATCCTAGACAACGTCATCACTTAACATCAGGTGAGACAGTTGTCAAACGCAAACTTATAATAGTAAAAATAAAAAACTAATCACCTAATTGGTATCAGTTTGATCAAAGAGTGCTGTACTGCGCTCTGTGCGTCTGATAGTGAGAGGCAGAGTAAACACCGCCGAAATAGCAAATTTACATAATTTAGAGTTCACAATTTACATAATTGTTTAATATTATAATAGCTTTAGAATGTTTATTGACATCGGTAGCGCTCGGACAGTAGCTCGCATTGTTCTCACCTCGGTCAGGCTCTAACTAAGGCTGGCTCTCAAGAATGGCTGCTGGAAAACGAACATCCATTTGTGACAGATTCTCTCTCTTCCAGAAGATTGCGTTTTGGGTGATGTCACGGGCGTGAGGGCTTCAATTCCATTATTTCACTCGCGAAGAGAAGTAGCGAACCCGAGGGTTTCTATATTGCGTTAGTGTAAGTGTTTAATAGGCAGCCGGGGGCACCAGTCTTGGGCTATCATTACCGATATCAAATTATTTAATAATATAATATATAAGTAGATAATAGTAAATAATAATATATAAGTTTTACACTCACTTTAGAATCTCGGAATGTATCAATGAATAAATGATTAAAAAAGTAACCCGAAAGGAACGTAAGTGGCGTCTCCTTAAGTAGATATGTGCTGAGTGTTGATCACGACGGGTGTCGATAATATAATCGGCTCGTGATTAATATTAATTAATATAAGTGGCCTTTAACGGTGAGCTGGATGGATTATGGCGTGCGCTGGCTGAGGAATACGGGGCGAGGACGCCGCTGTGCTGGAAATGGATCTCGCGACCTGTAGATTGCCGGTCTACAGCCTGTCTCATTCGGCCACTGAAACGCAGGTTACGAGTCGAATCTAATTTTCTTGGTTTTAGAACGGGGCGTACCTAATATCAGCGCACCTATTGATACTGGCATAGCCGATGATATGTCCTTTTGCTGTGACCGTCACTTTAAAAAAAATCAATAGGCAATCCAAAGTCCAAACTGATAAAACTGCATAGGTCCTACTTTTGTCGATTGTTTCTGCAATCTTGATAAGGAATTCCAAGACGAATCCCCCATGAGTCATACTTGAGGCCACTTCGTGTACCTCTTGGATAACGATAGGCGCCGGGCGGCGCGGGCGCTGCGCTACGCTATTACGGATGTAGGTTATCTCGAATTGTAGTCATTTTTAAAGTATCTTCCACTTTGCGCCTTAAACTTCTAGCTTAGGCGTGCCGCATGCGCTGATTGTATAAGTTTATTTTACAAGAGAATACTAGACGTTCGCCTACGTAGTATAGAGCGCCTGGCTAGCTACCACGCTCATGTTTAAAAGCTCTGTCACCAAGCATGATTCTAAGCTTTTTACCGCCTTCCAAATGGGAGGAGCTTATCAACTTCTTGGAGCTTATCACGTGAGAGGGTACGTACGGACGTGCTGGTTCTTGTAGCCATGTTGAGTGAATTTCCCGGTTTTTGAGATTGCAGAATAGTTTATTGATGACGATGAGAGATACAACAAGGTTCGAGCATGTAATATAAACCATTGAAGCTCCAAAGAAATTTAAAAATATAAAAAATTTAAAGAAAAAGGTAACGTTTCCTTCTGTCAGTTTAGTAGCTTTAGTAAAAACAAAAAAGCTGCATAATAGTAGGTGTCCGATGTAACCAAACAAGCCGTTACACATGTGTGCGACCCTCGCACGTGTTGCCTTCCGGGAGGCATCTCCGATGTAAACAAACTGCTAAATACCCGTAATTTCGTGTATAATAGTTTATAAACAATATTTTGACTCTAGTTATTTTTAAATAGTTCAGTATAGAATTCGATTTATTCAAAAACATGAACGTGGTTATGTGTAGGTAAATAATTTTAAAAATTGTATCAAAATATAGTGCATTGATCTAAGGCATTTATATCTCGATCTAAGTGATCTAGCTAAAGTCCTGTTTTCGTTTCTACATTTATTTCTCAGTCAGGTTTTATGACTATCTATTACCTTGCTATTTGTAATATAATTTAAAAATATATAATTTGATCGAGTAACGAGAAATAATGTTGTTAAAGTTAATGTTTTGTATAAATCAAGTATTTTTTAGTATTTCGCGTCAAGAAAATATTCTTGATGGTCTCTGAATCCAACGTTACCTTCCATGACCGAAGCTGTCCAGACCAGACATGTCGACTGCGAACGGAGGTAAGCATAGGATCCTTCTGGACAGTCCACAATAACAAATGAGGAGAGTCCATAGCCAACTCATCAGGCGTTCAGATTTAGAAACCGGTAAACGTGTCACCGAACTTATGCGACCCATAACCACAACTGGCAGGGCATCGAGGCACCGAAGAGTGTGCATGTGCATCACACAGCTATGGATCTCAACCGTGCGTAGTAATGTCGACCGTTGCCCTGCACTGTTTAATGGTGCGTGGCTGCATCTACCAGGGCATTAGGTTACCGAGAAGTTTGTATGCACGGTACCGCTATGCTACGATAGTAGGTAAAGCATCTCGCTTTCATTATCGCGGTCAATGGAGCGTGGATGTGATTTGAATCCCCTTTCAATGGTACCTAAATCGTAACGGTGTTATGAAGGTTGAGTATCGATGTGACTATACTGATATTTTTATTCTTCGTTTTTGCAAAAAACAGGCTACCAGAAGTATATTATATACTCGTCACGGCTTTACAGCTAGGTAATCAACCTCTTTTATTCAAACGGAACCAACACCAACCACGGATTAAGCAGAGAAGCTTCTTTAAAGACGGATAATGCAGTAAAATAGTATGCTAAGTGGGTCACCAGAATGTTTTACATCTGATGGGTATAATTTAAGCACGTTTGCTATACTTACCGTTGACGGCAAAAATAGAGCTTCAGTATTAAAAATCATCACATTCGAATAAATAATATCGCTCGATAATTGGAAAAACTTATGAAATTATTGTATTGTCGCGTTTTTAAGCGGATGTCTCGGGGTTCACGTGCGCAGATACCGGTACATAAACATACATGTTGAGCTAATAAAAAATTTTTTTACCAAAAAATGGAACCGACTTCAACACTCAAAAGTGTGAAATAACTTGTTGAAGTCGCTACCATGATAGTTCAAAAGTAACTGATATCAAAATATTGTGAGCATGCTCATGGTATCGACTTCGATATTCCACTTTCATATGGACCAGTCTTTAAAATATATATTATCAATTAATCAATTTAATAAGTAATTATAAACATGTATTGACTTACCGAAAATAACGAATGTTATTATGGTTAATAAATAATCTGAATCGGAATTGACAAGTTATTTCATACTTTTGAGTGTTGAAGTCGGTTCCATTTTTTGATAAATTTTTTTTTCACTCTTTTTAGTGACCTTTGTTACTCATGGGATCAATTGTTATTGTGGTACCTACGTATCTTCACCGATGTCTTCACCCACTACTATGATATCGTGTAGTATAAGCACGCATTTTTCACTTGTAACTCAAAAAGTGCTCGTCCGATTTTGATGAAATTTAAATGGGACCACACGGGAAGCACCAGCTTTTAAATAAAAAAGAACGATCAAAATCGGTTCACCCAGTCGGAAGTTATGCGGTAACAAACACAAATAAATTAAAAAAAAAAATCATACGGGTCGAATTGAGAACTTCTTCCTTTTTGGAAGTCGGTTAAAAAGCGTATTAAAGACAGCCTGAAATCGTTTTTAAACCCCATGCTCTGGATGAACCGAGCAACGCTTACACCCAGTTGAGTGTCGAGTGCGATCGTGTATAGTGTGTCGATGGGTTTATGCTTCCTCTCTGTTAGATGCGTAAAAAGATGATTAGATAGTCATTACTTACCTACTGTAAGAAGTTTGGCTATCGCTTAGCAGTGTTAAGTATTTAAAAAGCAGTGTAATAGAGTTCCGTCTTTGACGGATGAGGCCCCAAACGAGAACGACCATCCGATGCTCTGTCCAAAGTCTGTTAACAAACATTCATAGTACGAAGAGCTCATGACAATGAGCGAACAACGGCCGTGATGGACCATTTCCCTCACGCCGCGGGCCGCGCCGTGAGCGTGGGTGTAGTATTGTTGTCTCGTCGCCGAGCTCGTTTGTGATGTTAGTGGAGGCATGCGACAGGCTTGGCTTGTAACTGGAATATACCGATTCTCTTATTATAATCACTAAACTAAACTAGCTTACTAAAATTAAATATCCAATATAATTTCTTGAAAAGATTTATTCAGTAGCATCTGTAGCACAATAAAAATAGCCAAGTTTATTGTGTGTCCATCCTACGTCTCCTCCGTCGTTCCCTCAGTTCTGAGGATAGTATTATTAGATAGCGACCTCTTATCGTATGTACATACAAACTAAAAACTGTATCGGCCAGTGCTGTATTAGATAGTCTGCTCTACGGATGAAATAGCTTTTCATTTGATGGCGTTTGTGATTCTACAACGGATACGTGGTTAGTGATCTGACCATAAGCGACTTCACGGGGAGTACTCACAGGGGAGTCACTTGGCGTATTTACACCTCAAAACTATATGAAATGAACAACAAATAGCGTTTTTTTTTTCTAAAAATTAACTTACATTGATATCGTTGAACAAAAAATTGTTGTGAGAGTATGTAGTTGTAAATACACAACTAGGTATTTAGCAATGAAGAACTATATAGGTATGTAATACTAATATATAAACTTTCTTACCATTACTGTGCTTACACCCAAATACTTATGTGTGAATAGGTACTTAATAGAAAAATGTAAGTAAATAATTGAGTTTTTGATTGCTTCCACATAATTAAGGACAATGCAATATCAAACTTCTCGAAAGTAGATATAACTCGATAGACTCCAACAGAATTCAATGCATTCTCGGCCTTCGGTGGACCATCGAAATCTTATATTAGTATCTTGTATTGTAACCATACTCTCCTAATCCACCTAAGTATATGAACGAGATAATGTTACATAATATTTTTCAGTTTTTGGTTTTATCACGAAGCTTGCATAGCGTCACATTTGTTACCGGCTAAATAACGACTCCGGTACACATCTCTCGTCACTACGAACTGGTTGTACGTACCCATACATACCTGCGTGGAGCAGTTCATAAGCCCAAGTCCCCCAAGTGCACACTCGCGATATCCCAGCGCCGCCCGCTGCGACCGGCGCGGCGCGGGGCGCGGCGTATAAAGGCGAGCACACACAAGTACCTCCATTGATTAGACGCGCTCGAACTCGAACCGTCAATGAGACGTGAGGCATGAGGCGGAGTGCGGGGTGTGGGGCATCCGTTATTATGCTGTGGGATAAAACGTAAGCGACGACGACGTGGCTACATTTTTAGTTTACAATCTAATGAAATCAGTCAATAATTGACCTCTCTCTGAGTTGAAAATATACTCTTACACGCGCCTAGCGGTAGTGGTGGGGCGAGCGGCAGACTGGCTATATAAGCCAGACAGAGCCGGAGCGCACACACTTTTACTCGGGCGCTCGCCGGCATCGGACGTCGACGCAATGACGTAGCAAGTGGAAGGGGCGACCGACGTTACGTCACCGGCGCGGCTGGCTTGGACGAGTCATTCTATTTCGGGACATCGTACTGAGCGGACGTGCCTTATTTAGTCCACTGTTGGACACTTCTACCTGGGTACTCAGAGACATCAGACGTGGCTTAGGAGTCTACGTGAATTGTTTTCGTGTTTGGTGATATCGCGTTTTGTTATTTAATTTCAATGAAAAATGTTGATAGTTCGCTTTGTATTTTCTGTTTAAAAATTGAATACACTTCTGATCGTCAAGATCAGAAGTGGGATTCGCTTAAAAACACGCGACCTTGATCGTTCGCCATCTCTCTAGCTGCGAATAACTTTAGTTCGCATTACAAACAACATCGTGTTAATTACTTTCTTTGTTCTGTTGTTTGTGTGTTTTACAGTGGAAATATCACGGTTTGTGTGAATTTAAGTTTTGAAAATTACTACGAGTCAATTATTCATTTTTGTTTGCTAAATTGTTTTGCATGCCGAACTATCACGTCAAGTACGCTATTGTCGCACTCTATTGCTTCCTCTGATTACAGGTGAAGCCAGTGCGTAGTCTGTCTAAATGCGATTGTTATGTGAAATAACAGCGTAATTAATTTGGGCAATTTCTGACCGTTTATAAATTCTCAAAGTACCCACAGTTTTATACCGCCGTTAAATGAAGTTGGTTTAAGCTCCCGTGAAAATTACACATAGCGCCTAGTATGTGAGATTGATACCAAGGAAGTAAAACGCTCTTGTAGTGTAACACTGTGATTATGTTTTTCAAAATGTTTAGTAGGTGCATATGTTTGTGCTATTTGTAATAAGTGCGTTTGTCCTGTTGGCTACTGACATTTGAAGCTGGAAAGCATAGATCTGCCGATGCGGCATTAGAGCAGACAATTATATGACATTCTATTGAGCGAGTACTATTATTTACTCAGTCATTTTTTAATGTTTTTTTTGTGTGTTTACCCACAAATCTAAATTTTATTCCAAGCGATCAAAGTTGCTAATTCGGAAGGCTTATAAGTAAAGGTCAGGTAGGCCGAGTCCTAGGAAGGCGGACGTTTTACCAATACTGATGTAAAGACCAATTTGTGTTTATTTATTTGAAATAATTCGCAGAATTTCGGCCTGGCATACGCATTCCCGATACGTGTGGGCTCTGGCTTGGCTGGCGCATCCTCGATACGTGTGGGTTCTGGCCTGGCAGACGAATGCCTGTTGTGCGAGCTTCGGCCTGAGAGATGCATTCCTATTGGGTGTGGGCACCGACATTGTCACTATTTCGTACCTCGACATTGTGGTACCCGCAGCACCGACTTTGTGACTATTTTGTACCTTGACATTGTGGTACCCGCAGCACCGACTTTGTGACTATTTCGTACCTCGACATTGTGGTACCCGCAGCACCGACTTTGTGACTATTTCAGTACCTCGACTTTGTGGTACCCGCAGCACTGACATTGTGACTCTTTCGTACCTCGACATTATGGTACTCGCAGCCCCGGCATTGTGGCTATTTCGTGCCCCGACATTGTGGTACTCGCAGCCCCGGCATTGTGGCTATTTCATGCCTCGACATTGTGGTACTCGCAGCCCCGACATTGTGGCTATTTCGTGCCCCGACATTGTGGTACTTGCAGCCCCGACATTGTGGCTATGTAGAGTTTGACGGCATTTCGTAATGCATATTAGAATCGGTCTGAAAAGTGTCTGATGCAGTACGCGGTGTGTGATGAATGTATTGAAGAGATTTATAGATATAGCTTGGAGTGTATCGGTGATAGAGGGCCGTGATTGTGTGATGAATGAAAGAATAGAAAACTACACATGCTGTTTTGGCGCGGCGAATGTGCGCAGGGTGTTTGCTGTTTGCTCGTTTGCTGAAGGCGGGGTCTCGTGGCACACGAGCTCTGGCAGCTGCTGCTGCTACTGCGACGAATGGACTTTGCCGGGTGCTTCGTTTGGCCTTCTTCGCGAGTTGTGAGCTACGCCACATGAACATCTGCATTATTGGCTACATGCCTAGTGATTTGCTGGGCCAGCGTGTGGATAAGTATGTCAGTAAGCCAAGTTTGTGTCAGACGGAACGATTCTCAGCTGAACATGTGTTGTGGTGTATAGTGTTAACGAAAAATGCCTGAAGAACCTGACGGGGACGTCAGGGTGTCAGGAGAGGCCGTCTTACACGCGCCTAGCGGTAGTGGTGGGGCGAGCGGCAGACTGGCTATATAAGCCAGACAGAGCCGGAGCGCACACACTTTTACTCGGGCGCTCGCCGGCATCGGACGTCGACGCAATGACGTAGCAAGTGGAAGGGGCGACCGACGTTACGTCACCGGCGCGGCTGGCTTGGACGAGTCATTCTATTTCGGGACATCGTACTGAGCGGACGTGCCTTATTTAGTCCACTGTTGGACACTTCTACCTGGGTACTCAGAGACATCAGACGTGGCTTAGGAGTCTACGTGAATTGTTTTCGTGTTTGGTGATATCGCGTTTTGTTATTTAATTTCAATGAAAAATGTTGATAGTTCGCTTTGTATTTTCTGTTTAAAAATTGAATACACTTCTGATCGTCAAGAATACCTTATCGCATACGCGCAGAACTTACCAGTTCAATCGGAGGATCAGTAGGTATACTGTCTTCCTCGAGCTTGCGTCAGGTACTGCGACAGAGGTTATGAATACCTACGTACCGTATAAGCATTTGATTTTTAGTTTCGGACTCAGCTATAATTTTTTTTTGTGGGCACCGCTACCGAGCGATTCGAATTCTATGAGTAATCAATAATTAATCAATGCGCGTGCGAATCGTCTAATTAATGTGTTTTAATTGGAGTTTTGCTAAACTTACAAGAAGCATGTAAAAACGTGCGTTTTTAAAAACACATAGCAATAAATGAAGATTATTTTGGTAGATTAAAACTTTAAACCCATCATCCGCTACTTAGAGGTGGAACAATTTTAACTTCTAGAAAATAAAAAGAAGTACTGAACCAATTTTGATTACATATCTATGGGAACAATCTGAAGGTTGGAAGTTGGTCTATAAATGTTGAAGTTCTACAAACGCAGAAAGCTATTCAGTAAGGGACAATCGTGTTTAGCATTGCTTAGATTTCTCCTCCAAATTAAGCCAAATAAATACATATCTCTCACTCTATATTATAGCTTCATTCGTCTATATCTCACTTTTTCTCACGTATTCAACAGTATAAATAACAGTTTTCGATTCTTTTATTAATTCTAGGCCTGTAACCTGAAACGAAACTACTTTTACTGCTATTTATATGATTTTATTATTAGTTTCACAAAAAAAATTCAACGTCGAATAGAAACTCTAGCACAACGAGTTATGGATTTTATTTGAAAACAACGTAGTGGATAATATAAAAATATGTTTATGGCCAGTTTCTGTCTTACCACCTTAACAATAAAGTATATATCTTCTTAAGCTCATGTTTTTTTTAATTAAGTGCAGTAACCTGATTCGAGCGTCGTTGATGGGTTTCGTGCAACATGGTAAGGATCGCGTCGCGTATGCACCAAGCTTTGTTACATAGTAACTCTTAATATTCTATGTTGAAATCTTGTACAAACTACTATACGATCTTTGGTTTAGTTGTTAACCTGTCACCTGCACATTAAGGAGTTTGGTTAAAGCTATTTTGGTAGCGGGAGTGTAATTTGTTGTCAGGATACGATTTATTTATAAACGAGTTCGTGTTAGTTCTCTTCCTTTTAACTTGAATACTTAAAAGTAAATATTTGTAAATCAACACTGCTTATGCTTAGTGTCTGGTCAATAGCAATAAATACTGTGTGTTTAAATTAAACACTATTTAAGGAAACAAGTGTCGGGGACTTTGTGTAATTAATAGATACATTACCTCAGTCTTCGATCAATGCTCGAAGACCTCAGCGACAGAGCTTCGCGCTGCGTTTGCCTTCATTACGTTCTCTGTCATTTTGAAGGAGGGTAAGTAGGTGTTGTTTGTTGTATTTTGTGTGAAAATAAATAAATACATTTATCCATGTACAAAAGTAAATCTTATCATTATAAGCATTGTATATCAATCGATATGCACGAGTTAGCATTGTCTTAAAATTGACCAGAGAGAGAATTGCTTATCGATAAGCAATTCTTCATTAAATTTATATTGGATTAGTCTAGCTAGATGATCTTTTGAATACAAAATGTTAAGGCACAGTCTGCAATCTAATATACGTATATTATATCGCTGGGCACAGTTAAAGGCCGACGGCGGAGGCTCGCGCGTGCTCACGGGCAGATAGAGCGGGACCACTCCTGATGCGATGCCTGATGAAGTATACAAATATGTAATTTACAGATGAACTACGGCTCAATCCAAATAATTACAAATTACGTTTTTAGACATTAATTTATTTTCTGGTGTAAGGCACAGTTCAAGCGCATTTGACGATACTGCGAGAATTTTAGATTTAATAGGTAAAGGTCATCAATACGGTCGTCCGAAAACAATTTTTCACCAATCAATTATCAAATGATATCAAATTTTGCTCAGTCAGAATTAACATTTATGAACTGTTCTCTTAAGTGATATTTTTTAAATGTATGTGTACTGCACACTCAGCAAAGTTATCGGAATAGACTCAGTATTGTCTATTTAGCTAATAGTGAAGTGTTACATGTATACTCTTTATTGGAGAGTGTTTCACATCAGTCATCTATGATGGATCATTGATAAATAGACATAGACCATCAATAACTTTTCGATCCGGAGGCGGCCTGAGTAGCACTACAGGAGCTCATCGGATTTTCCAAAACTTATCAAAGCTTTTGATCGATGCGACGCGTGACCAAAATGCTGGCACATATATTTGGCTCAACGAATCAGCATTGCAATTCAACGTGGCAATGCTGCTAGCATTCTGGGTATGCTGCCAACTGGGAGCGGGTTGCAGTAGCTGCAGTATTGTAATTAGTTATTAGTATAGTATAAAGACATCGCGTAAAAAAAAATAACCTATGTAAACCAAAACTAGATAGTTTTGATAATATGTTTAGGTTTCAACAGGTTTGACCTTATTGAACGTAAACTATTTGAAATAACTTTTTAAAATAAAATTATTCAATGAAAATAAAATTTACTAAATTTAAAACAAATGTCAAATTATAAAGTTACACTTATACGTATACATAATATATCATTATAATCCCATTTATCGTTAAGATATTCGTCACTTTCATGAAATGCCTGCAACACTTACAATTTAAACAACTTACATTTAAACAAAGCTTCGTTTTCAAATTGTAATGTGACACTGAATTAGGGCCTTCGATCGGTATTCCTGATCGAAGATTAGGGCAAATGATTACAGATTAGTGGAGCCATAGGTAAGGAGCTCGTGCCGCACATTGCAGTGCCACGACGAGGCACGCTTATATGTCAATATTTCCGCATAAATAAGGCACTTTCATTTCATAAATGAATAAGCACGGACATGACAAAATATTTGTTTATAAAACATTATGTAATCAGAGTACCTATGTTACCTTGTACTAGAGAAAATAGTTGATAAAGCGTGCAAGCAGAATATAATGTACCTATTATAGGTATAATGTTCTCGAACAAACGCATTCTCTCAACGGCTTCGTTAAAGATTAGAGATAGACGCGATGAAAGTAATGTGAATTCTATTCCCGCTATCATGTTGCGTACCCGATACTGAAAGAAAGGGAGTGTGGTTATATATACAGGACTTCCTTTAGGCAACGCAGAATATGTGCCTGATTCTATACCAATTACTCTGACTGACTGACAAACTGATGTGTAATCTGTGGCGCTAGTATTAAAATTTGCGCCGAAGAATAAGTAGCAGCTACTGCACTACACATCAATATCTTGTGCACTAACTTGCGTACATTCTGTGGTCACATTAAGTAACTACATATTACGCGTATTTGTGCGGTTCTTGCGGTCGGAGGCTTATGCCATTGTGACTGTGACATAGATACGCGAAGGTTTCAGTTACTGGCTAGGAATCGATATCTGAGATAATTTCTACACAGGAAAAGTGAGTAAAAGTTTTTACTACGTTTCTTCAGCTGTAGATACTTCGCGGAAGTTCGAGACTTCGGTCGCCGAAACTAACCTAACATTCAAACATTTAGAAGTCAAGTTAAAGATGCCATATATTACTTATATACGACATACCATACATACATATATTCACGTAGGGGTAGGCAGAGGCCACACCCTTCCAATTGCTCCAATTGATCCCGAGACACTTCTTTCGCTTCATCCACATTCCACCCTCATCAAACCTTCCATACGAGAGCGTCGGTGTAGAGTACTCTTGACCCTTTCTTAGAACTTCCTCAATCTGGTTTCGGAACGTGCGCAGGCCTTCCTCTTCCAACACTACCTTATATACTAACACTTATATTACATATCATATACTCAGTTGCTCTCTGAGTGAATTCACAAAGATAGCTCTAAGAGTTATTTGTTATCATAAGTAGTGAATTGCTGCACTATCGCATTAGGCGTAACACCTGCAATGGATAGCTGTAAGTTTGAAAATAAATAACATACATACCGCGTCATTAATCTTAATATAACTTTAACCAACTGCAAATAAATATCATTTCACTTTGAAACTTGAACAATTACCTAAAATTACTTATAATATTAGAAACAATTTTCAGGATCGCAGAAATAATCGCATTGTGAAATCTAGCTACAGTCATACTATACATACAATGATGGGCACAATAATGGGACGGTCGGTGGGTGTGCACACCACACACTCGAACATAACACTGGAGTCGAGTCGCGATCTGGGCGTCCTGGGTTCACTGAAGAACAAATACCCTCATAATGTTCACAGTTATACAATCAACTGGCCATTTCATCATGGATTTCTATTTATTAGCATCTTCTAACGAACTATGGCAGACACCAGGTTGGACTTATGTGACGTGACCTATTGTAGGCCGGTACAACCACGGTAGGCACCTCTCAATGTATAATAAATGTCAGTAATTATCAGTATATGTCAGAATTACTATTTCGGAAGTGAAGAACGCACGAGGGATCCAAATTTTCTCAATAGACATCGAAGACTAGAAGCACTAGTATCAGGGTCTGTGGTAGACACTTGGCCAATTATTATTGTTTACGTTATGCGTGCAAATAAATGTGGATATTTAATATTATAATGCGCTTGAAGTTTTGGCAAATTTAAACACTGATGTTACTATACAAATACATATCTACGAATACGTTACCGTCTTTAACATTGTGTTTAACTGGAGAAGGAGGCTTGTCTCTTGCCCTCGCCCTCACACTGTGACGAGCGTGACTCACGGACACGTGGATACAATCGAAAGGGACCCTACAAGATACCCTGATGACAAGATACACTACCTATCGAGCGGTTGCTCTGTCGGCTAGTCTGTCCGGAAAGGAAATATCAAAACGAAGCATTGATTCCTTTTAAGCGAGAACTACATCGCTGCTAAACTATTACTAATACGAGGGAAGAAATGTGCGCCCTGTTGGATGTGAGCCCGCGAATCCATTACGATATTTAGTGGAACGATCAACGTCATTTTTAACCGACACTTCTAAAAAAGGGGAGGTCATCAATCGGATGTTTATACATATATCTTCTGTTACATTTACGTTGTAGGTATAACATTAAGGTAGTAAATTTGAACTTACCCTTATTTTTTGGCATGTATTATAATTATAGGAAAAACTACGCAGATTTAGGTATTTTTTATTATTTGTTTGATGTCAAATAAATGTATTTCATTTCATTTTCATTTTTAGTTCTCAACTAGCTTTTGGTTATTTTTTAGAAAACCGCTGGCCCTTTGTACCTATTTTTCCCACTCACTCGACATCTATGCGCGCAGGGATATGCGTATAATTTATACATAAAGTATGTTAGGACATATCTCAGTTATTTATAAATCGATTTTATATATCGATAAAATTATTTCATTCGGTAAGACGATCTTCGCGATTGGTCTCATACACATTTCATTAAAATCGGTTCAGTATTACTCCTTAATTTGAATTGAACAGAATCCTTCCTATAAGGTCCCCACTAGGGAATGTTAGTGGGGCAGACGGATAAGTGCGTGTGGTGTCGCGTAAGACACGACATACTTACCAGTATTGTGGTTTCAGGTGGAATCGCAATAGACTTAAGTATATTGTAAACTGGTTGAAGGGTGATGATTGTCGCACTAGCCGGATACAAATAATCTTGCGAGTTTCTGTAGTAGCACGACTTAACCGGGAGGGGATCTTGTTAACCAATTAAGGAGTGGGGCAACGCACTCTCCAGATCGCATGGCCCAGAGTTTCCTACTAACTATACTTATTATTCTGTATGGGTATCCAATCCAAGTCCCTAAGCTACAGATCTGAATCGACCCGAGAGGCAAACCTTGCCTTACCCTTTCAATCAAGATTATAGGTGAACCCTATTTATAGATTTTGTGTCCAAGAAAACAAGTAATTCTAAATGATGTAGCTCAGACGCTCAAACATTATAACTAACTCAATAAAATGGGTGTGTTTTGCTACTAAGAAGTAACTAGGTAGGTATGTTTCGTATTATGGTCTGGAGACATTTTTACATATAAACGATCGTCGTTAGAGCGCACATGGGCAGGGACATAAGCCTTCAAAATTAGCGTATCAATATAAAAAAGTAGTTACATACGAATTAAAATTAAGTACCATTGAATGAGTGACATTGTTGTTTTCACTTACGCGTTTTTTCATAGTTGCTGTGAAAAAATGTTTGGGAATGGTTTTTTTTTAATTATTGCCAAAACCTACGATTTGATTTGGTATGCTACTTTGGGAAAAGTGTTCCTGGTTGGAAATAGAGTCGATTAAGACCAACTTGTTTTTTTTTGACAAATGTCATTTTTTGGACGTACCTTACTTATTTTCAAAAAACTAAAAAAGGGCAATATATTTTTCTTCAAAAAAAAATAGAAGGTTCCTAAGTACAAAACCTTGTAACTATAAAAGAAAAGGTAGCTTGAAGGGGCCAAAAATTTGTCCCACCTGTATGTGTGTATGTTTGTTACTTCTTCACGCTATACGATAAACGGCTATACCGATTTTGTTGAAATTTGGTATGGAGCTAGGTTATACCATGGAATAGCATAGGCTACTTTTCATCCTAAAAATAATCGGCGGGAAAATAATTCCAAAACCTCTGTTACTCCTCCACGCTCAAACGACTTTACCGATTTCGCTATTTGGCTACTTTTATTCCGGTAAAAGTATAGTTCCCGTGGGATAATTGAGGTAGCGGGAATCCATAATCCACGCGGGTGAAACCGCGGGGCGCTGCCATTAGGTATTATAATTATATACCTACTGCAGTAGTTTTCGCCCAAACTATTTTATTTTATCGTAACATAACAGACATCTGTATGAATCTACCCAGACCCCGACCTGAGGTGAACCTCTTCCAAACCTGAGAGCGGACCTCTTAACGAGGGACCTTCGTAATTTGCTTAAATAGCCTCCTCGGAACTTCGGTAATAGCACCTTGTCACACTATAACTACCTACTTTGATTATCTTGTGTTAATGTTTAAATATAATAAGCTCGAGCGACTAAACCTAGAGAATAACAGGCGAGGGGGGGGGGGATCTGTACAACTTATTAAAATTCAAAAATCTCTTATAATTTATTAATATTAGTTAAGGTATTGTATTGAAAGTAAGGTAAGGTGGTGTAGTGTGGCGGCGGCGGGGGGCGCGGCGGCGGTTCAACTTGACCCATTGGCTACCGACTGTAGGGCCGATGGGTTCGCGTGGGCCGGCCCTTGATAGCTTGCCGACGCGGACGACTATCATTCACGAAACCTTCAAATGCCAATGAGAAAGACAAGTACCTACTTAACTCGGCGACCCGTACTAGTGCCTATGGTTAAATTTAAATAAAACATTTCAATATATTGCAAAATACATTTCAGTAAATTATATTTCAATTGTTAAAGTACAAAATGTGAGTACATTTAGAAATATCATTTTGATATTAAATATTTATATGTTAGTAGATTCAGCCCGCGGTTTCACTCGCAAGGATTGCACATTTCCCATTACCCCTCCGGAACTTGTACTAAATTTTATTTCTGCAAATGTTGTCGTTAGGGGTTGAATGTTCGAAAATCCGTTCAGTAGCTGAGCCGTTGAGTAGCTGAATCTGAGTGTTAAATTTCAGCCCAAACTGCTCTCATTCATAGTCTGTGTAACGTGCTAGCCAATAGGTTCGTTGTCAGCTCAATGTTGGAGTACAGAGACCACACTAGTTCTCCTGACGTGGCTTAATTACTAATGTTCCAAAGAATCATCCAATCGCTACCGCTAGAAGCTGTGACTACAGCGAATTGATCAGTTCACATGATTAAAAACATGCTCTACCTGATATATCATCACCGGACGGGTACAACACGATGGATCAATCCTACACTCGGTCATGGTCTTGTAATAAACTGTCTCTCGTTTTGCACACCACAGATCATAATAAGTACCCTATTTCACAGTCAATGATGTACATACTTTCTTCCATCGTTCAAAGTCGTATTCTCACTTTCTTTGGACATATTACACGTCGAGAGGACACGTCTGTGGAGCGACTAGTGGTTCAGGGCAAAATTGAGGGCAAGAGAGCGCGCGGTAGATCATCAATGCGCTGGACGGACCAAATCAAAACTGCATTTAATGGTCCACTCCATGAATGCACGAGGCAAGCGACAGTGCGAGAGGAACTCGCCACCACCCCTGTCATGACGACCACGACCACTCTGCCAAGAGTGTAACGACAAAGAAGAAGATGTACATACAACTAAACTCAAACACAAAATTCAATATGCGCACACACACACACACTCAATATTTATTAATTTGTTTAGTTCAACCATAATGTATATAAATCTATGTATTGTATGTAGTGTTGTTTTAGTCAGTAATAAATAATTTTCTTTCTTTCTTTCTAATTCAGTTTTGGACATAACACTGTTTCTACGGGTATAACGTGGCGCGTATAGATACACTATATGATTTTAGTGTAGGCTTTGCTGTATATACATATATACTTATTGTTTTTGATTTAACAATATTTGCAATCTATCAAATAATTTTTATCTCTGTGTGTCATATACATATATAATTAGAGAAGTCATTGGTTGATTGTATATGTTTTTAGTGTGAAATAAATCGAATTGAATTATTTAATTTAGGTATGACACACTAATAAACATCAAAAACGTTCAAAAAGACGCCAGCGCTGCCCCGCCCCGGGCCGCCCCGCGTCGCGTCTGTAAATTAATATATCCACTAGTGAGCAGAAACGGCTAAGAGTTGAAGTCCATTCTTTTTCTATTTTTTTTTTAATAATAATAATAATAATAATTTATTTCAACTAAATACAGTGTACAATCATTCACATATACAAATTCTTAAATCTAACAATAAAAGGTTCATAGAATAACTATACTTCACTATCGGATAGCCCTGAACCCTGTACTAGTATTGACTGTGTTACAGGGTTACAGGTCCTTCCCAGTCTTAGTTTTACATAAATAGACGAAATAGTATGGGGATGTGTGTGTGTGTGTGTGTGTGTGTGTGTGTGTGTGTGTGTGTGTGTGTGTGTGTGTGTGTGTGTGTTGTGTGTGTGTGTGTGTGTGTGTGTGTGTGTGTGTGTGTGTGTGTGTGTGTGATATTTAGGATGTGCATATTATTATCATGTTTAGTTAATTCAATATCCGATTTTAAATATTTTATTTTAACACCACAAACAAATTTTCTGTATCTGAATAAACTAGTTTTTGTAGCCAGGACTGGACAGCGCATTTGCACTGTCTTTTTGATAGTGGGTATATATCAATATATTTGCTTATTTGGTTGTATATACGAGGGCCCAAAACGTTGAAATGTCGTCCAGCAAGTTGTGTTCTATGTGAGACTATGCTGCAAATATTATGTTTACGACGTTTCAACTTGAGGTTTCCCGGGTCAAAAGAAACACATGCGTGTTGCCGTAGTGTGGTATTTAGGACAAACAACTGTCTCACAGTTAGTACACCACTTAATCGAAAATGAGAAGAGAGAAGACAGGGCCTACATTCAAACGCTAGAAGGAAAAGTTGCCGTTTTGGAAAAAAATTCGCGTTCTAGTGGACTTGAGATAAGAAATGTGCCTGTTCTGAAAACAGAGACAAAAGAAGAACTCTCCCAATACGTTGTAAATATTGGTAAAGAAATCAATGAGCCGATCCAAATGTCCGACATACGTGATATTTTCCGTATAAATAGCAAAACTGCATCAAATAAGCCTATAATAGTAGATTTTTCCTCGACGATGAAAAAGGAAATGGTTTTAAAATCAATAAAGCTATTCAAGAAAGAACATAAAGACTGGCGGCTAAATTCGAACCATCTGCATATAGAAGGGCCGGTAAAACCGATCTACGTATCGGAGAGTCTACCCCTAAGCACAAAACGCCTATTTTCGCAGGCACGCGATTTTGCCAAAACAAATGGATATTCGTTTTGCTGGGTAGCTCACTGCAAGGTCTACCTGCGAAAAAAGGAGGGTGCTCCCTCTGTACGCTTAACTTCAGAGGCTGACTTACATAAGCTTTTGGAGAAGTGCTGACTATTCGTGGAAAGCTTAGTTTTGTATAGTTGTTGCTTCTCTTGGCCTTGCTCATGTAGATCTTTTTGTATTTTCTTTTTTATTTGTACTGAAAATCACATGTTACACATTTTCCACACTTTATGCCATATATACACACCCAATTTTGTATCCAAGCCATATCCTCAACACACTACGTAAGAAAATTAGCTTCAGAGTGTAGATCTGCCAGTTATGTGGAGACTATTTCAGATCATAATTACAGCCATTTTAACTTATCCTGTGCCTGTTTCTTGCCATGTTATTGCAGAACACAAATAAGTGATCCAATTTATAAAAATAAAAAATAAATGGATGACATAAACAAAATTTGTAATGAGCTGGAAGCACTGAAAGTTTCTGACTTTTACGTCAGTTCACCAGAAAACTGCTCCATGTATTTTCGAAATGACACTGGAAAATCATTGTCAGTGTTACATGTGAATATTCGGAGCATTAATTGTAACTTTAACAATCTTTGTGTTTTCCTAGAGCGCCTGGACTTTCAGTGTGATTTAATCATTCTTACTGAATGCTGGTTAAGTAAGGTTCCTAATGCTCTGCCATATCTGCAATTTTATAATTCTCACATCTCACAAATCCAACTTTGAATCACAAAATGATGGAGTCGTCGTGTATGTGAGAGAAACCCTAGAATGTAGTGTCGTTGAACCCATCTGTAGAGAATTAAATTGTCTGATAGTAACATTTGGTAATGAAATTGCTATAGCTGCATGCTATCGTCCTCCATCTTTTAAAAAAGCTAATGAATTTGTGGAAAGTCTCGATAAAATACTGACTCCTTTGGCATCGTACACTACGCTAGCTGTTATTGGTGACTTAAATATTAACATTTCACCAGAAACTCGTGACTTGAAAGCTGAGCATTACCTAAACGTTTGTGCTTTTCACGGACTTCTACCTGCGTACTTGTATCCTACAAGGCTTGGGAATTGTTTGGATCATGTCCTGTTAAAAAGTAATAAAACATCAACAACAATTGTTTTTGATTCGTTCATCACGGATCATTCTCCTATTTTATTTCGTGCTGACATCTCTCCGAGACCCTTGTGTAATGAAGGTAAAACTACTAGTGAACGTATGAACCTACCCCCCATAATTTCGGAAATGAATTCCATGAATTTTACTAGTGTACTAACGTGCTTTGATCCCAACCTGGCTACCACTTTATTTGTTAATATGATTATGAATGTTATAAGAAAACACACAACCATTTCTCAAATTTCATGCAGAAAAAGAATCAGGAAGCCATGGATCACAAATGGCTTGCTCAAATGTATGAGAGTACGGGATAGACTTCACTTACAGAGCCGCAAATTTCCATTAAATATGGTAATTCAAATAACTTACAAACGCTATCGTAATTACTGCAACAATTTACTAAAGAAACTAAAATATAACTATGAAAAGGAAGAATTTGATAAGGCCAAAAACAACCCCAAAAAGACCTGGAAAGTCATTAAGGATATTACTAATCTTAATGCTATTCAAGCCTCCACTAGTCATTTATTAAAACTGCATAGTTCCCAAAAGTGTTCTACTAACATTGTCAACCAATTTTTTGTGAACGTCGGTAGAAACCTGGCATCTCAAATCGTAACCCAGCATACTAGTTGTAGTGATTTGAAATCAAAACTCCATTTCACTTGCATTCCCAACCTAAAAGGAAATTCTATGGGACTGATTAGTGTTGATGAGCAAGAACTTGATAGTATTATTATGAAACTTCGTAACGATTGCGCGGTTGGATGGGATGGGATTTCAAGCTCAATTATAAAAGCAACTAGATTTTCTCTCATACCTCCTCTAAAACATATAATAAATCTATGTCTCACAGAAGGCATTTTTCCTGATATGTTTAAGAAAGCTTTGGTCCATCCAGTCTTCAAAAGTGCAGACAGAGGCAGTGTGAATAATTACAGACCAATATCGGTACTCACATCATTTTCAAAAATACTAGAAAAAAATCTAAATAATAGGTTGCTGAGCTTCTTGAATAAGAATGACATCCTGGCTCCTAATCAGTACGGTTTCAGGAAATCTAAGTCAACTGAAGATGCTGTGATGAAACTAACAAACATAGTGGTTAATAACTTGGATAAGAAAACGAAGACAATTGGCATTTTTCTTGATTTGTCCAAAGCCTTTGACACTGTCTCTGTCCCACTTCTATTGGACAATATGGAAAAAATTGGCATCAGAGGTCATGTGTTAAAAATTTTCCGTGACTATCTGACAAATCGTAAACAAGCTGTAAAAATTCATTCTGTTGTTAGTGATGATGAAGAGATTGGTGTTTCTGGTGTGCCTCTAGGAAGTGTGTTGGGTCCCACTCTTTTTTTAATATACGTTAATAATTTATGTCTTCTTAAAATTCCAAATTGTAATATTGTTACGTACGCAGACGACACTGCACTTTTGGTTGAAGGAAAAAGTTGGGAAAGTGCACGTGCAAATGCGGAAAATGCCTTACAGCTGGTCATGTATTGGTTAAATATAAACCTGCTAACCTTAAATATAAGTAAAACTAAATTTATCGCTTTTTCCATCAAAGCACATCAATGTTCTTCAGTTTTTTCAAACTGCCAATGTGCTTCTTTAAGACAGAGAATCTTTTGTCAAATATCTCGGTGTCTACATTGACCAAACACTATCTTGGCAGAAGCAGATAGATGTCTTAAGTGGACGTGTCCGTAAATTAATATTCACCTTTAAAAAACTTAGGTCAGCTGCAGACTTGCAAACCCTTAAGATAGTATACTATGCTTTGGCCCAATCTATATTAACATACTGTATAGGCGCTTGGGGTGGAACTTTTTCTACTAGCATGCTCAAGCTAGAAAGAGCACAGAGAGGTGTATTAAAGGTCATTTTTAAAAAACCCTTTCGTTTTTCTACAGTAGACCTATACCAATTCTTTTTCTATGTGTTTATACTTTTTATTACTTTTTAAATACCTACATAGATATACACATATTTTTATGTAGATATGTAATTTTAATAATATACTCTCAGTATACACTCAGGCGTGTGTAGTTACAATGTTTATATTATATATGTATACCTACATATGTGTGTAATACGGGAAAATTTCGAGAACCCTATTTCTTGTATGATGTAAAATTAAATTAGTGCAGTTCTGTGGAGGGGCTCTTCTCTCATACATCTTAGTTCCGCAGAACTATTTATCATCATCACATTTCATCAACACCACAATGACATGCAAACTAATGGAACGTAACAGTTATTGGTGTCACTTAAACTGGCAATTTGTTTGCAATCCAATACTCTTGTGATTACATCACTGGAGATCGGACCGACTAGAGACTAGTAACCAGTAGGCCGAGCATCCCCGTGCGCGTCGATGTCGGTTCCATGATCATAACCTTTTCCACTGTCATTCGCTATTAAAATGAGTTAATGTCACAGAGCCCATACATTGTTCAAGCATAGAATAATCTACGTGTGAAAATCTCTATAAAATCCGTTTTGCACTTTCGGAGATTGGCGTGGACATACAGAAAAAAATAAAATGTATTATTGTGTATACACATATTTCTAATTTATGATATATACTCTATGTTATTGCACATATACCTACTTAAATAAAAATAATAGCTAGTGGATTGCTCAAATGTTATTGTAGTAGCTGCAGTATTGTAATTAGTTATTGGTGTTTTATTTTAAATAAAAGTGTAGGTATGTGTAATCTTAGACACACAAGCAAACTGTAACGGCTGAATGATGGAGGAAGCAGATGTGTTCCGAAGAAAGCTCAGCCTTTTTAACTTGATGTATTTGGTAAGAGCATAACGTTCCTCGGCCAGTGAATGTAACATTCCCACCGTTGTTAGATCGATAGCAAATAGTCGGCTCATAACAAAACTTTTATAGGTAGCTATTGCTTGCATGCGGCGTCTTGCGTGCCATCTCCCATCAGACGACATTCGACCTGAACTACACTTTATTGCCAAGACATATGATTTTAAGTGGAATGAGAAATGGTAATTTGATGCAAAATACTGTCCCGTTTCGGTGAAATCGATTTTTATATATTTTCGTGTGACACGGGGCGCGGTGCCGCGCTGCGCCCCGTGTCGGCTCGTCCCCGGAGTCTCATGTTATCATTTCATATAGAATAGAAACACGGTAGTTTTGTAGGCACTAGTACGGTATTATACCCCAGAGCTTCATGTTGTTATTTCATGTAGGTAGGTATAAGTATACCTACCTACGTTTACAGCCGTAATAGAAACACGGTAGTTTTGTAGGCACTAGTACGGTATTATACCCCAGAGCTTCATGTTGTTATTTCATGTAGGTAGGTATAATTTCTATTACGGCTGTAAACATGTTCTATTATATAGTAATACCTATAGTTAGGGTTGCCATCCGTCCGGGTTTCCCCGGATAGTTTAGAGGGCGTCTGGGGAGCGTCCGGGCGGGGCTTCATGTGTAGTCCGGGGCTTAAAAATGGCGGGCGCGACACACGCACTGTGCGGCACGCCGAATTAAATAAAATGTGTTTTTATTACGCAGACTAGGTAGGTATGTTAAAAATCCTGTTGACATGTCCGGGTTCTGGGCACTTAAATCCGGGGTTTTCAAGCGTTTTGTCCTGGTTGCCAAATTTTAGAGATGGCAACCATACCTATAGTTTATTCCGTTTCTATATCCTATCAGGATGGGAGTAATTAAAAATTATAATTAATATACTTACACGCATACAAGTATCATATAGGTAGGTATCTATTATGCAAGTAATTCTTTAATTCTAAAGTTTATCAATTCCAAATCCCAAATTAATTTATAATAAATTCTATAGAATATTGGAATATGACGTAGGTACATACGCGGCGCGCGAGTGCGGTGCGCGCGCATCGTGCGTTCCGCGGTATACAGAAGCATTCAGTTGGAAATGTTCCTCACTAGCCCTCTATAGGTACATTATATGGCGAAAGTCATATTATATATATTATATAGTCATCATTTACTACATTTTTCGCGCTCATGTTACGCGCAGGCTCTTAGCGCTACTCAAAAATCGAAAGTAAATCGAGATTCTGCTGTAAGCTATAGGTATAATTAGGTATATAATAATCCGCTACACTTACTAAGAATTCACGTTACGCAAGGGGAAAAATTCAAGATTAAATAAGTATGCAAAATGAACTGATAAGTCGAGCAAACCGCGGACAAAAGCTAGTAGCACTTATCTATTCAATCTGGTGACTTAATCAGGCGTGCTGCAGCCTCATTCTCATCACGTGGTCACGAGTCGTCCACATAAGGGCGGGCGGCGGGCGGCGGGCGGCGCGGGCGTGTGATCTAGCCGCCTCGGTATCGCAGACACGCAGCCGCTGCTCGAGTCGGTACTATACCTACCTATCTACTGCTGACTTTTCGTCGACGGTGGGTGGGATGTGCCTGGTTCGGCGGGAGTCGGGATTCCCACGGGGAAAAGGGTTCTATAATATTGTATGTAGTTCATATCATTCTTGATCTTGAACAGACGTTGACCATGTTACCTGATTGATAACGCCAGCCTATAAGAGAATCACTTGAAGTTGCTTCACTCGGCACTCGACCTACCCACGCCGTACCTATCAAGGCAGACACGCAGGCGCACGCGCAAGAGCCGCGCAATACTCCACACGATGCCGATGTTCGTCATGTCCATTGCATTATATATTTTCCTGTGCAAGTACCAGGCAACAGTTGTCTTTTTCACAAGAATGTAAAATTAATGGAATCTTGTGACTGCGCAACGCGTATTCTTTTCTACAAAAACACAATTATATTCTCTCTGTTGCATGACAAACAACTAATAATTAAAATTATGAAATCGCTACAAAACCGAAAAAGGAGAAATCAGCAAATTAGTATGAATATGATCTCATAGATGATTTATAATTGCTGATGACAACCATAAAATACCATAAAAAGAGCTTCTTAACGATGAAAAACATAAACCTCGTGTTCAAAAATATTCCATGTTCCACGTACGAGCGGGCACCGAAATGAGCCGGTTAATTAGCAAAGCTATAATCATCTCCAAACGACCGCTTATGAAGTAACTTAACAAATAGGTGATTTGAGGGCCTGTTCAACAATCACAACGAAGGTTAACTAAAGTGCACGCTACGATAGATGGTTATCTGATGGTATCAATAAAAAGGGAAGACAGGAGACGCTCTAAGTTTACGTGCATTTTGTGCAAACGAAGGAAGGCGCTATTTCTGCCTAATTATAGAAGTATTAAGTGGAAACCTGTACTCCAGAACTGCCGCCAGTCCGACTGCTACTGAAGTATTAGGTGCATGAACCTAATCCACTCAACGCCCGAGGAGCTAGTACCGCAGCTGCCATTTTTCAATAATATAATTGCGCTTATCTCAAAAACAAAATGTGTACATAGTTTTCAATTCAAATTTCACAAGAAATAGAGTGACTTCAAAGCTTTAGATTAATGTTTTTATGAAAATCCTTCTGAAATACATAATTCAGCTACTCACGTGGTTAACTTAAGATGTATCTAAAGTTCACCACGGACAACATTACTCGCGGTAGCGGAGATGAATCTAACGCTGACTGAAAACAATGCTTTCGAACATTGTGGAATTCCACGTGCAGAACATGTACCTATAGTGACATTATTTTTATTACAAGGAATCTTACACATGTACACATGTACATATGTTACACACTTAGCCGTGCCCACAGATCACTAAAACTAAAAGATATCGATCTAGATAAAAAGAGTAAATAAATATAAATCGCTCCACGTTGCTATACCCTACCAGGGTCATATGTACGCTGGAAAAAAATGTATTTAAGACCTGCATGTAACGCCATATGAATGCAATAAACTATTGAGTGTAGATATTTATGGCCGTCCCGTTTGCACTAGCGCCTGTGAACACTACTAATAACTACGTTTTGACCATCATCTCGGTCTTGGATTGTACCTAAGTCTTCAACACATACCATTTTTTGTTCTCTCTCGTGAATTGAAAAATTTTTAGTTCTTTTCCCTTTGGATTAGTGATAGTATCTGTAATTTTACAGGCCCCCGTAACGTACCGTTTAATATCATATTAATTATAAGTAATCACATCACATAAAAAAATTATAAGAATTGACATTCGGTGAAACAGGTCCTCGAAACTGCTTTTAGGCTACAATAATTGCTACCTGTCGAATATTAGTTGTATTTATGAATACAATGGGTAATGATGCCACCTGTCAGGTGAAGAATGAAGATTAAAAGCCTGGCATCACGAAATTATTCTCAGAACCACCTTTAATTAAGCTGGAGGCTTAAATCACACTGTGATTTATATGTGGGGCTCATGGTTTCGCCAAAGAAAACTGCAAATCTGGCCGTAAAAACTTCCATATCACGTGAGTCCTATATAGGCAGTTCATAAATACTAAATTTTTAACAAAACTAACGTTGGAAAGAATTTAAGTTTCTTTCCCTTTGTTCAAAGTCACAGACAGTGTGATAATAATTATGTATGATATGTATTGTGACAGTCGGGAAAATTTTAATCGCCTATTTTACTCGTATAAAGAGCCACAGTAACAATACGAATATGATTTTTCGAGCACATTCTCTCGGCGGCGGATCCATTAAACCTGCACGTGTATAACAACTAGCTACAAGAAAACTTATATCTATATATATCTTAGAAAACATATTTTCTACATTATATTTATATTATTTTTACTTGTTACTATATATTCTCGTGAAGCAAACCGAAGGTCGAATACCATGATCTAATACAAAAGACACCCATAGCCGAATTAGTTAGAGCAAATGATGTCATTATGACAAAAAGCATGAACGCCGTTAATAAGCACTCAATTCGAATAGTCACGCGTCACGCGCGCTACTCGCAGAGGATTATGTTAAACTGGACAAGTAATCGAGATGACTTTAGGACTTAATAAAGGCTCCAGTTGCGTAAACTAATATACTTAGGAACTAAAGGAAATCACCTCTTATCGTATAAAACAAGTAACCTACACAGCCTTAACATAGGTTTCCCCTGCGCGGATCCCCTCGCTATTTATAAGAAGCACCACGAAGCGCGAATGCATTTCTCCTCGTTATTATTTTCTACATTTATACAAAAAGTAGCCTCCAACTTTATCCGCATCTCTACACCAAAACTCATCAAAACAGATTCAGTACATGAGGCGAGAATGCGTAACAAACGTTCTTACTTGTTTATTTAAATCATACTAGCTGCTTCTGCGGTTTTACCCGCGTCGTGATGATTGATGATGATGAAAAGTGGCCTATGTATTATTCCGGGACCTGAAGTAGATACTCGGAAAAGCCGTATGAGCATGAAGAAGTAACAGACATACAGACGAACTTTCGCCTTTGTAATATTAGTAGAATATGATTAGTTTATGATCCGGCCATTAAATCCGTATTATAGTAAAGTATAGGTATTGCAACGACAGCCTCGCTGTAGTGAATGTCGGCTGTCGATCAAGCCCGCAGTTCACAGAAAGGAAAAGGTAAATGAGCCCTAATATTCCCACTTCTAACACATAAGCCTTCTACCTAAATATTATCCACAATGTGTACACACTGTGATAACTCTTGTCTAACACCATGCTTCTTCGCCTTCAGGTGTCGGCCATGGCGTTCTACCGCTGCGGTCCCACAGCGATCGGGAGCCGCACATCCTGGGGGCCAGTTTCGTCCCCCACTGTCGAGAAGACCTTCGACCGCCCACTCAGTGGAAACTTTGACCGCATCTTCAATGCTTTCGAGAGGACCAACGCATTTGAGTACGTCAAGAACTCCATCGAGGGGAAAGATGAAGAGAGGCACATAGGTAATGCATTGTTTTGCTAATACATACAACAACTCCTCCTCAGTCGTTCACTCTTGACAGAGTGGTCGAGGTTGAAGACTATGCATTTTAACTAGACAACGTAGCCCTTGCGTACATACAACAACACGTAACTACTAATGCGCGTGTTTCTTTCTTTTTAGTTTTGTTTCCAGTATTTCAATTTGTGTTTAATTTCACGGTGCTATTTAATTTTGGAATGGTTTTTAGGGGATTCTATTACAATATGCCGATGGATACCTCGATCGAGTTTCGGGTTTACAGTTAATTTTGTATTCTTCATAATTGTAGCTACAATCATGAAGAATACAAACGAAAATGTTCCTTATTTGTAACACGTTAAGTTAAAATTTCAACGGCGGTCAACTCTCCCTCCGTCTTACGAATTCGAAGATGTCAGGTCCCGTCGTTCTGACGATCTGACGCGAGTTTAACATTTTTCCCCATACAAAAGTGCACAACGCCGCTGAAGATGTTTTCACTTCAAAAACTACCACACTTGTTATCTCATATACAGACTTATAAAAATATATTTATGTCGCCTAAAGTTTGTTTAAACCATTATATATTATATATACACTTACATTATATACGATATATATGACATGAAAATAAAGTTCAAACGTGCTCAGACTATTTCACGATACTTAGAATTGATCACAATCACTCATTCATTTCATTCATGGCCACACACAATGTGTTAGACTATGAGGTTTGGTTATTTATATGCCCATAGAAGACGACAAGGGCATTTCCATTCGTAAAATCTATCCAGTATTCATACAGGTATATAATTAAGCAATACAACAGAAAACTCAAAGTTATAACTCCTTCCAGAATTCGCCTTTTATTGTTAGGCCGTCATGGACGCGGACCGCGGTGTTACTTCCACAGGCACCAAAATACATCACAGAACAATCCCAAGGGGAAACATACTGTGAACAAGCCTATTACCTATTTTGCGCCGGCTTATTTATCCTCTGTAGTTCCAGCGTTTGACCATTGTTGATGGTCAGGATTAGAAAGTTTACTGGCTCCCAAATACTGCTGCCTGAACACGATGTATGTTTGGTGACAGATTTTCGAACATAATATCATCGCTAGTTTGAGCAGCTAGCCTTGTGGCCAGCGTACCTAAATGTATTCATAAGTACCGTACCACATAGAACGGTGACTATGCTAATTTAGTTATTATAGTAATGTAAGAAATATAACTTTATAGGACACGGAGACATAGTGGTGAACAGAAAGATGAGTAGCAGCTTCGAGCGGGCAGACTGCGCGCTGGCCGCGCAGACCCCCATCCTGGAGGATGAGGACTTCTACCGGGAAAAGATCCTGTACTCGCAGGCGAGGCAGCTGTTCCCGTTGCAGGAAGACCTGGCTGATTGGATTAACAAGACTATCGGTGAGTATTTATCACCACGTGGTGGCGGAGAGTGAGAGAGAGAGTGCTCTCTGTAAGGGAGCAACGTCAACCAACGTCAACGAGCTGCAATTTGCAATTTTCTCGAACTATTCTCATTGTATTCGACTTTGTCATAACATTACATCAGGTGTGACGTTGCAGCGTCACCTGCGTATCTACAATCAAAAATATAACTGAGTACTACTTCTCTAAGATGGTTTGACTACTGACTGGGGTATAATGAGCAATATAATGTACAACCCTGAAGTCTTCAAGTCGCAAGTGAATAGGTACCTTCTAGGTTTGCGTGCTAAATCCTAGACAACGTCATCACTTAACATCAGGTGAGATAGTTGTCAAACGCAAACTTATAATATGTAAAAAAACAATATAGCAAGATCTTCTCCGATGTGGAGGAGTCACAATAGGAGATTCACCGTAGATATTTTGATTGGGTGGGACTTACGCTCTCCACTACGGGACACCAAAGATTTCATGGAAATACATGATCTAAAATGTAGTAGCACTGAAGTGTAAGCTGCCGAGAGAATGCAGTAAATTCGCTATACAGTACAGAGCTTTTTCTTAAGTGTAAATTTTGAATAGTTATATATATCGATTACAATAGCGAGTTCAGCCAAATATCTTACAGATAAATAGAAAAATATCAAGACGCTTTGTCCTTTAACTTGCAGTAGTAGAATTAATGGCACATAAATTAATAAATGTATTAGATTAAGTTATTGCAATAGCAATATCATTCTAACTCGTTCGTTGTGCATCCGTTATATCAGAACCACAGAATACAAGATACAAATTAGAAAGGTGTTTGTTTCTAACCATTACCAAAATTATTGTTTGATTTGACATGCAAACTCTAGAGGTCGAGACACAAAGCTATTTACAAGTGAAATGATGGCCGTGGTCCGTTTTACGTAAAATCACTTCTGGTACGCTCACATCTGCCCCCATCTGTGAGCAGGCGAACGGTAGGCAATACAAAGTGTTATAATATATCTAAGAACAAGTCGTAGATGGCGTCATTGTCGGCGCCATATTGGGCTCGCGACGATTTTGATCTGACACAAAATATCTACGATGAGCGTCAACATGGTGACTAGAGTGTGGCCTCATATTTAAGTTGTCCACTTTTTATTTTGGTTTGTGCTTATGGTATTAATATCTAAAAGTTTTACTACGAACTAACTTTAATCTCACCTCTCATTTAAACCAGGAGTAAACGTAAGGAGTAAAAGTAGGAATAATATATAGACTAGGTACCTTATTAAATACTCAAAATAATTTCACACCGATTTAAAAACATCTTTCAACTGCAACTTTGCGGACTATCCTTTGCGGATGCAAAGGATAGTCCGCAAAGGATCCACAGTCGGCAAAGTATTTGGTCAGAATTCTGTCTTGAAAAGTATTTTCTTAATGGCGCATGGACAGACCAGCGCAACGCTGAACTAATATCAGTGACGCTAGTTTACACAGCCACATCTGACGATTATTACCATTCTGTGGTCAGAATGTAGTATATTTATAAAATAACGAGGAGGTAAGCTATGTAGAGAACGCGGTGCAATGACTCGCTTGACATTGACACCCTTTCTGTATTTAACTGTACCAATTACCCGCGACTCTGTTTTTTGATACTTTATAGATCTAGGGCTTAATCAATCATAATCTCACTAAATGGTTAGTGGTGATGTGGTCGAAGATGGCCACATCGCCACACACAATGACCAGCCTTAGAATGTTGACGGGCGCTCAAAAACTCGCACGTGCTTCATTTGATGTTCTTAAATTATGTCAGTAAATTTCCTAGCAAACTGTTTTCTAGATTAAGGTTGACTCATTGTCCTTTCACCGTATCGCACCCGTTGCAATAACCCCTTCAGCACCGTGACCACGAGTTCGTAACAAACACAAAGCTTATACTCACATCTCTACTACCATATTGGTAGGTGAGCACAGCAGCAGCGCCCTCTGACGATAGGAAACCATACTGCGCTCGCCAACCCGCCAACCCGCCTGCCAAGCGTGGCGAGTATTGGCAAATCCCCCTAGTAAGATATACGGAATATTTAGGCGGAACAAGTAATCAAACAAGGAGCCGGTGACACAACTGATTTTATTCCACATTAAGTACCCTCTAAATAGTTACATATAATAATGATGTTTGAGGGTTCTCAAACATCATTATACATATACACCACACGTCCCCCCTTAAGATACTAGGTTCACTTACAATACTGAAAACAAATAAACAATAGCAAAATTATAACGATATTATACTTTCATGTATAATATAATTATAATACTTAAGACAACTTAAACTGACTGTTTATGAATTTGTTTTAACACGCTATCCTTTAAGGTTGCCGCAGCTACCTCTCTAGCACTAATGGGGAATGCCTCTTCGACATAATTGATGTACGATCCCCGATCCGACTCCTTACAAAGCTTTCGTTCGCATGGCAATGGCAGTCTGGACAGTGCATCCACATTACCGTTATCTTGTGATTTTACAAACTCGATCTCAAAATCATAGGATGCCAATCTAGTCGCATACCTCTGCAGCCTACTAGCCGCCGTTTGAGGTAGCCCACACTTCGGGCCGAAGATGAAAGTCAGTGGCTTATGATCCGTCTTGATAATGAAACGTCGACCGTAAAGAAACTGATGGTGCTTAATGACGCCAGTGATTATAGCCAGCGCTTCCTTATCGAGTTGGCTATATGACCGTTCAGCTGAATTTAGCGTCCGCGATGCGAAACATATTGGTCGCTCATCACCGTTTGGAAATCTATGAGACAAAATACTGCCAATACCATACGAACTGTTGTCCACGGCTAGAATAAGAGGGAGATCGGGATTATAATGCACTAGAACATTGTTCCCTGAAATAGCCTTTTTAACACTTTCAAACCCTTTTTGACATTCTTTTGTCCAGGCCCAAGTACCATTCTTTCGTAACAGTTGATGTAACGGATGTAATACCGTACTAAGGCGTGGTATAAATTTAGCATAATAATTCACCAGGCCAAGAAAAGACCGCAACTGCGTGACGTCATTCGGTGGCGGAGCATCTCTTATAGCTTGAATTTTACTTGGGTCCGGATGTAAACCTTGTTTGTCTATAATAAAACCAACATACTTAATACTGTCTTGCATAAATGCACATTTTTCAAGCTTGATTCTTAAACCGACCTCACGCAACCGGCTCAACACTGCTTTTAAGTTCGCTATATGGTCCTCGGTACTAACCCCCGTGACGGCTATATCATCTATAAAACACGTGACCCCCTTTAAACCCTTCAAAGTTTCCTCCATGAACTTTTGAAATATTTCGGGAATGCAAGAAAGGCCATATGGAGTTCTTTGGTACACAAACGTTCCCAAATGTGTAGTGATCGCGGTACATGCCTGCGAACTTTCATGTAATAATAGCTGTTGGTACGAGTGCGTAAGGTCTATTTTAGAAAACTTATCGCCGCCACTTAGTGCTGCAAATAATTCTTCGATTCGAGGCATCGGGTAAGGTTCTCGGATTATCTTAGGGTTAATGGTAACTTTATAATCCCCGCAAATTCGCAAATCACCCGATTTCTTTATAACCGGGACGATAGGCGTCCCATAATCAGAATATTCAATTTTACGGATAGTACCCTCTAAATAGTTACATATAATAATGATGTTTGAGGGTACTCAAACATCATTATACATATACACCACACCCCTATATGCGGAGACGTATGTCCAGCAATGAACGCAATGAATTAATGAATGAAAAACTACCATATTAGTGGCCGATGCCATTGGCACATGTTATATATTCTGTAATTCTGGTAGCGGAGTGATTAGAGGCATAAGATTTTTGTTTCAGCTGTGTTTTTTTTGTCTTTTATTAAAATTAAAAATAACTAATTACAAAACTACAGCTACTACAAAAACATTTGAGCGATCCACTAGCTATTTTAATTTACTACTAACGGATCAGCATTTCAAATCAACGTGGCAATGCTGCTAGCATTCTGGGCACGCTGCCAACCGGTAGCGGGTTAGAGCATTTTAGTTATCTATAGGCTGACAATAGTTAGTGGATTGCTTTCTGTTGTGTTTAGTTTGGATATATTATGTACCTACGAGGCTGTCTCGGGAACTCTCCCTCTCTTACACCACAATAAATCGATTCCTCGCGGCAGCGCCCAGTAAAGGCACGACCACAACACCACATATTGAATGTATTACCCGTTGAGGTGATTCAAGTAAATTATGATAATTAAAAAGCAGTTATAAACGCGCCAAAACAAACCGCAATGGCGATATTTTCGTATCGCGTCGTGTCCTCGCTGATATTAAACAGCCGTTTTACTTTATTGGTTTTCGTTTTACGAATCGGCCATAATAATTATAATTATTGACGAAAATAATTGCAGCTAAAAAGGTATTCGTGGATAGTTTATCTTACTAAAGTGTTAAGAACTGGTGGCATTTACGGCACGAGGAAGGTCGAACTATAGGTACTCGGAGAGTACGCGGTGAGAAACAAAGAGAAGTCTATAAGGCGATTATCGAAGATATCCGGTCGATATACCTACTCGACTAATATAGATAAATAAGTTAAATCCTTCGAAAGAATTAAGGAATAAAGAAGCGAACATTTGCATTATTTTCTATATTCACACCCAACATTTTACGAGGACTTTGCCTGATATAGATTTTCTTGGGTATACAAAACTCTCTCTTATGGACGCCAGAGACTTGACAGGCACTCGTGATCTCATACACGATATTGTCAGATTGATACTTATTGAAGTACTTTACTTATAGACCGCGGTCTCTTCTTGCACAAAAGTAAATGATACGTAGTAAGGCGCGAGTGCGCCTTACTGAGCGTAAGTAATAAATTGACCGTCTCGTCCGATGGCACGTAATTATGCAGAAACGCATCCACCAACCACTCCACGGAATAATAATAATATAGCGCAGAGACAAGAATAAGTAACGAGCAGGGTAATGCACTCAACTTTGTGTAGTCGCTACTATTGGCACCGAATATTTGTCATATTGAACCACTGAGTTTACTATTACTACGTATAATAATAACTCAGTGTATTGAACGCACAGTTTTGGCTGGCAGCCACGTGACTGGAGCCTTGAATATCCAGAATGTATATAAAAAGGCACGCTATACACAGAGCAGTGCTGGTTCTTATATACACGGGTGTGGTAGGAGAAGCAAATGAGTAAGATTAAAGCTCTGAGGGTCGGATGTCTGAGAAACACAATATAGGTCGAGTGACCTGAGCTGAGCGGAGGATGTGGAGAAGAACGCGGTGTGGTAGGATATTATAATCTCAAAAATGTAATATAGATAAGGGCGCTGACATGTTTTGGCCGGAATCATAAGGTAAAATTGAACGAGTAAGCCGGAAGAGGTGGATAGAGGAGATGGTATCACGTCAAGAGAACACGCAACCAACGAGAATGTATGAAAACACTGATCAGAATAGAGATATAGAAAGAGAGCATATGCAAAACAAACTTTTAAACTACAGAATATCAACATGAACTTACGCGTTCCATCCACCCATTAAAATGGCGATATTTTATTATAAAACAAAAAGAAGCGAATTAAAATATACAATTACAAATATGAATAGGCAACCTCCTAGCTGTCGCTAGCCTACAAATAACTCGGATAGTGCAACCCGCTACTTGTCGGCAGCGTATCTTGATTGCTAATAAATACCGGTTGCGGTTTGATTAAGGACAATTGTTTCGGCTTCTTCCGGAAACATTCTTCAATAATATCGTGCTAACGCGTAACAACAAATCAAAAAAACAAACGTAGGTCCGCCGCAAATATTGCATATAATATTATTTTATCAACATAATTTTTACACATCGCGGGTGGCCTGCGTGGGCGTTTATCTGCCGCCATGGAATATTGAAGTGCACTAAACGTTTAACTTTGATCGCATACCTCGGTTCAACATTTGTGGGTGAGAATAAAGAAGTACCAATTTCCTTTTAAGTCATTGTTATCTCCATTCCTGCACTAGTCAACTTTCATATACACTCAACGGTAATATTATCCAACATTATTACATATTAACACCCAAACAAAACTCATTCCAAAAAATAACACAACATTTTCCGCACACAATCCCCAGGCTTTCTCCCTCACATTTCATACCGCTGTCCACAATTTACCCCCTGGATCCCAGTTTTCAGAACGTCATTTTTTTCGTAAATAAGTAATGAAACGATCCGCCACAGCATTGAGACAGCTTTTTACATTAATAAAAAAATGTACGGCAAAATCGATTCCGTTGCAAGTATCAAGTTATCCATGCGTATCGATTCAGTATTGCGTAGGTATAGTGCGTTGTTTATATACACATGTATAATGCAACACTGCCGCGATGCAACGAGACGATGCATACCTCGCCTGGCTAACCCACTCTTTAGTTTGAAAATCTGTCGTCAGGCATCCGGAAGGCCACAGGGGTTCTAGCGGCCATGCTAGCTGTGAGCGAGAGTTCGACACATTAAACGTTCATTGACACCGCCATCCCTTATCTGTTAGTACCGCATGCACTTAACATCAGGTGAGACACTTGTCGAACGAATCGAAAGTTCGTTTGACTCAAATAATTATTTTAAGACCATACGACCTTTTGTCCGACAAATCGGTGTCAGTGTTTCCAAGATTTACTTTCAATACAATCAAGATCACAGTTCAAAATGGGCACCGATTAAACCGACCACCATATTAAAGTACCGGGAGTGCATAAAGGGCCAGCCGTAATCTCTGCTATCAGAAATGGCGAGGCGCGGGTCGTGAGAACTGCTCAGCAGACGGCAGGTTCCATTTCGCCTGTGAAAGTACCTCCCATTTTAGGGGGTAATTATTGTTTAATGGCCTGCCAACTGAGGAATGAGGTAAATTATTATGGTTCATTTTAATTTATTATGCTTTGAGACTGAACTAAGGTTTAGCTTAATGTCAGACAATGATACTTCAGTATACTGGTACCTACATAAGGGTATATAAAGGGTTTTTCAACAAGAACTTTTTTTCTCAATATGGTCATACCGGAACTTCGTGACAATTTTGACTTTTCGTTTTTTGTCATATCTAATCAAGTTTGGGCAATAGTTACAATTAATTAAATCTTACTCGAAAATCGCATTAAAATAATAAAAAAAATACAATAAAAATGGTGGATCTGTAAAAGTTGAATTTCGTAATATTCGGGATATTTTCAGTCAACATAATCGTCCTTATGAGATCGCTATAAAACAATTGGTCAATTTGAGTCGACAGACACGGTACATAATGTCCCAGCACCGACGCGTGTTCGTCGTTCAAGTGAAAACATGAAATGCGGCTGCGGCCAAATAACGTCATCGAGAGAGGTTAACAACTCAATTTTGTCCTAGTATTGATAAAACGTGCGGTTTCGAGGAGTCGGCGCGCCGCGAGTCACACAGCCATCGAAACGATTAATTTATTGCAAACCAAGTTTCCCGATCGCATCCAATTTCACGAAATTTAGCTGGTAAGTGGCCGGCTCGATGAGTGATTTAACACCTCTATTATCTCTATATATTTATCTGTTCTTTTTTGTGGGGTTATTTTAAACACACAGTTCTAAGGAGCCAATCAAATTTGAATCGTGCGCAGACCATTTTGTCAAATGGTGACTAAAAACTGTGATAAAGGAATCGGCATCTGTAACCGTGGTCGTGGTTTATCAGATTATCATTTTTCATTCATAATGCCAAACCTTACATTTTTAATACAATACAAATTAGAATCATTGTCATCTAAATTATTTTTTTTACTTTGATACGCAAAACAAGGTTCTTGTTGAAAAACCCTTAATTCTAACCTAAACTACGATGCTACATGTTTCTCGTTTGAAATGGATACAAATTAATAATAAGACACTAAGTGTCACGATGGTCTGTTCTGCAGCGTGGTGGGTTAGGGCCAATATTCCTCTTCAGGGGAGGGGGGCTCCTGTCCCCACACTTTGGTATGGGAACGTATAACGCTGCATATACGCTCCTACTAGGTCTTTGTTATTAAACCATTTTTCAACATCTCTCCAAGGTCCTGTCGACTGGTGCTAAGACACGACACATTCAAAGACCTTTAATATTAAGTACCTACTGCATTCTCTTTATAAAAGATTCGTAGCCTTACACGCCATTACTCAATTCGATGCCGGTCGATTTCAATAATATTTACCTAAAACCCATTGACATAATTATGTTCTTTACATTACTTTATCTTTTTCTGCATTTTAGTGTACCTATATGAAATCTATAGTGTTAAAAAATTAGGATGCCTTCATTAAAATAAAATACTATTACCCAATTACAATACTGCTACTATACAATAAAATACTATTACCCAATTACAATACTGCTACTATACAATAAAATACTATTACCTAATTACAATACTGCTACTATACATTAAAATACTATTACCTAATTACAATACTGCTACTATACAATAAAATACTATTACCTAATTACAATACTGCTACTATACAATAACATTTGAGCAATCCGGTAGCAGCTATTGGCAGCCTATAGATAACTCAAATGCTCTAACCCGCTCCTAGTTAGCAGCGTGCCCAGAATGCTAGCAGCATTGCCACGTTGAATTGCAATGCTGATTAGTCGAGCCGAATATGTACCAGCATTTTGTTTTTTTAAATATAGAAACAGATACATTTTACGTTTTAGCTGAAATACCCATTTCAATAAGGATCACGCCATGAAAGTTCTGTTACTAGGTTTAGTCGGTATTTCTAGCTAATCTGTATTTTTAAATTTATCGGATAATAAAGCACAATTGCAGTCGACCATAACAATTACTTGCTTTCTTCCAATTACGTCTAAAACGTAGTGTTTACGTTCAGGAATGCAATAACATTATAGCTGTGAACACTGTTATAAACATTACTGAGATTGATCGTTATTGACACACTTGGAACAGAGATGAGTTAAAGATAGAGAAATAAAATATTCTTCCATGGATATAGTCTCTTTACGTTTTATATGATAGCCGAAAGCACACTTACGTATATTTGTATGGCGCCGGCAACGACCACAGAGACCCAGGAGTGTCAAGTCTGTTCATATTATTTTCGGTAGGTACGAGGTTATACGAGGTCGATGCGGAGACGGTGTCAAACGCTCGTAGACTTACTGATATACGAAACGATTCTGAATATTTGTTCAATTCCTAATTGTGGTTTACATTATTGTATTGATTTTGTGCCTCTTGGGAAATAAATCTAGAAATTCCACTGAACAACAACTGCCTGTCTGAAACCATTAGGTATTCATTTGGTGGTCATGTATTAGCTTAACCACTATATGTATTATTGTAGTTGCTTGTGACATGAATTTACAAGTTCCTTAACTTTCTTCTTTCTACAAAAATACAATTAAAAAAAATACATTTGATATGTTGCTGCATCCCCCTTTGTGATATTTCGTGATATTTGCCACTTGGCCGGTATTTATCTATACATTTTCTAACGGTATAGTTGCAACCGGTCGCGCTTGCGCAGATTATCGCACAAACATTTATCAGCGTTTTTATACAGTGGGATGGTGAGGCATCGGCATCACGCATGCACGTTAGATGCGCGAGATGAATATGCAACAGCAGAACACGTATAATCGAATACGTGATGCAGCGCAAACTCTTTCTACTTCGTACTCATTAAGGAACCATTAAATATTTTAGTTATTTACTATTTAATATTCATGACACAATGTTCAATTGTATATAGTGTCAAAAACTGTTTTTATATTCTGCTTGCTATTTTGCTGCGGCTATTTTAAGAACAGCATTCGAGCCCTCTGCTTAATTACAAGTATACATTCTGGAGCTCAGAAGTAGTATTGATCGTCGGCCTGGGAATCATTGCAACGTCTGTTAATTAATCTGCCCCTTGATCGTCCTTTGATCTCTCTGAAAGGTCTCAGGTCCCCCAACACCACAATGGTATCATCGTCGATGGTTATTTACAGCGAGCTACCGGCCTCAAATGGACCACCGCAGCAGACAAACGCAACAGTTCATGTTGTTGGGTGCCACTAATATTCAAGATATATTTAACGCGATACTTCTTTCGACCATATCGTCACTTAGCAGCAGGTGCTAGTTCAGATAGGCTGCTTAATCATTACAAACTTTGAACGTCGCATATACATATTTCCAATAAGAATCTTCTGAAGTCTAAATGTTTGAGGTTCCGCAGTAAGTTGATTCGTGTGCGTGCTTGTGTATTGTAGAGGATTGTCTCGTAAAGATGGAGGATTAATGCGCGGAAACCTTATTACTATCTATTTCATTCCATTTACCTACGACGTATGTGATAATATAACTTGTATCTTTGCTAAGGAACTAAATAGATAATCATTTCCATTATATGAAAATTTGATGAATATTTTGACAAACTTCATGACCTATTCTCCCACCTACCAAAAATACACAAAATAACATCAAAAAATTCTGGAAAACCGTTTCAGAAGAAGTCCGTAAAACATTAAATTATATTTATATAAGAAATGGTGATTTTGTCAAAATATGTAGTTTGAAATGGTATTCGTTTTCGTATTTAAAAAAAAGAGCTATTTAGTTGGTCGAGATAACGAAAGATCTGACACCCCACAAGAAACCAGAGTGAACAGAAGCGTAAGAAATCATAGGTACCTTTGATTTGTTTCGACCGTCTCCATAATTTGTCCTTCAACAAATTTACTGCTTCCCCTAAAGACAAGAAATATACAATGTAAAAGCAATGAATTTCTAACGTATTGAGTTTCGTTGTCAGGTATAACATACCTTTCTGGAGAGAACTTTTTGGACGTTCTGGACAATGGCGCCGAGCTGTGTCAGCTGGCGGCTGTCATCCACGGCAAGGCGCGCGAGGCGCTCGACTCCGGACTCGTTGTGGGGGTGAGCGACTTCCTACTGGAAGTTATTTGATCTATGGTAGGAAACTGAGAATTATATCTGGTCACGTGACGAAGCACAGTAGTGACACTTTTACATAAGCACCGCCAAGTATTAATTAATACAAATGTAACATTTGGAAGGAAGTAATTCGGCCCTAGTGGTTTGGGCTGCTATAGCTTAGTTGGACAAAGCGACAGGACGGTATTCTGTAGTCGTGGGTTCAAGTCTCACTAGCAGCCGAATTCTTTCCTTCAAATATTTGAACTTAAATGTAACATGTACAAAGATTCGGGTAAAGTCTGCCGCATCATATATACGAGTAGGTACATGTATGTACGCCGTACGATGTGGCCCTTTCACTGCTTCCTCCGATTGATGGAAGCCACACATAGCTACAGGTATACTTATTTTGACAGCTGAAAGGGCTAGGTATGTATGAACTTAGGGGATTTTATTTTTATTTCTCCTTTGTATCTACAATCAGGAAGTAGATCATCTATGAAGGCGAGCTAGATTCTGGACAGCGTAGTTGTTAGATAACAAATTGCTCAAAGTCTACGTTTTAGTGCAGTAGTGCGCACAAGCTTAGAGTGTGACACTGCAACTGTTATCAACGGAAATATCCCAAAATTGTATAATATTTACAGAATAATCCTATGGTGTAAATATAAAAATACTGTTTAAGTAACAATATTGTTTGAAATTTTGACTGGCCGGTTGGCGCAGTTGGTAGCACTCTGCCTTCTGAGCCGCTGGTCCCGGGTTCGATTCCCGGACAGGTCAAACATTTGTGTGTATGAACATGTCTGTTTGACCTGTGTCTGGGTGTGTATATGTATATAAGTATATATTAAAGTATATATATCAGTCATCAGGTTACCATAGTACAGGCTCTGCCTAGTTTGGGACCTGAAGACCTTGTGTGAATGTTGTCCCATATTAAAAAAAAACTTTTGAGAGAAGCCTATCTGGTTAAGTAGATAAAGTTGTGCGTGCTAACCAGTTCATGGTGTGGTTCCAGCCGGTGCCCCAGATCCGCGGGCGCTGCTGGCAGCGCGCTGCCCGTCGCAGCTTCTTCTCCCGCGATAACACCGAGAACTTCCTTACCTTCTGTCGTGACCTGGGCGTCCATGAGAATTTGCTCTTCGAGAGCGATGATTTGGGTAAGAACACGAGCTTGTCCACTTCACAAAACCTCAAAATTATTTAACCTTTACATAGACAATATGTACTCACAAAATCGAGTCATAAATGAAGGTTTCCACATTTACCTATTTAAGCAGTAGAAGGGGTCGGGCGAGACGTCCTTATTTCTCCGAAGCTGTTCTCTGCAGTCTGGATAATGGTCTTTAGAAACCTACAATGGGGAAAAAATGAACTGAAGATCTACGGAGAAAAGCCATCTACGTTGTACAAACGATAGTATTCTGTTTTGTGCAAACCCAAGCAATCCGCAGGACATCCTACAACAAGTGACACCAACTATTGAATCTATGCACAACGAAGGTAATGACCAATTTAGTTAAAACAGATATTTAAATATATATGATGGACACAGTGTTATAGAAATAAAGTAGGTAGATATGTCAACGAGTAAATATATTTGGGCCAACTAACATCGCAACAGGAAATATATACGTAACGAGGATAGCTAACAGTTGGAAACGGTTTTAGTCGCAGAGTGAGGTATAGGACAGAGATATGGCCTTCAACGAAAAACAGGACAATATTTGACACATGTATACTTCCATCCTTATCTTATAGATGTCAAATATGGCCATTAACTGAGTAACAACTCAAATATATACAAATACATATTTCAAAATGGGATGGAAAGGAGCGTATGTGGAGTCAAAAGAAGAGACAAAATAAGATTAAAAACTATAAAGAGAATAACTCAATTTAAAAATATAAAAACCGTGTACCTGCAATGGAGATGGACAGGGAACGACATGTTAAGGGTATCAATAGAAAAATGGACGAGAGTAGTAACAGGATGGTACCCGCGCGGTAGCGACAGAAACAAACGTAGGAAAACTAAACGTTGACGAAGATGACATAAAAAATACTGCTGGTCCAGAACGAACACGCACTGCAAAGGAAAAAACAAAATGAAAACCCTTTGTCGAAGGACGAGATGTAAAAGAGAAACCGACTGTCGATACAAATAATTTAAATAGATAGGTGTACAAGTACATTTTCAGCCCGTATTAACTCACAACCAGGTACATTATTGTGCTTAAAACGTACTTATTTTTTAAGCAGTAGAAACATAAACATTTTCAAACTGAAACTCCTCTTCAAAAACCTCCTGTCACGTTTAGGTTTTTGTAATGGTTAGAAGTTTACGTTTGACCGCTGTCTCACCGACGGCGACGATGCGGTCTAAGGTGTGGCACGCAAACTTAGAAGGTACCTATTTACTCGCGACTTGAAAACTCCGAGGTTGTACCTGCCACCGGCTTCTACCGGGAAACATAAACTCAGGCAGTCAGTTCGAACTTTGAATGATAACCATGATTTATAATAGTTTTATGGTTTACTGCATTGACAACATGCTAGACGGAACTTACGTTCAAGTTATTTGAGGGAAAAAATTCGGCTGCCAGTGGGACTTCATATGGACTTGAACCCACGACGACTGGACGGTATTCGTACGAGTTTTTGGACGAGTTACTATAGCGCGGTATTCTGTAGTCGTGGGTTCCAGACTCACTAGCAGCTCATCTTTTTCCTTCAATTGATTTGAACGTATGATTTATAATGTACGTATTAAATATATTAATTAATTATGTACGCGCACCACAGCGCGTACATAATCTATGCACACCCAACAAGAGTCTACCTACAAGAGTCTACGACAGGGCATGGCGCGGGGAAAGGGGTGCGAAGCCGTCGCCCGCGCCATTAAAAACAATCAGTCAAAAACTAACGACCGCGCGCTGTGCACCCGTTCGATAAACGCGTGCGCGATCGACTCGCCTATCGCCAAAATAATCAAGTAAGTGCACGTACTTGTCCCGATTACTCAAAATCTATGTCTAGCCGGTGCTTAGACATAATTGGCGACCGTGACAGGACGTGCACTTACTTGATTATTTTGGCGATAGGCGAGTCGATCGCGCACGCGTTTATCGAACGGCTAATCACGAAGCGAGGTATTTGGATATGTGAAAATTGCTATCAAATGGTTCAAATTCATTAACAATTTAAATCATATTTCACATATCCAAATACCTCGCTTCGTGATGACTTCGGATATCAATATAGATGGCGCCACCACCGAAGCTCATACCTTTGTTGATGCCTCACAAGAAGCTATGGGAGCTTGTGTGTATTTGCGATCCTATGTACATAAAACCAATACAACAATCCGTTTACTATGTGCAAAAACTAAAGTGGCACCTCTTCGGACCTCAAAACAGGCCCTTACTATACCTCGTCTTGAGCTATGCTCAACTCTACTCGGAGCTCAACTCTGTTCAAAGGTTCTGGAGGCCCTACCATGTAAGATTACTGACAAGTATCTGTGGACCGACGCCACCGTGGTGCTTGGGTGGCTTAACACACAAAAAAAGGCTCTTCCCGCCTTTATTAGGAACAGAGTAAACAAAATACATGAACTTACCAAACAATTCTCAATTCCAATATGACCAAAAACATCCAATATTGCTAGATGCTAAGCATCATTTTACAAAACTGCTGATGAAGCACGAGCATCATCGCTTATTTCATGCAGGTCCTCAGTTAATGCTTTCTACGTTTCGTGAACGGTTCTGGCCACTCGGTGGTAGAAATTTAGCTCGTTCTATCACGAGACAATGTGTAATTTGTACCCGGTTTCGAGGTAAGACTATGCAGCCCATAATGGGCAACTTACCTAGTGAAAGAGTCAGTGTCAACTTTACGTTTGAAAATTGTGGAATGGACTTTGCCGGCCCATTTATGATTTCGTCAAAGAAGGGTCGCGGCAACCGTGTTACCAAGGCCTACTTATGCGTGGTGGTCTGTTTAGCAGTTAGGGCCATTCATTTAGATGTTCTCAGCGATCTCTCTAGTCAAAGCTTTATATTATGTCTACGTAGATTCGTTTCTCGCCGTGGAAAGCCAAATACGATCTATTGCGACAACGGGAAAACTTTCGTGGGAGCGAGAAATGAGCTAGGCAGGGTGATACGGTCCAGTCATCAAGCAGTGTCCGATTTCGCAGCCAACGAAGGCATTAAATTTGTTTTTAGTCCCGCGTACTCACCACATTTTAACGGACTTTCGGAAAGTGGCGTGAAGAGCGCTAAAAACTTGCTAAAACGCGTAGCTGGCAATGCCTCTTTAACCTTTGAAGAACTGACTACACTTTTCGCTCAAATCGAAGCTATTCTCAATTCCCGTCCACTATGCCCCCTCTCTTCTAATCCCACCGATTTAACTCCTCTTACCCCTGGTCACTTTCTAATCGGCCGCCCACTGATGTCGGTGCCATCGCTACCCGTCGTCACCACTAGACCTACCCGATATCAACAAATTGAGCAAATTCGACAAAACTTTTGGGAAAGATGGCGCCGAGAATTCATGGCTGAACTGCAAAACCGAACTAAATGGAGACAAGAAACACCTAATATTCAAGTCGGTGACATGGTGGTCATAAGGGAGGACAATCTAATGCCCCTTCATTGGCGTATGGGCAGAATAACAAAACGTATTACTGGAAAGGATGGAGTCTGTCGGGTGGCAGAAGTTCTCACCACAAAGGGAACAATTACGCGAGCCGTCAACAAATTGTGCCTGCTGCCGCATGGAACAGCGGGATCAACCCCAGCCTCGGAGGGCTCGGGGATCACCGCCGCATAAGTTTCTAATGAAGATTGGTGTTGACGGTAAAGACTGCCGTCAGCGCCCCGGAGGATGTACGCGCACCACAGCGCGTACATAATCTATGCACACCCAACAAGAGTCTACCTACAAGAGTCTACGACAGGGCATGGCGCGGGGAAAGGGGTGCGAAGCCGTCGCCCGCGCCATTAAAAACAATCAGTCAAAAACTAACGACCGCGCGCTGTGCACCCGTTCGATAAACGCGTGCGCGATCGACTCGCCTATCGCCAAAATAATCAAGTAAGTGCACGTACTTGTCCCGATTACTCAAAATCTATGTCTAGCCGGTGCTTAGACAAATTATTTGTATGTGAAAGCAATTTTGGAATAAAAAACTTGAGAGGTGTCAAAGGACACCCGGATGGAAAGAAGTTCCTTTCGAAAAATAGCAAAAAAAATTGTACATACACACACACACACACACACACCCTTATATGTATATATAGAGCGGACCGCTCCACTCTTGTGAGAGTTGCAGGATGCAACTATTGGGTGAAATGACTAAGAAACTGGCAAACCACATAATCGCAACCGCCTGTTTCAGTCCTCCACAACCAGCCCCGCCAAGTAATCCTGTGCTTGCTGGAGGTGGCGCGGCTCGCCACCAAGTTCGACGTAGAGCCTCCTGGCCTGGTGCAGCTGGAGAAGGAGATAGCGCTGGAGGAGCGCGACTCCGGGCTCGACTCCGCCATGTCCAGCGCGGGCTGGCAGTTCCGGGACATCTCACCGCCGCCCAAGCCCAAGCACGAGTGAGGACTTCATGTTTAATGTGTCTAGTAAAAGCAGTAATATCGTCTAATTACTGGACTTATAACACGTCACATAATATTGACTATCTAATATCATTGATCAAACTCGTTATATATACGATTAAATAGAGTAGATTCAGAAAAATAATCAAACGATAGATTTTATTGAAGCTATAAATATGTAAGAAGGTAATTAGTAGGTAAATACGTCGCCGTCATGGGGCTGCACTCCGGAGCGTGCGGGCCTCGGTGCTCTTGTATAGCTGGCTTCAAGCATTACATTGGTTTCAGATCCACAAATGGGCCCGTGACAACATCAGATCCAAATGAACGTAAGCAACTCTATTTTCTCTGTTATTTTCAAATTTCCTTACACAAATATTTACTAGAAACTAAAGTTCAGTTGTAAAGCTGAAACGTAGTTACTTACTGTGTTCAAGAAGGTTGTACTATGTCGTAGGTGAGGTCGCGGTTCCGGACAACGTGGACAACGAGAGCACCAAGTCTGAAGGCACGGTGGCCAGCACCGACTCCGACGTGCCTCTCAAACCCACCAATGAACTGGACAAGAGGGTGAGCACGTCCGTCAGCAATCCATCATTACATTGTCAGCCATATGAGTCGCCTCGTCGAGCGTACAAATCCTCTTCACCATCACCTTTGTCAGTATACGTACATTCTGTGAGATTGACCATAGACGAAGATAGTAAAAAAACTTACTCCGTCGATGGTTAAATTTATCTTGGGCAAGTTAGCGTACCAAAATTGTATCTAGAAACGAATTGCGAACGAGTGTCCCGGAGCATGAGTTGTATAAAACATAACTCGCCCACCCATTATCGCACGTACCTCTAATTTCAAATTATATATAATACAGTACTTAAATGTATACAAGTGTATTATGAATGGCTCCCAGAATATATAACCATTTACCTAAAAGCATTATTGACATTAAACTTACTCATATTTTTAAATATAGGTACGCTTAAATGCTTTCTTCTAAATAAATCATATTATATAGTATTAAGGAATATTTAGAAGATAAATTTTAGAGTTTTGAATTACTTAAGCTTTGATTATGATGTATATAATATAATAACGATTCTTATTTAATTACGCTAAGACATTATAACTGTGACTTTTTATTATTATTATTTTTTAATTTGTTTTGTTGTATTTTGTTTTAAGCAAGTACTACACATATAACATAAGGTGCACGCCGAAAGGCAGAAAATGGAGCTCTGTAGATAATTATTAATAATGTACATCAGTATTATTGTACCCATTTACGCACGGAATAAATGAATTGAATTGAATACATCTACACTATTAATTAATTGATATTATTAAGAGGAAATGGTTGTAACGGATAAACTCAAAAACTACTGGATAGATTTCAAAAAATTTTTACCATTAGAAGTCTAGGTACATTATACTTGAGTAACATAGGCTGTATGTATATATATATGTGTGTTAGGAAAGAAAAAAATTAACGTCGACAACGTCTTATAAATTGGTTTGCCGGGTGACACTTCAAGAAACTGCGTTACGCTCCGCTCACGTTATGCGCTCACAATGAGAGCGAGTGAGAGGCACGCGTCCCTTCCACTCGGCGGGTTAGCCCGCCTAAGAGCGAGAGAGACAGACATAGAAAGTGAAAGGCACTCAAAGTCGTTGTCACGTAAAACTTTCGCCCGTATACCGACTTTACAGGCAACCAATTTTTTTTGACAATTTTCGATTGGTGTCTGATTATTTCTGATAAAGTAATGTTAACGTTTCCTATACATGTTCCAGGTGCAGCTGGTGACGCGGCTGATGGAGCGCGGGTGCAGCTGCAGCTCCGGGAAGTGCTCCAAGCTGCTGAAGGTGAAGAAGGTCGGAGAGGGCCGATACAACATCGCGGGACGGAACGTTTTCATCAGGGTAAATATTTACTTATCATCATGACCCCATTACAAGCGTAGTGGACCATAATCGACCGCTCTGGCGAACGGAGGCTGGCGGGTACGGTAGCGGCCAGCCCAATGTCTTCAGGCCCTGAAGCCTCTGACTTGTCCTGCAATTGTCTTATCTGTTAAAAATCCTCTTGTTTAAAAAACTACAAGCGCTTTGTAAAATAAGAGCGGCGTTCAGCGGCTGCGAATTTCATCATTCTATTTTCCTCGAAAGATATTTATCTCGGAATGGGGGTGAACCCCCATAGTGTAGATCAGGACGATTATACTATCCAATTATAGGGCTAGTTACAGGTCACTGCGACCTTAACTACCGTCTACACAAGACGGGAGGCACAGACATCCCCCCTATCATGTGTCGGGGATGTATGAACACTGAACACTCTTCATGCCACCATTGAGTTCAAATACTATTACAATACATTGCATCCAGTTCTCCGTTGGCTGATCATTTTCTTCAATTTACATTTCGCCACAGAAAATGCACCCGGAATCATCAAATTCCTATATTTTGAAACGGAATCGAGCTGTGTAGAAGCAATTCCACTTTTGACATGTCTGTAGGTATAGGGTGGCATTATGCAAGTACGTAGTGTTTGGATGTCCCTTTGGTAGTTTTTCCCGCGCGTCCTAAATTTATTGCAATCTGCATGACATCTCTACTCGAAGTACATTGTGTTATCTTTTGGTATACAATCTACAACAGAAAAATACACAATAAAGTACATAACTCCATAAAGTTATATTGGCGTGATGACCGGGCAAAGTGAACACAGTATCCACTTCCCCGATCCCTATGCCCTAACGGGTACATTTTTGAGGTAATCCCAAATAATCCCTGCATAGTCATGTATTAAATCCTTCTCCTAACAAAAAACATGTCACAAATAACATTAAAGTTATAAACGAAACATTTTCCTCTGTAAATGTATATATTTCGCACAAAAATATACTTCATCCCTCACCGGCGCCGCCGCGCGACGCAAACGCGCGTCGATGTACTTGTCCCGCACTAAGCAGCAACAGGCGACTGTAGCTATGAAAATGCTGCTGCCGGCTAACGAACAATTTGGGATTAGTGGACTCTATTCACTACCCCCGGGGTATCTTCTTTGAAAGGGTTTCTCCTAAATCTCATTGTGTATTAATTATATTCCTTCCAGTTGCTGAAGGGTCGCCACATGATGGTCCGCGTGGGCGGCGGGTGGGACACGCTGGAGCACTTCCTTTCTCGGCATGAGCCGTGCCAGGTGCGCCTCGTCACCCACGGACCCGGATCTACCGGATCCGGTTCCGAGACGCGCACCGCAATCACCATCAGCAAGGCCTCTAGCCGCGACGACTTGCACGCCCCCTCGGGCACGGTTTCACCGGTAGACAGCAAAGCGTCCTCTGTCAGCGGAAAAGTCTCCCCGATCATAGCACCGGGGAAAACATCCCCAGTCGCACGCAGCGGCAAATCCAAGCCGAGGACGTCCAATCCGGTAATAAGTAGAACGGGTCTGAGTCTGCCGCTGCGTACCGACTCCACCGAGGGGAAGGTTGCCCCCCGAACTAGGAAGCAGTCCGCACCCAGCGCCAGCACCCCGAGCACTCCCACCGGTCGCGCCACCCGCACTCCCCCCGTACAGCATATGAACAGCTCGCCATTACTGCTCAACGCGCCTAAAAAATCACGGAGCATGAGCTTGGCTCCCAGCCATAAGGACCAGTCGTTCTGCGGCACGGACCGATTAAATCAGGCGAAAGGGCGCAGCGTTAGCGCCGCTGTGACTCCGACATCGCCTGCTCCTCGAAAGACTCGCAGCCAAAGCCTCGCGTTCGACGTTAACGAACCCAAAAAGATCGTCAACCGGAACGGCTTCACGAAAAAGACGAGGAGCATGAGCCTCGCGACTCCTATCGAGTTCAAACCTATGAACAATAAAAGCTCGTCAGTGACGTATTCCGGAGCCCTGACGCAGGCGGCTATAGAAGAGAGCATCCGCGCGTCTCTAGAGGCGTCCATCGCGGACCATGACGTCACCAAAAAGCCGTTTTTGCACATAAAAGCCAAATATAGAAGTCCACCCCCGCGGGAGGTTCCCCCCAGATAATGTCATTCCGTTAGTTTTTACACATTGATATTGTAGTTTTTTATGTATTATTTAGATCTTAGTGTTCTATTGTCGCGTACAGGTCTATTGGGCGCGAATTCAGCTAAACGTCTTCTGGAGTGTACACTGCCATATTTTTGCATCACATTTTTGCTCCACCCTAAAACCTGGTCGTTTTGAAAGAAATCTATAGATACTTTCCCGGAAACTAAAAATAATATGGCAAAAATGATCCCCTGCTTTGCATAACATTATAAAGTTAAATGAAATAAATAAAAATATTTTCATAGAAAAACATAATTCAAGTTTTTGCAACTAGCCTTTTCCATTGAATCACTCTATGGTTGATAGGTCTCAAGGAGACTGGCGCGGGCGGTATCGGCCGCGGCCGCCCGTCACGTCATTCGTCGACTCTACCCACATATCGATAGTTTAAGCAATTTCAATAATATTAAACATTTAATTCACATTCGTTCGCTCCGTGTACGCTCGAAACTAGTCATAATGAATATTAATTATATTTAATGGTGAAATAATTTAATTACCGTTTTTCAATTGCAATAATGTATTTAATTTCATAATTGAATTATTATAGTGTGTCCGAGTGATATTTTCATTACTTTGATAAGATAGTACTATTGTAGTATAAAACCATGCGTCATTTAGTAATAGTTACAAGTGGCCTCATACACAACCTCCACGGTACAAATCGTCGATAGGCACCCATACATATATTTTCATAATGATATTGAAGATATTAGATATTTTTGCACGACAGTAGATAGATATGTGACTATGACTATGTTATATCTACAGTATATGTCACTAGAATATGTGGATTTATAAGCTTATTTGCAATGTTTCGTAAGTAAAAAGGCTGTGTTTTCAACAACATTACATGCGAATGCTGTGACGTGGACGCACTTTAAGGATTGACTCAACACTACGTGACGATGCCAGCTTCCCGACACGATACTAAATATTACTTTTACATATTACACGAATTCGGTAATCTTTTTACTTATATAAATAGTTGTTCGTTCTTTATATAAGGGCAAACTTATATAAAAGTGAACACGATTTTATCACCTATATAATATGTATTTTAAATTATTATATTTTTATTTGCTATTCTGAGCCTTCGCTATCTTTTTCACTGCCTACATTATGATTTTCCGATGCTTTTTGACTTGAACTTATTCCCTTTTCAATATGATCGTTCCTTATATAATGTTTGCTTGCAGCTCTCACGAATGTAGCGTCACGTTATCGCACAGCGTGTATTTGTTTTCCTTAGCTGCACATTTGTGTTATCTCCTGGTTTTGTTTCATTAAGTTGTTCTTGATCAATTATTTCGACCATCGCAGTTGGCAAGTCTCTTGTATCCGCGAGTTACAACTGATTTAGCCTAGCCCTTAAATTCTTACATATGTTTTCGAAATCTTCTGCTTCTATTCCAAATTGGCTAACATTTTGATAATCAAAATTAGCTTTGTAGGAGTCGGTTTCGAGCAGCGAGATGCTAAATCGATCTTATCTCGTTTGAGCCAATCCTGGAGACAAGTATAAACGATCTTCCAAGCAAATATAATAACTTTTTGATATCATAATTGTAATGTAATAATAGTTATATAGAAGAATATAATAATTAGTACTAATATTTCATTGCTTGTAATTATAATGGTATTAAAATGTCCCTCGAGCTTAGCTTTTCTTTTATATTGATGATATGAATAATTATAATAATAACTTTTATATGCAATAAATCTGTTCTGTATTCTGATACACAATATCATACTTCCGATGTTTATCTACCTATATTGTGCCAACAGTTATTATGTGTATATCTATAAAAGTAAGTAGGTATGGTTGATAATAAAGTTTTTAATATTCAGTATTTCGTATTTTATTGCACCTGAAACAATAGATACGTACCCACGTAATAAGTATGTAGATAGAGAGCTTGTGATAGACGCAACATGAAAGGCAATGGGCAATTGTAAAGCCACGCCATACAGTTTGGAGTTTGGTATTAAGTATGTTCACAGTAATTCGGCCACCTCTTGGTGCACGAGTCATGGGAATACATGACCATACCATCGAACGTACAACCATACAACGACATATTATGTCGAACTTCATTTTCATACGATCATCTCGTAAGCAAACAAACTTAGCTTTGTTCTGTATAATATTGATTATTGTGGAGAGTTTACTACCGGCGAACGAATTGCCTTTCTTACATTTTCGGTTGGCTCACAGACTACGGCTTATATTGTTATCCTATCTTTTATACTATAATAACATAATGACGTAAAGAGAAAGGAGTCATCAAAGAATGATTAGCGACATACGGTCGACGGTATAAACTTTTTTCAGAGAGACGAGTTCGGATCTGAGCTCTCTGTAAAGTCTAATGTAATGTGGGGAATTCAACGGCACGTCTGGATCCTCCTGACTTATTACGATACTTCATGCCTTACAATATGCCTTAGAATTTCATAAAGTATATCTAGGTTCGTCAATGTTAGGCATCCTTCCAAATTCTAAATCTCGTTCTTCACAAATCATGTAAGTAGGTATGTACTGGCCATCGGGTGATATAGTTTTTTTATTACCTAAAGAACATTGTGTACATTATCTGTTTATATCATAAGTATATTGTAAGAAGAGAGCGTTGGAGTGTAGTAGGGACAATAAGCTCTTTCCTCAAACTGATCATCCATTCATCCATTTGTTACTCCCTACAAACTCTTCGCTAGTGGCTCCAAGTAGCCGTAATGTACGCGGCGGCCACACTCCGGGCAACCATGATCACCATTGGGCTAAACCTAGCGAAGGGGACTACGAAGTCTCGTAGTTAACAGGGAGATCCCCCATAAAGTACATAAAGTCTGCTTGGTCCTGTTATAGGCGCGCTCTACCTTCCGCCTATCAGGATGATGTAGCAAGGTATCGCGAAACACCTCAAAGGGCGTTTTCCAGGATCCACTAAGTGGTTTACGGCCTATCGCTGCATCCCAACCTCTGCCAATCGTACCGGCTATCCGGTCCATTGGACAACAGAGTTAAGGACAAGAGAGTGGCCTTGCACCTGCGCAACCGCTTGGCCACTATAAATATGTTCACGCGCAGATGACCCTACCCTGTTATTTTCCGGATTTGAGCATTTAGAGTCTTACGGCGATAGGGTGGTGGCGGTGGGGTTTAGGTATTGATGTGCCGAGGCCTTAGTTAGCACCCTGCACGTAAGCGACCAGAAGAGAGTGGTCGCTCTCTGGGCCAATTGAGACGGAGCCCTGGGTTCGGCAGCACGACTGGTGACAAAGCAGCCCTATTAAGGAATACTCTGCTTTCCTCTGCATGGAGGAGGGGCCTAGAAAAGGTGGCCTAAAAATAGTCCGTTTCACATATAAACTAGGTGCCAAGCCGCGGGCACCTAGACATCAACAAACGCGGTCGAAAGAAACTAGAAAAACTGATCAAATCCAAACAACTTTGCTTAGCTACATGGAATGTTAGAACATTGTTAGACAATGACCAAAATTTATGCCCGGAGAGAAAAACTGCTCTCATAGCAAGAGAGTTGGCCCGTTACAGAGTTGATATAGCTGCAATCAGTGAAACCCATTTGAGTGACAGTGGAGAACTTTGTGAGGAACTAGGCGGGTTTACATTCTTTTGGATTGGGCGTCCTGTTGGTGAAAGGGCGGGTAACGGCGTGGGCTTTGCTATCAGAAATAGCTTAGCTAGAAAACTGGGTGACTTACCTCATGGAATTAATGACCGTCTTATGACTCTGCGCCTCCCAGTATCTGACAAGCGGTACGTCCACCTCATAAGTGCCTATGCTCCTACTCTTCCATCACCAGATGAGGATAAAGAAGAGTTTTATCAACACCTACGTCAGATTCTTGTAGGCATACCAACACAGGACAAAATCATTGTGCTGGGAGATTTCAATGCTCGTGTTGGGACCGCGCATGATACCTGGGATGGCGTCATCGGCAAACATGGAGTAGGAAAATGTAATGAGAATGGCCTCAGACTATTATCTCTTTGCGCTGAATTTGACCTTAGCATTACAAATACCTTTTTCCGACAAGCTGATAAATATAAATGCTCGTGGATGCACCCAAGATCAAGACAATGGCACCTTTTAGACTACGTCATTGTCCGTCATAAAGATATACGTGACGTGCTTATAACAAGAGCGATGCGTGGAGCGCTAGGCTGGACTGACCATCGTCTCATCAGGTCAAAGGTAAACCTAGTGCTTAAAGCACCGCGGCGGGAACCTCACAAAATACCACCAAAACTTGCTTTCTCCACACTTGTCACTACACCAGAGTTGGGCGCGGAGTTGGACGCTAAGTTTGCTGCAAGTGCTGTGAGATCTGTGTTCTCTACCACCGATGACAATTGGAAATCATTCGCCAAACATCTTTATGAATGTGCCTTCGAGACCTTAGGGAAACCGAAAAAGAAAAATCAAGACTGGTTTGACGCGTCGGATAAGGAAATTAAGCTGCTGGTTGAAACACATAGACACGAGCTTAACTCAAATACAACAGGATCTCACAAGATAAGGGAAGCTCAAAAGAAGCTAAAATCTAAGCTACGCGAACTGAAAGATAGTTGGTGGAATGAGAAAGCTACTGAAATGCAGTTGTATGCGGATACTCATCAAACTGGCAAGTTTTTTGAAGGCATACAAGCCATTTTTGGACCACGAGCTAGAAAAACGGCTCCAATGTATACTAAAGATAGGCAGCATCGAGTTACAAATAAAAACGATGTATTAAAGCGATGGGCTGAGCATTTTAGCGACGTCCTTAACCCCGATGTGCTTAATGTTGACTTGTCTTATGTCGATAGTTCGCTTGCTCAATTGCCGGTTTGTCAAAGACTTAACAATCCGCCTACTTTTGAAGAATTTGTTCAAGCTGTTAAGAGGCTCAAAAACTCAAAGGCACCAGGCATGGACCAAATTCCCGCTGAAGTATATAAATACAGTGGCATGACTATTATAAACAAGCTTTACCATCTTGTCATAGAAGTCTGGGAGAGTGAAGCCGTTCCAGAGGGCTGGAGAGATGCAGTGATTTGTAAACTATACAAAGAAAAAGGAGACTCATCCGATTGTAGTTCTTACCGTGGTATATCGCTTCTCTCCAGTGCTGGTAAAATTCTTGCGCAAATTATTACTAATCGACTTAGCAAGCTGGCCGAGACTGTCTTGCCAGAGACCCAATGCGGTTTTCGTCCTAACAGAGGAACTATCGATGCTATAACTGTCATAAAGCAGATTCAGGAAAAAAGCCTAGAACATCAAAGGCCTCTTTACCTATGCTTTGTTGACCTCGAGAAGGCATTTGATAGAGTGCCGCGGGAAGCCCTTTGGAGTGTTCTTGAAAAGTTAGGTTGTACAAAGAAATTCGTGAACCTTATACGTCAATTTCACATTGGCATGAAAGCGCAGGTTCAGCATGAAAACGAACTCTCTGAACAAATCCTGATCACGAGTGGAGTTAAACAAGGCTGTGTCATGGCACCCACACTTTTTGCCTTATACTTTTCAGCTGTAATGAGAGACGCGCTGCAGTGTTGTAGCGACAAAATCCAGCTAAAAGTTCGAACAGACAAGGGCGTGTTTAACATCTCAAGATTTAGAGCGTACTCCAAAGTGCACATGGTCTCTGTGTTGGAGATACTTTACGCAGATGATGTGTGCCTTATGTCCGATAGTATGGCAAGTCTCCAAAGATATGTTGACGCACTTCACCAATCATGTGAACGTTTTGGTCTTATTATCAGCGCTTCCAAGACTCAAGTGCTAAAGCAGCCACCAAGAGGCTGCGAAGCTGACAAATCGCCGCTGACTCTAAATGGAAAACAATTGGCAGAAGTATCGCATTTTAAGTATCTAGGAAGTAACATCAAGCATGATAACAACTTAACTTTGGAGATATCATCCCGAATCGCTCAAGCCGCTGCTAATTTTGGACGACTTAATAATCGCGTCTGGAAATCCCATGACTTGAAATTGTTGACAAAACTTAATGTATATACGGCGATAATTCTGCCGGTTCTTTTGTACGGTGCAGAGTCATGGTGCATCTACAAGCCAGAGATAAGAAAACTAGACACTTTTCATCTCAGGTGTTTAAGATCTATTATGAAAATAAAGTGGCAAGACCGCATACTAAACACTGAGGTCCTTCGCCGTTCTAAAATATATGGTATAGAAGCCTTAATAATACAACAACAGCTCAGGTGGTGTGGACACGTCCTTCGCATGGATGACAACCGCTTGCCTAAAGCAGTGTTGTACTCTGAAATGGCAGAGGGCAAACGAAGGCACGGTGGTCAATATCTGCGTTATAAGGACGTATTGAAACGAAATTTGGCTGGTTGCTCTATTGACCCCGACTGTTGGGAACAGCTTGCTTTGAATAGGGCATCTTGGCGCTCTACCATCTTTAAAAGCGTTAAGATATTTGAAAATAATCGTCTAAATACTCTGGATCACAAGCGACTAATGCGTAAAGAGAGACCGAGCACATCTTACACATACACCTATAACACATCAGGTCAGCTATATTGCAAAACATGTGATCGGATATTTAAAACTAAATTTGGTCTGGCCAGCCACATCAGGGCTCATGCTCGAAAGTAACAGATTTTACGGGTCGCCGTCATCGAAATCGATGAGGAGGACTATATATTGTAAGAAGTTACAATGTGAAGTACTTAAGTGACCCAAATAAGGCCTACCTTATTTTTATCTCGACTTAATTAGTAGAGTTTTTAAGAAAAATGCACTTTTTTTTTATTGGGAATAGGCAGGCGTTTGACCACTATCTCACCTGATGTGAAGTGATGATGCGGTCTATGATGGAGCACGCCACCACTCAAGTTTCGAAAGTTTGATCTTCATTTATTAAGCTTTAAAATAACAAACTGAAACGATAAAAATAGAACACACTTCTATGAATCAAAATGTCACAAAAGTCCTCGAGGCCTTATTGGGAAACCTACGCCGTAATAGAAAGAAAGAAAGAAAGAAATGTATTCACAACAATGTGCAACATTAAATTAACGTAACTACATAATAAATACTTACAATTCATATAAGTACATAAAGAATGAAAAAATATTATAGAAAAATACGTTAATTTAATACTGCCTTAGTCGTAAAATAGACCCATCTCAGCAAATGCTGGTATTTAACCAGCGCTCATCTTCCGATGGTTCCAGCGTACGGCGTCACAGAAGCATACATATTTAAAACTTATATCGCAAGGCCGTAATAACCAACTAAAAATGAAATAACAACTATTTAATATAACAGTGACAATTATAAAACAGAAACGGCTGAATAGTAAAAAAAAACATCATGTTTCTTTTTCCATGATGCGTGCGACGAAAAACAAAGATTTTAGGATTTGACAATAATTTTTAAATGAACATGAAAGTGCGGCCTAATAATGCCTATGTTTTATTTTGATAGGCAATATTCGGACCTATTGTAAGAAAACAGTTTATTTCAGCAAACAAGTTGAAGATATGGCGTATAAATGCTTACGTAGGGGTTACTATAAAAAATAAATAGCATTATGCGTGTGAAAATATTGAAGTAATCGCATCGTTAACTGCACATTTTTTATAAAAAAGCGTGCAATGGTCGTCCCGACGTTCATTGTACTTGTGTGAGTTAGTTTGAAGCGATGATAGCTCAGCGAGAGGAGCGTCGCCTGTTAAACTGACGGACACTGGTTTGATCCCCAACAACAGCTTGACCTTCCGGTGAAAGTAACACCGTTATCAAATTCCCAACATGGTGGTGGGTACTTTCGAATACCCGCCTGTCTATCTATCACCCTTAAGTTTGAAAACTGTCCCCAACACACATGGTGTGTTCAGGCAGAGCAGTCCTTGAGAGCCAGTGAGCATTCTAGATCTAGCGTGATAACATCTTCGACCATGTCGTCACTGACCAGGAAGTGAGATAGTGGTCAAACGCTAGATCTATACAGTATAAAAAAAAGTTACACTATTACCCACACCACTGCAAACTTTGGCGGTAATTTGAATTAGCCAAGCGGGATATTTGAAAGATAGGCCTTCTTGTGGCATAGGCCTTATTTGGGTCACTTACTTAAAATTATAAGCGTGTTGCAGTAACAGTACTGGTTAGGTTCAATTACAACCATACAGCAAACTCAGAGGTTGTTAAAAGTAGGTATCGGGTTTTAGCTGTAATCCGGCATAGTCTTCATTCATGACTCGCCTACTATTTTATCGTAACTGTATAGGTAGAAAAGGAAAAAGGTGGCAGTTCGTTTTTCTGATAGTAAGGTGGCAGTTCATTCTCCTGATAGTAAACATCACTTACAAATCACAGCACTGTGCCAAATAGGGCAGTACCAAGTGATTTATTTTTCTGCAGTGTTCACCAAACCAGAGTACAGCTAGCGGTTGAGGATGAAGTACCAGGCTTCCAAGGAGATACTGCAACACCAGTGTGTTAGAAATCTGAGTGTATTAGTTCATGAAATTGGAGGATGCGTCCTTCAAAACAATTCTAACGACAGCATCTGAAATACAAACTAGTGGTTAAAACTAGATACGCAATCGTGGCACTACATTATACTCTTGGCAAATTCACATCATATAGCTACAGTTTTAGTATCATTAGATTAAGGTGAAAACATTGTAGACTATTGAATTGCCTCGCACGCCTGATATGTATCATACATTAGATATGTTGATATAATAGTGCTACGTATACCAAGTGTGGGACCGTTTTGAATTCAGAATTCAGGCATTAGAGCGTTCGCATCTAGCGTAAAAAAAAATTTACCAAAAAATAGAACCGACTTTAACACTCAAAAGGGTGAAATAACTTGTTGAAGTCGATACCATGATAGTTCACAAAAGTAACTATCATCACAATATTGTGCTCATTCACACTTTTGAGTGTTGAAGTCGGTTCTATTTGATGGTACACATTTTTTTTTCACCCTTTTCTACTCACGGGATCAATTGTCATTGTGTATGTTCACCGATGTCTTCACATGACAACTTCAATGTCATCCAGGTATACTACACTTTTCAGTTATTGCAGTGCAACTCAAAAACCTCTAGACCGCTTTTGATTAAATTTAAACGAGACTACATGGGAAGTATACTCTATCAAACAAAAAAAATCATCAAAATCGGTTCATAAACGATGAAGTTATCCGCGAACACACATAATATCGGTCGGAGTAACCTCCTCTTTTGAAGTCCGTTAAAAATGATCGGTGAGCCGTCAACGACGGACGGCACCCGCCTAGATCGTTCTTAATTATTCATTTTAACATTCGTAACAGATTATAATGGAGATGACGACTCGGGTAAGGAGTCGTAAACTGCATACCCAATTAACATAAGGCAAAATACCAAGTCCATTTAAATACAATAGTGTCATAAATATTTCCTAACGGCTTCGTTACCATGTCCACTGTCCAGTGTCGCAAGTCTTCGGCGGGGCGCGTGGTGCCCTTGCCGGTTCCGGTGCGAGCCTCCGTGACGCCCAACAAGAGGAGATACACCTACTACAACAAGATGTACAAGCCCATGTGCTACACGCTGCCCAAACCTCTCAAAGTATCGTTGGTCTAAACGTACACGGTTTTTGTCATTCTAGCTAGACGGATTTAGAAATTAAATTTGCACAGCTAGTCAGATGATCAGATTGATTTTGCGACTTACTGACAAAATAGACCAAGATTCGATTCAAAACTAAGGCGGTTGTTATCCCATAGGTATGTTTGTGTTTTTAGAGCAATGGCAATCTGTTCAAAGCGTTCTAAATCCTCAGGCCGATTACCGACCCGAGCAAGCCTAGAGGCGCTGCGCCTGATAAAAAAACTTCCTATCCGAGTTCCTCTTGAATTCGGTTTCAAATTTGACTCCATAATTTAGTCTTCGCATTCGATTTGACGGTAGCGAGAAGTATCACATATCAATGATAATAATTTTCTAAGGTGGTGCTTCCTCCAAAGAATAATGTAATTATCGGTTCTCCTAACTTTGCAAAGACTAACTTAGGTACGAAACGAATGCCTCACCGGAAGATTCTTGCATGTGACTAGTGCTCTCCAAAGAGAAAAATATAAAAATATCAGAAATATTCTGGGAGACGCGCCTTCCTCAAAGCGAAGAGTGCTGGCCGTAACCCAACTCGCTCGTCAACGCGGGTTGCCATATAGGCTACGGGCAGCCAAAAAAGCAGCCGACTTACCGCGCCCTCCGAAGCGGAGCGCTATGTTCAAATGGCACTAGCGATCTTCCGTCCAAAGTAGGACCGAGAAGTACCTACGCTGCTTCGTATCGGTATTAAGATCTCGTACGCCAACTCCTCTACGAGCGGCTCCAAGTCACGCGTAACGACAAATGCGCTAGAAATGTTTCTTACACCAAAAGAAAGGAAATTAAAGTCTAAAAACTAATAAAATATCGTTCATTTTTCAATAATATTTTTCGAGGTCACGTGTGAAGTACATAATATTTGTATTATTTTAAATCAACACGCAACAGGACTTTTCCCGCCCTCTGCGTGTAAACAACCGCGAGTCTGTGATGTAATCGGCATCTGTTGTGCGGCCTTTAATCCTACTAATATTAAAAAGGCGAAAGTTTGTGTGTATGTTTGTTACAGCGTGAAGAATCGCGATTTCGATGAATTTTGGTATGTAAATACTGCAAGTCACGGAATAGGCTACACCTAGTACGAGTACGACCGCAGGGCGCAGCTAGTAGGTTTATACATAGTCGAGTCAGCTTACTGTGTATAGTCGGCGTGCGAGCTCCGTGGAATCATAAGGAATGTTGACGTAATGAGCTAGAGTTGGGAGTTAGTCGATATCGCTTTGTCGATAGTACACATCCTAAGCCTCCGCGCGACTAAATTAAGAAATAATTCTGTGGGAGTATTATATATACCTACTTATAATAAAAAAAATGAACGTAATATCCAATTAATTACTATGACAATCAGAATAATCAGTATCATGTGAACATTAACGTATGTAGGTACTATCGTCACTCTCCTCAAGTAGGTATTTCAGTAATAAATGAGTCCACCAATGCTCCATTAAGCCAGCTCCAGCGCTCCTTTGGCCAGTTACCTGCTCTAATGCTAACACATGTCTATCATATCCACAACAATCTTCTTTCATGACTTGGGTGATAGCATTTCCGTATTATATAACATACCTTTGAGTATACAGCTGAGTAACATACAGTCGCCGTCTCAATAACCGCACCTCTCCGATAAAAACTTCCAGGGATCAAGGCAAAACCTGGCCCCCCCGTTTTAAGTTAGATTAAGTACCTACTGGTTTGAACTAAAGCAGCAAAATTTTAAAAAAACTGAATACTAGATTAGGGTTTCTAAACAAACTTATATAATACCATAATTAATATATTTATATACCTCATTAGGTTAATACTAAATAATTAAAATAAGTATAAAATCAATAATAGGAATGAAGAAATAAATGCTAAGTTTAATTCATTGTCCCATCATCACACTTCTGGGTACACATAGTTACATAGTTTATGAGAGGATCTTTGTCACAAATTCTATAATTTTACAATCTCGTATTCTTACAACATTGATTCGATAAGATGCATCTCATTCTCTCTTCTCACCTTTTCTCATGCCAAGGGGAGTCGGCACAGTATATGTTCTTCCACATTAGTCGTGTGCCCCTATTGTCCGTCAGCTTTCACCGATGCTTCCGACAAAGTTAACAGAAGTAATAATTTAGTTAGCTATACATTCAAACAAATACATCAAACATGTAGAAAGCAAATAATCATTAGATTTTTTTTCTGAAATATGCACGGATGTATTAAGTTTAGCTAATAAGAGGCAGCATACTTAAGAAAATAATGTAAATGAGATTACAATAAACTCTACATACAATAACCATGTTCGTTTTATTTGTATAAAATTAAACACTAAAAGGCGTTATGGTAAAATTGTATACAAACTAGCCACTGCACGCTACGAAAGCTCGTCCGCATTGAACTACAATAAAGCCCGGTTTCCGAACGTAAACAACACAGAATAATGTGATATCATACACAACAATTTGGATACATCGGGATAAAAGCTATCAGCAGGTGACTCAGCGTGAGTGAACAATAATTAATCAACTGTAACGATTGCCTCATTACAGTAATGATATACTTTGGATTCCTCATGTTTCATTTGATACAATTTTACCATAACCATACAAACAGGCGTCTAATGATAATTTCAATACGTATATACTGGTAATATCTTACATTTAACAGAATAAATAATTTATTTGGCCGATTTAACTTAAATACTACAATATCTTATAACCCTTATGTTGGCTAATCAGAAAGCTGATTTTACAGCGAATATAATTACATTATAAATAATGTATTCAAACGCTACATAGTCGTTTTGTGCTAATCAATGTGGAGAAGCGTTTCTACATCGGCCGCTCCGCTCTCCTCCGACACACATATTGCACTGCACGTTATGTAAGTACACGATTACTTATTTCGGCGGCTTTAATTGTCCGCGGCAGGCAAGTTGTTAATGAAAAATATAATACCGACCCCATACCCGTGGGACAATAGTATGATAACAACTTCTATCAGAACTTCAAAACAGGTTTGCGTTATTTTTATTCAATCTGTAATATATTCTGTGACATTACGCAAACTAGTTTGTAACGTTTATAGAAAACTCCCAGTGGACCCCTGCTGGTGCTGGTGCTGGGGCACGATATCTCAAAACGGGCTTGTTGGCCAACAAGATGCAACGTTCGCTTTAATTAATAATTGATCTTAATTTATGAAACTCAAGGACGACAGTGTGTATCAATTCACAAATAGCGGAACTAATATATTTCCTCGCCTTAGGTATCGCATCGCCAGGCCGGCTAGTGTAACAAGCGGCGCACACGTCCATATTGACAGATCTGTGTTCCCACGTGTACACAGCACACAATTTTACAAGGTTTTTCTCGTCATCAAAAGATTGATAACTACAATTTATTTATTTAATTTAGTTCGTAACACTGGCTGATATGGAATCTTTAATTCACGTAAAACATTCAAATGTTTTATCTCTAAGCTTCATAGAGAATCGAAAGGCTTTCAAAATACACATTTAAAAACAGTTTGGTCACACAGACATATAGCCTTTTCAGTATGGTGATATGAAAGCACTTTTAATAAATCTATCTTAGAGAAATTAGTGATAATTCATAATAAAAGCTTCCAAACGCATAAATTCATTCTATTTTTGATTCAAATTTATATCCTAAACATCTAGTTAAAACTTGCAAAAGCAAATTACAATATTATAAAATGTATAACATCAGCCATTCCATTAAAAGTTAAAATCGACAAAATTCTATTCGAGTGATTCGATCCTACACCACTCACACTCGACACAGTATCTTACTCAAGGCAAAGCGAAGCAAAGGCGTGGCCCTAGCTCTAATAAATACGAGAATAATAAATACTATCTATGACACAGTCTCATTTATACTTTTGAAATTATATGTAGGCTTCTTTTGAAGGTGTTCTCACTAGATGTACATATAATGGGTGCCTTCATATCAGCATAGCTTCACACGGATACAACGCGTCGATGGTGCTGCACGCACCCACTTCCGATACATGGTGAGCCATATTAATGAAACCAGAGGAAATTCCGACCGAGAGCTAAGGTGAGTGTTGCAACTGAATTATTATCGTAGCTCGACTTTCGATTAGCTAATGATGTGTACAAAACTATTGTTTATTAATCAGCTGAGCTCCACCCACTCAGTTGGTTGCTGCTTGTACTCAATACTGGCGCTATATGTTTTGGAACCGTTTCTTTGAACTAGTCATAAGTGATGTTCATGAGTAAATGTCTGAGCTCAATATAAAGATGAATTTGGGTTTCTCGGTCCACAACCTGCTAAGCCTTAATACTGTCGCATTTGTGATGCTCAGCTCAATATTTGGGTTGTATTGCAAAGTAGGTGTTCATGAAAGCCATTTAGGCTAGGGAACCGGCACTATTCCCTATTTTAATGTCTTGGGATCAGTATCAGTATCTTCTATATCAACGATATTTTCTACTTCAAACGAAAACTATTGATTTTTTTACTTACAATTTTTTTACAAGCAGTTTAAGTGAAATTATACATTTAATTGCCGATATAAACCATGTTGGTGTAATATTAGGTTAGAATGTCCTTTTAAATAGAACCCCAAGCCCACCTCGACAATCACTCCATTAAAACCGATCTTCATCAACTGTTTGACATTAGACGCTGTTCCATATCTTCAGAAGCATTTGATTGTTTTCTAACTCTCTCAAAAATGGCTAAATGACAATAAGACCACAAACTGTCAAACGCTTCTCTTAGCAGCCGTCTGACCTTAGCAAAGATTGCAACATAAAAAACTAAGAAGTCAGTTAAAAAAACGAGGTTACTCTCGATTCTTAATCTTTGGAGTGAAGGAAATCGTTAATAGATAAGTGATTGAACACTGCAGTCGTAGTTTAGACCCGTTACATGGTACATTGCGCGCTGTTAAGGGAATGTTACTTCTTCTTGCTCTTGCCCATGGTCAACGTGTGGTGCGACTGGGTGGTTTGTTGCTTGCGTCTGTTGAACTCGATGGTGTCATCTTCTATCTTCTTGCGGAGCTCTTCGAGACGCTTCTTCTCGTCTGTGTGATCTTTCTTCAGCTTATCGAATTTCGCATGTAGCTGAAATTAACACAAAAGAGTAAGAGAAGTATTTAAACTAGCTCGATTAAAGTATAAAATGGCAAAGCTGGATCTCAGTAAATGATAGGTAGCTAAGTAGCTGCTTAATTCGGTAATTCGTAATAGTGGTAATGTACTTTATATGTAAAATGTACATTTTAGATAAGGAGTTTCTAGAAATCGATTGTTCGAGGCAAAAAAAGAAGATATCACTTGATTAAAACAAGTTAAGCGACAAGTTTATTTTAGTGGTGATTGTTATGGAAAGACAACTTATATGTAATCCTATTATTTGTATTTCCATAAAGACAAGTTTCAACGGAGATGACATCTCAGGGTTCAGTCTCCAGTAGTGTTTTCTAAGAACATATTTCGAATACTATCATAGAAATTAACATGAAGAAATGAATGATATTTTTATGAGTTTCCGGCTGCATTATGACAAGTACCTCTTCGCGGAAGTCAATAAAGTGAAATAGACATTTTTTAATTCAGGTATTATATTGCATTGCTTTCGTTTTAATATATTTCCAATTCAATCAAAAATCATTACTGGATTGAATTGAAGCTGGCCAAAGGGGGGGTCAGTGCAACAATGCACTATCCCCGACTCGATAAATTATATACTATTATACACCAGCAACTTATATCAGTGATTGTTATTTAGGACCGATGGCGCTGAAACACCCTCGCAAGTAGTGTAAGATATTAAGGAAAATATAAGAACTCCATAAAGAGCGCTACTGTCGCTTATTTGGACAAGCAATGGAATAATATTCGATAGTAGTAGTTTCAAATACTATTAGCAGCTTTAGCAATTATTTTTTTACAATTCTATCGACGAAATAAATAACTGATATGTAGTTGAACCAAGGAAGAGAAACGGCATGTAACCACTTTCAAACCATATTTGTGGAGATAAAATCACTTTCTCTTGTCACAGATCACTGAGGATCCAATAATACGTATTATGGTTGTTATTGTATTACATACCTCTTTCTCAGAGTCCTTCAGTTCAGCTTCCTTCTCCTTGACCCGTTGTATGAACATCTGTCTCATCTCATCTTCCTTCTGCTGCAACTCGGCGAGGTGGGCGCTTCGCTTCGCTTCAAACGTCTGCTGGAACGATACCTGTCGATACACACAAACAATACTTCATAAATATATATTTAGGAGGAGTTTATCGATAGATGATGATGAAGAGTTTAGAGTTGTGCATGTCGGCCATCAAGCAGATCAACATTATAACTGTTACAATACGACCTTCGACCACATCGTCCCAAACCATCAAGTGATAATGATCAAACGCCACACCCTCAAATAGTAATAATAATAAAACTAGTCAACTTTGTAATTATACCTTTTAACCTCACGGCGAGTTTATTGTTGCTTGAAAACGTGACAAAAACTCTCTTTAGCTACCCAAAGATGGAAAACGAATTCCTTTACCATTTTTAGAACGCGGCTAATCAATATTTGCCCATAACTAAGTACCACTATGATGTTATTCAAAATGTGTGATAGCTACGAAGAGCGATGTAAGCGGCACCACTTTCTACCGCTTCAAACACGACGTAAAATTGCAGACTTATATACTATTTAAAAATTCTACGTTCACAAGTTGATAGTGCGGAATTACTCGGCAAAATCTGTCTTTGAACTCCAACTTTCAACTCGCGTCATACTCCTGTCTTAGCTGTACCCCCGCGAACACTAAGTACAAACAAAATACTTTCTTCTGCAGAACCCCCGCTGTGATATACGAATTCCTCAAATGCAACAAGGAAATTGATATCTTCACCGGAAGCTTGCGTTCGATTGGTCGCAGCTTTATCATCCGATTTTTTTAGTTTCTAAGTAATGTACACTTCACCTACTAATTGTATCTCGGTCAATAGTCAAATGAATGTTAAAATTGTAATTATTCAAAAAATTTCAAATGCTTAAAGGGATTGTTAAAATTATTTTTTTTCATCTTAAAAGAGGGATAAAATACTGTATTTTTATGTTTAGTTTTCCTACTTTAAGTTTAAAGGCGAAAACTTGTAATTGGCCCGGTCAAACCTAAGTTGTATGTAAATAGATTTAATTATTAGGCTGTAAGTTTTCCTATGAAAATAAAATAAACTAAATAAAATAAAATAGAACAAACATGTGCATTCTTGAACACCTGAGCACAATATGGTATGAAATGATGAATTCCAAAACGTTCAATTGTAACTTATTTATTGGCACATGTATAATATCCATAATAAAGCCGTCAAGCTGGAATACCATTTATGAACCAATTGGACATGGAGACATTAATCTTGTAACAATCGGACAGCCTGAACAGCTACTATTGCTTTTCATTATTAGTAAAACAAATGCAAGCAATGCAGAAGCTCGTTCCTGCACTCTGGGTTGTTAGTTCCAGGCATTTTAGAGCGCTTTACCTGAATAGAGGTGTGATGAACTGGTGAAATATCTGCAGGATCAATTAGGATCTGAATCTACCGTCGAACGTACGACCTACATATCGAGGATATCGAGGATACTCATAGCATTGGAATTTGTATATTCATAATACTCAGGCGTTCTCAAATCTAGTTATTATGATTATGCAAGAGTGCACATGCTCAATTACTCACTAATAGAGCGACGATCCTCTCGGGGGAATCATTGATTTAACGAATTTTTCCATGGAGATTGGGCTCTTAATAATTGACACGACTGCGATTAGCCGGCACGGCTTTATGAAGTATCACTTCGTTACGGTTCTCATCCGCTGTACAAACACGAATCGCCGAGAATAGAGATGAACTTCATTCGATGAGATTCGTTGGATGAAAGCACTAGCGACGATTGAGACGAAGGGACATTTCACTGAGGGTAAATTTCGCCGGTAAGGCCGCCGCACATAAAATACTGGCATTAGGTAACTCATCCTCCAAATACGTCGATCGAAGCACGTATGTATCGGATATACGGATACGTTATCACTATGTTGATTTACCGCACCAACTCGGGTCTTTAAGAGTAGCGTAGGGTAGGGTGGAGTAGAGTGCGGTGAGAGGCGGTGCGGTGCGGCGGGGTGGGTTGGGGTGGGGTGGGCACTGACCGGCTTGTTGTCGCGGTCGACGTCGGTGAAGCCCATCTGGTGCAGGCGGCGGCGGCGGTACAGCTCGTAGTGGCGCGCGTGCGTCTGCTCGCGCAGGTCCTCCATGTTGGTGCGCACCAACATCTCGCGCAGCTTCACGAAGTCGCAGTGCCCCTCGTTCTCGACTGTCAATCAAATAAACACGTTAACAAAATTGTCATGCATATTTTTTAAACATTATCAGACGAACTTATGCAAAATGAAATGGATTCAATCGTGTAGATTTTATTTATTTTGTTCGGAGGATTCGAACGCTTTTCGTTAAACGCGGGTTCGGGTAGACCGCGGTTCTGATATGTTGTCGATCCTATAGCTATATTGACGCTCCATAAGAGGAAGTCTATATTATAGGCGGCAGCTCGACCCACATCATGCACGGCGCGAGCGAACGGGCGAATAGCGCATAATGTGACCCCCATGCATTGATTATGAATGACCTCTGACGCGTTAATGGTTAGTAGAAAGGTACAACCGGGACTCCAGATTAAAACTGAAGTGTTACTCCAATAGCAAAGATCGTATGCAAAAACACAGAAATATTCGGCGGCAAAAGATGCAGGAACACCTCTTCTACCGCATCTTTTGTCGCGCTGTGTTGCTTCGCATAATGTGTGCGGCTTAAGGTCTTCAGTGAGTTTGCAGTCCTTGTCAAGTCTGATAGCTGTATGCTGCAATACACCTAGACAATAAAGCTGATCGTAGGAGCGGTACTCCACGTAGCCCCAGATCTAACAGCCTTTGTCTTCAGGCATTGTGGTATTTTGGGCGAGAAGCATCCACGGAGTTTACCTAGTTTTAGTCCTATGTCCAGCTGTGGACGTCCTATGGCTGAGATGATGACCTAGTTTTTAATACGAATTCCTGATAAGAAAACCAGGTTAGTCTAGAATCCACTCAGGTCTTGAGACAAAATTAAGACCAAGATCGGGAATTATCTTTATTACCTTTACTGGGGCCCAGAATATTTTTTAACAAGACTCAGATAAAAGATTTACATATTTATAACCAGTGAAAACAAACCTTTGTTATGTATTTAAATCAATGTGCGTAGGATGTAGGTTACCTAGTCACTTTAAAATAGTAAAGTAAGTACTACAATAGAACTGGATGGAGATGTGGTAAATCAATAATTAAGATTACTCTTGACATTGGACGGTGTATTACAAAATATAGTCAGTTATGTTCTAGATTCCACCTGGTCCTCCTGACAGGATTTCACGTGGACTTCTAATAATCTATTAAAGTTATCTAGACAAGACCTACACCTGATGGTAGGTCTCATCACAGGCCACTGCAACCTCAACTATCACTTACACAAAATTGGGTGCTACCGATAGTCCTCTGTGCAGAGGCGGTACGGTTAGAATAAGATCATATGAGAGAAAATGATATATCTTTGTACAAAACAATAGACACATATAACATAGCAAATAATGAGATTAGCTCACCTTGCACAGTGCCCCACGGGTACTGGCGGGCTCGCACCGTCTTGTTGCCGATCTTGACGAAGTCCGTGCTACCCACGACTGCGAAGGGAATGTGGGAGTTCATCGATCCATTCACCTCAGATACCGACTCGTCATCTACTGGGAACGAGTAGATCTCTACACCGTTCGATTGAAGCTCTTGCATTATTTTCGACTGTGGAAAGAATAAAAGAAAATTAATGACATGCGTAATATATTTGTGCAAGAAAGGTCAATAGACAGTCAATAAGCACCTCTTCTATGCTTCTCGAGGAGATGAATAAAGTAGTCATTTTATTACCGTATAAACTATTCAAAGACCTAAATATCACTCTTTTGTTACTAGTAGTTACTAATGATAAGCGTCATTATCAGGATTTTATTTAAGTAACAACAATTTGAGTCTGAAAAGTAATTTTCCAGTGTTTACCACGTGAGTCCTAGTCGGTTTGTTACATTACAAGTAACAACAAGTTAAAACGTTGAACTGTTAGTCAACAGGGCACAAAGAACCGATACCTGATAGGATCTTCCTTGAAGAGATACCAAAGACTGGGAAGCACAGCATAGGTGTGTATATTGGAATTCGTTCACTGACGTGATAAATGACGCCCGACGTATATAAATGCAGGCCAATTTCAACTGGGGCTGGTAAATGTCGATGTGCAGTAGACATTCTAAGGCTGAAACGGTGATGATAACCTCGCAAAAGCCATTATGTACACTATGTACTATGAAATCTGTCATGGCTGGTGGGATGTCGAGAATTACAATCTTATTATAACATCCATGAAATTTTTATAATTAGCTGATCAATATTCTCGACTGGGCAGCGTTAAACTTCTTCTATATGTATATATGGAATACATATGTGCTTACCTTGAACTTCTGCAATTCAGTTTTCGAGATGGTGTCAGCTTTTGCAATGATGGGAATGATGTTCACTTTTGTGTCCAGTTTCTTCATGCACACGAGGTCGATAGATTTCAGACCATGACCTGAAATTGAAGTATAGAGGCGCGATTAAGGCATATATACACTATATATTGGATTATGTAACGAAGCATCTGTGGACATAGTTGTGAAACACTTTGGAAGCCACTCAAAATATAAGGTGTGGTTCCAATTTAAGCCGCACATCCAGCGCGAATGTGTTCAAACAATACATCTAGAAATATATATATACTTTGTGCTGGATTATCAGCATCTTTTAACCTCGCTGTTGCAAAAAAATATCCAAGGATTTTTTATCAAAAGTTTATTGAACCCGCGGCTCTGCTCGTTTTAATATAACGATTAAGAAGAATCCCTCCTTTCCCACTTCTCTCCCTCCCAAACATCTATCTATCTATTTATGTCTCCAGGGTTTCAACTAACTTATGAAAATCATAAAAATTGTTTCAGTTGTGAAAGGTTAACAAACAATCTCACTTATACATCCTAATAGTAATATTATAAGAGCTACAGTATGTTTCGAGTTTTGAAAGAAGAAAAAGAACGGGGTGAATTTTGCATGAAATTTCTTAAGAACCCATAATAAAGCGAGTTGCTGAATCAAGTTATAAATAGTACTGGCAGATGTTGGTTGAATCAACGGGACACAGCACGAATCATGGTACATTATATGTGTATATCCACCTTATCTAATGGTAATGCTGTGTAACTTGGTATCAGATAACATTACTAGGACATAATGAACTCACTATTACTTACTAGAACTTGATTATTTATTAGAAATACGAGTCATAGTTCCAGCATTTAAATTAAATTGACTAGTGAACAAAGACTTTTCCCGCGGATCTCCGAAACGTCTGCTGGCAACCTGGCTGGTCGTCTGTGCACCTGGCATGCCAGAGTTACTTTATTATGCTTGGAAACTATACAATATGTTGGGTAATTGTCATGTAAAAGCCAACTATATATAAAAATATAAATATACATATATACAAACATTGTATAAAAAAGTATTGTCTGGCGAATTGGAGTTACAGAGTAACATTTAGGTGATTATATATCAGAGTTTTATGGTTTATTGCATTAACAACATGCTAGGCGGAACTTACGTTCAAATTATTTGAAGGAAAAAACTCGGCTACTATATGGCTGTATTGGCTGCTATAGCTTAGTTGGACAAATAATATATAATTTTAATAACATAAAGTGTGATATTTTTCCCTTTTTTGCATGATTCCGAATTTCCAGCCAGTATGTGGTCTCCAATCGAGAACCTTTCGACTCCAACCGCTCAGATCTTCGACATACGTGCCCTGCTCACTGCCGATTGAACTTACTAATCCGCTGGGCTATGTCAGTGACATTCGTTCTTCTTCCATGGATCTCCTCTTTTCCGATTCAATATAATACTGTTGTATGTATTGCTTCCGGGCTGTTTGGCCGTGGTCTATGTGAAACTTGTGTTCCAGACGTTTCTTCGATCACTGCGGTCGACATCTTCAGTGGTTCAGGTCCGAGCGGCGACACGAGCGTTAAACTCTTCTTCGCGGCGTCTTCTCTGTCTGTGTGTCGACCACGGCCAACAGCCAACAGCCCGGAAGCAATACATACAACATGCAACGCCGGCCGTGAAAGCCTCAGAGTTTACAATATAATACTATTAATTACCATTCGTACGTATAAGAAACCCCGAGCATAGCTCTAATTACTATCTCGTTGTGCGGCCGATAAATTCAGTAACTATGATCAAACTAAATATCATATCGGTAAGTGTAAACTCGCAGGGGCAATGAGCAATGGCCTCGCCAGCCGCCCGCCGGCAGCTGGGTCTCGATGTATGAGCTCTCAACAGACCCACACCGTGTTCGGGTCATTTCTATTCACTGCTACTTATTAGCAGTACTAGGCGAACCGCGACCGCGTCCTCGAGCGCCCCGTAGTCTTCTTGAAAAAAACCACCGAATGTGGTTGAAACAATAGTCGGAACCCTCCGGCTTACTACGTGAGTAATTCCCGTGTTTTATACATTCATGATGTACTTATTAGCTGTTTATCATAAATCTGTCACAAAGCACATTTATTATAGTTATATATATCCAGTAGCTGTCCTTAAGTGTCAACCGACATTCTCACATTATACCTAGGTGCAATGTCACTCTCCATACTCCATATCATAGCTGATCATCGAGTCTGGTATTCAAAAACTGGGCGATAGGTACAATTTTGATTGAAAGATCTTGTCAATTTGTCACACTATTATTTATATATCCGGCTTTAATCATGATAATATGTAGTAGAAATTGTAGACTTCGCCTGATCGTGTGACATTTCACATCATCAGGAGAAATCACAATTCAATCGATCCAATCGATTCAAGTTCAATCAGAATCCTATCGCTGATCACATAAAGCGCACGAGTCAAGTGCATGTTTGTCAACATAATGAGCATGACACATGTCCGACGCATGCGCAAACAGACAAGTGTAGAGTCGGGCGTATTTGTTTAAGTGTCGCGCGTCTGTAACCGGGACGCGCGACGACGCGAAGTATGCTCAAACAATGGTTAGCAAACTTGCTCGCAGCATATCCTGCTACAACAGAGTTTATAGTTACTACATAAAACTATTTAGCGTATAGTTGGGACCCATGCACATTGCACACCACTCCTAGTCCACGAAAAAAAACCTTGTGCGAAATAGATCGACAATAATTTTGTGTTGTTATCAATGTTCCTTGTGCACTATTTAATAGTATAACTTTTTTTTTAACCCTTGTTTCAGGTTACTCTCCTTTATTTAGACCCGCACTGATTCGTTATCTATCTTGTAAAACGAAGTTACTTGTGGTGAAAACAATATTCGCATATTTTAGCGTGGCCGATGGCCTGAAGTATTAAAGAAAATAAATAATATGATATATATGTATTATCCGGCTTAACTCACGTTTATATTCTAAGTATTTCGACCTAGATTTCGGACGTATATTCCATGCCCATAATGAGAACAAAAAAAAATGTATGACCATAGGACTTCCACAGCTGAACATATGCCTCCCCATTGTACATTCATAGTACATAAATAAAATAAACATACATATAATGAGATCGGTACTTCCATGAGAAATGCAACTGAACTATGCTTAGACGCTTCTTTGTACCCATTTAGAAACAAATGACAATCAATATGATTGTATCCAGATTTGGCTAAGGAAATCAGGATTCCGTTATTCTCTGCGGGCTTGTTACACTAACTACTAGGGCGCCACGCGCGTTTCGATTACAATGGCGCGCTTTGCATATAAATGAGGGCGTGAAGTCAAGGACGCGCTTTCACACTCCTGCGAGGTCCTGCTGCCCTGCTCCAAATACCAGTGAAAGTAAAGTTTATTATAACCTAGACTATTTTTTTTTAATATGAGAGCAAAATTTTATTCAAATCAGTATACACCGTAGTTCTTATGCATATACTATTAATAAAAAATGTTTAGAAATAGATGCTTAGATAGGTAGGTGACTAAATGGGTTTTATGGCATACGCCTTCATTAAAATAAAACACTAATAACTAATTACAATACTGCAGCTACTACAATAACATTTGAGCAATCCACTAACTATTGGTAGCCCAGATGGAATAGAAGATGGCCCAGAGGATTGGTAGAGGTTGGATGAAAGGAGATTTACGAAACAGATTATGATACAAGCGTGAATAGGAGTCTGTTATTGTCGACCTAGGCAAACTTAACTACGACCATATCAAATTACCCACAACCGCCGCAGTCAATGCCATTAGAACGCGCACGGAAGTGGAAGAAGTAGAAGAAGTGAAAGAAGTATGTCAGCATCGTAACATGTGAAAAGATGTAGACTCAGCCTACCCCAATGAGAAAAAGAGGTTGCCTGTATATACTTTCTTCTGTCACAGTCTCAGCTGTTTATTTAGGCAGTGCTGCACACTAATAAATGCATATTATATATAAAAAGTATATATAAAATATTGTTTACAATACTGAATAATAATATTTAAACATTATTATTGGTGGCTATCAATGAGATTGCTATCAATGAACACTTTTATTGACAATTTTAAAGGCTATTAATCAAAATATATGTGAGTAAAAAACTTGGTATTGAAGGAATATCAATGCATATATCAATCTAAGAGGAGATTTTCAAGTACCCGCCTGGCTAGCTACCACCCTCAAATTTCAAAACTGTCACCAAACACATAGTGTGTTCAGGCAGCAGTCCTTGAGAGCCAGTGAGTATTCTAGGTCTAGCGTGATAACATCTTCGACCACATCGTCACTGACCATCAAGTGAGATAGTGGTCAAACCCTAGATCTATACAGCAGAAAAAAAAGGAAATTAGCACAACATATTTTGAACAAAATACTATAAATAAATTACATAAATATGCTTTATTTTCTAACAACTTACTTCAAATGGAAAATTAAAAAGCTTTATACATGAGAACTGTATTCCTATTTCCCACCTGCAATACATAAAAATAGTATTTCCAAGTAAACTACTTACTCCAGCGATCATAACTCTTATTATATCAGAGCTAGTTTCTAGCAATGAAAAGTGAAATTTGCAATAAATCAATTAAAGGTACTTACCTGTTGGGCAGATGAAGTATAAGCAAACATGCAGCCTGCTATCATGGTAGGTGGGCAGCGACCGCTTAATCTTGAGCTCCTCTTGAAGATAAGCCTCAAACTGGGCATCTATGTAGTCCACCACAGCCTTAAAACTGTCTTCTTTGTTCACCTGGTCTCCGTATCCCACTGTGTCGCAGATCGTTAACTGGGTAATGGAGACAAAATTTAAAATGTGATGTGTGTGTTATAATTAATATTAGTAATCCTTTAATCTACGCTTCGTGGAGATCTTTTGTCTCAATAAGTCTGTCAATACTCGAGTTTGCGAGTCAAACCTAAGCTAGCCTAGAATTTTTTTAATTTACAGATATGATTTGAGTATTTTTATTGTATATTATTTATTTCATCACAATTATTTCAAACCAACTTTCAGTATGAATCTGAATAGCTGTGTATGGATAATGACAGACACTGAAAAAGGCACTTTAATGTAGAGAATAATTTGCTTGACCCTTGCAATTATTGTAAAATAATGTTTTGTATTTCTTAGTTTGTGGTGGATGAAGGGTTAATGAGTGTAGCTTGTGTCTGAGCACAAGAAAAGCCATAGTAGAAGTACAAAGGTCCAATAAATGGTTTTCCCTGTTACAGGAGACAACAACATGAACACTATGGAAGGAGAATATAAGGATCAGATAAGGACACCTCATCAATAGGTTTTTTTTTTTATTGGGAATGGGCAAATTTTTTGACCACTATCTCACCTGATGTTAAGTGATGATGCAGTCTAAGACTCACTCGTGACTTGAAGATACCCAGGTTGTACGTTTGCAGAAATACAGATTTAGGCAATGAATTCCATTCATTAGCTGTACACACTATGAATGTGAAAGCAAAATGCTATGTGTTACAACATCTACCATGTATGGATGTCGCAATGGCATCTATCTGGTCGTCCTTGGATGGCATATGATCTAAAGCTGCAGTTGAAACCCATGGAACACGATCAGAAATCAGGTTACTGATCACTGACCCACAATGACTATTGTATAATGTAATATATATTTAATTTATAATTTAAACTCTTTTTTATATGGCACTCTTTTAAAAATATTTAGAAACAATAAAGAGGAAATAAACAAAATCACAAATCAACAAAAAAAATCCAGTAATCATGTTCTAATTAAAATCTACTAAAACAGACTTCTTGAAAAACTACTGTATGTGAAATGAGTGACAGGTAAGGGCTGGATGTCACTTCCTATATTATTATTCTACTTCACATCCTACATAGCTAACTTATTCATTATGAATAATTTGACTTGCAAGGCATCAAATAGAACAACACACATATAAAATTGGATCTCACACCCAGTGGGATGATGTAGGCTGAATCATATAAATGAAACAAGAAACATCTTACCTTCAATCTAACATTGCTCTCCTGTAACTCATAAGTGTGAGCCTTTAGCTTTACAGTGGGTAGGTTATGTGGGCTCGGCACTGATTCAAAGTTGGTGTTGAACAGGGAGTCCATGAGTGTTGACTTACCCAAGCCAGTCTCACCTACAAACATGTTAAATAGCTTCAATTTCATTACTTAATCTTAAGTACTATGTATATAGGCATTAGCTATGTAAGGGTAGTAACACAAAAATCCATTATGTTAGCTGCTTTTCAGTCAGGGTACAGTGTAAGTAGTTAGCAACTAAGTGCTCTCATTACCCAAGGTGAGCTGATGAACGAAGTTCCTACCGAATGATTCATAGGTTCCACACTTACCAATACAGAGGATGTTGAAAACGAAACCATTCTGCACGCTTTTGTTCACTAACTGGTCGGGAAGGCTGTCGAAACCAACGTGACCCGAGAGCTTCAGTGTGCGCATCGCGGCTTCTATCTAAAAACACAAACCCAACACTGAATCACAAATGCATAACGATTGAAAATTAATAAGAACGCCTAAAGGAAGAGGCCATAAGTAATGTTTATTGTTTATATACCGGCACCGGTGTATATAGAATGCTTTATTCACGACATACATCGTATCGACAGTCATCCTAAATAAAACAATAGGGAAATCTATTCCAACAATGAGAACAACGCCCTATGGGGATGATAAACAGATTTAGTAGGCGAGTTTATGAAACAAAATTATGATAACATTTTGTACAATTCGTAAAACTAGTAATTGGCTACAATTAAAAAGTAAACACACATCATTTAATTATAATCTTCAATTTAAAACTCACTTTTAGTGGTTCAACGTCTATCGCCGCCATGTTTACTTTCAGACTGCTATGGCTGTGTGTCTGGTCTGGTGTCACTGTCGTGTAATCTCCTTGCTGTTGTGTGTGCTGTGTGACCATAGAGAAATATCGTTGACTGACTAATCAGTGTTAACGAACGTTAGGTAGTGATATCGGTAGAGTTGATCTCAAAGTTTGCAATTTGGACTCAAAATATAGAGATGATACATAAACGATAATCATCATCATCTCAACCGTATAACATCTACTGCTAGACGTATGCCTCCACCATCTCTTTTTTAGGTTTACCATTACTCGCCACGCTTGGCAGGCGGGTTAGTGATCCCTCACATTTAAAAGTGAAAACTTCTTTGAGATGGGTACAGAACACTTAGGTACAATTGAAATGTTAAAAGTAAATCGTAAAAATTTGTTATTTCATTTCATTTTTAGTAAAACGTTATTTTATTTAAAGCTTGTGATCCTCAGCCACGCTTGGCAGGCGGGTTAGTGATCCCTCACATTTAAAAGTGAAAACTTCTTTGAGATGGGTACAGAACACTTAGGTACAATTGAAATGTTAAAAGTAAATCGTAAAAATTTGCTATTTCATTTCATTTTTAGTAAAACGTTTTTTTTTTAAAGCTTGTGATATCAGTAACAGAATCCATTGGTTCAAAAAAACATCCTGTATACACGCACGGCGTATATAACCTAATATATATACAGAAAGAATATCAATGTGATCAGTGTGATTTTAAATCAATTTCACTGTTTTGTAAAATTGTAGTATTTTTTTTACACCCACGCTTATCTAAATATATTGTGTAGACATTTAGCACCTCACTGGTAGAAAGATCTAAGTTAATAAAAAAGTAAAAGCAGCATTATTATAAAAAAGACATTGGTGATTCAGTGATTCGCTTATTCAACTAAACTAAACTAAAATTTAAGAAAACTAAATCAATTCTTATTTGGTTACGATTAAGTCTAAATTAGTATGAGACTTATCAATGACACCACTAAAATTATATATATTTATTATATTTGTGGGTAGTTTTAGCGAAATTAAATCGCCACTTATATGGTGCCTACTAAAACTACCCGCAATTGGCCAGCAATGGAATAAAACTCATCTTATATTAGTGAAAGTGTTGTATGGAGTTACACAAATTTGAATTAGAGCGTAAAATTATAATACGAATTATTTCAATTTGAAGAATTTTTGTGAATTTTAGCTAGTTCGTGTCATTAACAGAATTGGGGCCAATGTTAGGGGATATTATTAAATTATTCGTGCTAAATCCTAGACAACGTCATCACTTAACATCAGGTGAGACAGCTGTCAAACGCAAACTTGTAAACAGTAAAAAAATGCTCTCATACATTTAGTTCAAACAAAATAAATAGCACTCCAAAATTAATTAATATATTAGTGAAGGACTTAACTGAGAACTGTAAACTCGATAAAAAATTCGCAGATTCTTCATGTTTTTTTAAAAGTCGTCAATAATTCATAGCTTGTCGGTAATTTGGTAGGATAGAGCTCATACCAGTAGAAATGCCGAAAACTGGGTGGGTTTGAGAGCCCTATGTCCTAATAGAAAGAGAAAAACATATCACAGTCATGAAGTGTTGCCAACAAATACAAACTCTGAAGTCTAGTGGATGGTAGAATTTTTTTAAAAATAAAGTAGATTTTACAAAAATATTATGTAGTAATATTTAGGCAATTCTCTATCAGTACGGTTATGACCTTAAGACTTGGGCCTATATGCGCTAACCAAATTATCCTAGATTTCAAAACTAAAATAAAAAAACGGGGTCATCGAGAATAATTAGATCTGTTAGGTTCACGTAGTCTGACTGGCATGATAAAATATTGAGCGACTAAAATAATGCTCCAACGATTTGCGTAAGCCCTGCATTATCATCATCTTCATCATCATCTCAAAATCTGCTTGAATAAGCCAAAAATACAAGTAAAGAAGGAAAGAAGAAAGAAAGAAAATATATACATATTCCGATCAATGGACAACATTAAACAAATATATTTTAATTTACAAGAGATAAAATACAACAATGAAAATACAATACATACAATGAAATTAGACTCAGCATACAGGAGGGTCACACCTAGCATTGATTTTCAGTCAACACTAATTTCTGACATTATGAAAGGACTATTGACTTGTCCTCAGTTTGTAGCATAATGCAAGTAAAAGTTAAGACAAAACACTTTAAAAACAAAGTTTACATATAAAATAATTAAATTTAAAAAAACACACTTTAGTGAAAAATGTAAAATAAAAATTTAACTAAATTGGCAGACTGGTAAGTCAACTTTAAAAGAGTTAAACGAGTAAAAAAAACACAGTAATAGTGTATAGATAGTCTTAGCAAATTAATTATTGTGCTGCTTATGCTCCACCTAGATCTACTGATGATGAATATATTAAAACAATTGTTGTGTTGGAAAATGTGGTTACAAAGTATTCTAAATTAGATAAGCTTAGTGATATCAGGTGATTTTAACTTAAACTCTTGCAGTCAAAATTTTACTTTATAATTTAACTCTATGGTTAGCTATTGCAATAATTTCAGCAATATTTTACAATTGTGAAGAGTTATAGCGAAACGCTTTATTTGGTATTAAGCAATCTGAGCAATGAGTGGGTCGAGCCAAGCGGTGATGTCGAAGCCTGAAGTCATTGTAGATTTCGACCATCCACCATTGTCTACATACGTAAAGCTCGACTGTGAATTAAACACGAGGGTGCATGCGGTGCCAACTTACAGTAAAAACCTATTTTGAAACCTGATTGCGATTACTTACCCGATGAGTGAAACTTTCGTAAAGCGGATATTAATTTGTTCTATGCCAATATTACAAATGCGAATTGGGATCATGTATATTTATCTTATAGTGTTGACATAGCAGTAATAAACATATTTTATAGTATTTTAAGAGCATGCATACATGGTTGTGTTTCTATCAAATGTCCATGGAATTTGAATTCACTGCATCATTAGTAAAATTAAAACAAAATACTAACATTTAAAAAGTTCAGAGAGCGCTAGAAGGAATTCAATGGGATGATGTTTATATATTTTGGGCATCGGGTTTAAGAAGTGATAGATATAGCTTACAGTTAGCCGAACAGATACCAATATAAGGAATAATCCCAGACAGTTTTGCCAATTTTTAAAGGATCAGCACTCAAGTAGGGAATCCAGTAAAGAATTTGATCATGATATAAAAAATCTTGCTGGTACGGATGCTGCGAATTCCTTTGCTAGTTACCTTAATTCGGTATTTTAAATAATGATCCCAATTTGTCAAATATTGAAGCTGAGAGTATGATGGCTACATCCATGTGCTCATTTCGCGTTACTGGAGATAGTGTAAGCTTAAGCGTTTTTATTTATGAAGCTTGAAGGTTAAAGCCACACTCCTCCACAGGCTCTGACGGTATCCCTCCTTAGTAGTCAAATATTGCATAATTATATTTAATCAGCCACTGCTACACATCTTTAACTTGGTCTGAGGTTCAGCTACTTACCCATCTTAGTGGAAAATCTTTGGAGTTACCCCTATTCCCGAGAATGGTTCCAAATCTAAAGTTGAAAATTTAAGGCCTATAGCCGTTCTCAAAGCATTTGGCAAGTTATTTGAATCAAGTCTGAATCAATGTATCATTTTACAGATACTTATGCAACTAACTGACGCTCAACATGATTTTAGAGCAAACAGATCTACAGCCACTAACTAGTCGAATTAACTTTGTGAATTATACTATACCTAACAGATATGGATGGCAAAAATCAAGTCGGCGTGGCCTTTTCGATTTCATAAAGGCATTTGATCGTGTCCACCGTGAGGTCTTACTAAGAAAACTTTCTTCCTTTGGATGTGAACCAAGGTTACTGAACTTTTTCTCCAGCTAATTTTCGAACAGGATTCTGTATGTGCAGCTTTCGGGTTATCGTTCAAATGCGCATGTGACTTCCTCAGGTACGAGTCAGGGTACTACACTCAGTCCCACTGTTTCTAATAATGATCAATGATTAGCCTTAGTTCAAAGTTAGAATATATTATTAGGTCCAGGATTTTTAAACGTCAAATAATATTTTATTAGTAGATATTCAATCATTAATATTGGCAACATAATATGGTGACTTCTCTCAAATTAATACAGTACTTCTCTATGGTGACTTCGTAGAAGTTGAGCATTCGAATTTCAAAGCATCTTTTTCTCTTAAATAATGTCTTTTATCAAAGTATGCTTATAATATACTATACTATATATATAATATACTTAATGTTTTTTATAGCCAACTAGCTGCGCCTTGCAGTTTCACGCGCGTGATGATGATGATGATGATGAAAGTAGCCTATGACACTCACAAATAACGTGGCTCTCTATTGGTAAAAAAATTGGTTGAGTAGATCAAGAAATTACCGCCTACAACCTCACAAACTTTATTTATCTTATTATAATATTTGTAGTTATCTCTTGAAGATAAAAATAAATAAATGTATAATATAGCTTAAATGTTTCTCCTGTAAGCTTTTTTATTCTTTTTCAAACTGGGTACAGTTAGTACCTAGTTTGAGTTTAAAAAAAGACCTTATATCTTTATTTCAAATGTTAAAACTTACTATTAAACTTAAACTTATTCAAGTATTGACGCTCATTCAATACATTTTACAAAATATACAGGGTGGGCAAAGTTGATATATTTATTTCTTTAAATAAATCTCTTAAAGTTTCGCGGAGACATTTATTACAAAGCTCTAACAGCCCCCTTATGCAATACATTTATAAACAGGTACTACATCAGCAGCTGATCCCCACAACAATAATGGATATGACACGATGATGTGAAAATATGCAAAATAGACTAGCCGAGCCGTAATGACATATCTGTTATTTCTGTTATTGTTCTAACAGAAATGCAACAGCACTTAGTCATCCAGAGAAGGCATTTAAATGAGGCCCCATTCTAATGACGGGTTGATAAGAATAACAAGAAGATTGTCGCCTTGTCAGTATTAAACTTAACTCCATCTAGCATAACATTGCTCCCTTAACTGATTTATTGGCATGTATAAACAACTTCAATGGACTGGACTTATCGTCTGATGATGCATTAAATATTTGATGTGGTAAATGATCTTTGATTTCTTGATTTAATGATCCTTCTTATACTTCTTTGGAGTGTATCATCTCACGTACTAACGCAAGTTTTCGCTTTCGGTCGGATTCTATTGTAATGATTTGGGACACAAAGATAATATCAGTGCCCAATATTCTCAAATAATGAAACCTACTTTTAAACGTATAACTAAAACTGTTTTATGTAGTGATGGTTACAATGATTTAATTTTGTTAATTTTTGGTAGGTTTTATTACAGTAGTAGGTGCAGTCGATTCTGTTAGAGTTTTTCAATGGCAATGGCAACACTACCTTAAAGCAAAATGGCAGATTGCGACTTCGGTGTGTTATCATGTGAGGCGAGAATATAATGTTTTCTTGAATTCCATGATCGTGAGTGGATTATTAATTTGTGAAATAGTGAATTGTGCCGAAATTAACAATGACGGACATAAAATCACCGCCGTATAGTGACATCAAAAGACCTGAAGAAGTGGTGAGGATGACTACGAACGATAGTCTGAAATTTGCAGTTCTTATCGGGCTGATTGAAGTGGGACAGGTAACCAACAAGGAGTTGGTGAACACCGTCTTACACTTGGTAAGTCTTTACCTAACAATACTGCACAGACTTAACTTTTAGGTATCTAATTGGAATCGTCTTAGAAAGGCTATTGGACCACCATTGGGTTGTAGTTTTCTATTATAATCGTTATCAAAACGTGTTTTTTATATTTAGATTGTAATTAATTAAGTTAATGTGATCATTGCGTAGTAGCGTGCATATTAAGCTTGAAGCAGAGTATTCTATTTTCATTGTTTTTATCGATCGCGTTGTGAACGTGCGACGCGCGGCCACCAGCGCCCGGTGCTCGCGCTGTTTGTTTTGATGGTGTAATAGGTATTGCTTGCTCGCTCATACACGATCGCTAACAACAAAGCCCAAAATACTGGTAGCTTATAATTTTTATTTTCGGTGTATGAGTTGCTGCCTACTTGAAAAACTCAAATTTGGAACGTCGAGAGATGATGTATGCCTACTGCTTTCAAACTCGCAAAATTAAATATTTAGTAACGATTGATGCGTGAAATGACGTAAGTTTACCTTGGCCAGGTAGGTAACCTACCATAGATAAGTAAGTACCTACCTACTTAGTGTTATTGTTTCAAAATTTGGTTTTATTTATTGTTCATTTATGCTAGGTGTGTAGGTACCTACTTGTACCTACCTACCTACTTCTACATACATTTTTCATGCAGTTTAGTTTAATGTTACACCTAGCTATGCTTTCTTGTATGCGATTGATCTTGTTTTGTCACATCAAGTCATATAAGTACCTACGATCAGTCACGAACCGGTGATGACGCAGTATGCATTTTTTTTCGTCACTCCACTCGCCTCAGGATACGACAGTAGCATACATAACAGTCGTGATCGCCGTGAAAGGTCAGATCGTAACTCTGACCGCCGCAACGTCGCAACACAGTGTATCTTTTACAGATACACTCTGTCCGATGTCCTTACGGCTGCCTTAGTGCCGGTCCTGGGTAGCTCAGTCCTTATTTTGCTAAGGGCTTCACACGGTGACTTACCAATATTTATCGGCTTATTCAACATCGCACCAATGGATCAACTGTTCGCGAATTCCAGCTGAAACTAAAATTAATCAGATACCTATCAGAGTTTCGGCGCTTGTATGTAGTGTAGGGACACGTTATTCCCACAACTAATGGGGCTGTAGCAGGATGACATGTGTCTACTAGCCATTCTTCATGAACTGACATACCCATCGATACCTAAACTATGGCGCGGCCATCGGCAAGTGCGACGCGAAGTTCGCGTTGCTCTAAGTGCTCTGTTGACTCAACCTCAGAAATTTGATTCCATATTTTCTCTACAAAAGTCGCAAATATCCTATATCTATACATATACCTAAATAATTATCCTAATAAATAGGGATGTATACGATGTTGACCTCAGATTAACATGTCCGCTACCGGAAACATTTGATTTCTCGGAGAGACAATTTTAATCATATATCATATATCGTATCATATTCAGACCCCCGCACTAGGATTCCCTGTATCGCGGAAGGCGACCGTCAAATCCGTTAAGTACCTGGTCAATTGATTTGACCAGGTACATACCTACTTGATAAAATTCTTGTTGTCCCGTAATCAGTGTGTTTCAAAACGAAGACATCTTTTAATTTTCATTTAGATGAGCGATGCTCCGCCGCGTCCTACTTGATCGCCTTAAGAGGATTACATTTTTTTCTACCTTTGAATATTGTCCGATTTCGGTAACACGTCTTGATTTTTCCAGTTTCTTAAAATCATTTTAAAGTTATAAGCATGGCAACCAGTCAATTTTTGCGCTGACACTGGTTATTTAAAGTCAATATTTTTCGTAAACCATCGTTGTTATCTGGCTAGGACTCTACTTACTAGACTCTGCTTCTACTTTACCGGAAATTAGTCCGATCAGTTTCGAACTGATTGGCAGTTGTGTGTACCAGTGAGCTATGATCGTGGCAGGCGCAGGCGCAGGCGGCGAGAGCGAGCCTCAGCACCGAACTGACGAACGATCAAATCACTAATAGCTACGTTCTGGGCCCCGCGCCGAGTCCGCAATGAATCATCAGAGAAATATTAGTGAGTAGGTATACAAGTGACCGAGCTACGGCGGTAACTGTTGAACAACCAATATCTGAAATTTCATAGTAAACATCAATCCTCATTATGAATACGATAGTATTAACATGTTTCAGCGGTGTTATCAAAGTAATTAGCGAAGTGATTGTTATCTCGTACATTGTTGTTTGAACCGTAAAATGTCGACACAGAGGGCACCAATAAACAAATGTTATATATAAGTATATGATGTATACCCATAAAAGAGACGAAACGTGTACATTCAAGCGAAAACAAAGAAAATAAAATGGCATGGTGTCGTTTCTCACGACCCATTTATGTGGAGCGAATATATTAGGTTATATATTAATATGTTTACCGACGCTCGGCTAAAGTATATTTCTACGTATATAGATACATAGGTGAAAATCCTCATTACCCGCAAACATCTTTGTTAAAAAGACGTTGTGGAAAACTAAAAGAGTTGCTGTGTCGTTGACAATAGATCATTGAATTTACTGCTTTTTACCCGACTGCGAAAGAAAGGGGGTTATGTTTTACGAGTGTATGTATATTTCTTTGGCACGCCCCACAGCCTAAACGACTTGTCGTATTTTTATGTGAGTGGTGTCAATAGATTCGCCTTAGTCGTGAAAGTGACACAGTACATCAACATTTAAAATATAAAAAAAAATAATTTTAGGCGCTAAAATGTATTCTCAAAAAAATTAAATGTATTTAAAATACTTCGAGTGTGGTATCAAAATAAAGGGAATAAATTTAATATTCTTCAAAAAATTTAATAAAGATAGCAGATATTGACGCAGTCTGCTTTTATTGTATTATAATTATTACTTACTTACTCCGCTGGCTCAGCGACCCAAAGTGGATCTTGGCCTCTGACAAGAGCAAGCGCCATCTTTCCCTATCATGCGTGCGTTCCTGCCAGTCGTCCACGTGGAGCTCACGCAGGTCCTTTAGCACCTCATCTTTCCACCTGTATCTAGGTCTTCCCACTGGACGACGGCCGGTCTGTTGAGCCACATACGCCCTCTTTACGCCTCGATCTTCACTCATTCTTTGCATGTGGCCGAGCCAACGAAGTCTGTGAGCTTTCACTTCTCCGATAATATTGGGCTCGCCCACTAGTTCTTCGACCTCGGTATTCCGTCGTAGCCTCAAACTGCCATCCTCCCTTTTGACCGGACCTAGAATTTTTCTGTGTATTTTTCTTTCCGCCACCAGCAGCTTGTTCTCTTCCTTTTGTGTCAGCGTCCAAGTCTCGCATCCATACATTAGGATAGGTCTAATGACGGTTTTGTATATCCTTATTTTGGATTTTCTGCTCATAAGCTTGGACACCAACACTTTGTGTAGCGCTGCACTGCATCTTAGGGTGTTTTGGATGCGTATATCTATCTCGTCTACCCGAGTGTTGGTGTCGGTAAGAACACAGCCCAGATATCTAAACTTGTCTACTCCTTCGTACAGAACTTCCGCCGCCGCCAGGTTTTGTCGGGGAACTCTAGTATCCTTATATCGTTTCATGTGCAGATATTTCGTTTTTTCGTGGTTGATTTGAAGACCGACCTTCTTAGCGATACTTCCTAGAGCCACTACTGTTTGGGTCACCTCATGCTCATTCGGACCCAACAGAGCCAGATCATCTGCGTATCCAATGATCTTATGTGGTCCGTTGAGTTGTACTCCCCCGTCAAGTGTCTTCACTTTCCTTATAACATATTCGAGTGCAATGTTAAACAGAATCGGCGATAAGGCGTCTCCCTGTTTAAGCCCAGTTTTAACATTGAACTCTTCGGAAAGCTCTGTACCAACCTTAACACGAATTCTGCTATCATTTGTGGCTACTATGATCATCCTCACCAGCTTGGCGGGTATGCTGAAATGTCTTAGGATGTTATATAAGGCATCACGGTCAATACTGTCATAGGCCTTAGAAAAGTCTACAAAAAGGGCATGAACGCTCTGTGCATATTCCCATTTCTTTTCCATTATCTGCTTAATACGAAAGATTTGATCCACTGTGCTACGGTTTCTCCTGAAGCCACATTGATAGTCCCCGAGGATAGCTTCTGCAAGGGGTTCTAGCCTTTTCAATAGCACATATGATATTATTTTGTAGGCTGTTGGGAGTAAGGCTATACCCCTGTAGTTTGTGCATCGCTTTCTAGAGCCTTTTTTATGTACTGGGCATATGATTCCTATATTCCATTCTGATGGTTGTTGCTCATCTTGCCAGATTTTGAGAGCAAGCTGGAGTATTTTAGTATGGGTTGAAGCTCCACCATATTTCCACATCTCAGTCGATATGGAGTCTATCCCGGGTGATTTATTGCTCCTTAGATGCGTGATAGCAGCCCTAATTTCGTCAATACTTGGTGGATTTACCGCGTCATCGTTTACGTTTGCCTCCAGTTCATCTTCTATAATGTCATTATCATCAGGTTTACTGCAATTTAGTAGCTTGTCAAAGTATGTCCGCCACATAGTCTTTATTTCGTTGGTGTCGGTCACCAAGTTTCCGTTGTCATCCTCCAGAATTTGCGACTTAGGTTGATACCCTTTCCTAAACTCTCTCACTTCCTGGTAGAATTTTCGGGAGTGATTTGACTTGGCCATTGACTCCATATCATCGATCAAATCCTTCAACTGTTGTCTTTTAGCAGATTTGATTACCCTTTTAGCTTCGTTATGTGCCTCAGAATATTTAGATTTCCAGTTACTGTCTTGCTCTGCCAATATCTTATATTTTCTTTTCAATTCTATAGCTTTTTCACATTCTTCAGTCCACCATTTTCTACGTTTCCTTCTTTTTCTTTTACCTAGCACTTTGGCTCCAGCATCTTTGACGATTTCTTTGATATTCTGCCACATGTCGTCTACATTCTCGAGTACTGGTAAATTCGCAAACCTATTCGTCAACTCCAACTGGAAAAGATTTTGAACCTTCAAGTCCTTTAAATTTTCCATATTGATTTGATCTTCCATCGGTTTCTGGTTTTTTCGGACCATTTTGATTTTTACTCTCATCTTTACTCCTATTAAGTAATGGTCGCTATCACAGTCTGCTCCTCTGTAGGTTCTTACATTTTCAATGGCACTTTTATGCCTATCGTCAATGAGTACGTGATCGATTTGGTTTACCGTGTGGCCATCTGGTGATTTCCACGTGCCTTTGTGCACCCTTTTGTGAGGATACATCGTGCTTTTTATCACCATCCCTTTAGCAGTAGCGAAACTTATGAGTCGCAGGCCGTTGTCATTAGATTCTTTGTGCAGACTATGTTTTCCAATTGTTGGCATATATATCTCTTCCTGTCCCACTTTAGCATTAAAATCTCCCAGCACCACTTTTACATCATATTCTGGAAGTTGCTCATACAGCTGTTCTAGCTCTTCGTAGAACTGATCTTTTTGTGCTTCGTCTGCGAGTTCAGTAGGCGCATAGGCGTTCACTATCGTTATGTATGAGAAATTTGTTTTAACGCGTAGCGTGCTCAGCCTGTCACTGACAGCTTCAAATCGCGTCACATTTCTCAGTATGTCTTTGTTGACTATAAATCCTGTGCCATTGCAGTGCCGTCCGGTACCTGTGCCACTGTAGAACAGGACTCCGCCGTTATCTAATGTGCACTCTCCTTTTCCTGGCCATCGCACTTCTTGAAGAGCCGCCACGCCAATATGGTATTTCTGCAATTCATTGGTCACCTCATACAAGGCGCCAATTCTATATAGACTTCGTACATTCCATGAGGCTAATCGGAGGTCCATTATTCGTTGCATGGTGTCGTTGGTTTTGAGATCAGATCGTATTTTGCTTGTTCTTGTCAGTTTCGTAACATATTTCTTTTTATGTGGGAGAGTTGTCAGCCCTCCGCACAACCCCCGAGGTGCTGGAGGACCACATCCTACTTCGGTCAGCGAGTCCATCGGACTTAGCCGGTAGCTAGCTAGGCTGTACTACCGACCGTTCCCCTATCCGCCACCCAGGGGACGCTCCCCTACGCTGTGAGGCCCAGCGCGGGGCCTCACAGCGCTGGGCTGTGAGGCCCCGCTACATTATAATTATTAACTTGACATAAATTATGATAAGCAAATTGATTTATATAACTTAATCTATTGGAACTTAGACATAATAATATTATCTCAGCCATGTAAATAGGTATATTGTCATAGAAAAATGTAATTAAGAAAAATAATAATGTTTAATAATATTAACAATTTATACGCCTGCTAAGGCATAATTTTGATGGATATCTACTATCTAGATATAACATCTCAGCACAAATAATGACTCAAAATTCTTATAAATAAACATTTCATTTTTTTATTTAAAATAATTATCTTGTTTATCTTTTTCTCCCATGATTTAAGCCCCCGTTCCTGGGAAGACATTTTTTTTTCCCAAAAAAGTAATTAACTAAAATGTACCATGTGGTCACTGATACAAACCGTCGATGCTGTAAAAGATTATGGTTCGTAAGGCACAACATGACATTTTTTGAGCCAGTCACTACAAGTTCTAGAGTGTAGACGATGTGGTCGAAAATGTCTTCGATCACATCGTCTTCTGCACCAAATTAGTCGTCAACTGTTAGAGTTAAAAATGTCTAGACAATAATGTATAATTCCCACGCGTGTTCTAGATTTCTTAGTTCCTTTATGTGACGCATTCGGTAACACTCAATTTATTCGTTATCTACATCCTTGGTTATTAGAAGCGACTCCATACGATCTCCCGTAAATAAAAATGAAGAAATGACGAAGTCTTCATGTGAAGTACTGCCCCTCTCACCTTTGCTCGGTACGGACCGTCCACATTTCAGCTTGAGCCCCTGAAGCATTGCAATATAGGGCTATCAGAATTGTCAGCGACCGAAACTCAGCTAAAGCCTCGCAGTTTACGCAGAGATACAGTTTTGTTATATATTTGAATTATGAGAGTCACATACTGTGCGTTTCACCTGATAGTTTTTGCCACGTACCTGCACAAAGTGGAACGAGCTTCTTCGTATTGCAATGGACTTGGTAGCAGTGTTATATATCATATTCGACCGCATTTGCTTACCGTCGGGTAACCCGTCTGCTTGTTAGCCACCTTTTGCAAACAGAAAATATTTCGAGTATTAATAGTCAACACATTATAATAACATTAGCCATATTACAGCATGCGAATGGTGCCCCAATAACAGAGAGCTGATCCCTCGTCGAGAGGACAACAACAGGCCCCTCGGCTTTGCTCGCCTTCTTGTGTACTTGACCGCGGCCTTGCGGCGCTATCGAACGGCTCTCTGGTACATTTCTCTAAACTATTATCTATGTGTGGATTTTTAAGAATTTAATAAAATGAGTCTCTGTTGACTTTTGATCACATATTTAGTACGTCTGTTGTCGTACGCCGAATGAAAAGCTACCCTGCCTATGACTGGAGGGATGATGGTTTCCAGACTTTTAAAGTTTTAACTTTTATACTCAGTACCTTCGACACTTCATAATTTTGGTTATCACTAGATCGTCGTTTATATATACTTGTTAAAATCGTTTACTTTTGTCCTTTTTTCTACGTCAAAGCATATTATAATAAACGGAAATCACCCCTCTTGGGGGATACAGAATATTTATCGTGGATTATTTATCTGCTCGACATTCGCATCTCAGAACTCCATCCACTCACGAGATAAAATGCACCTACCTATATTATTAAAATTAATCTTTTCGTTACTCAAGTTGTATACACCATGTAGTTTTAGTAAGATCCCATCCCACTACTCATCTCTACTCAGTAAACTGCACATGTAACAGGTATGATTGCATTAAGGTCACAATAAATCACAGATAGCCAAGAGTACTCCTCACCTTCATACGGCGCAAACTTATAAATAACAATTACACCGGTGGGTACAGTAAGTTTTGTCATATCGGTGACTGCGTGGGCTAGAGCCGGGTAAGACCCGGGATGAACGGGTCTACGACACCGGATACTATTTCGAGGGATCAATTCATGGCGCAGTGTGTCCAGTTCGGGGCCGCGTTCGCTCACTCCATCGGTCAAGCAATATTCTGATCAAACCAGTCTAGTATTATACGCAAACGAACGTTGTACTCGATCTATAAGCGATGAGAAACAAGTAACCCAATTCCTTCAAGACAATCACAACTACACATTATGGTGGGCAATCAGCGGACAGCAGCATTCATCTCATTTTCTTTTTAAAAGAGCGAGTGGGCGTGTGAGATGCGCGTACAGGTGGTTGCTTCTTACACGATCCACCGTCGTCAAGCGAGTTAACACTAACGTGAAACCGGCATGACGGCGTGCACGTAATGTAAAATAACATAGGTATGACCTATGACCAGGTCTGGTCTGACCAGGTTGGAGACGTTCTGGAAAATAGCAGGGCAGGATTACTCTTAACAGACGAGCGTGCATAAATAATCTGCCGAAAGTGGCCGAAACCTATTGGGAGACGTGATCTCTGCCTACCCTTCTGGGTAACAGGCGTCGTTATTACACATACAACCTGGCCAACATACGTTCGTCAAGGTGATCTTCCACTATAAGCATACATTTAATATTAAGACTCTATGTTAGACCGATTTTCTATAATTTACTACACATACAAATACATACATTCAGAATACAACACTCACGCACACTATTACGTATTTCTTATACATGCTGTTTAAATTATGTACTTGACGTAAGCTAAGTCTTTTCTGGGAGAGGCCTTTGCCTCCTGAAACACAGTCCCACTAGTTCAAGAGCATTTGAGGTCACTGTTTGTTTGTACACCATCTATGTCAATAAAATATTTATGCATTTCTATAATAAAAACCAGAGAAACAATAGTACAAAAGTAAATCGAGATAAACTAAACTTCTGTAGTTGCAATTCGTCACATGATACAAAACACGCATATATATAATGTGTGTAGTGTTCCATTAAACTAAAATGAGCCGAAGCACGCGGCCGGCGCGGACGCCTGTCACGATCATTCTCACAGACGAAGAGCTTCAAATCAGTTCGAAACTGGTCTGAGTTACAATTTTCGGTAAACATCGTGTCAGTCCGGTTCTTACTATCCAATATACAATACTGTTATTTGTTCTCTGAGGGAGTTATTACTAAGGTTGTTCTAACATTTCATCTCTTCTGAGGAGATGTTTGTAATTATAAGCGATCACTACCGTGAGAGTAATTACGGAGCCAGTAAATGCGAAACGTTTTGGTTTACCCGGCGATATGACTCGCAAAATGAAGCTGTCGAAATGTTTACTCCAACTGAAATAATGGAAATGTCACGAGCAGTCGTTTGATTTAACGGTAGCCCCTGTCTTTTGCTTACGATCATTTCGTACGGTTGGTGTTGTTTTATCATAAATAGCATTTAATGGCAATTTTACTGTAACACATCAAGAAATTTTCCAAAATCATTTAGTTGTATAGCTTATTTCCTTGTTCATCCAACGTTAGGTGGGGTCGGTGAACGCCATGGTTTTTTCTTCCAAACCGGGTTCGTTACTACTACGCCTTGCTTACGCTGGGGTTTGCTGACGACCACTTTACGAATCCATCAGTGAGTTTCCGCGAACATTTTAGAGACACTACAATAGCAATGCAGCTCTAGGGGAAGAAATTTATTATTTATTTATTTAATATTGTTGATAAAATGTAACCAAAAAATGCCTTACACTAAGATCGCTCTTGTGTCGTAGGTTTGCTATGTCTTCCAAGGACTCCGAAAATATTCGCATTCAAACATTAGGCACAATTTTACAATTTTGATAAATGTTTTATACAATATTGAAATACTTCTATGGTTATATGTCGCTATCAAGCTGTTTCGAGCGATGTGATTACAAGAATAACGAGAAACTCCATCTCTAAAATTTCAGTTTCGGTGAATTGAAAATAAAATGCTCTGTTTAATCTCTGTCATAGCTCTTCATCTCTCAAATCGGTATAAACAAAATTAAATGAATGAATTCTTGTAACCTGTTTATTGAATTCCCATTTACAAATCGAATCAAATTACCTGCCTCCACCGCTCTCGTCCATTTGATTGGACAATTTTTCAATTCAATCTTATTGCTTTGCAATCTTTTTTTTTGGAAATTTAAATTAGATCAAGTTGTACATACATACCGGTAAAATAGATTGTTTGTCGCTTGTATATTTTTTTTTTTATACTATTATAAGTTTGCGTTTGACAACTGTCTCAGCTGATGTTAAGTGATTTAAAGGTAAAAATATTTCTCTTAATAAAACTTTGTGAATACATGCCATATGATTTAAAAACGTACTAATAGTAAGCTGATGCACTATCTTTAAACAACTAATACGTGCACTAGTTGTCTCGTTGAGAGAAGATAGTGAATATGTCCGCAATAAAATGAAAATAAAAAACACCCTTATCTCCATAGAGAAGATAGTTTTTCTCTGTCAAAGGCATCACTAGACAAGTATCGCCTGCTTAAAACCCGGTTGTAAAATTAATTAAATCCCATCGGTAACTTACGAGTAATACCGTGACATCTCTGCATAGTGTGAGCGATTACTGTGTGCATCGGGGACGTGTGTAGTATTACTACACACGTGTTAACTAATTCATTTTTCTTCATAACTTTTTCACAGACAAATGTCCAATCTACACGAGACCATGATCACTGAAAGGAGCTAGAACCTGAAATAACCAAACATTATCAAATAATACAGCCTCAAACGCGTCTCGGGCCCGGATTCTTTGGACGGTCGGTGGTGACCAGAGGTGCAACGTTTCATACTAAACTGTTTTATTATATCTGAGCTTTTTACTAAGGCTGTGTTCCAAAATACTTAACTGAGTGTCGAGCAATGAGTATCGAGTCAATGTAAGGTTTTTTAACGGCCACTTGTCAATGTCACGTAGGGTCATTACCCTGTATGATATTATATTATGATTTTATAGAATTCAACTGTCAGATGAAAAATTGTTGTCGGTTTAAAAAACACACTACTGTCATGAATTTTCAACGTTGGATTTTCGAAGGGCAGAGTAACGATTACCCTTTGCCGGTGTAAGGAGTACCCGTTTTGGAACGCAGAAACTAAGATTTAAAACTAGATCTAAGACTAAGATCAAAAACTAAGTTTTTGAACTGGATATGAAATAACTTAGTTTGAATTTAGGTTTTCATAATACTTGTCAATTTATGAAGTTATGTTTAAGCGTTGAATTAGTCTGTCTTATTATCTTTATTTAAGCTTACCGGGACTGAGCGCACCTACACCGAAAGCCACTCTAGATATAGACATTAGACATATCGGCTGAACAAAGCGCGAGGTTGATGAAAATGGTTGAATCGAAAACTATTACTATTGTATGACACGTAAGAAATATTCTAATACGAAGGATGTTCATACAAAATATTGTATGTGTCTTAATTTCCAGCCTGTGCCTCCCAGCGGGACAGTTCTGCGATGATCTATCACTGTACGAATGTAGCGCACCAAAGTGAAGGCGTAAATCTCACGTACACACCGAGCTTCCTTTTCACTTGTCTCGGGCACTTCGAAGGAAGATTTTATCTCCGAAGCGTTTTGTAAATTCCAAGCAGTCTAAACGAACTCCTTCAAGAGTTCTCGACCCTTTTGAGAGATGTTTAAAATTCCGCGAAAGACAAACGTTTCTACCTAGCTTCTCCAAAGCTCTTTTGATCTGTTTGGTAGATGTGATTAGGGTTTCGTTGCAAAATCTTAATGTGACTATTTGTTATAAATTTTTCTACTGTTGCTAACAAAACATTTTAATGTGCAGAATAAATAATAGCGTGCTATTAAGCTGATTTTATTTATTTATACTTTAGCACTATCTTAGTACGTAAAGAATTTAACGCTAAGTAGCGTCGTACATAGGTACACAGCTGTAAATTATATACCTATATAAACATTATAAAAATATGAAGTTATTGGGTCTTTAATTTCCTCAAAAAGGTTTTCACTAGGTTTATATTAAAATAGCTTGAGCTTACATTTTAGTATCGTTAACACGCTGCCATTATATAGTCAAACATTGTTTAAATTTCAAAGTAGTAGGTTCAGTGTAAATCAGTTCAGTGTAGGTCAGTCTGTAAAACGAGAATTTGATAACTAAACCCTTGTTTCAGTGCCGACCCAAATATACCACATCAGTGCATAAATCGGTTACCTGGATTGAGTGATCAGAGGACGTGGCCTTTTTTACGTGTTACTATTTTATTTTTTTGAAAGACAAACTAAATATCTATATCGCCTGTGGTACCCCTTGAAACCCTATGTTGAGTATACTTTTAGAATACATTGAGTAATCATTTTTGCAGTTGGGATCAAGTTAAAAATTAAAACAATACCTAAAGTAAAAACAAAGGCACTGTGCTATTTGTTCCTCGAGTGTACATTCTTTAAAAATATAATAGATCTTTTTACATTTGGTTGATAATAAATTGACTAAATGATAATTATTTAATACATAATTGTGCGCTGGACAAACTTGTCAAAGAGCCAAGTTGTTTTGCGGTCTTGTACGTTGTACAATCGGCGCGGCTACGAATTCTCTGATTTCCGTTCGGAAGCTTCGACATAAACGACTCTCGATACGCCGAGTTATTGGAGACACGGATAAACACTTAGCTTTGAGCAATTTCTCTGCTTCACTGGAGTGTTTCCTGGACTATTCGTACGATTTGACAGAAACTTAATGATATTTATAGTAGTTAAGTAGCTTTAAGTTGCGACTCAAGCGCTGGCTTATCGGGCAATCGTTCTATAGTTATAACGAATTTAGTGACTGCTATTAACTCACATATTGTTATGCAAGTAATTGTAGTAATATATTCACAAAAAATAAGCAATTTATTTATATATTTATTGGAACGTAGTTCCTTATCGCGCGTTGCGAAAGAGGGCTAGACGGGAAAAAATGGGGCCAAAAGTTGTAACGACACTTTGACGGAACGGCAACATCGCGTGGCAGCCGTCGCTGCGGCGCGTCGGACGGTAGTCGGTGCGGCAAGAGCCCTAGCCCGGTCAGAGCGGAACGGCAACGTCGCATCGCTTCTGACGAAGCACTTCACATTCAGGATTTAAAGTCAAATTAGATCGTAGTAACTTATCGTAATAACAATAATGAATCCTGATAGTGTTTCTGCACATAAATATAGTGTATAAATATATATGTATATGCGTGTGTGTGTATGTTTATGTAATTTTTTTTTATTTTTTTCGAAAGGAACTCTATGTTCCATCGGGTTTCCTTGACGCCTCTCAAGTTTTTATATTAAACTAGCTGCGCCCCGCGGTTTCACCCGCGTGCACTACGTTTTTCCCGCTGACTCAGTTATCCCACGGGGACCATACTTCTTCCAGGACAAAAAGTAGCCTATGTCCTTCTCCAAAGTCCCATGTATCTTTATACCAAATTTTATCTAAATCGGTCAAGCCGTTTTCATGTTATGTCGTGACAACGGAAAACGGGTTTCATTTTTATATATATAGATACTAACTGTAGCATATCTCAATGATTATGACCTATTTAATTAATATTAATGTTGTAATTGTATTTGATTATTGTAGTTGACGTGTAATGCCTATTACCATTAATTGAGGTTGAGTTTGAGTATTTTATCTGGGGCCTTGGGCAGTTATCAACAATTTAAAATTAATGGCTCATTGACGCATAAAATGCTTATAAATTTTAATTGCAAGTTTGACTGAGTAAGCCTATTCTTTTTAATTTTACCTTTTTGACGTGATAACGTTTTATAAATTGATGAACGCCAAAATGAAAAATAGTAACGGTACATTCCGCGTAACGTTCCACCTGAGTTTTATCTAGATCTAGATAATATAATCAAAGTCAAAGTCAAGGTCAAAGTCAAGGTCAAGGTCAAAGTCAAGTTCAAAGTCAAAGTCAGTCAGTCAAAGTCAAAGTCAGTCAAAGTCAGTCAAAGTCAAGAGTCAAAAGTCAAAAGTCAAAGTCAATGTCAGTCAAAGTCATACATGATTATGTCGTTATCACGTAAATCTATCGTCCGTAAACCGACTTTACAGACAACCAATTTTTTTTATTAAGATTTTACAACTGACTAGTTTTGATTATGTTTTATATTTGCTAAGTATCTTCTGTCTTCAGTTTGATTTAAATGTACCTTATGGTTTAGTAACTAAAATAAAATAATATATAATTTAATATTAAGTTATACAAAGCGCAATTTTATTATTCATTCAAAACAATGATACTAGGTATGTTGGCCGCGCATTAATGGTCAGTGACGATGTGGTCCAAGATGTTATCTCGCTAGACTAAGAATGCTTTTAATTTATTTTTTTAGAAGTGCTGAGGTACTCTCAAATTCCCAACCTACCTCACCAAACTTACGTTTGAAAACCTAGGTATCAATTCTCCTAAGAAATTGATCATAGATTGATAATGGATTGTCGTTTTAGCTATTGTATAATCCAGAGTACCTACGTTCCTATCCTTGGCATGTACATGTTTTGAGTTTTGGTGTATTAGAGAGTAAGTAATAGGTATATTCATTCATTCAGCATGGCGCAGGGACCCAAAATGAGTTTTGGCCTCCGATAATAATATGTGCCACTTTGTTCGTTCTTGAGCCATCTCTTGCCAGTTATCGGCTTGGAGCTCGCGAAGATCCTTCCCAACTTCATCGCTCCAGCGATACCGATACCAAGTAATAGGTATATACGTATAGCTATTTCAACACGAGAAATATATTATATAGTAAATGGTGATGTTGTATGATCACTGGTAACATTATTAAACAACCTGTACTTGATTCCTAACTTTTCGCTCACAAAGGCTTTTGATGGCGGAGTAGTATCCTCGGATAAACAGTTAATTAAAATGCGTAGTTAAAGGGTCAGTCTGGTTGCGGAGGCGGTGGCGGCGGTCGGTGCTGGCAACGCGGTTATCGAGGGGTTCAAGTGACGGGATCTGAATTTGACAATTGTAAGTTTTGGCATCTATTAGATAAGATTTAAAAGATAAAGTCGTGTAATTCGTCTTGCAACATATTGACAATGTAACTGATGCCTCCTGAGATGTTTTCAATTTTGCTTGACATTATTTTGTACAGAGACCCACCTGACGTAGCATAACGAACCTAAACAAACTCTTACTGTACGATACCGTGTGAGGCTCCATCAAAGTACATAGTTGCCGCGATGACGCGGTGTGATAAACTGTAACCTCACCAAAACAGAATTCGGTGCATGCACTACATAGACAGGTCCAGGCGATGGGATGCCGTCGGACGAGGGGGCCCCACTCGCTGATACTCCAACTGGTGCCTCTGGATCTGTGCTAAGGAGCCCTATGCCGGGTTGTTTAGCCTAGCACGCACTATCAATCACTGAAGAAAAGCGCGCGCGAAATTCAAAACGGACGGCGTGTGTAAAACCGAACACTTACTATGGACTACATAAGCGAGCTCAAAGTCAAACAACGGAATGGGAGAAATGTCTAATCTCTCTCTCTCTCTCTTTACATATCGAATCAGGTATGAGAATATCCGTATCCCTCGTTTTTTATGATATAAAAAGATGTTTTAAGGCGACATTTAAAAAAAAAAGCCTTATTTCTTCCAGAAAATGCTAGTTTACAAAGTTAGTAGGTATAGATGTTTTAAGGCGACATTTAAAATAAATAAATAAAAAGAAAAAAAGTCTTATTTCTTCCAGAAAATGCTAGTTTACAAAGTTAATTAGTTTTATTAGTACCGCAAAAATGTATTGGTTTAATATTTGGTACTTAGATACGTGGGTAATTAGTAATGTAGTGACGACATTTACGAGTAGTAATTTACGAAGACCCGGTTTCAATTACACTATGCTAGTTGTTATTTACGTCAAATGGACAATCAGACACCAGTCGATGCCAAAATTTCCACCCTAGACGTTGGCCACTGGCTGCCAAACATCAGAAGTGGGTCGCACAAACACACGACACGTAAAACAAACCAATTATCCTGGCTCCGGAGCGGGCGCGGCCACACCTGTCACATCAATCAATTGTTGCCTATAACAATATCGTTGTGAAATAGAAAGAGTCTACCGTCCGACAGAACTACAGAAACAGAACACTGCCATTATCCTTCAGCCATAGGGCTGCAGTCTGCTCACAGCCTATAGTTACGTTCTCGATAACATTTTCGTTTTAGCAGACCTGATTCAGCGACGTGTCTGTGGGGCCCAAGATTCTAATTTGAAATAATATGTTAATGAAGCACTATGAACATGACGTTTATATTAACCTGTGCTGTATTTCGCCGAAAAACTAGTACCTATACCGCCTGTCACAAACAACATTATACAAATTCAAGTTTAATTCAAAATGCTGCACTGAAATTGACGGTCGTCATGGCTCAATGATCAATGACACTGATTTTAGACTCGTGAGCCCGTGTTCGAATCCCGACCGGAGCAAATATTTATGTGATGAGCACAGATGTTAGTTCTCGGGTCTTGGATTATGTGGTTAAAATCTGCTTTGTAATGTAACTCAGTACGTATTGTGGACCGTATACCTACACGACATAGGTATTATAGCGAAATTGGGTCTCTTCTATAAAGATGTTTCACTTATAATAATAATATGGGACAACATTCACACAAGGTCTTCAGGTCCCAAACTAGGCAGAGCCTGTACTATGGTAACCTGATGACTGATATATATACTTAAATACATATACAGACCCAGACACAGGTCAAACAGACATGTTCATACACACAAATGTTTGACCTGTCCGGGAATCGAACCCGGGACCAGCGGCTCAGAAGGCAGAGTGCTACCAACTGCGCCAACCGACCAGTCAACTTATTTTACTATAGCTGACAAACTAACCCATGCACATCTACAAGCCCAACTGAAATCTCGTGATTCCCAGCAATAAGGTCTACACAGTTTACATGTGCTCATACTAAGCTCAACAACCTAAACTAGCTCTTAACACCGTGCATCAGAGTCTAGCGATCGTAAGTGAGCGAAGAGACTAATGACGCTTCAGGCCGGCTTCAGTATCGCGTAACAATCAATCGCTGTCTTATTAATGTAAATTGGTTAAACCGATCTGTCGGCGGCGCGGTGATGTATCTATTATGGAACTAAGTATACATGATGAGACTGTAGGTATACCTGCCGCACATGGGCTCCCGACGTCTACCGCACATCGTGCTGCTAATGATATAAGTCTTCTGAAGACCAACAAACAATTGATTTTAAAACTTGCTTAGATACGTCAAATATTTGAAGCAAAAAATTCGGCTGCTAGTGGGACTTGAACCCACGAACGACTACAGAATACCGTTCTGTCGCTTTGTCCAACTAAGTAAGTTCAAATATTTGAACGTAAGTTCCGCCTTGTATGTTGTTAATGCAATCAAACTCTTGCTTAGGTACGTATTTAATTGCTATAAAATAAAGTAGGTAAATATATTTTTTTTAAGATTTCTAGAACATATTACAGACGGGTTAGGCAGATGGTTGTCCAAACGAAATAGGCGGCAAGGGAAGTGTGCGAATGGCAGGCATATGTTATACCATTGAAAAGAGCACGATTAGGAGAAGTTTTTAGAGAGTTTGAACATGTCAATTCCTGTTTTTTTTTAAGTAACGCAAAGATTAACATTGAACTTTCATTAGCTCTAGAAAATTTGATAACTTTTAGTTTATTTTTTGGTTGATACTTGCACTAAGAACATAGCAACGGTTATCATAAAAAGAAAGTATCATTTTAGCGGTTATTACTAACGACATTTTGTTATTTCAGTTTAAAGTATGAATATCGAAATTTTTACATTAAAAAATATTTTTCCTTACCGGGGAGGCCAAACACAAGTTATTGGAACTGCACCAGTCGGCAATGACCTTTTCTTGCAGCCTATTTCTTTTAGACAACCTAGCACCCTGTATAATAGGAAAGAACATAGAATTATAGGACATTATACCATAACACAATAACAATTTTAAATGTCAACAAACGGCCCCTACTCAACATTGCTGGTTGTAAATCAGCGCTGGTCTTCCGTTGGGACCGGTTTGTGACGTCATGGAAGAATATAGAAAATACTTTTTTCACTTTCCGAAAACTAAGAGTTATTTGGGAAAGCATCACCTAATATAATTTCTACAGTAATTCAAAGTCAGTCATTTATTTGCACGAACATGGGTATAAAAAAGTTGTGAAAATGAATTAATGCTCTCCATATTCCACCACAATGCAATGGTATGCAAAATATAAATATACTTGAAATATAATTCCTCTTGTATTATTAGACATTGTAATATAATTCTCAATTATGAAATCTCAATTTAATAGTAGGTAATAAAAGATTGTTGTCACAATATTATTAAATTAGTATGTTAGTAGGTACGCTTTATAACCTGTCATTTATATATTTGGTAATTGAGTAGTAACATTTATTCACAGTAGATCAAACACACCTCTCTTAAATGCATCAAAATTCAACGATTCCAAAAGAGGCTTATGTAGGCATACGATTGTATTGTCTTGGACCCTTGGCAAATACACTCTTATCAAATAAAGCTGTTCCGTGTGCAGGCATGCATACTTCATTAATACGTCGAGCACTATTCGCATTTTCAAAAAGGTTTAAATTATTCCTTACAAATAATGCCATCTCTAATTTTATTATGATTATTTACATGAATAGGCAAGGAAATGTTAGAACTTTTAGAAGTATACAGTATCGTTCGCAAGGATCGGTCATGTATCAGTGGCATGACCTGATGCACTTTTTTGATGTAATTCATTTTTAATGTCGCATTAAATTACCTCTTCCAAGCATAAGTGAATGAGAACGGCGATGCTTAACTTTTACTTATAAGTGTTCATAATAAGATAATAATCCAGGTAATGTAAATTATAATCGGTCACATTAACAGAAATTTTAGTAGTTTTAAGTATTTGTCGATCGTTCTCAAGAGTTTTAGTCAAAATATTACACGTTGTTAAAGAATATGATCCCATTTAAAGTGCCGCGTTCCTGCACAAAAATAATGCGCCTGTCTACCGTTTGCACGTACACTGCTAACTTTATTATTTTGGCTTTTAGGTTAATGAAAATGCGATAACCTCTGCCCATTTGAGCTTTACTTAAATACCGTCCGACCATTGACGGCATTGACTAAATGGCCCGTCTTTAAAGCCATGCCTCACTCATAGGTATATTATTATGAAAGATAAAAGTGTTCTATCACTATATGTTACATTTTTTTTTCGGGAAATATCATTATATATTATGATAAATATCCAGAACTATCTTTGAAACGGCTCAATAAAGTTATCTATATTTTGGTACCTGGGCAATTTATTTAGGCTAAACAAAATCCATAAAACTCTGAGCAGGCTGGGCGGCATAGGTACGTCTATATTTTATATTTATTCTTTCAGGTCTATTTCATTTATAAATTCGATTTGAAAAAAAAAAGTTTTAATTGTAAGTGTTCATATTTATCTAGAATTAAGTAATGATACCGTCTATTCAATGAAGATATCGATATGAATCAGTGTGCCCCATGGCGTGTGAATAATTAAACATTATCTGTAGCCCGTTAAGGCTAACTGAGATTGTAAATAGGCTCAGTCTGTCATATATATATACTATAGGTACTAACGCACTCGACAGACGTCGTGCATGCCGACTGCAGCGCCATCTGCCGGGCTGATTTGTGAATCTAAAACATACAGGGCGCCACCCAAACGCATACAAAACAATCATTTAAATCGGTCCAGGAGCCGTTTAGGAGGAGTTCATTGACATAGACACTTACACACGTACGGTAGAATTATATATTTATAAATATTATTCTATTTATGAAATAGTTTACGATTCAAAGTGGAGTCAATAATTACAGAGCACTTGTATAATCCCATTGACCAGTACCCATGGTACATTTTATGTCATAATTTTATGGGAAACGTTATTATTCAAAGCGGAATGAGCAAAGTTGAAGTAAGAAATGAATCTTGACACAAGACTAATGACTATTCAAATTAGGTAATTAAAAATCATGACTCATTTGTACTTAATGAAAGCTTTCAATAGACAGGTTTAATGAATATAATTAATGCACCGAGTTGTCGCTAATGAGCCAGCGCGAGCTCCATCGATCCCTCGCAGGCCCGGAGCGATGTCGAGCGACCGGTAATAATGGAATTATTTTAATATACGATTATATGTTATTGACAGGACTATAATAACTCATATATTTGAAGTCGTAGGTTCACGGTCGCTCCCTTCACGGTCAGTAGCTGTGTGGTAGAAAGTAATAGCAAAAGAACTAGACTAGAGTGTGGATCGGGACTCAAGCGCCCTTCTAATAAAATATTCTTCATCCAATAATCACACACATGTCCGGATTGGTAGAGGCCTGGTCCATATCCAGAACCTGTTCGATTTGGTCGAATTCATCATCATAATTATATGAGCTCAACATTCGTTATATCAGCATTATATGTATCTATAAAGCCGTGGTGGTGCCGGCCCAGAATAGTACTCCCCCATCTCTTCCCGTGGGTGCCGTAAGAGTCGGCTAAGGGACCACGTACCAGAAGGTAGGCAGCAGCGCCTTCTGAGGGTTGGAAATCATACTGCGCTCGCCAACCAGCCTGCCAAGCGTGCCGAGTATTGGCAAATCCCCTCTTTATGGGGGAGGCATATGTCCAGCAGTGGGCGCACATGGCTGAGCGAAGAAGATGATTATATCAGCAATAGAATGTCCACTATTGAACATAATGTCTCCCCCATCGATCTCCACAAGGATTGGTCGCGTCGGAAGCGGCCCGCGTGCAGTCCCTTCCTGCGAGCCCCGTCAGGTCCTCCGTCCACCTTGTCTGTGCACGTCTCACTCTGACCTTGTCCAGAGTACGCTCGCAATATTTATCTAATAACTATTATCTAAATGTGTAACACGCCTGCTAATTACGCATTCATTCTAATGGCATTAAACGAGACACACGGAAATAAACAATTGCTACTAAGAAGTCTAAATTTAAAAACATATATACCTAAAAGAGAGAGACTTTTAAACCCAGAGTGGGAAGAATATCTGTACCGTCCGGAGGTTCCCGCCGGCCAATAAATGCCCCCCTCGGATATCGATCATTGATACATCGGAACATCAGCGCTAGCTTTTATATGGTTATGAATTTATATCCAATATGAGGTGCCGCTTAAGCGTAGTTTGCAGAGCGCGAATCCTTTCAAACATTGTATTTGATACGATTGAGATTTAATCCTTTGACCACTAAAAATAATAAATACTCTCGGGGACACATATCTGTTCTTCCAATCACAACCGAGGTATATTAGGGTAGTAGTTATCTCGACCTGTTCACGAGTACAGCGTTCTCGGACACGCGGGAACACATACAACTATGCTTTTAATGTATTATGCTCTCGTTGTGGAGACAGTGTTACAATAAATAATTTAATTACGACATTTCGTACCAGTCCAATTCTACATCGCACAACTAAATGCAACTATGTATTATAACAGACAAACGGTAAAGGCCAACCTCGTTCTCGTGCACGCGTACACACGCAATACAATTAGACAATGTTTCTCCGATATATCACTACATAGTATAGAACAAAGTCGCTCTCTCGGTCCCTATATCACTATGTATGCTTAAATCTTTAAAACTACGCAACGGATTTTGATGCGGTTGTTGTTAATAGATAGAGTGATTGAAGAGCAAGGTTTATATGTATAATAACATCCATTAAATAGTGGAGAAATACTGTTATACCCGTGCGAAGCCAGAGCGGGCCGCTAGTATTATAATATAATCGTATTCAGTCAAAGACGTATGTAGTTATTGACATCAGAATCCCATCAACTCTAGTCATCGGCACGTCACACGTTGTGATTTCATGAATATGAATGGCGCACCACAGATATGTGAACAGTTTCTACGAGACAACACCTCGAGACTACTCCTTATCATACTACCTTACCGAGCTCTCGAACTTAAGGTAACTTAATGTTAAACAAAATCAAATCATATATATTTATTTACATCAAATATGGGTAAGTTAAAGAGTTATATAACAGTATATTGGACATGTACATATATATGTGCGCTCAAGGCAGTGATAAAAACTTAAAAAATAAATTGAAATACTCAAGTCATAATTACTAATAAATAACTGTTAATAAAATGCGATCTATTTAAACTAACGAAATAGACAAATTAAAAAAAACATCTTCGTATTAATATTTTAGTATGAAGTCAAATTTTACAAAAATCAAATTGAGTTCAATAAGTCAAAGGAATAATATAACATAACCCCCCTTCTTTCGCAGTCGGGTAAAAACTGCTGCGCCCTGCGATTATACCCGCGTGGTGATGATTAATGATGATGATGAAATGTAGCATATGTGTTACTCCGGGACCTAAAGTATCTACATACCAAATGTCATCAAAATCTGTTTGCATTTTGTGAGAGAATGGCACCGAAAGATATTCTATTTTCAAAGCCCAAAAGAACTGTTTACGATCAGTGATGTAAAATGATGTAAACACAATTTTTTAACCGACTTTAAAAAAAGGAGGATAATCAATTCGACCGTACCTATTTTTTTTTTTTGTAAGGTCAATATTCTGGCATTTCTATGTCTGCATATTTGAAATAATATTATTTACCAGAAAATAATTAAATCTATTTCTATTTAAAAGCAAACGCCATTACCAAGAAAATTCGTATGCAGCTACATAGAACAGCATTTTATAAAAGTTTTTGGAATGGTTCCTAGGCCGTACAATCATACTCGTATATCTAATTCAATATTACACTTGCAGTGTAGTTAATCCGTTTGTTCATTTAAAAAAACACTATTTACATTTCTAGTAAACAAAGGGATTCCATTAACGAGTATTTGCAAGATTATAGCTAACTAATTTATAAATAAATGTTTCTCAGCCTCAAAGTGGTAGTAGACTGTAGGTCAGACCTCGAATATTGCAGAGGTGCACACAGAAAAACAGCGGGGGACGAGGCTATTCTTGACCGACAAAAGGAACCTATACGCATGATTGGGGAACTCATCTGGAGACCGTGGGGACGCCCGAGCCCACCCAGGCCCTCATCCGATCGTCGACCGGCATGCTGGTGCAGCCCGGGGTTTTCGACAATTGGTTAAGCAGCGTTTCGTGAGTGGCTACGTCACTAATTGGGCCCCCAGCTACCTGCGGTCGGCCAGCGGTGCGCCGCGCCTCGGATCCCGCTACCCTCCGCGGTTACCACCACCCAGGAGCCACGTGTACGGTTTCAGATGTTTGGGCTATTCTCCCACGGACGTAGACGACTGGCTCCCAAATTGTTGCTATTATTCTCTAACTGCCTTTTGGTGAGGAGTGTAAACCACTCTTGTTATCGGGATGTGTCTATTGCGCTCCTGATTTATTTGCACACAGTGTTTCACATCGTCGCCTGTCATTCTGGTTTTTACCAACATTTACTGAAATACTCTAAAATGCGAAAGCTGTTATTTTGTTTCCGCTAGAATTAAAATTCTAAAACCGAACAATGCCAGTCCTTATGTTATAGTAGGTTATTAGTTCGATACGAGTTCTTATTTTAATTATAAGGAACGGGATGCGTCCATTAAAAAATAGGTAACTGGCTTTAGGTAATTCATAGTACGCACACAATGTCCAATTCAATATTGAAACACTAGCCTATCAATTACAAACCTTTAGCACGTAGTACCATTCCGCTACCCACTCACGTGGAACTAATGCTTCTAAAGATCGATACTGGTGAAGTCGCGGGTTCATGTCGTTCCGCATTTTTACATTCGCACTAATGTGTGCCTTGTTTCGTTGCAACAAAGTACATATTATATTATTTGTGTAGTGAGATGTTCGATGTATAATATAACAATAATGTTGACGACACGGGATAGACCTTATGTCTACAGCATAAAGACCGTGTTTTAAATTTTAAATTGATGGCGTTTTAAATCGTGCAATAAGAACGTGCTCTCCGTTTTGTTATTCTCAATAGAATTGCTCTTAAAGGTGCCACGCTTTTCATATTGAGCTGTTTAATTATTCTTCACCTTTCTGTTACGATTTTCAATGGGACATGAATTAAAAAAGTACTAATTTAAGGTTTTAATAACAACACAATCAATATATATATATATAATAGTATACATATAATAGTATACCTATTGTACCACAAGGGAGCAAAATAATATTTTAACGGCGAGGGCGCTAATTCGAATCCAAAGCGGAGCGAAGTATTCTACAGTAGAATCCTAAGCGCGTCGAGGGATCCAATATACCTACTTCCACCGAGGATAATACATTTTGCGACTGCGTGATACATTCTACTTTTCATCCCACTATGAGAAAAATAAATAAGAGAGTTGAATATTACAACTCATGAATATACTGAATGAAAAGGTACATATCCATTATCAGCATCATCATCATCAAGTCAGCCATAAGAGGTCCACTGCTGGACATATACCTCCCCCATTGATCTCCAAAAGGACGCGTTGGAAACGGCACGCATAAAATTGTACGCTCAAGCAACTATACAATGATCCAAGGTTGCCAATGTGGACTTTGTCGCAAAATTATTTCATTCTGATATCTGAGCCTTAATTTAAAAAATAACAGGTATTCTATTGTTCTGTAGCGCAATAGGGTTAGGAACAATGACCTAAGTGTACGTCAGTGATCTGACCTCTACAGCTGGGAGCACAGGCGTTTAGCGCTCTGAATATATTGGATTATTTCAGCCGGTCGCCGAGCTTTAAGTGCTCGCCGTAAGTAGACTTAGTAGAGTACTGACGACGTTTTAGATTTCATATAAATGTGAAGCTATCTATTATATATACATTGGTAAATAAAATATGCACGATATAACTGAAGCTCGGTGTTTGATGTTTTTTTTTTTTATTTCTTTATTTATTCAACACAAAACATGTAATATTAATTCACAAAATACTGCGAAACTGCGTAGCAGTTTGTAGGCATTTTTGTTGATTCACGCATATGTTATTTATTGCGAATGCAAGTATTAGCAACATAATATGTACGAAACTTGATTTGCCGGCGCCCGTTCGGCTCTTGTAAACATGGTATCTGTGTAAGGTAAGGTAATGTGTAGATTTATAAGAGGACAAATATTAAATGATTTGGCATTAAAACTTCACACAATAGAATGCCTGCCTTCATCGTGCGCAGAGAGGAATGGATGTGAGTACCTACATATCAGATATTTTTGTACCCATCTAAAACCTAACAATAATGCGAAATATATTTGGCACGGGCTCTTCATTTTTTATATATTGTGGAATACGTTGCCCCGACAGGCGTCACGGGGAATCCGTTTAGACTATTTTTTGGATTACAAATGAAGTACTTGACTGAAATATTTCAGCAATCTATGGAGTAACCACAGCTAGTAGGGTGCTGAAGTGTTCTTGTTGTTACTGTTACTTGAAGCGAAATTTATTTATGGGTCTAAGTACTAATTGTAATTCGATTAGAGGATTGGCTTACCCTAAGTGTTATATACCTATTCTGATATTGACACTTGGAAACCAATAAACCGTGTTTCATCTCTTCAATATAATGTCAAATGTGTGATACAACAATGTAAATGTCCACAAGCACTCTAAGCTGGAATGTTCCTTTGATACCGCCGTAATGCCAGGATTATTAAAATGTAAGAAATGGTAGCGAATAAATGAATTGAGCTATGCTATTATCCTTTAGTGAGAATGAGGGAATAGTGTCTATGTAAGAGGAAGTAGATCATGTCTCGTCTGTTGCGCTCCGAGACGTGTAGTTTGTCTTCTCCGGCGGGTTCCGTGGACGGTTGCTCGGTGACGCGGCCATTTCATAGCAAGCAGTTGTTCACCGCAAGCGGACTAGCTTAGCAGACTTGACAGGATTACCTATTTTTTAGTTCGGCTAACTACGAAAGCGTGTTTTTGGTTTTAAAGAATAATTTTAGAGCCTTTCAAAGCTTCGTCTAACTATATATCGTGTGCTGCCTCTTTCGACCTATTAAACGATATCCGCTTTCAGGCTACGGCATGCATAAACGAAACATTATCGGCATTCGTAAAAATGTGCTTTTATGTAGGAATGGCGTTAGCGCATACTTCACCGTTTTGTCGCCTGGTTACTTACTTATTACATATATTTCTGAATATTATCCTTATTATGTATCTATGTAGTTTTACATTAACTACCTTCAACTGCTGGTTGATAAATAAGTCTGCCTTATTTTTGTAATCGACGTCAGTCTCAGATAATATGGTGGTTTTAATAACGCGCTCCGTACTCGTATTCACGAAACACAACATCGGCGACGAGGATGGGATTCGAACCCACGCGTGCAAATTACATTGGATTAGCAAACCAAAATCCAAAAATTCCAAATATCCTTTTAAATATCAGTCTATATATTATTTATATATTATGTGCGATGATATAATATGTCATATATTCCGTCAAACTTTTGTTGTCAAGTGCAGCACCACACAAAACTTTTCATATATCGGAGCGACGACGACGTGCCGACCGATCGCCTGCGGGGAATTCGCGTCGTCGAGCCAAGTCCGCGTTAGTTCGCTTACTCCGCCCACACCGGGCAGCGCTGGCGCTGGCGGTGCCGGTCGCCCTGCTCACGCCGACACACGCGCTCCAGTTGTTTAGTAAGCGCCGCGGCCGGCGTACAATTGAATGAATATGGAAAGGGACAACTTAGTCAGCTTTAACCTCATGCTATTTTAGGATTTGCCGTTATCTCTGTAAAACAATTTACGTGTCGAGATTGTATGAACTGATAAGATAAGCTGTGATGATATTGCTAATGCGAAAGATAAGATTATAGGATATCTAATAAAGAACAGATAGACGAGCACCTCTTACCCGGTGTTCAAGGCTCTAAAGCCTATGTTTTACCGGAGAGTCGCTACCGATGATCATTTCATATGACTGTCGTGGCTAAGTAATCAGTAACACCGACTTTAGAACCGCGACCCCGGGTTCGAATGCCGGCCGGGGCGAACGTTTATGACATTTGCATAGATGTTTGTTCTCGGTTCTTGAATGTTTTATCGTAGTGCGGGGGTGTGTACGTGTGAATATGTTTTAATTAAGTATGAAGCTTCTAGTTTGTATTGGACTATAATAATAATATAATATATATATATATATGTTATATAATATAATAACCTATTGCCATTTGATTTCATTCAAATTCAACATGGATGTCAATGTTGCTCCAACAAGTACACTGCGGATTTATGTACTCTACGCTTCATTGATTTTTCTATGACTTTCCAAGATCATCCAATGTGTTCTTCAATTACCGTTATGAAACAATCATATACTCTCGAACTTAGATGTGTAACCATGAACGATTACGTCTTCTCCAATATGCTGCTAACCTTAAACCGCCTACAACCAGTTTTCTCGCCCGTTAAACAAACAAGATCACAAACACGAGCGCCCTCTCTTGTCGGGCGTCATCACACCACAGCTGCATCATTAACAGGCTCGCCACTTTGTATATCAAATATTTATAAAGTTGTGTATGGTGCACGTTTCACGTGGAACCCCCGAACGATGAATATTGTACGTGATGGCGCCTCGTAAACACGCCAGTTCGAGCACTTCCGCCGTGACGCGCGCCGGCGCCGCGCTGCCGTGATCCGCTCTAATGTGCGGGATAAAGAGATAACCATGCGATGTTTTTACTGCCCACTCATTTACCTGACTTTCAATCTCAAAGGGAATGCTTAATTATCTTTTTAATGTTTCTTGTTAATCAATGGCATAATGAATATATTTTTCATCATTTCAGGCATTTGGAAATCACTTATTAACGTCAATAAAATAATTAATATCAAAGACGCTAAAGAGCAGCGTTCCGCGAGAACGAAACGAAGTTCCACGAAACTTTCCGAGGACATTCATTTCATGTAAAAATTATTTATTTATTTTATAGTACATAAGTCGTGTATGAAATATGTCAACCGAATCTTCATTATCTATCTTGGATTAATCTTATATGGCTGTGATAAAGTCCAAATTAGTATGGCACTTATCAATAATAAGGTCTTTATTGACATTGCGAGTAGGCATTAAGAACACCGTAATCTTTGTTATGTTGTTTACACCAGACAGAGAAAAATAAAATAAAAATAACAATATGTAATCAAGCCGATTTGCTCACTCCGTAATCGATGTGATATTGTGATGTACCTAAATCACTGAAATGACTTCACACTCTTTTTGGACATAACGTATAATTGCTTGCCATTCTTTTCATTTGGAACTGATCCCGGTGTATAACCCAAACTACCGCGACGAGAGCGCTGTTGAGGTGCCAACCGCAAGAGCGTCCAATATCAGTCAAAATGTATACAAATTGTGACTCGTAAGAAAACCTCTTGACCATCTCAGCCATAGGATGGTGTCCACTGCTGGACACCAGACAGCAGACAGACAGCTGTGGACACCCATTGATTTTCACAAGGACCGGTTGGAAGCGGTCCGCATCAAACCCTTGCCTGCGATCTTAGTCAAATCGTCTGTCGACCTGCGGCCTTACCGGTGACGCGCCAATGGGAATGAGTTTCATTTTGACATTTGAACTCCATTATGAACAAATTCGCACCGAACCCTGTCGAACGACGTTATCAACGTCGATGCAAACGCCATTGAATGAATGAAAACGATGATGATGAACGAAATGCCCATTGAAAAAACGAAACGCTTGACAAATCTGTGGTACCGGCGATCTACGATGGGAATGAGAAACTAACTCCATTCCCATTTATAAATGTCAAATGAAACAGGGAGGCCTTGCAGTCATAGAATCTTTTAGTCATGAGTGAATAGGTATCTTCTAGACTGGCATGCGCCATCGTAGACCGCATTATAACTTAACATCAGGTGAGATAGTGGTCAAACACTTGCCTATACCCAATAAAAACATTTAAAAGGGCATAATACAGATAATAATCAGTATATAAATGTGGAGTAATATTGTATCATATATGTCTATATGTGGTAGGATAACGTACAATCCCAGTTCTATTGCGCTTCATTTGTTTTTAATGTTTATATGGACACCCATAGTCTATAAGAGAGATTTGTATACAAATGCGTAAATATGTCACAGATTTTTCATTAAGTATTAATATTGCCTTGTATTTGTGATGTATTTATTGATAAATCATTTAATAAAAATGCCTTGGTTTTTATTGATGAATATTCTACCTTTATTATCTTGTCCTTATCCCATTAGTTTTTTTATTTTTTAAATAGTGTTACATATTTATAATTTTGAAATTTTTACCCGTGCGGACTGCTAGGTACCTTAGGTACCTATACAATAAAAATTCAACTATGTTTGTATATTATACAACTGTAATGACATTAGAGTAACAAATGTTTTTAACTAACAATAATTCCTAAGTAATGCACGTAACATTTGTTTGGTCACACCGAAACTTCAAGCTAGGAAGAACCTGTGTTGTGGAGTTCGATGCTTTTTCTTGAATGTAAGTGTAACAGTGGTCAGTAAATAATAGTGGCAATCTTACTAGTTACACTGTACTGCAAACAAACGCCCTCCTCTATCATCAGCCTTAATATCTACCATCTTTAAATTACTTACTTAAAAACTAAACACTAGTAATAATAACAACAGTACTTTATTATATTATAAATAAAAATAACTCGTGTCACGTTCCATTCGTTTCACATTACGAATGTGCACAAATGGCTCGCATCTAACTTCCCAGTTCAGTGAACAGTATTCCTAATTTTCCGTAGCGCCCCGCAGGTGGGCGTTATTTACCGTCCTGGAACTTATCCGGTCCCGGTCCCGGTCCCGGTCCCGCGCCGGCACAAAGGCCTGCGGGAGTTATCATTTAATGAACGCGCGATGCCAATTTACCGAGATGCCGCTTAGCCCTTTCCCCCCTTTGTATTTAGAGACGGGACCAGATACCTATTAGATTTATTGTACGCACATCTTTGTAATATTTATAAATGCCCATTCTATGAGATTTTTTTTTTGTTAGCGCTAATGAGAGAGGCGCCATTTGTATGATATACATAAATGGAGCCTTGAGATATACAAAGAGGCATGCAGGTGGCGCTTTCGTTGAATTAGATTTACTTATAATATTTTAGCTGAGAATACGTAGAGTAGACACTGGAAGTTTGCGTTACTTTTTGATAATTTATTTATTTATTTATTATTAAGAAGACTATCGACACATAGCTTAACTTAGGTATACAGTATTGAATATGAAAACAGTAATTAATAAGTCTCCACAGATAGAATAACAATATATAATAATGCCGAGTAAAGCCAACGTTAACGTTTAATAATACTCGCTCGGATTCCAACTTTGGTTATATGCTTTAGAAATTGATATGTTGTGAGTAGCGAGTGCGTGTTGAATACTCTTAAGTCATAATATAATACTAAAATTGAAATAACTTATAAAATGGAAACGAAAATAGCCTTTCAATCTGCCTGAGACCTGTTTAGAAGACATAATGTGCGACTTATAGAATACATCTGTACAGTTAGTATTTTAACCGGACTTAGAAGAAATGTCAATCTTTAACAAAAGAAATAGTGTTACATTATAAAGCCCGGGAATCGGGAAAAAGTAAGCCAGTGGTCAAAAATAAACTATCAGGATTCCATCGCAATCATGGACTTATTTGTTCAGTTAATCGAGCGCGCATACTCAAAGCGCAATAGGTGCTGCAGAGCGGGTCCATCCGCTGGGTTCAACTGGATGGAGGTCGTGATGACCGCTCGAGACGACACTTGCGCTCGACACCCGGTCTGACGTGAAGTGATCCGTGTGCCGACTTCCTGCACCGCTGTAGTGAGCGTGTGCAGCGCCTGCTCCGTCAAGGTCAAGGTGGACCATTCCAATGTGTCGTCGGTACTTAAGCCGGGGTGTCGACTAGCACGGACTTATATAGACTTAGACTTTAATATCTATATAGGAAATGCGGGTATGTATATTATAGCCATTCTATTTGCCTTGGCTAGTAAATAACCCTACATGTTATAAGAATCAATAGGTATTTATAAAAGTGACTGATTGATGTATCAACCGACACGCAGCTCGGACCACTGAGGGGATCCAACTGTAACTCGACGCACATATGTATGTGTAAAAGACATAGGCATGCGTCTCTAAATATGTATCTAGGTCTCTTATGTACACCTGCAGATTATAACATGTGTGCTATTTATTGTGTACTACTGTGTATTACTGGCCAAGGCATATAAAATGTGTACCTATTGAAGTACAAGGTACCTGAGAGGTAAACATACACTCTTATGTGAATAAAGTCCGTGAACAATCCTATATAAGTAGGTATACCTTATTGTCGATAATGCTATTAGTGAGAGCGCCGGAGGTGATGGCCCGCGCCGTGCGCCGTGCGATAGCGCTGCTGGCGAGCCCGCCGAGCGTCGATGCATGTTTCAGGGATTCGTGTGGCTCCTTCTATACCATAGTTGCGCAACATTACAACTTTATTTATTACATCGATGACAAAGACGACAACCGTTGCCTTCCAAAATACATGAAATACTTTTTGAATATTCCTTTTACAAATCTATTTTCATTGCAGTAGGAATATGATTAATTAATACCTTGTGACCTTAGCAGAAGGTTAATGTTGCAAGCTAGTCGCGCCGTTTATGGCAATACTTTCATTGTGACAACCGTCTCTCTACCTACCCGCGTTTTTTATATCTACCTATTTATACAGTCATTTTTTAACTGGTTTGTATTTTTACCCAAATAACTATTTCATCGACTACTGACACAGACAATAAGTCGTCGATATACCTTCTTATTCATATTATAAACACGTTTATGACGATAGATGTTTATACATGTTTATATGGATAGAATTAAACACTGATAGATTATAGCTAGTTCTGGAATAATACATAGTCTACTTTGACAATTGTTCGATTCCCGTGAGATAGTTTACGTAATGGGAAAACCGTAGTCCAAGCGAGTGAAACTGCTAGACACAGCCAGTGTAATGTGACATTTAGTAAAAAAATTACTAAATGTCTTTCTAGACTGCAAACAAAAATTCTTTGTTTTTGTATTGATTTAATTTGAGTAATCTCTGTGATTGTTGTACGCGAGCGCGTCTCTCGCTTGACCGGGCCGGGTGTCAGCTCAGTAGTAAACCGATACTCGAGTCCCATTGTCGCTCCACTAAAACAATTGCCGGTATCAATGTGTTATTTGAATGCAAAACGTTATTATTTAACGTTAAGGCCTAGTGTGGTGCAGCGCACAAACGCAATCCTTAGCATTACACGTCTTACGAACCGTCTACGATGATAATGTGTGTAAAGTCTAACTTCGTAAATTGTAATCAAAAAGTTTATAATAAAGAAAAATACAAAGAAACCATCGAGATAAAACGAACTGGCAAAGGTCCAGTAAAGGAGATACACGAGAGAAGAAAAAGTTCGACAATAATGATACTAAGTTAGGTGTTTGTTTTGGTAACGTTTTATATGGTACACTTGACAAATGTTTGAACGTACTTAATGAAATCTGTTACTGTTTTAAGATGAAAAGTCACATATATTGTTGCATAATATCTCATCGATATTTTTATTTCCATGTTGGTCGAAACAATGATTCTGCCTATCACAAATAAAGTATCATTAACTCTAAACGCGTTATCAACTTTCTCTTAATATTCCGGCGGATTACAGTTAAGGATACTCGTATAATTTGCATTCCGCTTCTTTCTTTATTCGTTCGAAAAGGTCGTTATGGAAACTGCATTTCTGAAAAGATACTGAAACCTCGTTGAACTAGGTCAATGTTGTATTCGATCGACCTTTTCACTTGAGGTCCTTGAGTCGAAGTGGCTTGTACTGTGCACTGATCCGTGGCCAATCCATCGGCTCCATCGGCTATAAGATCTACGTATTCTGCCACTACAACTTGCTCATCCACTGTGCTATTACTTTCCTTCTGCCGCGGACCCCCCCCTGTCTAATTCAATCTGTACAGAAGCTAAACTCCGTCTCCTCTCGCTACACCATTCTGCGAAGGTTATTACCGGTGAGTGATGACCGAATGAGTGATTTTGTGGAATTCATGTACTATTTACAGACAACATTCTGGTCCCAAAAGCAATGTGCTCTTTACATAGTTAGAACTTACGTCGAAGAGGAAAATAATGTTTGTGAATATATTATGATGTCCCGTTGGTACTACAGAGCGTTTCTGAGCCGATTCGTTACTGAGCAGCCGTATCTAGATTATTATATTATGTGTAGAAAGACTTTCAAGAAAAATGTGTATCATTAATATCAAGCTCGTTCTCTTACGAGAGAATAACCCAACTGTGCGTAAAGGTATTACGGCTGTTATGTCCTTTTTATTATGTATTCGTAATGATCCTATTATTTGTCTCGGATTCAGTCTATTTTTAAGCTCGTAAAATGTTTAAGTTAGGCTTAGGAGAAAATATAATGCCAATACACAAACTTATTCCGCTATTGGCCCAAATTCTGCTTACTCGTACTAGCTAAAATTCACTAAAATTCGTAAATTATTATTGGCATTGGCCCATGTTATTATCATCATTAAACCTAATTATTGAAGCGTGAAGAAGTTCACCAAGAGATGAATCGTCCACATGCTCATTCCCAATTTACGCGTGACGTAACACATCCATAATTAAGACCCCGAATTGGTTGAGCAGGTCTCATTATCGTTAATTGCTAAAGTTTAATTTAACATTTGAACGAAACTGATAAAATCTTTGGAATTCACTCTCCCTCCGGAGAGTGGAAAACATCAAGCAATTGTGTTTATTATGCGGGGTTTTAGATGCACTTGTAAGATGGGGCTTGAGTATCTCAGTGGAACACGGAACATAGAAAAAAATGGAATGCAGCACGTGTAGTGAAGTAACCCTATTCTTTTCTTTTTTTTATTCTATGTCTGTATAATGTTACACACTCTGGTATAAACATACTCTCATGTTTCATTCATTTTATTATATTCGATACTTACCAATATGCATACTTTCTGTTACGACTTAAATGGGTCACCGCTAGTGGAATTTTCTTCCGGGTGTTGCTTTAAACCTTCGGTAAGCGTCTGTTATAGTTTACGTCATCTAAGGAAAATAGTCGACTCAAAAGGCCATGTCGGGGACATTTCGGCGGTGTGGAAACTGACTCTCGGGCCCTTCTGCAATTCGTGATAGTATGTCTTGCTTTCTATCAGGTGTAAGCGCCCGCGTCCTAGAAGTAATAATGTTTAATTTATGTAAATATATTATGAAAGCTTGCGTTTGAACACTCATCAATCACTTTCACTCGTCGATTTGTGTATAATATATTCTTTGTGACACCAAATAAATGCTCGCACACAACGAAGTGCATTGTAAAATTTGACTTTCCTAAAATATACATACAACTGATATTCCTGTGTTTCGGTACTTCCAGTCTTTCAATAGAGCCCCGCGCCACCCACCTGAGACGCTCGCCACATACCAAATGTAGCTACGCCGTAGGCTCGCTACACGTATGCTACGGCTGTAGCCCGTAGCCGTTGATCTACGAGTATAACGCTATGGAGGTGGTTATTCAATTGTAATGCCTTTGCTGTTGCTATAAGAATAGGTATAGTTGAATAAACTGTAGTGGTACCAATCGAAGGGAAAAAGATAATAAAAATCATAAGCATTGCTGTTGTGCACCGTGATCTGAAATGATCTGAAGATCTGAAGTCGTAAATATTATTCCTTATCGACTTGATAAAATCATTATAAACTTTTAATTAAAGATAATAATACACATAATACATGTTTTATTGTTTTTTTTTTATTTCAATGTTACAGAAAACTTTGCCAGACTACGCTATTTACTTTTTCTGGAGATAATTGTTCTTAAATAACGTTGTTTATCGACCTCAGTACATAATATACCAAGCGTATCATAACAGTCGCTCACTTTGATGAGCAACTCCCCTAAGTGTTGCTCGATGTATGTCTCATTTTGCTTGACACAGGTGGAAGCATAGTTGAAGTCAGTGTTCAAGAACGGCTTCACTAGAGATATCATCCGGTCTACCCGACACCACGCTCACTGAGAAGTGGTTTTGTGTGATACGCCGAAGTTTCAAACGATTTTTTATCGATTAAATCCGTTTTATTTTTATTAATAGTAGATATAACTCTTTTTTTGCAAAACCATATTAAATCTTAATACAAATATTAGTACCTAATAGCGAAAAAATCACAATCCATTTTTTTCGATTTATTCGTATTTTGGTATTTCTTAAACCGTGAGTGTATTATCTACATATCCACTTTAAGAAAAAATATCCATATATTTGTTTAAATTATGTCTAGTACATGTATTTTCTACATTCCTATAACTGCTAAAGTAGGTACATTGTACTATACCTGTATTGAATGCATCACCGCGAAATCTAGAGCTATTGATTAAGATATTATGTTTTTCTATTCCCCCACCCGTAGACTCCCAATAAATAATGGTTTTATCTAGAATAGCATTTGAAAGTGAGAACACGTAGGGCGACACTGTCGACTCTATAGCTTTCTATGCTGTTGTTCGCTGCACTTTCGTCCCTTTACCCATTTGTAGGTTGTTAAGCGAGACTCGCCGCGCCGCGCCGGCTGCTCTCTGTTAGTAAGTCATTGCTGTTATACATACGTACAGTATGGACATACTAAACCTGCACTTTGGTTGCTTGATACTTTAATATTAACATTTTTTTTATCTTATGTCGTTTTCTTCATTGTTCCATTCATATTTGTTTGTGTTTGAATAAAGTTTGAATGGTACACCAATTATGCATAATGTTTAAAAGAGCGTTGGGTTCTTGGTGCCTTAGTAGTTAGGGGATCCTTACTGACTTTATAACTTACCAGCGTTTTGGTGATGAAAGCCTCCACTATGCTTTGGACGTTTTATTTACATGGATAAGAACAGGTACAACACATAACAGCAAGTACAACGCGCTAAGAAAAACATCCCTCAGATGTTAAAGAAAGGTAGAAATTTAGACGCTAGTGGTATGAGCTGCTATAGCTTAGTAGGACAAAGCGACAGGACGGTATTCTGTAATGGGTTCAAGTCCCACTTGCAGCCGAATTTTTTTCTTCAAATAATTTGAACGTAATCTACCCATGTTTAAATGCCTATTTGGTTACAATAGGTATTTTTGACGTGATGTTTTATAAATTGATGAATGCCAAAATGAAAAATAGTAACGGTAACATTCCTGTAACGTTCCACCTAAGTTTTATCTAGATAATATAATCAAAGTCAAAGTCAAGGTCAAGGTCAAGGGCAAAGTAAAAGTCAAAGTCAAAGTCAAACTTCAAAGTCAAAGTCAGTCAAAGTCAAAGTCAATGTCAAATGTCAAATGTCAAATGTCAACGTCAACGTCAACGTCAATGTCAATGTCATACATGATTATGTCGTTATCACGTAAATCTATCGTCCGTAAACCGACTTTACAGACAACCAATTTTTTTTATAAAAGCATGTCATTTCCGATGGCAAATGATCCAAGAAGGTTTCACAATGCCGCCGCTCACATTTAGGCAATTATCTCTTGTTTGCGGCGTGCGTCGCGCTCGCGCTGTGAGACTAATGACGCGTTGAAATCTGCCGCTCGTCTGCGAACTCCCATACACCCTCGTCGGGAGTAAGCCGTTGCGATGTATTATTCCGCCAATAAAACATGCAGAACAAGCGTACACGCACGGGTTGCTCTACTGATAGAACCAGTGGGAAAACAACTGGTGGCACAGATGGTTTAAAAAACTCACTTGATGGTGCTACTCATACTCATTGATTATGAGGCCACAGTTGGTTCGTTAGAACCAGAACTTAAACATTTGCTGTTTGCATAAATAAAATAAAATAAATATATAATTAAAAATAAATTAAAAGTATCCAAATACGTTACTATCAGCTTTATCAAAATACATAATCCAAACATTACAAGGCACGACTTGTCCTGTTCCACAAAATGAGGTAAGGTTCGAGATATTTTCATTTAACTGTCTCGTTTTCTGAGGCTGGAAAGGTACAAATACATGATGGCTTAGACCAGAGGTAATTGAACTTATTTCGCCTACCGCCCGCTTGAAAAATCAATTGTTTATTGGCGCTTTTTGGCGCTCGCCAATTTTGTTTCACTTTACCATACCATATCTTTAAAACCAGAATGACTTTTACTACTTTAATTACTTTTGTTATAGAGTGCTATTTATTTATTTTGAGAGTTTAGAAAAGCAGGACGTTTGATATAATACATGAAATGTTGATAATGCAATAACAATTTAACAAGCAAGATAATGTGAGCATTAACTTCAATAATAATAAGTTAATCATAATAATCTTCAATAATAATAATAGTTTTTCGTATGCACTGTACATGCTGTCAAAAGTTGTAGGTCGACCAGCAGTGCTTGCCTCGTATCACGCCAACGTTACGTCTGCAATTCGCTATGGCATAATATTTTGGGGGAACTGTTCAGACAAAGAATTAATCTTCAAAGCACAAAAAAAGTGCATTAGATCTATCTGCCGCTTATACACCACAGATTCATGTAAACCATACTTTAAAGAGTTGAATATATTGACAGTTCCCTGTTTATATATTTACGAAATAGTATTATTTACAAAAAATAATTTGAACCTTTTTACGAACCTAAGAAGTAAACGCCACAAAAATACAATTCAGGTGCCTCCCCACACCACTACGTTTTATAGCAACAGTGTGTTAGGTATGGCCCCCAGGTTATACAATCACTTACCAAAAGTGATACTGGAATCCGAGTGCGTCGTTACGTTTAAACGGAAACAGTATAATTTTTTAATAACTAAATGCTATTATAGCATCAAAGAATATTTAAATGATAAATTTGTTTGGTCTGTTTAAATAATGACTAAATAATGTGATGTATTCAAAATGTATGGTATATATATAATTTTAAATTTGCATGAGTTAGTGAAGTAGTCCTAAATTTTTTAATATATTCATATTTTTAATTGTTCTTAAATAACGTTGTTTATCGACCTCAGTACATAATATACCAAGCGTATCATAACAGTCGCTCACTTTGATGAGCAACTCCCCTAAGTGTTGCTCGATGTATGTCTCATTTTGCTTGACACAGGTGGAAGCATAGTTGAAGTCAGTGTTCAAGAACGGCTTCACTAGAGATATCATCCGGTCTACCCGACACCACGCTCACTGAGAAGTGGTTTTGTGTGATACGCCGAAGTTTCAAACGATTTTTTATCGATTAAATCCGTTTTATTTTTATTAATAGTAGATATAACTCTTTTTTTGCAAAACCATATTAAATCTTAATACAAATATTAGTACCTAATAGCGAAAAAATCACAATCCATTTTTTTCGATTTATTCGTATTTTGGTATTTCTTAAACCGTGAGTGTATTATCTACATATCCACTTTAAGAAAAAATATCCATATATTTGTTTAAATTATGTCTAGTACATGTATTTTCTACATTCCTATAACTGCTAAAGTAGGTACATTGTACTATACCTGTATTGAATGCATCACCGCGAAATCTAGAGCTATTGATTAAGATATTATGTTTTTCTATTCCCCCACCCGTAGACTCCCAATAAATAATGGTTTTATCTAGAATAGCATTTGAAAGTGAGAACACGTAGGGCGACACTGTCGACTCTATAGCTTTCTATGCTGTTGTTCGCTGCACTTTCGTCCCTTTACCCATTTGTAGGTTGTTAAGCGAGACTCGCCGCGCCGCGCCGGCTGCTCTCTGTTAGTAAGTCATTGCTGTTATACATACGTACAGTATGGACATACTAAACCTGCACTTTGGTTGCTTGATACTTTAATATTAACATTTTTTTTATCTTATGTCGTTTTCTTCATTGTTCCATTCATATTTGTTTGTGTTTGAATAAAGTTTGAATGGTACACCAATTATGCATAATGTTTAAAAGAGCGTTGGGTTCTTGGTGCCTTAGTAGTTAGGGGATCCTTACTGACTTTATAACTTACCAGCGTTTTGGTGATGAAAGCCTCCACTATGCTTTGGACGTTTTATTTACATGGATAAGAACAGGTACAACACATAACAGCAAGTACAACGCGCTAAGAAAAACATCCCTCAGATGTTAAAGAAAGGTAGAAATTTAGACGCTAGTGGTATGAGCTGCTATAGCTTAGTAGGACAAAGCGACAGGACGGTATTCTGTAATGGGTTCAAGTCCCACTTGCAGCCGAATTTTTTTCTTCAAATAATTTGAACGTAATCTACCCATGTTTAAATGCCTATTTGGTTACAATAGGTATTTTTGACGTGATGTTTTATAAATTGATGAATGCCAAAATGAAAAATAGTAACGGTAACATTCCTGTAACGTTCCACCTAAGTTTTATCTAGATAATATAATCAAAGTCAAAGTCAAGGTCAAGGTCAAGGGCAAAGTAAAAGTCAAAGTCAAATTCAAAGTCAAACTTCAAAGTCAAAGTCAGTCAAAGTCAAAGTCAATGTCAAATGTCAAATGTCAACGTCAACGTCAATGTCAATGTCATACATGATTATGTCGTTATCACGTAAATCTATCGTCCGTAAACCGACTTTACAGACAACCAATTTTTTTTATAAAAGCATGTCATTTCCGATGGCAAATGATCCAAGAAGGTTTCACAATGCCGCCGCTCACATTTAGGCAATTATCTCTTGTTTGCGGCGTGCGTCGCGCTCGCGCTGTGAGACTAATGACGCGTTGAAATCTGCCGCTCGTCTGCGAACTCCCATACACCCTCGTCGGGAGTAAGCCGTTGCGATGTATTATTCCGCCAATAAAACATGCAGAACAAGCGTACACGCACGGGTTGCTCTACTGATAGAACCAGTGGGAAAACAACTGGTGGCACAGATGGTTTAAAAAACTCACTTGATGGTGCTACTCATACTCATTGATTATGAGGCCACAGTTGGTTCGTTAGAACCAGAACTTAAACATTTGCTGTTTGCATAAATAAAATAAAATAAATATATAATTAAAAATAAATTAAAAGTATCCAAATACGTTACTATCAGCTTTATCAAAATACATAATCCAAACATTACAAGGCACGACTTGTCCTGTTCCACAAAATGAGGTAAGGTTCGAGATATTTTCATTTAACTGTCTCGTTTTCTGAGGCTGGAAAGGTACAAATACATGATGGCTTAGACCAGAGGTAATTGAACTTATTTCGCCTACCGCCCGCTTGAAAAATCAATTGTTTATTGGCGCTTTTTGGCGCTCGCCAATTTTGTTTCACTTTACCATACCATATCTTTAAAACCAGAATGACTTTTACTACTTTAATTACTTTTGTTATAGAGTGCTATTTATTTATTTTGAGAGTTTAGAAAAGCAGGACGTTTGATATAATACATGAAATGTTGATAATGCAATAACAATTTAACAAGCAAGATAATGTGAGCATTAACTTCAATAATAATAAGTTAATCATAATAATCTTCAATAATAATAATAGTTTTTCGTATGCACTGTACATGCTGTCAAAAGTTGTAGGTCGACCAGCAGTGCTTGCCTCGTATCACGCCAACGTTACGTCTGCAATTCGCTATGGCATAATATTTTGGGGGAACTGTTCAGACAAAGAATTAATCTTCAAAGCACAAAAAAAGTGCATTAGATCTATCTGCCGCTTATACACCACAGATTCATGTAAACCATACTTTAAAGAGTTGAATATATTGACAGTTCCCTGTTTATATATTTACGAAATAGTATTATTTACAAAAAATAATTTGAACCTTTTTACGAACCTAAGAAGTAAACGCCACAAAAATACAATTCAGGTGCCTCCCCACACCACTACGTTTTATAGCAACAGTGTGTTAGGTATGGCCCCCAGGTTATACAATCACTTACCAAAAGTGATACTGGAATCCGAGTGCGTCGTTACGTTTAAACGGAAACAGTATAATTTTTTAATAACTAAATGCTATTATAGCATCAAAGAATATTTAAATGATAAATTTGTTTGGTCTGTTTAAATAATGACTAAATAATGTGATGTATTCAAAATGTATGGTATATATATAATTTTAAATTTGCATGAGTTAGTGAAGTAGTCCTAAATTTTTTAATATATTCATATTTTTAATTAAATTTGCATGCCAGTTTGGCGGAATGTGGAGCTCTATGAATGTTTAATATATAAAAACTTATCACACCCATGTTCAAGCAAATAAATAATTTTGACTTTGACTTTGACTTTGACTTATAATTTTGAGAGTAAGCTGGATACAAATGATTATTTACATTTTAAAAACAATCCGAATGAAACTTGCGTGTTATTTTGAGTATTATCAAATCCATGCTTTAAATTGAAATACGATAAGCATCAGGACGATTGACAACCGTATTCCTCGGTAAAATACTCAACCCAATGGCCGAGCTGTTGTTAAACTATTACTAATTTGAGTCTGAAAACTATCGCGAGTTTTTGACTGATGCAGCGCAGCCGTCTCAACGCCAGTTACGTGCTGAGGCTCGCGCTCGCCGCCTGGCACGATCATAACTCCCAGATGAAGAACTGGAAATAAGTTCGAAACTGGTCGGAGAGTAATTTTCCAGTGTTCACCACGTGAGTCCTAGTCGGTTTGTTACATTACAATTATAACTAATTTGTGAGGAAACACGTACAGGCGTACGGCCCCAAACAAAGTAACATTCTACAAGCGTTAACGCTGAGAGAAAACATAAAAATGTATAAAATGGACCCTTGACAGCGAATCATCTTGTTTAGGTCTACGGTGATGATTGAGGAAGCAAGCCACTCGGGCTTGCTCCACCCTTCGGAGCTGGTGTAAGACATGTCTCTTATATAATACCGTACCGCAATGATGAGGATTTCAAAATAAAATAACAATTATCTTATTAATACATTTTATTCCTAAATCAATAGAAACCATGTGTACAACATTCACTAAACAATTAATTAATGATAATTTATTCGCTAAAGTTCTGGGTACACAAATGCGAAGTTATAACACTTATAAAGTAGGTACAGTAAAGAAAACTGCATAAACGGCGTGGAAATTTTGACATAATTAAGTTTGTTAATATATATACAACGAGTATACGTTATGAGATATACAAGTTAAATTGTATTAGATTAGGAATGGTTCATGCATATATCTACATCCCTGCCTATTATTATTAATCTACATCAGTTTACACACTTGGTTTGTGCCGGGTCAATGAACTGTGGCAGATCTGTTTTCACAAACCGAAACGGCAGCGGACGTTGGGAGTATTTTGTTTAGATGCAGCATCACGAGAGGTGGTGAACGTGTAATCGCGCCACCTTCTGAGTAATCATGTTAAAAAGCAAAAAATTAAATATGTCTTTATTGTATAAAGTATATGATTTTTAAAGATCACAGCTTCAGCAGAAGTTCAGCGGCTGCTGAACTTTTTGGCTCTCAAGTAAACCTTAGACTCAGCATACGCCCCAATATAGATATTCGAATTCAAACTAACGTCTAGATCTAGAAGATCAAAATGTTCCGTTATTGGTACGGGTATTGGGCAACAAATATGTGTTCTCTATTATATATTTGTCATTTTACTTCACAAAAGTCCACGTTCCGCGCAGATGTTTATTCCCATCTCTTGTTTTGATTCGGACAAACATCCCCTATTAATCTCTGACCCCATATTCTACACGCGAACCACGCATCTCTGACAAAAGATAACTTTGATCAATCTGTCCGAAGCATAAAGGAAACAATACAATGGACTCCTGCTTCTCCCGTCCATGTGTCGTATTTCTGAATCTGTTTCCGTCTCGCTCTAACAGAATCGAAATGTTCATGTCAGTATTAAAGGTTCTGCGCACAAAATGTCGTTCAAGTCAAACTCATATTGCTTTGGATTTCTATTACATCATATGCTTAGATTAGTATTTGTAATGAGCCTTATAATTTAATGTTAAGTATTTTTTCGAGCTTTTATGTTTTGGATGGCTAAAAGGTTGAAAACGTGTTTGCGAAATTATTTCTATGCGGGATTGTTTTCAATTGGCTATTTACGTCTGATCAATTTAACGGGCGCGTGTCAAAATTTGTAAAATATATTTCACTAGCAGCGCCCTGCGGTCTCCATGCCAAAACTCATCAAAATTGGTGTAGCCGTTTGAGCGTGAGGAGGCAACAAACATACACACATACACACAAACTTTCGTATATGTATAATATTAGTAGGAAGGATAATCATTAACGCTTTGTCGTTAACAAAACTGATGCTGGGCAGTTTATTTACGCTATGGTTTAGGTCAAATGGACTGTCCTTTATACTTGTATGAAACATGTACGCTGTGTCTATATCGAATACTTATTGATTTGTGGAACTGTATACCGTCACGATATTAATTAAGCCATTTGCAACAATCGATTACAGTGACGGGTCGGTTAGGACATTCATGTCCTATATTTAATTTCTTGTGAGTAGGTACTGAAACCATTTGCATAATACCGTATTGCGTACACTCATGCCCTGCGATGGACTGAAAATCATACATTATAGTGAAACATACAATCGTGCATTATCCTTTTAGTTAGCACACTTGCCCGATTTTAATGTACATTTCTCGGCGATTAGACAGTCTATAAATATGCTCGTAAAAACTTGGTTATAAACTAGGCACGACCGTTTACAATAAGATCACAGGCCGCACTTTGACTTTACTTTGATTAAAATATCTACTTTCAGTCAAAAATATACTTCATAGTTCTGTTAAGTTCTTACTTAACCTAAAACTATACTTTGCTTAGAAAAGTCAAAGTAGTGGATAATCACGACTTTGGCCTGCAAAGTAAAGTTTGCGTTATTATGCGTATAAATAATGTAAGTAGTCCTTAATATTAAACTAATATCAAAGAACAGTAAAAACAATTTATTATGGTTGGGTTATAGCTCGAAACGTCATGTCGATTTGACGTGACTTTTCTAAGTGTAAGATTTGTCTCTGAAATTTAAAGAGTTGAAAGTATACTTCGGTTATTCAAAGCTTACTTTGCGAAGACGCCTTTGCTGGAAAATAAAGTCGCGACTGTGTATCTGGCCATAAGTTTCCATTATTAATTAAGAACAGTGAGTTAGCGATCTGGGCTTAGTCACCTAGATAGCGGTAAAACGACTGCCTTATCTCAATAAAAAAAAATGGTTGTCTGTAAAGTCGGTTTACGGACGATAGATTTACGTGATAACGACATAATCATGTATGACATTGACATTGACGTTGACGTTGACGACATTTGACATTTGACATTTGACATTTGACATATGACATTTGACATTTGACATTTGACATTTGACATTTGACATATGACATATGACATTTGACATATGACATATGACATATGACATATGACATATGACATATGACATATCTGTACCTCGGAGGTATACAATAGTAACTCCAATTTTTTCGAAAATATGTTTTTTGCACCATTAAAATCGCAAGAACCAGTTCTACATAATGGTATACGACATTAAGTCCTATAACATCTATGAAAAGAAATATCCAATCGTATAGGACATTAAATCCACTAACGTCTGATGGGTATAGGACCTCAAATAACGATAAGATTATTTACCTCTAAGCTTTGCGCGAAGTTAATGTTGTTCATTGGAGTTAATATTCTTAGAGAGATAAACAATAGTATCTCCTGTAAACGTCTTATACCATTGATCTGTATTTCTTGGTGTTAAGATACTTTTTTCAATGTCGAAAATTGTTAGTAAGTAGGTGTGCATTGTTGTGAATATTAGACTTCTATGATTCTTGTGATATCAGTTTTTACTCATATTAGGGTGTTGTTATAAATAGTATTTTCCCATTAGCTTATAAAAAAATATTGGAGTAAAACGCTCTGCGGATAAACTACAAGTAGATTCTCTTTAAGTGTCAGTCTTGTGTCTCAGTGTCTTAAGAGGAAGACATCTACCACCTAATAAAACAGCAGAGATAATTAAAGAAACAGTACGAAAACACATTGGCAAGGTACCGAGATATGAGAGCCATTATAGTCGAAACAGAACAAAAAGACAGTATCTTGGAAGCCACCTACAAATTGACAAATTATATTCCTTGTATATAGAGTTCTGTGCTGAAGAGGGTATACGAAAAGAGAATATGGCGAAGGCGTGGCTTTATAGACATATTTTTAATACGGAGTTTAATTTATTTAATAAATTAAAAGAAGTAACAGTATGGAGTGACAACTGTGCTGGGCAGAATAAAAATATTTATTTAATGATGGCTTATTTGTGGATATTGTTTAAAAAAGAAAATGTGGAGGTAATAAACCACAAATATTTATTATACTCACATGGAAGTGGATGTAGTCCACTCAATTATAGAGAGAGAAAAGAAGAAAATCCAAGAGTTTCTCATTGTGACTCCTTGGGACTGGTAACAGTCTATAAAGAGCTGTTGTGAAACTCAAAAATTAGAGTAGTAAATTGTTATTAAATCAAACGGGGCTTAATCGCGAGAAAAACATTTAGTAATTGATTTACCTCGACGTTTCGACCAAGTTGCATTGATCGTGGTCACGAGAAGACTGGAGAATAGCGGGTGGCAATGCCGGCGAGAGCGCGTAGTTTCGCTAACTACCCACTTTTGACAACCCTGTGCTTTTGCAGGGCTGTGACAGCCCTACAGTTTAATAATATTAAAAGTGGGTAGTTAGCGAAACTACGCGCTCTCGCCGACATTGCCACCCGCATTTCTCCAGTCTTCTCGTGACCACGACCAATGCAACTTGGTCGAAACGTCGAGGTAAATAAATTACTAATGTTTTTCTCGCGATTAAGCCCCGTTTGATTTAATAACAATGTGTTCGAATCGCGAAAGTCTAAAAATTACAACTAGAGTAGTAAACATGTAAACAAATAATTTCATGGATTTTACTGGCTTCTGCAACGGATCATCAGCTCCTTTTGTGCACAGAAAAAAATCTATTGCGGGAGAGTCTGCACCATATTCTGCTATAGTATGGATGCAATTCCGAAAAAATGAAATAGGTTCAATGTTCTACAAAACCTCTTTTGATCAGGAAACTTTTGAAGAAGTTAGTTTCATACGAAATAAACGGAGAGGATTTTCTGTGCCCACGCCGACGCCTATTCGAGAAACTCAAAAGCCTATTTCGAGACTCTAATACAACGATTTACAAAAATCGTTGCAGTGGATTCCATCCACGTTCCACGATTATTATAGGAGTCTTCCATGTGCAGATGTCCCTGACTTACCTGAAGCATGCAAGTAGTAACTGTATTGATTTTTTTTTTTTAAATAATTTTGATTTCCATCTTTGTAAAGTAACTTTTGTTTCATTTTGTAAGTAAACTCCTCCCATATTCTTAAATAATTGCATAACGCCACACGATGACAAGAAACATAATGTTTCTAGGTACCGAATTCCAATAACAACTACATGTTTAATTTAGAGGTAAACAAAAGTATGATATCATAATGCTTTCTTAAAACCCCTAAGTTAATTTATGTAACAAGGTAAATAGTCTCAAGTCCATAAAATCAGATAAGTATTAACTTTATTGTAATAAACTGTAATACATAAAAATTGGATTTAAAAATAATAAAAAATACTGTTGAGTTTGTTGCAATATCTGTAAAGCAACTATGTCAAAATTGCTTTCAAAGATTCATTCCGCGCATTTTTGTCTCTCCTGTAAAATTTTCGTTTTATCACATAATATTGTATACCTCTGAGGTACAGATATGACATATGACTTTTGACTTGACATTTGACAATTGACATTTGACTTTGTCTGACTTTGACTTTGACTTTGACTGACTTTGACTTTGACTTTGAAGTTTGACTTTGAATTTGACCTTGACTTTGACTTTGATTATATTATCTAGATCTAGATAAAACTTAGGTGGAACGTTACAGGAATGTTACCGTTACTATTTTTCATTTTGGCATTCATTCATCAATTTATAAAACGTTATCACGTCAAAAGGCTTAAAGTACACTGCTTAGTAATTTGAGCCTTTTGAGCATAGTTGAATCACAAACTATTTACTATATACTACAGCACTGGAAAAAATAACTAGTCACTACATTTACGCGTGTATTGCAGCGCTTCCCAAATATCTCGTAGCTATCGTTTATTGGCTGCTCTGACAGGATTGACTCTCTTCTCGCCGCGTTCTGAACTGAGTCCATGTGACATTGGCGTGAGCATGCCTTTGTATTTATTCGGCGGAATGGAATTATAGTATGAAACTGTATCGTAATAAGGGTTCTTAAAACACGAGTGTAAGTTAAAAAAACGAGCCGCAGGCGAGTTATTTCATAACATTACACGAGTGTTTTAACACCAAATTATGAACAGTTTCATACACTACTTTATCTAATCTCCTATAATATATATTGAAATTTACCTAAAATCCCAGCATATGTTTCCGTTTATTTGTAAACGTTTAGCCCAATTGCTGGTCGCGCATGCGTGCTGCGCCGCGTCCACAGACTATGTGTAGAAAAACTGCATTGCAACCTCCTTGGTCCAGCTAAAGCTGTATCTTAATGGTAAAAAAGTTAACATTTAGATACAGTTGTCATAGGAGAGCTGTATCGACATGTTAACTTTTTAAATTTATATCGATATATTGTTTATGAAGACTGTCATTCAAGTTCTGTTTTTTGATTTTTTAAAGTAAGAGATCAGATAAAAAAGCATTTTGTTGGCTCACTTACAAGAAGGGACACGAATCAAAGTACGCATTTATTTGAACAGTTCTTTTAACTAACTTGAACTCTTAACTAAATTTATTATTTTAACTAAATTATTTAAAATAATAAATCCTTTTCGACGTAAGGATATAATTTCGAGAAGGTGAGATTGTAATGTCAAGTTAACAAAGAAAAGCTTTTTTACCCTGCCTGTTTGTAAACTAGGGATTCCTAAAGATTACAGGAAATTTGGAATTATGTAAAATAATAATTTAATACAGAAAAATCGTACCTACGATATAATATTAAATAAATTTAGCACAAAAGATTTAGCATTTTACAGTCGAAAAAGTACACAAACCTCGCAGAGAAGTCGTAAATATCCGGTACCACACCTACAAGCTCATGAAGGTAGGATCTGCTGATACATTATCTTAGCTCTGCTAGAACTAGTGCTACTGCTCTGAACTAGATAAATAGTTTACTAAAAGTGTACCTACTCGTGTTATGGCGTCGCTTTGAGGGTGAATCAGATGGATGATGCTTTTGTACCCTTAATTCAGAATTCAGGGAATGTCATCTTAGTACGTTTTACATGGCGTTTGCCTCACGCCCCCCCCCCCCACCTTCTCTCTGGAACCGTGAAATTGACGCCTGCCGCATAAAGGGACGGTACGATGTTATGGTTTTGATTGGAGCGTTTTAATGAAGGACAAGAGTTAGGACTAAACAAGTATGCTATATAATACTTTTAAAAAAATGAGAATATTTGAATCATAATTACATTATTACACACTATTATTTTTACTATTTATATCATTTAACTGACTTAGAAAAAATCATTTTTGCTGGTTTCCGTTAAAAAAGGTAAGCCACTGTGAATCTAAATAATAGTCAGTTCCCGCCAGCTCAGTAAAGTCGATAGAGACATCCAAAGCCGGCCTTCCGCGGGAACACAAAGAGCAAGCTTACGCGAAGATATTCGTTAAGCGAACGGCCGCTGTGTGCCTCGCAGTCAGCGGGTATATCGTTACCGCGACTGCTGATGTTAACAACAGTTGACAATTTTTCTTCACTTTCGAGAAATGTTTGTTCTAAGAGTGCCGGCTGGCAAGCGTGCGAGTCGCCCGCAGCGAAGAGATTATAACCTAACGACATCCGCAATTATAGCACCTATATCCATCTTAACCGATCTTATAGGGTTCGCTATACTCACTATGCTCGCTACATAAATGCGGGAGCGCTTGTTCCAAGTTCACCCGAGCACTTCCGTCTTGGAAAGCTCCTGGATAAGAACTCCAAATTTGAGCCGCTAAGCCTTTCCGCCTATACGAGTATTCCGGGCAATATATCCGTGGTACGATTCACGCGCTACTCCAAAAGCAACCTGTGATTGAAGGTGCAGGAATAACTTGCGTCGTACTCATCGCAGCGCACTCGTTGTCTTATAAACAATCGAATACCGCACGAGCCCCTCCACTCACAGTATACTCGTAATTTATCTGAGTCACAGTCGCAGGGACTAGAAATACTAGACCTGGGCTGAGTTCAATTTAAGAGTTGGCTTTAGAAACGGTATATTTACCGTCGTTTTATGTTATTGGCTCTCGCGGTAAATCGCGCGTTTTCAAAGTCAACTATTTTGTTATTGATCGCGACAGACAATACTAGTTTATGAAACTGTTTCATGATAAGGATTCTTAAAATACGAGTGAATGTTAAAAAAACGAGCCGTAGGCGAGTTTTTTACATTACGCATTACACGAGTGTTTTAAGACCAAATTATGTGCAGTTTCATAATATACTTTATCTAATCTCATGAAATAGATAATGAAATTTACGTAAAATCACAGCATATGTTTGTATTTGTTTGTAAACGCTTAGCGCCAAAATCTAATCATAATTTGATTGGAATATTGACGGTATCTAAACTTATTTAAATGGAACATGAAAATTCAGTATTAGAAGGACCCGCCGTCGGTTACTGACGCACTATGCTTGAGCTCTGAGCTACCGCAGGCCCTAGTGGTATGGGCTGCTATAGCTTAGTTGGACAAAGCGACGACGGTATTCTGTAATCGTGGGTTCAAGTCTCACTAGCAGCCGAATTTTTTCCTTCAAATATTTGAACGTAACTTCCATACTCGTCTATTGAGCTGCTACGAGCGTCATTCAGCAATGGGGTCAAGGGTTTGAGGTCCACCTGTACCGTAGAGAGTATGCGGTAATCTTACTAAAACTAAACTCGGTTAGCACATACACTGAAAGTCCTCAGCTCAACTCTTCAGCTTCATATAGCAGTAGCTGAAATGGAATACGTCTAAACTTTACACTCATAAAGCCCCAGTCTGAGATACGACGACCCACAGGTGCACCCAGTATAACTAGAACCCACAAACACGGACTTAGAGCTCAAATGCCCACTCAACTAATTGTTTTCCAGTATAAAGGATTGTTGAAAGGTGCTTTTGGTTTTTGTGACTACACCAGAGTTTAAACTTTAAAGTAAAGCACTTAAGAAGTAATCAGAGAAAGTTCAATTTATCATCCTTCAGTCTTGTCGCCAATGCTGTAAAACCTCTGTGTCAAATAAAGATTTAAAAAAAATAAAAGTTACCTTCGCGTATAACCGAAGTGATCTGAATGACGTTATTTGAATTAAAATTAAATTAACAATTGATCATCAAGGAGAAACTATCTAAAAGCTTTTTATTAAAACAGTCCCTTTTATTAACAAGTTTTTCACTGAAAATAAGCTAATAAAATACTTAAATGAAGCGCTCTCGGATATCCCTCGTTCAATATGCAAACCCTTCTGTATCTGTACGGAAAACCGTAATTTGCAGAAATTGCCCTCCATCCCTAACACAACTTGTAAACTCGGAAATCAGCTCACGTCACAAGTAAAAACTACTTGAATAAGCTTAGTTACTTCTAACGAAAACTTTTTCGGAAACCCGTAGTCACGACCGTGCCCTATGTTTGGCCGAACAATGGGCAATATTGGCGGTAAGGTTTACATAGGTAGACCTGCATTCACATCGTTCACTAGTTTTACACGGACGCTTTTCTCTGGATTATATTATTTATAAAAATGTAAGGACTACGATGATACATAAATCTCCATTCGCCTATGCCTACAATTGTGCATGTCGGTGTTTAATGTGTAAGTAGTAAAATGACATTTAACACGCAGAAACCGAACTGAGCGGACGTGCGCATATTAGAAATCCTAACCCTACCATGGATATATGTTTGGGAAATACGATAGATAGCGAGCAGACACGCATTGTTCAGGCGTGTCTGCTCGCTTCGATTCTACGTACATCGATCGTTCAATACACCGAAATTGCATAATGTAATCTACTTTTCACATTAATAAGCTACACTTGAACACTGTAGCTCAATGGGCCTTTTCTTGTATTTATCAATATGCATAATAAGCTACCAGATATAAAAAAACTAAATTGATGAACGAACATACGATTAAATGAAATAAATAAATAGAGAAACTACTAAAATGAGTGACAAATTATTAAAAGTAAGTCTATGGAATTAATAATTGTAAACATACTTATGTTCCTTAACGTTATTATCTGGATATAAATCATATTTGTTTCCGTTTCTCTAAAATTGGACTTAGACATGACTTAGACAACTAAATTTGATATTCTGGCGAAGAACGAAAGTCACCGACATAGCTCAGCGGATTAGTAAGTTGTTGTGGCAGTGGGCAGGGCACATAGGCCGAAAAACCGATGGCTGTTGGGGTCGAAAAGTTATCGAATGGAGACCACGTCCTGGCAAGCGCAGCATAGGACGGCCACCGACCGGGTGGACAGACGACCTGACTAAGGTCAAAGGCAAGGGCTGGATGCGGGCCGCTTCCAACCGGTTCTTGTGAAAATCAATAAGGGAGGCCTATGTCCAGCGGACGTCCTATGGCTGAGATGATTATGATGCGATACTCTCTATGAAAAAGTGACTGGCAAACGGTCACGAAATCGTTAAGGTGCATTCTTGTTTCATAGTAGCTTGATATTTTGTCTAATATCTTGATACACCATAATTAAAACAAATAATGTAATACATTTACGAAAGCCTTGTAGGTAAGTGATAATATAAGAATATATACTTTTATTTGCTTGATCATGTTATCTTCATTATCTTCTTTCTACATTAATTTGATATAGACGCAAGGCTCAACTGCAAACACAGTACATAAATGTAACCCTTCACCCCAGCCCAGCTAGCCTGCCCGTCTGCTATTACTACCACCACATCCCAAGCGCTCGACTCGTGAACCATGTTAGGTAACGCAGCCCCCCCTCCCCCTCCCCCCTCGCCTGTAACATGTTATGAACTCCATGGGGAAATTAACACACCTGACATTCATTCGCTCACTGACCTAGTAGCATGACGGTGTACAACAATTAAATGAGGTGTGGATGTGTGTGCAATGCCCTTTAGTTGGATTTTTACGTAGTATTTTATTACTATTTATACGGCATTAAGATGCAGAAGCTGCAAATATAAGATATATAAAACCCTTCATAGTGCCAATGTCGATTGAAGCTTCGACAGCTTTTTATTAAGAATAATTATACGGTATAGTACATAACTATTAAACTGTAGGTTAACTATAGTTTAATATTTCACCAAAATCTCATTTGATGCTAAGTGAGGCTGTTGCATAATATCTATTATGATGTATCCAAAATGCTTGCGAGTATCGACTGAAACTGCCCACGTCGAATTGCCACTCGTCTTGCTACAGGCAGTACGTCATAACAACATGCCATCGTAAACTATCTATTTTAACCTTTAACGTACAAATCAGTGAGTTCAACCCGAATTCACGAAGAGAATTCATAAGTAACCGTTCTAAGTGTAAACTTGTTACATATATAGATAGTGTAACTTTCTAAACTTCCCGAACGCCAATTCAAGCCGGTCCTTTACGTTAGATTGTATCGGATATGAGCAACCGGGAGGTGGAGCGTAGCGGTTTCACGATAAGGACATATTTTAACCCCTTTCTTCTATTTCAGTGTATTAAAACAGTTATTGTCTAGTCGACATTTAATACTTACACTTACATGAAGTGAACAATTTCAACCATAAATGAAATAATTTCAAATAAAGTGGTACTTCATCATCATCTCAGCCATAGGATGTCCACTGCTGGACATACGCCTCCCCCATTGATTTTCACAAGGACCTGTTGGAAGCGGCCCACATCCAACCCTTGCCTGCGGTCTTAGTCAGGTCGTCTGTCCACCTGGTCGGTGGCCGTCCTATGCTGCGCTTGCCAGTCCGTGGTCTCCATTCGGGAACTTTTCGACCCCAACGGCCATCAGTTCTTGTCACTTCAACTTGCTAATCCGCTGGGCTATATCGGTGACTTGCGTTCTTCTACGGATCTCCTCATATCTGATTCGATCACGCAGAGAAACCCCGAGCATAGCCCTCTCCGTAGCTCGTTGTGCGACTCTGAGCCTGCTCAGAAGGCCCAGTGGTACTTGTTAGAAATAAACAAGTACCTACCACTTTATTGAAATTATTTCATTCTTCATAGTCAATGGCACTCTGCACGTAAAACGGCTACTAGATCTCATGTAAGCCGGCTCAACAGAACCGTTGCGTTGTTGGAAACACAAGAAAGTGCCGTATCTTCGTTCTCAGGATCATCATCTTGACCTATTAACGCTTCTTTCCGGTGTTTTTAGGTTATTCAAACTTTGTTTTACTATTCTTCGAGATATTGAATCAACAGTAAATATTTGTTTTTTACACGGAGGGACGGAGAAAAATATATAAATAAATAAATAAACATGGTAAACGTTCCAAGTTTTCGCACGAAGCGTTTTGCTTCTACATTCATAGTGCGTACAGCTAACGAATCGCATTCGTTGCCCAAATCTGTGTTTCTGTGATCCATCGTAGACCGCATCATCACTTAACATCAGGTGAGATAGTGGTCAAACGCTTGCCTATTCAGAATAAAATAAATGTATCCAAAACAAATATGATGTATCATGCTGTAGACATTAAATCAATAATTTGTCTTTCGCATTCTGTGTTATAAAAACGCTGAATAAAGCTCACTGTTATCCAGCACACATTTATTATTCCCATCAGCTGTCGTTCGTTAGCGAAATTTACAGCACTGTAAGCTCTTTTTCCTGACACACGACCTGACACAACCCACCCTTGCTTGTTCAGTCCTAAAGCGCTTTTCCGCTGAGTTTTAACTAGCCTTTTTGCGCTTTCTCTGCAGTGTTTTTATTCAACCCGCGCTGAGGATTAATAAAAGTTTCAGTTGATTATTTACGTTGCTAGGGAGGTCTGCCCTGTTGATATTTCTTTTCGATGTGCGTAAATTTCTTCATCTATTGAAATAATCATCAACATACCACGTTTGTAATCGTTGAAGAGGCAGAGAATGTGATATGTATTGTATCCTACCGTAGATTTGACTTGGTTCACTTGTGTTAACGTGGTTCAGGATCCCCGTGAGGGTTGGCTACCGCGTGCTGAGAAACAATTACATACATAGGTTTAAGTGTCTATGTATGTGTATTGTAGTATTGCCTTTTGTCAGAAATAAATATGTATTCTTTCTAGTCTTTCTTTCTTACATAAAAAAGGTGATTAAAAGGTCTTTGTTATTGTAGGATATATATGTAGGTATGTATTCTTATATAATCGTAATTTTATCTAATACTAAATACATAATACTTTACGAATTTTCGTTTCTGATGTAACATTCGACTGCACAGAAAGCCGTGGCGTAAAGCATGTGATTTTGAAATTGATATATTTCGTGTATTGGGTGGTAAAGAAGCGGACGGTCTCTGATTCGTTACAAGGGGGTAACCGCTCACAGGCAATATTAAATAACACGTCGATGTAAATTGTTAATGCAGTGTTGGTTTCTGAAACGATTGCTTGTTTTGTTGTTATTAGAGATGAAACTGATACATATTTCCCAGAAACCCGGATACCGAGTATCCAACCTTGAAGCTTTGAATATCCATCCGAATTTCGCCGATTGGGTTTGGCGATTTGTTGATGCTAGGAGAGTTTTTAGCATCAACCAAAGATTTTTGTTCAGCAGAGTTTAGAAATGTCAAAACAATAATGTAAGTGTACTTATATTTATCATTAAAATGCTCTAGGAACTAAAATTTAAAAGTTCAAATTAATAAAATAAAAATTAGTATTAAAAGGCTCTTCTTGATACATAAGGATTAGGGGTTATGTTACTTACAAAAGTAGTCGCAAATCATTTTAAACAAGAAATATAGTAAATACTTACGTCGAAATGATCTGCACAGAAATAAATTGGAGAATTTAGGCATATAGCCGCTGGATCTCGCCGTGCAAGATTAAGCCACTTATATCGTATTGTTTTGGCGCGCGGAACGGACACAAATAATTTGTTAGGAGTTTTTATTGACGTGTTAACGCACTGAGGGATCGCACACTACTTATACACTTTGGATTTCATATTTGATACGCAAAGTACCTGATTATTGTTTTAGATCAATAGTGTTTACGGTATATTTACATACGCGTGACGTCACAAGCAGACGCCATGACACCGGCGACTGTTTTGGAGCGAATTTCAAACTTATAATTTTAAAACAATCTTTTTTCTGTTAAAACGTTTTTTGTTCAGGAATAATATATTTTTTGTTAATAGTAGACAGTTTAGAATAATATAGGACAGTTTTTCAAAATCAGTCATAATGCCTATTGTCTAATGATAACTGGTTTTGTTCGGTTTCATCTGTTAAACTTCATCTTGAGCTAAAGTAACAACGCGGCGTTGGTTATTTTGTAACCAAGTTTATTTCATTCGACATCCCTCAGGACTCCCCCGCCGCGGCCGCTCTCGGCTTCAGGGAAAAATATTGAATTTCGTCAGCGAAATAGGCTTTGTTGGTACTATTTTTGTATTCAATACAATTTGTCGGTTTTCAAAGACAATCTCCGGTGGATTTGTAGGAGAGTTGTCATTCGAATAAGCTGTTAGTAGCTGAATTAAGATATTTTTATGTAGTAACAACATCAAAGAAAGTAAGAACTTATTAAGAAATCAGAAGGCATCGAAGGCTGGAAAGGCACGGAAGGCAGAAGGAAGTGGAGTGAAAAAAGGAAGAGAGAGAAGACATTTTAATTAGAATGTGGCTTATTATGTTCAACAAATACCTATTTTGCGCGACTGGCTCGGCATAAGGCACGGTGCTGCATAGTTACTTAGTTAAGTCTCTCGATGGACGTAGTGCTACATTAAACTTGTTCGTGAGTTTCATGGTTAGATACCTTTTTTTCGGTGTGATATCTATATCAAGCCTTGTAACTTTTTTTTTCACACTATCTCACCCCCGCACTAGGGTACCCTAGTGCGGGGTGAGATAGTGTGAAAAAAAAAGTGTCGCGGGAGGCATAGACACACACAATCACAATACACAAACATCCGAGACCCGAGAACACCCATCTTTGCTCACTACAGAAAGGTTTGCCTCGGCCGGGATTCGAACCCGGGGTCGCGGTTCCAAAGTCAGTGTCGCTGATCACTGAGCCTCGACGACCGTCAAATACTTACTTTATTTGTAGATACCGAAAAATAAATATTCAGCAGCCCTGGCGTGGTGATAATGAGGATGATGAAAAGATGCTTATGTGTTTTTCCAGGGTGTCAGCTACCTCCATACCTAATTTCTTTATCATTGGTGCAGCAGTTTGAGCGTTAAAGCGTAACAAACAAATGAACTCACATTTATATTTATAGTACTAAGGAAGGATAACGTGTAGTAGTGTGTATATCTTTTCACGTGAACCGATTGACATTCCATTAGCTAGAACATTGAAAACAATTTGCAAACCTTTTTTAACCTTTTATTTACCATAGAGCTCTTAAGCTGAGTGGTTGTCTGTATTTTATCACTCCAAAAGTTTTCCAACCGCTTAAAACAATATGACATCGCACCTCCCCTCGCTAATGCAAATAGAAGTGTTCTCGTTTTCGTACAAACCACAACGATTCTCAACTTTATGTCTTAGTCGTAACGGGCACAATCAACTCGCGATATTAATTTGCTGTTAGCAATGTATAGTGAATCACTTTTCACTGGAATTTGAATCTTAAATCATAGTATCATCGTTCATTTTCCAATGTTTAAGTGTGTGCTCACACGTCATTGGATTTCAAGTCCTAAATCAAAGCTTTATGGTCAATTTTGCTTGTTTGTGTCCGTCTGTGCTTTATCTCCAGGATTACCTTGACTTTATACGCCGGTCGCTGGCGCTTGAGGGTGCTCTGTTCAGACGGAGGGAGGAAATTGATTCTTAAATCTGTGGAGAAAGAAAATAATAATTTTTCTCTTAAAATGTGAAAGGAGCTTGTGATTTTTATGTTCGGTGAGATGTCAAGGGGTCGTTGCATTGTCTTGCTGCGATCATCTCAATGAACCGCGTTTGTTGGTTATTTTCGTCGATTTCCTGACGTGAAGCTCGTAAGTATTGGTCTTTAGATAAATTATTTCCACGGCATCTTTTGTTCACTCCGGCGCGAGTCAATTCTACAAATACAGACAGAAGCTTACAATATTTCGAAGGAGTGACTGACGGCAAGCGATTGTGAACCTAACTGTTCCGTTACGCGGGACGCTACTAGTTTATTATAACAGAGTTCATAGGTAGGCTCGTGGAAGGTTTCGCGGACGCGGTTTTTTGGTAATTAAGGACTTTTCTTCTAGATTGGATAGGCTGGTGAGTGGTTTATGGTCAATACTTCTCTATCTGAGAGAATTGCCTTTCTTTGGAACATAGAAAAGGACCACTTCATCAAAATTTAAAACAACATGGTGCCTGTATAAACGCAATTATGATCACACCCTGTGAGTGTTCCATGGAGATTTATTACGTCATCGAGATATGAATACTTTCTGTGTGACACGTACGTGTGTTTTGGCGTTGATCAAACTATAACTAGCATACATTTGTAATCATTTCATTGCACCATCCCATTGTATCATCGCTCGACCAAAAATGCGGAAACGCGCCATCGTTGGTAGACATACCAACTATACGTACTAAGCTATTTTATCAACTTTCTTAATACGTTCTGCCAAGAAATGGAACTCGTTGCTTGAGTCTGTGTTTCCCGATAGGTACAAAATGCTGTAGTCTTTTGGCCACGAGTGAATATATACCTTATTATACTCGCGTGCTATATTTCGCATCGACACTTAATATCAGGTGAGACCGTGGTCAAATGCAAACATAATATATAAAAAAAACTGACCTAATAATTATCATATTTGTTGGAGTTATTGCTTGGCCAAAACAAAACTATCTTTTTTAAATGGTTGTTGAACGAGTGTTCAAATAGACGTATCGCAGATGATTTAGTTAAACTTTACGATATGATTTTTCACGGTCGTCGTGGCTCAGTGATCAGCGACCAGCGTCCAGACCAGCGTCTTAGTCAGTTAGCTACAAATCAACAATTTTATACTTCTTCACTATGATTCAAAAAAACAGCCCTAAGGACTTAGCTGCGCGTGGCTCACGCCTCGTTACCAACGAGGCGTGAGCCAACATACAACTTTTATAAGTTATAAGTAAGCTAAAGCAGCCATCCTTCATTTCAAAACAACTCTCATTCTTCCCTGAGTCCCGAGGAGCTGAGAAGGGTACTCGGAACACACAAATTAACTCAACAACTCCCGCAAGTAAATTAAGGAATCAGGGGATGGAAACTTGTCCCGACACCATGGACCGTGCTCCTTGACAAACAATCATCTAAATACTGGTTGGTTTTCATAATATAGTATAAAATGACCACACTTAAGTTCAGAGGTAAAATTATAAACTAAATAATATATTGATCCTTCACTAAGACCTCTACAGGCGGCACGTCCAGTTCACATTTGACTACGTAACATCCTCATTTAGAGTTGGGTTAATACATGCAAGTGAAACGTATTTCTATAAATGCGGACAGTGAACCGGGTGCCAATTCTCTTATTTATTAAGACAATCCATTCATAAACAATGCAATGTCGTTCAAATGTTATCATAAATAAACTTGATATTCCGCTAAAATAACAATTACATCTCAATTGCATTGTAGACAATTGAATTGTGGTAGAAATTAGATCTGTGTAGCCATTACAATTATACTCCAAGTAGAATAGCAAAACTAGAAAAAACGACGATTCATTGACAATCTATGAGCAATGTGTTAGTAGAATTGATACCCAAGTGAAGTCACTGGCTCCGTCACAAATATTTTTTGAAAAAGTTTTCGTCTGTCAATGTTGTAGGTACCTACTACATAATATTTTTACGCTTTTAATCGACTATGCTACGGGGTCGATGGTCGCCCGGCTGGTGTCCGAGCCGAGACCTGCTCACTTCAGCCTCACTTTAATGAAGTAATTGTTGTTGTAACATCGTACGATTCCATAACTAGCCGTTACGCCGCCGTCGGCCGTACTGTTCCTCCTCGGGCTACTGATGTAACAACATACCGACCGCCATAGCTATGTATGCTATAATAGATTTGTTTAAAGTTTTCATGTATTTATTCGATAAGGCGCGAATTTGAGATCGTATAGTAAGTAATATGATTATATTTTATACATACATTTTAGAAAATGAACCTCTGACCTCGTTAAAGGCTAAGTTAACTCGCTTCTTAGAGGCTAGAAAGAAACATATCATCACCTCCTGAGAGCTCTCGAATCGAAGATCGAGACAACAAGACCCTCTTGAAGGCTCAAAAACTTTCAGAGCTTCTTTTAAATGATCGATTTATTTTTTACATTAAGTGTCACCATTTAAATGTAAAAAAAAACTTTGATAAAAAAACACAACCGTCTCCGTTGACACATTTAAATATGCCTCAAAATCCTTTGTTTTTCCATAACAAAAATTGAAAAAATAGTCCTAGGAAACGTAGTTCTAAAGGGATTTATTAAACGTTTGAATAATATTAGCTGTACAGTATCGAGCAAACCGGGCTATGATCATGCAGCGTACGACACGACTCGTAGACGCCACGTAACTCAACAATATTACTAATAACATACTTACATATTGAGCCGATAGAGGGCGCTGAACTTAACCAACTATAAACCTTGAATTAACAAACGTAGTTAGCGCGGCAAGACAGCCTTTATACAAGTTCCAAACATGAACCGTTGACAGTTGTCCCTGGGCCGAAAACATCTGGTAACCACACCTACCACCAACCACCTCCAACCTTTTAAATTTAAAAGACTATACTTTTTATTTATGTTTATGGAGTGCAAACCCATTTCATATAATCTTCTCTATTGCCACAATATGTGTTATCTATCGGATGCTCTCCTCGATACCAATATTGAATAATAGGTAATATACCTACTCGTACGCACCTAGGTATTATACGTTCTGAATAGATTTACGTCTAAAATAGGAGTGAAATAGGAGCACTACTTACCGTGACAAGTGACTCGTGTAATCTTCATCGAACTATGTAAAACTTCCATAGACCACACATGTGTAAGTTGACAGGGATTATAGTTACAGGGACAACTGATATTCTGGTACTTTATAAAGTGCTATGGTTACGAATGCACTGATTTGTCGTAATGATTTTTAGTTTGTTTAATCAGATAAATAAAAATGGTGAAGCGTTTGACTATTTTTACCTAATGGTTAGTGCCACTAACTAAGCCATGTCAGTAGTATAACCATTAACCGTCTGAATGTATTCCGTCCGATTTTTATTTGTTTTGAGATTTGCTGGCTTAGGTATGTAATCAAGCGTTTCAATAGGTATCTACGCTTTGTCAATAAAATCACACTGATTTATTTAATATAGCCATCGAGGATATTGTGTTCATTGCAATAGGTATACCTATATTCATCCAGGATTACATTTCATGGCAGAATCTTCGAATCAGATGTTATATGTGTAAGTAATATGTCGCGCGTGTGTCATTGTAACCAAATGAAACGGGAGGAACAAATTAGAAGGTAACATACCATTTCATAAAAGACGAGTAGGTACCGTTATTATTGTATTTTTATTGTAAATCAGGATATTGAAGCATTAGTAAATTGTAGTTCGAATAAAAGTTGACAGGGCATCTTCGGTACCTATCTAGTAAAACGGGTCGGCAAAAGGATCGGGATCCTCGAGTGGGAATCAGGGACTGGCAAATGTATATAGTTAAGGTCGTAGGTAGGTGGGAGCCGACCGGTGGGTGTGGGTATCTTTAGACCGGCAGCCTCGTCGCGTCGCGTCGCTCTGCTGAAATGTTGATGAAAAATAGCTGACAGTCGGTAGTATTTTTATATAGTTCTGGTTGTCAATCTAGGAACAGTTTGTGGCCGATTGGAGCCGCGATCGAGGACCTCACACCTGATTGAATTATTACCCTTTTTGACCGGGCGGGTCGTGAACTTTCCAAGTAACGAGGTTCACAAGGCGTGTAGCCTTGAGGTAGTTTCATTATGAGGGCATTTTTAACTTTTCACCGATCATAAATAAAATATTGACAGAACAATATATGTGTTTCAATCGACACACAGATTAATTGTAAATAACATATCATTATTCTTAATTGATTTTCTCTTTGCGATTACGTTTATCGATCGACACACTTAGACAAAATATTTTCGGAAACCTTATTTCAATCGCAGCAAAGAATAAGCTTGGAGTTTTTCATTTAGGTTCTCCCATTGAAGAGTGCCAAAGTTTTATCGCTTCATTATGAAATCGACACTCGGGTACCTACCATGTTTACAATAAAAAAGGAGATCACGGATTATTTCGATTTTTTAATAATTCATTTTTTTATCCTGACTGGCCGGTTGGCGCAGTTGGTAGCACTCTGCCTTCTGAGCCGCTGGTCCCGGGTTCGATTCCCGGACAGGTCAAACATTTGTGTGTATGAACATTTGTATGACCTGTGTCTGGGTGTCTATATGTATATAAGTATGTATATCAGTCATCAGGTTACCATAGTACAGGCTCTGCCTAGTTTGGGACCTGTGTGAATGATAAATAAAAAAACATTTTTTTTTATCAGACTTTTCCAGACACAAGAACTTTCTTTATCGTTTTAGTATATTGTAACTAGCTAAAAATATACACACATGTTTGGTTACAAACTGCCGTGCTACTGTGACAAGAGAATTTTATATATATTGGAATATCATGAAACCAACGTCAGGCATTATCTCCAAGAGCAGTCATTGTACGGCATTACTTCGCTGCTAATTGAATTAAACCCTTGGCGTGCGCGGGTGACGGTTCGTCACTGCTTCCTTGTTTACATACACTTCAAGTTATGTGTGAAAACTATTCTCCCCTTCTGTGCTCTTATTTCCCGGGGAGTTTTAAATGTGATTAGGAATCTCAGAATCCAAGGACAACATGGCTACGTGCAATAATAATACGCAACTGAGCAATAATGCTTGTAACAGCAGTCACAATTGACATTTTTTCATCATTTCGAGTGTATACAATCTGCTAGTTGAGATAATATATGCTTCTAGTTGTAGGAATAAGGACCGGTTGTTTATAAGCTGCCTACATCCAGCCTTCTCCTGCGGTCTCTGTTGACGTTCTAATGCAGCGGTCGCGCGGTTTCTCCTCAACACTCATGATATAATTATTCATGCACCTTTCATTGTATGCGAGCCATATTATCCGTCTCTTATGTAGATACATATATCCGATAGGATGCTGCCGAACGATTGATAGCGCTTAAAGAGCTGAACACAAGGTTTACCCCATTCATTGTACTCACTAATGATGCACATCGGTTTAGTTCAAGTTTGACAGCCGCCGCGGCTCAGTCGTTAGTGTCTTGGCTTCTGGTCTGCGGGGACCCTGGGTTTGAATCCTGGCAGGGGCAAACATTTTTGCGATGAGTGTAGCACTGTAGGTGTTTGTCCCGGGTCTTGGATGCTTGTGTGCTGTGTTTGTGTGTGTACACAGGCCTGCGACACAGAGATTCCTAGGGTGGAGGTTTGAGTGTGGAAAAAAAAGTTAAACTTATAGGTAGGTAGGTGTATCAAATGTGATTGATAACATTTGATACACCTAACAACAGCGTCATTCGTTTTTGGAAAAGCTCAAACTAACCAAGTGTATTTGACCAATTGAAAATGTGCATATTGTAATGAACTTGTTGATATTCACTTTCCGATGATATCTTCGATGTTAACTCGCGACGGTCGCGCCGATGGTCACATACTTGAAAGTGAAGTGTTTTTAAACTTTACAGTAGTAGCTGACCAGATGATATTGATTGATGTTAAATTATGTGTTGTTTACTATTATAGATGTAATCACGCTTGCTTAGCTTATTTTCTGATGACTTACAATCATCCATATTTTACCAACGGAGAAACAAAAACTCAGACAATTCTGACCCTGCATAACTCAACATTATTATTCAGCTAAGTGATCAGCGACACACTTATGAACGCTATGTTGTTAAACGCACGCACACCGGTTATATTGTTTTAATCATTTCAATCCGTATCTTTTCGTGCAATAACATCTCAACTGTGTGGTTCTTTCGTGCCGATAATTGTGTATACAGAAAGAAAGAGAAAAAATACTAATGATATATGAAGCGCTGAACATTTTCTTCAACATTGGTACTCGTATTCAACGGGGCATTCAGGGCACGGGGTGAGCGGGTATCGGGTTACAACATTTCAACTATGTGTATGCCGGCAACAGCTAGTTTGTACTAGTTCGAATTTTGTAATTAGCGTATTAAACCTTCTTGTAACATATGCATACGTCTTAAAATACATATAAAATAATATCTATTGAATTATGTTAAATAGGATAAGTGTTGCGGTAGTGTCGTTAGAGACAAGGCAAACAATAAAAAGTAATGACCAATCCCGCTGTAAAACTGAGTGTACCTTCGCTATAAAAGGGAAATGCACTGGAAGAAAGCACACGTCGCTTCTGCGCTCGTTTTATGACTATCATATAAAGCAGCCGTTTTTTTATTTTAATGGACCCCATTTTTATTCGCTACCGTTGTTTGTCGTCTAGAAGGTTCTAGATTTAATGATTTATTGCATATCAAGAATATTGTTTATGCCGTTACATTTTGATAAGGTCTCCACGCTAGGTTAGCCCTGTCTTGTGGGGCTCGGAAGACCAGATTATAATTCTAGATTTGACCAAACAACTAAAGAGTTATGCAATATACAGAAAAAAAAATTACGAATTATTAAGGTATTTGCGAAGACATTCTAATAACAAAGCTGAGTCGAAATAGCTGAGATTTGTGTGACTATACAAAGCTCAAGCATAAATTTAAGTTTTGTTACATGTGAAGATGCTAAAGCAATTTGCCTAAAATTGCTTAAAACAATGAAGTATGAGTTGTTGAGCCAAAGTGTACAGACAGTGGTATGTTACAGTCAGCAGTAGTGAAGTGGCACAGTGGTTCTGCACAGGACGCACTCTCAAACAAACAACACTCCTGATGCTACGCTCGTGTCTTCGTAAGACAAGGGAACTAGCCATTTGTGAACGAGGTGCTTAGCATTATTTGTGTGCAAACCATATATCAATGTAACAAGCCTTACTTGTTACATTTATAGGTTTCACAACGCCGTTGTTGACAAGTGGTAGCATAATCTATGATAACCTTGGAGCAGATTTTATTCGTACAGAGATTTCATTAAACAATGAGATTTCGAACTGTGACAGCCAATAACCTAATATCGCTACTATTTCTTCTTAAGTCAATTCTGAAACATGAGTACATATTTGAATCTATCTGGGAACTCGTGAACTCTTTGAAGCGATTGTAACAACACGGCGCCGCCCGGGGCGCACAGTGAAACTCAAATCGCCAAGCTGGGACTTTTTAAATTAATTCATTAGTTACAGAAATATATCGTTTTTAAAATTGTATGAAAAAAATCGTTTCATAAGGATTATTATCCCATCCCTGTGAAAATGGTGGAGGGCCATTCCCAGCTGTGGACGTCCCATGGCGGAGATGATGATGATTATGATAATCGTTTTTAGAATTGTATGAAAACATCTTTCTTATAAATTATCATCGGAACTGTATCATATAAAAACACTAGCTGCGCCTCGCGGTTTTACCCGCGTGGTGATGATTGATGATTTTAATGATGATGATGAAATAAAGCCTATGTTATTCCGGGACCTGAAGTATCTACATACCATATTTCATCCCAATCCGTCCAGCCGTTTGAGCGTGATTGAGTAACAAACATTCATCCGTCCAAATATTGACATTTATAATACATGTGAATCCCACTAGGGATTCACATAAGACTTCTTATACATCTGTGTTACAAGTCTATCAGTGACTTACGCCACCAATCAGAGGGCAGTAATTTGCAGGTAATTGGAGTTTAGGGGTAAGCAAACACAAACTATGACCTTAGTTCGTTGTTACCGCCCGTTACATACGGAGTGACCCTTATCAAGGGTGTTCTGTGAAATTAAGATTTATTTAACGTGCCTCTTGTAAAAATGTTTGGTAATTTGATTGACTTATCTTGATTTGTTTGTGACATTGAAGACAAGTGCCAATATTAAAGATCATAACTTTTTAAATGTGATGTCACTATTATCTTATTTGAACCATGTATATATCTGTGGTGTGTATATAACCGTGTATATAGTGTGGTTTATACCAATTCATACGTCTGTAAAGGCAGATTTTGGCAGGACATAACTATTTAATAACATCATGTATTACCCGAAATCTATGAATAAAGTTATTTCATTCCATTTCATTTCATGACAATGATGAAAATCTGAGGGTTATATTATGTGGCAAGTATTGTTATATTTTGTACTAAATATAACAATATAAATTGTGTCCTAGCACATAACTACAGTTTGAAATTACATCTTCAGAAAAAGTATCAGTTAGGATTTCAACCCAAATAAATCGTATACAATCTTTTGATTGAGTTAGGTCCTAAGCACAAAAGAGGCGTATTTTTTTTTTTTTTTTTTTTTTTTATTCGGTATAGGCAAGCGTTTGACCGCTATCTCACCTGATGTTAAGTGATGATGCGGTCTACGGTGGAGCACGCCTGCCTAGAAGATACCTATTCACTCGTGACTTGAAGATACCCAGGTTGTATGTTTGCGGAAACACAGATTTAGGCAATAAATTCCATTCGTTAGCTGTACGCACTAGGAATGTGGTAGCAAAACGCTTCGTGCGACAAGTTGGAACTTCCACCATGTATGGATGTCGCATTGCCGTCCGTCTGGTCGTCCTAAGATGGAATGGGGATGGTGGAATCAAATTATGCAACTCCAGAGCACACTCCCCGAAATGTACCCGATAAAAGACCGATAGACTAGCGACTTTACGTCGGTGCTGCAGGCTTTGGAGTCTCCTCTCGACCAGAGAGTCATTGTTGATGAGCCTTTTAGCTCGTCTCTCTATCGACTCAAGAGCCTCGAGTTGGTACTTGGCCGAGCCGTCCCACAAATGAGAGCAGTACTCCATACACGATCGAACCTGTGCTTGATACAAGTTGAGCAGTTGTTCCGGTGTAAAGTACTGTCTTACCTTTGCTAGGACGCCCAGTTTTTTGGCTGCCAACTGAGCTTTGGAATCTATGTATGATCCAAAATTGAGTGTCGAGTCCAAGGAGACACCAAGAATGTCTAGATGGTCAGTTACCGGCACGGACACATCACGGAAAGTAGGGGCCACATTAAATTGACTCTTTTTTGCGGAAAATAGACACGCCTGCGTTTTATTAGAATTAAACCCGACCAGGTTGGCATCACCCCAGTCGGAGACTGCCTTTAGGGCCAGGTTCAACCGTTCGACCATTTCCTCTCTTAGTACCTGTGTTTGGGCACCACTGCAGCGTGAACTGGATATGTAGCTCTCCACTACTGTACTGTCATCTGCATACCCAAAGGTACCGGGCTTGAGCAGGTCATTAATGTGCAGTAGAAACAGTGTTGCAGAGAGCACTGACCCCTGAGGAACACCGGCATTGATATCCAATTGATCTGACGAGCAGCCATCAAGGACCACTCGTAATGATCTGTCCCTCAGAAAGTCTGATATCCAATTACATAGTGCGGTGGGCAGACCGTATGAAGGAAGCTTGCTTGTGAGGCTGTCGTGCCAGACCCTGTCAAAGGCCTTTGAGATGTCTAGAGAAACGGCCAGCGCTTCTCCGTATTTCTCAATGGCCTCACTCCAGATGTACGTGGCATACGCTAGGAGATCTCCCGTGGACCGGTTTCGGCGGAAGCCATATTGCCGGTCACTTAGAAGGTCATTAGTCTCCAGGTATGCCAGGAGCTTCTTGTTAAGGACACGCTCCATACTCTTACAGAGAACGGACGTGACCGATATGGGCCTGTAGTTGGCGGGGTCGGATCGACTACCTTTTTTGGGTACGGGCTGTACGTTAGCGAGTTTCCAGGCTTTAGGCACTACACCAGTACTAAGCGAGAGTCGAAACAGGCGTGTCAAAACAGAAGTGAGTTCAGGTGCACAGGTTTTCAGAACTATGGCTGGAATTCCGTCTGGCCCACTGGCTTTATTAATGTCGAGATTACGTAGCGTTTTGCGTACCTCGGTTTGGTGAATACGAATATCCGACATAAACGTCTCGCATTCACCAATTGGAGTGAGAGGTGTTGCAGCGCTAGAATCTATCCGCGAAGCTTCTGCAAAAAGAGTAGCAAACAAGTTTGCTTTATCTTCAGCGGTATGAGCCAGGGATCCATCCGGTCTCAGCAGTGGCGGTAGCGAGGGGCGACAGAAATTCGATTCAACCGACTTAGCCAGGGACCAAAAAGCCTTACTACCCGCAGGGTACGAGGCTAGTTTGTTCCCTATTCGGCTGATGTGGTTAAATCGAGCTTTCTTTAGAGCCTTTTTGCATGACTTGGCCGCCTTGTTATAGGCTCTCTTCTTCACGTGCACGTCCTTCGCTTTACGTTTTCGAGCATCTGCCCAGGCCAGGTATGCTTTGTGTTTCAGCGCTTCAGCACCTATACACTCAGCCCCGAACCATGGGCGAGCTTTGCCTGACAGTGGAACGTCCGAGAAGGGAATAAAATACTCCATACCCTGACGTATCACATCCGTCACAGCGTCAGCGCATGCTGAAGGGTCACCAGAAGAGAAGCACATAGGTAGCCAAGGGTAAGACGAGAAGAAAGTTCTCATCTCATCCCAATCTGCTGACTTGTATTGCCATACCCGCCGGGTGCCCTTATGGCTGGAATCGGGCGGGTAGTAGACAGATACAGACTTCACCAGACAATGGTCGGAGCTACCCAAGGGTGATGATACCGACACTGAGTATCGGTCTGGATCTGTTGTCAGCAGAAGGTCCAAGCAATAGGCTGTGTGCGTCTCAACATCTGGTACTCTGGTTGCCTCTTGGACCAACTGGGTGAGATTTAACGCTAAGGCAAGCTTTCGCGTCTCTCTCCCGGCGTGGTCGGTGTCCAAGTATGGGCTTAGCCATTCCTGGTGGTGGGCATTAAAATCCCCTAGTAGCACCAGTTGGGCTGAAGGGTACTTTTGTTGAGCCGCATCTGCCGCCTCAATAAGATGTTCAGTGAACCTGGTCGTCTCTTCATTTCCGCGGTGCGATCGGTAGACACAGGCGTAAAGAATTTTCTCTATGCCTGTGTCCACCATAACCCAAAGAGTAGAAAATCTGGGATCTTCAAGGTTTCGAAGACGCCGATAGCACATATCGTCCCGAATGTACACACATGTTCCTGCATGTGGTTTAAAGTTGTGCTCCAAGGCATAGCCTGGGTATGTGAGGTACGACATGTCAGATGGCCGGCGTATCTGCGTCTCCGTGAGGAACAAGAAAGCCGGTTTTTGAGTCTCTAGGTGGTGGTGGACTGCCAAGAGATTTGAGTGCAGACCTCGGATATTTGTGAGGTGCACTTTGAGAGAGAGCGAGTGCAACCGCTGTTTTACCGTACTCTTGTTCTTTTTGTTTTTCATTTTTCTTCATTTGAGTGAATGTTGGTAGGAAGACGGAAGTAGAATGAGGCTCCATGCATTAGACCCAGAGATACACCAAGAAAACCTACACCAAGGGGGTACTAGTCTGGAGACTGCGGGGACGCCCGAGCCCCCCCAAGAATGTCCATCAGGCGCTCTCGTCCGGTCGCCAACCGGCACGATGGCGCATTCCTGGGATTTTTCGCTAGTTGGCGGGGCAGCCTTTCGTGAGGGGCTGGCTCACTACTTGGGCCCCCTACTAACTGCGGTCGGCCAGCGGTGCACCGTGCCTCGGATCCCGCTACCCTCCACGACTAGTAACCCGATGCAGCAATTCATCAGTGCATCATATCGGTCCGCCTGCGGTGGTGCAACTATTCTGACCCGTCCTCCTCAAATGGCGTCACTAGACATCGTGCCGTAACACGGCTAGGCCGTTTCTTGACACGTTTTTGTCGAGTGGGTGGTAACTAGCCACGGCCGAAGCCTACCACCAAGTCACCTCTTAGCACCACCCGGGGGTCACGTGTAGGGATTCAAGATTAACATTCGGGGTACTTTCCTACGGACGTGGGTGACTAAACCCCCAGCGTATAATAACTAGCTGCGCCCGGCGGTTTCGCCCGCACGGTGATGAAAAACGGTGGATTACGTCAGTAAAAAAATGAACTATGTAACATCCGAGTAATCTTTAATAGAAAGTCACGTTATTTGTGAGTGTCATATAATATGTAATAATAAATATAATAGGCATATATAATAGGCTCGGCATCATTTCCACTGTATTTCAGTACATACAGATATATTTTTTATTTTTTTAAATTTAATTAGTTTCCGATATCGTATTATAAATGATGGATTTCTGAGGTTAAAAACTATACAAAAATATTTTATCCGAATTAAGAACGATTTTTGATATGATAAAAACATACGAAAAGATTTATGCGCGCGTGTATTTAATCAGTTTTATATTAAGCTAAATCACTGCCTGAACTCACAAAACAGCGTGACCGCTGGACTGCGAGAGGCGGGTGACGACCGCCCGGGGCGCGGGGAGGGGTGACAACAGATTGTTTCTGATTAACACTCGCCGGCCCTCAGACTGGCCCAACCCTAATTAATAAACTGTTAAGGGATACGCCTAGTTCCGTTTAGCGATTGACTAGTTTCGGAATGGTAATTAGCTCTATCTCCTAATTGAGCTGATCAAACCGAGTCTCTTTGTGGTGATTATAGTTAGGGGCTATAGTTATTTTCAGTCAAACGGTCCATTATAGCCATATATTTCTACTTTCGTATCACTTTGTTGTATTCCTTTCTGAGACATCCGAGACCCGGCACTCATATCCATGCTCATCTACATGAATATCACTCAAGTTGTGGGAGCTGAAGTGAGATGGGACGTAATCGCAGAAGATATTATTTAGATAACACTTAGCTAGGTGGGGCGATTAGAATGACGAGTTATAGTGGGCGGGAACTGCATACGTATTAAAGATAAGGCATGACAAAAGCACACAGGCGTATTATGAAACTACATTTTGTTGTCCAGGAGCATATCATTACCGAGTCAACACGAGAGAACATCAATCAGTTCACACTCTCCGTGCTTTGTTTTAGGGGAACGAGTTAGACTCTTTCACGTTCCTCTTTGACGTACAAACATTCATCAAGAATACAAGTAAACAGAACAGTGGTAATAACGCTCAAGTGAATTTAAATGAAGGGGGGCGGGGGCGGGGGCGAAGGAGTCACGCAATAACAGATCAATGTACGAAATTGATACTGTTCCAAGAATGTGTACATGCTTTATATTTGTCACACCACAATAATTAACACATATTATACTAACTAACATAGAGTTATGTTTGTTTCCAATGTACGCTGAACTGGGGGAACGGATTAGAACCAAATGTGATTTGTTATATTGTAATGTTTAAATATGAATTTGTCAGAAATATATTTTGAAATTGTCACAAACTATTTTCTTACATTTTATTATAGGTTTGTAAACATAAACTGTATTATGAATGCTATATGGTTTTAATTTATCCTTATAAGCGACTTTTTGTGTTTTTGAGAGCTCGGGTTCGGAAACGCTTCTAGCAGACTTTCCCGTACGCCTATAGGGTTTACTACTATTTACTACTGAGATGGGTGATCGCTATAGAGTTTTCAACGATCCGTTTCCGAGCTTCAGATGACAGTCGTATGTCTTCTGTCGTTGTGGTCCGATCCAACCGGTGAACTTACCTATAGTCATATTATATTAAATATCAGTGAATAAAATACCTTCACAAGGCTGATATGAAACATCGCGTATCGGAAAGCAGACAAGGGTGTTATAATGCCAATATTTGTCCATCGGGGGCGGCGAGAGTGTGCGCAAGCTATTATGTCGAGAGGATGAGTGGTGTGCGGCGCGCTCCGGGAACCGTGGAAACATGCAATGTTACGGTGAGTGTCGGGGAAGGTTAAGGTTTGGCTCGATTAGTGGCCCTCGTCATAAAGTACAAAGATATATAACATTCATCGTTCGAAGAGCCGGGTTGCTCATTTGTCTTTGTGCGTTATTAATTCGGCGGATTGCTTGCATGTCCATGGGTATATATATATATATATATATATATATATATATATATATATATATGGTCTAGATAATTTTATGTGAATGCATTTGTCTGCGGTAGGACAAAGATTACACAAACAGCGGGCAATAAGCATTATATACATTTTGATTCTATTTAGTTCAGCGTGTCGTAACACTGCCTATTCAATATTTTTATTCAATTATTCCACGGAGTCCAATTACTTTCGGTTGGCGAGTAAGTTAAGATAGTGTTTAATGGCCACTCGTAATAGTACCCGATTTAAGTTTTACACTTTGAATGTTATGTTCGTGGCCGCTGACAGGACCGCTGCAAACTAAGATTGTCACACTGAAAAAAAATAAGTGATCGATGTAATCTTTTTTTTGTTACTGTAACTATGTAACCTAATGAAATACGAGGTAGGCTCGCGGGTATATTGATAGTATCAACTACTTTTGTTTGATTACGGGATCTCTATGGATGCTGTCACAAAACTCATTTGTGGCAACCGAGTAGAATAGTGGTTGTTGTAAACAAGTACATCGTGTTTATCACGACATGTTAACCTTATCAGTAGTATAGAGTGTAACATTTTCGGGAAACACGTTCAAGCGTTTATAGAATGAACTTGTATTTTAATCATATTGTACTCAGTAAATTTGATCAAGTTGTGATTAATTTAATAAAGAAATCGGCAACCAAGTAAAAATGCCACTTGCCACGCTCCATTTTTTTGCGTGCAGAAAAGTGAGATGATTTATGCATAAGACCATTTGCTGAATAGACAATTTCGAGTCTTTTCATTATTTTCTTGAATGTCCTACATGATGAATTACCTCTTATGAGAACAGTTCATGAAGGTTAATTATAGTTGAATACAATTCGATTTCATTTGTTAATTTATTAGTAAAACAAAAATCGAGCAACCATGCTTATATCTTTATCAATAATTTTCGCGATAACGACACATGCGCTTGAAGTGTGTTTTACACCACAAGACAGGAAATTAAAAAGTCTAAAAATTTGATTGTGAGCAATTTTTTTTAGCCATAATTTCTATGTTATGTCCATAAACACCCGCGCGCCTCTGTAATGTCGTCGGCACCTGCTTAGCCATAATGAGTATTTTTAATACAAACAAATACATATGTAGATTTATAAAGAACTTCTTATTTATCTTACATAAAAGTGCGTTTAACGTTATGTACATTTTTACAAGAAGTATTTGATAATTTAGAAATGTATTGTTGCAATGATGAAAGGGTGAATTAGAATTATTTTAGAAGCTGTGAGGGACCGGCGTCGAGTCCTGCCCGGGGCACATTTTGACTTATTTGAAGACGTAATATTAAAGCTTCAGTGGTACAGTGCCTTGATAATAATGCGAATTTAAACAAATATTCCCGGTGTACAGATTCTATGTAATAGTTGAGTGTAATAGTTGAGCGTCATACACAGGCACGATGTAGAAGGAGAGAGCGAACACGTTCGGTGAGTACACGTGTAACTGATAGGAATAGTGAAGTCGGTGCTTGCTCGCTCTTGCTCGTGCAGCGGTGTACGAGACCCCCGGGGAGTTCCGGTCGGGCCGAAGTTACCAACAATAATTATTACCTCCTGTAACCACGAGCAAACACGGCGGGGTTGTTCATGTAGATGTTATTACAATATACACCAGTAATATCTAGCTGTTTAGACACATTTAACCACAGAAGTTACCGTAAAGAAATACACAGTGCAGCCATTTTCCTGTAGTGTATGAACTTACTAAGCCGCCGCCGCGCCGCAGGGAAAACGTACGTGGGCGTGAGCTAGTCGTAGGTGCGAGCTTTCATCATGTGTGTGACGCCAAGCGACATAGTACATGTGTATGTCTTGGCTTGGCGTCATATCATGCGCACGGGTTCACACAACACAGTATGTATAGACATCATTCCTAATGCCTTGTTTGGGCTAACTGCGGTTTTCTAGCAGTTGCTTTTTTAATTTGTTGCAGGGAGGACGTTTTTTATCGACTTAGGAATAGATATAGAATATATATTGTTTAAAACGGGATACGCACCATGATTTTGATTGAGTTCCCGATATTTCGGCGCGGTTCCACGCACCATGATAACGGAGAGACCGATCGGAACTCAATCAAAATCATGGTGCGTATCCCGTGTTAAACATGAAAAGCCATGAAAGTTTAAAACAATAATAGAAGATAGAGAATGGATATAGAAGTAGCAAAGCTGAGAGTTAATTTAACTCTTTCCTAATTTATTGTATGAGGGGGGAGGGGCAAAGTAGATATCTGGCGAGATATAAAGAAAGCGAAAGGTGATTTCTTAGAATCCAATTATGTAAGATGCATGATAGGCACCTTTGCCGATCGCTGAAACAAACTCGTCTCATATTATAACCTAAGTTGTTTGTGTCATCTTCGGTCCATAGATAACGAATTATCCAAGGTACTGCATGTGACGATCGCGTAGATATCAACAAATGGTTTCTAAACATTTAGTAAATATGATTATGTCACCTTCCTTGCTTTTGTGATTGTTCCCTATCAAAAAGTTGTCTGGACGAGACCGTTCTTTGCGATAAGACCGCCGATTACCGAAATACCTAATCTTAATGTTTATGTATGGAGCTGAATATCATCTTGTGAAATTCTAAACTTCAATGTTTGAAGTATTCAACGAACATGAATTAACATTAACATATATGAATATTAAAATTATTCATTTAATTTAATTACTTAATTTTCAAATTCACTTGAATTATTCGGCCTCAAGTTTTTATCGGCTCATCATATTTAATTTAATTTTTCGTTTCGTTTAATCAACGCTAAGTAAAATACTTGAATTCCCTTTATTTCACACTAAGTGCGCCCCGCGGTTTTACCCGCGTTAAACCGGGATAAAAAGCAAAAGCAGCCCATTTGTTGATACACATGTTTCAGCTTGAAGCATAGGTATAAGCCAGGAGAGCTACTGGGCTAATGAGAAGTAGCAGCTAATGTCTCGGAGCCGTGAGCGCCTCTTTAGTAGCATTAAGCCAGTCTATAAAGTCTCTGTAAAATACTGAATACCGCTGTGGAGTATGATCCTTATAAACATAATATGAATAGACAAAATTATGTTCTGTTTATTTTAAATGTTTGCAGTTGACATTTTACAAAAAGAAACCGTTTGTATGTGAAGGAGTAACAAACATACACACTTACAAATTTTCGCTTTAATATTATTAGTGGGTGGTCCTGGTTAGAGATGGTATTAAATATATTTATTTTATTTTAAATATAAGCTAACTGACGAAGGCACTCTATATGCTTAGTAAGCCAAAATACCAATTCCGTTGTAACCCGTCAACATTGATTACATAGTACAAAAATGATTTTATGTTAAATCAATTTACAACTGCGACGGAGAAGTTATATTTCATGTATTTGTACATGTAGGTATGTACGCTCGTAGGTAGCCACCAAACCTAACAGCGGCCCACCCCCCGCACGGACTCAATGTTTCCGATTGAGTGCCCACCGAACTGCTAGTGCCGAGGTGACTAGTGACGTCACACCATGTGCCATTTGGGTATTCATAGTAAATAAATAAAATAAAAATAATTTATTAACAGTCACAATGATAACAATCATGCAACAATACAGTGAAACATGAAGTCGATGTAGGTACAGCAATAAAACATTTCTTGAGTTTAGATATTCGTCTCTCGGAAACGAATGTGAGACTAGCAACCAAAATAGGTTTCATTCAGGATGCCAGCATTCGCCTCCCGTAAATTTACAAAACGAGTGAAATGTAATGAGATATAAGATGATAATCATACTAGTGTGAGTGCATATTTTATACACATTTGTCCTATACGGATATGTGTGTGAGTGTGTATATGTGATAAACTAGAGTAATTACATTTTATGGGTTCCGGTTCATCACAATTTATTGCAAAGTTATTTGGTTTCCTACTCGGTCTGTGGACGGAAGAGTTTCCGTAAGTCAAGCGGAACAAACAGAACCTCACCTCAGAAAAACGAACCGCGTCAAGAATGAGATGATATAATTTATCAAATATGTTTTAACGAAACTATCAGTTCTACTCGAGCACTTTAAAATATCAACACATCATAATTTTATAATTAACGTTGCAGTTTCTTAATAGATTTCCGAATCACTATCGCAACTTCACAATTTTGAGTGTTGAAGTCGGTTCAATTTTTTGTCATTTTTTATATTAGGTTCTTAAGTATGAAATTGGTGTTAATACGGAAAAAGCAAAATGTTTTTTTAAAAATAATTAAATTAAATTAATTAATCAATCAAAGCCGCTTCCAACCAGTCCGGTTGCTCTCTTCTCTGTCTTTTTTGTAATAATGGCGTCGCTGGAGTGCCGGAACGGCCCCTCCCTTCCGGCCTTCCAGGGGATGGATTCGTTCAAAAATTGTTTTGTGTGATGTGTCTAATGAGTAACTGCATTATTTGGCCAAACCACTATGCACTTACGCCATTTATCTATAGTTCACTGATCCCTTTGCTGAAAAAATTGTGGGTGAGAGAAGCATAAAATCTTTGAAGGCGGTGTTGACAGCCTCATTAGAACTGATTATTTTTCCTTGCAAGTTGTCAACATTTCAGAAAAGTGTTCATCAAAATCTCTCGGAGGTCCGAGGAGGTCCGGACGGTGGGTGTCGGAGACATTGCAATCGTAGCTCCTCTAATTTAGAGACCGTGTGTGTGTGTGTGTGTGTGCAGTGTCAGCATTTTTTTGCTTGCGTTTGACAAGTTTGTCGTTGCGTTTGTCTCATCTGATGTTGTGTGATTACGTCGTCTAGGATACGTAGCCTAGGAGGTACCTATCCATTCGTCACTTGAAGACTCCAGCATTGTTCGTATCGGGAAACACAGACTCGGGTTGTCGTGAAGCAGCAGTGGGCTAGAGCAATTGACCAGTCTCGGTTGTTTGACGGCTAGCTTTTCCACCGTGGCGTGGGTTGCAATTTTTATTTTTTTTTCTCTCCTGAGTGCAATCATTGTGATGAGCTTTTCCGATTAGCGTACAGGATCCATGTCTACAATTAACGATACAATTCATCAGTGACAGTTGGGTAATGTAACGTAGCACTCGACTCGTGTCTGTTTGCTTGCTTCACTCAATCCATGTGGTAACTATTTTGCGAGCTTTTTCACTATTCAATTAGTTTCAAGTAAATGTATTTCACTCACACCGAAGCCTGCTGCTAACTCTAACGTGCTTGGCGATGGATCCGTTTCCACGATCATTTTTAATTATTAGATGCAAAAGAAAAATAAAGTGCTGCCACGAACTATATTATGATGCTAACGCATAATAGTGCAAATCAATACCTAAATTGGAAACACAAATACACAAGCCTGAATTTAAAATAAATTTCAACTTAGATTTCCTAACCAGGCCTTATAAAATATATTATGAGATCAAAGTGGCCAGTTTGACAAAACGGCAATTTCATATGTAAGGACATAGTATATTATGTCCGTATATGTGCTTGAATTTACCTGATATACTTCCTTTTATAGCAACAATATCTGTTGTCCCGGCGCGGGCGCGGGCGGTCAACGAGTCGACAGCTCCTGAGGATGGCTCGTGAAGAGGCGAAACACGTGTCCAACAGTTACGTAACATTGCTGGAATTATTAAATGTCGCGGAATTGAAATTAATTATTGTTTACTAATATCTCACCACAAATATTTTACTGAAAAACGTCATGGTATCATTTATCACTTTCCGATAATTTATCAAACCCAAGTTATTATTCCATTAAAATACTTGAATGAAGTATACAATCAAATGGCTGGAAACAGTGACGATGCAGATTATCCCCGTTTTGTTTGGAAATGTCACAGAGCGCCTTCAACTTTCTCCCCTTAAAGCCTGTCCACCCAAAATTGATTGTATTACTTGGCTGTAAGGGTTGCTATCGGTCGGCTAGCTGGCAGGATGTTTATGGGTCCGTCATTAGACAAATGTCAAGTCGTCGCGTTTTGTAAAGAGTGGCGCCGAGAGAGACAGCTTGTGAATATTATGCATGGGTAGTTGTACATGGACGTATTATTGCCGGTCGCTGATGTACAATTAATGCTTTATCTAATCTCATACTGAAATATAAAGATTAAAAATCAAAAACAGAACTTGAAATGATAGTCTTTATCCTACTTATATTATAAATGCGACAGTTTGTATGTTTGTTACCTTTTCACGCTCGAATGGCTACACCGCTTTCGTTGAAATTTGGTATGGAGATAGCGTACATACGCTGAATTGACACATAGGCTTATTTTCATCATCACCATCATCACCGTTTTTCATCACCACGCGGGTACAACCGCGAAGCGCCGCTGGTATTTTCATAATAGTTACTTTTGAACAATCATGGCACCGACTTCAACATAATTATTTCATACTCTTGAGTGTTGAAGTCGGTTCCATTTTTTGGTAAAGTTTTTAAATTTTTTGTATTATATTACACTATTTTACTATATATTCGTTCGTTGCCATCATAGTGTGCATATGAATATACTCCTTTGCGTGATTTTGGCGTTGGGCGCACACTTAGTGGTTTGCTTTATGGGGCGTGATGACGCGGCCGAGGATAGAAGTCACAGATAAAATATATTTATTCAGTTTACTCTCAAAAATTGACTTTTGTAACGTACAGAGATATGATGTGGTTGATAAGTGATCTATATTGATGATACGAGAATTCATTTTCATCCAATTATTAAAAGCCATCAGCCGCTCTTTAAATCACTGCTTAAAAAATATTAACTATGTATATTGTTTTAGTAACCTTCAAATTTTAATAAAGTACGTGACGTTATCTGAAAAATGTCATACAAATAGTTCTCGCCCGCATTATATCGCAGTGCTAAATCCCTACATTGAAGAAATCCGCGGTGACGCCAACTCTCTACGCCTATGAATTCAAATAACTTACGCCGGTCTGACTGAACCTTCAAACTTCAGCTCCTCTGATGGCTCCATGATGACTTTAGAGTCCAAAGAGATTAAAACATGGCACACTGCCCATTTAAATTACATGCAAACTTTACTCATTTGGAGGCTTCATTGGCGCGTGTAGTGCCGCCGGCTTGTACCCGCGCGGGCTCCTAATTAAAAACGGAGGGCGTACTACCGCATACCTGTGCGGGGAACCCAATAAATATGGCTCGAAATGAAGAAGAAAATAGGGGTTCGGTAATTTTGATTTTATTTATTAGACGAGTCGATACTCACATAAAAAAACCATATACGGTCGAACTGAGTAACCTCCTTCTTTTTTTGAAGTCGGTTAAAAATGATAAAACGTGCTACGAGCATGTCAGGACATAGCAACTCTAGGCTTCTAAAGCTCTTTAGCTATAGTTAGATTCGTAATAATTACCTTGTTTAAAATCTAAAAAAAAACAATTTGTAAAGACTGAGATCTACCACTTAAGGTGCGGAAAACACATTTTCTTGGAAGTTAAAAAAGTGCTTACCGAATCGATCTAATGGTATTGCGATACGATCATCTCATCCGTGTAACATTTTAAATGAAAAACAAATTCAAGGAAGCCTGTTGATAAGCTCTCCTTTGGTTAACGTGCAAGCTCATCGGCTGTAACACGCATAATGTAAGAGCTTACCTACTTTGACCTCTCCCGTTTTCGTTCGGTGGATATCCTTAACCCAAAATATACCAAGGGCACTATTGCAAATAGCTGAATAACTTTCCCTTATCAGACTGACATCTTTTTTACATTATATAAAGGGGAATCGCGACTGACTGACTGATCTATCCACTGATCTACACATCTTAAACCACTTAACAGAATTAAGTATGATTTTCGATTTTTATTATGATTATTTAATCATTGTAATTAATTGACAATGGTAGTAATTGTCTTCTTCAACTGAACTAAACTAAAATTATGGAAAGTAGATATGCAAGGTAAATTCTTATTCCGTTACGATAAAGTCCAAATTAGTATGACACTTATCGATATCAACACAAATATTACATCTTTTTATTCAAATTGCGGGTAGTTTTATGTTACTTATATGTCGCCACCATATAAGTGGCGACATATCTAACATAAAAACTGCCAAAAACTCCTCTCGCATTTGGTTAGCAATTGTATAAAATTTGTCTAATATTGGAGATATCGTTTTATCGTTATACGAATTTGAATTGTAGCGTAATACGAGCTGTATCATTTTAGTAAATTTTTGCTAGTTCGAGAGAGTCAGTCTAGTTAGAAACTATAATTGTAAATTAATTATAATTGTAAGCGACTGGTCAAATGTAACATTATTTGTTGCAATGTGGCCCATACATACTTTGAATTCGCCTACAGTATTTAAGACATAGATTAGAACGGATTTTGAAATTTCAACCCACTGAGGGGTTTACTGCGTTTTTTTTTAGTAAACAAACGAAAATATCCTGTGCTGTTGTAACCGCGGGGTGTTGCTAGTAATGCTATCTAATGCTGAAATGAGAAGCATCGCTACTCTCACTCTTCCTCCAGATAGATCCCTCACTCGAATGTGCATTAATCCCGTCTACTTACGTATGGAAGCATACACTAGAGTAGACTCCGTCTGCGTATTCATCACTACCTGTCTACTCTAATTCCTAACAGATTGCATTTTCCGCTCCGACGGTCGTAGCTCCTCTACGCGGCGGGCGTTACCAACACTGATATCGTTACACTAGACACGGGTGCGACGAGTACTTATTTTATTTATGGTAACAAAATGCGGAATATTGTAGTTTATTTATGGAAAATGTACACACATTTATTTGTCGATGTCAGTCAATGTTAAAATTATTCATTCAATTAAGACATCCAGGACGTACTTACTAGGATTAATGTCAATAATAAAATTAACAATAAAACAGAGCTCTTTTGCCGCGTTCCGAAATAATTAGACCCACAAACGGCCGTTTTTCCCATTAGCCAGAATGGCCACGGCAACAATGGTAGGGCAGGGCGAAATGGCAGGGACTAGGCTTTCAATTGCCATTAGCCGATAGGCTATTTATTTATTATTTAGTATACCTAATATACGCGGACGAAAATTTAATAACATTTTTATTTTAATAGACGAGCGACGATGTGATCGTAGGTGGTCATCACCCAAGTCATAGACTTTTGAAATGTTCTAAGGACTATATGTTTTATTGACAGATTTTTCAATTTCTAGTGTGTGTGGTGGTGTCTAGCCAGGCGGGTTACTAGAAAGCACCTATGCGGTAGATACACATATATCACTGAACGTTGAAGCTCGAGGTGATCGTCGATCCACGGCCGACATTTACTAAATCAAAAAGGCTACCTTGTATCGCCACATCCTACTAGTTGATCATGTACTTGTAATTTGTGTCAGAATGGCCATAGCAGTGATGACACTGCAATGAGACACTCAACAGTGATCATTATTTCAATGGCCTATACAACTCAGTCGAGTTTACGTGGCATTTTATTGGAATATGGCCCTCTTCGCGCTTTCCTGCACATTGCCATCCAACCTCCTTGCTAGCTCAGTACCTATAGCGCACTGTACTAGCGCATCAATCTAACCTATGTAGATAGTCCCAGGTGCCAAGTTAACTCGACCGGGTTGTAGTCGCGTTGGCTATTTTCTAGCATAGTTCATGAGCTCACACGAACACAAATTCGTAAAAAAATAGTATGGCAAACACTTAGCTCACTAGCCTACTATCTGCATGTGGAGATGTGGACAGGCCAGGCCGTAGCTAACGTTTGCGATATCAGTACGGTGTTTTATAGATCACAATAATATTATAAAGGCGAAAGTTTGTAGTTTGTTGTTTGTCTATTTTTGTTGTTTCTAAGTTTGTTACTTCTTTACGCTGAAACGTTTGAACGGATATGTATAAATTGGAATGAAGATAGCTTACACACTGGAATAATACATATTCTACTTTTTATCCTGAAAATATTGATTGTTCCAGTGGGATGATGGTAGAAAAAAAATCATCAATACCACGTACTTTTTCACGGCGGGTAACTCCGCGAGGCGCAGCTAGTTATATATATATATATATATATATATATATATATATATATATATATATATATATATATATATATATTTATTTAATTGTAAATGTTTTAAGGTATTATAAATGAATACATACTACAACTAGTGCAATTGTGAGACCATTTTCATTGCAACACATCCCACATATTATGCATAATGCCTGTGACATTTATATCACTTATGCAATCCATGCATTTTTTATTATTATAAGCTTTTGCGTATACTAAGCTCACAGCGCGCTGTGAGCGCAGTGTTAAAATATTAAGTATGCATAATTCGTACCCAAATGCTCCAAGATGAAGCCCATATTTTTACGTCATTATAACAGTATCGTTGGGCGTATCCATACGAAGCAGCATTATTAGAAGTTATACGAAGCTACGAAGCTACGGCTTATCCTCTACGGCGCTATAAGCTACGCTCGCGTACGTCCTTATGATGTGTGGTGATCGTATTGCCTACTTGATAAACTAATAATATTATAAGTTAGTGTTATGATAACCAAAGTATCAAAAATACAATTTTGTAACTATTGTATAATTATAAATGATCCATGTTATCCTTATCTTGTGTGTTTATGAAACAAATGCCTATTTAATTAGACATTTATTTCAAGTGTAATATCACATGTAGAGCATGTTTTCCTAGGATATATTTTGTTATAGTTAATAAGTTCATTGATCATTGTAGACTACAGCGAACAATAGGTTTATAGTATTTTCTTTATCTGATTGTAGCGTAAAAACGCACGTGAATAGTTTAATTAAGGAACTCGTTTGAGAAACAAGGCTAGTAGAACAACACATTAGGAATTATTTTTAAATTTCATCTGATTTAATTAGAACATGAAACAAGTGATTAATCTGGTTGTAACATACATTTCTGGAACATATTTTATCTAAGTATAATCAATTCAATGGACAGGTGTGCGAATGGCTAACAGCAAAACTTTAATAAAAAAAATCGTCACGGCACTCAACTATGTAATTGTAAAGGTTCCCATCATTCATTGCTTTAGTCTACTATTCCTGTATTCTGCAACTCTATATGAGTAACATTAAAGTTCAATTTAAAACAGGGTTCGTTTTATATATCTACCTTTCAAAGCTTCATCAATATTTCATTAGGAAGCCAATATAGCCTCCGTTTTTCTCATTCTCGGGTTTTTCTTCACTTTCATTTCTCGCGGCAGGCACAAAGAATATTAAAAAAATGTAATTAACTTTTTAAGCAGTTTGTTTTTGTCCTACTATAGCAGTATTCGTGTTAAAAAGTTCTTACATAGTTTCAAAACCGCATGTGTATTTGTGACACATCCACCCTTGTTGAATCTTTTGAAACGATGACAGTTTAGCGGTGGGAGCGTGGACGCTGGTTCGATTGGGTTCAAGCTTCCCGTCAAGGTAACACCGTTATTAAATTTTCAGCATGGTGGTAGGGTACTTTCGAGTACCCGCCTGGTCAGCTGCCTGACCCTGGTTAGTTGAGAGGCAGTAAAACATTATAGGCCTAGTGTGATTACATCTTCGACGACATGTTCTCAAGGACTGCTGCCAAATTTATTGCCACTTTCTTGTATTCTACAGAGTTGGTTATATACTTTGACTCAGAGTCGGTGACGACATTGACAACGCATTTTTATGTTCATATTACCTAATTCAGAATTTGAAATTTATTTGTCATTACCCAATTACGTAAATTATAATATTGATAAGAATATATACTAAAATATACTATACAAAGCTTAGTCGGCATAGCCACGTTGCCTCGACTAGACGCTCCGATAACTGTTTCATTACACGGCGCGCGCTCGTGCACGGTGTCCGCGGCCCCGACGGCGACGCCTCGGACCCGAAAGGCTCAAATAATATCCACCGTCGAGTGTACTACATTTGCGCCTCTAAGTTTTTCTGCTAAACCGCTTTAAACCGGTTAGCCGCAAAACCAGCATTATTTACGGTCCCAAGTAGAAGTATCGGCGCAAGAGTGTCCACGCAAGGGGCATCCCATACTAAAAGCCGTCCTAGCTTCCAAGGAACGACGAATTCCATCAGGTGTTTTACCATCGTCACCACCATAGACCGCGGCGGAGGCGGCGGCGCCGGCCGACAGCACCGCCGCGCTGGCAGCGATGTGTACTCGTTTCTTTCTGTTTATTTTTACTAATTGACCCCTTGTTGCGCCTCTAGTGTTGGCTCTCGGCGTCACCAGTGCTGACCCGAAATGTTGAATGTGTTTTAACCTTGTTTGAATATTTTTTAAAGAACTTGAATTTTTAAAGAATGTCCGTTGAGCTTTAATCAAACTCCTCCACATTAGACTGAAAAAACAGTCAAAATCGGGTCTCCGCATGTGCACCTTCAACTTGTGGAGTGCCGGCCGTGGTGCATGACGGAGAAGTCTGTCTTTTGTTTATGGTTTTAGGCTGTATTCCATAATGACTTATTTTTTAAGTAATCTGCCTCGGGGAGTCTTTAGTTCTACCACGAGCATAAAAGTATTAGTACAATTATTAGGTACGTAAAAACGGTGAGGATAACTATTATGAAAATGTGTGTTAATCCAGGGTATAAGCTATCTCCATATCAAATTTCATCGTAATCGGTGTAGCCGTTTGAGCGTGAAGAGGTAACAAACATACACACAAACTTTCGCATTTATAATATTAGTAGGATAAGAAGGATGTAACTAAACCTATGCGTCAGACATATGCATATAAAAACATAGAATTGTTTGAGTTTGTGACTTGCAGGTCGAAACGAAGAGGTAAACCGTCTACCTAAACATGTGTGCTGTATTATAAAGTACGGTAACACTTAACATCAGGTGAGACAGTCCAACTCCAACGCAAGTTTATATATAATCTGCACAAATTCAATGACTGCGACGGCGTTGAGCGCTCGTTCTGCCGTCTCGAGAGCCATCTTAATACTTCTCTGCCAGCAGTTCTACAAAAATTTATAACATGTAAATCTACCTTAAATTATAAACTATAAGGTTTATAATGGGTCGGTAAATATCGGTAGATAATGTTTATATAGTAGACGGTACTTTGAACGGAAAGCGTAAGTGTGCAGTTAATGCGTTTATTTGATTAATGTGCGACTGACTCGGAAAAATAAATCCGTAAACGTATTGTATATGTGTAACGTGGTAGGGGTCGATAGACTCTGGAATAATCCGTCATGAAAAACCTCTCAATTGCGTGATCAGATTCGTCAGAGGTTCCGTTACAATACGAGGTGAGTTATAATTACTTGTTTTAAACTGACGTTTATTGATTTATGTCTGAGCTGCTTGTGCCCGAAAGTTCACCGCAACACCACATCTCACTTTTTTAACGGGGAGTATTGTAGGGAGCAAAGTAACATGAAATGTGCGACCTACCCCGCTCCCTCCCTCCCTCCCTCCAGCGCGCCGTAATACCAAAACAGAACAGAATCGGATTCATATACCCCTTTAGCCAATCCTAATGAGTATAATAACCTGTTTTACTAATGGCCAGACACGGCTCTCAGGTTGAGGGCAGGTTTTGAAGCGATGATAGCTCAGCGGGGGGAGCGTCGGCTGTCAAACTGACGGACACTGGTTCGATCCCCGACGTCTTGAGCTTCCGGTGAAGGTAACACCGTTATCGAATTCCCAGCATGGTGTTAGGGTACTTTCGAGTACCCGCCTGGCCAGCTACCACCCTCAAGTTTGAAAATCTGTTACTAAACACAAGCTCCAACCGATCTCAAGCAGTCCTCGAGAGCCGGTAAGCATTCTAGGTCTAGCGCGGTAACATCTTTGACCACATCATCACTGACCTTTAAGTAAGATAGTGGTCAAACGCTATACAGTATAAAAAGTTTCTAAAATACAGTCGAGGTTGTTCCCATTATTCATCGCAAACCATATCACCTATTACATAAAAAAAACATGATTGTTCGACCTAGCGAACTAGCACTAAACATGTCCAATAAACCCCCAACCAGGCAAAGCCTGTCTTTGACGTACTCCGATCTCTTACAGTTGTATTGGTTTTATTTGAGGTAAAACTATTGATACATTTTCTGGTCGCCGCAGGTTAATATATAATTTAAATATTTTAAATAATAATTTCAGTTATAATATCGCTGACGCAACGAGGCAGCAATCAGGCTTCAAAAACAAATATAACAATGAGTATAGCGCTAGGCTTACGAAAGTATACAGCGTGAAGTATACCGTACCACCTACTCCGAGCGATGTAATTGTGATCTATAGATAGTCCCTATATGTGCGCCCTTTCTGTATCTACATACCATCTAGCTCTATGATGCTTAAAATAGGAGTGATTTATTCTGAATACAATACATATACAATACAATACACTTTATTGTGCACACTTCGGAAAGTGTACAAAAATACATCTTATGTCTAACAATACAGTACAAAGGGTTTACTTGTCGCTAAAAGCGATCTCTGCCAGTCAACCTTAGTAAGGAGTCACACAAAGTGAATATGAAGTCACTTTTGCATAGCAGGCAACATAAGACTTGGGACGTGTTTATTAGTACGAGTTCCTTCCTACATATATGCTTGATACGTGAACAGGTGCACTATCGGGCTGTGGCTCCTGCGTGGGTCAAATCTCGCTGGAGGCCTTCTGGAATCTAAATTCGAAGTGAAGAGCATATTAATGCATACTATTTTTTTTTAAAGAGTTAAGTAGGTACTTTAAAAAAATACTTAGTAAGTATAACGTATTTATTTATTAATAATGCCAAAATAATATTTCATTTAACGCAAACACCGCGATATATGTAACTACTTTATTAAACATTTTGGGGCATTCCAGCGCGTAGAATTGGGAGGATAATTGGAGTAGGTACCTATCCATAAAGAAGTACCTACACAGTCGATGTACCAGAGGTTCATAAGCTGCAGCTAATAAGTACGTTCAAACCCGCGACGGGTCCCAATGTTTTTCACAGTTGAGGTCCCCCTTTGTCTCTCCGCTAATGTAAAGTGACGGGCTCACGCTTGGCTGTTCGTGGCGCTCGTGGTTAACGTACCGAGCACGAAGATAACAGTAGGCACTAAATGCACGCGGGTAGATCAAGTGAATCTGTACTTGATGGTTTCATTAAAAAGAATATGACCAAATGTAACAATCGTTGTAAACAATTGTAACGAGACCGAGCGACCCGTTTATTTCTGAAGCCTCCGTGAGCACACGCCCAAATATAGAAAACGTGTACTTGATAGTATTTTGTTGCAATAGTGTCTATGTTTTTTTAAATAAACTGCTTCCTATTATATTACAAATTACAAAAGTAGGTAGAGATTAAGTCTCGTACTTAGTACAAATTCTAATAACTAATGAAGCAATAAATGTAACTATGACATTGTACGTAATTATGAATAACTAAATAAAAACATATGAGAGCGTTTGATCGATGCGACGCGTGACCAAAACGCTGGCACATATTTGGCTCGACGACGAACGAATCAGCATTGCAATTCATCGTGGCAATGCTGCTAGCATTCTGGGCACGCTGCCAGCCGGTAGCGGGTTAGAACATTTGAGTTATCTGTAGGCTGCCGATAGCTAGTCGATTGCTAAAATGTTATTGTAGTAGATGCAGTATTGTAATTAGTTATTAGTATTTTATTTTATAAAGGCATCGGCAATGAAATTTTTTTTACTAAATTAAAAATATTTAAAATGTGCTTCAAATGCTAATGATGGAAATGCCGTGACCGTCTTGCCGACCGATTGCTGATCCGATTTGCTAACATAAATAAGTTTATTATTAATATGTGGGTTGAATCCTCGGTTCGATAATCCGACATGGAATGTTGTTAAACGGGGATACTTCCGAACACCTAAGAAGCCGATTGAAGGACGCCTATAGAGATTCTCGATGATCCAAAATGGAACCATTCGTTCAATTTATTCACTCACACGTAGCATCGTCGCGCGGCACCGACACCACTCGACACTAAGGGGGGGCCGGCTCACATTGGCAGGCGACGCGCGGTTGATGGTCTTTCATAAATAATTTAGTTTTTGACCACGAAGTAGATGTTTCGGTGCCCGGAGATATTTGGGGTGAATTTTGACAGACTGGAATGAATGATTGCCAGTTAGGTCATAACAAATTATAAGATTTTTGTTGTACGTATTGTTTTTATCGATGGAAACATTTTCTGAAAGAGCCAAAACTCTGTTTTCGTCATATACATATGTAGTTATAAGAATTGTTTAGGTGTTTATGTCAATCCGAGCTTACGCCTAATATTTGCTAAGAATAATACATTAATTATTCATTCAAGATATGCAGTAAACAAGCCCCCCTACAGGATCCAGCTAGAGTTCACTCGGGAGATGCAAATACTTAAAATAAGTTTGATTATCGTTTAGCCGACGTTACCAATATAACCGTTAGACCACCGTGAACAAAGCATCTTCTGGAGTATATAAAAGGACATGAGATCCCTCTTCAGACTTCATCTGGAAATGCTATCATGCGTAAGGATAGAAATATCTCTTATTATTTAAATATATTTTAAATAATATAATAAATAATAATATTCAATGTATAGTTTTAGAGATGTATCGTAAATCATAGAAGGTTTCGGTGAAACCGTGACCTAGTATAAGTAAATTGTTTCGTGTAGTGAGTTGTGGATATAGGTACTGTATGTACCTATGACCGTATACTCCTAGACTAGAAGCCGTAGCCAACGTCTCGATGTCCAAACTCGGTGATTCTATGAAGGAACCATGTTTTGTTAATAAGGCCATTATGTATATATAAAAATAAAGATACATTCATTTACACCACCTAAAAGGTATGTTTCCGGACTCCTTCATGCTATGAATTCACAATTAGGGAACTTTTTCGGGCGAATCGATGGAGGGTCGGTCTTTGGAACGTTAAATTTGTCATGATTGGCTATTTTACTTTTCCTTCGAGTCCTGAACTTCATAATATTTTAATTATATTTTTAGGATGTCAATAATGTATAATAATGTATGAACCATATCCGAGAGAATGATAGAAATTGTAAATATTATGATGGAAACAATGTGGAAACATCAAATGAAACAAATGTTTTCAGAAGTACAATATAATAAATAATAATAAGAATAAGCATACACCTGCAGTTTGTTTCTTATTATATTCGAGTGCTGCGATATTATTGGGTCTTAATTTACAGATGGATGGATCCCTACGAGATTCTTTCCGCTAATCCTTTTAAACTTGGGTTTCATTCAATTGGTAGTTTTCCCCAGTATGTTAAATATAATTATAATTTAAAAATAACTAGAAATATGAATTAGCGGGCTTCCGAGTCCAAGGCATACTGATAATAACCTTCTGAAAAGAAAGAGAAAAAGATAAAAGTATACAAGAGAAAAAAAAATGGAAAAGTTGTGGCAATAAAACAGCCACAGTAGTCACGAATAAAAAAAAAAAAAACCTGAACGGAAGAGTGTTCCTCCGATCAGAAGGTTATTATCAGCTAGGCCAACGCTGTCAATATTTTTTGTTCTTGAAGAAGTAATAGACTAAATTGTGCTGAATTCTACTTTACTCGTTTTTTTATTCAGAAGATGTTGGAAGGATGTGTAGGTATACTCAACACACAGATCAATGAAAAAATTGAAGCCCACACATAAAATGTTTCCCGAAGAAGTATAATCCTATTGTTTTCTTGTTCTTCTTCTTGTCCTTATCCCACACTAAGTGGGGTCGGCACAGCATGTTTTCCTCATCCATTCTCTACTATCATAAGTCGTCTCAGTGTCCTTTTGCTGCCCAACATTCAGATCCATACATTACGACAGTTCTATGTATCCTATTGTTTGTGGTTTGATATACCAACTTAAGCCGAATTCACAACAATTTAACAAATGACTCCGCCGTGGACGACGCACGACATCTTCCTGTGTTTGATGGTGTTCATGAGTTCCATTTTGTTTAAGCCTATTCAGTACTTCTATATTAGTGATTCGGTCAGTATCAGAGAAGACGCCGCGGAGGAGAGTTCTACGCTCTTGTCGCCGCTCGGACCTGAACCACTGAAGATGTCGACCGCAGTGATCGACGAAACGTCTGGAACACAAGTTTCACATAGACCACGGCCGAACAGCCCGGAAGCAATACATACAACAATATAAATATAAATACTAGCTTTTTGGGGTCGAGACATTGGGCCCGTGGGGACCGGGAGCTCATCGGATTTTCCAAAACTTATCAGAGCGTTTGATCGATGCGACGCGTGACCAAAATGCTGATACATATTTGGCTCAACGAATCAGCATTGCAATTCAACGTGGCAATGCTGCTAGCATTCTGGGCACGCTGCCAGCCGATAGCGGGTTAGAGCATTTGCGTTATCTATAGGCTACCAATAGCTAGTGGATTGCTCAAATGTTAATGTAGCTATAATATTGTAATTAGTTATTAGTGTTTAATTTTGACTAGCTGCGCCCCGCGGTTTTACCCGCGTGGTGATAATTGATAATGATGATAAAAAGTAGCTTATTGCGGCACCTGAGGTATCTACATACCAAATCACATCCAAATCCGTTCAGCCGCTCTGTCGTGATTAAGTAACAAACATCCACGCATCCATTTCAAATTTATAATATATCAATGTTCAAATATCTTTATTGCATATATCTTAATTGTAATTGCAATCAGATGATTATGATTTATTTTAAAGATAAATCGTGGCATTAAATGTGTGATTAGTTAGTGGTATATTAATCGCTTATATTGTGTATGTAAGTTAGTGATCCCCCACAGGCAATTAATCCCCCAAATAGCAAAGTTTGTAATGACAAACATGTGATAAAATAATCGGCCCAGCGCGAGCGGCTGAGGTCCTCTTAGGGGTAGCTCAGTGACAAAAACATAATATACAGATTCGATCAGAGACAAAGGGTTTCTTGGTTTCTCAAAAATCATAGCTTATTCTATTTTTCGGTCTAGTAATATAATTTTATTATTTCCTATTTACAGGTAAGTTGATCTCAAAGCAGCAGCACGTTCACACACTACATCTATCGTAAGTAATTGCATTGTTTATTAAAATATTACTTGAATGCTTTAAATAATTTTCAATTCTATTGAGGTTTTGTAAAAAAAATGTTTAGTCTGCGCCATCTCGTAGTTTTACTTTGAACTGCGTTTAACTGCATTGTGGTAATATTAGTTCAATGCTTATAATATTTTTTAATTCTGTTGGGGTTTTGTTAAAAAATGTTTAGTCAGCGCCATCTCGGACTTTTCCTTTGAACTGCGTTTGACTGCATTGTTGTAATATGAGTTGAATGCTTATAATAATTTTCAATTTTGTTGCGGATTTGTTAAAAAAAATATTTAGTCAGCGCCATCTCTTAGTTTTCCTTTGAACTGCGTTGTAAACGCGCACACGTATGGGTAAAAAGGTTCTCACGGTTCCCGTAAGGTTTACTTTACGAGGGCGCTCGTAGCGAAGGTAGCTTGTTCTCTTACCATTAACATAGCTTAAACCAGATGGCGCTGTATTAAAAGTGTTTAATAATTGTCGGAAAAAGGTATACGGGTTACTTTGTAAATAATGGTAAGCTTTAGGTTTATGTAAACTGTATGTTATTATTGTTCTTAGTTGTACTTGCTGTAGAATTCGTACCTTATATGTGTGTTTATTTTTAACCGACTTCAAAAAAGGAGATCTCAATTCGACCCATATGTTTTTTTATGTTTCTTGCCTCAGACCTTCCGACTGGGTTATCCGATTTTAATGGTTCTTTTTTTAATTGAAAGCTGGTGCTTCCCGTGTGGTCCCATTTCTGGGCGGTTTTTGAGTTACACTCCAATAACTGTAAAGTACTAAGCATACGTGGATTACATAATAGTTGCGGGTGAGAAATCGATGAACATACATAAGGACAATTATTGATTCCGTGACTATCAATGGTCACTGAAAACGGTTAAAAAAAATTTACGAAAAAATGGAACCGATTTCAACACTTAAAAGTGTGAAATAACTTGTCGCAGTCGGTACCGTGAGATCAATATTTTGACAACAGTTACATTTGAACTATCATGGTACCGACTTCAACAAGTTATTTCACACTTTTGAGTGTTGAAGTCGGTTCAATGTTTTGGTATTTTGTTGTTTTAGCTGTATGATTATTACGGTAGCTAGTTACTCACGGTCTGGAAATAATCTTCTCACTGATCATATGTTTACTACAACTCCTACATGGTTAATGAGGCTAGCATGAACGGACGTTGGCAGAATTGTGACAAGTAGCCACAGAAGACATTATTTAAGAAGAAAAAGGTTACCGTTAGTCAAAATCTCTAATGTTGATAACGAAATACTCTCACTTTCTTCCTTTAAGTAAGAGTAGAGCAATGGCTCCTGTAGTGCAGTTAAATAAGACGTAAGTGAAGTACTTACCAATGATACTGTTTGTTATTATTCGCCGGCGTTCGTTAACAACAAAAGTGTTTGTTTCTATGTTAAATCAAACCTATTATAAATTGTATCATTTCTCAAATAAATATAGGTAGGTATGAGTACATATATTATCTCTATCGTCGCTCTATCGATATGTATCTATCGCATTTTTTTGTACTTAACATTGCTTCTAACGAACGAATCGTGGCACATTGAATTAGGTAAGTAGGCATAGCATGATATATTCTATATTTGAGTTGCAGTAATACTTCAAAATATTGAACACAATTCTATGTCATAATCCAGTCAATATGTTAGTCTGTATGTATTGTAGTAACTTATTAGGTACTTATGTCTCGTCCTCACCACACGCTACTTATAAAACGACGCGTCGTCAATCTATCTACCTCACAGGCTTTATTTGTTGATCATTGGACATCCAGCCAACTCTCCAAATGTTCTGTGAATCCCACTAATATCATAAATGTGAAAGTTACGATGGATGGATGGCTAGCCGGTCGGCGCAGTTAGTAGCACTCTGCCTTCTGAGCCGCTGAAAAAACCTACAAAATATTAGAAAACCTATATTATATTGTACATACAGGTATATCACATACTCTTGGCGCACTCCGCTGAAAGGGGTACTCGAGAAATGTAATCGCTGGCTGCTACCACTATTTCTTCTGCCCTATATTATGTGGAACTGATGGATACGTTTATCCGATATCAACTAAATCTATAATGTTACTTAAGGTTGTTGATTGTCATTGAATACGTGTTCAACATTGAGTCCCGCGCAAATCCGATACTTACATATCCAGGGTCCAAACGCATAACTTCCTACAATTAATTATTATATATTGGTTTGTTTTCGTCAATTGCGTATAATATTATAGAATGGAAAGCACTGGCTTATCTAGACAAGAGTAGGCGTAGAGAGCCCGGCGCGGCGCGGCACGGCGCGGCGCGCGCGCGTGCGACACAAGTAAAATGAAAGGACATATAGTGGTGCTTGAGCCTCCAGCTCTTTGTCATGTCTGCGCGCCTGGTAGGTACGTACTTTACTGGAGAAACACTTGTCTGTCTCCTTGCTTGCCTGCGGGTGAGTTGTTGCAGTTTTCTTGTTTTCCTTTTTGTTTTGTTTTATCCGAGATGAAAAGAATATTTCAGTGTAAAGAGTTGATTACAGAGTGTTTACATAAAAAAACACATTCAAGGATATGGTTAGGTAGCTTCTTTAGGAAAGGTAAGAGGAAAGGTAAAGTTTTTTCGTGATGTTTTTTGTAATGTAGGTTGAATTTAGACGCAGGCTTTTATGATTGCTATGAGCTGGAAATGTCTTCTTGATTAACTTCTCTCTCACACCTCCGACGTGCTGAAGTTCCGCCAAAATATCTGAACTAGGCAAATACCTAAATTGTGACTCTTTTTATAAATATATGAGGAACCTAGGGGTGAAATTATTGGGTAGTATCTATCTAATCGATCGTCATGAACATGGGCATACACGTTGGTGCGGTAGATAGTGTGCCTGTCATCCAAATAAGAAGTACCTACTGTTCTTGAGATAAAAGAACCATAGACAGCGAAATTTGAATTGAGCAGAACATTCTATCATCGGTCAACCAGACGTACGACTATGCGCCACCGCTACATGGTAGATATACCACCGTTACGCACGAAGCGTTTTGCTTCCACTTTAATAATGCGTACTGCCAGAGAGTGGAACTCACTGCCTGAGTCTGTGTTTCCCGATATGTACAACCCCGGAGTCTTCAAGTCGCGAGTGAATAGGTTCCTTCTAAGTTTGCGTGCTCCACCTTAGACCGCGTCGTCGCTTAACATCAGGTGAGACAGTGGCCAAACGCAAGCTTATAATCTTTAAAAAAAAAAAAAAAAAAAAAACATAATAAAGAATTCTATTATGAAGTACCGATACCCTACCCATCTGTTATAATATAATATATCAAATTTAGTATGTAAAACGTATATCGCAAAAATTCCGGCCAAACTATAATTAAAATTAAAAAACAAGTCTATACTAATTATCGTCATCCATTTTTTAATGTATTACTTATATAATAAAATAAACTTTAATTGCGAACACGGTGATATGGTTGATGATAGGTAGAATTGTCTGCTACAATTCTGGTTTGAATTCGGTTGTAAAGTTCGCTAAAAAAAATCCTTAAAATGGAACCTTCAACACTCAAAAGTGTAAAATAACCTAGTTGAAGTCGGTTCCATTTTTTATTGTTTACTACATACAAATTCTCTGGCCAAATTCGTCGCCATCCAAAATCGAAAAAAATGGTAATTGCACTGAGAAGGGCAAATGAAAATGAATCCACCTGTATCATGGCTTGCCATCGCTCGACAAATTAACATTCATCGTGAATTGTTACTTTTAGACCGCACATGTGTTATCCATATTATGGCCGTGTACCTACTCGTGTTTAGTCAAATAAATTATTCTATCTACCAACATGTTATGCAAATAAAACATTATATTCTGGTATATATCTAGTATATGCACTGTGTTGTACTAAACACTGCACAAACACGATTTAGCATCACCACCATCTATATTTCAATTTGAATTTACTAATAATATACCTCAACAAAGAAAAGAGGTATTAGCTATTTACCCTTGAGAAGACGAGACCAAGTGAGTACAGTGTTCGTCAGTGTTTCTGCTGAACAGGATGAGAATATTGTGACTAATAATATAAATAAATAATTAATTTATAATAATTTGTTAAAAAAAAGAATTTGTATTGCCATTGAGTAAATCCTTGTAAATTTGTTGCTCAACTATTCACACCAAAACCCCAGTATCATCCCCTTGTTTTAATAAAAAAAATGTGTGCCCTTGGGCTGGGGCTATTAAAATTAGTTTCCGAAAACAGAATTCAATTTTGCCCCCTCTGCCTACACTGGAGTCCGATCCCGTGGCACCCTACTGCCGCCGGCGACCCTTGTATTTTTTTTAATCTATAGTGAAATGGTCGCCATTTTGGATTCGTTGATAAGCCTTAGATAATTACTGGGCTATTGTGTGATGAAATTGCTACTTAGGCGATGTTTTGTCTCGGAGTTTTCAAATTATTTTGACATACTAATGGAAATGTCCCTTTGAAATTACTCAGATTTGAGGTTATTGTATAATAGTTGTGTCAGAGGATGTCTTCAATATTTGTTAGAAGATAAATTACTAATGACATGTGGGCATGTGCTAGTCGTTAAAGACTGCATTGTTTTTCAAAATCTGCGACCGTAGTCAACCGCTATAGTTATTTAACAAGAACAGGTTACAGCTATATTAACTTAATAATTAATAAATATAATCAATCAATTTTTTATTACATAGATCGTAATTAATCCATCGTAGGTACACAATAATTCACATTTATTTGTGTAAATTACAATGAATTAATTAAAATGTATCAATATTATGTCAATTTGGTTGAAAAATTGCTCTAATGAATATACAAAAACAAAAAATCAAATCCTATAAGCAAATTTATACAAATAACAAAAAGCTTCTTCTGAGTATTTACAGGTTATTTTTGCATGTCGTTTCAAATATGAGCAATAAGTTCTTAAGTAATTAAATTATAAACTTCATAATTACAATCGTACTCAAGGAGGCGCGTGCCGGCGGGAATGCAGTTGCAAGCTTTATCATGGGACGACTTCTGATGACGAATATCGAAAAATTGTAGACACACCTTTACTTCACATCATCACCTCAGCCATAGGACGTCTGCTGGACATATGCCTCCCCCATTGATTTCCACAACGACCGAATGGAAGCGGTCCGCATCCAGCCCTTAATATCTGCGTTCTTAGTCAAGTCGTCTGTCCACCATGTCGGTCCAATGCTGCGCTTGCCAGTCCGTGTGTGTGCATCATGCGCTCTCGTCGCCCACACACTAATAGAACTAACTCTGTTTGAACAATAGAGATAATCACTACTCTGATGTGTAGTAACTAAGAGTCAGTATCGCACTACATGTCAGCCAAGGCAGGTGCTTCGCAACGTCTCGCGAGTGACTTCAAGCGTTTGAATATCGGTTACAATGTAAGTAATAAACTAGGTTTTGTTCCCGATTTTTTCTACAATCGCGCATTGTGTTTCACCATCCCTATGCTTGCCCTACGGGGCGACCTATATCCGCGCATACATTATGTACCAGGCATTCAGAACACGACAGGAGCTTCGCCGTGTTCCTTTGATCACGCTCACGGCGCTTCTGCCCCAGTTGGCAACGGGTTAAACTCTTTGTCGTGAGAGAGCGCATTTTGACGAATCTCAGGCGCCATGTTTCTTGAAAAGGTATGTTTTTTTGTGTTGAGATTGGCTTATCATATCGAGGTAAATTGAGTGAGTAAGATCAAAGACGCGAAACGAAATAGAGCCAGTCGCTGTCATGTGAGTCATATATATTACAAAAACGTTATCAATATCTCGGTTATGTAAAGTACAATGAACACCTTGTATTACATAAGAAAATAACTCGATTACTGTGAGTTCGATGATCTATATATGTAGATTTTATGTAACCTTAGAATAAGTCTGACTATTATAATGTATTTATGACATCCACTGCTGAACCTAGGACACTCCCGTATTGATCTCCTGAAGGCCGGGCTAGAAGCGGCTTGCATCCGGAAATTTGACAATAGTTTAAATAATTTTAATAAGGACCTTTCGGGATCCCCGTTAGAATTAGAATGACGTTTATAAAACGCACGTAAAATTTAGAATATATGATCGTCCAGAATAGGAATTGATCCTATACATTGGGTAAATTAGAGACGTGAAAATTTAAATTAATATTTGTATGTGTACTTGAGAATACCTACCAAATGTTGTTAAACATGCCGAGTCTAATATTAGAGGGTTTTTATTCTAAGTTATCATGCGAGAATCGACCCCACCGTCAATCAAATAAAACTTATTGCGCACCTAAAGTCGCCGTTAAATCAGGTCCCAGCCGAGACTTGAATGCCTTAGATTAATTAATTACTTTTTGAAATATTCGTATTTGTGGTACTAAAATTGTAGTATTGGTTTAATTAAAATACTGAATGAGTAAAGTCGTATCTTCACTAATTATAACGAAGAGCCACTAGTGGCTTTGTCAATTTCTGTACTTTGTCGTAGCTTGTATTACAATAAACATGAATGTTTTGAATTGCTAAGCTAGAGTTGCCATGTGTTAGGGTTTTCGTCCTAAGTATAAAGATTTTTCAGCTCATTTATTTATTATGCTTATAGTTTAGTATGTCTATGAATCATTAGATGGATGCTCATGCTTGGATTGCGGCAGGATTTTAATATCTATTGATCGGTTTTCGATATGTTAACCAGAAAATAAAAAAAGATAAACTGGAAATGTACTAATCAACAAACTAAGTGGATATAATATAATCACAAAACTGCAGTTTTGCACACGAAATATAATTATTAATTGAGACTGTACTCCTGTACCTGTAACATTGGCAATTAATTTAAATACATATAATTTCATTTCATTCCTATTTCTAATACAGTTTCATAATACAACCACAGTAAAATCAACGGTAACTGTTAAACATAATACTTTAATTTAGCCGTTTTAGTAATATTAGGAGTGTTTTAACGGAAAGTGTAAAAGCCTTCGTGTAAGCAGGTACCCGGGATGCTAGCTGCCCCATTGTATCGCGACTTGTACGTGTAACTGACTAAGACTGTAATTAGTTCAAGAAAAGTTGCAAACTTATTTCACATAAATAATGTTTTTGTTACTAGATTTGGTTGTCTGTGAACTTCTGCCGATCTCTGTGGATATTCGGATATTCTTCTGTGAAAAGTATTATGAAACAGTATTATGAACAATCCGACCAAGTTTTAAAAAAATAATTGTATCTTGACCAGAAACCTACCATATTTGACAAACACTTTCGGATCGACTAAACGAAGCAACACGTGACTTAAGATATTTCATGAAACACTTATAAATAAATGTGAATTCTAATTAAAGCAAAAATAGATTGAAGTTTCCGACATGTTCAATCAATGCCCAATTTTCCGTATCTGTGCATTAATTGTACAGTTTTTCCTTCGCGTTTCAGCGGGGCGAGGGGGGGAGGTTGCCTTGAGAGATCCAATTTAAGTTTGCGCCAGCTTTCGGCGACTTCACCTTCCGTTGGGGTTGAGCCTAAGTCAGAACCTATCGATGTGTATTGAACCTTATAATTATTTTCGAAGCTTAGCGTTCACGACGCCGCGAATTAAGTAATTCCAGAAAAACTTATCTACCAGCTATCAAAATTATAAATGAAAAGGTAACTGTCTGTCTGTTACGTTTTCGCGCCTTACCCGCTGATCCAATCTTGATGAACATTCGTATAGCGATAAGTGCAGGATACCCTGGAGAAGGCTACTTTTTATCCCGGAAAAGCATAATTCTCACGTGGTACTACTGAGGTAGCGGGAAAACCGGATAGTCCACATGAAATCGCTAGGTCCAGCTAGTGGCTCATAATTTTCAAACCATTTCCGCTTCGCTCCTTCACTTGGCACCACACACACACACACACACACACACGCGCGCTCCGATTTCAACAATTGCACCCCCGGGGGCTCGGCGCCGGCGATACCGAAGGACGGCCGATGTATTGTGAAACGTCTGATTTCCTCTGATTGAATTCAAATTGTGTTCTTTCTTAAAGACGTTAATACTGGATTTACATTCACATGTTGCAAGTTAATAATTTTTTGTCTTTATTGATTATTATCATCATCATTTAAGCCATAAAACATCCGCTGCTGGACATATGGCAGACCCTATGTCTTTTTAGGCTTGCCAGTACTCGCCAATTCTTCGGAAGCTACTCTCTGTTTGAACGTAGGCTTTAGAACCTGGCAACACCGGCGTAGAGCTGCACGCCCAACTAGAATTTTACAATTTAATTTTACCATCCCCATCCTAGCGTCGTTCAAATAGATGTAAGGCAATGTGCAATCGCTACACGCTACATGTCCCACTGTTACGTGCGAAGCGATTGCTTCCACTTTTGTAAACAGTTACTGCCAAGGATTGGAACTCATTCCCTGAAGTCGAGTAAGTAGGAACCTTTTAAACTTGTTTGCTACATGTTAGACCACGTCATCACTTAACATCAGGCGAGACAGTGGTCACAACCAAGGTTCAAATGTCATCATCGGCCATCTTATAAAAAACAGAACAACATCGCAAATTGTCGTTACAAAGTATTATAATTTAAAAAGCATTGCCGATATCCTGACACATCTTGGAGACGAACATGCTTGGAATGCTCCACTTTCGCCGAGTCACTGCACATTTATGTTTGCCATATTTGATTTAATTAGTGGTACAGTAATGAGCACATTGTTAAACATATTTGAAGATGATGGGTACATACTTAAAATGTTATTTTAGGTTCACAACCTAGCTTAAGTCGATCGTAATATCATTTAAAGAAGGTCTGCTTCAAAGAGTGTTTTTAAAAAATGGCAAAATTAAGTGAATGTTTCGAAATTAGCGCCGGCGACGTAATTAAGAACTCTTAAGATCACGCGAGTGTTACAGATCCTGCAATCTCACTCCTTCGCGTTACGAAAATTGTTATAATTTTAAGTCGTTGCTAAGTCGGCGAGGAAGTCGAGCTAAACAGATTAAGGTCCTCGGTGCCGAGGGAGGGCGCCTCTACTGTATCTCCTCGAGATTAGGTGAGCTTATTGTGCCGAACTACATTTTGTAACACCAATTTTTACCATGAATATATTCGCATGACGATAAATATCTTCATCTCATTGCATTTTAATATTATAAATGCGAAAGTTTGTGTTTCTCACGTCAAAACGGCTGCGTCGATCTGTATAAAATCTGCCACAAAGATAAATTATATCTGGGATGGCACATATGCTACGTTTTACCTCGAAAACAGTAGACATCCCGTGGTACACCTGAGGTAACGGGAAAACCGCGATCGTAGCCGGTGAAGACACCTGATCTTTACAAGAACTGTCGGATGCAGCATCGACTGTATAATACGAGAAGGTTCATCGGTCACCGGCCCGATACCATCAGGTTGACGTGGTTTCCTAGCCATCGGAGGTGAGCACCACTTCATGGACAGAAAGAGAAGAAAATAAACTGTATTATCTTCTCACATTTATAGGTATAGTACCTACACAATGATTAAAAGAATATTACGCATGCTCGTAAAATTAATCGTACTCAGCATCTTTATTTCGTATTAGGAAAAAAGAAATATGATCCGCACTAAGCCGACACCCCACAAACGCACAGTATAACTATTAGTTTATCGGGAACTTTGCCCACTGAGAGCGGGTTATTGGACTAAGTATTTTTTTTACTTATTTGTAGGTTTTGTTTCTAAACGTTTCATGTTTTAAAAGTTATGTACTAAATGAATAAATTTTTAGATCAGTGAAGTGAAGTTCATACTAAACCAAATATTAAACTGACCCCTCTGACCAAAGTGAAGGGCTCTCTTTTCTGCTCAAACTTTGTCTGCGTCTGACACCTCTCAGAACTTCCCAAAATTAGCTCACATTTACTTTCACGATCAAACAGGAGCCTCGTGCGTATATAACAAGACAAGGAAACAATCACTCGTCCTCAACTTTGCGTAACGTTGGAAATGGCCGGGGGCGAGGGGCGAGGGGCATGGGCTGTTCCCCCAGTTATTTAATTACAATATGGCAATCTGTGTTTTTAACAGATACATGTACCACAAATGAGATAGAATTGGTACATTACAGTGTAGCTGCGCGGTTTTGCCTGCGTGGCCTACGATTTTCCACTCGTCTACATGTTATCGCACGCGAACTTTGTAGTGCATTAGAATAAATCGTATTGCCCATGGTCGCATATTGCATTTGCCGTGCGCTCCGCTCTGCTCCACCCCCCTCTGCTCCACCCCCCCTGGTGCGGACGGTTAACACAGAAAATTACAAGATTGTACCTATGTACTGCTAATACCTTCGCACTAATTTAACTAACTAGGTTTCATAAAATACGATGATAAAATTGAAATTAAAATACATTATAATTAAAAAAGGCGTGTCGCTTACAGTGGCCTCACTAGATATCCAAACATACTAACACACACTTTCGTGCATACCGTGTGGATTAAGAGTGGATGGTTGTACATTTGGAGAATCTATTAGATCGGGTGTAAAATATGACGTGTGTTTTTTACTTTGTTTATATATGTATTATAGTGTGTAAATTGTTCTTCAAAGAGGATCTAGATCTTCAAAATGATAACGATTAAATAACACGAAAAACTTAGGGTCTTAATATTATGATTCATAAGGAGGTTTGAAGCGAGGCAGGAATCATCTATCATATATAAAATGAAGCGGTTTCATTTCTTCCTCGTAACAAAACAAAGGTGTTCCGTTAAAGAGTTCGTGAACTCCTCGACGGCCGGAGCCCTGCAGCCGGACGCCCGGCTAGCACGACTTCGACTCGATGCCCACTCGACAGTTTCAAATTACTTCTGGATCGCTCACGGGTGGCTTGTTGTCTTAAAACGTTGGAATTTGTTTACGATCCGAGTAATGTAAATAATATTATGAATTTTGATTGTACTAGGAAGAGATGTTACGTCTTCGGAACATAAACATTTAAATTATCATTATAGTAATACCTTTCAAGCGCAGTTATTTTAATCTTTGCATAAATAACTTTTCAACACACTTGCTCGTAAAGTGTGCCTCAATCCTTATTACACCGCTGTTAGTATCATAAACTGATCTATAATAAATACATACATGTATATGTACAAAATAAAACACTAATATCTAATTACAATACTGCAGCTACTACAATAACATTTGAGCAATCTACTAGCTATTGGTAGCCTATAGATAACTCAAATGTTCTAACCCGCTACCGGTTGGCAGCGTGCCCAGAATGCTAGCAGCATTGCCACGTTGGATTGCAATGCTGATTCGTTGAGCCAAATATGTGGCAGCATTTAGGTCATGCGTCGCATCGATCAAACGCGCTGATAAATTTTGGAAAATATATACATACATGTATAATAATATTATACACTAGTGTGTAATAGTATTATCAAGTCAATAGTATTAGTGTGTAAGGGGGGGGGGGGGGGGGGGGCTATTATGATTAGATAAATGTGAAAGATATGTATATAAACGAGATAAATATGATGCCAATAATAAATGGACTAAATCCAGCCATTATATAGACATTACCTTATAACCTCTACTATATTTGTGTTGCATACTTACGTTCCGTCTAAACGCTTGCTTTTTTTTTATTTATTTAAGGACCTTCAGTCAGTACATAACAAAAAATTACAATTGAATGCGAAAAATATAACTATAGGTAGTTGATGTACCAACAGCGAAGACCACAGATTAATAACATAAATAATTACATAAAGTCTACCTACATAGTGTACGTTCCGTCACCCCGCCGAATGCAAGGCTGTGACGCCGACGTGTCCCCCCCCCCCCGTCGCCCCCCCACACACAGCGCCCGCGCCTGCACCGCTACAGTTATTAAGTTACTCAACTACAGGCTAACTCAGCGACCAGACATTGATATATCACATGATAAGGCAGGCAGATTCCAGATTCTACTCCTTATGTATTTAAGTTTTGTGTAGCGTGTTGGATTTATTATATTGAATACACGTGTATATATCAATAAATAGGAATATAACATAAATAAATACTTATTGTATGGATTTACCGCTCGTTTACTATTCTACAAAACTAGTTCAGACGACGTAGACACTAAAACTTGGCGAATTTTGTAACATAAGTGTGATGAGTTGTATACCTATATTATTTATATATATATATATATATTAGTGTATATATATATATATATATTAGTGTATATATATATATATATATACATATATATATATATATATACACGGTGGGCAAATTGCACTATTTGGTTCATTTATTTTTCGTCCTCATTTAAATTATGAAAGAATTCCGAGGAGTGTTACGTGAGTATTCAATGCCAGCAGCCGCGATGGCGCCAGATTAGCGGGGCCCCAAAGGACCCAAGTTAGGCCTCGACGGTCCCGACTTGGGGCCTTCAAGATTCGATTTCATCTCTCGAAACTTCCAAATTACTTTTGGATCGGCTCTCTAGCGGTTTCAGTTCTGAAGTTGGATTTAAGTTACTTGCAAGTTTCCATTTTTGACTTTTTTTGTGCTCATGTTTGTTGTCAAGGCGAAGTTTGAGTGTTTCCAAGTTAACGAAAATACCGATACGCTACATAAAACCATAAATATTCGAGGATGGCGGAGGTGTAAAAAAAAAAAACAAACGTATCTACACATATGCGCACATATAATACAGGACGTTGAGTTTGTTAAGAGTTTGTAAGAATATTAAAACTACTTTGTATTAAGCCGCAATTACTATACTTATACAAACTCGAGCACTGTACCTACGCGAATGGACTTGACGCGATTTGAAAAATGAGGCGGGTGCTCTTTTATTCCACGTATTATTGAAAGGGTTCCTTTATCGATTGGTTTTTTATTAATGGTGCGATGTGTTTTACACCTATAACTTGTGAGCACCTAAAAACCTAATCAGCTAAATAGAATGATTTATTGGACTTATAGCTAGCCGATGCGGATGGACAGCCATAATGTCAGGAGCTAACAAGCTGCTCGAGGTAGCCTAAAGGTACAATAAAGATATATAAGCTGACGTGTCGTTGAAGTCACCTTAACAGCTCCCGTATGAAAACGTCTTTAGTGGTAACCGCTCAAATCTGCGACCGCAAACACAAGCTCCAACACGAGCGCGTCTCAGTTTTACTTCTTATAACTATCTACCAACATGTCTGATGTTATCAAATAGCTTTGTTAAAGGATATATATTACGGAGAAAATAAATAAGAAGAATTATTCGTGTTATATATTCGTGTATAAATAATTCAATTCAAACATTGTCATTGACCTCTGTAGGTATTACAGACCTTTACCATCACACAAATAAATGTTTTTCTCAATCCTTTTGTTTTAAACATTTTCTATTCTGTTTACTAAATCAGATCCGTTATCAGAATAAATTGGCAACATCTATCAGGCCTGATTCCACTATAGTAGACGATAAAGGCACATAATGTCTGAGCGCCTGGTACGTCGGTAATCCTTTATCGCCTGCAGAGACTAGTAATTACTGAGGAGACTTATTGAGTAACTTGTTTTATCTTATGCTGTCGTAGTTAATGCATCTGCTAAGTATACGTAATTAGTTATTAAGTTTCTAATAAATATTTATTTATTGTATTGACACTCCTTTGGATGTGCATCATATAGTTACCCCAGGCACAACAACCAAGGTTATAAAACTATAAAGTACAGTATAAATACATACAAATTAATCATAATGTAAATTACTAACTATTATTACCTATGCCTGAAAATAGCTATCTACTTCTTCAATGTACATACCTCGGAAGTTAAACACTTTACTGCCGCCATGTGAAACTCAGTGTCGGAGCAGCTAAAGTGGTCAATATCCTGGGCCTGCTCAAGCAAGTCATTGAGCAAGCTTAACGCTAGTGGCAACGGTGCTTGCATCCCTCTTACCATGATATGGCGCAAATATATTTGTTTGTTATAAATTATTCATTCATGTTCTTATTAATGCTATCGAGACATTCTGATCGCTTATCTTCCCACTTACCTGTAAAATAAATATACATAAAGTTCGATAAATATGAATAATGCAGTGTGAATGATGAACTTGGTGACTTCTAGCATATCACAGAATGTAATTAAATCCGGTTCCATATTGCTGAGTTTGAGGTCTTAAACCTCCGCGTTTGTTGATTTCAAACGGTTCCTTTCGTTTGTCGGAATGTTTATAACCGCAATGAACCGCCATTCCCGACTAGGTATGATGATGGAAAAGCGCAAAGGTATTTGTCATCAATGTTACACGAGACACGCTACTTTTTCTCAATGTTACGTTTCAACCAGAACTTCTGATGGCCTCGATTGAACTTCCGCTTAATCTTCTTGTCTAGAAGATGTTATCACGCTTGACGCTAGGCTCTCAAGGACTGCTGTTTGAACACACTAGTAGTAACTAGTTACTACTAGTTACACACTAGTATAACGGTGACCCCCCCTGAAACAAGAATCGGAATCCCTTATCTAGACCATTAAGTTCAACGATGTTCCCGATTATGTTCTCTACCCGAGAGAACTAATGTAGTAGAGAAACGCTTTAAGTGTGCTGCACTGTGGTTGCACTCATGGGTGATGTTGCAGACGGCCCTGTCACAGTGTGTTATGGAAGGTGTTCGTACCGGTGGATCAAGGTGGATCCATCGCCGACGGACACTTTCTACACCAGGGGTCTCTGATATGCGTTGCCGGCGTTTGAGGAGGAAGTACCCTTTTTCTTGAGAGTCTATAAGTCGTAATAAATAATAGGTTTCAGAAATATACAGCGTTGGTATTTTATAATTTAATAGAATAGTATAGTTTAATATCCAGAAAGTCCTGAGGTCGCACAGTCATAGACTTGTCGATCGATATGATATTGCTCTACGAAGTGATCGCCGTTACTGATCCTAGAAGAGGTGGATGCTTATCTAGGTGTAAGGTACCACAGACTAGTTTGCTACCGACTTAGAAAGCATTGAGTCTAGACAAAGCCAGGCAGAAGTCAAATCTAAAAAAGGACGTGAGGGCCGCTCGGAGATGCTTTAGGTGCGGGCTGTTTATTTAGTTGTATTTCGTGAAACTGTAAAGGCAAATAAGTATTTGAAAGGCATACTTCATTACAGACGAAGGGCCGACAGATGACCGTCACATTGTTGCGTGTTCGCCATCGTACCGAGAGCCCGACGCGGCACTGTCAATACAAACAGTTTACAAACTTTACTGTTGGGACTAGCGATAGCCGGGCTACATGTATAAATAATAATCTTTGGTTACGTTTAGCTGTATTTTTTCAGGTGTGTTAGAGCTAAACAAATGAACAATCTTCAACAAAAGGCGATTTACAAGCTTTCTCTGATATTTAAGAAGTTAAAAATATACCGTAAACATAAAAGAGGCTGGATTAGATATGGATACTTCAACTGTGTAGACAGAACCGTTAATAACTTCTGTTATGCCACTAAAGCAGTGGCTCGGACTTGCCTTTTAATTTAATTCGTCACGCCACATTTTTTTCTTATATCCCGGTCACTACTTAATTTCGTTCACACCAAAAACGACTGTAGACGAATTTTGTTACCTTTGTATAGGTACTGTTACCATAGTTTTACTATATTCTAGTACGTAATCCGTAAGTGTTCTGTGCCAAAGAAAAGGATTTACAGTACCCATACTGCTTTAATCCACGCGATTAGTTCGAGTTATCATATAGATCTATATGTACCTATGGAGTGACCATTCCACCGGATTTTTTTTGTTTCTATTCTAATACTGCTTTCGTTCTGTAAAAGCCATAAAAAGTTGTGGAGATTTTATAGTTATTGTTACGATTTCAGAAAATTTACGAGCGAATGTTTTATACAAATATGAGTTTTATAGAGGTTCTTTGGTCCGAGAGCGGGGTTAAGTTTGACCTTATAATATTAGTTCGGGTATCGTTGAATATAGCTACATTTTACGAGTATTGCTGTATTTCAGTTAGTATTTGTGTCTTCTTTGCTGAAATGAAGAAATAAAAAAAGAATTAATTGTTCAACAGTGAACTAAAAAGGTTTCAATAGTTCTCTCTTGAAGGCTTTATAATACTCCACAAAAAAATAACACGATTCATGAGTAGGCTGGCGTTATCGAATTTACGAAAATAAAATATTTTGTTCTTCTTCAGACTATAGCCCATAGATATTCTGTTTGTAGTAGGTACACTATACTTGTTGGTACATCGGTAATTCTAATGTTCTTCTAGCTAGCTAGCACATAAAAAATGATAAGATATAATAACATCTAGCCCATTAAAAAAAACTACTCCACCATCATAATAACAAAACCATATTGGGATAGCACACATAAGAATGACAATGGATTTTTTTCTGTCGCCGAAACCTACCAGCCAAGTAACAAACTGGTGTTATTTTAGTAATACAATCGGTTCGGTAATATTATGAAAAGTCACGCTTATTATTGCTTTAAGTTTACTGTTTGTACGAGGATAACGCGACACTTACGCGTAGTCGATATCACGATCGGTTTCTTCCGGAAGCAATCAGGATCTTGATGGCGCTGCGTTCGTCGTAACTGTCGCGTAAGTGTCACGTTATACCCGTATACAGTATGACATTTCTGTAGTTATTCATCATCTATCTATATGTTACTCTTACCATCAAGCTCGAGGTGGGCACACAAATTACCCACCAGTTCCGCGTTTAGCGCACGTGTCATTTATCTCTTTTAGTCTCTCTTTGTCTCGGTCGGCTAGCAAGTATAATGGTGTCCTCCTTGTTAATACTTGTTACACTATATGTAGTTGTACATGTAGTGCCAATTGGAACTTTAAACTCCACATGGTTTAAAGTCGAACCTGGTGCTAGAGCAAAACAACTGATAACATTCCGATGACAGCCCAAATCAGTATGAACCGTTCCGGGAAACATCACCACTATAGAAGCACTGTTCTGTGACGTTTTGTGACTATCGCAGCCGTGAGGCTGATGATGAGTATCCGACATGCCCGGAACCTAAACCGAAATACTTTGAATTTAGACTTGAGTAAAGCCGTATAATATGTTATGTGTAGGTATATAATATAATCAGTGTGGTGTAGTAGTACGGGAATCGACTCGACGGTTCATGGAACTTTGCGAATGTGCTGGATAAACAACCCTGTGAGACGATAGTGGCGTTAGTCCTAATCCAATGATTCGATATGGTAGTTTGGAAGCTATCGTCTTTGAGGTATCCGACGAATTTCTAGGTCTAGTGTGATACCACCTTCGACCGTGTCGTCGCACACCATCAAATTTCTCTTAGTTATATGTGTATTGGATAGGTGTAATTTAACCCGAAATAAAATAATTTTAAATTTAAATAAATGTAGCGTGTTAATCTGCGAGGCGGCGACTTAGCAACGATTTTAATCGCCTTTAATTTAAATCTCCCCTCGAATCCCATTATTTGCTCAACTCAAAAACAAACATGCGTATTCTTTGAAGTCGTATTACTTCATCTTTCCCGAGTTAACGGCGTCTCGCGATTGGATTATAAAACTCGTGTAAAACATACCCACGTGTGCTTTACACGTGGGTGTGTGTTGATCCGCCGATGTCGCCGAGTTGTGCACGGACCGTTCACGTGCGAGCCCGCCCCACGACTTCACAACCGTTTACAATGGGACTCGCTACGGTCGCGGGCTTGTTAGGGCTCCCTACCGCAGAGGTACCGACGGACCGCCTCATATTACTAATCATTTTAATAAATCTGCCATCGGTTGCGCTCGCTCATACACGAACACAATCGTCGGTTAGAATTTGTTTGGAAAGTCTAAAAAGGAGGTCTTACGGTAAATTCACACTAATATTCGTCGTTTGTATGTCTTATACTAGTTGACGCTGAAACGGATGAACGGATTTGCATAAAAAAATAGCTTATACCCGGCCCATTTTGTTTATGTTTTTGTATGATATAGGATATTAGGAAGACGGACAGGTAGGTATTCTGCAGTCGTGGGTTCAAACCACAATTAGTAGAATTTTGTCCTTCTACAATTTGAACGTAAGTCCGCCTAACATGATGTTAATGCAATAATACTTGTCTAGCCATAGCTCTATCCGAAAATTAAGTTATAGGACGTCCACTGCTGGAAATTATCCCCCATTGATTTCCATAAGGGCTGGTTGAAAGCAGCAAGCATCCAGCTTACCTGTGAACTCAGTCAGGCCGTATATCCATCTTGGCCGTGACCGTCCAATATGCTACGCTTGCCAGTCCGTGGTCTCCATTCTACAACTTTTCGACCTGAGCGGCCATCAGCGTCCAGTCCACGCGCCCACTGCCAATTCAACTTGCTAATCCGCTATGTCGGTGACTTTCGTTCTTCTACGGATCTCCTCATCTCTGATTCGATCGCTTAGAAAAACCCCGATTATAACCCTCTCTATAGCTCGTTGTGCGACTCTAAGCCTGCTCAGAAGGCCCATAGTCAGAGCCCACGTTTCAATTCCGTAAGTTATCACTGGTAACACGCTGTTCGAAGACCATTTTTGTAATAAGTAGGTATACCTTCGCTACCTACATCTTCATTCACTCCACATTGTTCTCTTATCGCTGTGTTCTGCATTGTATCTCTCAAGGTCATGCCTGTATGACACATAGCTCACTCCCCGACAAAGCTCTCATCTCCACCTATGAGAAACCCAACAATGTATTGTTATAGATATAGGAATATTACCAGAGGATATCTCCTCGTCGACGGCCATATCTATGAAAGGCTAAGCTAACCTTGTTACTGGTCGTATTCATGAACTATATGACTATAAAGCTATATTTGAGCGTGCCGACGGAACCCTCACGATTATCTTACCCACCTCACTGTTGACACTGAAACTTAATGTTAATTAAAGTATTATTGAAGCATTCATAACGGAGTTCCATCACATATCTTACATGATAAATCAGTTTCATCAACATACGTTACATATATAACGAGGACGGGGGCCGGTGGTAGTGGTAGTTCCGTGCCTCGGAGGGCATGCTGGCCCGTCGGCCTCGGTCGTTGTCGGGACATGACGATCTTTACGAGACACTGTTTTACAGACAACAATGTTCGAAAGTAGAAGTGTTGCTAGAGGTGTGTTCCTCGCGGTGGTTTGCTACAAAAATGAATTTGTCTGTATTATTTTCATTTTCAGAAGAAAAAAGTAGTGTTATAAGTTAGAAATGGCTTTGGTTGGAAGGTAACTTGATCGAGAAATCTAGAATTTTCTTTTTAAAAACTTATTATTTATAATAGCACCGTTTGGCATGAAGTAAATAGTTGAGATAAGACGATAAATAATAGTTGAATACTAAGTTTGTCATTAAAACGTGCGCGTATAAGTTATGGCGTACTAATCATTGTTAATTTTTATACACTTGCGTACCTATAGAAGAAACTGCATGCCGTTTAGACTGTTTTCCGTATCTATCGAATTTCAACGAGTAGTTCTTGTATATATTTCCAGGATATCATAAAAACTTAGATAGATTTGATTGAAAGTTTATAAATTGATGTGCTTAAAAAGTTTATCTATGTACAGGTGTTTCCCCTGGGAAAATACCGAGAGAAACTCGGGCGCCCAGGTAAATGAAAGTATTGTCTATGAAGTTAATAAGTTGCAAATTGCTATTATCCGGCTTATAGTAAAGATTTATATAAATAACGGTTATGTTGTTTATCGCCCGATATATATCCGTCGATTGCCGGATACATATTTGAACCCTAAGCCACGGATCCTGTGATGTATCGGCAGCCGTAGATAATCATCGGTCAATGGTTTATTGGCGCCGTCTCATTAGCTTTCCCTATAAAATAATAGTGAGTTTTCGGCGGGGTGTGACGCAGGGCGGGGAGTCATCCCGGGACGCCAGTGTTCTCCCGCCCGCCCCGGCGCCTGCACGCGTCGCCCGCCCACCCGTCATGTAGACTCGGTACAGCGCATCAGTGGTTCTGTTCTAATGTATGTGATAGCTTCCCAATGATTATAAAGATAAGCGTTCTGTCGGTAGTGAAGTGGTGACTCGAGCTCAGCTGCGTGTGCCGGCTCATGGGCAGTGTTCGTGCGGTTTAATCGATATGGATTATGTGTGTACGATCCTCGCAAGTTAATCGGAGATTTGCCTAAAATATGGCACTGAGTATAAAGTGCCGCCACGCTTTGCGCATCCCTCTACGAATGTGGTCTCCTAAGATAGGTTGAATTTTGTTTTATGCTGTTTGAGCGCCTTCGGTTAATGACATACAGGTAAACTCACGCCTCACCCAGCATGCTAGACAGAGTTTACGCACTTCCGCGTGCTACGTATCTGTCTTGATCCCTCTATTTTTATCAGACTCATGCACGCCCGTCTGTCAAGAGTAGGTTAGGAAGTTAAATACCGATGAGATCATAATTGACCTTGATCGACTGAACCGTAACCATGCACGGCCAGTGCTAATATGAACCTTAATTCCATATTGCGCTGATAAGCTACTCGTTAATGATCAGCAGCGAGTACTATAGAACCTGAAGATATTCCGCTTGGCCATTAATCCGAAGCATATATTACACACCCTCATGATGCATGTAGAAACCTGGCAGATTAATATAATTATTTATTACTTATAGTCTTAAATCAAATTTAATTTCGCTGCCTATGCTATGCGTGTCATATAGATGGTAATTTGAGCGCCTACTTTGTAACCTTGTCCGTATGGAACATATTGGAAAAATGGCTACATAATAATGTGCTATATTGGAAAAATTAGCCTGTCACTTTACTTTCGTGTTAAGATTTTTATAATAATCTAGCTGCGCCTCGCGGTTGGCTCGGTCCCTTTAGCTCAGCTCTCCTTTAATGTACCGGTGCGGTGAATAACGAGAGCGTGCGACTGAGCTTCAGTAAAGGTAACACCGTCGTCGCGTACCAGCCGGCGTCTGGCTAGCTACCGGCCGTCATGAGTAACGCGCTCGACGACTATCTCATCTGAAGAAAGTGCTTAATATTAACTAAACAATCTTCTGTCTTCTGTCTGAAACATATCTGTCTTTTAATATAAACATTGAGTGAGTGTGCAACGTGGCGCCGCACGCCGGTCCGATTGTCGATAGAGCAAACTATGAGCGCGAACTCGGCCTCCACGCCGTAGTACCTGGGGCCGTACCTGCCGTAGGACCTGGGGCCGTACCTGCCGTAGGACTGGGGCCGTACCTGCTTATTTTTATTATATCATTGATTCTGCGGTTCATGTTACGTATACTCTAGCGACGTCATTAAACCCTTACTGATTTGTAAATTGTGATTCTCGTTCCGATATTGTTTACCACTTCTGTGTATTCTAATAATACGTTGTGGATCGACAACATATGTCATACCTCATTTGATATTTAGGATAGGGTTGGGAAATGATTTTTGTAATTTAATCTGTCACACTGACAGCCGCATCGATTATTTTCTATTGAAATACCCGGATATAATAGAACTAATTACAATTTGTGCAAACGTTTTAATCAACTGTCAGTTGTTTTTTTCCTAAAAAGTACGTACTTATCGAAACTGTTTAGTTATTCAGGTCTCTTTTTTCTCATATGCTATTGATTGTTATTGATACTAAATATCTTACCTTTTAGTACTTGTTGAAAAGTTTCTACTTTCAAGCTCAAAATGTTGTAGCTACTAGACCTTGGCTTCCTGCATTTTATAAAATATTTATTATTGGGAAAAAGCTGGCTTTGACCACTATCTCAGCTGATGTTAAGTGGTGATGCGGTCTACGAGAAAGCGTGTCTGAAAAAAAGCACAGGTATTGAACGATTCTGATCAAGCAAAGACTTGATCGTCACAAGGATCGATTGGAAGCGATCCACATCCAGATTTCCTGTGATCTTGGTCTGATCGGCTGTCCATTTTTTCGATGGATGTCCAACGCTGCGCTAACCCGTCTGTGGTCTACACTCCAGAACGTTGAGACCTCTTTGGTCATCACTAGTGGGTGACAAATTACCCACCATCTACCACTATCTATTGCTAACTGCCATTTCAACTTGCTATGTCCGTCGTGTAAATTTATCTATGAATATTTGAATACCCGCTGGATTCCAGTTTGCTCAGTTTGTTCTTTTAGACACGTAAAGCCGAAAACATCAAAGTCTGAAATGTTTTTTACAATAGTTATATCATATTTTAATCTAAGCATTATACATGGTGAAATACTAACGCATAAAATTTGAATGGATATAGATTGGATATTTACAAAAAAAGTAAATTACAAAGAAATATATATATGTAATACACAAATAATAATAGCTGTAATAAATATAGAATAGAAACCATAAGCAGATGCTTCTGGTGCTTTTCTCATCAATTACCGTTTTTCTCCATCAATTCTCAAAGATTTCCTCGAGTTTTAGAGATTTGTTTTTATTCATTGAATTGTTTTGTTCAATTCATTTAAGATAAAGTAATTCTAAGAAATCATCTGTTTACGTTTCCTTAATTCTTCCCATTTTGATAGCTCATCTCCACTATTCGTATAGGCAAACTGTTCCCACTCTTTGTGTGAATCTGAGTCCAACTTCTGCACGACCAAAAATATTATTATCGGGTCAGAAGTGGGGACTTTGCCGAGTTTTATTGTTTGATTGACATCATTATGTAATTGCATATTATTATCATAATACATTCAGCCATCTTACTCAGATATCATGTCATCTCATGTTCAGTGAGGTTTTAACTCTTCCCTCGTTCTGATAGCATGAAGGCGAGAATTAATGCACTCACACATACTTTAATATTTATATATACATTTACATATTTTTTAGTACATAGGTATTATTATTTTATAATATTTGTACAGTATAATTGTTACGGCATCACCAACCTTATCGGAGAAGTTTCTTACAAATCTATTTTAAATTCGCAAGTACGTATCTACCTATGTAGATACGTAGGGCCCTAATTCTGTTAATCAACCGAATTAGTTAAAATTCACTAAAATTCTTCAAAATGAAATAACCCATATTTTCCGGTTCCAAACAACGAAATCTCTAATATTACTCGTAGACGAATTTTATTCACTTGTTCGCCTAAAATTGTTTAACCAAATATGTCGCGACTTGTTTTTCTGCTATTGACTTAGTTGGAAGAACATTACTACTGCCAATATGTAATCATATTACATATATAGGCAATGATATTATATGTTTATATGAGGTAGATGTCGCACAAGCGCGCGGAAACTGAGGCGTCAAAATTAAGTCAATTGTAGTAATTTTCCTTATGACGCGTATTTCAAGCGCAAGTCTAAACATATAGCTATCCTTTGCTATATTATTTGTACCGTATTATCTGTCGCAGTAAGCATGTTTATGTCGTAAAGGAACAACATCTGAGCACCGCGCAGTATGAATACACGTCATCCGATAATCCACATCGATAAAAGTGCATGTGTAGTATAAAGTTGCGGAGACAGATAACAAATTCCCAATGTAGAGCCTCATATTTAATGTTATGTTCGGCACTGTTATGTGTAACTTATCCGTTCGACGGCGCATTTTCGTTCGAACCTAGACACAGTAATTCTCACAATCTGCTCGGAAACAGAATTTTTAACGTAGGCGATGCCTACCAAGACAGACTACGTTATTAAGTATCTCTGTCACGTATTTAATTCGTATACCATTTCGCCTGCGTTGTAGAGAGAGTGATGCCGGGCATTAGTCGGCTCGACGCAATCAACGGATCTTTTTATCTTCGTTTAAGCCGGCCCTGTGCTGCCTTGCAGAACAGACTCGGCTTAAGGATGCGATGGGGCTTATTTAGTTTTAGTGTAAATAGCAGTTTATCAGTAATCCTAAGTAATCATAAGGTTATTAATATAAAAAAAAATCATTAATTGTAGTAAACCTTTATTTACGAATTAAAGAGTACATCAGAAGAAGCTTGGAAGTAGCACCAGTGAATGATAAGTTGAAATAGATTGGCTTGGCATGGGCATGTCATGAGAAGGGATGAAAAACATATTACACAGAGAGTACCTCCTTCGCATCAATGTGGATGGATATAGAGAAAGGCCAATGAAGGCATGGATGGCTGTGTGAGGAATGACATGTTTATGAAAGGCGTGAGCACTGAGATGACTAATGAAAGAAGAAAACATGTTGTGCCGACCCCACCTAGTGTGATATAAGGTAAAAGATGTCACCTTGTGAAATAGTGCCGTAAGGAAAATTTAAATATTATGTCTCATAAAGAATCTCTTCACTGTGACAGCGGAAAATGAAAAATACTGTTGTATGTTACATGTTAATAAGTTTTTATTTTCGTAAACGATTTATATATATTATTTTATAACATTAAGACATCAAACCAAGTTTACCTCATATACTTGGGAAGAAAGCTACAGTAAAAGCGTCACAGGTATATTTTGTATACGGGTATATACAAAATATACCTGTGACGCTTTTACTGTACATTTAATTTAGGTGTACTAAAAATAGGCGAGTATAATTTCTTAATAAACAAGGGTTTTTTCCATATTTTTTGTCAAAACAACTGTTACCTTTGTCTTCCCAAAATGGGTCTGGGTGAAATTTTATTATCTAAGATTTAAAATGAAATGTAAATAAGCTAGATTTTCGGAGACTAATCAGGCTTTCTTAAACCACTAATCACTCAGGATTATAGTCTGGTTACTAAATTTAAGCACGCTTCAGTTTACTCACCGGAGTGGGACTAATCTTATTCAAAACGGTGAACGAATATCCTACCCAGTCTAGCGAAGACGTCCTTGAAAACATCGATTTCTTTGCAAAAGTACGTCAACCTATCATGTTCATGACCCTCACGTATTTGCATTTACGCCCTTCGCGAATGGCCCAATCCCTTAATCCGTTCCTGCCGTAAGTAATGTCGCTTGGAATGGAGACGTCCAATGTTCCGCTGACCTTACACGGACCCTGCGTTTGTGAGGTCAGAAGCGAGAGGGATGGACGGATGTATGTCAGAAAGCTTTTGTGATAGATGATATTATGTTCGTATAACAGGATATCGACGGTGCGGTCGAAAAACATAAAAGATAATAATCATAATATTGGAGATATCAAAGAACAAAAAAGGTTTTTATATTTGTGGTTCAAACATACTCTATCCGAGTTAAGACCATTGGGTAGTCAGGAGGTACGTATTCAGTTCGCGGATCGTAAGGAAGGCGCCGCGTGCGCCACGCACGTACTCGAGCACAAGACGAGTACTCCGTACATAAGAATGAACCGTGACTAATACATTTGTAATGGCAGAGGCACATTACAAGCGCGGTCCTTACGTGTAATGTTGTGACATTTTTAAGTACGCTAATCCATAGAATGTTAGTAACTAATCTCAAAACGACCCTGAAAGTCATGATGCCTGGGTTCGCACACCGCCCGCCCTCCTGAAGTATTCCCAGCGCTGCACAATATAACTTACGATATGCACTAGCGTCGGTCGTGCTGCGGAGAGATTTCGTAGAATGTCGTAGAGTGCTCACGGCCCCCGCTACGGGATCAAATTATAATATGGAACGCCGCGCGCCGCGTAGCGTCTCCGAGCTACGGCGCTATCTCGTAGAGCTCGCGTAGCGTGACGAATGCGTTATGACGGAATGAAATATACTTGTCTTGAATCAACAGAATATTAATTACATTTAGTTTGCGTTGTTTTATTTGCTCTGCAACAGTAAGTAGACATTTTAAACACAAAATATAACAGGTTTTTATAATTTTATTGCGTAATGTTTTTTTCCTTTCTAGTTTTGATTTGAATTTATGATTTCGATTTATAAAGTGAGTTAGTTATAATGTAGTAGGTAAACACTGTACACCGGTAACTTTCAGTTGATTTAGATTTATCTTAATTTAAATAAAAATTATACCTAAAAATGAAACCGACTTCAACAAGTCATTTCACACTTTTGAGTGTGGAAGTCGGTTCCATTTTTGGGTATCCTTTTTTTCACCGTTTTTCAGTGACCTTTGCTACTCACGGGATCAATTGTCATTGTGTATGTTCTCCGATGTCTTCAACCGCAAATATAATATCGTCGAGGTATGCGAAGCACTTTTCAGTTATTGGAGTGTAACTCAAAATCGCTTGTCCTATTTTGATGAAATTCAATTGTGTGGGTCCACGACAGAAGTATAAAATCAAACGACGGAATCAAACAAAAAAGAATCTTTAAAATCGGCTCATAAACGACGAAGTTATCCGCTAACACACATAAAAAAAAACATGTATATGGTCAAATTGAGAAACCTCATTTTTTCGGATCGGTTAAAAAGTGTCCGTGGAAACAAAAGCACCAAATACGTATCGGTATGCAATTAACGTTGTTATGATTCAAGAAGAAACGGTACATAATAATTAATGTATTCTGAAAACTTATTAACCGGTCATTATAGCAGTACATGGTGAGAAATATTTACATTTTACAATCTAGTTAATTTTTTTTCCTCTTTTAATTTTTAATTGTAAATCGGCGAATCGTACGTGTGTTTACCGACACCCTTAAACAAGCTTTTCCCTAATATCTTGTTTCATGTTGTTTATACAGTTTTATTGTAAAGATGATCGGTATACATTGAACGTGTGTAACGGTAAAGTTATCGCTATCCGTATTATTTAACTAAATGCTCCCTAAACGGTGAGCCCGCCATCACAAGTCACAACGCAGTAACTTCGCATTATTGAAAAGCTTCAAGAGATTTTGTTTTGTGTACTTACGAAACTCATACCGAAGAAATCGGAAATATTTATCCCGCTCTAAATGTCTCGGAACATTCCGGAAAACGAATGTGGGAACAACTTTAGAAAACTGGACGCTTTGATGAAAATGACGAGAAAAGAATAACTCGAAACTTGAAAACTCCGTTACCAACGACGTGTTTGCAGTTAGACAAATACACTGCCAGCCCTCGGCTTTCAGATATAGACGTCAAAATTGTGTGGCAAATACGAGTTAGTCGGTATGGCTAAAGTTGTCGATGAAATTCGAACTTCAACAAAGGATGATATTGATTCGATAGACAGTCTTGTTAAACAAATGCTAAAGTTTGCTGAAAGACGAGCTTTATTACAATGCTATAAAGCAGATTTCTGTGTAAAAAATATTTTTGGTCGATGGGACGATGACAGACGTAGGTTATTTTGTTAGCACATACTCGTAGTACATTTGTTACGAGAAATAGATCGCGACTAAGTTTTTGTATATTCATATTATTCGGTTGAGTAATATGAGGCTGGGATAAAAGTTGATAAAGATATAATAAGAAGTAGTTTATTTATGTATTGTGAAGGAATCCTTACCATTCAACGTTTTCGGATGATTAGGGTCTCAGGTGAACGATTTCTCAATTGGCTGTAAATCTTTCAGTAGTAAGTATGATTATCGTAGCTGTCGTCAAAAACAATAAGTTGGATTCCTCAAAGAACAGATTAATGCTGTTACACGCGCTGTGTGCGTTACCTGAAACGGAATTTCTATTTTCTCCAAAACTTTATTATCACGGTGTGAAATAAAAGAGGAGTGTGCGTTATTCCCAAATAAAATGTAATGAAATGACAAATCGTATAATTTTCATGACAAGAAATGTGGAAAACTTATATAAGTATCGTAAAAAATACTTTTCCGTGGGATAAGGTGCGAAATAAGCAAAAGATCCACAGGATGTTCAGTGGTGACATCTGCCTATAGACACGTTAAATTTAGTAGAGATCTGCACTGCGCCCGTCACCCTGAGACATAAAGTTGGTAAGTCTCAAGTCCCTATAATTTCACCGGAAACCATACCTTACACACCGGAACACAGTAATGCGAACACTACTGCCTGGCGGTAAATATAGATACGGTGACAGTACTTCTCCGGGTGAACCCTCACATAAAGTGCTACTGCTCTTTCCTCTGTACTTGATTAATATAAAGTTATAAAAATGTTTACTTTACGAATTACTAACCTGCGTTTTCTTACGAACAAGAACCATAATTAATATTATATACCATAACAAGAAAAACTATAAAAATAGAGAAAAGAGTCTAATTAAAGCATATCATAACGAGCATGCATGACGTATCCACTGCTGGGATAGCAAAGGTCTTTCTTTTACATAGAGAGAAGAGCATAATTTTTCGAGGTGGCGTATAGACTAAAGATCAGTTCGGTGTCAGAGTTTACAGAGTACCGCAAGTGCCTCCGAGTGCCACGGTAACGACCGTATGGCTCCACGACACCATCCGCGGCCCGACGGCTTAGCGTGTCCGAAGCACGGGTCAGATCCGTTCGATAACGTCTCTCCGGTCACGTTCGGCAACGAGCGCTCCTGCATACATACATACATACGTACGCCGCGTCCCGTGCTCTCTGTGCATTTAATTCGTGCACTTTACCGCTTCAATGGTCTCTAATTATGGGTATAAACGCGACCGGGCGCGGGCGGTGACCGGGTACGCTCGGGGCTCGGGGTGAGAGACGCGTGGATTACGCGGCTGTACGGTTTGGACGCATACGTCGTGTGGGTTAAAACGGTACGGTTTGGCGGATTGAGAGAATTATTTTTGCGTGTCGTAGTTCATTAAAAGTTATTGTCTTGTTAATTACTTTGCGGATGTTGTAATCAAGAGTGAGTTGGAGCAGTTTGTGTTTAGATTTTTATTTGATTTTAAAGTGCAAGCTGAGTTATCATAATCTACATTTTAGCGTGAATAGTTGAGTACTTAGCACCGACAAGACTAGGATAACATAAATATTGCCATACGTACCTTTGCCAGCTGTGTTGGATCGGTTTAATGTGTGATTCTCTAATCTATGCACAGTGCAAAAGATTTACCCTTGGGTTCATTGCTGGTTGCGGGCATGGTTTCACTCGATTTGAGAACACTAGTGCTAATAGTGCAATTGTGTTAAGTCGTTTTATTTTACATATTCTGCGAGATAAAGCGTCAGATAATCTGCAGACTTCATTAAACATCTCGTCACGCACTACGAGCATAAAGCTGGGCAGAGATACGTATAGAACTCATTTTATCGTTTTAATTTTGTTCCAAGAAGGAATACTAATAGGGAGCGTCCTACGTCACTCGTATCAGTGACGTAGGACGCTCCTGGAAACGAATAACACACTTATTCATTCAGCAACAATTTACTCCCTGTTATCATTTGTGTTCACTATATAAACGATAGTTTGTATGTACTACTCTGTCAAGAAAGTACCGGTAAAAGATCAATAATACACAAAATGTTTGTTATTCATCCAAATTTATATACCTTTAATTAAAGTAAGCTCCTTCAGAAATGACACGCTTACGCCAACGAATAATCCAATCATCAAAACATTTTTTAAACACTGTTTCCGAAATTAAGTTCAGTTCGTAAAACGGGTGCCACGAAGTGGTAATTTGAGTTTAGGAAAAAGAAAGAAGTCGTTTGGAGCCGTATCTGGTGAGTGTGGTGGTTGCTCGACGGTATTTGTTGAGTGTTTGGTCACACAATCGTTCACAATGATGGCCTTGAGCGAAGGCGCATTATCGTGGTGCAAAATCCAAGGATTTTCTTTTCACAAATCTGGCCTTTTTCGTTGAATTTGCTCTCTTAAATCCCGCATAACGCTTAAATAATATTCTTTATTTACCGTTAGACCTTCCGGCAAGAATTCCAAGTGCTCAACACCACGATGGTCAAAGAAAACAGTCAACATGACTGACTTTTGATCGACTTTGGCGCGGTTTTTCCGGTTTCGGTTCAGTTGGAAGACGCCACTCCGAAGATTGATGACTAGTTTGCGTGTCAAACTCGTGAACCCACGTCTCTTCACCACTAACAATGCGTTTCATGAATGTTGGGTCATAGGTCTAGCATGTCCTCAGCGACTCTCATGCGATTGAATTTTTGGAGAAAATTCAGGTCTCTTGGGACTAACCGAGCGATAACAGGTTTCATAATCAAACGATTAGTAAAAATGGTACGGATCGACTCGTGAGATACAGAAAGTTCGGCGCCTATCTCTCTCAAAGTTGAATGAGCATTTTCAGTCACTAGTTCCTTCATTTTTGCGATGTTAACTTCAGTTGCAGACGTTGATGGCCTACCAGAGCGAGGCAAATCTTCCATCACATCTCGACCGCTTTTGAACGCTTTGTACTACTCATAAGCACGTGTTATTGATATAGTCGATTCACCGTAAGCCTTCTGTAACATTTTCAGTGACTCCGAACACGAAATTCTCATCATTGGAATCATGGATTGGAAATCTTTGTTCGATGTTTTTGTCCATTATGACAATACACACTAGATATGATATAACTAAAGTAGAATAACAGATGCAACTCAAACTCCGCGCCAATATGGAAAACAGTTATGACAATCTAACAACAACAAAAATAAATGAATGTGGAACCATAAACACATCATCCATTCCCGATAATTTTTTGACTGCATGATATAATTTATTTATTGTGTCACGTTGTGGTCCATCTCCATAGTGAATCGTTTGTAATCCATTGTTTGTGAATAAATAACATCTGGTCCTTGGCTTAATTATGTAGAAGGAACACTTTAAATGATGTAAAATTGTAACTACTCGCAACCAGAGGTACCTTATATTAAGTTCAGAAACTTCCATTAATTTTCTGTTGAGTTTTGGCAACTGCGAGTAATGTTGCTTTTACTATGACGCTAAATTATTTAAACAAAAGTACCCATCTGCGCAAATATTTACCCAAATCCTTACATTATAGTTCTAGTGTAAGAAATATCGCACTTGCTGCTCTAAAATAGGAGCTAAGTAGTTGTGTTTTGTGAAGCTCGCTGTATAAGTTTGTTTAGGATAGACATGTTTGCGTTTGTTATTCTATCTCCTGCCATGTTATGTTACCCTGGTTGCCATGCTCGGTATCAAATAGAACTGCGTAACAGCAGCTGATTCCCATTGTAATGCCACTATTCTTCATCCTTCCTTTTTTATTATGAACTATAGCGGACCCCAGGGGAAAAATCTATTAAAAATCATAAGGCTCCCTAATTTTTCTGAAAATATAATAAAGCTTATGTCACCCGGGATGATGCTAGTTCTAAGTGTAATTTTAAACGCGAATTGTATGAAACACAGGCTTAGGCGATAACTCAGATGGGAATAAAGAAAAGGAACATGACAGGAACACTCTCGCTGGTGACCGAGTACGATCGTTCGACGGGCCCGTCACGTCCGTCCTGTTCACGAAGCTCCAACACTCACTTTATATATATTTATGATTTATATTAATTCAAGTTCAAATATGAACCAGCATTTTGGTCACGCGTCGCATCGCGTTGGAAAAGCCGATGAGCTCCCGGTCCCCACGGGCCGGAAAGAAAGGGAAAGGGAATTTAAAGAAAGGGATCGTAGTGGAATTTTCAACTAAGCTCAATACCGTACTTTGAAAGTTACGTTGGCCTTTCATTCAATCGGGGCAAGTTCAAGAATGTGGGCTCGAACTCCGTCCGCCACCTGCAACACCGGCTTGATAACATGCCAGGCTTGGACCGATTCCTCTCTCGACAACGGCCATGTCTTGACAGTGGAATCCTGACGGGCAAATGTGTGTGCAAACCTTCCTCACGAATACAGAGCATTCAAACACACACTACTGTGAGCCGAAAACAGTCTTTACTTTCATAAATGTAGATGCATATTCACCTGTATTGCATTTAATAAAAGTGTATCTTATATACCCGTCGGTAACCTTTTAGGATGATTAAAGAGAAAAACTGAAAAGGTAAACGCGACAGCAAAAATTGTATGTTATTAATTTTCCAAGTTTTTGTTGTTCTACAAGCCGGACACGTTCTTGGTATGTGCCTAGTGTATTTTAGTGAGCTGCGAAATTTTAGTAATATTCGTCTTCGAAACACCGGGTACTATAGTGTTCCAGAGAAAACATAATGTCAATGTCAATGTGTCATACGCGTGACGCCCAGAATACACGCGTTCTGAAACAACTTACCTTTGCGTATAAACGCCCGAGGTTTCCTAGAATCAAATGATTGATTATAATTTCATTTGTATGACGTTCTAACATGTTTGATGTGAGATAAATATTTCAATTCTATTTGTCGTACAATTGTGATTTTATCTATTTATCATAAAAATACCTAAACGCAACAATCATTTGGTATAATACTTATTTATTCAAATTGTCCATAATATCTCAGGCAAATGAGTGTAAGCTGTCAATAAGACAGGAAATAGCATCGTGGTCAAACATACCGTACGTACCTATTTGGTGGATCACTTACCCAATGCGTGGCTGGCTACAACGTTCAGATTTGAGAGTATCTCACCAACCGTATGTCTCAAGTAATACCAAAATATCACTACTACTAGTACATATAATAATACTCACACAAGTTACTCAATTAATACGTAATGATTTTTCCAGGTCCCAAACTAGGAAGAGCCTGTACAATGGTAACCTGATATACATATATATATATATATATATATATATACACACATATATATATATATGTGCATATACACACCCAAACACAGGTCAAACAGACATATTCATACACACAAAAGTTTGACCTGTCCGGGAATCCGAACCCGGGACCAGAGGCTCAGAAGGCAGAGTGCTACCAACTGTGCCAACCGGCCAGTCAAATGTGACGCAAGAAGTAATAACAATTGTCTACAATTGTTATTTCTTGCGTCACACAAATAATTCAAGACGTGCTTATCTTAGTCCCAAGTTAATGTATCATCCAAGCTTAACTTCCGTAATTACCTTGTATCGCGAGCCAGTATCTACTAATGTACGTAGTCCTGGTATCGTTTACATTCTCATCATCATTTCGTTATGAAGCGTATTCATTTGGAATAGAACATATATTTTATTGCAGATCTTAGACACTACGAGTGTTATTTATAATTATCTGTATTCTGAATTTATCTGTCATCGTTAATGTCAGGCCGTGACTTGTATGCAACATGCGAAAAGACCACAAGTAGTAAATATATTTTGAAGACGCGCTTGCTGCTATCATTTATTGTATTATAAATGACAACTGATCAAGTAGATTAAACAAATATTATCTGTAGCCAAAACTGAGACCCGAGGGGTGTATTGGGCCGAGCTCTTCCTTATCCTTGTTTCGGCGAGCTCGACAAACGTCGGCCACCGCGTTGTTCGACTCAGTTTATATATCTGATGTTGGTAATTCTCACTACAACAATCTTGTCACATATTGTTAACTATAGTCTGATAATGTAAAAAGTTGTGGTTATTGACGTTTGTGAAGATACTAAACTATTGACGAATCCAAACTCGGCTCCTACAAGGTCTAGGTTTTTCTATTTTTATATGTACAAAATATATAAACGCATAAAAATGATCGAACAACATCTAAAGTTCCGCTGCTGAAAACAAAAGATATCATGAAAATTATTACCTGAATGAGTCCTAATGCCGATCTCATCTATTATATTTGTTAATATATAAATGTTAACAAATTTAATATATAAATATTAACAAATTTCTATATTTTTTTTAATATACCACACCTCATTAAGTACTAATCACAGTAGCGCTTTTTAAGTTTTTACTTTTGTGATTGAGATATCAATTTTATTATTATTTCAAAAAATTCAGTGTCCTCACAATAATATTATTGAATATTGAGTAGAGTCTAGTTTTATCAACATTGAGTTCTACTGTTGGCTCCATTTAGTTTACCTGATCCCACTCCGAACTCTCAGGGTTACTTCATCTAGACAAGTACTAATGGCAAGTTAGATCGGTCAAACAGCGGTACCTAAGTTCCGCTTCAAAACTTAGTCGTCTGACCATCTGACTTAGTCCGGTTGTCTAATTGGGCTCTAGAACTCGAATTACATAACTAGGTTAGTAAGAGCGTTGAAACTCTGATATTCATTTGATTCGTATTTGATTTGATTCGGTGTCTATGTTGAACAGTAATAAATGTTGTACGTTTATTTCTGTTATAATATATGTACTTTATCTACATACGAAACGAGAGTGATTCCTGAATGTATATTTTGGAATGGGTGCAAGCCATTGGATTGAGCTACATACAATTTCGACAATCTGGACAAAACGCCACTATATACCCAGATTGGTAAGAGAGAACATTAAAATGACCAAGCATAAAATGTTGGTCAGAGTGGCGAACTGTGAGAACCCCGTGTGGTTCATTGATGCACTAACCGTACAAGTTCCAATTGTTCCCAAATGAATGCGCGTGCGGATAACGTGAGTTTTGTGTTTTGAAATCAAAATGGAGTTATGAGTGGTTTTGTGTGCCCTGCCCACTGCCACTTCAACTTGCTAATCCGCTTGGTCATGTCGGTGGCTGTGGTTCTTCTACGGATCTCCTTATTTCTGATATGATCGCGTAAATAAACCCCAAGCACAGCTCTCTCCATAGCGCGTTGAGCGACTTTAAGTCTACTCACGAGGCCCATGGTCAGAGACCACGTTTTAGTTCCGTATGTCGTCACTGGTAACATACACTGTTCGGATTCGTCGCGGAACTTCCCGAACGGTGCCCAGCCGAGTTTGATTCGACGATTGGTCTCTTTCTCGAAGTTGGACTTGCCTTATTGGACTGTTTGTCCTAGGTAGACGTAATGGTCAACAACTTCGAGAATAGAGTTCCCAATTGATACTGAAGTGGGCGCAATATGGGCATTAAACATAATTTCCCACATGTCCAACTCTTGTGTTTTGTGAAACTGTCGAGGGCTTCGAGCATCGCGCTAAAGTCGTCCATAGATACTGCCATGACCACACTATCGTCGTCGGCAAACCGAAAGTGAGTGATGTACTCACCATTGATGTTGATGCCGAATCCTTGCCTTTCCAAGAGCTTGAAGGCGTCTTCAATGCGACAGTCAACAATTTCGGAGAGATAACGTCTCTGTGTCTCACGCCTCTCTGCAATGGAATCGCTTTCGAAATTGGCTTTTGTACTCGGGGCGTCATTTCAATCCTACCTATCTTAATTATGTATTAATCCAAGTCGCGAGATCTTTGTATATGAACGATCTGGAGTTTTAGAATGGATTCATCAATAATTCAAATTCAATTATCGGATCTAGTCCACGAAACTCTACAGCGAAATGGAAATTCATAATTATTTGGTTTTCTGCGATGAATAATAAAGTACATTTCTGACAATATTTGTGTCATTTTGGTAACTGTTATTCGTGGTTTTATACGATTGAGATAAATAAGTAAAAAGAACGTAATAAATGTGGTACATAATAATTTTAATAATTATAAATATTAAAATTTTACCAGGCATGCATCGCTTTTGTTGCGCTGAATGCTATACGAGTCCTGTTTGTTCAAACTTAAGATTTGTAAATCCCCAAGCTAGCACTATAGAGCGCGTGCCTTACCTTCATATTTGGGTGTAAACTCTGTGAAATTAAAAAATAAATTAAAATCTTTAACCGCCTGTGCAACGGTTGATTTTAGTTCCCATAGGTTTCATTCCTTTGAATTGCTTGTGAAATCCTCTCGGAGTTTTTTTTATAAAAAGTTTTCTGTTACTTTTCTATTAAACCCGCGTCTAGGAGACATATAACTGTAAAAGAGTTTCTCAAAACTTTATATAGTGCAATAAACAGAATACGTGAAATCCATCTACGTAAAAGAGTTAAAGTCGAGTACTGTTTACGGTCCATATTATTTTTGTTGTACAATAAAGGAAGCTATGAAAGAAAAATAAATCAACAGCCGTTCTATTACTGTTATCAGATTTCATTGATGTTTCACTTTGTTTTCGGATAAAAATATAGGAAACGTATTCTTTCTTTCGAAGAAAGTTTTCCTTGCGAATTTTTTATAAAATAAATGTTTACACTTTTAGGTAAGTAGGTATGTGAGAATGAAATCTTAAAGGTGTTTCGAATTGATTACTCAAACATTCACTGTGTAATAATATTTGGATACGTAGATACTATGGTATATTTGTGTCTGAATAATAAAATTATTTGATTTGATTGGACATGTGTCTCGATCCCATCAAAACGGCTGAACGACATATTGACTTCAACGGAAGATTCCGTTGGAACCACACATACTTTTTGTATCAAAACTAGATTTTACCAATTAGTGACTGAAAAATAGTAGTCCACCCGGTAGATACCGCGGGGGTGCAGCGAGTTGTACAGGGATCGCAATTGCTATCAGGAGTTGCAAAAAGAAGCCTTGGGCCCGATATCGACATAAACCAAATAGGTTGATTTAAATCAATGTTGTCATGAATCAAAAATATGTATTAACGATAAGTCAGTGATTACAATTATTATTATTATTATCGTGAATCGGATACGTAATTTAGCGTTCAAAGCTCTTTATTCATTTATCTCGGAACCTTTTGATATGCCGTATCTGTACCGGGTACCCTTAATATGTACACAAACAGGTTTATCTATAGGTAACGTTTATATAACCATCAATTGAATGGGCCCTGATTGAGGCACGACCGATACCCGCGCTCCTCTACAATGCGCCCAATCAGCCGGCAACGAGTTTGTTTATCTCCTCGCGAGTCCTGCGTGCCTGGTAGGTACGTGAGCTACTTGATCAAAGTGGGAGGTTTAATTCATAAATGAGTGCCTACTTATTTCCTAAATTACTTTGAAATTAATTTCTTATATACATAATTTTATTATATGCATAATAAAAAACTGCTTTCTTTCGGATAATAGCATCTTCTATATTTGTGATCCTTCCAAATAGTGCATATACTGAGCTGTAATTTCACTTACAATTAATTGTCCTCATATCATCATGGTTTCACAATGAACAACTATGAAGCTTTAAGTATAAGTCTTTCAACATTTGAGAAATTACGTCAAGGTTAAAAATTACGCGCTGCAGACATTTTTTTATAGAACGCTCAATATATTATTTTCTATATTCAATTATTTTGTATGTAACACGAGTATGCCTTTATGCTAGAGGGCTGTAGCGTGTTAAAATATGCAACAACGATCGCATACAAAGCAGGGCCCGATGTTTCAAATGATTCCATTTAAAATGGTCCCAGTCACCGCGCATGCAAATCATAGCTCCGCCCTATGCCCATAAATACCGACAGAACGCAGCGCAAAACAAACGCCATTTAAATGATAAATGCGCTGACATTCGATTTAATAATAACATTCGGGACCACTGACGTATCATGTGTGAATTCACAGGTGAACATGGAGGTGTATTTGATAGTCGGCCTAGCAGTGATGATATACACTCTCGTTACGCTGCTCTTGAACTGTGAATGTTGGAACCCGGAACATCACAAGTGTCAGTGTGAGGAGTGCAAGTCTTTGTGTCAGAAAGTATCCAAACCGAGTGTGTTTTCCGTGTCCTCTCAATTCGACGTAGAGCGCGCTTAACTTAATAAAGTGTAGTGATTGGAGTGCCAAGATAGATAATACATTGAAATTTGTGCCAAAAAAATTGCTCACCGCACCTGTGCCAAAATCAATAGTGATAATAGTCGCGAAGACGCCACTCCGTACTTATCGATAGTATAACTTGTGCCAAATAAAACAGTACGACAACGTATTAAATATACTAAATATATCATAGTATTAATACATCCTACTTGGAAATATAACCTAACCGTAAGTGACTTTAATATCGGGCGGGGAAGATCTTATAGTGCTCAACATCAAGTGCCACATTCGTACAAACTTGACCACAAAATGTTTATGAACAATGTGTAACATATCGTGAAAGAGGTGGGTATGGACCCGCTGGCTCGTTTAATGGAAGGGGCTCCCCTGCCGGGTGTCCTGGGAGCGACGCGCGACGCCCGCCCGCGGGGCGCCCTGGTACACGCGAGCCTTGCCGCGGCGCCTGCTATTGGAGACAAGAAAGGCAGGCACCTCACTGGAACCTTCTGTCTCACCGGCGATACCATGGAGGGAATCATACAGTGCTTGGTTTTCCTCAAGGCCTTTTCGGTAAGTTATATCATTAAATTATGTTTTGTCGGCGTCTTTATTATCAGCCTGTGTATATACACTATTGAAAAATTGACCATCTAGTATATCACCGACCACGATCATCGCACCCTTACATCGACATGCTCGATTGATACTGTTGCGTTTCGGCTTGCCTTCAGAGAATCCTGTCCTTAAGATCATCAACACCAAAAGTGATTACTTCCCGCCGCTATCTGATTTATTTTGTGAGTTTTGCGATACTACTTATTTGGGGCCACCTCATTGCCATATCGTCAGCTCATTCTGTACCCTATGTTTGGTTTAGTGTAGATTTGGTTCTTCTGAGCCCATTTTATTGCTTGCTTAGTTACCCACACATCGGTTTCACATATAGGTGACATAATTTAGACTTTGAAATAATATGCAGGTACTTTATGATCTTACCTAGTCATTATTTTTATCAATATATTAAATATTACCAAAATATGATTAATGTCCTTCGAAAGTCTAGAAATATATTGGTCCTACTACCTTTGACAAAAATTGAGTCGCTTTCATTGTGGACTACTTATTAATACACAAAGACAGTGTACAACGATCTTAATTATTAATTGTTGGCATTTCTTAAACGATCTGCAAGGAGAGGATTATGTCGCTAGACCACCATTACCGATAGCCTCTAATGTCGCAGCCATAGAGCCGAATATGGTACCGGAAGGTAGGATTATTGGAAGCACAAAGTATCAGGGGCTTAGTGGAGACAAGGAGGATTGTCAGTTATTAATGAAGGAAGAAATTGCGCTGAGAATTTACTTCGCCTATTAAGATAATGTTGTGCTTGAGTTAAACAACAGATCGGTTCACAAGGAATACTTTAACATCTTTGAGTTGTTGGTCCTATTACTTGACTTAACAATGCTCGCTCTGTCTCAGCTTACAAACTATTCCACTTTCTAAATATAGATACTGCAGGAATCCCGTTGTATCGACGTACAGATATTCATTGTAATGTTAAATTTGTTCACTTGTTCTAATTAATCCTGTTGTTTTATGTATCTAAATAATAAATTGTCTAATAACAGTTTGCATCATAATATGTAATAAAGCGTTCAAGAATCACTACATGTTCTTGTATTTCTAAGGTTTATTTGGTTTCGTTACAACGGCCCGATGCCAACGTATAAATAATCAATCACGAGCAATCAATCCCTCATCTATATAGAACATTTCTTATTAATTGGCAATGATGAATCGCCGTGCCACTCACACGTCACCGCCGCGAAACTAACACCTACGTTATAACGAGTGTTTCTGTGTATCCCAAGCATCACGCATAACGTTGTCGATAACACACACCCGATCTCCCGTACTTACTCCTGTTCTAATAATAATAGAGGTTTGTTATTTAGGTCATTTCCTCTGTTTGTTCGGTTTGTTAGTCGTATCGAGTAGGTATTGTTTTAGATAATTATGTACTTATCTCATAAATATTAATTATTTTACTACTAAATCCAGCAATAGAATCGGAGTTCCCTTTGGACATCGAATGCATAATGGATGGGGACACGCGTACTTTGTGGATAGATTCGTAGTTTGTGAGATCGTTAATATGTACACAAAAAAATAAATATTATTGGTGCAATCATTATTAGCCTAATAAAATACGAGTCTATCGGGTACAGTCTTTACAACGACTAAGTAGTTGCTGTAAAGACTGTATTTGATTACGGGATCTCTATGGATGCTGTCACAAAACTTAGTTGTGACAACCGAGTAGAAAAATCGTTGTTGCAAACAAGTTCATCGTGTTTATCACGACATGACAACCTTATACACTTGATCAAGTTTAAATAAAATTGTATTAACCTAACCAAGAAGTTTGAAAGAAACGAGCAACAAACTTGTTTGGATTGACGATGATTAAGACTTTGTTGTTAAAACTGACGTAGTTTTGACACACTATAAATGTATAAAACACGGGAGTTACTCACGTAATAACTCAGTGTTCCGAGTATAGTTTCAACCACATTCGGTGGTATTTTTAGTACTAGGCGAACCGCGCCGCGAGCGCCCCGTACTCTCCTTGAAAAAGACCACCGAACGTGGTTGAAACTATACTCGGAACACTCTGAGTTATTACGTGAGTAACTCCCTTTTTCAGTGGAGCAGGTTACCAGCTCTTTTTATATTTGAAGATTAAGAAGCGAGTAGCACAGTTTAAGAATACTTGCTTTTCTGAATTAGACTTATTAGCGCCAAACTCGCAAGAACAAACCAAAACCCTCGCACAATTACACGTACAACAGTGCGCGCCAGCTCTGCTGCCCGCGTGGCGAGTGCCGAGTGCCCGGGTGTGCACGACCAAGGTTGGACTGGCCAGCCTCGTGCGAGCACGTGCCGGGATATAGCCTCAGGGTCGCCATCGTCCTCGGATGCGATGCGGACGACATCGTTTTATAGTTTATGGTTCATTGCATTATAACATCATGCTAGGCGGAACTTAGGTATATAGGTAGGTAATAGAATAGCTACCTTCTAGGTTTGCGTGCTAAATCCTAGACAACGTCATCACTTAACATCAGGTGAGACAGTTGTCAAACGCAAACTTATGATATGTAAAAAAAAAAAACTTTACTTTCAAATTGTTATCGTACTGCGACCATAGCTTAGATGGCAAAGCGACTGTATTCTGTAGTCGTGGTTTAAAATCCCACTAGTAGTCGACATTTTTCCTTCAACATATTTTAACTTGATTTATATATATTTGAACTGATTATTTATAAACCATTTTGAAATAATATTCTTTTATTTGGAGCCATAAAAAGACATCTGCTCGCCTGCTAACTGCGTGCTTCCATGACAAAACAATATGTAATTACGAATCCGTCAAGACCTGGCGGTGATGTAGTCGCTTCAGTGATGTTACATCGAATTACGTTGTAAAATAACTTATGACTACCAAAAGCCACTATGCTACTTGCGCAGTATTTATTATTTTTTATTAGACTTATTGTATACACATGGGAGTACCGTGGGTTTCTGAGAGCGCAAACCACTTGTAAGTCTTTTCAACATCTGGGTTTCATCTTTCCCTTCATGGGATACTTTTCCTTTAGTTACTTTTCATACGCTTGAAGCTGACAGCCGACTTTTGTTAGTGCGACCCACGCACTGGAACGAGCCGTCGTCAGTGAAGATAAGGTGGGTACTTTGTAGCACCCGTCTGGCTAGCTACGCGATAAGTGTCATCGAACACAGTGTCAGCCGCGTAGTTAGTAAGACTATTGTTTTACTATAGTTTTAGCGCCTGAAAAGGTAACACATGGACAACACACAACCTTTATGACTAACTCTTATTTGTACCTGTGTTTATGATAATAAATGAATTTGTGTTTGTGTGTCCTTGAGAGCCAGTTAACATTCTAGGTCTAGCGTGATTCCACCTCGACCACACAGTCACAGACCATCATGCGAGACAGTGTTCGAACGCTCGAACTATAAAGTGTTATTTTTTTTTATTTGTGTGTTAGTTATAAACGTATGTAGAAATCATTACGTGGTATTATGCACGTTAGGTAGTACGAGTAGTGCGCGTTTTTTAAATACAAAAGTAATTTAACAGTGAATGCTCTCAATTTCCCAAGAATTTCTTCGCTCAGAATTTTCTTTGTCATATTTTTAAACATGCATGGTCTCGTTAATTATGTACCAGGGAATCATGAAGAGAGGTGGAGTAATGAAATATTCAGCCGAGAGAGAGGGTGGGTGCCTTTCGTTTTGCGCCGACGAAAAATGACGTAATCGCTAAGATGAAATGTGCTCGCTATTGTTTCTAAATTAAACGTTCAACTTCAATTTTGTATTTAAAATTAATAACTGACTTTTGTGTAGAGAAGCGTTGCTCGACTTTTGCGTAAGAATTGAAGAATTGGTTTGTAAACGCTAAATCCTCGACTGGATTCTGGATTTCTACCTACATGTGGCTTGTCTATACTTTTCATGCGATATTATATAAGCTGGCTGTTGGTTAAGTAGGGCGTTGTTTTGTTCCGAGACATTTCGCCACATGTTCCTACCGCAAAGGTTCAGTAACTTGCCTGTCACGACATGGGATCATTAATACTCAGTGGCTGACACGCACTTGTCGACTCGTCTCGTAAAACACAACCGTTGCCATACCGAAGCCTTGATATTTTTTCCGTTATTTATGACGCAAGTTGTTTTCGTCTTTTCCGTGAAACACGTGACGTGAGAACTAAGACAAAACCTTGCCAACTAAAATGGTGGAATAATAAATGAATATTTATGTTGTTTGACCGCCATATCACTTGATGCTAGTATCTATTCGGCCAAAGGTGAGTTTACGCTGGAATATGTTTACGCTGGTGTCATTAAGAGCCATCTAAATGGCATATCTGCCTAATCATAGTATTTGCTAGGTATCAAATGTTCAGTGTCAATATTGTGGGAGCTAGCCAGGTCCGCATTAGAAAGTACTCGTACCTTTCCATCATGAGGTGTACTCAACAAAGCCCCGGCCAGAGTGAATTTGTACCCTTAACTTTTAACGCTTCCAAAGTATGGCTGGCCTGTTATTAGTGTGGGTTAAATGCTACTGTCACAATATTAAAGCATAGATAGGGTATAAATTGCCATGAATCAAATATTACCTATATTTTTTGGATGCAATATAGTAAAGAAATAATACGAGCACAACTTGTACATAGTATCGGTGTCCATACATTTTTTCAAGTTGAATCAATGCCACCGTTTGTGTACAGATTGCTGTAAACCCTGGCTGCCAATGAGGTTTTCTGACACTCAACAACAGTAGAGTGTTCAATGGAGCACGAAATCATTTGTCTAAAAGAGTTCTTGTGATTGTTTACAGGTCAACCGTCATCAGCTTTAGTTTAGCACTTTTTATGCGTGTGTAAAGCATTTTACTCGGTTTGCTCTGTCACACACATTTATGATGTAGATTTTTTGCACACGAACGGAATATGGGCTAATGCTAGTTATACGTAATGTTTCGTTCAGTGACATCATCCCATCCACATCAAATATTTTACCGTACTAGTGCTATTTGTTGTAGCTAACTGACTTATTTTATAGCACCGACACAAAATTTAAAATTGTATATCTTTATGTAAATTATTACTCTAGGGTTGTAATTATAATGGTAAAGGTAAAAGAAGTCTATCATAATTTGGTAATTTTGAGCAATGGAGATACCTACTCGACAAAATAATTCCGGAACGGTCATTTTTGGCAGCGAGCATAAATTTCGCTTAAATTGTCAGTTTCATAACAGGAAGCATGTGATTGTAAGTTTAATGTTTCAGAGAGAAAAAAAGACCAGGGGAGCAACAACGTAAAGAGCTTACCTCAATTATAATGGTTGCGAGCGAAGCGGAGCGGACTCGCGTTTCCCGCCGACTTGCCCGAGAGGCTCTGTGCGGCTTAATGTCCAGCTTTATACTAACCTCTTTGCGGTTGCTTGTCCCCTAATAACCATGAAAACTTAATGTTCCCGCGACGATTTTATCCGTCGAGACTTTAACATGATCTCTCCCCTGTCTTAAAAAAATGTTTTTGGGGATCACTTTGATGAACGAGAACTTCGACCTAGTTAAGGGACGTTAATTATAATTCATTTTGTTGTTGGGTGACAAAATTCCTTTGTAAAAAAAGATAACGAGAAAATAGGACAGTATAAATGTGTAATGCAATTAGTTACTCGATATGGATAAGGGTGCTTTTAATTTACATTATACTAGTAGCGCCCCCGGTTTCACCCGAATGGATTACGGTTTTGGCGCTACCGTAATTAACCCACGGGAACTATACTTTTTCCGAGATAAAAGTAGCCTATGTGTTAATCCAGGGCTTAAACTATCTCCATACCATATTTCATCGAAATCGGTGTAGCGGTTTGAGCGTGAAGAAGTAACAAACATACACACAAACTTTCGCAATAAGTAGGATATTAATATTACAATATTTAATAAAATATAATGAGTGTTTAAGCCATTTGTAATCATCACCTTCAGGTATTTCAAATCGACATGTTTGTTCTCCAACGGTCTAAAATGCTCGGTAAATATTTTTTTACATTTTCTCAAGACATGATTACCGCGGGGATAGTTGCACGTCAATCGTGCGGTATCCCTATTATTTTAGATTAGTATTTTATAATGTTTGCATTCCGTCTTAGACTCTCTCAATCCCAATCTGCGTCATAAACAATAATTGTATAATGCGTCTCTTGCACATACAAACTATGCATTCTCTGAGTTGTAGTGGATAATAATGACAGTTTGCACTTAGTTCAATTGTTTACGTTATGTTTCAATACTGCGATTTGCTTGTTTTTAACCGACTTCAAAAAAGGAGGAGGTTCTCAATACGACCCGTATGTTCTTTATGTTTGTGACCTGAGAACTCTCGACTGGGTAAATTTTGATGATTCTTTTTTTTATTTGAAAGCTGGTGCTTCTGGTTGGTGTGGTCTAATTTCATCAAAATCGGACAAGTGGTATTTGAGTTACACTTCAATAACTAAAAAGTGCTACGCATACCTCCACGACATTAAAATTGCGGGCGAAGACATCGGTGAACATACACAATGACAATTGATCTCGTGAGTAGCTAAGGTCACTGAAAAAGGTGAAAAAATATTTTACCAAAATTTAAACCGAATTCAACACTCCAAAGTGTGATATAACTTGTCGGTTAATAATAAGTCGGTACCATGAGCACAATATTGTGATAATAGTTACCTTTATGAACTATCATGGTACCGACTTTAACAAGTTATTTCACACTTTTGAGAGTTGAAGTCGGTTTCTTTTTTTTTTTTTGGATTTTTTAAATTATTTGTTTTCACAGGACGTTGCGGCGTGCCTTTACTTGTAGACAAGAGCCTCATTGTCCGCTCCAGATAGTCAAATCGTGAATAAAGAAAATAAAATTTACTTTGTATTTCTGAAGTTTGGACAGCTCATGAATATTTTAGCTGAGTTTTATATTTCATGAGGAATTGAATGAGTAATGAGTTGACTCATTAAAATTAATAAGTTGGGGTGGGAAACAAAGACCAATCTGTGTTCCCTAAACGGAATATAAAAACAGATGGGATCATTTGTTATCCGTGCTCAGCATTCTGCCGTGTGTCATTCACGTTTATTTGACGATAGAATAGAATGATAAGGTTTCTTTGTATACCATGTGATTATGACTAACGTTAAAACAGACAACCTATAAAGAGATCAATCATGCAGTATTACATCCAAACGGGGATAGAACCAGTTACCACATATTCACGGCTGACACTCAAAACCCTAAGGTTGTAATCGCAGTTGGCCTTGGATTATTCCTTTGAAAATAAAAAGAAACACTTGACCAATATTCGTGAACTTGTATGGGATCGATACGTAACTTTCATTAAAATGAACAAAATGTATTGTTTTAATCGGTTCATAAATGAAGCAGTTTTGAAATAACAAAAAATAAATAACTTAGTTTATACCACCTAATTGAGGATCTCCTACTTTTTGAAAAGCGGTTAAAAAGGCGCGGCAACACTAGTTCTGACAAACTTTAAAGATTTTAAGTAGATTTGTAACGCCAAAATAAATAGACCTAAAATCCAAGAACAGAAGCGAGTGTTTTAGTAACATCGAATTGCTACAGCAGCATTTCCATCGATCGTTTATATTGTCGTAGTTTGTTCTGGCCCAATGTCGGACGTGAAAAAAACAATGTTACCGTTAGGATACAAAGGAATTAGCAATTTAGATTTGTCATTTAAATAACGGTTGGGGGAGGGGGAGTTGGGTATTGCACTGCGGGTGGCGAGGGCCTATCGGTCAGTGGGCTTTGCAGCAGCGTGCGCTTTGGCGGGCACCCCTCCATGGGAGCTCGAGGCGGGGGTGTTAGCCAAGGTGTACGAGTGGACGGCGAGACGGAAGGCGCTGGGGGAGCGCATCGCCCCACAGGAACGGGAAGCCGTCCGGCGTGAGGCGAGGGGTGCAGTCGTCCAACATTGGTCGGAGGACCTCGCCACCGCTGCTTTTGGTCGCCGAACGTTGGACGCCCTCGGGCCGGTCCTGCAAGACTGGCTCGGGCGGTCCCACGGTTTCCTCTCGTACCGTCTGGTGCAGGTACTTAGCGGACATGGATGCTACGGATCGTACCTGCACCGCATCGGAAGGGAGGAAACACCAGCGTGCCACGATTGTGGCGCGATGGAGGACACGGCGCAGCACACCCTCGAGGTGTGTCCGTCGTGGTCTGAGCTGCGCCGCAGCCTGGTTGACGTCGTCGGGCCGGACCTCTCGCTACCTAGCGTGGTCAACGCCATGTTGGGAGGCGAACGGGCTTGGACGGCGGTCGCCTCCTTCTGTGAAAAAGTCATGTCGCAAAAGGAGGCGGCAGAGCGCGCAAGAGAGGAAGACCCCCTTGCGGCGCCACTGCGCAGAAAAAGAAGGGGCGGAAGAAGGCGATTGGACGATCGTCGCCTTCCTCTCCCGGTGGTGAATAGCGGGGGATAGGCGCGGGGGCGCCCTCTCCTGCATTGCACTCATTCACCACCTCCGCCGGGTGGGAATGGCTGAGCACTCCTGGCCATTCCTGGACCCCTCCCGTTGAGAGGGGCGAGTAGGCCCCGCTGTAAAAGCGGGCGGTCGTCGGCGGGGGACTGGACGTTAAGGCTCTGCCGATCTCCCAGTCCTCTTCCTCACAGACGATGCCGGAGTGCCGCTGGGTTGTTTAGTGGGTATACCGGTCGTATTGGCACCGGGGAGCCCCACATAACCCCCCCATCCCTCGATGGGGAGGTATGCACAATGCATTTTTCCCAGCGCAAATAAAAAAAAAAAAAAAAAAAGGGGGAGTTGGGTATCACACGTACCTTGTAGCTCCGGTCCCGGTCCCGGGGACTGCGGCGAGGAAATAGTTCACGAAATGGTAACTGTGTACTCTTGGGTTCTTTACATCACAACCAACGTCTGTGATACATATCAACATATATATTTTTGTTAATGTAATAGGTGGCAAACAAGCAGACGGGTCGCCTGATGGTGATTGACAACCGCCGCCTATGGATATCTGTAACGCTGGGAGCATTACGATAGGTTCCTTTTTAGCTTGCGTGCTCCACCTGAGACCGCGTCGTCGCTTAACATCAGGTGAGACAGTAGTCAAACGAAAGATTATAAACTTAAAATAAAATAGGTTGCCAATCCTTTCAAGACTCTTTTTGAAAAGTCCCATATTGTAGCTGCTCGGGAATACCGAGGGAGGAAGCTCGTTCCACATTTTGCAGGTGTATGGCAAAAACGATCGGTAGAATCGCACAGTGTGGTCCCATGTGTCAATTATATGTGGATGAGCTTTCAAGCGATTTTGGCTAGTACGATGGTAAAACCTTGAATAAGATTTGCTGGAATAAGATTGAATTGTTCTTCAGAACACTCCCCGTTGTATATACGGTAAAACATACACAGAGGGCCCATGTCTCTGCAGATACGCAGTGGCTCTAGGTAGTCGGTGAGTTTGGGGTCGTTGACAATTCTGATAATTCTACGCTGCTATGCATCTAGAGGCCCTAGCCGATACTGAGGTACAAAGTTCCAAAGGTGAGAACTGTACTCGACGTGAAGCCGGGCTTGCGCTTTATATAGTAAGTCTTTGCCTTGGTGTGAAGTACCGCTTCGCCCTGTTAATAACACCAAGTTTCTTGTATGCGAGCTTGGATTTGGAGATATATGCTCGCGGAACTGCACGTTAGCACAAATGTCCACACCCAGAATACTTACTCTCTGAGACCTTGAGAGGAGTGTCCTGAAATCGAGGTGCTACAGAGAATGGGATTTTATTTGCGGTGAACGCGCAAACTTGTTTTATATTATATTTTTTACATTATATAGTAGGTAACAAAGTGTCACAACATGTTTCTATATGCCACATGAAGAGGCCGTGATCATTTTAGCAATAACTCTGCTTCTAGAAGACTTATGGCGGCTCAGCTCCCTCAACGTTCAATTTCAGACGATTTTTATCAACTGCCTAGCATTTGATACTATTTACATATTATACCAACTTAGTCTGTTAATCTCGTGTCTTTCTTCTAAAACTGATAGTTGAATATTAAATAAAGAACTTACAGACGTTTTTGAACTATTGACTTATCCCACGGGAACACCAATTATTTTCGGGATGAAAAGTAGCCTATGTGTTAATCTAAGGTTTATCTATCTCCATTCCAAATTTCATAGTAATTGGTGCCGCTTGTGCGTGAAGAAGTAACAAACATACACACAAACTTTCGCCTTTATGATATTAGTGTGATGTGATGCGATTAGACACGAACCTTCGCGCACGAATGTTGCTGACAGACAGACGGGTACCATATTAATTGAATAATGTCAGGCAGGCAGTATTCCTATAATATAAATTCAACAGAAGTGCGAATGCTTCTAAATTACGAGTATGTCTTAATGGTATAAACGTAAAGGGCGACTCCCTTCCATCCTTCAACAGATACAGATATTTATTGTTATATCTGAGATGTGTCTATCTGTTCGTTATTTCACATCAACACCATCAGCATATTAGGTTGTCTAAAACAACGCGTATAAAACCGGGAGGATTAGTAACATAATAAATCACCTATTAAAATAACTTCCAATGCTATTTTAATGGAGCAATTTTCATTCTCCCTTCCTAAATTTCTTACAAATCCGTGTTTTCGAAGTTCTTTAAAGCAGATTAATGAATAAAACATGCCCTTCGAGAGCGGAAACTGTCTGGATTTAGGCATTTTAGCCACTCGCGAGATACCCCGGTCGGTGTAGACTCGGCTTTGGCTAGATCGAACCATAACTGTTGGCTTCCATTTGTTTAGACGGTTTTGGTTTGAGTTCTTATGTGATTATTGTAAGCTTTTGAAAAGAGTACCTATTATTAAAGATAATTTAGCGGTCATTACCACCATTATTCGTTATTTATCGTTCAAAGCTCAAACGTTCGTAGCTGATTGTTCTGGAGTAGCACACCAAGTGCTACTGAAATTAGGACTAAAACTAAACTGTTTTCTAAGGAACTATATCATGACGGAAAACTAACAGCATTTTTAATTCTGTCGAACCTTTCCTTTTCGTTAGATTTCTCTTAATTTTTTGTCTAAATGAGTACTCGGGCGAATCGCCGAGTTATACTAGATTGTAAGAAATCGGCAAATTGCCTGCGACGCTTTGCTTGTCAAATCAATTTGTGTCAAGATGTAAAGCACAAACTGCAGATATATTTGAAAGACGGCGTCGTACGAAATACGTAAGTAGGTATAAAAAACCGGCTGCAATCCGGGAGTGCCGGCAGAAGTGAAAATTTGCATTTATGTCGTAGAATAAAATATTCATTTATTGCGCTATTGTACGATAGCGCAATAAAAGAATATTTTATTTTCAAACACGACAATAGGTATTTAAGTTTATTTATTTTATGTATCTACACATTAAACACTATAGTGAGGGCGATAGAGAATACAATAGAATGAAGTCAAAATCAACATGTTAACGCGCGAGCGAGGTGAGCGCGGTCTGCTCCAAAAAGGTCGTAATATACCTACAACAAACGAAAATGATCCTTATTCGTAATTCATTTAAATATAAATTTCAACTACTTTCCCTCCGTCTGACGAATTTTCGACGTCTCGCGCATCTAGAATTTTGTCGATCAATGTGACGTGTCCTGACGCGAAATGTCATGACGCGAGTTTAAAATTTTTTTCCCATACAAAAGTGCACAACGCCGCTAAAGAAGCCTTCACTTCAATAAGTATATGAGAATGATACATTTAATATTATTATTCTAATAAAATGAAGAGTTTCAATTACCTGCGCCTCCCCCTCCCTTTCATACTGATTGTATATTACAATCATACTACCAATTTGATCCCTAAAACATACTGTCATGATGTACCCCCCGAAACCCCCTAAGGTTCCCTTGGAACGTCTGGTGCTGTTGGAACTCCCCGGGACATTGTAAACTCGTGACGGCCTCAACACATTCAAAGTGAACTGTTGTTGGAGAGGTAAAGAGTAGGCTTTTGTTATGTGACGTAAACGGTGTAAGGGCTGCTACAGATACATAGTTCTTAGTTTTTTATTTTTTTAAGATTTATATTCTATTAAAGATTAAAAATGATGATAGGGGAGGTGCAGCAGTATGTCCAGCAGTGGACGTTCTATGGCTGAGGTGATGATAGATTCAAAATCCATGACGCATATTCTTCTTTAAAATAGGTATGTCCTTATTTGCGCAAAAATATTATATATACTAATATATTTTTGCGCAAATAAGGTTAGCACAATTTAAGTTCTGTAAAATGTTTCATCAATAAGCCGGCTAAATATTATGTAAATGTTTCATACATGAGATAAGTTTCAAAAGTTAACTCTTAATTTTGTTATCAAAGCTGACGTGGTTTTGAATGTATAAAGCACGGGAGTTACTCACGTAATAAGTCAGAGTTTCCGATCCGACTATAGTTTCACCCAAATTCGGTGGTCTTTTTCAAGGAGAATACGGGGCGCTCGTGAAAGCGGTCGCGGTTCGCCTAGTACTGTACTAGTCAGTACCAGTACTCCCTCTGAGGTTAAATTCCTGAAGTACATATATTCTCGTATATGTATACTAGATAATATTTACCGTCCCATCTTCCCGATACACATGTCAGGGCTGGCGGCGCCGCGGCTTATTTGGTGGAGCAATTGAAACGGCGAAAATATGCTAACTTAAGTATTGGTTACATATTTCAACCGTTTGGGGTCGAGACATTGGGCCCATGGGGATCGGGAGCTCATCGGATTTTCCAAAACTTATCAGAGCGTTTAATTCATTGCCAATATTTGGCCCAACGAATCAGCATTGCTATTCAACGTGGCAATGCTGCTAGCATTGTGGGCACGCTGCCAGCCGGTAGCGGGAGAGCATTTGAGTTATCTATAGGCTACCAACAGCTAGTGGATTGCTCAAATGTTATTGAAGTAGCTGCAGTATTGTAATTAGTATTTAACTAGATAATGAAGTCGCTTTCTGCGTCTGTCTGCTTATCCGCAAACTCATCCCAAACCACGCGACGGATGCGGTTTTCATTCCAACGACTAAGGCCATAGCTAAGGCCCATTATATCAATCATCGTTTAACTCACAGTTTAACTATACGTCTGCAAAAGTTAAACGATCGATTCAATTTCTCTTGTAACATCCAAAGCATTGGTAGATTAATTAAACTTAGCAACACTGGTGATGTCGTTGATACTAAAAAAGTATTTGCTGTTTAGAAAAAAAATACAGTTAGACACTACTTTGATTAAATTAGCCAAATGTCGAGGTAGAATTTTGAGTTTGAAGTGAAATGTTTATTGATAAGAATTTTGAGTCATTATTTGTGCTGAGATGTTATATCTAGATAGTAGATATTTATCAAAATTATGCCTTAGCAGGCGTATAAATTGTTAATATTATTAAACATTATTATTTTTCTTAATTACATTTTTCTATGACAATATACCTATTTACATGGCTGAGATAATATTATTATGTCTAAGTTCCAGTACGCTAAGTTATATACATTAATTTGCTCATCATAATTTATGTCATGTTAATAATTAAGTTTGTGTGTATACAGTGTCTTATCTGTGGTTTCTGTCGTGTTTGTGTTTTAGTGTGGTATTTGTTGTAAGGCGCTGATACCACATATTTAAAACTCGAGGGAAATCGGAGGCAGAACTTATATCGCCTTTACTGAGAAACCACAAGCTACTTGTTGGAAAAATCTGAAAGAGACAACAAACAGCTATTCATAAGGCGGCCGTTTTTATTTGAGACTAGCTAAAACGATAATCGATTCCAGACATTACATAATTTTACTGACCCTGCTTGACCGTTTAAACTGAGCGGCAGTTAAAACCGTCATCTGAAGATTTAGCATCATTGATATTACTAAGGGATGCTGTTCACCAAAATTTAAAACATCCGATTCTCAATTTAACCTACGGTCTAACAATTTTTACCATACAATTAACTGACGGCCAATTGATAATAGGACATTTATATTTTGGTTATTTCCACCCTAAATAATCGATAGAGAAGGTTTGAACTTTTATTCTAAGTTTCTAACTGAGAATAATAGTTTAAGCTTCTATTGATATTACGGGCTATATAAAAAAGGTTTGCTATAATAAAGGTTTCACTGTCAGATGGTATACAAAGAGACATGACAACCCTGCGTGCGAAATTCAGAGCCCTCCATTAGGCAGTCTCGGGCGCTTCCTGTGTTTTCTTTCAATAGTCCATTCTACCCGTTACCCTTTCTGTACCTCTAATAGATGGGCCACATTGCCGCTGTACTCTATCTCGAAGACAAAATGGCTGTATTCCATTGTATAACCGGTTTGTGTTTGATATGTAAAAGGGGTATTCTTAGAGTGCGTAAAAGGTTTTCGACACTTGACACGTATTGATGACAGGTGTCAATTTCTTTCCGTGTCTCCAAAATAGTATCTATTAGTGTACAATAAATGCTATTGCTAAGTTTATTAATTTCACATATTATTGCAATATATATTTACAAAATAATGTATAAAGTAATTTGATCGGACGGTGTAACAAAAAAAAATCCAAAAATGGAACCGACTTAAAAACTCAAAAGTGTGAAATAACTTGTTGAAGTCGGTACCATAATAGTTTAAAAGTAACTATTATCAAAATATTGTGCTCATGGACACATGACATGGACTTCCACAAGTCATTTCACACTCTGAGTGTTGAAGTCGGTTCCATTTTATAGTAATTTTTTATATCATTTTCAATGTATATCTTCGCTTCTCACGGGATCAATTGTCATTGTGTATGTGCACCGATGTCTTCACCCGCAATTAGAGTGTCGGCTAAGTAAACGTAACACTTTTCAGTTATTGGAGTGTAACTCGAAAACCGCTTTACCGATTTTGATGAAATTTAAATGGGGAACCACACGGGGTGCACCAAATTTCAAATAAAAAAAAACACACGGATCGAATTGAGAACCTCCTCCTTTTTTTGAATACGGTTAAAAATGTACTGCTCAGATTTGTGCTGAATACATCATGATTATGTAAATTAAGAAAACCCTTGTTAAATCCAGGTTTACGTAAGTAAACAAATTATTGTTCAACCATCAAACCACAGCCTAGTAAATATTTACTAGGCTAGGCTTCGTATTTGAATTGCTTTTCTTTTTGAAATAATATTAAAGGATTAAGTAAGTACATACATAAAACACACCGAAAGCAATGTTGAAAATATAAATAAGATTCCGTAATGGCAATGCATTTACATAACAATTAGTTGCAGCGTGACCCGACATGCTCTTTGCAAGTTCTTTCTTAAACCAACGTTGGTAACGTACATAATACTATTTATATTGTAACTTGTGCTGCTGGCCCTTACACTTATCGATGCGCTACAAGTTCTATTAGATAAAGGAAACTTCTTTGAATACTCTGATACATATGGGATTAGTCTTTATATCAAAGTTTTGGTATGTCTACAAAGTTTGAAGTCAGTGTTTATATCATTATGTATATTGAAACTTTCGAAGGTCAAAGAACTGATCTTGGACGATTTTCGAAAACGTTTACAATGTCAAAAAAAACACTGTTTCTTTAAATTGGTATTTAACCAACATTCATATAACTCAATAATTACTAATTATGTGGCTAAAACGCCTTGCTCGTTTTAAAAGCATGGTTTCAAAGCATGTTAATGTTTAGAAATGGTCATTTTTGAAGTGTTTGCCGCGCCGTCGCCGTCGCCGCCGCCCCCGTCCCTCTCGTAGAGTACACCACAAGCTGCTGCCCCTGATCTCTCAATCCCTTCTATTCTAGGCAAGCCCTTTTCATAAATAGTTGAAATGCATACAATGTAAATATAAAATGCCATATAAATAAATACCAGTGGAAGCTTATACTCTCTTCAGACGTAATGTACTGTGTTCTACATTTTTAGTGGGTTACAAATACCAAACTGAATATTGTCTATAAAGTCAACAGAATTGAGGTTCCATTTTATATTTAGTGGTGCAATTTACGCATTCGAAAGTGACATCATTTTAAAAGAAAATTTTCGAGTATCCAATGATTTAGTTCACAATGACATCGCTTTCGAGTTTTTTTAAAAGATTGATCCTAAAAGGCGACTACACGAACCAGTCGGATTATTTTTCGTCCAAATAAAAATTACCCCAATTTATTTTCGTTCCCAATTTAGCTCACGTCCGTGGTGGTGATATTGAAAATAAATGTATGGAGAATGCGCCTATTAGCGACCCATGGGAAATCGACACACGTCGTCGGCGGCGCCGCGCCCGATACCGCCTTGATTCTGAAATATAGCGATAGGTACAAGCTGACGGGAAAATTGAACGTGACATTTCTACTCTTTGTGAGGTTATTTGGAGCTAATTATTTGTTTTGCAATTCACGAATTTCGAGCTAGTTACGACAATATGGACAATTTACACGGCTTACTAAATCTCTATACAACTGTGAACCATTGATTTTGTAGAAAACATTTTTCTGAAGTGTATCATGGGCTAGTTAGTGCCCATAGTACCTCGTCATAGTTGATGAGGGAGCGGTCGCTCCATACAAGATTTTTCTTATTTCTAATCTACGGGATCGTCAAGAATGTATTCTTTATTCACTTTGCTCAGTCAAATACACACTTTTAGTTTGAAGTCTGCATACATTTCATTCATATCTTGTTTCTCACATTAAACTTCTACATTCGTGTACATCATACTTGTCACGTGTATCCGTTCATGTCTCGATGTGATGCGCCGCAAGCATACGGGTTATTAATTTGATACCTTGTTGATGATAATGTTATACACGATAATCTTAAAATTAGCATTTCTGGAACGTATTATTGTTTTTATCCGTGTAATGAATAGGTAGGTACCTCGACACTCGGAATCGTACGTCAAGATTGGTCTCCAATATAATGATGTGCTCCCGCACGACATGTGGCATGATAAGAGCAGTAGATATATGTACTCGCATGTACACCGATCGTATCTTCGCAAAATATTGTACACGTTTGTTACACTCGTTATCGTCTCTCGATACTGTCCGCACAGGACGGTGTGAGTGTGCGTGACCGCGACAAGAATATACCAAAATTAGCACCTATCTTACTAATAACCGCTCCTCGCTTTTGCAAGTTTTAAATTTGATGCTCTTTTATGGACTGAGCCGATAAACGATGTGAAGCTAGAAAATATGTTTGACAATGTCACGTGACCAATTTGTGAGCCTGCCGATAAAGACAAGACGTTCTCTACCATCGACTGCATCGTGATTCCAGTTTCCATACTTACGGATTTGTAAATCCAATCTAAAAATTTCCAAGTCGTTTTTCATTATTAAAGGCATCCCACAGAAAATTGTATGAAAATGTTCGAACTCATCGAGGCGCAAAGTTGCTGTAAATACAATCGGAATATTTCAGCAGGGCCTGAAGTAACTTTTAATGAAGTAGTTGAATCCGAAACGGGTCAGGCCCCGCGGGGCCCCGCGCGGGGCCGCGCTCAGGAAATCGGAATGATTGTGAAAATCGGGACTTTGAAAATAGTACAACTTTATTTACATTGCTGATTAGATTTTGTCTGATGCCGTCCAGGGATCTAATTCTACCTTTATCATATATAACTTGTATTAAGATCATATTTATTGTGTAGGTACAGTTCAGAGTCTCGGGGAATGGAATCGGCTAAGGACTCGGAATATCTCAGCGGGACGGATAGCGCTGTAATTAGATAAGTGGAAGGACTCAAATTAAGTGATGAGGATGTTTTGAATAAGATAGAAGAGAGAAATTGTTATGAATAAGCGTTATATCTCAATAAAACAATTCAAAGTAATAAAAGAAGCCAAGAGAGCGACGATAGATAAAATCCGAGGTCGGTATAGTTCATGTATCTTTGGTATGTCATTAGGAAGTATACAGTGGCCCTAATTCTGTTAATCACATAAACTAGCTAAAATTCACTAAAATTCTTCAAATTGAAATAGCTCGTATTCTATTTACGCTAACATTCAAATTGGTATAACTCCATGCAACGCTCTCACTAATATTAGACGAGTTTTATTCAACTGTTGGCCAATTGCGGGTAGTTTTAGTAGGCACTAAATAAATGGCAACTTAATTTCGCTAAAACTACCCGCAAATTTATTAAATATATTTTAATTTTAGTGATGTTATTGATAAGTTTCCTAGTAATTTAGACTTTATCGTAACCGTATAAGGACTAATTTAGTTTTCCAAAATGAGCGAATAATCACTAATAATCACTATCACTACCATAATCAAACAAAAAAAAATTAAATATGGTTCATAAACGAAGAAATTATCCGGGAAAACACTTAAAAAAAAACATATATACGGTTGAATTGAGTAACCTCCTTTTTTGAAGTCGGTTAAAAATGCAAACTGCATTGTAATTTTGGCTATTTAGCCAAAAAAAAATATCAACGAAAATCGCTACATAAACACAACAAATGACAAATGTTTTCTGTTACCGATATGAGTAAAATGCAATATATTTTCCCCTTAGATCGCTCCATCCGGATATCGAACCATATCGTGTACGGCGGTAAATAATTTGGAGGCGTTACTTGAAATCAAATGATGGACCCGCGGCAACTTTAAGGTCCTCAAAGCCGAATGGATATTTGTATGGACCCGCGGGCATCTCACGTATACTGGAGAGTGGAGCTGTACATGTTCCTACAGACGATGTTGTCCGTTAAATATACTGCACGTGGAACATTTAGCAATTATTGGATTACTTCGTTTTCAGAATCTGCGCGGATCAGAATCGAGAGAATCGTGCATGTCCATTCTGCATATTGGATCGTAAGTTACTCATTAGCTCTGTTCGAGAACCTGGGCCTCAAAACTAAAGGCAATTTCTCGCTGATATATTTAGTGTAATCATCACACCTTTGACGACATGCTCTCCGTTATGTTAAGGACCAACAAATCGACATGCGTGCGAGTTGATCTGTGCTTTGATTCATGAGGTATAGGCGCTTTAATCGAGCTATTCCATCGATAATATAGAGTGCATTATCATCCGATAGTGTATAACGGTGACAAGAGCAAGTTCAACGTCTGTCCGTGAGTCTGGGCGTGCGGCAACTCTTCCATCTCGGAGCATCCTCGGGAGGCTGCGGCGGACGTTTTGATTGCGTATTGATTCGTCTCGAGGGTCGCCACTTAGACTGCTATTACAATTTTTGATGGCGTCCTGTTTACTGCTGCGGTGGGAACGGGGGTTAATTAAATTTCTTTAAGGGGGATCTAAGATATACTTCCGTTATGAAAGGTTTGGAAAATTTGGAAAAAATGTTCTCTCATCGATGCGGACTAAATTAAATGGCGTAAATTAACAAAACACTTTGGACTTTATTTGACATCCTGTACTGATAACTAGCTTATGCCAGCGGCTTCACTCGCGTTAATGTAGTTTCTTTTTTAAATTTCATACAAAATTCGTACATTTCCCCCAATAAAGCGAAACTTTCAAAAAATAAACACGTTAGTTAGTGATGACCATGATGGCTTGTAAGTTTTACAGTTTATGTACAATATATCTAAGAATACAATGTATAAAATAATAATGTTACAATTAATATGAGCTAGAGCATGAACGATGTCGCTACATAACCAAGTCCTAAGTAGCTCCTGATGCAGTTCAGCGGCTAGCGAGTTAAAGTACCAGTGCGCGGGACATAACTTATGACCGCTGGGGTCGAAAACTCACGAATTTGACAAAATGACGCAGGGTGGTATGGACTACCGACAAATATCGATGTATTTTTTGTGATCTAATATAAATCAATCGTTTGAGCCATTCTCCCCAAATGTACATTAAATATTGGTCATCGTTTGATGGATTACGATAAAGTAACGCCTGAATCTGTAGATACGATACGTACAATATATACGTACCTAGTATATCTAGGTATATTATAGTTCGGTCATAATATTTTTCAAAAAACTCATATTTAATCCTTATTACACGTGCCTTCAGGTACCTTGCCTTGACAGGTTCAGGAAAAAAGGAACTAATATTGTACACCGGTAGAAAAGAAAACTATTGCGTTAATTTTATGACACATTTTGTTATCATGTGACATTTAGACATTTACCTGTCTGCCATCGCCCTTTTTGGATTCGCATGAGTTCGGAGTCACTCTAAGGTAGAGTAATGACTAAGTCTGTGTGTGATGTCGCTGTCATCCAAGCACGCACCTTTATCGAATATTCTTAAACTAATTATGAATTTTGTTGGTTTCAGGTAAATATTCATTCCACTCTTCGGATAAAAGATAACTACGCTAAAAGGTTTGACTGGAGATAGAAGAACTTTATTTCATAAATTCATTTAAAAACACTTATGAAACTTTTGTGTATTCTAATATTTCCGTGACACTATTCAGTCAAATAAAATGTGTTGTCATGTTATTGACGAACAGAATGTAAATATATATTTTAATCTGTTGGTCTACCGTTGAACGGCGCCCAAGGAAAACTGCCCGAACAGAACTTGTGTTTGTGATCAGTGGGTGGCGGCTAAGAAAGCGGCACTAGTAAGTGTACCACCATGCTGTGGATTAATAACGACGATACTGGTGATTTATTTTTTGCAATAATAGTCTAATTGTAATTAAATGATACTTTTAGGGCATGCGCAGACTCTTGCAATTTATTTTTAATATTGTGACTGAGAATCTGACTTTAATATTGATATATAATCCAAAAACTTTCAATGGACGATCCAAAGATTAGGAAGGGCAGTTGCGGAACGCAGACTTAAATTATAATGTTATGATCACATAACAAGAACTCGCAAACCCACGTCTCGTCACCAGCAACAATGCGTTTCGTGAATGTTGGGTCGGAATTGGTTCGTTCAAGCATGTCCTCAGCGACTCTAATGCTATTGAGTTCTTGGAGGAAATTCAGCTCTTTGTGGGAGTAGCCGAGCGGCAATTGATTATTTAAAATGGTACGCATTGTCTCGTGAGACACAGAAAGTTCACCGGCTATCACTATCGAACTTCAATGAGGATTTACAGTCAAAATTTCCTTCACTTTTGCAATATTAGCATCAGTTGAAGACGTTAATGGCCATCAACGGCCACAAGTGCGAGGCAAATCTTTCATCACATCACGCCCGCTTTTGAAATCTTTGTACAACTCATTAGCACGTATTTTTGATAAAGTCGATTCACCGTAAGTCTTATTTATAACATTTTCATTGACTCCTACCAGGAAAATCCAATGGCGATTCAAAATTTAAGACAAACTCTTTGTTCGATGTTTTCGTCCATTATGAAATTAGCAATAATGTGTATTAGATGTTAGATATGATCTAACTAAGAACAGAACTGTATTTAATCTCAGACAGGGCTCTTCCTACGGTCCGTGATGGTGTCGGTCTGTATAGATCTTTAGATTTGTCTTCATTTCAACATGCAAAGTGAAGAGAACGCATGGATGCAGCAGCTGCGGCTGTGGTATGAATTAGCAAATACCATATTATACGTTCTAGTAAAGCGAAAGGACAAGTGCTGACCTGCCGCCGTCTGTCTCACACGGACGCGCTCGGAGCGCGTCGCACGAGCTCGCACCGCACCTTTGAAGTAACAGACTCGCGACGGATACGGCGCACCGCCGAAGACGTGCCTGCGCTACCACGGACGAGACCATTCCCACGGTGCGTCGGTGCGAGCTGGTCCGCGTCCTTCCACGATATCGCGGATCGTGGGAAGCCGTTTTTAGATCTTATTAAAAATCGTGATGATTTCCTAACATTAAGCATAGTCAATAATATAAAAAACCCAACTATATATACTCGTGCATCAGATAGTTTAACAAGTTTTCATACTGTATTAGACACACCTCAAAAATCCTGCCCAAAACATTCAAATTCAGTCAAACAACTTCCTATAAATCGCGTGCACACTAGTTTTGATGTACTGTTTGATCCGCCCATGGTCCCAAAGACGTTTGAAAATATTATCTTCGTATAATTACACAAATACTTTTAAAATCGATGCGAGCGAAAGTCAACCTTATGTGAAATATGGACGTGATGATTTTGGTTGAGTGTATATAACGCAAACATTTGTTCAAACTGCGAAGCGAGTGCCACTAGTGCGTCCGCACGTACATATAAACAAACAAATGAAACCCTCGCGGAGCACGTAGTTTGATTGTTGAAATAAGACTAGCCTCCGGCGCGCGGCGTTCGGCGTGCTCTCTACTCTGCCCGCTGTCGCACGAACGTACCGTTTCTTAAATTAATTTAGTTTTTTTTTTTCTCCTTATGAACGATCCACAGCTAAACCATTTAATACGCAAACTGTCACAATGGCACTAGCTACATTGACAGCTATCCGAATATATTTAGAATTGTTGTATTACGCGGCTCTGGAGGGCCTCCATTACATATCGATAAACTAGCATGGTCTTCATAATCTGAGCGATAGAACTTAGCCGCGCTTGCCAGTGTTTAGTCTCCACTAGATACGGTTTCGACCCCATCGGCCAACAGTTCTACGAGATAACTATATGCCCTGCCCTGCATGCCTGCCGCTTCTTCTCATTAAGAAAATGAATGCAATACTTGTTATGTTTTAGGTACCTATATGATTTAGTTTATCTTCTCTTCGCGTGTTATTTTATAATGTGTTCATTGTTAATAAATGAATACTTGTGGCTTTCTGTGAATGTTTCTTAGTACCGTTTTATATCCAGCTGAAAGCTTTCCGGTAACAAATAATTGGTAAGAAACCGTGCGCGTAGCCGCCAGCTCTCCCGCTAGCTCGCCGCGCGACATTGAGCTCGCTTATTACGTAACATATAACGACGTACACTTAATGTTGCCACCGGAAATAGGCACTGTTTATGTACCAGTTATTTGCTTTCATTGCTCGATGTTCAGAAGACCATTCATATGTGCGGGTAGGTGTGTTCAATGTAGTCTTAGGACCGATACTATTATAAACGTCTTTCACAACTCAATTTAGGTTACGACACACACGGGTAACTCATGGCTCTGTGCGTTAATTTGCGTGTATATTTTCAACAGGCTATTTAATGTAACGAACTTTACCAAAATTGCACCTATATCATCACACGCGTGGTTTTTCGGCGATTTTCCTCAATATCGGTAAATGTATTCATAACACGCGTTTGCTTTACTCGTCACTCTAAAAATAGAAGAAATTGAGTTGCCCCTTCAAATAAAGTAGCGCCAGAGGATAAATAAATATACTTGTCATCATCTATATTGCTAAACACATGTTCTATGTGCGAGAGCCTGACGGACGTAGGCAGGTGTGTACGAGTATCAGTGAATTTATTGACGTTCATAAGTGTATGCGTTTAGCATATATAGTATAATCGAAGTCGGTCCCATTAGCGCAATATTTTGATAATAGTTACTTTTGCATTATCATGGGACCGACTTCAACAAGTTATTTCACACTTTTGAGTGTTGAAGTCAGATCCATTGTTTGGTTAATTTCTTTTAGAAACAGCAGGGCTAATTCTAATTCGGAGAATTTACTATTTATTCTAACACTGTACCGCATCTATTTCCTCTTACTTTTTTTAAAACATGTTTGTTTTGCTAGTAGATTCTAAACTGTGGCAGTGGTTGTTTGAAGAAATTTGAAGATTGAAACTTCATTTATAAATTGTCTGACTTCCTGCTCGTTAATATATCTCTACGTCGCGTAGGTGCGGTCGGCTCCTGATGTTGGACATCGGCCATGCTCAAAATGTTAGCCGACATGTGCGACTATCAACGTGAGTGAAGGCGATCGATAATATATTTATAAATAATATTTATTAAAAGCTATGAACGCCTGAACCGTGGTCTCTCACTATGGGCCTCGTGAGCAGGCTCAGAGTCGCACAGCTAGCGATGGAGAGGGCTATGCTTGAGGTGCGATCGAATCAGAAATGAGGAGATCAGTAGAAGAACAAAAGTCAACCAGATAGCCCAGCGGATCAGCAAGTAGAAGTGCCAGTGGGTAGGGCACATGGCTCAAAGAATAGATGGCCGTTGGGGTCGAAAGGTTCTCGAACCATGGACTGGCAAGCGCAACATATATAGGACGGCCACCGACCACATGGACAGACGACCTGACTAAGATCGCAGGCAAGGGCTGGATGCGGGCCGCTGCCAACCGGTCCTTGTGGAAATTAATGGGTGAGGCATTTGTCCAGCCGTGAACGTCCTATGGTTGAGATGATGATGATGATTAACAGCTATGGCGTTTTCTAAATTCTTTAATTTGGGAAAGCGTCGCAGGCCTCGGTATGTTCACAATTTCAATATCGGTCCATCGGTCCTTTAGATAATAAGTTCATGCTATATCTGCGATAGGTACATTATTCGATTTTAGAGGAGTACATCCCAAAAGTACTATACAAAATAGAATTTTGAGCTGTTCATGTGGCGCTTCTCTACTGTTCCACAGCTTCGTCATCGAAACGATGGAACAGTATTCTAAATGCATGAAATCAGAATTTGAAAAGTAAAATGTTATCTAAATTGCTTAGGCTCGAGAGTCATCGAACTTGGTTATTAATATTTCTGCAATATATTTCTATAGTAAATGAAACATGGCCGCGTGCTAAAATATAAACTACGAACTTTCAAATTTGACTAAAAATCGCCCTTAACTGATACAGCATAAGCTTTGAAACAAGTTGCAGAGTATTCAGTCTCAAAATATTAATAACTTGAAGATTGTTGCGCTGGAAGTAAGCGAGGAGTAATATCACAAATTATTATTTGACGTCAAATAACGTATTCGGAAGTGTCGCCGGAGTGAATGTTAATTACATTTGTATATAAAAGATAATTGCAAAAGTACTTCGTGAATTTTCCCAAATTGTGGTATTAAAGTATCAAAATATCTTGGCTCTGGGTGTCTCGAGTTGCTTATGAGTTGGTCCCGTGCGAAAGTTAATTTTATTACGAAACCTTTTAACTGAAGTGGTCGTCAAAAGTTTGCATTTACCCGCCATTTTAGTGATGTACACGTTAGCTTAGTAATTTATTCTACAAGAAAAATACATTTTTGAAAAATCCCATATTGTATGTATATTAATATACACTCGGGAATACGGAGACAGTTCTCGGTAGCTCGAGTAGCTCGTTCCACATTTTGCAGGTGTATGGCAAAAAAATCGGCGGAATCGCACACTGTATTGTGTATCCCATGGGTCAATTATATGTGGATGAGATTTAAAGCGATTTCGGCTAGTACGATGGTAAGACCTTGATGCTGGAATAAAGTTGAATAGTTCTTCAGAACACTCCCCGTTGTATATACGGTACAAAATACACAGAGGGCCAATGTCTCTGCAGATACTGAGTGGCTCTAGGTCTTCGGTGAGTTTGGGGTCGTTGGCAATTCTGATAGCTCTACGCTTATGTGCATCCAGAGGCTCATGGTGATACTTAGGTGCACGTTCCAAAGGTGAGAGCAGTACTCCACGTGAGGCCGGGCTTGCGCTTGGTGTAGTAATAAATATATCTTTGCCTTGGTGTGAAGTACCGCTTCGTTTTGTTAAGCATGCCAAGTTTCTTGGATGCGATGACAGCACTGAATTCAGCGCTTGTCGTAATTTTTAATAGGCATTTCTCAGAAGCGCAGGTTTGAAGGTTAACAGTTTTCGCACAAAATCTTGTTTAGGTATGTGTCAGCTCCTGCACCTACAGCTATGCAGGCACAGCGCCAAATGACGAAAGCACGCCGACATTCAGTTTACTGTGCGCTCCGTACCGCTAACAGTTAACACTTGCCCAATTGGAAGCTTTCAGAGCAATAGGAGCGAGCTTTATCAGGAAGTCTACAGAATGTATCAATAGCATAATCGTAAAAGACGAGTACTGTCTTGATATGTGCGGCACAGAATAGGTAACATCACTGACCCAACATTACTGTACGTAGGTAACAGCCGCACAACTAAACAATTTTAAGTGGGTCTTAACTTCACTATGCAATAAACTTAGACTTAAAAATTATGAAAAGATCTTAAGAAATTATTAGAAATATAAAATGATAGGGCAGAATAAAATCAAGATTATTTTTTCAAAATGATCGAGTTACTCTCGAGTTACATTTATAGTATATATACTATACATTAATGTATAGTCGTTTTCAAGAATTCTGAGTGCAGTTTTGATATTATCTTAAATCGACAACGTGCTTCTTTAAAGCGTTGCTTATGTTAAGATTCTGGTTTCCTCCTACTGTCTCTGAGAATAATCATAGATATTTCATCTTGTACAACATAATATCATTATTGATTTGATGACGCTGTTGTTTTTGTCTACGTTCTAACAGTAATTTTCCTCTATAATATTGTTAAAACATAATTTTAAGTAATAATGCATTGTAAGGGTACATCTGAACTCATCTTAGTGCCGTAATATTATTAAGTTAGGTTGTGACTCGCCAGGGTAGCGCCCTAGAGACGGCCAAACGTGTCGCTTGAAGGCTTGATTGGATTCGATTACGTGAAGCTACGAGTATAATGCACTACGACAGGCGAGGAGCTGGCACGTATACTGCGGTCAGAACGACGGGCAGACGGGGAGCTGGTAAATGTAAAGGGATTCGATTTGTTGGTTATATATAAAATTCCTCGATTAAGAACTCTCGAACTCGACTAGGAGATCAATGATAGCTACTCACTGGCTCAATGTATGGTTTATGTCAAAGAGAACACCCGCCTGCCAAGCGTGGCGAGAATTGGCCAATCCCCCCTATATGGGGAAGTCCAGCAGTGAATGTCCAATTGCTGAGAAGAAGCTGATAATAAACAAACTTTTCCCAACATTAACTATTATTCCAAATTTTCATTTTCACTTCCGATATTACATGGAACGCGTTTTAATTTTATTTTTGTACATTAATGACGTCATCCTTTTAAACGCGACATAAAAAAGGTTTGACTGATGACTGGCATTATGCTTAGATACAATTTCGTCACAAAATCGTGAACACTTTATATATGACGACACAAAAGCCCTTTCTTCTAACTTTCATGACCTTCGGTGTCACGTTCGCTCGTGATGACGTCATCCGTCATAGGGTCGGTTCAGCGAGATGGATCGTCTCGAAGAACCTTACATTTCGTATTGCTTTCTTTGTTGTTCTAGTTTTCGCCATTTTCCCGAAATCTCTATTTATTTGATGGATTCGATATGTTTGATAATGAGTCATGTGTATAATTCAACACATTACGTTTTGTTACATTGAACGGTGTCACTGTCACAAAATTCACTCAGAACTTAAATTTAAAGTCGACGTAGATAACTCATGGTGTCAGCACTCGTCTCCATTTTGGAGCTTGTACGGGTTCTGCATAGAACATAGATGAACCACGAATTCAGGTTCTCACGCTTGAAAGTCATCCAACACTATTATTTTTTTATATTTGGTAGTTTCGATCGCCTCTCATACCGTTCTGGGTTGAGAAACCAAGTTGGCGCTCTTTCGATATCATCTGGGGGTTATGTGACTCAACCCATTGGTTTGTTCGCGATTCCGAAATATGTCGGGCTCCTTTATTCAACAAGCATCCGTCCGTTTCGTCCGTCCGATATACGATTCACCACAGCTACAACCCACCTTATAAATCCTGGTTCTTCTAAGGGAAAGCTGTCTAATCTGTTCAAAGGGAGTAAAGATGGAATTTATAGAGTATCGATGGCGATTTCTGATCGGCAACCTGTAGGTATGTCACCCCCTTTAAATAAAGCGATAGTGGCGGTTGTCTCACGACCTCGCATCGCTGGAGCCTCTTTACGCTTCGAAGTCTGTCTTGTCTTCTGGTGTAACTCCTCTGCAGGACTCCCCGGACGTGCGCGAGCTCTCCGTCGATGTAGATGATATGCGCGCTCGGTGAGCGATGTCACTACGGAGTTCTGCTGATGTCGTCGATGGTGACGCGATTCGGTGCGCACGCACCGGTCGGAGCGAGTACGCATGTATAATGTCTCATCTAATAAGCCATCATCATCATGTTTTATTAATACTACAGGTTACCGTCGAACATGGTGCATGCAGCCATGCGCCTGCCGAAATATCGAGCAAATAAAATAAATGGTAAATATTCCGATGATAATGTCTAGTTTGTATTTAAAATAAAACTCTAATAACTAATTACAATACTGCAGCTACTACAATAACATTTGAGCAATCCACCAGCTATTGGTTGCCTATAGATAACTGAAATGTTCTAACCCGCTACCGGCTGGCAGCGTGCCCAGAATGCTAGCAGCATTGCCACGTTAAATTGCAATGCTGATTCGTTGAGCCAAATATGTGCCAGCATTTTGGTCACGCGTCGCATCAATCAAACGCTCTGATAAATTTTGGAAAATCCGATGAGCTCCAGGTCCCCACGGGCCCAATGTCTCGACCCCAAACGGTTCAAATATGTAACCACTACCTAGGTTAGCGTATTTTCGCCGTTTCAATTGCTCCGCGAATAAGCCGCGGCACCAGCCCTAACATGTGTCTCAGGAAGATGTGACGGAGCCAAAGTGACAACGCATGTAGCGTCCCACACTAAAGGCCGCCCTAACTTCCAGGGAATAAGTGTCATGCCGTCAGGTCTTTTACCATCGTCACGCATGAGATGGATATATGTTTGGATTAATGTCAAGATAATATTTGTCTAGCTCGTAAGATTAACATTCTGCCAAAGTGAAAGGCAATATAATTTTCTTTTAATAACTTGTTATATCATACATACCAGATTCAATTTATCGACATTTCTACACAACTTTATGCAATTTTTCATGGTTTTCCATCGTAATACTGAAAACTTTGCCTTAAAACGTACATTATGAATGGTCCCTTCAGCGCTATGGTGAAATAATGCCACGTCATCAATATCCCGCTCTGACGTCACGAACACGTAGATTTTTTATATTTCATAGAATTACGTGCCTTTACACAGGAGAATAATTCGAAGTATACATTCTCTACTCGGAACGGTTTTATTTTATTATACGCAAGCAGCGTACAGGCTTTAGAAATTTATTACGGAACCCCAGAATGGACCTCTTATAATTATTCTGTGTGTTTACCTTTATGTCTTTATAGCTTAACTTCTTTGGTGAAAAATTCAACATTGTTAATGTTAACAAAGCAGTCATTAGTGTTATATAAAAATAGTTTCTAAGTAAATGTAGAAGGGTTGCAGAACCAATGCTGGAGTATGGTATAATAGTTTGCAATTCTCTCGGTAGGCTGTGCCTACAAATTCGAAGCTTAGAATCAATGTCTCGGTGGCTTCAATCAGTAGCGTATTCTGGACTTGCAAGCTAGAGGTTTCGGGCTCGAGACCCGTGTGATATTTTTTTTTTGAATTTTTGAACTATCAGCTCTTAGGTGTTAGCCGCTGTTGACGGTGAATTAGTCCAAATTAGAGGACTTTATACCTAGAATACTCACAAAATTACGGTTAGATAGTTTTTTGTTTGTTTGTTTGATCACTATCTCAATTGATGGCCAGTGACAATGTGTTCTAAGAAGTTATCACGCTAGATCTAGAATTGTTCATGAAATGATCACATAAACACTGGCCCGACCTGAAGCTCGTGCATCCTCCCAGAGCCGGAGCGATAGAAACAGAAGTGCAACTGTGAGGGGGGCTGTTTATAGCCGTTGAACATTTCCCCGGCCGTGTGGCGCACATTCCTAAATTCTTTTCACAAAGCAACGGTGACGTGTTGTTTGTACCGAAACGTTAAAAAAATAACATCGTCGCGTTTGTGTTTTGACAAAGCGAGTAGTAAAGTGTCGTTTGTTTGAGCAGGTTGAGCAGGTTGGTTGAAAACAACGCGGAATCCGCGCGTCGCCCGGTACTGGGTTTCCTTGTATGACTTTCAGGAAGAATTTTAAGCAAAAAAGGGTTTTACAGATTCGTATTTTTTTTTTATTTTATTTGAAAAACCAATTTTTACGCGCGTATTATAACTAATATTAACTTCAGTTCAAATATTTGAAGGAAAAAAATCGGCTAATATTAACTTGTATCATACACAATCATACTTTTTTGTATGATTCGATAATTATATTGTTATAGCTGTACTGCCATGTGACGTCACAAGGTTATTATAAAAAAATGAAAGAATGATTATTTAATTTTGTAAAATGGGGAGCATATTTCTGTGTACTAGCACGTTAATTAACTGCTCTCAAAATTATTTATTTATTATTCACTGATCTAGCCGACGAAATCAGTATGAAAGATTAAAATTAGTATTTATATTATATTCCAATAGTGAACAATAAATGCCGCCCGCAGCACCACCCGCGTTCACTAAGATCGTCCTTTTGATAGCTCGCGTACTTCGAGAGCTCACAGTTGTTCTTCAACCTCTGTTCCAACCGTAAGCTCATAAATAATAATATTCCTAGACACAACTTATGACACCATGATCAAATTTTAATCTCTCTATTTTCTTTCGCGAATAACACTACACCGCGACAGCGCCAACAAACGGCAGCGGACATTATACGAGTAATGGACACCTATGTAAACTGGTCGGAGAGTAACGTTCCAGTGTTTACCGCGTGAGTCCTAGTCGGCTTGTTACATTACAATCTATGTAAAATTACTAGTTACAGCGGTTTAGGTGGAAATTATATTTTATATGGAAGCTTGTCACTCTCTGTTATATCCATCCAATAAATACCAATCCAAACTTCTCAACCTTCTGGTAACCGTTTCACAGCTGCACAGATGATCTTGATGATCCTATGTGTTATTCCGGGACCTGAGGTATCTACATACCAAATTTGATACAAAACCATCCAGCCGCTTAGGCGTGAAATAGTAACAAACAAACATCCATACTCACTTCTTGATCGAAGATACTCACGAACTTTCGCATTTATAACATTAGTAGGATTAAAGTAATTAATGATTTAGTTACTTTAATGCAATAAGTGTTTTAAAGAATTTTACTAATGTTTGTAATAAATTGTATTCTGGGAAAAGACATTCTAGGCTATCTTTTACTGTAGTTTAAACTGTAATTTCAAAGGATGGCGAGGTATTGGTACTATTGTCGAAGGCTCTAGGCGATTCGGATCCCCGATGCTTAGCCATACACAGAGTACTAAGCAAATTGATTGGTAATCTGAATCCGCTCTGGGCTCCAATTCACACCCAACTGTGTTTGTTCGTTTATTATTTCGCCAAGGGTTCGTTAGCATCCGTTATTGAAAGATTTGAGATCCTGTTAAAGGATGTCACGCTTTCTTGCCGAATTGATGTGTCTTTTGGTGAACGCCGTTTTTCTTTAAATTGCAATAAATACATTTTGTTGAGATTATGTAGAAAAATAGGGTTTATTATAGTTAATTGAATTCAACAAAAAGATAAGGAAGGGGAGATTTCCCATTTTGTACGTCATTTTGTACTACTGTCCTACACTCTTATTACACGGACACTAACAGTTAATAAACCATCCTTATTACATACGAATATCCTCTCTATTATCAAACTAAAATAGAATGTACCTACATCTTCTCCGGCCAAATTTCCCGCCACAATCCAACAGAATGGTCTGTTATCGCATCACTCGTCCCTATTATGTTCTTTTTACTTTGAGTTAAAGTCGATTCATTGACATGATTAGCGGTTAAAGACATTTCTGTAGTGCTTACGCGATTTCATGATATAGATTTTCGTTAGCGATTATTGGGGCGAATGCCCCAAACAATTTCAGTCGCACGGTACTTTTTCTATTTAAAAATACCATTGATTAATTTAAGGTAAAATATCTTGAACTGCGGCTATACAAATCAAGACGGTGGACTGAGAATCTAAAAAAAAGCCTTGAATAAATAAATACAAATCCAGTTCTTGTCCGAAAATAACCTAGTACTTATAGTAGACATAGAACAATTAACACTAAGTAATAATATCTATCCTACTTACTTTATGAAAGATACACTCACACATGAACACTAGTAATTTTTGAACAATAGGGATAACTCGGCTTGCGTCTCGTTTACATTTGTAGTTAGCGAAACGCTATTTTTCAGCCTTTGCCTTCTCCATAGAAAAAGAAGCGTGGCATTATATTATGTACATACATGTGTATAAACGTAAAAAAATAACTTCATTTTTATTTGTTTTCACATCCGTGTAGGCTTTAAAAGGATTCACTCATAAGTATTCGCATAAATTTCCAATCGCAATTCAATAAACGTATATAAATGTTTAAATAATTTAAACAAATTACATGAAAAGCTTTAGACTTCAGAATCTGTGTAAACCGATTGTATATTCCATTTATTTTGTGAACAGCCATTTGATAACACTCGTTGGAACAGCGTTGAGGAAAACCTCACAAAGTAAAACGTACGGAACACTCGATGGGATAGTATCGATCCCTCCTCATGACATGCCCAGGCCAAGTCAATGTATTCCCTTTCAACTTATCATTCACTGGTGCTATTTTCAACCTTCCTCTGATGTACTCATTCCTTTTCTCTTCTAGTCACACCACACATCCATCTCAACATTCACATCTCTGCCACCACATGCTTTTCTTTCGTCCACCTCTATTGCCGCCCAACATACTTTCAAGGGCATTCGTGGAATGCATATGGTCCCTGAAACCTCTCTCTATATCATCTATCATGCATTTATCCTGTTTCTTATGTCTCGTTCAATATTGCCGTTGTTTTGGATCAATGAACCAAGGTAAAAAAAATCGGAGCAGACTGGTCTGGACACCATTTAAGGCTATGTGGGAAAAAAAAGATGGTCCACCGAAGTCGCAAAACAGATGTTCGGTTCTACTGGTCTTCAATCCGGCACTCCAATTATTCTCGCCATTTTCCCAGTCTGTTCGGTTCTGCTCGGTTGACCTCTTCTCCAACAAGGACAATATCGTCGGGGAACAACATACACCAGTAAGAATCTTATCGCCAAAGATAAACACTTGTACTTGATACAGTGTGAGCAACCCCATTACTTAGCAGCCAACTCACTCTCGTGCGAATATATTAAGCAGGTGATGATTAGCCATACACTAAACGTCCTTGTGATTTAAAATGGTTAATATAAATATTCCTATATTGAAATTATTAAATATTATAGAGACATCGCTTATATCATAGGTAGATCACTTTATATACCTACATTAGAAATTCTATGTTTCTCGTAAGAAATTCTATGCATCTCATAGGACTGTCGGTGTCTGCGGTAGTGAAACACTGTGTCACAGACAAATAAAACCCTCCGTTAGGAATAAGGCTGTATTTATAAACACATAGTCTATTATGATAATATATTTTTTAAAGAAGTTTTAAATATTTAGTATTTAAAATATTGTGCTCATAGTACCGACTTCGACAAGTTACCTCACACTTTTGAGTGTTAAAGTAGGTTCGATTTTTTGGTAAAAAGGTTTTAGTCTCACTCATTTTAGTGACCTTTGTTACTCATGGGATCAATTGTCATTGTGGTGTAGGTATGTTCACCGATGTCTTCACCCGCTACTATTATATCGTCTAGGTTAGGTAGGCACGCACTTTTCAGTTACTGGAGTGTAACTCAAAAATAGCTTGTCCGATTTTGATGAAATTTAAATGCGACCAAACGGGAAGCCTGGTGCTTCCTGTTCAAAAAAAAAACAACGATCATAATCGGTTCACCCAGTCGGAAGTTATGCGTAGGTGGCGTATTTGACTGTGTAGTTGCGTGGAGTGTGTGTGTAGATGAGGGTTTGTGGTGGTGTACATGTGTATAATACGTGGTGGACATATGTGTTTGTTGACGTATGTGCTTTTACACTATGAATTGACGACGAAAGGGGCAACGTTGGTATAATATTTCGGTTATTATTATCGTTGTTACGGATCAATAAATTATGTTTGTTTGCAAGATCTTAACTAATTACATTACTTACGTAAAACGCTAAGTCAAATCAAAATATATCAAATACATTCCGGGCGTGGCAGGTAGTTAATCCTGCCACATCTGCCGGTGCGATACGTTAGAAAGCTGCAGCACATCCATCATTCTGTCACAGTCAGAGCATTGCACTTAGTCCCGAGGCTTCGGATCTTCGGCTTTAGGGTATCAGATATACTTTGTTAACTCGTGTTTGTTAAGTTGCTCTGTTTAGTGAAACGTTTTATATTTAATAATCTTGTCTAGTCATAGCACATTTGTTACTTGTCGAAGCCACGTTGAACGTGATCACGAAAGTGCTCAAAAGCGAATGGCTGCACAGCCATTCGCTTTTTTTGGTTGCATGAATTTGATTAAGGGACGTTATAACTTTAAGCATTTCTTTGTTTCTGAAGGTAATGAGACGCTGTGTTGAAATATTTACAGTCTGCACTGCCCTGCCCCGTGACAAGCTTGCACAGATATGATGGAGACAAGCTGTGTCGACTAAGGAACTATCGAGATGCTTTGAAAGACGAGTTGTCATTCGTTTCTTATCTTCTTCTTTGTTTCGCCTGTTTGTTATTGTTGTTATATATAGTTTGTGTGTTTGTTTCTATATTAATTTTTTCAACGTGCTTAAGTGCAATAGTTACTGTTCACAAAAGAACACCCGTGCTTGGTATGTAATAATAATCCCTTTATTATATAGATACGTAAAGCCTTTTACATTTATTTCAGTGTTGAACACGGTATCCATATTTCGTGTCAATAAAAAGTGGCCCAAAAATATTTCATATCAGGATTATATCCAGAAAAGTTACGTGCATTTCCTACCCATATTTACCTTCTGTAACGATTTTTTTCAATATTTCCTGTCGATGTTGATAAATTGTTCCTCGTTTATTTTATATTGAAGACTCGTTAGTGACTCCCTAAAGGAGAGAAAACTTTTGAAGTTTCTACGGTAACTTTGTATGTAAATTCTGTCTTCGATAATTTGTTTTATCCTCAAAGTTTGTACATAAAAATGCGGAAAATTGTGGGCCAATATTTATTTTGCTTATTGATGAGAAAATCGTAAGGGCTCTACCCGTTTTTTGGACAATCTTCTATTTATATTCATTCTATTATAACAAATATTTTTATATGATTAGGGTATCAATATTAAATCGCTCTTTTATAAAAATATACATGTACTTTTGAATATTAAATCTTCATTAAATACTCTTTATCTTCTTGTCCTTATCCCACACTAGGTAGGGTCAACGATTTCCTCCTTGATACTCTTCTATCATTAGTCGTCTCAGTGTCAGTCGGAGTCTCAGTCGTCACACCTTCCATTTTTCACACAGTCCATTCATGCCTTCTTCGGCATACCTCTACATCCATCCGCATTCATGTTAAGTGCTATTTTTAACCGATTCCAAAAAAAGGCAATTCGACACGTATGGTTTTTGTTTGTTTTGTGTAATATGTGTTTATCCCTCCTCATCAATCTATTCCCTTTCAACTTATCATTCACTGGTGCTACCTTCAAGTTTCCTCTGATTACTAATTCCTTATTTTATCCATTCAAGTCACACCACACATCCATCTCAACATTCGCATCTCTGCCACAAGCACTTTTCTTTCATCCACCTGTCTTGCTGCCCAACATTCAGATCCGTACATTACGGCAGGTCTCGCTATGGTCCTATTCATTTTGCCCTCGAGTGACAAGCAGTCGCGGATCACATATGGTCCCTGAGTCCTGTCTCCATTTCAGCCAACCTGCATTGATCCTGTTCCTTACGTCTCGGTCAATATCGCCGTCGTTTTGGATCAATGAACAGTGCTACCTAGCATCGGAGCAGACTGGTAGGGATACACGGTTTAAAGCTATATGAGAAAAATTGGATGAATCACTGAAGTCGCCAAGAGATGTTCGGTAAACCTTCATAAAAGGCATTGAAAAATATTCAAATAAAAGAAAAGGGGTTCTTAAAAATCAAATGGGCTAGATAGGCGATAGATAACAGATCAAAAAGCACAACTGCTCTAATTTTCAGTGTTACATACACTGGTTAAGTCAATATTAGTAGTTTTTGAACTCAAGTTCCGACGCTTCATTAATGCGGCAGACACGGTTCGCAATATCAATGCTGTGTTTGGAGAGCAATACTGGTAATGACGCACCGAGCCATGCGGTTAATTAATCGCTTTCATAATGGAAACCTGGACGTGAACGAACCATGAGGAAGATACTACATTATCAACATTTCCTTCAAATTAAAGAAAAAATACTTCCCGTTTTTTCACATATTTGTTCCGATTTGGTCACAAATCACGAGAGAGAGTAACAAACAAAACCAAAAATGAAACCGTTGTGCGAATCTCTAGGTTAAATATAGGTACTTTAAACCCTCTCTGTATATATATACAGCGAGGATTTAATGATAAATAGGCTTTCGCACTCACACTAGGATTCCCTGTACTTATGGAGGATTACCTATGGAGGGGGAGACCCGGGACTAAACCTGTTCGGAAATCACGCGTTAATAAAAATGGGAAAGAGCAAAAAAGGGAGAATAAATAACCAGCCAGATTTAGCAAAACAGTTAACCTTTATCACTTCTATGTACTAAGGCGACATAAACTAGCGGAGGTATCATATTTATAACCTCCCGGCGGTCTCAGATTATCTGGTTTTATTTATGTGACGAGGGTGTTTTTGATGAGGGATGGCGTGCCGTTGTGTGTAATTTACGTGCTCTAAATCTTCTACAGGTTGCGGCGGCCCTAGTATCTGATCGCTCGTGTAATAACAAGTTTTATCTAATCTCATACCGAAATATAAATATTAAAAAATCAAAAAGAACTTGGATGACAGTTTTTGCAGACATATCGAAATAAATTTAAAAAGAACATTTCGATACAGCTCTTCTATCACAACTGTATCGAAATGTTAACTTTTTTCCATTAAGATACAACTTCAGCTGGACCAAGGAGGTTGCAATGCAGTTTTTCTACATATAATCCGTGGACGCGACGCAACACGCATGCGCGACCAGCAAATGGATTTTGGCGCTTAACGTTTACAAATAAATGCAAACATATTCTGTGATTTTACGAACATTGTATCATCTATTAAAAGAGATTAGATAAAGTAGTGTATGAAACTGCACATGATTTGGTCTTAAAACACTCTTGTTATGCTATAAAAAAAAACTCGCCTACGGCTCGCATTTTTAACTTACACTCGTGTACAAAAAAAAATATAACACATAATTTCAGAATAGTTGTTTACTCTGTTGTCTACTGTTTTTTCTGTTTCTGTACAGTTTCATACTATACTTTTATACTACTATTCTGAAATATTCTGTTATATATATTTTTGACGTGATAACGTTTTATAAATTGATGAATACCAGCAACACTCATGAAAAATAGTAACGTTCCGCGTATCGTTCCGCGTAACGTTCCACCTGAGTTTTGTATTACATAAAATAATCAAAGTCAAAGTCAATGATTATGACATTATAAATGATTATGACGTTATCACGTAAATCTATCGTCCGTAAACCGACTTTACAGACAACCAATTTTTTTTGTAAGCATAATTAATCTGGTATGTGGTTAGGAAATTAAGCCGAATCTTACGGCACCCACGGTAGAGATAGGGAAGTATTATTCCGAGCCTGCACACGTCTGCGTGTGGTCTGATATTGCGCTCCAGGCTATACCCTGGATAAGAAAGGTAGGCTACGTCGGCAGGATATCGTATCTGCGTCTCCGTGAGAAATAACGACAGCGGTTTTTCAGTCTCGAGGTGGTGGTGGACTGACACGAGATTGAGTGCAGGCCTCTAATGTTGCAGGGCCACTTTTAATGGGAGGGCTTTAATGGAACTTTTTTAATACTAACTACTGCTACCCTCCCGATTAGTTCGATTCACAATGTGTCTGAAACCGTCTGTACTGGTATAGAAACTGTTCCGACCTGTTTGTTCCGGCTGGTGTCACCGGATATCACGACTAAACACGATCGCCGTTTGGTGCCGTGTCTTTGTCCGGTGGGTGGTCACAAACCTCGACCGAAGCCTACCTGTTAGTCGGATGATTATGTGTAGCACCATCCAGGAGCCACTTGTAGGTTTTCTGATGTTTGGGGTATTCTCCTAGGAATGTGGATGAATCGGCTCTCAAAACACTGGTACCGTTTTACTGGTACCGTATCACTGATACCGTACTATATTCACACCTTTGCTGCATTGTTCTAATCTCCGCCGAATTTCCAATGACGTTAGTGCCGAATCGATCACTAAGCACGAACCCCAGCGTCCCCAGCATTGTTCGACCGGACACCGACGCGCGATATACCGGCGTAGCGCCTGGACCTGGATTAGTTCGGGTCACAGTGAGCTAAGCGTTTATTATTGTGTTAGCCGCTCGCGCTGGATGTGACGTACTTGACATTTACATTTATACCAGAGTTATTTTGCCGCTAAGTTAATCTTGTTATTCTGCTAAGCTAAAAACAGACGAAAACAGTGGGGTTTGTGGGTATTATTAAATAAACCATATAGTACGTAGAGTTAGCAGAGTCTTAGGTATTGTTATCTATTTTAAAGGTTTATCTATTGGCAAAGTTACTTAAAGGATAATTGCCATGTAGCGTGGATGCATCGCGACACTAAATTGTATCATCGAGCTAAGTTGTTGTCGAACGCTTGCCGATTTATAATTAATACGTAAAAGTCGTACCTTTAATGTACCGACGCGGGGTCGCTGGAGTAGGTGCGGGTCACACCCCACAAGTACAATATACTTTTGATTTTAATTGTTAGCTTTTGTTAAGTAATTTCAAATCCAAAATCGTGGGCTATGTTTTTCTTGCAATGACAATAAACATTTGTCAGTTACGCTCATCATATACATTATTTTATAATCAGGTGCAATGTTTAAACAGGAGAACAAATTAGTGTAATCTAGGTGCTTAATATAAAGTATGTTTTCCTAATAATAAACATGATATCGTGTATAGTGACTGCTACAGAATAATATAAGTATGTAGGTGCATATTCTATGAGTTTGTTCTTAAGTTTTAATCTCTGTTCAAATGCTTAATAAAGATCGCGTTGTGTTTAGATTTGTTACGTAACATTTCTAAGTGGGTGACATGGATTATAACATTCTTATTGACAATTTTACTGTGTAATATACTTATTAGCCGCGCCCGGTTTCACCCGAATGGTGACGATAGTGATGAAAAGTAGCACATGGGTTAATCCAGGATGTCAGCTACCTCCATATCAAATTTCACCAAAATAAGATCCAGCAGATCCAGCAGCGCACCTAAAGGTGCTGAACTAAACAGACAAGCGTGATATTTCAAAAAAATCATTAAAAGTTCTGCTATTCATCGATAGATTGCAAAACTAAAAAAAAACTAGGTGTGGGGGGTGTTGCCAATTAATGGCAAGTGTAGCCGCTTCCAACAGATCCTTATGGAAATCAATGGGGGAGGCCTATGTCCAGCAGTAGATGTCCTAGGGCTGAGATGATGATGATGATGATTTAGCCGCTTGAATGCTGCCATAAATGATGTAGGCTTTGTTGCGTCATTACTCTATATCATCTAACTAAAGAAATGGTTATTGAAAAAAAAAACCAGATATAATGCTGTCGTGACCTGTGGACCACTTCCATAAACACATACCCTTAGGTACGCGATGCCGATGTGCGGACGGTCCGGACCCATTCACCGATAACACGAGTTGTCGGCTTATATCCGGCTCTGAATCACAACTCTGATTGTCGACTGCCGCGTCACTGACACGGTTCATGCGGATGTTATGGATATCTACGTTTTAGATAGATCCACGATTCGTATAAATTATATTGTCTCTCTGCTAACATTCTGCTGAACTCGCCGCGTCATTTGTCATTGTCATTGTGAATAACATTGAATCTTGGAAAAGCTTCATCTGAACACGCCGATACATGCGCATGAGAATCGGCGAATCGACCCTGTGCATTAATATCGTTCGACACTTTTAAGTCAAGAACACGCGATCATGCGTCGATTTACTCGGAAGCCTTAATTTTAATGGGCTCATTAATTGTAGGATTAACATTAAGTATTCCACCAAGTCATCGCGCTCGGACGTTATTCTCCACATTGCGTCGAAATCAATATTCTTACAATAGGTATATACATGCTCGTATGATTATTCGATGAAACAACAGAGGCGACGCGGCCGTAACAAAACCTGATGCCCATGAATATTCCACTGAGCAGAAGAACATGAACAAAATGTGACACAAATGTGTATACCGACCTACTATATAAGGATTTCGTTGAGCCTGTTAGTCTGCTTCGCGCATGACTGGCTTAAGGTGGGCGGATCTGTCGAAGGTTTTGACACCTATAGCCGTTTGAACAGATATTTAATCTCAAATATATTAATATATTTAATGATATTATAAAAACATTATAAATAACCTATTGCACTCTATTTTTTTAATTTACTAATATGGTGTAATAGCGAGGTGTTTTATAGGGATAAGGATATATACTATTTGCATATGGTATTACCGAATCCAGTTTTCCACAGACCCTATAAAAGCGATCGCGGACCGGTCCTCGTTAGTTCTATGCCCCGTCCTTTTCACTCTGCGCGCACGTAGTATCTATTCTATTTGTCTATGTTTGCGCGTGGCGTTCGGACGTGGCGGTTCTCTTCGTAAATTAGTATCGTTGTTTTGTAATGATTGGTTTGTAATTAATTATATTAGTGGTGTTCAGGGTTGATTTTGTAATTCTGCTTTTGAAAAACCCAAAGTCCCTTCTGATCGATAAGAATAGTATAATATTGAATAATTACCAATTTATTTTAACCATTTTATTTGTTACCACTCCTTAGTTTTGTATATTGTAGCCGCTTCTATGATTAGTCTGCTATAATGACTAAATCGCGGCGCAAGTGCAAGAATAGTCAACATTGCAGAGTGTAGTCTTGCACTATCCTCATAACTTGCAACGACTACTAAAAGCTGGGCTTTTTTACTAATTCGCGCTACAGACATATAAAAAAGAAGTATAAAATGATTTGCAAAATCAAAGCCGACATTGATCTTGTTCAAGAGGCGTTGAAACGAAGCTTTACTCGCTTTTACCTTGAGATGTTGAGAACTCTCCAAGCGAGCGCGGGCGATTCCCGTTCTTATATCTTCCAAAATGAGATGTAAGAAAACGGTTCAGAAACACTTTCTAGTGTTCTACTGATTTAAAAAAGGCTTTGATTTTTACTTCGGGACACCTTTTTTCCTCTACATACTTCGTCTTCCCCTTGTGGCATTATTATTTCTGCGAACTATTTTACAAATAAGCTTGATTCAAGCTAAAAAATAAAGTCCAACATTATTATATTAATTACCTAGTACATGTGTATTGTATTACAATATTTCTTGTTTGTTTGTTTGTATCAATACAACTAATAAGATAAACTCAATAAACGATTGATGATACAAAGTCATCAACACATCACCCCCTTTTCCCTGCCTGACTGTCATACCTGCTTCTTACTTAGACTACACACACACAAACACACTGTTATTGGGGATCGAACCAGTGTCCGTCAGTTTGACAGGCGAAGCTCCCCCCGCTGAGCTATCATCCCTACCCTGGATAGCCAAGGCATCCATAGAAGATCCTCAGAAAACTGATGATCACAATCAGGCTATCAACCACCTTTCTCACAAGAATAACTAATACTTTGGACACATTGCCAGAAAGAAAGGAGACAAGGGGCGTTGACCCTTCGAGGACAACGGAATTAGATAGCTTCTGAAGGACTTTCAGTATCGGTGAGCCACCCGCCCGCTTTCAGAAGCTCTGATGTGATTCCGTCGTCACCCGGCGCCTTGTTGTTCTTATGCTGTTTCAGAGCCATCCTAGTCTCGTACAGGCTGATGTCCGGTATTCAAATCAAATCAAATATCAAATTTGCATCGGTATAGTGTTGGGTTAGCTTGGCTCTTGGGTCTTTGGCCAAGCTATCAACGGGTTTCGAGACCGAAGACCTTTTTTTTTTATTCGAGGTGTAATCTTTTTACGTACTCTGTTTAATGGAACACCAACCCAGACCCTGACCTAACCCAACCTCGGTGAGCAGACGTAGCCTGTCGGGGAGAGATGGGGAAGTACTGTCCATCCCGCCCCGGCTTAAGTTCCGGTGCCATCAACCGGACCAACGGCAGACGGAGCGACCCAGCTCAGCTGTGAGCCGCCCCCAGACACGTAAGGCCATTGAGTCGGAGGGGGCCCCCAAACTCCCAGCCGATGACCCTACTACACGGGTGGGGCGAGATTACGATTTGCAGATCGCCTCCTCGCCCCTCCCTCCCGTGCGCGGACGTCGGAGAGGGTCAGCGGGGGCGTTGGCCTCTCTGATCCTCTCCGCGCAGAAAGAGGCCACCGCCTGCCAGGATCTGTCGCTCCCGAGCATGGCCCGTACCACGCTCGGCAACGAGAGATCCTGGTGCCCAATAGACCTGTCCTGAGTGAAATTAAATAATTTCAGATTGTTGTTTGACATTTAATGAATTAGTTATTTGTAAGTATACATTTTTTACTGCCGTGGGGTACCGGCATAGAATAGTACCCCCCCATGTCTTCCCGTGGGTGTCGTAAGAGTCGACTAAGGGATCACACACCAGAAGGATGGGCAGCAGCGCCTTCTGAGACTCACATTTGTACTGCGCTCGCCAACCCGCCTGCCAAGCGTGGCGAGTATTGGCAAACCCCCCCTATGAGAGTACAAAATACGACCAGGCCCCCAGTCCCCGGCAGCTCCGCTAAAGCTGGCTCCGGTAGCGGCCAGTGTAACGGTGGAGCAGGGGGTGCTAAGAATCTCCGGCAGATTCCCGGCTACCACTCCCTGAAAAAACGACCTCTGGCCCTGGTAACACACAATATAAGATCTTTGTTGGCAGACGAAAAGATCGTCGAGCTGGAAGAAGAAATGAGTAAGTTACACTGGGATATCCTAGGGTTATGTGAAGTCCGTAGAGAGGGCGAGGACACCATAACCCTCAAATCCGGTAACTTGCTCTACTACCGGGAAGGCGACCAAAAGTCCCAAGGTGGTGTCGGATTTCTCGTTCGCAAGTCCCTCACTAACAACATTATTACCATCGATAGCGTTTCGAGCAGGGTGGCATACCTAATACTCAGAATATCAAGTAGGTATTCGTTGAAGGTCATTCAGGTATATGCACCGACCTCGAAACTCGGAACCGATGAGGAGGTAGAGGCTATGTATGAGGACATTAGTAGGGCCATGCATACCTCCAAGACCCATTATACTGTTGTTATGGGGGACTTTAACGCAAAGTTGGGCAAAAGAAGTGATGGAGAGTTGAGAGTGGGGCAATTTGGTTATGGACAACGGAACCCCAGGGGACAGAGGCTGGCCGACTTCATGGAGAAAGAGGGACTCTTTATGATGAACTCTTTCTTTCAGAAGCCGCCTCACAGGAAATGGACCTGGTTGAGTCCTAACGGTTCCACGAGAAATGAGATCGATTTCATCATGACCACCAAGAAACAAATATTCAATGATGTCTCTGTGATCAACATGGTGAAAACCGGTAGTGATCACCGCATAGTAAGAGGCATATTGAATATTAATGTTAAACTTGAGAGGTCCCGTTTGATGAAATCCACGCTCCGACCTCAAAATGTCCATATTCAAAACCCCGAGAGCTTTCAACTTGAGCTATCCAATCGCTTTGCTTGCCTTGAGAACTGTGCGTCGGTGGACGAGACCAACAACAGGTTTGTAGAAACTGTCCACGCAGTGGGGTCTAAGTTCTTCAAACCCCGCCGCACAAATGGACCTCAAAAACTCTCCAGCCATACCCTTGACCTCATGGCTGAACGACGCTCGTTACAACTGCAATCATCTGATGACGCTGCGTCATATAGGCAGCTCAACAGACGAATATGGAAATCCTTGCGACACGACATCCGTACCTTTAATACAAATCGTATTAAAGATACGATCGAACGGAGAAAAGGCTCCAAAGTGTTTGCAAGAGACCGGTCTATTGGGCAAAGCCAGATGACTAAGCTGAAGAGAGATGATGGCAGTATAGCGTCGACCAAAGCAGAGGTGCTTGGAGAGATTGAGAGGTTCTATGGGCAGCTATACACTTCGGTCGCTAAACCTGTTGATAGCTTGGCCAAAGACCCAAGAGCCAAGCTAACCCGACACTATACCGAAGACATCCCGGACATCAGCCTGTACGAGATTAGGATGGCTCTGAAGCAGCTTAAGAACAACAAGGCGCCGGGTGACGACGGAATCACAGCAGAGCTTCTGAAAGCGGGTGGCTCACCGATACTGAAAGTCCTTCAGAAGCTCTTTAATTCCGTTGTCCTCGAAGGTTCAACGCCGGAAGCATGGAACAGAAGCGTAGCGGTGTTGTTCTTTAAGAAGGGTGACAACACATTGCTTAAGAACTACAGACCCATTTCGCTTCTGAGCCATGTGTACAAGCTGTTTTCAAGAGTCATCGCGAATCGTCTCGCACGCAGGTTTGATGACTTCCAGCCTCCCGAACAAGCCGGTTTCCGAAAAGGCTACAGCACCATAGATCACATCCATACGCTGCGGCAAGTTATACAGAAGACCGAAGAGTATAACTTGCCCTTATGTCTAGCGTTTGTGGACTATGAGAAAGCCTTTGATTCGATCGAGACGTGGGCGGTGCTTGAGTCTCTCCAGCGGTGCCGTATTGACCATCGGTATATCGAAGTGTTGAAGTGTTTGTACAATAACGCCACCATGTCGGTCCGAGTACAAGAGCAAATTTCGAAGGCGATTCCATTGCAACGCGGCGTGAGACAGGGAGACGTTATCTCTCCGAAACTGTTCACTGCCGCATTGGAAGACGCCTTCAAGCTCTTGGAATGGCAAGGATTCGGCATCAACATCAACGGCGAGTACATCACTCACCTTCGGTTTGCCGACGATATTGTGGTCATGGCAGAATCGATGGAAGATCTCAGCACGATGCTCGAAGGCCTCAGCAGAGTTTCCCGAAGGGTGGGCCTTAAAATGAACATGGACAAGACGAAAATTATGTCGAATGCCCATGTTGCGCCCGCCCCCATATCAATTGGGAACTCGATTCTCAAAGTTGTTGACCATTACATCTACCTAGGACATACAGTCCAATTAGGTAAGTCCAACTTTGAGAAAGAGGCCAATCGTCGAATCCAACTCGGCTGGGCAGCGTTCGGGAAGCTACGAGACGTCTTCTCGTCCAAAATACCACAATGCCTGAAAACGAGGGTCTTCGAACAGTGTGTGTTACCAGTGATGACTTACGGATCTGAAACGTGGTCCCTGACTATGGGCCTTCTGAACAGGCTCAGAGTCGCACAACGAGCTATGGAAAGGGCTATGCTCGGAGTTTCTCTACGCGATCGAATCAGAAATGAGGAGATCCGTAGAAGAACAAAAGTCACCGACATAGCCCAGCGGATTAGCAAGTTGAAGTGGCAGTGGGCAGGGCACATAGCTCGACGAACTGATGGCCGTTGGGGTCGAAAGGTTCTCGAGTGGAGACCACGGACTGGCAAGCGCAGCATAGGACGGCCACCGACCAGGTGGACAGACGACCTGACTAAGATCGCAGGCAAGGGCTGGATGCGGGCCGCTTCCAGCAGGTCCTTGTGGAAATCAATGGGGGAGGCCTATGTCCAGCAGTGGACGTCCTATGGCTGAGATGATGATGATGATGATGATGATTTTTTATTATTATACATTTTTATTTATATTCATTTTTGACACATTTATATAATATGATGGTTGACATTTAAGTGTATGCAATCAAAAATGTATGAAGAGATATTTAGGTGTTTAATTATTAGATTACAAATTAATTATGTAGTGTAATGGGCATTTGCCCTGCACATACTATTCTATTTTAATTACTACCTACGCTTGCAGGTGCCTATAATTTATATGTGGCGTGTATTCTCATACCAATAAACAATGGTACAATAAACTGTGACTATGACTAGGCCATATGTGGCCACATAAATATTTCGTTTAGACTTTTTACAATTTTAAGCTGTCGTTAAGTTAAAGTATAAGCAAGCGGTATAACGGCTATTAGTGAGAGAGCCCCGTCACCGCGTCGTCGCCGTCGTCTAGACCCGAGGGCTCTTCAACTCAACAGGCCTCATCTTCGCAAAGCTTCTTGCCAATTAGTATCTTGTCTGTCGACTGTCTATGGCCAGTACGTACTAGCGAAACACGACACTGAAATTGCTTTTAGTATATAATATGTTTCCATGTTTAAGGTTCCGCAGCAAATCTAGAATTATTTCAATGTGTCGTCATATCGGTTGCTCCTCATGTCTTTTTTCTATAACGACGCGATGACCGTATCGCGTCACGCCTAGGGTTGCCAGCCAGCTATATTTGTTCACTACCAATAGCTCAAATATAAAAAAATTACCAACTTCGACAAATTATTTCACACTTTTGAGTGTTGACGTCGGTTCAATTTTTTGGTAAACATTTTTTTTCCTTCTTTTTTTTTAGTGACCTTTGCTACTCACGGGATCAATTGTCATTGTGTATGTTCATCGATTTCTCCACCCGCACCTATAATGTCATCGACGTATGCGTAGCACTTTTCAGTTATTGGAGTGTAACTCAAAAACCGCTTGACCGATTGTGATGACATTTAAATGGAACCACCTCGGAAGTATACTCTATCAAACAAAAAAAGAATCACCAAAATCTTTCATACACGAAAAACTATCCGCGAGCACACATAAAAAAATATATATGTAGGAAATGAAATGACTTTCTTCTTCGCTTGACTTCGTTTAATTTATTTCTATGTACACTTTGAACACCTTAAATAAAGAATTAGTGCTTATGCGCAACTTACTACGTCGTTTCACGTTCGCCATCTTGTTTTCTTCTTTCTCTCTCTCAGAATCTCTTTCGTTCCTTTCACTCACCGCTTAGGGTTGCTATCTTACATCCACTAACGTCCCAATCCGACATATATACGGTTGAACTGTATACCCTCCTATTTTGAAGTCGGTTAAAAATAGTATATATTTAGGGTATTATGTGAACACTTTTATATGATACTATTAAATAAATCAACTTGCAATAGTGCCTACGGTGCAAATTGAGTACCTCTAAATCAGGGGGCCTACCACCAACTCTTATAGCAGTATTATTGTAATCTTACTTTGAATTTTCGTACCACAAGGCCACATAAGCAATGTTACTTTAATGTTGTTTAGACTAAGCAGTTTTGTGACGTAAACCTCTATTTCGTTCACTCAAAGCGTACCATGAGCCAGCGCCAACGAAAGCGACAACGCTATATGAAAATATAATGTTGTCTCGCTTGCCCTTACAGCAGGAATGTTTCTTCGTTCATTCTACACGTTACTGAGCGATAATAAAACAATAATGTTTTAAGACGTTCATGGTACGAATCTGAGCATTATTACTTTAAGCTTAAAGTATGACGTTCTTGAAACATGATGGTTTTGTAAAAGTTGGTGGTACGGCCCCAGCTCTTATGAAAGAGATAAAACAATTCTTGGACAAATGTATACCCATAGTAGGCACTTATTTATTTGCTTAATGTACGCTGACGATTTCGGAGCGTAGTGGCCGGAACGTTTAATTTTCTTTTCATAATGTTTGCGGTGTTTGCATCATATGTGCCATGCACGTAAAACCCCACCACAGCTAATTTTATTTATCATAGATTAATGTTAAGAAATTTGTTAATTAATTCTGCTTTATTGACGCAGGTTGAAGATTTTAGCTGAGCTGCGATAAAATTATGGGCCTTTTTTTAATATACTGTATAGAGCTATCGTTTGACCACCATCTCACTTGATGGTTAGTGACGATGTGGTCGAAGATGCTATCACGTTAGACCTAGAATGCTTACTGGCTCTCATGAACTGATGCCTGAACACACTCTGTGTTTGGTGACAGTTTTTCAAACTTGACTGTGGTAGCTAGCCAGGCGGGTACTCGAAAGTACCCTACCACCATGCAAGTCTGAAGTTCATTACAATGTTACAGCTTACAAGAAACCATTATTCAAATTCTTTATTCATCAAAATAGTAATTTCTGAAACTGTTTCATAAAATACTATTTAAAAAAACGAATCGTAGCGTAGGTGAGTTTTTTTATATTATAGCATTACACGAGTGTTTTAAGACCAAAAGAGCTGTATCATAATATAATTTATACATTTATTTCGATCGATGGCTTCTCTGTAAAGACTAAGAGTGTCATCGAAGTCTTGTTTTTTCATTTTTTAATCTTTATATTTCAGTACTAGCGGCCCGTCCCGACTACACGGGTAAAAAATGACAAAATTAAAAAATATAAGTATCCCTAATTTTTGAAAAATTAATATAGCCTCTGTCACCCGGGGATAGTGTATCTTCCCAATAGTGAAAGATTTTATCAAATCGGTTCAGCAGTTTCGCAGCTTATTCAATGCAAACAAACAATCAAATCTTTCCTCTTTATAATATTGGTATAGATGAGATAAGATAACATAAATATGAATATAAGTTATCCTTAGTATTGCTTTTAAAGTTTAGTAATAGTAAGTTATCTAGCTTTACTAGGATTCCCCGCGTGACAGCTACCACGATTCCAACCTCGACAAAAACAAGGCACTCCTATACTCATCCTCCTCCTTAATTCGTACTCCTCATGTCTGAGGGTCGTGACCTCCTCTTTTTATGACCCTATACTCATAGTTATATAATAATGGGTACATACATATTATATTACATTTTTAACTAATAATTACAATATGCGTTTTACTTACTCAGACCAGCTTAGAGGTTGCATAATTAAATTACCTTTCATTTATCATTCGTTTGCAGGTACCTAATATGTATATAAAATATGGTCCTAATTTTTATGTCGGAAGGTTACCTCGGTCGGTTACCTAGTAGCCCAGCAATGACAATGCCAAACCAAAACAATGCGTCAGATTCGACCGCTTCGCTGACACGCAGTGACTAATTAAATGTTGGCACTCGCTCAAACACACACATAGTAACCGAAATGTGTGCTAATGCTTAGGGGGAGGAATGCAGAATAATGAAATATATATTTTGTGTATGTGTAATGCAGTTCTTCTTTAAAACGACTCGCATCAAACTAGACAGAGAGAGAGAGAGAGAGTTATAACTCGATGGAGCTAACAATGTAAACAATATATCAGCAAATCATCAATCAGCTGGACCGTACTGTAGACCCTCGGTAACTTGTGCCTTAAGCTCACATGTCGAACAAATCCCGGTCATTTAGATTATGCTCATTGTTATGGGATCGACTTTATTTTGATGTGAACCTACGCGTACTTTACTGTCGGGTTTGACTCTAATCGTCTAGAAATAAGGTTTACTTTCCTGTTACGCAAATGTTACATTTGTGTTAAATGACGAATATATCTGAGGAAATAAACCTAATTCTATGGCCGTGGATTCACGGTTCATTTAATCAGGCGCAACAAACGACGGCTAGTCTGTCATGTGTCCACATTTATCAGCATCGTCTAGCACACAGGCTATAGTAAGGGTTTAGGGAACTCTTAAATGTTACAATACCACACCTTCTGGTGTGTGCCTTAACAAATACTCGTAGAAACAAACCTAATGTGTTTAAGAGTTATATTCGCTTGTACTCTGCCCGCCAGGTCGTCCCTAACATCAGATTATGTCGGCATGAATTTTTCATTGTTAATGCTGTCCAATGCGATAGGGACGCTACCTTGTCATTTTGGGATAATGTTTGTATACATTTTCGTGATAATCTACTTATTTCTGTTTTTCTGGTAATCTGATTACGGAATTCTTAGTTTGGGGTCGCACTTTCGAGAAGAATCTGTAAACGAGGTTATTTGTTCATTAATATTTATGTTTTTATGATGTAAATTCAGACAAATAATTCTCTTGTGGGTATGTTATAATGGAGTTGTTGTGATTGTTTGTCTATATCATGTAACATTATATTTTTATATTTATACAAGTACCTACCATAATATATTGTTGTGAATATAAAACTGGAATAGACCTTGTGTTTGTTATTTATGTAGCAGTTGAGCTCCAAGTCTCCTGCCAGGTTTTTATTTAATACGATGACATATAAACTCTTCCGTTTATTAAATATATTTGTGCACTGATACCATTGGCTCATGAGTCGTTACCGCGATGCATTATTGACACGAAATAGTATAACACTTATTCTTAATTACTTATTCTTGTAGGCGTTTATCTGATACAATAGTTTTACTAAAATCGGAATTGTCATTAATTTATCACTACGATAATTTTAGATAAAGTCTATTTCACGAAAGATGTCCGCGTGGGTGGCGCTAGTTTCTTTGCTAACAGATTAGAGCGCTATCGTCGCACTCGATGGTCCAGTTAGTTCCATCGATTGCCGCAGGACTCCTTTTGTAAAATGCACTATAGTATATATTTTCAAGACGGGCCAATTACTTGCAACTTAACCGAGGCATAAATCAATATACCACCGACGTACATATCTCACGTACCCTACAGTAAGATCATGTTAAGCTACATGCTTCCTAATGTCGCGGTCACTGTACCCGTCGTTTATGACTTAGATAATATAGAACACGTATCAAAATCATATCAATCATAACAATAGAATCATACAAACGGTCAAGTTATGATTACTTATTACGCAATAATATTTAATATTTGAGTGTACGTTGATACGCCTCGTCCCCGCCACTCGCTAGGAGAGCGAGGAAGGTGGAAGCGTCTAGGACAGCTCGGGCGCCCCGACGCCGACGCCGACGCCGACGCCCAAGGTGCGCGGCGCGTCTCCATTCAGACTCGTTTGTTCGATAGCATTTTTTTTCTTTTATTTGTTAGCATTCGATAGCAAAAAAATAATAGTTGTATTTTATAAATAAATATTGTGTATAAACACAAGCTCGAACCCTTTATTTACGGCTGAGATCATCATCATTATTATCATATAGACCACTTGTAAAAGGTGACGTTATATATAGATATATATGTATACTTCATTTCTTCTTCATTATTCTCTTATAGGTATATTTTAGCTATATATTCCTTGTGAAGATTCAAGTTCTGTCAGTTTTGACGAAATACCTTTTTGTGTTTGACATACTCTATAGTATATTCATCCAAATATAACTTAATTAAAAGAAATGCATAAAACATTGTACGACGTATAGACAATAAGTTCTATGAAGAGAACTATTTTTTATATTCAGATTACGTTATATATCAACTAAGGAGCCTTAAATCTAAAGTGTTTGCGGGCACACATTTTATGAGAGGGCACGCGTCACTAAACGCACGCGTGCGCATGAGCAATGCACCGAAAAGAATATAAGTACCTACAAACTATAGATTGCTGATTTTGCTAAAAATTTGCATAGTTTTTCATAACTTTTGTTTTGCAACAGTTTCATTATCCATCTAGTGGTAGACTAGAGTGGGAAAAGTGTTAGGATAGCATAACTAGCCTCAGTACCCGAATAATTTGTCGAAATGAAATACAATATAGGTATATAATAAAATACTGAAATCGCCAGTACGAATCAAAATTAATGGATAACTGGAACCTGAATAACTAGGAAACAGACGTTGATTATCGTGATCCAGCTATTCGCGGTGAGAGGATTAATCATAAAAGTTTGGTTGATAACTAAATTAAGTATATCAGATACTGTCCGTTCGCTGATAAATTATTGCTGTATGTACTATATTATGGATGAGATATATGGAGGAAAAGTTTCAGGGAAACCAGCCTCAGATTAAATTTATTTATTTCCGGAAATGTTGTTTATTAATTGATTCGTATCATCGTGTTTTTTGTGTGTACCGATAGTAAAACTATACTTCGTATTTTATGTTAATTTATTAAATGGGCAATTTTTATCTTGGATATGACTGTAACGATTTGGCCTTAACCGTTTAACTGGGTAAAGTATGTGTGATGTCTACTAGCGGTGACCCGTTAGTTAGAGCTGCCGTGCTTCGGCTGGCAAGTTTAGCCATCTTTTTCGTTCGTTGTCTTAGGACACAGTAGTTGAGGCACGTCGGAGGCACTCGGCTGCTTAGCAAAACGCCGGCATTAGTCCATCCAACTAGTTTAACCGCCAATGCTTATAATATCATTTTATAGGATAGCTAATAACACTCACTGAAAAAAAAAGTTTGATCCAATTTTTTTTTACTAGGGTAGGAGGGGCTAATTGGCCATATGGGTAACTTGAGCAATCGAAATATCTTAGAAACTATAAACCGCACGCCAATGCATCAAATTGCGTAAAGTAGCGGTAGCGGGTAGCGGGGGGCGAACTCATTGCGCGACCGCCAGTGACGACTTTTCGATCGAGTGAAGTATAAGCACTCTTTGTATATTTAGCGACCAAAAACCAAAGAATATGTGATTGAGATTATTTCTACTGAACCTACTAGTGAAATATTATCCCGTATTCAATCATGTAAACCGTAAATTTAGTACCTATATATTTGATATGTATGAAGTTTTAAAACAATCAATACTTTATTTATAACCTCAATTTGATTTCAAATTGAAATTTGGTTTGGAGTTAGTTGAGGAACATAATGTATCCATGTTTAGTATATTTTAGATTGCCATTTATAAAAATAAAACTTCAAGAAGCTCTTACAAAACTGAAGACTTAAATGATGCTGCAAAGGCTGTCTAGAGGAAAGGAAAAAGTGTGAATTTTGCTGCAAATGAATTCGGATGATTAAGACAAGATTTTGATGAAATCAGGGTCTGAAGGTGAAATATATATGTACGTGATGAGTGTAAATAAAATCGCCAGAAAAGAATGGCTCACTATGTTTAATATGATTTTTATTGATGTTACATATGTAAATGTGTAAGTCTAATTAAATCGAAACACTGTCCTAATCCAGTTATGCTCATGCTATGTAGAGATTTTTAAATTCGATTAAAATTATTATATTCTCCTTTTGTCATCATAATAATATAAATAAAAAGTTGGTTGTAACCAAGTCTAGAATATATTGAACGTATAATTTGGCTAGAATTTCTAACTGCTCTATGCTGCTTTGGCGTAACCCATATTATACTTGCTCAACTTAACTCACCTATGGGGTACGCTGAGTATCTCTGACTTTATTCATTTAAGGCTGCAGTTCTCCAACGAGATTTGTTAGAAATAAATTACTAGGCACACTTTTAAGCGGTAGGTAATTAACTTATCCTTCAGTATTCAAAAGAAGCCAATAAGACTTATCGTTGAGGAGACATGACCGCTCAAGTGAAAAATTGCTCAATTAGCCCCGCCCTACCCTACCGTCCGTCTAGTACTAGGCGACGTGTCCGCGACCGCCCCGTATTCCTTGAAAATTCTCCTTGAAAAAGACGACCGAATGTGGTTGAAACTATAGTTAGTTATAATAGAACACTGACATACGTGAATAATTTCCGTGTCTTATACATTCATAATGTGTAGTCTTAATAACAAAATCTGAAAACATGTTTGAGCGTTTTATCAAATGAACTTGTAGTGGTGTAACCTTATTCAGCTCGATAAATCCGATTTACTCGTAGTTGTGATTAATTTAATAAAGAAAATGCCACTTGGTTAGGGTCAATTTTTTTCAGTGCTCTCTCATATTCCAGCTATTCTATCCATGTATCGCGGCTGCCGTATCGTGTCTGCAGTACCATAATCCCGGTTGAGTACCAGTGTGAAATAAAATAGAAGGAGATCAGAACAAACAGCCCGAAAAAGTAAACCGAGCAATTACCGGGCGACAAACGGCCGCCCGCTGTGAGAGAAAAGAAATAGCTTCATTTCTGGTGGCCTATTTTTGCCACGGAACTAAATGAAATTTTTGATTTACTTTGAAATATATTATTTGAACGTAGGTATATTTTCTGCCAAATGTATGTATTATCACAGTAATATAAAAAGCGAAAGTTTGTATATATATTGTTACTGCTTCACGCTGAAATGGATGAAAAGATTTGTGTGATTTTCGGAATGAAGATAGGTTGTCCCCAGGAATCCCATACCACGAATATTATAAAAGCGAAAGTTTGTATGTGTGTATGTTGGTTACTCTTTCACGCTCAAACGACTGTACCAATTTCGATAACATTTGATATGGCGATACTATACTACTGCAAGGGTACACATGTACCATCGCACATATAAACAAATATTAAATTTGATTATTATTATATTACAGTTTAAATTCAGGCGTTATTTTGCAGAAATCCATATAAAAATGATATTAATTACACAGTACTTATGTTGTAGAATTCCGCTGAATCAATTCTCAATCTATAATAATCTCAGTATCATAATCTATGTCTCATAACCTAACTATCAGAAACTTATAGAGCCTATACATAATCAAGATGTAAGTGTAAACATTCCATCCAATGCATACCATACCACTCACTCCTTTGTTACAAACGGCTTTGTGATACAATTTAGTAGAACTAGTTACCCACCTAATGTGGTACTGCCGCGCCGGATGCGGTCAAAGGCACAAGCCGACACGAGCCGACATGACACGGACGCTGCGCTGTGATTACGCACACGGACAATCGTCCAAGAGGGATTCATAGACTTCTATGTGAACTTAACTATGTATATACATACATAATAGCAGACGCTGCGTGCGCTGCGGTCGGAATGCGCGGTACACATATGTATTATACGCTCATCTTAACCGTTTCAACTATAGGCTTTTATTTTATGGACGAATCGCCATCGCATTCGCATCGCAGCGTAAAACAATTGAAATCAGTGTCTGAACTAAAGCAGGAATAACTCGAGTCATCGTATAAACAATGCAACGTCCCGTCCGTAACAACTCTCCCTTCTCTGTATCACAGTCTGTTGTGCTAAACGCCAGCGCCAGTGTCAGCGCCAGCGCCAGCGTCAGCGCCAGCGTCAGCGTCAGCGTCAGCGCCAGGCCGCGCTACCACTAGGACGCGCAACGCGGGACGTGCACGCGGGGATTCGTGCTTCGGTCACAGGACACAATATTGTCATTCGTGTAGGTAGGCGGTGTTCGATTGTTCCTCGGAACACATTACCTGCGAACAATTTAGACACAAGTTATTCGTGCATGGTGACGACGAAACTATATACTCGTGTGTTTAAAAATATCTTCTCCCTTGTTAACTCTCAATACTTTAGTTATTCGAAAGACAATCAGCGAATAATCAAATAGTTACTTTTCTAATCTCAAAAGTAATAGTTTAGTAATATTTATGAACATTATTTTCGAACTATTATTAGTAGCTGAGTATACTCAGTTGTACCAGGCCACAAAACCATTGTAATATTGCACTACATATATAAAATAATTATCAAAATCATCATAATATATATTCTTAACCATGTAAAAATAGCATAAGGCAGTATATGTGTAAATACACAGTCCTTGAAAAATATATGCCGCAACTGATGGTGTAACGTCCTGTGTCAGGCTGTGACAGGGCGTATGTGGACTAAATAAACTTATTTTAGTATCTTATTACGATGCAAGGTACATTACATAATTATGGCTATACATATAGCTATAATTATGTAATGTAATAAATATTATTAATAAAGTTATGTCCATATCTATAAACCATTAAAATCTTTTAAAAGGTGCTGTAGTATTTTGTATACATACATATACGATGTCCAAGCACTGAAATTCCAGAGGTGACCGGCCATACTCAATCTTACCACATCCCCGAGGAGCGATCTCGCTCGGTTACTTGGCCGAGAGTTGAGATCTAAATATTAGAGCGGCGGCGGCGGCGGCGGCGGCGGTAGCGACGGCGCGCGGCAGCGGCGGCCGTCTGTGTGTTTTAAATATGCATCGCCCTCTTAGAGAGAATACGGCGGGTTACACGATAAAAGCAAAACGAATCTGTTCAAGTCATTTAGATCCTTATACATTATATATGATTAGAGTGTCTCCGTGTGCAATCACAATAAATGACGGATGACCATACGTTTGTTGAACCTGACGATGTGGTCGAAGATGTCTCTCGATCTAGAATACTCACTAGCTCTCAAGGACTGACGACTGAAAACACTATGTATATAGTTTTTAAAAGTTTTTCAACCTTGATGGTGTTTTTGATTGGAAATTCTCGTGAGTTTGACAATCCCACTAATATTATAAATGTGAAAGTTTGGATGGGTGGATGGATGTTTGTAACTCAATTACGCTCAAACGGCTTGACGGATTTGGATCAAGTTTGGTATGTAGATTCTTTAGGTCCCGGAATAACACATATGCTACTTTTCATCATCATCATCACCACGTGGGTAAAACTGCGAGGCGCTGCTAGTATTATACAAATGTATTATCCGGCTTTATTCATGGGCATGTCCGGTGCCCATCATCAGGTGAGGGTGCTACCGCCCTGCCAGACGGGTGCTCTAAAGCAAACAAAAAAAGCCCTACCATCCTGCTAGGAAATTAATAACGGTGTTACCATCACCGGCAGCTCAAGCCGTTGGTAGGGATCGAACCAGTGTCAGTCACTTTGACAGCCGACGCTCCCCGCGTTAAGCTATCGTCGCTACCAAATCATTCATACACCGAGTTCTACTACTTGTCCGTGAAAATAACGATTTTTTTTAACAGATATTAATTAATTAATTTTTATGGGACCAGTTTGAAAGTTTCAAAAGAAAAACTGAACTGATTGGAATTCAGTTGAAATATTATGTCTGTTTATTAAATGTTCCCTAACTTGTACAAAAGCAAATAGCTCGGGATAGTATCCTTCATTCACATAATTATAAATAATGTGTTATTTTGCCTGGATAAACAACATTTTCATAAACAAATAGTAAATCTGCCATTACAATTACATGTATTCTAATTATCTCGCTGTCCGGGACCACGTGTAAACATTAAATCCAACTTCTGAAGGACATAAGTTAGTTAGAGACTATATTACCTATTTCATCTCCGGCCGGCGGTATACGTACCTACCTCAGCCCGTGTGACTTATCTCTCTTTAATAGCCGCTTCATCCAATATTTACATCCAATTACCGAAGCCAATGGTCAGGTGCAGGAATCGTGTCCGAGGATGAAGCGTGAAATTCCAAATAGTTCTGTGACGGCATATCCCACCACCCCGCTTTTACCCCCATAATAGGAGGTGGGAATTAACTTGCAACTTGCATTAAGCCGAGGGAGTTGTTTGTTCGGGTGGCAAATAGAAGTGGGCAGTTTTAATAACGGCGATGGGATCCATTGTTGAGTCTGGTTGACAACAGTATATGCTCCGATTTATGAGGCCTACCTACACCTACATTTCCTACCGACCTAAACCTAAACCTACCGACCTAAACCTACATTTCTTGCCTTGTTTTTTGTTAAAATAAACCAAATATGTAATCATGGCCATCAATTATGTAATACTATACTAATGTACTACTAGTATATACTTTGCATCTTGTTATAAAAATAAAATATTAATTACAATACTACAGGGTACTACAATAACATTTGAGCAATCCATTAGCTATGGTCAGCCTATAGATAACTCAACTACTCGTTATAAAAATAAGCCGTTATAAAAATAAAAAACGTAATATGTATCTATGATGAGTTATTTAACCATCGAGCCTCAGGCGACTCGGAGGCGCTCGGGCGGCCGCGGCCACCCCGCATCGGTCACATCACAGTAGTGGATGATGGCCACTATGTGCCCGCTCCATCCGGCTGTGAGAGCATAGCGCACTCATTATTATTTAAATATTGCATTTAGAAATGTTCGTTCAGAGTTCACGTATGCTATTTTAATCGATAAACCTTGAATTAAACATCATATGCCATGCCTCGGATGAGTAGATTGTGGTCGTTTTAACTCAGCGATATGGGCTGGCCATTACTGATCTTGACAACCGCATTGCCAACTTGAGAGATTACAGCCACCACTCTCAGGGGAAGACCCTTGTCCCAGCTGTGAGAACAGAATCCGCTCATTATACATAATACATTCGGACTCAATATCGGCGCCCGCCGACCATTACCTACTCGATTCCGCCGTTACCTCGAGGATCGGAATGCGATTAGCATATCATTCACTGTTATTGCATTAGCCACTCTGCCTGCCGAAGCAGACGCAATCATCGACGTTTAGCTGACTATGTGACAAATGGTTCCATTGGGTTACCCGTTTTAAACAGAGATGTAAATTTATAAAATACTTCGCTTATATTTATGTGCAAGCATATTGAATATCTAGCAGGTTGTGTCGGTCACTCATCAAACAATCAATACTAACAGATCATACCCTTAGTATCAATTACAAATCTTAGTAGTAATTACGTAGAGTACTTACCGAGAAATACCTAAGCTATCGTTACTTGGATTAGCTATTAAAGACAGCTACCACGATTTCAACCTCTCGCCGATAACTAACCGTGGGTTCTACTACAAAACAATATGCATACCTATGTCTAATATATTATATATCAAATGACCGAAACGAAGTCAAAGAGCCAAAAGATCATTAACAGCGACTCTCTTGTCGAACGTGGCCTTTCACACCGGCGTACAGTTGCTCACCTATCAGGTTTCTATCGTTACATTTCAGTGAATGTGCATGCATTGGAATTTCACAATGTGATTCCACCATGTCCATACCATCATGGGTCGACCAGACGTATGGCAATGCGCCACCGCTACATGGCGTAAATCACCTTGACGAACGAAGTGGTTCGCTTCCACTTTTATAATGCGTAGGTACTGCCGGAGAGTGGAACTCACCGCCCGAATCCGGGTTTTCCGATAGGTACAACCCCGGAGTCTGCAAGTCTTCAAGCGAGTGAAGAACACCAGAGGCGGTATTATGTAATTTCTGAAAAGGAAAAACAATAAATGAGAATATTTCCTTACATATCCATCATCCATAGACGAAAACCTTGTTTGCTGACAAGCGTTTGACTGCAACAGAGAGAGTTAATCGCCTTGTAGGTGGGGTAAGGGACAAACGCGCTTGAAATCTTTTAAAAAAAATACTCATACATGTGGTCTTGTAATTTATCATAGGAATTAATTATTTCCAAGCATCTCAATAAGTAGGAGAATCAATTTATAAAGTTAATAAATTTTATAATTTTTTACTCCATCACGATCTTCATTAACTAACTTTTCTAATCTAATATTGCTTAGACAGCCTTTCCTAAAACATTTCAATTAACTAACTAGGCAAAAACAACATATTTATTTTAACGACAAGCAGCTCCACATTTGCGACCAAAAACACGAGCCAGTGTAAAGGTTCTAAAGACGTCCACATTCACACCATCAGCCTTTTATCTAACCCAAAGGGCCTTGTGACATGAATGAGCTGAATTAGGTCATACGTACAAAGTAAACTTTCAATATCACAAAATGATGTTGAATGAAGAATACGAAATGAGCGGGTACATAGTCAAGCCAAAAAGCGAAGGTTTTTAACCTTGAGGCGTCATCACTTATTTCGAACAAGCTATTGCTCGCTTGTGTCACTAGCTGAATGCTGAATATCATCTTATGTCGTGAATATGAGAAAAGCGTGAGACAGTGCATAATATAAAGTGCTGTTAATTAAGTCGTCATCATCATCTTAGCTATAGGATGTCCACTGCTGGACATATGCCTCCCCCATTGCTTTCCACAAGGACCGGTTGGAAGCGGCGTTGTACCTACTATGTCTAATGTCGACACTTGGAAGTATTTCGGTATATTCTGTCTAGAAAATAAGATAATCGTATATTTATCATGTTTTAAATTAACGTATTAATACACGATGTATATTATAAGTTTTATTCGAGATATAAATAACATTTATGCAATTTATCACTACCTTTCTGTATAACCCAGAACCACAAGCGAATAAATCATTTATTATTTATTGATATACAAAATACAATCTATCAACCACATGCCTAAATTTGTTGTTGGGACTAATCGTTTTCACACAAATATCTCAAGGATACAAAGTTCTATTTATATATTGCTTATAACTGTTCAAAAACTAAGATCCGAGCGAAAGTTTAATCACTCGAGATGAAGCAGCTAGTCACGTGGTAGGCGGCGTCACGTGCCATGACGAGGGTTCAACACACTGCGAAATTGCGTGCAATCTCCGCATCGCTCTGCGATCCTGGTACTTCGGGCGTAAATTGCAAGGGATTGTTTCGCCAAATAAAACATAAAAAAATTTGTTCACGAAATTAAAAAAGTAGTCTTACAACTATCCCCCTTACTTATAAACGTTGAATAACCTCTGAGTCTCTCAGTGTTTTGTCTTTGTCGCTTATATGACAGTTTAACGTTGAAAGAACGGAACAAAACACTGAATTACTATTCGCAGCTTATTCAACGTTTATAAGTAAGGGGGTATATGTTTAAATAGTTAGTACAAGATTCGGCTAAAGAAATATATCCTCTCATCTGTTATTTACTTGTGATTTTGATTATTTGTTAATTAATATGTAGATTGATACATTGCACATGGGTTGTCTAACGAAATCCCGTACCAACACTGTTTAATAATATTAATTTTTAATATTGAACAGTGTTATTTGACTGGATTTATTTTAAATTAAAGCTTATTTTATTTCCTATCCAACCTTAGCTGAGATTTTTTTAAAGTTCAGATTGCAGCGCGAGTATGGAGAGTGACAGAGGAGCGTGAAGCGTTGCGCGCGCTACTCCATGTGAGAGACAAAGACGCAGATATTTTTTTTAATAATTATTGGGTTATTTTTCAGCTTAGGCCCGGGCTTAGCTCGGCAACCCTTGTGCACTTTATCCCTGTACATATTATCTAACATTTAAGCCTTCTCATAATTAAATAACAGATGAGGGGATATGTTGCTTAAGCCGTATCTTAGCCCAAGTATAAAGTCCTATCTTCGACTATTTTCCTCGTTTAGATACTTACTACTTTTAGGCAATATTTGTTTTTTAAATAATGTCTGTTTATTAGAAGCTTTTCTGGCATTGACAGGATCAAAGTGTAATACTTACGAACGAAATTAATTATGTTCCCCAAAAAAGCTAAATAAAAAATAAACTATGTATTTTTGGATACACGCGGAATAAATTGTAAACCAAACAGACCCACCGCCAGCGGCCAACAAAGCGGGCTGGGAGTTCACAATACAAAAGAAACACATCGGAGGGACATTCGAAGCAAGAAACTTGTACCGAAGCGTCATAGAAACATGGCACTGAGCGTCAGGAAAACATGTACAGCGGAGTTTACCAAGTACCAGGATAACATTAACCGTGAGAGTTCGCGAATCAAACAACCGCCTGTTTCCAATTATTCACAAGTAGGTCCCACATCCCGGAACTCATCTAACTTTCGCTGTCACATCGCAGATGTGAATAATTCGCGTTTACTGAATAAAATCACGATATACCCGTATATATAATTTAGCGCTGTAGGTTAAAATAAATAACTTATTTTCCTGTATGACGAATATGGAAATAAGTATTTTCTCTTCGTGATTTTATTGAGTAAGCGCAAATGATTAGGTTCTCGAGTGGAGACCACGGCCTCAAGCGCATCATGGAACGGCCACCAAAGCTCAGACCAAAGCGTAAAACGGCCACTGACAAGGTGGACAGATAACTTGACTAAGATTGCAGAAAAATATGTATATAGGAAATATTGTATTTACGTTATTTACTTATGTTATATTATTATTACTGTGAAATATTTGTATGGCAATATTTTAATTTTACCAATGATGTGTATAATTTTATACTAATAAAAAACTATGAACTATGAATGCGTAGCGCCTATGGCTGAGATGATGTCGATGACTCACCTTCCGCTCGCAATGTCTATTAGCATACTTAGCTATCAATTTTTAAATGTATATTGTTGATAACGTTTATATTGTATAGAATTGTACTGTTACGTGTTATACAAGTTGATTGTAGATATTTTAAAATTACGAACACTTATCAGATACTGTAACAAGAATAATTTGCGAATTGTAAATATCCGTATATCGAGTTTTCCATCACGTTAAGAAGCGCTAATCCGACTCGACAGCGATCCGCACTCTTTGTTTGATTAAACTGGTACAACACACGCGCCGGGAAACGTGCACGAAACGGGATTTTATTCAGCTTTTTGCCGCGCTTATTTATTTGGAGGAATGGGTGGGAAGATTAGGAATGGTAAATAATGTGATTTATGTGTACACTTTGCTATTAACTTTGCAGTTAACGAAACACATTCTACTGAAAGCGTTCAGTAGATATTTCGGCATTTTTAAATGATGAATTCGACTAAAATAGTTGAAAAAATAAATCATTGTGAATGAAATAATAATGTAAATAATGAAATAACGGCGCGCTCGCTACGAGAGCGGGATGGCATTTGGCTCGGTGTATATTTTGCCTTGGAGGGTCGTGGGTATTTGGTGTTACATAATTTGTTAGGTGGACTGATTTAATTTAACATTAACTTTCAATCTTAACCAAATTAATAAGTATGTACATTCGTGTTAGCAATGTAGCTTATACAACACCTCTCGATGATATGCACGTGCCAACATTTCGCTAATTATAAACCAAACATATGTGTCAGAACTAGTATTTATAACCGAAACACAGACGTCAGTTTAATGTAGTATTCCGTAAATGCTGAAATAAGGAACGCAATCATCATTGTGTCTACACTTGTTCGCATAAGATACATAAGACGTTATGGAGCTTGTGGCTTGTATTGATACTACATTGTAGTCCTGGTTTGGTACGCTTTCTTTTAATATAGGACTTTTAATACAATCTATATCTAAGTGTGACTTCTTTTACTTATTTGCACATTAATTCGAAAATACTGGTGGAACACAAAAACCAAACACACTTTTTAGGCAATAATCGTTTGTCAATAATTCTTATAAAACGCCAGAAATCAAACAAAATATCTAATCTTGTTGTCATTAGTCTTATCTTATATAACTTTATTGCTGGAATAAGGATAAAAGAGTTGTACAGAGCGCTCTCCGTTGTATATACTGTGTAAAATAGAGAGAGAGCCAATGTCTCTGCGCATACTGATTGGCTGTAGGTGTTCGGTGAGTTTGGGGTCGGTGAGCATTCCTGCGCTGACGAGACGATGTTTATGTGCGCCGTTATCAAGTGAGAGCCTCCACGTGAGGCCGGATTGCGCTTTGTATAGTAAAAGTAGGTATTTAATGATAAATGATAATATAGGGAATGGTACACTTCTTATTGTGTAGGAATGTTATGGTTTTAATTTGTAATTGTTTTTGTCACGATGTTTACACGTCATATTTGTTGGAAGAGGAAGGCCTGGGCGTATTTTCCGGAATCAGATAGAGTAAGTTCTAACAAAAGGCCAGGTCAAGAGTTAACTAAACCGACGATCTTGTAAATAAGGTCTGATGGGCGTGGATGAAACGAAAGAAGTGTCTCGTGATCGTAGCGTTTGGAAGGTATCTGCCTACCCCTACGGGAAGGAGACGTAAATATATGTATGTATGCACAATGCTTACATATTCATTTCAATTCTTGTGGAGTCTAGAGTTTAGATTGTCAATAAAAGATTTTTAGTTATATTACATTGAACATTCATAAGTCATGACTAATTGGATATTGTATTTATTTATTTATTGAATTAATTAAAACGGTTTACACCAATTACATTAATTAATTTATCACTACACAAAATAACATAATAAGTTTAAAAAAAATTGGTTGTCTGTAAAGTCGGTTTACGGACGATAGATTTACGTGATAACGTCATAATCATTTATGACTTTGACTTTGACTTTGACTGACTTTGACTGACTTTGACTTTGACTTTGACTTTGACTGACTTTGACTTTGACTTTGACTTTTGACTTTGACTGACTTTGACTTTGACTTTGACTTTTGACTTTTGACTTGACATTTGACATTTGATTTTGACATTTGATTTTGACATTTGACTTTTGACTTTTTCTTTTGACTTTTGACTTTTGACATTTGACACTTGATTTTGACATTTGACATTTGACATATGACATATGACATTTGACATTTGACATTTGACATTTGACTTTTGACATTTGACTTTTGACATTTGATTTTGACATTTGACATTTGACTTTTGACTTTTGACGGAAACGGAAACGGAACGCTACACGGAACGTTACTATTTTTCATTTTGGCATTCATCAATTTATAAAACGTTATCACGTCAAAAAATTGGTTGTCTATAAAGTCGGTTTACGGACGATAGATTTACGTGATAACGTCATAATCATTTATGACTTTGACTTTGACTTTGATTATTTTATGTAATACAAAACTCAGGTGGAACGTTACGCGGAACGTTACGCGGAACGTTACTATTTTTCATTTTGGCATTCATCAATTTATAAAACGTTATCACGTCAAAAAGAGTGCAAACATTATGTTTATGTTATAAAAATATAAAATCAAGCATTCATTGATAAAAACAATGTAGACTCCTTTTAAAAATAAAATACTACTATAATACATACAAATCAGCTGTAGGTATATATAGGTATCTATGTATATGGGTGGAAGAGTCCTTTTGTACAATTCCATACGTACACCTACTTGTTAAGTTATTAAGATAGAGCTATTTAGTATTGACCACATTCTTTGCTTAATAAATATTTCCATATATAGAATATAAAATTTCTATCTATTATAATAAAAGATGTACTCAAATACTAGTATTCCAAACAGTTGGCACTTTCTAAATTAGTCTCGCTAAACAATTATCTGTTTCGAAATCGGGGAAGTTACGCAATCAAAGTGTATTTATAAACATCTCGGTATAAATTCCTTAATTTCCGTTTTACTCGAATGACTTCCGCTCCGGTAGTAGGTACACAAACAAGGAAGTGTAAAAGTTACGCGAGTTGTTCCCTCATCCATTTTTGTCTGTTGGTTGTACACTTTTGGGTAAACTTGCCCAGAGATACAATGTAGACAAGCCTATGTCAGATACATATTATTTTTATAGTATAGGAATATTATCTGGATGGAAACGTGCATTTAGGTTTCGAGAAGTCTACATCAGTAGATCTGGTATTGATGCCCGATCGGGTCTTACATAGTACATAGTACTCTCGTTTACGCTGTTCTGTTCCATTCCTATTGTCACTCATTGCGCTCATCAGTTATCGAGCACAAACCACTTTCAGCAGTGGTCGTTTACTGTTGAAGCTACGGTTGTGGCTGCGCTGCCGGTAAAGATCAAGCAGGCACCATCTCTCAATCACTTTTGATGTCGAGTTGCAGCTTGGATTTCCTATCGCACTAGATGGTACAATACTCAATATTTGTATTAACGTAATCTATTTATTGGTTTATCCCACTGATATTATAAATGCGAAAGTTTGGATGGATGTTTCTTTGTTCCTCAACCACGCCAGAACGGCTGAACAGATCTGGATGAAATTTGGCACAGATATAGATTATAGTCTGGAATAGCACATAGGCTACTTATTATCCCGGAAAAACATAGTTCCTGCGGGATAATTGAGGTAGCGAGAAAACATAATCCAAACATAATTGTTAGACCAAAGTTTAATATACATTAACGTCTACTCGAGTTGCGTTTAGTATTTTGTGGCCAGTTGTTGTTTATAATTTCTGTCCAGTTAGGTATATATAATTACCAAGACTCCCGATATTAATGTCAGTAATATCGGGAATCTCGATAATTTATAAATATAACGCAAAGCCTTGAATTGACTAACAGAACATATTGTAATAACAATTGAAGTTAGCCATTAACTTCTGGTGGTACTACTTTAGTTTTACACCGTTTCTACTCACAATAAATAAATTTAAATTATAGTTAAACGAATCAAGTGAAAAGATGTCGGTAGACACGAAACATATTTTTGTAAATAATTTTATCTGTGAAACGAACCTGTCCCGCAATGCTCGTTGGTAATGTCTTCTACCAGGCGCACATAAACACAAAGAGATGAAGCATCTTGTTCGCGGACTCCCTTCGCATAATTCTAGAGGCAAATTAAATTATCTGTCGACGAGGTCCGTGCTCCGTCCTTCCTCAAGGGTGGCAATCCACCAACCTGCCAGTTCGTTCCACTCGTAAGAATGTTAAAATGTATTCGGGTTCTCGTAATAATGCCCTCGATACTGTTGAGTTAGTGTATTGGCGGTGGTAAAGTAAACAAAACAAGCGTATAATGCGGCTGTATGTAGATTGTAGGATGAGTTTAAGGTTTCCGTATTGTGTGATAGATGGCGATATTCATCATCATTATACAGTCAAACGAAATCTACTTCTCAACACATCTCCTAAACTTCAGTTCAAATATTTGAAGGAATCCAACATCTCCTAAAGTAATAATTTTAGATCTGAGCGTTGGGTATAATATACATTTCGCAGTGATTATTGTTTTGATTACAACTACTGAGTAGATTGCCAGCAGTTTTTCAAATATCTACGATGGACAAATGCTTGAACCTGCGACAGTCGATGAAGGCGGAGAGTATTGCAGTGACATCCAAGTACAAACCCGTATAACGAATCTTTGTTCCGTGGGCACAAATGCGATTCCATCGTTATAAAGTAAATCTCCTCGCCGAGCGTGGTGCTAGTGGTTTCAACCATAAAATACACAAACTCATTTGTGTCTTCACTTCTTCTATGCTAATTTAATTTGTCTCCGACTTTGAGACCACTTTACGGTGACTCGACGTCGTCATCCCAAACGTGGAAAAACAGAGATATCAAGAAATGAAACCGTTAAAAAAACGGAAATTAAAAAGGATGTAATTAATGTTTATCTCTTTCTCCGCGAATCGGGGCGAGAATGTCCTTTACCTTGCCTACGACCGAAATGAGAGTACCGCTCGTAACTAACCAACCGATTTATTTGTAATTTTTATTATTTTTATATATTATATATTATAATAAACATTTATAACCTAAATATATATCATCTATAAACCCTAAAAGTCTATACACTACGTTGAGTTTCATAAACTGACGAGGACTCTTCAAGTGTTCGTAAAGCGCTTGAGAGATCTAACGTCTTATTAGTTCCTGGTGATCTCTTAGAGAGGGCGTGCAGGTTCTGTCACTACTGTTCTTACACAATTTGCAGTGTGTGCGCTCACATAAACATTATGGAAGTGCACGAGTGAATCGTCGTTTTACAGAATTCGAATAGAAAATCCAGAAAACAGTCGTCATATGGCTTCCCGGAGACAGTCTCCGGATGTACCGTCACAATTAGACCATACGAGGTTTCCGCATTCATGAACAGGTCTTATTAAATCAGAGTGTAATGTTTAATACGAAACTTTGAGTGTATCGAAATTTGGCCCCATCCACTCCTCCTTCACTCATGCCATTTATAAACTGTGTAGTAAGTAAGTGCAAGATATAAATTGACAATTTTCCACGTAGATGGAATTAATTAAAAATAATATATCAATCAATATATTAGTAATATATTTGTCATATAATAATAATGCGTATCGTATCTTGCATACCTCATTATCAAAATATTTTTTTATCAATTCAATGCAAGTGAAGTCGCGGTGTGCAGCTAGTCTGCAATAAATACTAAAGTTAAATATCAGTTGGCGGCTCAGATGAACGTCATTATGAAAGCGATAAACGGCCGAATCTCCGCTTCCACTCGATAACTTACTAAACTTTTGTAATTTACCCGCAACGAGAGGAAATAAAATAAGTTGGGCCGTATTTTTACTGTGAGGGTAGGAGGGGGCAATGTTGAGGGAAATATCATAATTATATTGGAGAAAGCTTTTATTTAAAAATGAAAGCATCCGATAGGAAGTTTGTATCCTGTCGTCTCAGGCTAGCAGTGATGGGACCGATAATTAAATGATTATGGTAGATCACATTCCATGTTCAATACTCGCCTGAAGCTGTTAGCTGCCTCCCTCTTATTTAGACAATCTGTCGTCATGTGTCCAGCAGTTGGATGGGATGGGATCCTAGATGGGAATCCTGAGATAGGCAAAACCTAACTCGAATGCAATTTTGTAAGAGACAGAGCCATTTCGGGGTTGCCATATACGAAACATTATTTATTATTATATCGAATTGCCCCAGACTGCTCCAAACAGTTTTTATTGATATCACGATCTTATCTCATGCGACTAGTAAGTAATATTTGTCGAACCTGATAAACTACATTTATCGTGTAAGTTCGGCGATTTGTTGGGTATCAAAGTTTTTTTTTTAAATATGAGTTTCCGAGAAACATTTATTCAGATTCAGATTATTTATATAGATTCAGATGCCTTATATCTTTGTCCGTTATATTAGACAAGTCAGTGTACAATGTGCAATATACATTAAATCTACTACATATATTAAGTTTCACGTTTAGTGAAATTTAACAGGTAGAAGTGACATATGAAAAAAGTTTACCAAAAAAGCAATATATACGATCGAATTGAGTAACCTCCTTTTTTGAAGTCGGTTAAAATGGAACCGAGTTCAACACTCAAAAGTGTAAAATAGCCTTGTTGAAATCGGTACCATGATAGTTCACAAAAGCCTACCTATCATCAGAATTTTGTGATTATGGTGACTTCGAGAAGGTTCTTTCACACTTTTGAGTGTAGAACTCGGTTCCATTTTTTCGTAAAAAAATTTTTTCTCCCTTTTCTGTGACCTCTGCTACTCACGGGATCAATGGTCATTGTTTATGTTCTCCGATGTCTTCACCCGCAACTATAACATCGTCGATGTATGCGTAACACTTTTCAGTTATTGGAGTGTAACTCAAAAACCGCTTGTCCATTTTTGATGAAAATTAAATGGGACCACAACGGAAGTATACTCTATCAAACAGACACACACAAAAGAATCATTAAAATCGGTTCATAAACGACGAAGTTATCCGCGAACACACATAATAAAACATATATTCGGTCGAATTAAATAACCTCTTTTTTTGAAGTCGGTTAAAAATAACAGTTACTAAAACATAATAATTATTAATTATGTCAAACATTCCAAAGTGTTTGAATTATTATCTCATTTCTAAATCTCATGTCAATGTTAAAACACATAATTAAATTAGATACATTAAAATACTTAATCTATAAATACTTAAATAATATTATTATAAGCGTAGCTTAAAAAAACAAAATACGACTATTTTATAAAAATAATAATTTTATAAAAAAAATAATAATTAGGAAATTCGTCTATTATTCAAATCGTCTATTTCGAAACTGGTGTTCATGTAAAAAGAGACATGCTACGCCACTTAACGTTCTGTATAGTCTTTAGTCTCCGGTGTTGTGTCCGTACAATAATGACCTAAGGTTAAAAGTAGCTACTCCAAATACATAATGTGTGACATTCCATAATGTTAAAATTCTTTAAATTTTTCTTTTTTTCATAGGGTAAAATGCCTTTATTAAAATAAAACACTAATAACTTATTACAATACTGCAGCTACTACAATAACATTTGAGCAATCCACTAGCTATTGGTAGCCTATAGATAACTCCAATGTTCTAACCCGCTACCGGGCGGTAGCGTGCCCAGAAATCTAGCAGCATTGCCACGCTGAATTGCAATGCTGATTCGTTGAGCCAAATATGTGCCAGCATTTTGGTCACGCGTTAAATTAATAACAATATATACCGCAGCCACTACCATAAGGTTTGATTACACCAGCTGTCACCGGGTTACAGCAAGCTAAGTGGACGCTACTGTTATTCGGCAAAAATAAACGTTTACACCTCGGATTTCTATTATTTTTATTTTCATTCCATGACCCAGTCATTTTGTTGTTGTTGAACCCAGCACTGCCCTAGGAAAACTTTATGTAGAAAAATGCGGCATCCATATTGAGATTTGACAAACATTATAATGTACCTTAAGTTTATTCATAATTTGTTTTATTGGGATATGCACTCGCAGTGCAGCATTCTCGCGTTTAAGTAGGTTAGACACATTCAGAGAATGTTGTCCAAGAATTGTTCCGTTTGTGATCGTCGGTGGGTTAGAATAGCGATGGTGAGGTTCACCCAACCGTTACATGTTATGAACATCCATTTGTTAACCCTCAGTGCTCTGATTACAAACATTATATAAATGGCGTCGCGTTCTTTTATTTTATGAGCGACGAATTAATAAGGCGCCCTTCACAGCTACTTGTTACGTCTCTTTTTCATTTTCCCTTCGTGTTTACTACTTTTTTTATTATGAACGACGAAGAGCCGACATCTGGGAAACTACTAGGCATTCCAGAGAAATCCTGAGACGTCTTTGTTAAAGTCTACTTTTAACAAAGACTACTTTTAGACTCGTCTGAGGTGATAAGTAAGTTGTTCGGTTTAGAACAATATGCTAGTTTTAGAAACAAAATATAAAACTCGAGCTCAGCAATGATCTTATCTATATTAATAAAAAGCGAACAAATTTTGTATACTTATGTCCATGCTATTCCGGAAGGTTTTATAAAGTTTATCTATAAAGGTATCTTGCCTGGAGAAACGCTGAGCGAAGTTCAGTCACTCTGGTGCTGATAGGTTATATGTCACGCACGTGGGCTGGCACGTGGTAGCGTACTGGCGTCAGGTCTGCTAGTGAGATGAAATACATATATGTTTATTTTATCTCACTAGTATACCCGTACCCTACGAAATGTGAGAATGTTTTGTGTATGAAGTTCCCTTTAATTGGCATTGCGAACACTGCAATACATACTTTCAGCAAATATAGGGTTCCTAGGACCCTATATTTGCTGAAAGTATATTACCGATTCGGCAAGCGATGTCCAGTGTTGCTTGCCGAATTTAGTATTATTTTCCTAGCAAAAATATTGTTAGTATTAGGTACCACAATAGTAAAAGAGAGCTGTAGGCACTGGGGCACCTCAGGGGAGTAGTAGTAGGTTGTATAGTGTCTATACAGTCCTTACGATATCACACGCGACAAAAATACGGTGTTTAATGAAACTGTATTTTTGTCACTTATAGAACTACATTAATAAAAAAGAAAATTTTATGTCATTAGTGATTCATTTATGTCATTGTTATTACGGCCGGGGCCCTATTTAGATTAATAATATGGTTCGACAGAAGATCTGAGTGCAACGATCATTAATAAATATTTTCATTACAACTCCTATTCGTTACTTTTGTTTCGATATGTGGCATAAAAGTTATGTTTATTGGCTAATATTGTTGATGAATTAAGTAAATCACCTTTGAATATCTGCTCCCTAGCTCCACCGCTATTTGGTGTACGAGTCCCAGAGGTCGCCGGTCGTTCGAACCCCCGTCTTCAATTTGCCGGTTTGCGAGCTGAGGTATTAATTTAAATTCGGCCTCTGCGACCGACGACGGCTTTCATAAAATCGTGTATTGTTTTAGCAAGATGGTTTTAGAATAAAATAACACCCGTGTATATTCACATCACCAGTGGTGAGAGGGCGGGCTTGTTCCTGTACAAATATTGTTTGGCAATCCAGCGCGAGAATGTGTTTGCTCCACGGTCCACGCCCACTGCAAAAAAATATCTTTACTTTTCAAATTACATTTACTTAATTGCGTTAATGCATTTTTGTTTTTTTTTTGCAACGTTGCTTCATTTGTATCTTCTTTTCGTTTTAGAAACACTGAGCAAAAATTGTATAAATATGTTATGTATCATGCATATATTTTATTAAATTGTATATAACCGTTACCAGTCCAAAGGACACAGTGTCGATCGTTTGTCGCCTGCAGATCCTCTCAGCGACTTAACGCTGCATTTTGTTATGAGGACCAATAGCAGTTTTGAATATTGTAATATACCTCTGTGTTGATGTTCTTCTATTTGATGAGTTTCTTAAAAAATTTAGTTAGTGGCTGTTGATGGTCATAGAGACCCAGTCTTTTGTTCTGTGATGGTAACACTGGCCATAAAACTATTTAACCATAAAAATATTTAAATGAAATAACTGTTATCAGTTAAACGGATCTCAGGTGTAATCTATTATTTTAAAGAGGGACTTTGGTTTGAGCCTGGGTAGGGTAACTCAATGTCTGATGACCTCAGCACGTTTCAACAAAATTGCATAACCTTTCCCCATAGATTTATGCAGGATCCAAATAATGCACTCTGCATCGTTCGTCTGCCTACTGCGCCCAGCTCTATCTTGTAAGTGGCAAACATATGTATCTATGCTCCGCGCTCGCCTATTATGTGCTTACAGAAGTAGTTATGACCCAACTTTGATAACCTGAGAGCCATTTTAGCCTGCATCTGTTAATTCGTGGCATATCTCGCTACTGCTACGTCAGAAGCTTCTCTTTGTTAGTGTTAGTTGTACTTCAGTGTTATACACTTTGAAATGCTAGAATGCTCAATTACGCGATTCGTATAGTGCATTGTAAGTGTAGTTATGAACGACTAAATTGTATAACTTAACTTGAAAAAAATATTAACTTTGATATTGCGTCTATTTATCAATTGCTGACGAAATGACAAATGCCAAGATACGGTGCACGGTTGAACACTATGAACTAATTCCAAAAAACATGAAAAGGTAATTTTGATGTGCGAAGTCGAAATATCGCGGTTAGTTTTCCTGAGCGCATGTACCTTCCGCACTGCGACACTATTACGTGATGCTGCTGACCTGGTACGGGGAGAAGCTGTTTTGAATTCTTCAGCGGCCTCTGTTTACGCCTGGCCGCTATGAAATTGGAAATTCCACGTTTGAATATTTTAAATGGCTTGCTAACCAAAAATATTTTTGGTTGAATGTTACGGGTGTTGTTTCTGAACACATGACTATCCCTGGGCTTAAATCGTTTGGAAAGAAATCGATGATGAATTGTTTTGGTTTATTTGGTCACAGAGGAATATACATAATATGGAAATTTAATTTGTTGTATTATATACTCGTACTTATGAAATAAATATATACGTGTTTTGAAATAGCAAACTAAATGTACGTATAATTACGTAGCTATCAGTGCTACTTATTTATCTAATAAATAGCGGATATAATGTTTGTTTTTTCTTTACAGGTAAGTAAATGACACTGATGACGACACCCGAAACAAATTCGGCAAGATACGTTTTGGAAATAGGGAAGTATAAATGTACCATATAAGGACCAGGATAACATTGTAAGTGGGAAGTCTTATTAATTATTACTGATTTGAAAATCCAACCCCTCCGATATCCCTTTTCAATAGACCCATCACCTGGACTTAGTCAGCCAAATACCTAGGTGTCACACTCGACCGTGGACTCACCTTCCGAGAACACATCCAAACAGTTCGCAACAGAGCAGCCTTCATTCTGAGCCGCCTCAGTCCCCTCATATGCAAGCAGAGTAAAATGTCCCTTAGAAGTAAGATGACATTGTACAAAGTTTGTATACGCCCCATTATGACTTACGCCTCAGTCGTATTCGGTCAAGCGGACCACAACCACCTCCACAAACTCCAAGTAATCCAAAATAGATTCCTGCGCAAGGTACATACGGAACGCCGAATTGCATTGCGACTTAGGTCTTCCCACCATCGCCTAACACCATCAAATCTGTTCACGAAGATACTTCGATTCCGCCGCCCACCATCCGAATCCCTTAGGATTCCAAGCTGCCAATTCCACGACAGACTCGACCGACCCGTGGTTCACGCGACCCCGCCGGGGCCCCCGACACGTGCTCGTAGACGCAGACGACTCAAGCACTATGTTACAGTCAGCCCAAACACCGGCCAATGGCCCGCGCCCCCACAACTCATTACCAACTGCGACCTAGCCAGTGGCGTCGGGTTCGCTGGCTTCACAGTAAGACACCGAGCCCGCAGTAGACCGCTGCGCCGCAGGCCCCCGATTAGTCTCACCCCACACACACAAGATACTACCAGTCTTGGCTCCCTAACCGATCGGACGCGCCTTAGTCCGCGACGACCACACATACAGACGCTACCTCGTTCAGAAATTTTTCCACTCTATTAACAAGGAGGTTGTTTTTATTATATATTAGCATCATACAAAATAACATAATACTTAATTGAATACTGCTTTAAAATCTGAGTTACAGAATTATCTGATCTGATGATGATATACAATAGTCATCATATAGTAAATACCGGCCAAATGTGTTTTAACACAAACTGTTTCATAATCTGTATTCCGAAATCCTGTAGCGAGTCGGTTCCAGCCACCCTCTAAGCGTTTCACTACGGGGTTCTCTAAATGGCGAAATTCCTCTTATTCTATTATGTGGTCCTGGTACATTTATTGCATATTTTATTCACACTAACACAACTTGTTGCAAAGATTTCGTTCGAAGAATAAAGTAGCAAAAATGGATCACAAAAACTCTCTTGTCCATACCATATCGTGCTTTGACAGCCTGAGACACATAGATTAAGCAACAAGTAGTCAATACGTAATGGTTTTTGAATTGCATTGCCGCCACCTCCTCTACGCTCGTGCACGCCTTGTGTCATAATGGCAATTTGCCTTTATTAAAATAAGTCCCTTTGTCAAATGGAGTCTCCAATTGCGAGTCGAGTAGCAGCGGAATATTGTAAGTGAATATTTTTGTGTTACTTTCTTGCTGTTCTAATGTGTAATCTGGTGTGCTCTGTTCCGTGTTTAAAGTGGAGGGAACGCGGAGGTGGGAGAGCGTGTCCGGACCTAGAAGGTACCTTTAACCCCGGCCCTGGGTCGTTTTTTGTTCAATACCAAAGTCTCTCATCTCTGCGTAAGAAAACATACGGGTCGAATTGAGAACCTCCTTCTTTTTCTCAAGTCAGTTAAAAACCGTAATAGGGGAGCAATATATTTATAATAGTTCCGTAATCAACATATGTAGGTTGTTTATAATAATCACTTCATAATAGAATAATATTTCTAAATGCAAATTTTGTACACCCCAGCTCAATTCACGCATAAAACATTTTAGCAAAATAAATAAGAGTACGGTTACTTCACCCTTGTTTCACGGACATATTAATCCGACCGATGAATGGCAGGCCGCGATTCTGACGCGGCCGAATGAAATATATCCGGGCGAAAATGTGCACGGTTGAAAATATACACAGGAGAATTTGTCTATTTCGATGCGTGCAAAATACTTTGCTTTTCATGCGTGTTACGAGTGCCAACACCTTTTCCAGCTCAGTAGTAGTTGTTAGATGCTGCCGACGTCTGTGTGACAATTGCTTTTGACTTTTATAACTACGTCCTTTCGTTATTTGAGGACTTATAAGTCCCGCTAACATTACAGAGGCGTGCGGGTGTTTACAGGGCGAGAGGGCGGGACAAATCCTGATGCGCGTTGAGTTAATATTACAAAAATTTTCTATATAAATGACCTACGTAATCTAAAAAAATAAAAATGTACTCATCCCTTTTTAGACTTATTAATTTCCTTTCCTCTGGTGTAAGACACGGTTCAAGCGCGTTTATAGTTACCGCGAGAGCTTTTGATAAAGGAATCATAACTCTACACTGTTCTCATAGGAACACTAGCTGTGCCCCGCGGTTTCACCCGCGTGGATTACGGTTTTGCCGCTACCTCGATTATCCCACGGGAACCAAACTTTCAAAATCCTTTCTTAGGGGATGCCTACGTCATAGTATCTTTATGCATGCAAAGTCTCAGCCCGATCGGTTTAAAATTGACAAAGTTTATTCAAACTTTCATCCCCTATTTTATCCCCTAAGGAGTAGAATTAATCAAAATCCTTTCTTAGCGTATGCCTACGTCATAACATCTACCTGCATGCCAAATTTCAGGCCGATCCGTCGAGTGGTTTGGGCGGTGCGTTGTTAGATCACTATGTCAGTCAGTCGCCTTTGAGTTATATGTGTTTAGATAATAGATAAAAAACCTCAAAATAGGCTGTTTAGCATTTAGGTGTCTACTCCGACAGCGCGAGTGACGGACGACTCGGCAGAGTGTCAACTGTTGGTTAATACTGAAGACAAAAAACAAATGAACGAAACAGAAAAAAGATAAACGTGCTTACAATAATTGAATCGTGAATGACAATAGTACAACGTAGGTAAATGTATGAACAAAATCTCGAAATAAAAAATAAATATAAATAAAAATATGAATAAAAAATAAATAATAAATTTCTCAAAATATTACTCGTAAAATATTAGGGTAGAGCAGCAAAAACTTATTTTTTCGTGTAAAGTTACGAAATTCTTGGCCCCTTGTTGTATGTTCCAGTCTCTGGTAGATAATATAGAGATAATCGTTTGTTCTTCTCATTGCGAAGAATGTTACGTTTGTCTTAGACCGGTTCGCATCTGATAAGAAGCGGAAAAGGAGAGCTTAGTTCAAGACGAAAATATGCAAGAAGCTGAATACACTCGGATGAAAATTCAACCAGTTGTACGAAGATTGTAATCTGTCAGAAATGGCCGCATTACTTAAAATTTGTATAAATTGAATTTTTATTTTAATTTTTTTTTATTAAATATTATTGTTTTATTATTAATATTATTTTTAACATTTAGAGTTTTTGAGGGTCGATTCATCCACGTCCGTAGGAGAGCACCCCAAAAATCAGAAACCCTACACGTGACCCTCGGGTGGTGCTAATCGGATGATTTACCGGTGGTAGGCTTCGGCCGCGGATGGTGACCACCCACCGGACAAAGACACGGCACCAAATGGCGACCATGTTCAGCCGTGATGTCCGGTGACACCAGTAGGAACAAACAGGTCGGGACAGTTGCTTTGCTTGCTATGACGGTCTTCGACACTCTTCCAGACTGCCGTATCGGGTGACTAATCGCGGAGGGTAGCGGGATCCGAGGCACGGTGCACCGCTGGCCGACCGCAGGTAGCTGGGGGCCCAATTAGTGACCTAGCCACTCACGAAAGGCTGCCCCGCCAACTGACGAAAAATCCCGGGATGCGCCATCATGCCGGTCGGCGACCGGATGAGAGGGCCTGATGGACATCCCCGGGGGGGCTCGGGCGTCCCCGCAGTCTCCAGATTAGTTCCCCAATGATTCGTGTGGTCTTCTTGTGAGTCCCTTGTCTGCAAAGTAAAGCCTCGTTCCACTGCTGTTTGTTCCACCAATTCACTCACCCCCAACATGACGAGAAACAAAAATGGAAAAAAGTTTACACAGCGGCTGCACTCCCTCTCGTTAAAAGTGCACCTCTCTAATATTCGAGGCTTGCACTCCAATATCGTGCCAGTCCACTACCACCTAGAGACTGAAAAACCGCACCTATTGTTTCTCACGGAGACGCAGATACGATGTCCTTCCGACGTAGCCCACCTTTCCTACCCAGGCTACAGCCTGGAGCACAAATTTAAGCCACGAGCAGGCGTGTGCTTATACACTCGGGATGACATTTGTATTAAACGCCTCCGTAATCTTGAAGACTCCAAACACAATGTACTCTGGGTTATGGTAGACACCGGTTTGGAGAAAATTCTCTACGCCTGTGTTTATCGATCGCACGGCGGGGTTCAGGAGACGACGGCGCTTACCGAATATCTCAGTGAGAAGGCGGATTCGGCCCAACTGAAGTATCCGTCGGCTCAACTTGTGCTTCTGGGGGACTTCAATGCCCACCACGAGGAGTGGCTGTTCCCATACCAGAGCACCGACCATGCTGGGAGAGAGACGCGCAAACTTGCTCTGTCGTTAAATCTCACTCAGCTGGTCCAAGAGGCAACACGGATACCCGACGTTGATGGCCACACAGCCAATTGCTTGGACCTTCTACTGACAACGGATCCAGACCGTTACTCAGTGTCGGTGGCTCCACCATTAGGTAGCTCCGACCACTGTCTGGTGAAATCTGTATCGTCATACTCCCCGCCCGAGCCTAGCCTTAAAGGCACGCGACGGGTGTGGCGGTACAAGTCAGCGGACTGGGATGAAATGCGGTCCTTTTTCGCATCTTACCCTTGGAAGCAAGTATGCTTCTCTTCTAGCGACCCTTCGACATGCGCGGATGCCGTGACGGATGTGCTACGGCAGGGTATGGAATATTTTATTCCATTTGCCGATATGCCACTGTCCAGCAAAGCTCACCCATGGTTTGGACCAGAATGCTTTCGTTCTCAGACACAAAAGCATCAGGCATACCAGGCATGGGTTGATGCTCGATACCGCAAAGCCAAGGATATTCGTGCCAAGAAGAGAGCCTTTAACAAAGCTGCCAAGTCCTGCAAGAAGGCTCTACGGAAAGCTCGGTTCGATCACATTAGCCGAATAGGGAACAAACTTGCTTCGTACCCTACGGGTAGTAAAGCTTTTTGGTCCCTAGCTAAATCGGTCGAATCGAACTTCTGCCGCTCCTCATTTCCTCCACTGCAGAAACCTGATGGATCGCTAGCCCACACTGCGGAAGAGAAAGCAAATTTATTTGCATCTCTCTTTGCAGAGTCTTCACGTCTAGATGCTGGTAGCGCAGCCCCACCAACTCCGCTGAATGGATGCGAGACGATTATGTCAAACATTCGCATTCGACAAGTGGATGTTCGCAAAGTGCTACGTAATCTGGACGTGAATAAAGCAAGTGGTCCGGACGGTATTTCAGCGCTGGTCCTGAGAACATGCGCGCCGGAACTAACTCCAGTGTTGACACGCCTTTTTCGGCTCTCTTTTGAGGCGGGTACAGTACCAAAAGCCTGGAAGCTTGCCAATGTACAGCCAGTACCCAAAAAGGGTAGTCGTGCTGACCCTACTAACTACAGACCGATTTCGGTCACGTCCATCCTCTCCAAGAGTATGGAACGTGTTCTGAATACGAAGCTCCTTGCATACCTAGAAACACATGAACTCCTCAGTGATCGGCAATACGGCTTTCGTCGAAACCGGTCTACTGGAGACCTTCTAGTGTATGCCACTCACATGTGGAGCGAGGCCATAGAGAAGTACGGAGAAGCGCTCGCCGTTTCCCTTGATATTTCTAAGGCCTTCGATAGGGTTTGGCATGACAGTCTCATTGGTAAGCTTCCCTCTTATGGCTTGCATGAAAGACTACGAGTCTGGATATCGGACTTCTTGAGGAATCGATCGATTCGAGTAGTCATTGATGGCTGCTCTTCCGATCAATTGGCTATTAATGCCGGGGTTCCTCAGGGGTCGGTTCTCTCTGCAACTCTTTTTTTGCTGCATATTAACGATCTGCTGAAACCCGGTACCTATGGGTATGCAGACGACAGCACTGTTGTAGAAAGTTACATGTCCAGCGCGCGGGCTAGCCTTGCACAGGTCCAGTCACTCAGAGAGGCCATGGTCGACCGTATGAACTTGGCTCTGCAGGCAGTTTCCGACTGGGGCGATGCCAATCTGGTCAAGTTCAACGCTACTAAGACCCAGGCGTGTCTATTCTCTGCCAAACGGAGTGAATTCGAGCGGTGCCCCACTTTCCGAGATGAACCCGTTACCATTACCGACACTCTGGAGCTTCTTGGCGTCACACTGACGCCCACGTTGAATTTCGGGAGCTACATTGAGTCCAAAGCTCAATTGGCTGCCAAAAAGTTGGGTATTCTTGCTAAGGTCAGACAGTACTTCACGCCGGGGCAGTTGCTTAATCTGTATCAAGCACAAGTCCGGTCGTGCATGGAGTACTGTTCCCACCTTTAGGATGGGTCAGCCAAATACCAACTAGAAGCTCTGGAGTCAATCGAGAGGCGAGCCAAAAGAATCATCGGCTGTAACTCTTTGGTTGAACGTAGGCTTCAGAGCCTTGAACACCGGCGTAGAGTAGCAAGCCTATCGGTTTTCTATCGGGTGCATTTCGGAGAATGTGCACTGGAATTACACAATCTGATTCCACCATCCCCTTTCTATCATCGGTCGACTCGACGTACGGCAATTCGCCATCGTTATATGGTAGATATACCACCTATACGCACGAAGCGTTATGCTTCCACTTTCTTAATGCGTACTGCCAAGGAATGGAACTCGTTGCCCGAGTCTGTGTTTCCCGATATGTACAATCCTGGAGTCTTCAAGTCGCGAGTGAATAGGTACCTTCTAGGTTTGCGTGCTAAATCCTAGACAACGTCATCACTTAACATCAGGTGAGACAGTTGTCAAACGCAAACTTATAATATATAAAAAAAAAAAAAAAAAAAAAAACTTAATGGTTAAGATAGCTGAGAAGGATATTGAAGACGGAACAAAAGCTTTAATAGAAGCATTTGTCACCACAAAGTTATATATTTTCAAATTAAACTGAGAATGGACCGCAATTTGTCCTGTTTTTTTTCCATTTGAACCTTCACGCTGGGGTTTCACCACTGGTGGGCGCACTTTTTGTCCGGAAAATATATGTGAGGCGTTAAAATGTAAATTAGTTTTTCATGAGGGACGGTTTACACTGTACCTACGCGTTCATTTTTATACAACTAACACTATAAGCTTGCCGAAAATAAACTAAAACTTCGCACTTTGAGCATCATTTTAAAATTAGGAGTCATCCCGGTCAGTAAATTAGGAACATATTTTTTAAATGAAATTGGTGGTAAACAGGTGGGCCGCCTGATGATAAGCGATCACCGTCGCCTATGGATATCTGTAACACTGGGGCTTAACGATACCTTGCCATTAAGACTTCTTTACCATCTCTTTCGGAAATCGAAGAAGCCTTATTATCAACACAACTCGTCCGCTGAACAGATCATTAATATCATTTTCCATAATTGTACATACATACATTACATACTCCATACATTTGCGATACTCACTCACGTACGTAATAGGTACATGTTAATTCGATGACTTGACATCGAAGACTTCTCGGTACATTTTAGATAAAACATTTTCTCGACACTGTTGTTCTTTTCACGGTTGCAGAGAAGACGCGGTAGAGTGTCAATATACTGTTTCTCTATTGTACTTTTATTGTTACGTCCATTTGTAAGGATTCATATCGATTTGTTAAACTTATTGTTATTGCAATTTTATGATTACAAAGTTTGGAGTATTGTAGGTTCATTTACAGATATACAGATTATTATACACCAAGTTCAAAGTTACCCTACATGCAATTTAAATGTCCGTGTTTAAAATTCCATGCCGTGTGGGGGCGGCGCGGGCGGAGGTGTCGCGGTCGGTCGGCCATGATGTACGTGGTTTTATGGCCGGACACTTCGCCCTGAATATTATAATAGGTAGGAGTTACTGCAGAGAAATTGCTCTCACGCGGGGACTATTACATGAAATGACGCTCTCTAAAACTTTGGTGAAGTAAATGCGCAATTTTTATATTTTTTTAAATTTTGTACTGCTTAGCAATTTTGACCATAGTTACCGGTCATTATGTGAGATAGTGTTACTAATGACGCAATGTCAAACCTATTGTAATAAATTATTGCATTACTTTTTTCATTTCTTTATGTCTGGAAACGCGCCATGAGAGTTGTTGATTCATAAAAAATGAAAACGTTAGAACTCTCGTCGCTCGATGCGAATCGGAACAGTTAGGAAACTTAAGACTATGCTGTTGGTCTGTCACGCTATTGCTAAAATGTTTTCAAGTGCACAGCCGTGTTCGATATTCTACTTTCGAGTACAATATATGAGCAATAGCAAATATTTATTAATTATTTATTTCAGGTCACAAAATCCATAACTTAGGAGCTGAAATGTATAACATTTACAGAACAAAATATACAGCCAATATAGCTAAATGAAACATGTTATTGTTTTATGAGATTAAGAAATAAATTTGTCGTCGGATTGAATAGATTACTGGCTCACGGCAGCTCCAGGCATAGGCAAACGCAGCACTTTTACAGTATACACGCTTATAACAATGACAAATCTAACGTCTTGTATGTCCAAGTGTAACTAAATACACAGATACATGTGGTAACCCCGTGCGAGCTCAGCACGACATCCGCGCGAGCACAAACATCCAAACAGCTTTTACATTAATATTGTTCTGGTTCCGTAATGCACAACTTCTGTTAGAAACATTCGTACCGACTGACGTGCGAGCTATCGGACTGCGAGTGTCACTGCGGCAGATATTCATCTTCCTTAACACTCCCATTTTTACGCAGGTGTGAACTAACATAAATTATAAGAGGAGGAAAACAAGAGGCGAACGCATTCCGACTACATTGAAGACTAGATTTGGAATCGTGTTTGAAGGGTGTGGTGAGAGTGAGAAGGCAGAAGTGATACTCCAATATCGTGTGTGAATATTTGAGCTCTCTCCTTACCACTTCAGAAAACAGGCGTCACTTATCTGCGTATATGTATATGCATGTATAAACTAAATTGTTGTTTAATAAAATAAACCTTGTCTTTAAAGTACATGTATTGTGCATTAGTAGTCATCACGAAGAAGGAGTACCGGAGAGAAGGGGTTATCATTTCGTTTTTGTTGTTTCGTGTCACAGACGATTGTTATACTAACTCATTGTTATTCTATGGTGAGTCGTTAATTTACGAAACAAAGGATGGCGAAGCTAACGGACGTTAAACGGGAAACCGGGACGGGATTATGGACTTATGGAGAGATTGGGACAATGCTGTGTTACAGCTGTCGGTGTAGCCTTACAGTGGTCGCCATTGTGGCCGTAACTCGTAGCCTGGTTTCAAAGCTTATTAGGCTATCTATACATATCAATAAAGTTAATTAATACGTTGAATGTTGAAACTTAAGCATTTGCACGTTGGTAGGGTGCTTTCTTGTACCCGCCAGCTACAACTGTCTGGTTTACTACATTGTCGAATGGCCGGATCGCGAAACTGTTCATGTTTATCAGTCGATATTCAAAATGTATAGTGTCGTGGTACAGTTCTTCGATCATGTCGTATTAGGTCACGTATTGACATATGATGAAGCGCATGAGGTAATCGATAAAGTGAATGCCATTTATCTGGGCAGATCAGCTGGGCGTTCCATTTATCTAGTCGTGGACCATATAAATCAGGTTCATGCACCTAATTCGCTTTAGTCTCAACTAGACCAGTAGTTGTACAGCATTATGCACGGTTCTCACTAAGTATTTTATAATTAAGCAGAAATGATGCCTTTTCGTTTTCTCACAAAATGCACAAATATACGGGCTCCTTTATTTATAATACAGGGGCAAATATCTTTAATATAATAAAACATTACAAACCATTTAGAATACTGGAACTACTACATAATCAGTTTTGGGCAACCCACTGCTTCATACGGGTGGAAAAAATGTCAGGTTTGCCCGATGCGTTTATTTTTTATTTAGTTAATAGAATGAGAGATGGTTAAAATTAAAAGTTAATCCGGCAAACAGTTATGTTTTTGAAAGTCGTTAATCTGATAGTTTACCTTTTAATGATGAGAACTCACTGTAGTTGTTGATAACATAAAATAAATAGAAATCGACTCGAGTCTCATTTCAGTTTTCCTGCTTGTTTCGTTGCGTATCAATAACAAAGAGCTGAAGAGCAGTGTTAGGGTAGATCAGTGACGATCAAACGGACGGCCCGTGACCGAGCGCGGTGATACGTCCACCGGCGAGCAGTCCCATCGGCCGCGCCGCGACGTCACTCTTCACCGATCCGCCGCACGCTGTTCCGACAAAGACCGTGATAAACGTCACCCGTGAAACAAATGGGGATCTGATTGGTCAAACGGTAAAATTATTATTGAGCTGGAATTAAAAAAGCATATTTGAGCAATATTGTGCGAATTTTGGTAATTCCGATTATCTTTTTTTTAGTTTCGGTATCGCGCCTGTTGGTCTCTTTTGGCTAGTGATGGGCTATTAAATTCTCGATTACAAAATCAAAAATAAAATTAATTCTACACATTATAATTGCAATCGCTTGAGTTAAAAACGTGTCAACGGTTGCTACTTGAAAATAAATGTAATCATATGGCGCAGGGGGGCGAAATAGTTATTTTTTTTAAAAAAACTAGCCTACTAGCAAGTCATACATTAAATAAAACTTTTTTTCGCCTATTCTTTTTAGATTGCTTTAGGCTTACGATAAGTTAATATTAAGATGTCGTGTCGGAATCAACACAAGTGGATAAGTTATATTATGTTCATACATTTTTGGCCTACAGTTATACCTCGGTCAATAAATAATGTATGACAGCGTCCGTGTGCAGAATCCACATAATTAAAATGACATACATTTCTATCGTTAACTCAAGATGTGTCGGTACGTGATTTGAGAACTTGAACTACATGTAATTAATATTGATTGAACCGTGTTTTCAGATCTTTTTTGTAGTAAGAGGGTACGCATATTTATTACGCAGTTTAATTCAAATTATTTGTAAGCATTAACTAATTAATGATTAAACGATTAACGATTTAATAATTATTTGAATAACTCAAATATACGTTACTTATCCTGCAGTTTACCACTTCGCTCGACGCAATCTTGTACTTTGTTCTCGAGATATGTGGATGTAGTAGGCATGTATGCATGCTATCATATACTATATCGTACACACAAATATTTTAAACATTCATGACCTATTATATTCACTCCCTTACATGCACATAATACTTCAAACAAACCTCTTGGGTTGAACTAGAAAACTCGTTGCGTAACTCTTCCAAGGGTTCTTCCAACATTGAAGGGTTACGAAGATACAGGCTGCGCCTAGTTTGGGACCCACTGCCCAAATCATCTATTCATCATACTAACGAATACTAACTAACCAATGTCATTTCTGAGGTACGCGGTGGCGTATTACCATACGTGACGTACAGCACGTGAGTTTCCCCAGTACACTAGTTATTCTGCGCCGACGGTCAGCAAAATAATAATTGCTTTCAAGCACATGCACGTCCCGTTGTTTGGCATTCATCTGTCCGTACTCCGTATGGTCGCGCATAACCCGGGGTTAGGTGCCGTGAAATTATATTTCTTTGATCGACATCATCTCCCTCTGTGAATAGCTCTTTCATCTAAATATGCTCCTTTTTAATTAAAGCTTACTTTTGATTCTACTTTTTAAATTCATTTTTCTACTACTTAATACATCAATCATTAGACTGAGTTTGTTTGGATAAATGATGTTATAAACATACCTAAGTTGAAGTTGAATTATATAAACTGTAATGGTTGCCTGTGGAACTTTTTATCTTATACATTTATAATAATTAATAATAATAATATAATAATAATAATAAATTCTTTATTTCCGAAAAAGTAAATTAGCGGTACAGTAACACTACTTAACTACGATAAACTACATTGGTATAAAACATTAGGTTACATTACCAATAAGTCTCAAACTAGGCGACAGCCTGTATCTTGAGACTCTGAGTGCGAGTTTCTAGATACAACAATAATAACACATTTCAACAGAGCTAAATTAATAATAGTAAATATTAATAGTACTTACTAATTAATAGTAAATAATATAATAACAAAGAGAATTGCTGTTTTACAGGAAAAGCATAGGTACATAGAGAGCATACGCAACAAGTCAACGGCCAGAGCCATATATCTAGAAGGAACCTATTCACTCGCAACTTGAAGACTCCGAGGTTGTACATATCGGGAAATACAGTCAGGCAGTGAGTTTCACTTTCTGGCAGTAGGTACGCATTGTAAAAGTGGAAGCTAAACGCTTTGTGCGTAATGGTGGTACATTTAACATGTTGCACTGGCTCACAGCCGTACGTCCAGTTAACCGATGACAGAAATCTTCCTAAGATTAAATAACGAAACTGTTTTCTAATTGGGCATAGGCAAGCGTTTGACCAGTAGGTATCTCACCTGATGTTAAGTGATGATGCAGTCGACTTGGACACTTCAATCTGATTCTTTTCTAATCAAGGCGTAAGAAAGCTATTATTACGCTTCTTCATAAATTGTTGCCGGCGAGATAGACAGCCCTGAACTAGTGTCTACATTACCTATAGAACCCCCCATTGTAGTGGCTGCCTAACTAACCGCAGAGTTTTCACTATACATATATGTTGTACTACATGTAGTCAACATTCTCCATTTCACCGCCTTTGTTCTTTTTACAACCTTATTTGTTGGGAGCTTGATATTGTCAATGCCATAAAGCCACCTCCATCAAAAGATTATTTTCGTAGTACTAAATTGTAACATCCAATTATTTGTTACATACACTCTACTAAGTAAATTAGTATACTTACGCATAATTTGAACTTGAAATGTCCTAGATAACAATTTAATATTTTTTAATTATTTAATAAGCATATAATGTGTTCGCATCTAGTAAATAGTACAGCCTTACTTGGTGCTCTTGTATTTTTATATAATTGCATGTTGCAATGACCAGTTTGCGAACCTACCAATCAAAAACGGCAATATGCCGTTCTGATGTTAAACACATCGGAAATCGGTAAGGAGTTTTGTTGTGCTCAACATCGGAACTACGTAATATCATTTAACTTTCTGTTAGCCAGGCAGTCAACAACATTCCAAAGACAAATCAAGACCATCGACCTGATTACAGTAGTACTCAGTGATTACAGTAGTACTACTGATTGGAGTATGAGAAAGAATGGTGGAGCTGATTGTAAAGACCATTGGGGGAGCCCAATCTAGGTACAGCTGGGAAAGTCGCATGCATGGCTGAAATGATAATGATTTCACTTTCTTTCCGTCATCAAACAATTGTCTAGTTTTAAAGTATTCACTGTAGATATTAATAAAGTGCAAAGAAGGCAGCTTTCCGACCTGTGCTCGCAGCGTAGCAACATAATTATGTATCTGCCTCCTTGCGTTTAAACGAAAAATATTAATAGTAATTTAGGAAACTGTATCATAATAAGGGTTCTTTAAACACGAGCGTTTTAAAACCAATATATGTGCAGTTTCATACGCTACTTTATCTAATCTCATAAAATATATAATGAAATTTACCTAAATTAACAACATATGTTTGCATTTATTTGTAAACGTTTAGCGCCAAAATCCATTGTTTGGTCGCGCATGCGTGTTGCGCAGCGTCCACAGACTACGTGTAAAAAAACTGCATTGTAACCTCCTTGGTCCAGCTGAAGTTGTATCTTAATGGAAAAAAGTTAACATTTCAATACACTTGACATCTTCTATGTCAAGTGTATTGAAATGTTAACTTTTTAAATTCATTTCGATACGTTGTCTATGAAGACTGTCATTCAAGTTCTGTTTTTGATTTTTTTTATCTTTATATGTCATTATGAGATTAGATAAAAATATTTTCCCAATTCGAATTTACATTATTCTAATAAAATGTATTTTGACCTAAACATTGACTGGGTCTTCACCTACATCCATCATACATTAAATTACAGTAAATCACATCTTTCACTCGGCGATATCCTCGTAACCCGGTGGCGCGTGCGCGGGGCGGTAAATCAATTTACCGGGATCGAGGTCCAAATTCGATTCCCGCTCGAGGCGGCGGATATGCTACCTTTCGGAAACCGGGGGTAACCGTCGAGTGATGAGGATTCGATAAACGAAAAGTACTTTTCCGAATTTGCCGTGACGAAACGGGCAGCTTTTGAAATTGCAATGAGTAATGTGTGAGAAATTTGATTTGCAGTGGTACCAGGACACGTTCAAAATAAATTAAATTAAATCTGTGATCAATAAAAAAGACCGCGAAAAAAATTTCTAAAAAATAGTGGTCTAAGTGGTCATGGTTTGGTCATATTGAGAATATTCAACATCATAAGTTATCATAAGTATCATAAGCATATCATAAGTTAAAGCTATGCATAAGAAAACGTGGAATGTTACTTACCTACTAAATGTAAATAATTGAAAAGTGGATAAATATTTAATTAATACTATTTCATTCAGAAGGTTTCCTGGTATTATTCGAATATATACGAACACAATTTTTTTCTTCTGCAAAGTTTAATGAATGTTTCGCAAACAAAACGGCAAGTATGTAGAAATGTATCTATTGTACCAGAGCGGCAGCAAGCTAAGCAGTGTAACAATAGGGTGGCAAGTCGACGGGACGAAGGGAAATGGATGTAACTCCCTATTCAAATTAAATGAGTCGTGCGGTTACAACCGAAGTCGGGATTAAGACTAATGGTGTACAAGATTTATACGCATTTAATGATTGTAAGTAGTTAATTGTTTCTGGGACAACAGATATTAATGTCCAATGAGCGAAACTTTATGTAGATATGTTCGATGCGGTGATACTGAAAATATACATGAATATGTCGGTTTGTAAATATAACATATCTTAACAGTATAGATGGCGTTAAATGTAAAGTATAGGTTTAACAAAATATTGCTAGTGCCGGACAAACATGATAGATGGTGTTGCCGGAGCGTGTTAAATATTGAAACGAAGTAGATGGCTTTAAATGTGAAGTATGGATTTGACCAAAGGTTTTGCAAGTACTCGATTGGTCAACTAAGTAGTGGTAGGAAATACGTGATATCCAATTTGGCCAATAATAGGTTAGTACATGAATAGAGTTGAGTTGGTGAGAACCCCGGTCCCGGCGAACGGTTTTGGCGAGGAAGTCGTACCGAACTGATAATAATAATATTTATTTATTACAAGAAAGCGTTCAATTTATTTACTAACAAAAATATATAGTAACTATATACATATATAAATATAATCGTTGCTTCGTGCTAGTACTACCAGGGATACCTTTTTAAATACTGAAGTGAAGTTAGTTTTACTATCCAACGGGAGTGTAGTCGCCTTGCTGAGGAGACGACGGCTGGACGCGTGCTGCGAGTACTCTGTGGAGGTACCTTGTAACTGTTACATAACCTATAATCTTGTGTGTTCTTGTACGTGTGCTCTTTTCTGTGATTTAAATGGAGGAACTTAAGAAACGGAATTGAAAGAGAATGTTGTCATAATGTAAAAAGTACCTTTAATCCACCACATAAGCCCCAGGGCTTCCTAGTCACTCCTTTAGGATAAGAACGTTGTTAGAATAGGAAATTTTGATGTGTGTTAACGTTATTGCTAGGCTGTAGCAATGATAATGATGCCGTTATACCATCCTGACATATTACCGTGATGCCATCCTCTTGATCGCGTTTTGGCGTTTCGGCGCTGTCAACGTTCCACGCGCCGACAAATAAATAACTAACCCCTTAAATAAAAACATTCCAATTGTTGCCAGTTGCCATTGATAGTTTCAATATTCTGGTAATTGTGTCTCTTTAAATGACAATAATTAAAAACTATTTGCATAATAACAGTATTCTATGCAAACATTGTTAAGCTGTTAAAAGGCCAGATAGGTTTTAGAACATTCGACTGGATTCTGATCCCCACAGGATAAACGCTTCATCCCGTAAATTATTCAACAAGCACCCGCTGCCACAGGTATCGAGTCAACACCTCCAGGTCGTTAGGATCGTACCACAACGGGCAGAGCGGACGTGAGTTGAGGGCAGCTTCCGCCTAATTCCCAACTAAATAGCTTCAATAAGCTTCAAACTTCGCAAAAGTGAGAACCGTCTCTTCTGCTACCTGACAAAGATGTGTCTAGGCCAATTTTTCAGCGGCTTCAAGGGCTGACTAACTTCTACTAACCTATGCATATTGTGTCCCAAAACCCCATAGTAAAAGTTTCCCCTTTTTTATTCACTTCTATGATAATATAACGTCTGTTTTTATTGACATCGTAGTCAATTCAATGCTAAGTCTTAAAAAGAACTCTTCATTTAACCATGTTTGATATCGAAACGTGCTATATTCTCATACCACTATCGCCCCGGAGACCATCGATTGAGAACTGGGTGACCCTTTCAATAAAACATGGAAACTATCTAAAGCTGAAGCTCCGTGGGTCGCTTTGTTATTGTTTCGCCGAGTGGCGGCCAGTTGCGACGGTTCCCACGGCGCGGGCGGCCGCGAGTCTGGCTAATGGTGCATTTCCCGGGGGGCGGGGAGGAAGGTTCGCTTGCCAATACTCGACTTGCAAAACATAAATACATAAATGTAACAAACATGTACGCATAATATAATTGATATCATCACATTTGCTATTATAGTAATTATAGTTGAAAACAATGCCTCATTTCTTTTGAAAAAAAATGTATGTGAGGTTGCTGTATCATCCAAACTTTTTTTTTACTGGGCGCGTTGTCTTTATTAAAATAATATACTTCTTAGTAATTACAATACTACAGCTACTACAAAACATTTGAGCAATCCACTATAGATATTGGCCGTGTGCCCAGGATGCTAGCAGCATTGCCCTGTTGAATTGCAAACGAAAACAATTCAAACTTATATCAGATATCAAGAATTAAATGCAACTCAGTCATCAGCATACAATTTTGAACATTAGCAAGCTAAGAGCCTTTTCATTTTTAGTATTCGTGGCTCGAAACACACAGTCATAAAATTATACTGCTCCGGTTGAAATGGTTGCCTCTCTGCCCGAAAATAGCGCGTTAATTCTTACAAATGTCTCGTACAAGTTTGCAAGCAATGTACCAAGAGTTCATAGTTTGACAAGAGTTCGCCCGAAACGCAAAGTTGCACGAGACGCGGCTAAAGTTAGGATCGAAACGGGAATAACTTGCGCCTGATGTTACAGTTTTTGTGTCACGTTATGACCTTTAACTCGGTGCGAACAGTACCAAACTTTTGTTAAGAAATACTTCAAGGCTATGTAATCCTCGTGGGCAAAGTTTTGGAGCCTTTAACATTTATTTTGACATGAGCCTAAAGTTTTACCTGCAGAACTCAGAAAATAACGTGTCCAATAACTTATAATTATGTCTCTCAAGATTATTGACGCAATATATGTCTGAGGCTAAGTCGCGTTTACGCTAACGAAACATACCGAACCAGCATCTTTCATCAGTATTCCTCGGCCAGTGCGCATGAATTGGCACAAATGCTAATCTAATTCTTGTTTTTGTTCTCTCGACCTTTTGCTTAATTTAACGAGGCCGGCCGTCCTATGTAAACTTGGCTTTAGGATATTTACCGCGGTCTGTTGAGATCCTGAGGAAGTACTTAACAGAAGAGCAGCCGGTCGATGGAGGTGTGTTTGCTTAAGGCCATGTTTTCCGTTGTAGGAGCGAGGTCAGAGAAATCGACCGAGAGATCATCTTGGACACACAAACGATCCCTGTATAGCTCTGTTTTTATTTGTTTATTTTTTTAGATCCAACTAACTACACACAAAAACACGAAAAAGACTGCGACGCCAGAGTTACACCCTGCAATCCGTGACATCTCTATATATTTATTTTTTTAAAACCGATTTAAAAATAAGTAATAATATAAAAATGTGATGACTTCTAGAAGTGGTTTATTGCGACAATTTAGCTTTTTTTATACTGTATAGATCTAGCGTTTGACGACTATCTCACTTGATGGTCAGTGACGATGTGGTCGAAGATGTTATCACGCTAGACCTAGAATGCTCACTGGCTCTCAAGGACTGCTGCCTGAACACACTATGTGAGACTATGTCAGACACAAAATCATCAGGCATACCTTGTAGGAATTATATATATTATATTTTTTTTTTTTTTGTTTTGTATGTCACAAACACATCAGAAAGTATTTTATTGATTACTGAAATCTGTACCGTGTTATAACATGACATTTTAGGCAGCATTACAATACTTTATGGTTGTAAAGAACTCAATTTTCTATAATAAAATATGTTTTTCGAAAAAGCATCGTTATTTTTTTTTGGGTGATCGTTAAGGGAATCATTCGAGCTGTTTGCCAATAGACGGAAACCGTAATTGGTGTACGGTTACCGGACAATCTTTTTTATTTTTTGGGCCAGTCGACTTCTTTTACTAATGATTTCAAAGTAAGAGTTCAAAGTAACAATAATAACTTAAATTAAAGAGCAACATTTTAATTGCTAATTTATATTCACATTCAGCCAAGAAGAACGGCTGGTTAAGTAAACGCTGTTCGGTTGCCTTTGCATGGTGGTAGGGTATTTTCGAATACCTGCCTGGCTAGCTACCATCCTCAAGTTTGAAAATCTGTCACCAAACAGATAGTGTGTTCAGGCAGCAGTCCTTGAGAGCCAGTGAGCATTCTAGATCTAGCGTGATAACATCTTCGACCACATCGTCACTGACCATCAAGTGAGATAGAGGTGAAACCTCTATACAGTACACAGTATTAAAAAAAATCATCGGTCAACCAGACGTACGACCATGCACCACCGCTACATGGTAGATGTACCACCGTTACGCACGGAGCGTTTTGCTTCCACGTTTATAATGCGTACTGCTAGGGAGTGGAACTCACCGCCGGAGTCTGTGTTTCCCGATAGGTACAACCCCGGAGTTTTCAAGACGCGAGTGAATAGGTTCCTTCTAAGTTTACGTGCAACACCTTAGACCGCCTCGTCACTTAACATCATGTGAGACAGTGGTCAAACGTAAGCTAATAATCCTTTAAAAATATGCAGTCGTGACTCGCTCCACGGAGACATGGTTTCCAGTTTGGTGACAGTATCCATTCTCCGTTTCGGTTGAAATTCGGGCGCCGAGATTTAATATAAAAATTAAGCGAGCCACCTAGCGAGAATCAAACATGAAAATAGATTCTACCGAATTAAGAATTAGTAACTTTCTGTCGCTTTGCTATACAATCCACAGCTTGTTGTGGCTTGGTCGTGATAGCTCATGGGGTACCACTATGGCTTGGTGACTATTGTTGAAATTGCGGGGTCGGTCAATTTTTGTCATTATAAAATTTATCCAATTGTTTAAGCTGTACGATAATTCACTCTCACTATTTTTTTACATTTGAATACTGTATACTAATGCTCGAAATACCTATAATACCAACAGGACAAGCAAGACTTGAGGGTGGTAGCTAGCCAGGCGGGTATTGGAAAGTACCCTACCCATGCTGAGAATTTGATGAATCGCTGCCCCTGCTGAGCTATCAACGGAAAGTTCGTAATTCACGCGGGCGGAACTGCGAGGCGCAGCTAGTATTTCATGAATGTTCTAAGTGACGAGTTCGTTGAACTCGCGGCACACACGCACAGATGCGGCCCACTCACACTAGCAAGCCGCGGTATATTCCAATCATATTTAAGACTCAAAAGGTATCTGACAAAAGCAGGGAACCGTCAATAACTGTAATATTGGAGTCAGCGACTACGATCGGAAAATATTCCTTCTCCTAAATCATCGTCGGCAGCGAAATGAAGGAATTTTGCTGTTGGAGCACTTTTGCACTCCTTTGTGTAGTGGCCAAGTCGTTACACTACAGTTTAAGAACAGTAAGAAGTTTTGCACACTTTTTCAAGATAAGATAATATAGGAATTTCATTTGTAAATGGTATACATATGATACCATATAAATATTGTATACGTGCAATCGGCGGTGATCTGTTTAGTGGTGGCAAGTTTTGTGTATAAAGGCGTAATAAAAATTTAGAAAACAACTGGACATGCAAATCATAACATCATCAAAAGCGACGTTGCTCAGCTTGGGCAAATTAAGGAGATAAATATTAGCCAACGTCCACCACGCCGGCAAAAAACATAATTTAGGTTGGTTAGTGACTAGTCTAATGTTAGATTTTTTAAAGAGATAATAACACGCTTTGTTTTTTCAACACAAACAATTATTTTTCAATCTAAAATGGAAAATAATAATTTAATATAAATGTTCTGTGAAACTTGCAGGACATCACTATTAGCTGTTCACTACCTAGTGCGGGAATTAACGGTCGGTAAGAGATACTAAAACATCTCGGACCATTTATATGATAAACAGTATACAAAATACATAGAGCATCATCTTAGTAGTCAGCCCTTACTGTTTGATGACCAATCTTCTTACTTCACGATAAACTACTAACCTGATGTGTAGAAATGAAACTCAATTACGCCTGTCTAGATCTATAGTGAAACCGATTACTTTTTATTATTACTCACCTTCATTATATAAAAGTAGCATATCTTTCATACGAAGGCACTATATGCTATCGGTGGGGCTAAATGAGATCGACCACATTGGCTCAGGTCAAACTTTAGTTTTTGTGTTTTTAGACCGCCCGAAAAGCTCATCTCGTATGCTATATGTCAGATATGTTATAACGACAGTTGCTTTGAACAACATGCGAAGCCGACATCTTAGTTGTCATTTGCTGGAGTAGTTTTCATATCTTCATATAAGCTGGCAACTGTACTACTGTTCACTTGTGGTGGAACCCAGAGCAAACTAAATCGTAAAAATTATATCTGATGCTGTGATTTCGTGCGACAAACGCTTGTGAGATGGTGGACTCGGGCGCTTAATGATAAGCGCCGCGTCATCGCGGCTATTCGAGTAAACATGATAACAGTACATGTGTCAGTTGAAGTTATCACAGTGTAGTAGAATTCTCAATCCTATTTTATACTATTAACTTATATTATTATTAACTAAGACGCTCGCCTGTTGGTAAGTATCTTAACCCTGATCGCTTATACAGCAACATCTAGTGAATTACTCAAATGTTACTGTACTGGCTGTAGTGTTAGAATTGATGAAAGAATCTGCACGACTCATTTTGTCATTTCAGTTGAGGAACTGTTACAATGGATCGTGTCCCTCGACTTACATAATTTTATTTTCTAAATAAGTATTTTAAGATTCACTTGTAATAATGTAAGAATTTCAATGGCACCACATACGTTGATTATTCATTTATTTAAATTTTATGGTAGAATAAAAAAGTCACATACATAAAAATATATGTAGGTACATACTTGAACCCAGAAAGAATTTTATTTAAATATCTATTTTGTCCGCATAGCGATGTAAAGTAATACTGAGATCCTGAAATAAAACTTGACCTACTGCTACTATACTCTCTCCGAGTTTCTTTCAATTAAGACGCGTGAATCGGCGTTTCGTTTTTATACTTTTAGTCCTTACTATAGGCGTCCATTAGTTGAATTTGCAAAAAGCGGAAGTGGATGCGCTATGACGTAATTAGAAAAGTTATACCGGAAACCGTAAGATTGCATCTATCTCGAAGCTGTTTCACGGAAGTTTTCTTTTGGAAAGTACCCCTGAATGCCGCTCTTTATTAGTTTACTTAACTCAAAGTATGAAACTTGGTTAATATTAAACGAGTTTGAATCATTTCTTCTCATGAAAAAAGAGAGAACACCACAAACAAAAGACTTGTAAGATAACCCTACATCTAACTAAGTGGTCGATACGCAGATCATTTGCAGAAGTGAATTTTTAAAACAGCAATGCGCATGCGTGTGACACAATTAAGTAATTGTGTTCCTGAAATTATTTCAATTGCATTAAACTTATTCCATTGATGGCGTAACAACATCAGTTGCGATAGCGATAATTATTTTATCGTGTATTTTGTAGGAATGGACTCTTTGTATGCTTTGTTCCTTCATGAGCAGGTACAATTTAGAATATAAGGTAGTTCACCTACTAGTGAATAGGTGTGCTTCAAGCTTGCTTGCTACATAATTGGAAGCCAAGCTTTAAAAGATTTTAAAAGAAATAGTCGAGCTACAAGTACAAGAATTAGTTTACGGGAACATATATATGTCGACGCAACGTTGTTCAATTTATCCGTAAATCTTCTATTTGTTTTTGATCATAAATTTCGTGTTCTAAAATCTTATGAGTAAGTAAGATTGTAATTCATAACGTTAAGTTATTGTGAACTATTCATTTTTGTGCCTTCATTTGATTCAAGTTTTCGCGAGTATGTTCTTCGGTGTATGTAAACTTTACTATTTTGAAATGCTTTTGATGCTTTGGCTTATTAGGATTTTATGTAATAACTTTTTTATAATTAAGATTTGGTTTTGGTATCCATGACGGGGTTATTTGTAGTAAATTTCACATTACGTAAAATAAGCTTAGCGCCTCCTGCCGCCACTTTGAAGAACAACAATTTAATGTTGCCAACAGGCGTGCTCCGAAAAGATTATTCAGTCAGTCTGTTGCGGATTTTTGACGAGAAAATAATAATATGTGAGTGTCGAACCCTTGTCTAATTTTACTCCGGATTCCAAGTAAAATCACTCATGCCTTTATTTCCAAAAGATGTCAAAGTAAATCTATTAAGAAATAGTGTTTAAAATTAGCCATTGAAAAGTTAAGCATTCATTTTTGTAAGCATTTCTAGTTGAAGTAAATTTATTGTTAAAGTATCAAGCCCTATAAGTTCCTTCTCTGTTCTTCTAATAGTGGTAGTCGTTAGCGAACAGACATAGCTATACCCACCCTCGAAACTTGATTGCAATAATTATTAAAAGCAAGTCAACTTCTTAGCTGTTATGTTTCATTCCAATATTACCTGGTTCCTGATTAGGTAGGTAGATCTGATGGTAATTAGTAATAATTTATTAACAATTAGTCCAAGTAGTTGGTATATTTGTTACGACATATAGAATACGACCTGTACAGGTTTTGCCCAGGACATAAAATCAGAGAATTCACTGATCAGGAACCTTATCGCTCTTACTCGTATATAAATCATTGATATCAGGAGCGGACAGCTCGGCGAATATTGGCATTAAAATCCAGTCCTGACGTCAAGCTGTTTTACCAATTCGCATGAGACGGAGATTTAAAAAGTATTCGCTGGCGTACTGGGAATCGCTTTACAGTTAATTCGATAGGCAGGTATCGTGGCCATTTTGGAAAACAAAACCCAATAAAACATTATAATGTAGCGTTTGGCCGCTACATGTCGTACCGCGGCTCCACTTAACTTAGCGGTGACGTGCTCCGAGATGTAGCATGCGAGCCTGGACCTGGTGGTATCTCTTCCCATCTTGGTAAGGATCTTTCCCATCGGGAAACAGACTCGGCCAACGAGTTCTACTCCATGGCCGTACTCGTACTAACAATGTACGACCAATGTGGAACTTTCACACGATCAAATGTTCACACTGCCATCGAATCTACATGTAGCACTTATTTAGATATATTTCCGGAAAATGGCCCGCACAATGCCCGTAACAACATCCATGGCTTGCTTTCATTACACCTTTCGCTTAGCAACAAAGATTGATATGAACTTAATAAATTCAAATTCCTCCAACGGAGAGAGGCTTCAACAATAATCACCATTTCCTCACCGCGCTCGTGACGCGTACATTTTCGATACATTTGGTAAAAGCTCTGTTTACCGGCCACACGTCACGGCGGAACTGAACCGTGGAGTGTTTTCTTTTATCGGGTCGCCGGGTTTCGTGTAAAATGGAAAATGAAATACTTGATTATAAGCATTTAAAGGTGCGCCCTATGAACTACGGTTTTGCCGTATTACTTTTTTTATTTATAAACTGACCGTAAATTTTTAGTGAATCTTACAATGCATTAGTGACATTCGCATCCAAACCGGTATTCCGTTTCTGGAATAACGCGCACAAACATACAGATGCACAAACCAACAGACAAAAATTATATCACATTAGTTATGTAGGTATATAGTTAGGCACGTCGTGGCAGAACGCTATTTCAACATACTTCACAAAGGGTCTAAGTATTCCAATTGCCTTCTGAATACCTCGCGAGAAGGAGAAAATAAAAAAGTATTTGTGGACATTTAAATGTTCGGTAAGAATAAGTGAAACGATATATGAAACGCGTTCTATCAGCGCTCGCTCTATGTACACGTCGACAGCTTAGTTTTCAGTTCCTGAGCGGTCGCGGTGGGTGGGAGCCACACGTGACGTTACTTTACCCATGCAGTATATTCTGCAGACATATAGACATGGCCAAGGGAAATAAAAACACTGCGGCACTGTAAACTTAAAAGTAAGACTTTTTGTAGGTGCGTGATTATTTCCATATGACAAGAAAAATCGTATAATTTGGGTAATTGTTAATTCGGCTATGACAAAGCCTTGAGCTTTGTGGCTAACTTTTAACCATTTCGTTACCCATGGGGAACAGTTTTGAATACTATAGTTGTCGGAGTATAAACGCCTTTATCTTCATTACTGAGTTTGACACATTATTATATAGATGTAGTATCCGGCTTTACTCACGTTTATAGTCGAAGTTTCGACCTAGGTTGGTGGTCGCCGCAATCTGGCAGCGTAAGCTCACCTGAGGATGAACATCGGACATGCTCGAAACCTAGGTCGAAACTTAGACTATAAACGTGAGTAAAGCCGGATACCACATATATATAATAATGTGTCAAACTCACGAGTATTTTCAATCAAAAAAAGCCTTCTCGCAAAGCCTATCTTCTATACAATTTATAATTTTTCACTGTATAAAAAAACCCACCCCTAAGCCAGTGATTAGGAGATCGGTTTTAATTAGACATTATCTAGTGCTTGTATGATTAAAAGTTATTTAATCCACAAGATAGTGATTTACTTAGGGATGCGCGCTCAGTGTGAAATGATTTAGTCTCTGGTTTTTGCTATACAGCCTGATTCCTACCCTCCCAGTGGAATATCTACAATGTTAACATCGTATAAACATTATGTATTTTTCTCACAATAATGCTTCCCATTTATCTTCTCGAATCCCAGATGCATTGCTCAATTTAAATTCAGACTACAATCGTGGCCATATTCCGAGCTCGCTTATCGGTTTCGAGGCAACCTATCAATCGAGAACCGGATCGCGTGGTGGGATGGCATCATTTATCAGTTAGAAATGCTTTATGTATTGCAGTTTTTGAGTTTATAGTAAAGAAATATTTTTTTAACAAATACGTGCATTTCATCAGTTATTACATTTTACGAAAAGGTTTAAATATTGACGTGCGGAACCTGCCTACACTAAGAAATGTTTCTTGTATCGTAGCTTCTACATTAAGTTCGATTGGTTCATTTGAGTTAGGTGTAAGTCCAGGAGGATGAAGAAACGTTTGTGAGCGTCGTGAGGAACGTCAGTAGATACAATATAAACAAACGATTCATCGCGCTCGGATAAATGTGTAATTGTGTTGCAGGGCTCTACTACAGCTATACCAATTGAGTCGCCTTTCGAGAAACTCGCGATAGTTTTCAAACTCAAAATGATTAAATAAACCATAATAAATTCGACATATACCTATGTATGCAAACTTTCCCACACTGTTCCGATTCATAAAACTAGGTGCATAATGCACATACTGGCGATTATCTAAATACAGTCAAACCTGGATAAGCGAGAGTTCAAGGGAGCACAATCTCATTCTCGCTTATAGAGGTTCCTCACTAACCCGAGTTTCTCGCTAATGCAGGTACATTTCTCTCTCAGGGTAGCGTTTCTCTCATAGAGGTACGCATCAACAAATCACAGCAAGTGCGAATGTAGTATTTATGTAATATGGTAAAATTATGTGTATAATATGCACAACATATATTATGTAAATATATATTTTGCATAGTGTGTAATTATTTCCATGTCCATCAGACCACTCAGACTTTATAGAGTCTTTTGATTTAATAATTGTATAAAAGGTAGAGTCTGGTAAATTAAACTCCCTCTGAATTTCATTTCGCAATTTTCCGGATTCAAACACATTCACTATTTTAAGTTTATCACTTAATGACAGTACTTTATTTTTCCGTTTTGACATGATGCAGAACAGAACTTTTCTTCGCAATTGTATAACTATAAACTGAGTAAGTCCGACAAACAGGATGGTACACAGGCACACGTGTCCATTCGACGTGTAGTTCCACGAAAAAGAATAGGGTACAATATTGACGAGAAAACAATACAAAAACAATGTTAGGAAGTTTCACGAAAGTTAAGAATGAGTCATAAAATAGCAGATGTTAAATTTGTAATTTGTTTTGTCATTTGTTACTGTATGTATGTATCTTTTATGTATGTATGTATTTTTATTGTAGCTATAGTTCCTCCTAAATAATATAAATAAATAAAGCTCGACTGTCGCTTATAGAGGTATAGATAAGTAGCAGTCTCACTTACGGAGGTCTATGAGGGAAAAACGACTCTCTTTCTCGCTAATAGAGGTTTTGGGAGCTTAAAATGACGGGTCCTGGTTATTACTCTCACTTATAGAGTTTTCTCACTTATTCAGTTCTCACTTACCCAGGTTTGACTGTATAAGATATAGTTCGGTACCTGGCTACTCAAGAAGCTTCAGGGTCCTTGTTAATAAAATTTTTGAGTCCGGAAACTTCAGTTATTTGCGTAAGTTCGACGTAATTGAGAACCTTCTGGAACCGTTTTGGTAAATTTAATTACGGAATTTCTAGTTTATGTGTATCCTTGCGGTAACCGATATTGATCACAGCTTGTTAGAGAGTTGTAGGATTAATTAACATACAAACTAAATTTCAATGTTTGAGACACTTATACTGTACTAGCGGTCCGCCCCGGCTTCGCACGAGTAAAAAGTTTCAAAATTTAAAATTTTAAGGATCCCTATTTTTATGAACATATAATATGCCTATGTCACCCGGGGATAGTGTATCTTCCCAACAGTGAAATAATTTTTCAAATCGGTTCAGTGGTTATGAAGCCTATATTCATTGCAAACAAACAAATAAACGATCAAATCTTTCTTCTTTATAATATTAGTATAGATATAGATATTCCGATTGATAAAACATAGGCATTAGGGACATTGGTTATTTTATATTTTGATTTGAAACAAAATGTTTTTGTATTTGCATATATGCGACAGCAAAAAATATTTCCATTGTCATTCCAGTAAAAACCGTCGTATTATTTTCACTTAAGCTACCAGGCCTTCATAAACCCACAAGAGTTTCAAATAAAACATTTAATTTCAAGAGACGGGAGAGGAACTATCGGTCTCCGAGAACAATACACGTAAATCATTTCTGAACGAGTCTCCGCTCATCCAACCGTGTTTCAGAACGTACGCTCTCACCAGAGGCGATAATTAAAAAACTTTTAAGATAGCACCTATCTCTTTTGCTCTCTGTGGTGTCAACTCACAATCGAGAATGAGATAGATATCTTTTTCGTGCAAAGCTATTTTGTGAGAATTGGCGACTGGAAGAATACAAAGTTGAGCTTTTATAGTTCCTTTGGGATTTTTATGTGTTTGGTTTTATTGAATTGAGTCTTTTGTTGAGATTCGAATGGGATACGTTTTGGGGACGATTGTATTATTGATTGCACGGATCGAATAAAAGCTTTAAATTTATTTTTAAATTATTTGGTGTATTGTATTTTCAATGCAGTATACACATATACCATCCAAGTTTGTACGTACATTAACAAGTATAGGTATATGAATACTTTTACTTTTAAGAGTATCGTGTAGTAATTATTTAACTTATATATAAAAATAACTATTGTTTAATTTGAATAAATATACAAAGTACAGTTCAAATTTCAGTTATATTTCTAATTTCATGGCTTTGATGAAGGGTATGATATAAGTATATTAATATAAGTGGGTAAGGATAAAGACATCACTATTTTGATATGACAATTTTAATCACTGTATATTAACTATTGTACAGGACACCCTATTCACTGGATTGGAGAATCCGTTTAAAGAAAGAAAGGCGGTTTCTTGACTGTTCACAACTTGGACTTTATTTTTTTGAGGTTTTACCTCTAGGGCAGCTAGCTATATACTGCATGATATCATCTTTTTTTTTTCTAACGGACTAATGCTGTTTGGCTCTACCGGCATTTACAGCTTCACCGGAGGGGGGGCGACCACTGATGGTGCTCAGTCCGGTATTTGTGCGGGCGCAGAAGCCGCACGGAGTTATCGGATCGAAGCATGATATCATCCAAAGTTAGGATATTTCCGAAGCCCAGACGATGTCTTTTGAGTGTCCCTCCCTGGTCGGGGAAGATCGGAGGTGCCCGGTGTAGGAAGGTAGCATCTACAGCCTCCTTCATTTGTCGTCGTGGTAATAAGATCACGGGGCTTTATGTGGTTTGCGTTGAGGATTCATGGGGTGTTCACACTTGTAGTGACACCGGGCGCTTGAACTCCCCTCGACACCCGTGCTGTCATCAGTTGATCCGGCTTATTTATTGTTAGGTCTCGCTGGATTTCGATATAGCATTTTAGTTTGAGTTCGATTTCGTGTATTTTTTTTCAACTCGGCCGTAGTAACAACCTTAAGAAAACGATTAATAACAATAAAGCAGTAAACATCAACGAACATAAATGAAATCAACAACAATACGCTCCAATGCAATAAATTGTATTAGGGGGTCCTAAAATGCGAGGACCTTACGCTTACTTACGCTCACGCCCTGCAAGTGCGATGCGTGCACGAGAAGCCATTCAGTCGCGTTCACATCAGATATTTGAATAAAATACGTTGTTAGTTAATTTCAAAGCCAACATATTCAAACGACCTACGAGTACATTTCTTAATTGAATCTGTAAACTTTACCTGTCTGTGTAACCAAGTTCTCGAATCTCGTCAGCGAAATAAATAAGCTTATTGACTATATTCACTCTTTCCTCCCATTTACTACCACAATACATTAATAAAAAAAAGACGTGTGGCGCTCGGGGACTGCCGCGGTAAAGCTATTGCATAGCATTTTTTATCAACTTATGGAATTAATATATTAATAACTTGTGCAGTAACGCCGATACAAAAAATGCCACCTAGAGGCGAGTTGCTGAACTAAACAGACAAGCGTGTGATCTTTAAAAAAAGTCATTAAAAGTTCTGCTATTCATCGATAGACGGCAAAACTAGAAAATATCACCGCTGTGCCGGTCGGAGTATTGCCGGGGGGTGTTAGGTTATTTTCGTTACGGAATTTCTGGATTCGGTCTCCACGCTCAAGGCTCGCGATAGAAGCGATGCAATAGCTTAAAAATATACTTAATTAAATTTTGATTTCGCTCTTAGATAAGGAATGGCGGCAACTCACTGAAATGTTATATTTGGCTGTAGTCGTTATACGAAACATGATATTTCGCCATTCTAATATCCAACGTCGATGGAGTCGTAGGAGATGGCTAGTTTACGCGTCATTGTATTTTCATACATGGTATGTACAGCATATTGCAGTTATATACATTATACTGAATCCATGTGAAAGACTAAGCAAGGCGTATATAAAGATCTCTTTGTAACATATTTCCCCTCTAGACGTCACGTTTAGAGACAGGGGTAGAGTTCGAGGCTGTGCCGCCGAGCGACGTGGCGCCGCGCCGCCGCCGCCGCGTCGCCTGTGGCGTCAGTATGTCTTGTGACGTCATGGCATCTTCGCATCCCTGGAAACGCTTCGTGACGCTGGTATTTTGCTTCACAATAACCTTATAGAGATGGTAAAGTTCAAGAAACTCATCTTGCTTCAGATAACATTGGCAAGGATACCTAAAGAGTTTAAAGTTATTTTAACTTGTATCGTAAAATACGTGGTTTTGAAAGTATAAAAACCGATCTGGAATTTAGTTAGTTACTAGCTGAACTGACAAACGTTGTTCTGCTATATAAATTATTGAAATGTCGAAAGTGGCACGGCGGCGCTTCATTGTAATTACTTCACGTCAATGAACTGGCGTTAAATTATTGGATATTTCTTAGTACAAAAATTTTTGATGACCTATTTACTTACCCATAATATGTACAAAAAATTCATTAAAATCTGTCGAGCTGTTTCGGAGGAGTGCGACCACAAACATAGTAAAAACGAAATTTTTATATATTAGACTTAATTTTATGGGCGGAACATTTTCATGGGACTACTTTAAAACTAACCTATGTTTAATTTTACGAAAATAATAAAAGAAATATCGAATATTTTATTTTTATTATTTTCGTAAAATTAATACTGATGATAAAAGGAACAATTGTGTCTGTCTTCACAAATGACAGACTTCTGAGGTAACAAAATGAAAACTATCTTTTTTTATACTATATAGAACTAGCGTTTGACCACTATCTCATTTGATAGTCAGTAACGATGTGGTCGAATATGTTATCACGCTAGACCTAGCATGTTTACTGGCTCTCAAGGATTGCTGCCTGAACACACTATGTGCTTGGTGACAGATTTTCAAACTTGAGGGTGGTAGGTAGCCAGGCGGGTACTCAAAAGTACCACTATGCTGGGAATTTATTAACGGTGTTACCTTCACTCGAAGTTGAAACCGTTGGTGGGGATCAAACCAGCGTCCGTCAGTTTGACAGCCGACCCTTCCACCGCTGAGCTATCATCGGGACAAATTTTTGGATGTGGCTAAATAATATAACGTTTATTATTTGCATGTGGGTGGTGGTGCTTTCCGATGCCCCCCTAAATGTTAGCACGTATAATTCTGTCACCCCGTATACAATGCGGCGCGCACGCGACGCCATAATTCATCGAGGCGTGAGACGGCGACGCTACGTAAACCCGACGCGGAGAAATTGGTTGTCGGGTTTATACAGATTTTTGATGTTGTTAATGTTGAATACGTGAATGGTAATACCAGAGTCGCTTCTTAAACATCTTAATATATAAACCAGAACATAACGCTTTTTTATGCTTTGCTAATCTGCTAATCTATTTGCTTTGCTATCTAAGATATCTAATGATTACTGTAAGGCGATGGCATGTAAGGCTTTATGGACGGCGCCCATCGCCCATCGCCCGCTACACAATAACATACCTACTTAGTTTTAGGATTTGCACAGGGTACTAGAAACCATGTCTGAATCTGTTACCTGAGCGACACCCAGGGGCCTCGTATAAGGTATCTGGATATGGGCCAATTCAGTCCCAAAATTTCATTAGAAGAATATAATGAAAATATTTAGTTCCAATCGTTTCCAAATGTCCTACTCTCCCCATAACTTTCTCGCACTGACTCAGGACAGACATAAAATAGCTTAAAATTGTTCTTTCATCTGAAATCCATGTTGTTTGGCTTGGAAATATACGCTTATAAACTTGACTAGAATGGCGGAAAGCCGGAAACCCTTGAAGGCGCGATGTTGTGGGAAATACTTTTCGCTTCATAAACCAGTTTAAGTTTTAATCCGTTAGAAAGCCGTTCGAAACTCTCGCCCCTTTGGGATACCCTAATACTACGCTACCGTGAGAGCGTCATATGTAGTTGAGTTTTGATATCTATAATTGTACGTGTATTCTTTAAAGGAACTAGGAAATCGAATAGTATCTTATATATGTATAATATCGTATAATAGTATCTCGAGGAGATTAACAAAGAATACGATAAGCAAAGATTCGATCGAAAACTGCTATTTATTCGAATATCATATTAATCTTAAAACCAAAAGCTTACAGTTTTAGTAGATTATTTGCACTGTTGTCAGTTAAATAACTATCGATAGGTTTCTACTGCTACTGTTTATTTTGACAGTTTAACGATTAAATAAACGATACCTGACGTTCGCGGTGTTGCGCCGATACGAGTATGTATTATGTCAAACATTATGAATGCTACTATTAAGCATGGTTACCTTAATATCTACAGAATGTCTTTACAGAATAATATCTCTCATTCATTTACTGTTTCCTTAAATCCGTTAATTTATTATATTTGTTAACAAAATTCCCAACCGACTGTGCCATACGCTGCCCCGTGCAGGAACGCTGTGACCATCACACGTAGGCACCCTCGCCAGCTGTGCAAACGTCGCTCGCTAACTGAATAGTGCTGTATTACGCTTTAAACACCGTTTTATATCTCTGGTGCAGCTTAGCGTCGCAATGCAAAGCACCTGACAATAATCTAGTACCCGGATACCTAGATCTAGGTCTTGTGGAAAAATTGTTTTAAAAATGCGTCTGGCTAGGTGTCCTGTTATGACTATGTGGGTAGCTGCAGCTATAATTTTTTCCTTTTGTTATTATTTTTGTAGTTTTAAAAGTCTCCGCTTGCAAAATAGTTTTATTGTTCATTCAGTCAAACGATTTTGTGAAACTTAAGTTCAAATATTTGAAGGAAAAGTCTACCTAGCATATTGTTAATGCGATACACAATAAAAACTCTTAAGATTTTGTGAAAATTCTGTAAATCACCCAAATACTAAATCGTTATTAATTGAAACTGATTTCCCAAGAAGGCGAGGTTTACAGTTGTCCTCAATGAAACTTTGACCGTGGTATCTGGACCTAAGACATCACATTTTTTTTTCTTGAATACGTTTTATGATTTTTCTTGTAATACTTATTTTGTTTCGCTTAGGATTAAATTTTTCGCTTGACTACTTTTTTCAGTTAAAATAGCTTATGTGCTATTTTAGACTTTATCTGTGCAAAATTTCGTTCTAATCCGTTTAGCCGTTCTGGCGTGATTGTGCAAGAAACATACGAACATACATCATCATCACAGCCATAGGGAGTCCACTGCTGGACATATGCGTCCCCATATAGGGGGGATTTGCCAATACTCGCCACGCTTGGCAGGCGGGTTGGCGAGCGCAGTATGATTTCCTATCCTCAGAAGACGCTGCTGCCCACCTTCTGGTACGTGATCCCTTAGCCGACTCTTACGGCACCCACGGGAAGAGATGGGGGAGTACTATTCTAGGCCGGTACCACCAACATACAATCGTTCATATTTATGATATTGTATACCGTAATATAGTATTACATACCATATATTATATTACAAATATACAGAAAGACGATTATATGTACAGTATAGTTTTACAGATAAAGCTAAACATAAACCTGTAGTTATAATTCTGTTCCCGACGCAGCCGGATGTGGCGTGATGGAACCCTCGCAGCCGTGTAACGAGCCCTTCTTACGCATCATGAGGAGCAGTTCCTTATTATGAGAGCTACTTGTTTCCGAATGAACTTACTCAAAATACTTACTATACGATTATGTTTACACATAATGGATTGATCCATGTAATGAAATGAGCACAGTTGAATTATTGTGGATGGAGATGAACTACTCGATGAACATAGAAAGGTGCACGGCAGATGCATCTTCGATGGAGTAGTTCTGTATTTTCGAGGGTAGTTAAGTCGGTTATTTAGGTCGATATAGCGTTAAGCTTAAGCTTCAGAAGAGCTCGAACGGTCAGAAAGCTGACCATGGATTTGACAATCGTCCATCAGCCTACTCGCATTGGCCAGCGTTTTGGACTATCATCAATAACACCGTATCTACAAAGGTACCTAGGTACTGTTTGTAATCGATGATGAATAGGTGTCTCGGAGAGAGCTTCCCTTTTTTTTTTTTTTTTTTTTTTTTTTTTAACGAGGTTAATCCCTTTACGGACTTCCGCCTGTCATATGGGACACAGACGGCTTCTGTCGGAGTCTGTTTAATGGTCTCACACCAACCCGACTATAGAATATAGCCGGGCCCCTACCGACTAAACCACCCCGGCGAGCAGACGCAGCCTGTCGGGGAGAGATGGGGAAGTACTTTCCATCCCGCCCCGGCTTAAGGTCCGGTGCCATCAACCGGACCAACGGCAGACGGAGCGGCTTAGCTCAGACCTTCAGCCGCTCCCCGGCACGTAGGGCCATTGAGTCGGTTGGGGCCCATAAACCCAACCGATGACCCTACTACACGGGTGGGGCGAGGAGGCGATCTGCAAATCGCCTTCTCCTCCCTCCCGTGCGCCGACGTCGGAGAGGATCAGCGAGGGCGTCGACCTCTCTGATCCTCTCCGCGGCCTCCTTCTGCGAAATCACGATTTCGCAGAAAGAGGCCACCGCCTGCCAGGATCTGTCGCTCTCGAGCATGGCCCGTACCACGCTCGGCAACGAGAGATCCTGGCCCACTACCGCTGAAAGCGTGCACCGCTGTGGGACCCACGCGGTGCACGCTTCCAGCGTGTGAAGCGCCGTATCCTCCGGCGCTCCACACTCGTGGCAAGCCGGGGTCGCTTCCCTCCTTGCGATTCGATGCAGGTACCTTCCGAAGCATCCGTGTCCGGAAAGCACCTGCACCAATCTGAAGGAAAGCGACCCGTGTCGCCGCCCTACCCACCTCCCGAGGACCGGGCGGATGGCGTCCACCGTCCCCTGGCCGGGGACGGGTGGTGCCAGGTCCTCCGACCACCGCCTCAACAGGGCGGCCTGCGCTTGCCGTCGCATGCGCGTCACCTCCTCCCACCCTGGGGGCTCCCCGCGCGACTTCCTCGCCGCTACAAAATTGTAGATCTCGGCGAGGATTTCGGCTTGGAGCTCCCAGGGCGGGTCTCCGGCCAGCACGCATGCGGCTGTCCAGGACACCGTCCGGTAACCGCGTATCGCCCTCGTCGCGATGACCCGCTGCGGACGCCGCAGCAGGGCCTTATTGTCGCGACCGAGGGCGTCCGCCCAGACAGGTGCCCCGTACAGGGCCATACTCCGGATTACTCCGGAGTAGAGCCGACGGCAAGTAGCGCTAGGGCCACCCAAGTTCGGCAGTAGTCGCCCCAGGGCGGCTGCGGCTCCCACGACTTTCGGGGCCAGACTGGCGAAGTGGGCCCCGAAACCCCACCTCCCGTCCAGGACGAGACCCAGATATTTCATCTGGGTCCCGACCCGGACAGCGACCCCCTCCAGGATCACTTGTGTTCCTGGCGGGGGTCGCCCCCGAGGCCCGTGGAACAACAGGGCCTCGGTCTTGGGGAGAGCGACGCGTAACCCCAGGGCACGGATGCGGTCGACCACGAGGGATGTTCCCATCGTGGCCAAGCGCACCGTCTCCCTGAGGTCCCTCCCCTTGGCCACGACCAGGGTATCGTCCGCGTAGCACGCCACCCGCACACTGGCGGGAAGCGTGCCACGCAGCACCCAGTCGTAACCAATGTTCCACAGGATCGGTCCTAAAACGGACCCCTGTGGAACCCCGCAGGAGACGCGACGGTGCCTCATTCCGTCGCGTCCTACCACCAGGACCTCGCGGTCCCGGAGGTAGTCGGCCAGCAGCCTCCGCAAATACAGGGGCACTCCGTGATAGCGGAGCGCCTCCTGTATGGTCCCATGCGGGAGGCTGTTGAAGGCGTTGGCTATGTCAAGCGACACGGCCAACGCCTTGTTCCCCTCACTGACCGCTTCCTGCGTCCACCCCTTGAGCCAGAGCAGGGCGTCCACCGTTGAACGCCCCGCCCTGAACCCATACTGGGCCTCCGACAAGTCGGGCCCAGTCCCCTTCAGGTGCCGGATGACACGGGAAGCAACCACCCTCTCCAACAGCTTTCCCGTGTCATCCAGCAGCACAATCGGCCTGTATGCGGAAGGAGAGTCTGCATCTCGACCCTCCTTCCGCAACAGGCACACCCTCCCAACTTTCCAAGGCTTCGGGAATCGTCCGGACGTGAGGCACGCGTTAAACAGTTCCCGAAGCCTTCCACCCAGAACACCGCAGCATATTCGCAAGACCCGGCCCGGTATTCCGTCCGGGCCGGGAGCCGTCCTCTTACGTAGACGGCTCACCGCTACCTCCATCTCCGCCTCTGTGACTGGCGGGATGGAGGCTGGCGCCAGCTCCTCAACAACTGCTGGCGCCATCGTCGGAGGCGCGTGCTGAGGGTCCGCGTCGGGAAATAAACCCACCAGCACGCGCTCGAGCACCTCCGGCTCCAGGGACTCGGCTACGGGGGGCGTCGGGCCGCCGAGCTTTTTGCGCGCAGCCCGGTACGGACGCCCCCACGGGTCCCTGTCGAGGCCCTCCAGGACCTCTGCCCGCGCCTCTTCCTTGGCACGGCCTATCGCCAGCTCCAACGCCTCCGTCGCTACACGGTAGGCGTCATAGAGCTGGCGCTCAGCTGCCAACCATTCCGGTGGCAGCTGGTCATCCGTTCGGCCGTGCCGCCGCCTCCTACTCCGCAGGTAGGGCCGCCGCGCGCGTGTGCACTGCACCCGGAGCTCCGCGATCTCGGAGCTCCACCAGTACACAGCGCGGCGAGCGGTGCGGCAGCGGGCCCGCGGCATGGCCGTGTCACACACGGCCGTTAACGCATCCCGGAAGTGACTGGAGAGAGCTTCCCTGCCCTATAACAGTTATAACGGCGGCCGATGGACTCGTAAGCGGATTGTAACTCCCTCATTTAATTGCCTACGGAACTGGCAACTCTTAAAGCCGAGCTTACGGAACTTTTTAATCCGTCGGTGAAATATCGCCGTGTTATCGTTTATCGCCGTTCTTTACTCGTTTCTAGCCGGGCGGAGTTTTGATTTTCTTATTACGGAATAACACGAGTTTGTTCTCTTTTTAATTATTTTCTGTTGATCTAACGGCTATTCAAAAGGCAGATATTTTATAAGGAGCTCATCTGGAAGATAAATATGGGTCAATTTGCTATCTGCTGCCGGTGTTTTGTATTATTGTAATGAATGCGATTTGAAATGAAATGAACTTTGATTTAAAAACATAGAGATGCACACGCAAAATGAACCGCGCAGTGTCGGCCTGGTTGCGACAAGAGCCCGCCCACCAAGTAGAGATAAAGCATATTTGGACCACTTGTTATGTGATTTCAAGCGTTAAACAGCTGTTTAGGAAGGCGTAAGTCACGGACTTGTACATAATACGAGCGCGTTGCGGCATCACGTTCTTCATATATCTGCGCCCGTCCGCTAGTGCAGGTGTTCCTGACCTGGTCTTTGCCCATAACCGCTTCAATCTAGTTAGAATACGTTTCCGGTCATCTCCTGCCACTTAAATATACGTGTAAATATATAGTCGTTCCAAAAACTGTGGACACGCTTGTGTCGCAGTTCGTCGCAAAACGTCGCGGATCCCGCGGGCGCGAAATGTTTTTTTACGTTTGGCAAGTCCTTGTTTCTCGTCACGTAGCAAATATAACAAACGGAATGCGATGTTTGTCGGCGGAATTGGCGGCGGACGGACGCGGACGGGCCGCGCCTCGTGTCGCCTGCGTGTCTCGGACGTAATCGCAATTGGCACTGATCTGTTTATTCGTAATTTGATTATAAAATTATGTTTTGAACCGGCTTAATAAGCTGTTTGTGAAAGCATAATTTCATTTAAAACCTTAAGAGTTCCCTCGAGGGGCGAGAGCGGCAACCTCAACCCCCCAATATTCAAAACAAATTTCATATTTATTTTGCTTTCATTTCTTTCTTTTCTTATTACAAATTATCCTACAAATATCATAAAAACTATGTGTAAGAACTTAGTAAAGTTTTTATCGAGCGACAGCTTATTTTTTTCTGTTTCAATATATACTGAAGTTTTTATTATTTTCATAATGTCGTAATATCATAAATTAAAAACAGTCGAGAAACGTCCCAACTGTCATGATTTCGGGCGAAACTTGACTAATCTTTAACACGTTGAATTAATTAAAAGTTCTCGTTATTAAGTTCGCCCTGAGCGATGATGTTGGAAAAAAGTTACTCGGACTTGGCGAAACTCCGTCTAATCTACTTAAAGCAATTTCGCAGAGGTTATGTTGTAAAGACAGGTATTTAGCTGAGTTTAAAGATAATTTGTAGAGTATCAGGAGTTTGGAGTGTTTGGATGGTGTTTAATTCCCCGGTGGTCAAAATCTCATCTCATCGAAATGCTGCGGTCGGCTCGCTCCGTTGCATTTGAAAGGTCGCGTTATTGTAAACAGTAAAATATGCTATTTTATTTATTTATGTATCACACTCAAACCCCCGCACTAGGATTCCCCGTGTTTGGTCTTTATTTCGTTTGCTATTACTAACTTATTTTATTAGTTAATTAATTGTTCGAAACCAGCTAAAAATCTTTCAAAATGAAATAGCTCGTATTCTATTTTTTCTAAAATACAAATTCGTATAAATCCACACAACGCCATATCTAATGGTAGACAAGTTTTATACAATGGCTAGCGGATCGTGGGTAGTAGTGGTAGTGGGCATAAAATAAGTGGCGAATTATTTTATTTAAAACCATCAGCATTTTTAATAAACACTATTTTTGGTATCGTTATTGACAAGTGTCATGCTGATTTGAAATTTATCATAACCATATAAAAACTTATCTTATTTACTAGAATTTTAGTTTAGTTGTACACTGCCATTATCTTATTCAGGTTTGTTTTTGGCCCATGGCTTTTTTATGAGCCTTACACCCCGTGTTCACTAGAACTAAGGGCCGGGATAACTTTAGTAACTCACGACACGAGCTGCTTCTGATATCTAGCAAATTCGAGCGACGGCCGCGTCTCCTGACATCATACAGTTCTAGAGGTGACATGTTCTTTTTCGCCGCGTCGCTTTAGTTGTGTGAAAAAGTTGCAGAACTACAATGTAAAGAAAACGGTCGCGAGGCGCGCTGTCTGGTTATGTTCGCTGATATCGGTCGACTACTTTAGCAACCCGTCACACATTTGGCCCATAGTGAATATGAAAGCTTTAATAACGCTGTACACAGCATTCGGATGCCTGTTTTGTGTTCTATTTAGATTGTGGATGAGAAAAATACCCTATTTACCCAGCCAAAAAGTAGTATTTGGAATTAAAAACATAATCTCTAATTATACGTAGACAATTGTAATTGGACGTTACCGTAGCTGAGCTATCACTGTCGCCGAAACTTAGCTTTAATAATAAGTCTATTTAGATTTCGCCGACAGCTCGATCTACGCATGTGACAGAGAACGTCTTCACAATTATACAGAATTAATTTTGGGATCAGCCTCCAACATTGATCTCCATCAACACACTGGGAAGTCACGTTATAATTGCCATATCAGTTACTTGGGATCAAGGAAGCTTATGAATAGTGTTTAGATAGCTGCCGTGGAATTTAATTATCATATTACTGGTTTAACACTCAGAAGCAAGGACTTTGAATCAAAAACACTCTTTGTGAACTTGAAAATCAGCTTTATTGCTTTAGTTGCTATTGCTATATATATTTAGAGGTACAATCTTACTTAACAAAGCCTACAGCGGCACGATACAAGTTACTCAGACAAATGTTGGAAAACGAATGGCGGCATACTTCCAAAATGCGTTGCCTGTTCGCTTCCCCCACTGTTATACTTTTATTTGCTTGTGATTGGTCAAGCCCTCTTGAACAAATCACAAGCAAGCCGTCGAAGTCTCGACCGATCACACGAAATCAATACAATCTACCTTAAATCGTACAACTTTATAAAAATGAACGTAGTTAGTCGAAAAATATATAAAGAACTAAGATATAATTTAGATAATTATAACATATGTAGGTACATACCGTTTGATAAACCTTTATATGTCGAGCGTAGAGTCGAGAAAGATGTCGCCAAGGGTGTCATTATTTGTGTTGACAGCTTTACCTACGAATAGTCAAGACTACTTTAGTACGTGTACATGTACTTGATGTGTATACACACGGACGTCGGACACCTTACCTCACTACTATACCTGAAAGATACGCTCGCATATGACGAAAATTTTGTCGTTTGTTACTCAATCGTGGCAGGACCATCTGGATGGAATTGTTCACGGAGATAAATCATAGTCTGGAAAGCATAGGATTTTCTTGTCTTGAAAATGGAGTATTCCCATGGGATAAATGAGGTATTACGGGAAAACCGTAATCCACGCGTATGAAATCGTGAGAATTTATCGCGAAACTCTATTTCTTTTTAAGATGCAATCGATAACTTAAATATACAACACTTATTATGTAAATTTAGTTTCTACTAAACAAGCTATCGTTTTGCACTCAATTGATCGATAGCTACAATCATTACAAGACGGCAAGTACGGGAGTTGGCGAATAGCGACGTAGCAAATCATTAACAAATCTATTTAACATCTACGCTACAAAGATGAAATCACCAAGTACAAGAGAGCTGTTCCTTTGAAGTGTCAATTTGCGGTCGTGTACGGATTAAATTTTCACGAGCACGTGTCATGAGATAATTTGTACCAGGCGCACATACGCGCCGCGGAAGCGATCGGGCCAATATCCGTGACGTGAAGATAACGACGAGATTATATTCAATTAACATGCGAAGATTGACGTCTCGCTAGGTTCTGGCGGGCGGCGCGGTGCCGGTGGTTGGATGACAAGGGAGCTCGTCGCTTCTGCGACGTTTATCGTTACTTGATAAACATAATGTTTATTTTATATCAAGCTGTGTTCATTTTAAAATATTCATGTATTTATTTATTTAAAAACAACTAGTTATGTAAAATGGAAAACGCACAAAGATAACATATAAATTATAAAATCAATATGTTAGGGTCAAAATGAAAACATACGATTACAAACGACACCTCCATTGTGGTGTTAGCGCCCCAGTACCGCTCACTACTACGGGCGCGGGCGCGGGCGCGGGCGCGGGCGCGGGCGCGGGCGCGGGCGCGGGCGCGGGCGCGGCGACTCCGTCCCGGGGCACATACCTAATTGTGCTGGCTCGGCGCGCGGCGGTGCTGCATTTATTTACGCTAGATATGATCGGTGCACTGGATTTGGCGCTCGGCCAGGACTTCCCGGGGATCAGAGAGAAGCGGTTCACCATCGTGGAAGACCAGTACAGTATATCACGTTTATTTTATTATTGAATAAAGGGCAGGCATTTAGACATTAAATTATTCCATATGTTAGGTGATGATGCAGTCGATAGCCTGAAGAAGATACCTATTCAGTCGTTTCTTCCGTAAGTTTACATACAAACTCTGAGTGCTGTGATTCTAATGTTTGTTGCATTTGATTTTCTAGCATGGCCCTATACCTTTTATATTTAGTTGTATAGTGAAATTTAAAGCTAATTAGAAAATATGTAGCGTTTTGGTACTGTTATATCTTACGTTAATTTAAGTACTGTAACCTTTTGTATAGTTCTGTTGGCCCGGTGCCCCAGTGTGTGCCTGAGGCAAGTTGGCCTGCAGCGCCGAGCCGCCGACGCTGTTTTTTCCGCATATATTTTCCTTAACTACTGGGTCGTTTGTCGTTATTGCACGAATTTAGAATTATAAAACTAATGGTTTATTTTTGCTTGTTCACAGGTATGTACTCCTTGCTGTATGTGGTAGTAAGAATTTATAAATGGTAAGTGAAATTAAACCGAGAAAATTAATCCCGAGATACCTTATTAAAACAGTATCTTGATAGCTTCGCAGTAATTTCTTTCTCGACGAAAATATATTTTAACAATTAAAACAATTTAAAGTTGCAAAGCATACAGACAGAAAAACAATAACAAATATTTATCTATATTGATATTGATATTAATCGCCTATCGTTATCTTAATTATAATATTAACGGTACCCACTTCCTCTATCTCCCTACTATTGTACCCTCACGTGAACGTTAATTAGTCCTCTAACTGCCCCCGAGCATGGTCCCGGTGTCGTTTGTGAATAATAGTGAATAAGCAGGAGTATACCTGTTCCTTCGGCCGCGTCATACCTCGCGCTCGCGCCCGAGTGAGTAAAGGCCAAGTATAATCCATTAGGAACCGTGCCCACGAACTAAGAGCATGATCGATCAGGAGCGGACCGCGTTCCCGCATCGCCCGAAAACGAAGCTCACTTCTACATTGTGTTTGTTTATTCATATATTCTCAGTTAAATAACGGTGTTATTGACCCGTAATCATATTTTATTATTATTTCCTATATAATTTCTTCCTGTTCACACATTGGTTCGACTCTAAGCATCGCGGTGTTCCCGGTCTTTATCACAGCAGAGTCACCTCAACTTTTTACGCCTACCTATAATATATATTTAAACGAGCTGTCAAAGAATTCTCATCGGGCTGAGCACCATCCGGGCTGAGCACCATCTGTGCTCGGGCTGTGCACCATCTGTGCTCGGGCTGAGCACCATCTGTGCTCGCCCCCCCTCCGGTGAAGCTGTAAATGCCGGTAGAGGCAAACAGCATTAGTCCGTTAGAAGAAAAAAAAATCAAAGAATTCTTAGTGCAGTCGGCTTCTAAGCGTGCGCCGAGTATTAAGAATGTGTCCGATCTTTTGTTTTCAGGTTTATTGCTTTTCAGACTTGTGACGCCCCATCCTATGGAATGCCTACACTCGGTATATTGCCGGTACCGCCGAGTATTCGGTATGTAATTAGACAGGCTTGTTCAGTTTATATTCAAAATTAAGAAAACGATACGTCAATGTATACCCTAATGTGTCAAAGTATTAAAACCCTAATACGGGCTATGTAGCCGATATTGACATAGATTTAAAATAAATAGAAAGAAATACTGAATTTAAAACTTAAGTTATGAATTTAAGTTTAATTGAGATTACGAGGCTTATAGACGTTACAGAGAGTATTATTTAACGCGTTGTTCTTTTATCTTTTTCATGCCGTTGTATCCGCCGAGTTGTAGAGCCACACGCGGTCACGTCTCTCCCGTCTAAGCTATAATCAAGTTTCGCCGATGTATGCGTGTGCCACATCGCCGCACGCCGCGCCGCCGGCAGATGCCGCACGGAGTCTGACATCGATTTCCGATCGGGCACAAACAATGTCGTCCGTCATACTAAGCGCTTTCTAATGGAGTTTGGCAAGTGTTGCAGTTTGGTAAGCTTGAAGTGTGAAACGCGGCTTAGGTCCTCGTTAGTCCGAGCCTGAATGTAATAGGAGTTACCACATCGATGTTTTGTCAAATGGCGAAGAAATGGAGCTATTTTTACCGCATTCGTATATAACCTTCGAACATATTATACTCTATAGAAAGCGTTTTTACATACAGCGCCATCTTACAGACGTAAACTACAATTTCGCTATGTGTGACAGTTTACTTGACTCGCCACGCACACAGACGCAATGATAATGATGCCTGTTGGAATGCTTCTCCCGAAAATGGGGTACCTGATTGGAGAAATCGTATATAAAATGGAAACGCATAATTATATTCATTATTTGGTTGAAGGTTTCGTAAGTATTCGATATTATTTAGATTTAACTACGGCTTAGCTTACGTATATCGGCCGCGGCCGCGCGTGCTCTCTATGAAAAAGTGACTCGGATGGTCACGAAACCGGTCGGGATACCCACTCGACTAATATACGTAAGTTAAGCCGTAGTTAAATCTAAACATATTCATCATAGGTTATATTCCTATTTCATTGGCTTATTGCCCGAGCACTTGTATGTTATAACTGTCTCTGTCTCTGTCTCAATTGCCTTAACCGATCTCCATAAAATTTGGCAGAAAATTAGCTTATTAGGATTTGCAAGTTTGTAGATGACTTAAATTAATTGGGCGGACAAATTGGATGGACATAAAGAATTTTAACAGCGAGCGAAAAATGAAAATGTAAAAAATAGCTAAAATGATATTATCTATTATTTTATGAATATTAATTATATATAAAATACATCTGAATCTTAACCTGATATGGTTCCAATCGTAAAGAACTAGAATTCACAATGTTTCTTTTTTATTTTCTAATCCCCGCACTAGGATTTCCTGTGTCGTGAGAGGCATACACAATCACAGCACACGTCATTCACAGTTTCAAGTCAGAAACAAAAATAAAGCGATGCCATGGTTTCTATAATCCCAGCTATTTACTTTCAAATATTTAGCACGTGACTAGTAAGTGTCCTACGAGAATAGCCAACTTTGGTCCCTTTGCTCACCAAGTTAGGGTATAAACTACACCAATTTACTAGAATCGCACAACCGCAACAGGAGCTGTTCGAAATTCCGGCTGAAGCTAGTTTGTCGTTGGCCGGCCCTGCACTGCACTGAATAGAGGAAGGCGCGGCTGCAGGTTCCATCTCTTGAATCCGGAACACGCGTCCGACACGCGCAACACTTTTTACTTTACACATTTTTGGTTTTACAAAAACCGAAAATGTCGAGTTGTCGACGGTGCAACGCCGAAAAGTTTTATCAGTTAATATCTAGTGATTGGAATTTAAAACCTATTTAAGTATGGTGGTTGATGTGATTAAGTTTTTGCTATGTTTGTGTCATCGCTTTTATACTTGTATTCCTGATATGCGTGTTGTTTTTTTTTTACTTATTATAAGTTTACGTTTTACAACTGTCTCACCTGATTTTTAGTTATACAGATATTATAAGGTGAGACAGTTGTCAAACGTAAACTTATAAAAAGGAAAAAAAAATTAAATTAATTTGGCCTTTCGCATTGGTGTCCATGGTACGTTGTTTTACCCGCTACAGCATGAGTGATCTTCAGGCAGATGTCGGGCTTGCGTGTCCCATCGTGGACCGTGTTATCGCTTAACATAAAGTTAAACAGTGGTTAAACGACTGTCGATTTTTAATTAAAAAAATAAAGTTGCAAATATATTCTACAAATCACATCCAGATTATCTAATAGTTCTTTAAATTTTTTTTATTAGAATCACAACATATAAGTAGTATTAAAAAATCCTTTTGTTCATTTTAATTGAAATACAATTCTTACAGGTATTACTTAATATAGCTGTATTCAAGAATTCCTTCAGGGAACGTAAAGAATTCAGAAAACAGAATAGCGGCATTGACTTACCTATGTCTATCATATTAACATCTCGACCTGTAAAACTTCACTGCAATACAATTATAATTCCGGTGACTCGCTCAGCTGGCAGACAAACTCGTGTTATTCGGACCGGCAACTAGAGGATGCGGGTTTGTATTCTGACCGTCTCTGGGTTACTCGTTCTCGTTTTCTCATGCTAGATCGCGATCTAGCCAATCGACGTGTCGTTGGGATATCCCATATCAATATCAAACGTATATTCGTTTGATTTTTTTATCTTTACTTTAGTGTGTACTAGGCTTTTATGTCACGTAGATGATGTATGTAATGTTCTGCCTAGATAAACCGTAGCCTATTTGCTATAAAGGCAGGCACACACCAGACACGACGCGGACGGCAGGATGCGGCGGTACGGCGCCGTTTCCGGTTCCGGCGCCGGCGCACACTCTGCATCCGGCCATCAGTCGGTACCAACCTAGCCCGAGGGACAGATTTATAGATACATATTATAATTAAAAATAATGTTAGGATGTAGAATATACATATATTAATCAATATGCATATTGTTCATTTCAGTTGTGTATTCGTTCTTAGTGACTATAGTGATTCTCGTTGTTATAGGGGGTAGTAGGGAGACGTCATAACTACATGTAAAAATAGCAATAATTTAATTTTTAAAATATAATTCTAACATAATTTTAATTTTATATATTTCACCTTTTATGTAGTAAATTATGACGCGACCTCCTCTCTATGTAGAACTGCTATAGTGAAATCAATGTACACAAAGTTAAAAACTTTGTACCCCTTTAGTTTGACTGTAGCAGAGTTTCGACTAGCACCGCGCCGTAACGGTATAGGTATCATGTTGTATAAGCGCTAGTTGTCATGTTGTGAAGCGAGCACAGTTCCCGCCGGAGCCGGGGCCTCATTAAGCTTGACATAATCCACTGCTTTCATGACGGAGGAGCTCCTATTTTCCGCAAGATTACCGACCGGCTCTGAGAACCGGCTGTCGGCCCGGTCCGGATGTCTATTACACGAACAGCTAACATATACTCAGTTAACGTTTATAAGTCTACTTCTCTCATTTATTACTTACTTCAAAACAATGAAATTACAGGCTCACGTCATTGTACGTATGTTTAATTGTATGTTGAGATCGATTTTTCTAGAACGATTAAAACTATCAAATTGATATTAATATAAAATACTCAGGTCTGCAAGCCCTTGAAGCTGTGAAAACATATACGTTTACGACGACGCGGATAAACGATACGGCGGTTAATTATATGTTTAGACACAAAAAAAAGAATCAAAGTCATATGTAGGCTTTGTGTCGCGACCTATAAATGTAAAATTAGTCAAAAAGCAATGGTTTACAGATCAACACGGGAACAATTATACGGAAGCGGCTGACTTTTATTCAATTCAATCGCTTTATTTGCATGAATACGATTTAAAATTAATTGCAATATTTTGTAGTCCGCCATAACGACTTTAGTTATGTACTAAGGATTTTTTTTCGATTATAATTTTATTCGCCGTTGGTTAATTGACTACACCCTATGTTGTGGTCGCTCGGTGGGTACAAAACTCGTTGAAAAAATAAAAAATAAAAACGCTACGCCATGTGTATTATGATGAAAATAGTTTTTAAACGGCATGTCACTTTTAGTAGACGTGACATATCTATTATAAAATCTGAGAACGGTCTACCCATTTTGTCTTCTATTACATGCGATTTTAATAATTATTAATAGCATGTTATAGTTATGAGTAAAGTAAAAAACAAGTCTCCAGACTAAAGAGGTAATACGAGGGTCAAACTGAAAGTTCTTAGAAAATCTGTAACTGAGGAAACTAGCTACTTATTAGTTTATTATGTCTTTTCAAAGTAGTGCCCATTCGCGTCAATACATCGCCGCATTCGATGGAACCACTGAGAAAAGCACTTTGCCCTCTCGTTCTTAGGGATCTCTTCGATGGCCTTTTTAAACGCACACTTGTAAGGCCACCATATTTTTTCCCACGCTTCTACCTCTCTTCCATTTAGTTGGCAACTGCTCGGAAGGAAACGCCCACTGAGCAGACTGTCTTTTGGTTTCGGGATCATAACAGTAAATCCAGCTTTCGTCACCCGTGCGTATGTCGAACACAACATTTGAGTCACCTCCGTTGAATCTATCAACCATTTCACGGCACCGATCAACACGGCGGCATTTTTGTGCCTCGGTCAAACTATGAGGTAACCCCCAGGCACAAAGCTTCCTAACTGCTAAATGTTCATGGAGATTTTGTTTGCTCTTGACTCATACCGATGCCTAATCGTGTCCGAATCTGCTGATGGGGCACTCTTGTCAGTTGCTATGATACGCCGCACGACTCACATGTTGTCTTCCGTCGTGAGCGTAGCGGGCCGCCCCTCACGCATGTGATCATCGATGAGATTAGTGCGACCACAGTGGCGTGAGATGGCGCTTCATCGTAAAAGGCCAAACGTAGTCAGTATCATAATTTTATTGTAAATGACGTCGAAATGTATAAAAAATAATTTCACGGAAATTTTCTCCAGGGCTGAAGCCTTTGAAAACAGCAAAAAGTAAAAAAGAATAATAATAATAGTAGGATAAAACCCATTGGAAAATGAAGAGATATTAAAAAAAATGAAAGGAAAAATGTTTTTTTTAATACGGGTGCTTCCCGTGTGGTTCTATTTGAATTTCATCAAAATCAGTGAAGCGGTTTTTGAGTTACACTACAATAAGTGAATTGTGTTACGTCTACTTGGAAGACTTCCCAATTGCAGATGAAGAAATCGGCGGAGATACGCAATGACAATATTGATCCCGTGAGTAGCAAGGATCACTGAAAAGCCTAAAACTTTTTTTTTACTAAAATTGGAACCGATTTCTACACTCAAAAGTATTTTAGATTTTGAAGTCTTTTAGAAACAACAAACGGACTATTCGACTCCCACACCGCGCTCGCTCACACAAGTACCAGGAACCAATAACCGACGATCAGTTTTAGCATTGTCCTTCATATTGCATTTATGCGACGCGTCGGTGCGCGACAATGCGTCCTACACAGCTTTGTTTGCATCTACTCGCCTATTTAATATGATACAATGCATCGGCGCGGGCGCCCACACCGCTTCATTATATTTATTGAATTCGATATGACAAAAGAAAATGTTCTATATTTCCTGCTGTCAGTTAAAGGGGTGTTTTGCAAAATAAGAGAGCAATAAGCGGTATCTTTGTATTTTCGTATGTTTGTAACGAATACTACTTATATTATAAATGCGAAAGTTTGCGAGTATGGATGTATGTTTGTTACTCCTTCACGAATAACTACTGAACGGACTTGGATGAAATTTGGTATGTAGACGCTTTAGGTCCCGGAATAACACAAAGGATACTTTATATCATCATTATCATCAATCATCACCACGCGGGTAAAACCGTGGGGCGCAGCTGAACTGAAATACCCAATTTTATGCAAATCGGTGTAGCCGTTTGAGCGTGAAGAACAAACATACAAAAACACATACAAACTTTCGCATTTATAATACTAGTACAATATTGTCCAGCTATGAATGCCCTGATGGATTATTTTTAACCGACTTCAAAAAGAAAGAGGTTTTCTATTCGACTGTAATTTTTTATGTTTGTTACTATAGAACTTTCAACTGAACCGATTTTGATGATTTTTTATTATTATTTGAAAGCTGGTGCTTCCCGAGGTCCCATTTAAATTTCATCAAAATCGGTGAAGCGGTTTTTAACTTACGTTAAAACGTACTTACGTTACTTACACTCCAATAATTGAAAAGCGTCTTTCTTGGCGATATCCTTATTGAGAAATCGGTGAACATTCACAATGACAATTGAACCCGTGAGTAGGTAAAATGAATGAAAGGGGGTAGAAAAGTGAAAAAAAAACTACAAAAAATGGAACCGACATCAATACTCAAAAGTGTGAATAACTTGTCGAAGCCGGTACTTTTGAACTGTCATGGTACCGACCATGACAGTTCAAAAGTAACTACATATTATAAAAACATTATGCGCATGGTACCGGCTTAGACAAGTTATTTCACAGTTTTGAATGGTGAAGTCGGTACCATTTTTTGGGTTTTTTTTTCACACTCTTGTACTCACCTTGCCTTCACCGTCATTTTATTTGTTTCAAAATTACATTGTGAACGGAAGCTTTGATAAGCTTACTTACTTACATAAACCATTTTGCTTTAGTTTTCAGTGTTTTGTCGAAACTGTATACCTATTATAATTAACGTCGCCTTTATGTACCCAGAATTTTAGCAATTAAGTTTTCCATTTCATTACATAATTAGATCCGTGATTTCGAAAATAAATAATACAATGCAGAAGTGCCATAACCTAAAAAAGTCATCCAACAACCATCAAATTAAATGCCAATTTCAATTTGAAAAATTCTTCAACTTCCGTAATTTATTATGCCAAATTCATAATATCTGTCCTTTTTCTGACAGAGAAAGTCTTTCAACAAGATCCTCAGGTAATTAAACTGTGTCCAGGGGGAGTTATCTGTCAATTGCTGTTGTAAAATTGCTTGGGACCTTGTGTTTGCAAGTTAATTAGGATCGGAGAGTATTTGGAGAAATACCGGCCACAGTGGGGTGCTTGGGGATCGGGGAGATTTAATTTTGTAAGAGATGACGATACTAGTGATGTGCGCAAGCATCTATACAGTGAACCGATAAAACCCGACAGTTTCATTGAAGACCGACTTCCATATAGATAATAAATACTCAACGAATGCTCTGGTTATTATTTGTTTTAATCGTAGTATTAGCAAACGATGACCTTCGTAAATGATTAAATGGTACATGTCAACAACTATTTTACATACATATATATATTATATTCTTGACGATCAGAAGCGTATTAATTCTTTTAAAGAACATGTAAGTGACCTTTCAACAATTCAAAATCATTAAACGGGAAAATAATGCAAGTAGGGATCCAAAGACACGTCCGATGCGTCTGAGCAACCGACGTGTAGAAGTGTCCAGCATAGGGCCTAAATAAGACACGTCCGCTCAGTACGATGTTCCAAAGTAGAATGAATCGTCCTAGCGACCCGCGCCGCTGACGTAACGTCGGTTGCCCCTTCCACTCAACCGCCATTCAACCGCTTGCCCACCACTATCGCTAGAGGCGTACAACAATATACATATGTGTTTTAGCCAGTTTCTTCCCCTCTGGAGCTCGCCTTCGTGCCAACGAATTATGTTATTTTTATTTAAATTTATGAACCATGCAAGTTCAATTTAATAAATAGCATAAACTCTAATTAATTAGAGAGCTTCTAATTATTTGATCTTAAATTAACGTATAGCTTTTTCTTTAATGGAGTAAATACTCGAGCCACCCAAACTATCCCTTTACTAGAGGTGTTTAATTAGAATCCCGAATTAGAATCCCTGCGGAGAACCGTTACAACGGAACCTAATTGGTAAGTTATGTGATCCTCAGTTTGATTTTATTAGCTGTCAAATTTTAATGACCCTAATTAGAATTATGCATTTTTAGTCAGGAATGCTTTAATAAATTTGGACCACATATAATTATACTCATTTGTAGCTATACTGTAGTCTTTTAGTTCATTATTTAGTAAAGCCATGCATTAAATAATGTTTGTCTAACTTGTATATTTAAATTATGCATTGGCCACTCATTGAATTTTCAATAGAACACACTCAAAGCTGACTTGTGTTGTGACTTCATACTGTTTGATTATAGCGTTTGGTTTGTTTAACAATTAAAGTTATTACTGAATTATTTACAGTATGAAGTTTTTGTTGTGGCAAAAGCTCAATTTTAAAATGCTTGCAGTATTACGCCCGCTTATTTAGAGTTTCACTTGAAGTTGTTGCCTTCTAAGTACATACAAGCTTTAAGACTCCTGGTAATGTTAATTTGTCTTACCATAGTAGGATTTTTTGCATATATTGGTAGTGATTCTCTTGTTCAACTAAACTAAAATTCTGGAATATAAGATCAGTAAGATAATGTTTGGTGTGACACTTATCAATAACAACACTAAAATTAGATCTGTTTTATTAATTGCGGGTAGTTTGAGGTGAAATAACTCACCACTTATTTGGTGTCTACAATTTCCCGCAATTGAACACCAATTGAATCAAACTCGTCTAGTATTATAGGTAGCGTTACATGGAGTTATACGAACTTGAATTTTAGCGTAAATAGAACACGAGCTATTCCATTTTGAAGAATTTTAGTTTATTTTAGCTATTTCTAATGATTTACAGAATTAGGGTTTTTGCCTGGCTATTGTGAAGCAATTTACTTCAAATAAACTACACAATTAGCAAGAAAACCTGCTTGTGTCTTCAAAATGGGCCTGGGGTGTAATTCGTAATGTTGTTAATGCAAGAGTCGAAGCGATGATAGCTCAGCGGGGGGAGCGTCGCCTGTCAAACTGACGGACACTGGTTCGATCCCCAACAACAGCTTGAACTCCGGGTGAAGGTAACACCGTTATCATATTCCAAGCATGGTGGTAGGGTACTTTCAAATACCCGCCTGGCTAGCTACCACCCTCAAGTTTAAAAAACTGCCACCAAACACATAGTGTGTTCAGGCAGAGCAGTCCTTGAGAGCCAGTGAGCATTTTAGGTCTAGCGTGATAAAATCTTCGACCACATCGTCACTGACCATCAAGTGAGAGAGTGGTCGCTGGATCTATACAGCATAAAAAAAAGTATTTTTTAAGATTTAATCATAAGAGAAAAGATTTATTATGGTGATATTTCAGCTGTACCGGAAAGCATAAACGTTTAGAGCTCAGTACAAGAGCAACTGAAGACCTATAGGGTGCAACGAGACACGCCTTTACAATAGGCTCATATTCTATACTAGCTACTGAAGGGGCCGACGAATCGCTTTATGCATTCATTAAGTATTTTAATGTAAAGTATCCGCTCAACTGAGAGACCAGAACATATAAACGTATGTACGTCGTCAGCAGAATTTCAAAAAATGTTTTACTAATATCACAGTAAGAACTTACCCGCCCGAAGCGTAGTTGTAATTACCGCCTCCGAAGCATTTCACCAAAGCCCTCCTTATAAAGCCTTCTGCGGGCCGTATCAAGCGCTGTTCCAGCTCTCGCCCACTTCACTATATTCACAGAGAGACTTTATAGAAGTATTTGAAAGTGACTGGGCAATCCTCTTTTAGGTTATTATTCGTACTATTTTCTATCAGAATGTGTTTTAAATAGAATGTGAAGTTTATGTGTCGAACGGGGTTCATCACAATGACGCTATAGTTAATTACTATACCTTAAATATAACAATTGTAATCATACAAAATATTTACAAACATGTCGATAATTGACTCATAAATATCCCAAAGTTATTTCAATTTTTACTATTTCAGTAATACAATTCTTAATCTAAGCCTTAGTAACTGGTACTTGTTTGGCGGTATAGGTCCGTCAAATGAAATTAGTCATAAGACGAGCGTAGTGTCGATCGACGACACAATACGATGCGTCATATCGAACCGCGTAATACGCGTTCGCTCCATATATCTCGCGCGAGCATGATTCGGAAGGGTGTGCGCGTGCCGCCGCAAATTGCAACAAAGTGGACGGGCCACCTCCCTAATTCTACCCCACGATTTAACACCATTGTCGCCCTCTCGTACAATTGACTACTATAATGCTCTTGTGCCATTCTAGCGTCCTGGTACTTGCTACAATGGAACGCGAGGCTTCGACCGAATTCCGTAGAATTGGCTCGAGTGCCTGTTACGAAGTTTCGTAGGACATTATTGTGTGCAAAATTGGAGTGGGTTGGATAATTTCACGGTTAGTTCGGAGCTGTGAACATTTCACGGTTAGTTCGGAGCTGTGAACATTTCACGGTTAGTTCGGAGCTGTGAACATTTCACGGTTAGTTCGGAGCTGTGAACATTTCACGGTTAGTTCGGAGCTGTGAACATTTCACGGTTAGTTCGGAGCTGTGAACATTTCACGGTTAGTTCGGAGCTGTGAACATTTCACGGTTAGTTCGGAGCTGTGAACATTTCACGGTTAGTTCGGAACATTAGTGTGAACATTTTCCTCATAATAATTATGGTTTATATTCCTACTATTCGTACTACATATTACGATGTGAAACTTGTATAAAATGATTACGCGAATGATTTTTTATATGAACATATTTACAATTACATCGTATTATAACGAAACTTTATTATCCGATTGTCTGAAACCTTTACAGCTTAGCTTATGTGGAAACCCTTTATCTAGACAAAGACCAGACTCCCACACAGAAACAGCAAGAGTACGAGTACGATCTGCGATGCTAGAACACGTATTTAAAAGATTATTCCGTGCTAGATCGCAAAGCGGCCGAACACACTGTCTCTGCGAAGCTAAAGCTTCAGGAATCTCAGTGTTTGGGCAAGCCATCTCCCAAGCATTCTTGGCTTCGTTCAAATAAACTACATCTAAGTTGCCTAAATATAGTGCAAGAATTTTTTCTAGCAATGTTTATGTACCATGAACGGAAGACTGCTGGTAGTGCAACACTCGAAATTTTGCGAATCCTTAGACCTCTCAATCTTACAGGTAAGGAGGCCTGCGACCAAATCCTGTCACTCATGTCAATAGTCAAAACTGACATCAGTGTATTCTTTACGATGTCGTCCAAGCTCGTTATTAGGAGCTCGCAAACATCGCAAAAAGTAAGTAAATTCAGGCACAAATAGACCAAATCTAATAAGCGTAAATGCCATATGAGCAACTTCTCTCTGAAGGTATCATAAAATTTTGTTTTTTTCTTCTACAAAAGGAGACATAGATTCATCTAGTTAGTTCTTACCCTAGACTCTGCTAGGAGGCATGCTAGGAGACCTCTACTTGGTCTCTTACCCAAGAGACGCAATGAACACTTTTCTACTAGTTAGATGTTAGGTGCAACGGAATTGAATTTTTCAATGCCCAAATCTATATTATATACAGTACATTAGTGCGTAGTACAAGTATCGCACACAAAAAGTTCGCGTAAAATTTGGTTCCAAACCAATTTGACGAAATTCGACTATTAGGATTTGTAAGTCATGTAAGACTGTGTTCACCTCACCCCCTAAAGTTCCTTCATCCAAATGTCCACCTTTAGTTTGGATTGAAGACGTTGAATGATTGGATGACGGAAGATAAAAGGACATTATTTTTTTAAACTAATTTAGATGATTTTCCGTAGCATTGCCAAAGAAAACCGGAATTTTATCTTTAACTTGTGTCAAAGGGCGCCTCTATCTACTGAATTAACATTTTTCTTACAGCATATTTTAGATGCGAGGCGACGATATGTTGCCTACTGCAATAGGTCAAATACCACTGTCTTTTTAGTAAGTGCGCATAAATTTGCGCCATATACAATTTTAGTGACGTCACTGTTGACCCGACTCGACAACATCAGGCTTACTAAAGCCGTGGTCTACATTTCTACATGGTGTGGTACACAAATCATTGTTTTCTTATTAAGACTGACTTGCTTTTGACACATTATGTCTAACTCGCAGACGCAGTCGGGTTCGCCGGCGAACTGCGACAGCGATCGCGAGCGCTCCGTACTCTCCTTGACAAAGGGCACCGAATGTGGTCGAAAGTATAGTGGGAACTGGGAACCTTATGACTTACTGCTTGAGTAGATCCCCTATTTTATACATTCTTAAAAAATCTTTGTTTGTTGTGGTCCGATAGTTAACCAGAGAAAATGCAATATGCGTGTATAATTAGTTAATTACGGCTTTATAATCCTATATAATCATACTATATATGGCTCGGCATGATGTTATCACGTTTTATACATAAGTGTCATTTGTTTACGGTCAAGCCTAAAATCACAAACCAAAATATGTTCATATCATTCGCACCTGACCCCATTCTAACCCACACGCACAATAAAAATGAATTAGCCCCTTATAAAGTACCGTTAAATCTCGCCCGCAACAGCCGTCTCGTCCCATTACTCACCGAATGTCCCAGACAAACGTCCCTAAGTAGTCCTAGATGTATTGCGAAGAAGCTATTTACCACGATTCCGCACAAATCTTGTTTATTCTCGCCGGGCCGAGATGACCTTTATGGCCCTTTTTATAACAGACCCAATTTTGTGCGTTGTACGGCGTTCCCTTCGGCCTTTGAGCCGCCTCCCGCACATTTTGTTTGTGATTCCGTGCATTCACCTCTCGAATGTGCCCGTTTGGGACGTACATTATGTTTTCCCATTTTATTTTCCTTGTGTATTATGTTACGAACCTGATTTTCTGATTAGTGTATTGAACTCCTTCAACAAAGCATTCTATTGGAAATATGGCAATATTCTGTTTCACTATTCACGGCGCGGCTCGAGGGTCCCCACGAGAACTCTAAATTCGCTCGCGATTCGAATGCCAAGATAAAACACTTGCGCGTTACATTGCTCCACGCTCTTTGTTTTTGTACGACGCCTTAGAGCGCGTCACACCTCTGTCGTTGCTCCATCGAATATGTGACATACAAGGATAAGGAAGCAATAAGTTTTGCATTTACGTCGGAGTAAGTTAAGCCAGGGGGTAATCGTGCGGAAAACCAATCAAGTCTTCTGGCTGTCGCGGTTCGCTCGGTGTTTCTCGACTATTTATCATGCTGGAAGCATTGTTCACAAATGTGAATACAGTTGATGTAATGGGATAAGTGGTGGGGCGCATGTGGAAGCGATTCCGCCGCTAGCGCTGTGTGTATCAATACTTTATAAAGGATCATGCTGATCACGATACACACACACAGTGAGGCAACGAGTTCCATTCCTCGGTGGAACCGAGTGTTCATAATTATTATAGTAAATTATTACTATAATAATTATCTATCTATACTCGTACTAATATTGTAGAGAGGGTAAGTTTGTGATTGTTTAGAGGTAATCTAATGCCAGTGAGCTCTTCTCTCTTCTTGATCTAACGTGTAACATCTTCGACCACATCGTCACTGACCATCAAGTGAGCTAGTGGTCAAACGCTAGATCTGTATAAGAAAAAGTTTTTTAAAAATGTCTTGATCTACTGAACCGATTTCGGAAATTCTTTGTCCAATAGAAAGCCAAGTTATTTGTGAGTGGCATAGGCTCATCATCATCACTCAGGCGGGTGAGGCTCTAATTACTAATTTAGACGCTATAAATGGTGATTGAAATAATGTTGCGAACATCTGCTGGTATCTAAGACAGTTTTCCTTCGAAGACCCTTAGTTACGAATAATCACTTAGACATGAAAACCCAACATTAACCGAGTACAAGACTAACATTTGCTTTCTCGTCTTGTTACATTTTCATGTTAAACAGATCCTTTACAAACTTGCAAGCAATCTTTGTGTAACAACAAAAGATGGATACAGTTTTTTTTTTATTTTTTATTTTTTAGATAAGATAACTATTATTATAATAATAATTTGCATGTATTATTATTATTTATAAAACGTTGACGATCAATACAACAGCCTTTATGCGTAGAGTTACATACATAATAGCAGTCTTACGAACTACTTGCCTTTTCACTACATATATAATTCTACTGTACGTGTGTATGTCACTGAACTCCTCCTAACCGGCTGGACCGATTTGAATGGTTTTTTTTGTATGCGTTTGGGTGGCGCCCTGGATGGTTTAGATTCAGAAATCAGCCCGGCAGATGGCGCTGCAGTCAGCATGCAGGACAACGTCTGTCGGGTCCGCTAGTATTATATATATATACCTTGCCAGGGTACGACCATTTATAAATTATTATAGCTAGTTGCGCCCTTCGTATCCCCCCGCGCACGTTTAGGCAATATTTTCCATTATACACAAATTCAACATTCATTAACAATGCAACAACTTTTTTATTGTAATATATATAACAACATATTTTTGAAAAATGACTCAGGTTTCCACTAACTTATCTCCTGTTTTAATCCATTAGAGGGGCATAGTGTATTAAAATAATCTTATTTTAAGAATTCCAGTTCATTGATTTTATAATATTATTTTAGATGTTATAATGTAGGTACCTACTTTATGGAGTCTCTGTGGTTGAATCCCAGTAGCTTCCCAAACTATTTACCTGTAGTCGTAAACAGTAGACAAATAATCCGAGTCGTAAACAGTAGACAAATAATCCGAGTCGTAAACAGTAGACAAATAATCCGAGTCGTAAACAGTAGACAAATAATCCGAATCACTTAAACAACAGAACTCGGATTCAGCAGTACCCACGGTACAGCCCCGATCCGCGCCATTAATAATGGAGCTCCGTAATATCTGTCACGCGGCGCGGGTACCCTACTCGTCCCTGTAGGTGTAGGGTCACCATCATTGCATTCGTTGGAACAAATTAGGATATGCGAGGTCTTCGAATTTTGCTATAAAAATGTTTATTTTTAACACATATAGGTATTACCTCTCAAATAAATGTATTAAGCCGTCTATCACTGAAAGTAAAATAATGTATAGACATGCGTTACTTTAGGCGCGACACACGTGTGTACTGTATACTGCGTGTAGCTTCATGAGCTGAAAACGTAGAAAAGATTCAACCGTATGTTGTTTGTATCATTATATTTGTTTACAAGACAAATTGATCTCAACATGAATGCTGTGTGACAAGTCCGGGGTATCGGATAGGAATGGTGTCGCCAGTGACACCTACTATTGTCTCAGCCACTTAAGTCGCAGTTGTCAGTCTGTTTATGATTTGGGTCGGAAACGGGACCGCTTTGTTCAATGGGCTAGCTGCTTTAATTCAGATTAATTTGCCAATTTAAACTCGGATTCGTTAACAACATACCAACTTATCCGGGCGTCTGCGCTTATTACTTTTAATAGCATTTTGGGCTTTCTATCGCTATTGTTCCTCTCAACTTGTTTAGTGCACGTACGTGGTGAGCAATGATCTAATGGTATAGCTGCCCTCTTAACCCTCCTTTCGTTTCCCAGAACTGTTTGCGCTGAGCGTAACGACACGCGTGCGGGAGGACGCTTTAATTAGGCCTTTCGCTTGCGTTTTGATCGACCAAATTGGAATATATTTAGAGTGGTGTTTGCGCTTGTCAAAGTTAATGGCAGCTTTGTAGCGACAACAGCCTCGCAGTGTGAGCGTCGGCTTTCAACCTAGCGGTCTTAGGTTCGAATCCCACCCTGGGCTTGAGCTTTCGGTGTAACATCGTTCTCAAATCAACAGCATGGTGGTAAAGTAGATACTGGCGTGCTACGGCTTTTTGTTAATGAAATAAGTGGCAAACAATGGCTATCTGCCGCCTGATGGTAAGCGATTACCGTCGCCTTTGGATATCTGTAACACTAGGGGAATCACGATACGATGCCAATCATTTTAACACTCCATTAATCCTTTTTTTCAAGAATCCAAAATTGAGGGGAGGAAGCTCGTTCCACATATTGCTGGTGTATGGCAAAAACGATCGGTTGAAACGCACAGTGCGAATCCCATGTGTCAATTATGTGAATGAGTTTTTAAGCGATTTCGGCTAGTACGGTGGTAAAACCTTGATGCTGGAATAAGGTTGAAGAGTTTCTTAGAACACTAGCCGTTGTATATATGGTAGAAAATCATAGAGACCCAATGTCTGTGCGCATACTAGCTTAGATCCAGTCTTCACTTAACGTCGGGTGAGCCAGTAGCTAAAGGCAAGCTTAAGGTAATGCTTATGAGAAGGTTAAGGGAGTTGCAGAGACTTGTGCCGACAATCGCGTTTATGGGGCTTAGCATAATTATACACACTTGACGGGCCACGAGTCTCGCTCGTCGAAAGTAACCGAGCATTATAGAAGAGGAATTGAGATTGTATAATTAAATTATAAATATAATTATAATGCACATATGCCAAAATTGATTCGATAGAAATCCGATAGGCAGACAACTCTACACCGGCGTAGAGTTGTTCAAGTCTCTGAGACCTACATTCTACCAGAGACCCGCTATTATTGATTACATTAGGTATGATGTTTTGCACGCTTTCAATCAAAGCTTGTTACATGACTGCCCCAACACAAACATGCATTATATAAATGTGTCCATTGACACGCGAGCGAATTATGAATATGACTTCTAAAAAGTATAGCCGTGCGGTACATTACATATAGTATATACGAGTTATTCATAAAATGATAAACGATGTTCTCCTTTCAAATGATGCGGCTGGCAAATGCCTTCGCCGAATACTTAAACGCTTCCGTTGCTCTCAGAAATTCATAATCTTAAATGTACCACGGTCACTTGTACAAAACGTCGAATTAACGCTGTTTATGTTACCCAAGCAGACTTTATCAAAAACAGAAGTATATTGACGAGCATGCCATAATATGGTGTACCACTGGTCTGAGCTCGGTAACTCGGCGGGGCGGCAGCGAAAAACTTGTGATTAAAAACTCTTTGTTTGCAGTTTGCCGCATTTTACTAGATACGCCAATTTGGAGCTGGATTAAAATAGCACATTTATATGTTGCTAACTTACAAAAATCAATTTCCTGTTTGTGATATATATTTATGTTGTGTGTTGTGATAGCTTGATATGTAAATTAAATGCACAATTGAAAAAAATTGGTTGTCTGTAAAGTCGGTTTACGGACGATAGATTTACGTGATAACGACATAATCATGTATGACTTTGACCTTGACTTTGACATTGACATTGACATTGACATTGACATTGAAATTGAAATTGACATTGACCATTGACCATTGACCGTTACGCGGAACGTTACTATTTTTCATTTTGGCATTCATCAATTTATAAAACGTTATCACGTCAAAAAATAAGAGTAATTTATTTCAGACAACAATATGACATATAATAGTTACCTATAACACGATTTAAACGAGTGCGCTTGTTTCCTTTCACCCGGCATTATAAGTGACATGTTATCATCTTACAGCAGTGCCGAATAGATTTCTCCTCCGTTCGATCCGCAATCTTCACCAGGTCAGCATTGGAACCGGCCCTTAACCTAGCCCTTCGCACCAGGGACGCCGTAGCACACCTTTTACACATAAAGTCAATGACACAACTGTTAAGCTTATCCTTTTCAACATTTATTATAAAATAAATTACCAGACGTAAAAATTAAAATGAAGCCTGCATAAGCACCGAGCTGCATTGCAGTAGGTGTAACGAGCCTGGGCACAGATTAAATAGAAGGTATTATGGTGGGTGGGTGCAATAAGTAGTACCGCTAATTGCCTATACGTGACCTCCTCGCGTATTATGTTTGCCTGGTGCGGCTCTTGTTTTATAGCTGTTAGTGCTAATTGATATTAATTACTGCTTCGAAAAACTTAAGCTTGCTTTAAAAATAAAATAATTTAATCATAATTATTACCAAGCTAGTAGCGGGTTAGATCATTTGAGTTCTCTATAGGCTGACAATAGCTAGTGGATTGCTCAAATGTTTTTGTAGTAGCTGTAGTATTGTAAGTAGTTATTAGTATTTTATTTTTATAGGCCCGCTAATAGTTAAAAAAATATTACCATATAGTGAAAAAGAGCAAATTTTATTCTGCTTGCCAAATATTATACCGTTATTATTACCTTGCATACTGTTTGTTCTTCATTCAGAAATACTCATACTTCATACACATTATATATAGAACAATCAATTTCACCATCCAATCCCCTCAAAGTGAAAGATGTCTTACAAATCCGTATTATGTCTTGTATATCTTCTGTAGAAATACGAAATCCACAAAATCTGACCGAAATATTTGAGTAACTACGAAACATCAGGGACCACATTTATCTTATAAATACATTTAACTCGAAACCTCTGAACGCGCTCGTCTCGCTTCTGTGTCAGAGCTCGGCTTACAGAAACACATTTAATAATGTAACAGCTACTCGGAAGGCTGATGAATTTGTTGATTTTCTGTTTAAGGTGTTCACTCGCGCAAGTGTGTGTATGGAGGTTGGTATGCTGTGTACAGACAAACACACTCAGTATAGGTTTAAATTTAATTGTAAATAAACACTTTATTTTTCGAATATTTAGAATAACTTGATAATTATTTTACTTGTCTCTATGTGTAGCTAAATGCGCACTCCGTGCGGAGTGAGCTAGCAAAAGTCCGCCACTTGACTATGAGGGGTCCGAATTGAAAGTAGTACTTTCGACAAAAGCTTATTTCATAAAAAGTAGGTACCGCGGCGAACTGCTACCGCGACCGTGAATTATTAAGTATTTCATTGAAAAATACCACCGACTGTGGTTGAAACTATACTCGGAACACTCTGATTTATACATTCATAATGTGTCAAAACCACGTCAGTTTTAATAACAAAACGTTATTTCTTTTACAAGGTCCAAGGATTTTTCAAAACGCATTCCGTAGCAATAGCCCGCAACGGTAATTGTTACTGTTATTCTGCAATAGGTCTGCCTTCATTACACAGAATTGTTTCTGGTATCGCGCTTGGAATAAAACTGGTTATTTTAGGTAATTTTATTAATAAAAATACTTTTCTTTCGTGGCCGACGACACCGTCTTGCTATAGGTTCGTATTACTGACCAAATAAATACATAACACCAACCACACCACCGCGTTTTTATATCGTTACACAATTTTTTTAAATGTATATTTAACATACTGAAATATAAAGATTAAAAAATATAAAACAATACTTGAACGTAACTTTCATTATCTATTTTATGAGATTAGATTAAGTAGTGTATGAAACTGCACATCATTTGGTCTTAAAATACTCGTTTAATGCTATAAAAAAACGAGCCATATTTAGGAACCCTTATTATGAAACAGTTTCATAAAATACTATAATTGAAGGAAAGTTTCCAAAATACACTAAAGAATTACATATTAGCTATAATATAAGCTATAGACAAGTTATTTCACACTTTTAAGTGTTGAAGTCGGTTGCATTTTTTGTAAAAAAATAATTTTTTATCCTTTTCAGTGGCCTTTGCTACTCCCGGGATCAATTAATTGTCATTGTGTGTTCTGCGATGTCTACAACCGCGACAATGATATCATCCAGATACGCGTAGCACTTTTTAGTTATTGGAGTATAACTCAAAAACCGCTTGTCCGATTGTGATGAAATTGGACCACCACGGAAGTATACTCTATCTAACAAAAAAAGAATTATCAAAATCGGTTCATAAACGACGAAGATATCCGCGAAGACACATTAAAAAAATAAAAAATATATACGGTCGAATTGAGTAACCTCCTTTTTTTTAAGTCGGTTAAAATGTGGAACTAGCTTCCTCCCTCGGTGTTCCAGGGCAGCTAGAGTATGGGATCCTTCAAAAGGAGAGCTAACAAAGTCTAAAAAAAGGCAACGTATCGTGCCTATTGCCCCCAGTGTTACAGATATCCGTGGGCGACCGTGATCCCTTACCATCAGGTGGACCGTCTGCTTGTTTGTCAAAAGGCTTGGTGGCTGGACAATGGCTGCGGACAAATACGAATACAAAATGCATATGTATGTAACGGAAGGAATGTATATTTACGTACATACGTAAATATACATACCTTCCGTATGAATCCCTTATACGAAATAATGGTAAAAATGTTGTCCTTATAGTCAGTTACACCTACAGAGGGGTAACTGACTATAAGGACAACATTGTTACCATGTTTTCGTATTAAAGAATATTGATTGATTGACTGAACTACTATATAAAAAAAGTGCTTACTAACGCTAGTTCAGTAAAGAGTGACGGTCTCCAACAAATGCATAGGTATCGTCCATGCGACACCAAAACAAGCTTCTATCCGATAAATATCTCATGAATACGAATATTACATTACGTATTCTGCCTGGCCCGACACACAACTAATTTTCTTTTAAATGTACGCTGGTGAATACCCTGAAAACTTAGACAGCTTCGCTCTTATTACCACGGAATAAGGTTCAAAATTAGAAAAAATCTTAGGGGTATTACGAAGAATTCCAATAGCATTTGATCAGTTTCTTTTTATATCGGTAATAAGTTTAGCGTTGTTTTTATCAACTAGACACCTAGCATAAATATGATTTTTTATGTCTGATTTGGCGGCTCGAACGTTTTTGATCCCAAATACCTACTTAATCAAAAATGTCCGGGGAACTGAATCGTACGAATGATTTATCCGATGACGTCGATGAAAATAAAATAAAAACTGTTTTCCCAAACAGAGTAAATTGTTGGAGAAATTAAAATAAATGATTCCCCAAGTTATAAGGAGCTTTTAGTGCGTCTCAGCGCGTTACTAGAAGAGTGCGTGCCCAGTATAGATTTAGTGTGTTCAGGCAGAGCAGTCCTTGAGAGCTAGTGAGCATTCTAGGTCTAGCGTGATAACATTTTCGACCACATCGTCACTGACGTGTGATAGTGGTCAAACGCTAGATCTTTACAGTATAAAAAAAAAATTAACCTTCATGCACTGTCCTCATAAGTGGTATTTTTAAGTTTATTAGACATGTAGGATTTTTAACAGTATTAGCTAAAAAGGATCAAAATGCACAATTTGGTAAATGATAAATCCTTAATTGCTTAGATATTGTAGATTTCTAGGATTACACTGTGCTTGTCACTTAGATACTCGTTCTCTATAACCACTACACCCAACCACAACTTCAGAGGGCAAATGTAATCCTTTATCTAATTCGACCACCATATTATGTACATACCCGATTTGGGACCCCAAACAAATCCATCAAACGTCTTAAGACGATCCGTTTTATGCGACCCTGCAGGGACCCCGGGTGGGATCATGTTACCTTGTTACCCAGTTAGTGAGTAGTTAATACTGAAGGGTGTAAGAACACTTTGATATAATGAGACACCGTTTTCGGTTTGATTGTAGCTATAGATGGATAGTACAAAGCTGTTGGGTTTAATATAGGGTTGAACAGCTAACGGTAAGAGTTCACAAAAGCTGGTAGAAGTCAAGTACAGTTGCTCTAAAAGAGCTCTTCTCTAGAGAATATTGAGTATTACCACTCCCAAATAACCACTGAAAATGCCCTTATACCCCAGGGGCTCAATTAACCTTGAAAACCACAGGATTGTTTTTTTTATATCCTCGTTTACCAATAAGGTAAAGGAAAGAAGTAAGTACTGCACAAAAGTTACTACCCACAAAAACAATATTTGAAAAAGTCCGCATGAGGTTTGTATTAATGATGAAATCTTATTAACGACTTCCGAAATCCCACAGTCCAACTCAAGCTTTCATTCAACTATTTGACGATAGGTATTTGGATTTACGTATAGGCGACACCAACAGCAACAATTTTATTTAAATAACTAACCCTGTGCGAGTAACGCAATGTAAAAGTACACGTAGGTACGCCTATTGTAACCGTATCACGGGCTGTTTCCCGAACGCTGCCAAATGACACGTCGACGCGTTTCTATTGTGAGCGTGTTTACTTGTATAAATCTTCCTTTTACATTCGGATTACGATTTTGAGTAATTTTCCAAATAGTAACGGATTATGACCATAATGTGCACAGAACATGGAATATACATAAAGTAAGCAAAGAAATTGCTAAACTAGCTAGGGAATATAAAAGCATGCCAAATTTTGGACCTGATACAACTCTGGGCTCCCAAGTCAACATTGACTCTAGTTGTGACAAGACTGCACCGACGCGACGTGAAGTTGCTTGTTTATCGGTATTTTACCGAATACATTTCGGGGTATCGCAGCTACATAATACGTTCATCAAAAACGACCAGACTACCAGCAATGCGAATTCCATACTCGGTACACGTTCCAACTTGTCGCACTAAGCGCTAATATTGCTGGTTTTCCAAATGTGTTTAGCTGTGTAGATGGATGGATGATATTTCTGATGTGATTTCTTTTGACGATATTCTTTGTGTAATACCGTATTAGGTAATTTCATATGAAATCTGACAATTTCATTAGTTATAATACTTTCACAATATGCATAATAATTACAATATTATGAAATTATCATGAATTATAGCTAATAGAATTTCCATCACATATAAACAAATATAGAATTATTTGAATAAAAGATCTGCTCCTAGTGGGACTTGAACCCACGACTACAGAATGCCGTCCTGTCAGCTTTGTCTTGTCCATCTGAGATATAGCAGTACTCCAAATGAACCTATTCGACATTCGGCATTCAGTGCCGACGATATTGTGGTCATGACAGAATCGATGGGATATCTCAGCACGATGCTCGTAGGCCTCAATCGAATTTCCCAAAGGGTGGACCTGAAAATGAACATTATCTCAAATGCCCATGTTGCGCCCGCCCCTGTATCAATTGGGAACTCGATTCTCTAAGTCTAAGAGGCCAATCGTCGAATCTAACTCTACTGGGCAGCGTTCGGAAAAATCCGCGACGTCATCTCGTCCAAAATCCCGCAATGCCTGAAAACAAAGGTCTTCGAACAGTGTGTGTGTTTACCAGTGATGTTTTAGGGAACTGGAACGTGGTCTCTGGTCTTGTGAGCAGGCTCAAAGTCGTACAACGAGATATGGAGAGGGCTGGTGTCATGTATAAAATGTGCATATAATAAAACAAAAAACGCCCATGCATGCTTCATTCTTAACATTGTACATATTATTAAGAATATGTCCTTTTCGTGAATATTTGGTGGCTTTGTCAGTTTATCATTTTTTAACATAAAATATGTAGGCAAACATTTCTTTATCTAGAAGTCTCATTCAAAATCAAACATACTACATACATATATCCCGAAGGCAGAGACCACAGCCTTCCAGTTGCTACTCGTGCTCATTCTCGACAAATTTCATGCGACGTTCTTTCTTTTTTATCGTGACTAACCCATGACGTCATACTCCCTCACAAAATTACCAGGCAAGCATACAGTATCAGTAGATTGTACGGGGTGGAGCTTACACGAGCCCTCCTATGGGTGAAGCCCTTTAAGCAATGTTTGTTGAACGAACACTTTTTGTGCCGCCATATTGTGGTAACCGCTCAAGGAATTCTTTCCCTTTTTTTTGTAAAACTTCCTGCTGTGGATTGGTTGATTTAAATTTATGAGCTTCACGTTTGACTCAAACGCGTGAAAAACGTTTATTTATTTTTTAGTTTTTATTACTTTACCGCCCGTTTTAGGTTTTGTTGTTATCACTGGTAGTTCTACAGCTTTTGTATCCACATTTTAATTTCGTTTTATTTAAGATTATTAGGTTAGTCAGCTACTAGACATTTAATACATATTTTGTTAATACGTGTTTTTGCTTTATATGCTTTATTTCAAAAGCACGTCACACTAATATTATAAAAGGCGAAAGTTCGTCTCTTATTAGTTGGTTTGTATTCCTTCACCCTAAAACGACTGTACAAATTTGCATGAAATTTAAAATAAAGATAATTTATACCCTGGAATAACACATAGGCTACTTTCTATTGCGAAAAAAGTATAGTCCCCATGGGAGAAGAGGCTGCGGAAAAACCGTATTCCACGCGGGTGTAACCGCGAGGCGCAGATAGTTGTGACATACATTGTTCGATTGTACGGAACCCGTCGCGCGGGAGTCCGGTTCGCTGTAGACCGTCTTTTTTGTCCTTTAGTTGTCTTTGAATATGACAACGACAAGTTGTCTTTGAATTGGAAACCCAACTATTCAACATCACCCCACGTACGACGCAAATCAGAATATACCTACAATAATGTTGCAATAGGGGCCCCTCCGCTTACCGCCACACATTTGATGAGGTCCTAATTTGATTCATTAATCCAAATATAACGGCACAAGGCCGCTGCTTCAAATCATACAATTAAAAACATGCTAGCGAGTTAATGAATAAAAACATAATATGATCATGGCCGTGTTCCCTGCTCACACCAGAAAGTTATTCCGTTGGAAATGGCTAGCATTTTCGTGCCTGAAAATTACTCCTGGCGACATCAAAGTAATTTTATTAACGAGAGAGCCCATTGACCGGCACAGTTAACCTCAAAGGGTTGTGCCCTTAACCTAGGGCTGGTCGTTGCCCGGGTTTTGAGGTTACGATTCCAGTGATGGACTTACGGGCAAGTGCTTTTAGCTTCAAATGTTTGGACTGTGTTTTTTGTTTTCATTACACCCAAAATTATTCTTGTGTTAGTAATAAATAAATTGAATGTCACGTCTGCTGTTATCTCTTTTGTTTACCGTTTAATTACCTACTGTCTATCTCACATGATGGTCAGCGGCAATGTAGTCAAAGGTATCAGTTATATATATCTAATGATAATCCGAGACAGCTAAGTTACAGCCAAATGCGAGGTGTCGTCTTTGTCGAACAGGTTACTATTATAGCCAGTCGAAAGGCGAAGTTTTCAGTCAGTTCGAGAAAACAACAAAACAATTAAAGAAATAAATGTTTTGCGAGTGTTTTGTGTACCTTTTTTTTTTGTCGAGGGGGAAATCTTCAACAAGATACTCTGCTACATTGAGGGTGCAGCGAAGTTATGTGAGGTTCTATTGTAGTAGCTCACTAAACCCCCCTGTGGCTAGCCTCTGCTTAACAAAGGGCTCCGGGATCTGCAGAAGTATGCACCGGTGCCCTTTTCGCATAGCACTTGTAGCAATATCCCAGGGGCAGTCTGGCTACCCCTAAACTTGCTCGATGTCTAGTACTACACATTCCACAGTTGCCTTTTCGAAGACCCTTTATAAGCAGGCGGAGCCCTCACTCCAGCCGCTAACAGGCCCATGCGAGGGTGTACCTAGACTTAATGCGCCATGCAAAGCAAGAAGCCGTTCAGTTGAAAATGACACTCTTCGTTAATCCTTCGTAACCTTCAACCCTTTCAAGTTGTGTTCGCAGCTACAGGACAGAGTTCAACATTTAATTTGTTTTTTTTTGCTAGAGGCCCTATCGCATGGCAGCTGCCGTCACTTTTCATACTATACTATCACCCGCCTATCACATCATAAGAAGCGAAGCGAAGATCTTGTTTCCTATGGGATAGCAACCCTGCTCGTGGGTTACCTCTACGCCTGGGATAATTGCCACTTGTTTCCACCTGTGTACGTACTTTATCGTATTAATGGACCGTACGATTTCATTCACCTGTCTTCGGTTCGAAGTTAAACTTGATTAAGGAAAACCTTAATTTTAGTATGTATCATTTCACATTTTATCTCTCGATATGCATGAAAAGTGCCGCGTTGACGATATCTAGTATCTACATGTTGTTGTCACAATATGAAATAACGTTTTATATTAGGTTATTTTAATTACTCTATTATAGAATCATTTTCATTGGCATCTGCTGTTCTCATTATACAGGACACAGCTGAGTTGGGCAGAATTTCGAAAACTGCATCCGTTCTTCTCGTCGCCAATACCTCAAAGCCTACAGACGAAAGTTTTTAACTAGTGCATCCTGCCGGTAATGACATACGGAGCTGAAACGTGGACAATAACGATGGGACTAGTCCACCGATTTAAAGTCGCTCATTGAGCTGTGGAAAGGGCCACGCTCGGTAATCGAGTCCCTGAGAGAAATCTCTCAAGGACTCGATTTAAATAGAAGTGATTCGCCAGAGAATAAAAATTACCGACATAGCCCAGCGCACCAGCAAGTGCAAGTGTTAGTGGGCTGGTCATACCTGTCTCAGAACCGATAACCGTTGGCGTAGACAAGTTCTTGAGCGGGGACCGCGAATCGGCAAACGTGGTAGTGTAGAGTGTCCTGTGACAAGTTGGAGAGGTGACATTAGGATAGCTGGCAGCGGCTGGAGAAGAAAAGCCGAAGATCGGACTCAGTGGCGTCCACTAGGAGAGGCCTATGTCGGATGACTGGTATAGACTGATGATGATGATGTTGATTTAATGCTTGTAAATTGATCAACTAAATATTGCGTTCAGTTTTTCTGCATTTTGGTATTACATATTTAAGTGATCGATTATCGTGGGGAATTAATTGGCTTCCAAAAACATCGAAAAGTAAGTAGTTGTCCTTAGCGTCGTAGTAACGTGTGAACCTATTGATCGCACATTTTTATATTTATGTAGGCATTAATATGATAGATGACACGGACAGTGACGACTTGTACCTTTGGTGAGTCCTAGGGTGGATTTTTCAGGGGGAAATTTTAAATAAGTCTCAAGCAGCACAAAGAGCTAAAGAGCTCAGGATTCTTTCAATAAGCCAAATAAAAGCGAATAGTTCCGCAAAAGCTTAGCGGATTAGCAAGTTGAAGTTGCAAAGGCAGGTTACACGCCATGTATACAGACTCGGGTATCAACGTTTTTTTTAGTGAAGACCTGTTATTTCAAAAGCAGCATACGACGTCCAAAGACACAACTGCGAAAAAACGCCGTTACAATATAATAGTTAAAGGTATATTTATATGTAATAATTATATAGCCTATGAAAAGAAGTATTTATTTAATTAACATTCTTGTGTAGGTCAAATTTTTGAACCGAATATCGGACATACAGAATACCGTGTTGTCGCTTTGTGGTGTATGGTGGAATATGTCTACATCGTGGCGCTGGCGCAGTATAGCATTGAGAGGGTGTAAAGCTCGTGAGATGGGACACATGTGGCCCATCTCAGTATTACATCCCCGTAAGGAACAGATTATGTCGCTTAGCTCTTTAATAATTTTGTTATTAAACTAATATAATTATCAGGTACTGGCAAATTTATCCTTTCTAATTAAACTTGAACCATGTATTTTTTTTAGATACAATGAGTCTACTTCCAGAGTATTATATCCAGTCATTCCTAATAGAAAAAATTGGATACAAAAGTATCTTAAATAGCCTACTTAAAATCCAAGTTGTTTTTATATATTCACCTGAGAAACTTTTCTGGATTTTCTCCATAAATTGTACTATTTCATCCTATATGGACACCATACCAAAGCATTGCTCAAGTTTGCAAACTTGCAAACACCATACCAATACATTAGTCCTTCCGGCCACATATTGAAAAATTATGCGGCCAGGCATTTAGAATTGTAGGGTTTGTTTTAAGGACATTACGAAATTTAGACAGTGTACCGGCCATTAAAACTTTGCACAATGCGTTTGTACGGAGCAAACTCACAGGAGTATGTAGCCGGAGGGACATATCGTTGCTGATAACAACTCTTACATCTTTTACACTATCAACTCGTGTGATTACTAACTCACCCAATGCTAATAAATAATAGCTATATAGTATTGATGGGATTGATTGATTGATTGATCATCATCATCGGCATCTTTTTTCTTTTTTTTTTACATATTATAAGTTTGCGTTTGACAACTGTCTCACCTGATGTTAAGTGATGACGTTGTCTAGGATTTAGCACGCAAACCTAGAAGGTACCTATTCACTCGCGACTTGAAGACTCCAGGATTGTACATATCGGGAAACACAGACTCGGGCAACGAGTTCCATTCCTTGGCAGTACGCATTAAGAAAGTGGAAGCATAACGCTTCGTGCGTATAGGTGGTATATCCACCATATAGCGATGGCGAATTGCCGTACGTCGAGTCGACCGATGATAGAAAGGTGATGGTGGAATCAGATTATGTAATTCCAGTGCACATTCTCCGAAATGCACCCGATAGAAAACCGATAGGCTTGCTACTCTACGCCGGTGTTCAAGGCTCTGAAGCCTACGATTGATTGATGTTGTAAACAATATAATATGACATTTATTCTCATTGAAAGAAAGCTTATTGTATTCACTCCACTGTTCCAGACTATTTGCAGACGGGCACAATCTTTTAAATACTCCATTCTAAAGAACGATTATGATGATACCAATTCTTATTTTACTTAGTTTGCTTTACAAATCTCAAAAAAATTGTCAATGGGAGTTTTGAAATATGGCCACTAAACAATTATTTACCAGGCAAGCCCCTATCCGGAGATGAATCCACCCTACGTTGTATAAAGAGCGCCCCTGACCGCTCAGCATCCCTTGCGAAACATCCCTTACGATATATGTTCTCTTGGTACTTTTATTGCATATTCATGGCGGTTTCCCAGTTTCGCAAACTCTGTGGCGAAAAGGGTGAACGAATAAAAAGGGTTCATTTAAAGGTGATTTCGTTACTAAAAAATCCGTAAAAAATTCGCCTGTGAATGACGACTTGGGAGTGATTCTTACATACAAATGAACTGGGCTGGGAAAATAATTGGAAAATGTGTACTAGTACAAGAAAATTCATAAAATCAGGGGACTCACGTGTAGTTTTCGAAATTGGTACCTACAGTTACCTTGCGGTGTATTTTTGTCTAAAGTGGTCAATCGCTTACCTATTCCCAATAAAAAAGTAGGATAACGAAGTGAAAATAAGTTTGCGTTTAATATTATAGTCCGTGAGCCCGCTCCAAAATTGCCTACGTCATGCTATAATAATGCATGGCTCATGGTCGGGAAAGTAGTGCTGAGCGAGGATCAGAAATTCATAGCACCTAAAATTGGCCAGAAGTTAGAGAAAATCGTTCACTTCCGTTCAAAATGTATAGGTTACATTTACATCATATGATATCAATAAGACATACGCGGCATCATTTAGAATTGTAAAGCGGAGGGATTGGGGGATATTGGGAATAAGTCTGTTAGTTATGAAATGGCCGGAAGTACTTCACAGACGATGCCAAAGATGGTTACTGTGTACTTTTTCCTACGTCAGGTGACATCTTGATGAAGATGATTATAAACGCTTTGAAATAATGGTGCCTATAATAAATAAGTCTGTAGTCTTAAGTGTGAAGTCAAAGTTCAATCTGAAGTCTGAAGTCCGGCCATATCTGGCCGGAAGTCCTTAAAAATGTTTTTAACTGGAAGTGAAGAATTTTATCAGACTTCCGGCCAATTTTAGGTGCTATAATTTTCTGATCCTCGCTCAGCACTACTTTCCCGACCATGAGCCATGCATTATTATAGCATGACGTAGGCAATTTTGGAGCGGGCTCACGGACTAATATAATAATAATAATATGGGACAACATTCACAAAAGGTCTTCAAGTCCCAAACTAGGCAGAGCCTGTACTATGGTAACCTGATGACTGATATATATACTTAATTACATACTTATATACATATACACACCCAGACACAGGTCAAACAGACATGTTCATACACACAAATGTTTGACCTGTCCGGGAATCGAACCCCGGACCAGCGGCTCAGAAGGCAGAGTGCTACCAACTGCGCCAACCGGCCAGTCGAGTCGATTATTATAGCACTAACGATTTATTTGCAAATACATTACAATTTTAAATATTACTACACATACATTACTATACTAGCTAGGTGAACATTTTTATTTGGTGTACATTACAATAAATGATTACATGGAGATAATAAAATGGAATTGGACAAATACCGCAAATAATTATTTACACCCCCAATAAAAATAAACATAAATCAATGGCGTTGTTCTTAACCATCACTCAAAACGATGTAAGTTTTTACTATCTTTTTTCATTGACATAATTACATGATGAGTATACAGGAACAAAAAGAATTATTAAGCTCTCCTCTAATATACATGTCCTTAAAATTTTAAATTGATTCGAAACGACAGCAACGATATTACAATGAATTTACATATTTATTTAAGATTATTTATCTCTGCAACCTTTCTGTTTGCCTAATGATGTCGTGAATCTATAATACCACGTCGTGGTCCCTGGGGAGGGGTTCGTTTGAAATCGTTGTGAGCACATTTACTACAGTGAAGTGGAGAGGATGCTAAGCATCCTATCCACTTCTGCTCTCCCAATACTAGCGTTCACACGGTTAACCCGTTCCTTTTAACCAGAAAAAGTAATAAAATACTAAGCTAAATTAGAGGCATCGGCCCTTTAAGAAAAAAAGGATACAACATGATATGAAGAAGGATCTAAATTTCATATTAAAAAAGCCAAACACCGCCAAGATACAGGGATAGACAATGGAATAGAAACATTAACATCTAATCGTGTTACCAAGATGACATGACTTATAGCAGGATGTCATACGGGACGAGTCACGTGTGAAAAAAGACCTTCATTCAAAATGCACCCTACATTTTGCCAGGTAGTTTTAGTATTGTGTCCTTTTCATTTACCCTTGTTTTGTCCTTTTCTTCAAACCTATGTTCGTAATCTGTAATTTTTTAAACCAGCTTAGACTATGTTCGACATTATTATGTTACACAAAGTATTAAATATTATGTTAATAAATTCGATTGATGCCTTGATAAATTTGAAACCTTTTGCAACGGACTATAAGAGTGATTTGTAATCTTATTTCAATCTAGTAAGATTTCAAATTATCTCCAACGACTTTTAGACGATTTCGCATCAATATACCATACGGTCAGGAAATATTCCCGTTTCTTATCGGAAGATGGTATCTTCGGAAATCCCGGGAGCCTACCGGTTCCGGGCTAAATCCTGAGCATCCGGTAATTGGGAATCGTTCGTCGAAATCGTCTATAGAAATTTCACTCGGATTATTTAGGCTTCTTTTGTAAACTCAGTGTCCTTTTGGGAATATCCAGTACTTATTTTATAAATAAAAGGTATAATTATTGCGTTGTACATTTTAGTTCATGATAGCATAGAAACTTTGCGGCAGGTTAAGGTGTAACGGTTTCGTGTTCCCGGCTTGTAAATAATAAAGAAACGCCACTTTAATATAGAAAACAATAAAATAAAACAAGAGTTTCTTGCGTAGTGATCATTGTTTCGATAAATAAGAACCCACTCTTTGACACATGTGATATGCATACGTATATTTTAGTATTATGCAACTAAAACTGAATCAATAATGTATCTGCTGTAGCTACTTGATAAGGAAAAAATAAAACTAGGGCTTAGCTAGGAGTGAGCACATTACCCTCCTTGCGTTAATGCTTGGCTGCGTTCTTAATATACATTTATTATACAACCTAACAATGATAAAATACACAACTTTCTCGTTGAGTTTTATGGTCAATTGCAGTAACATCATGCCATGGGAAACATACCTTAAAAACAAGTGTGTTGTTTTCTTCTTCTCCTTCTGAAGTCCTTTTATCGTTTATCTTAAGACGTAAGAGCAGATAAATCCCAGTCACTTGCTCACGATAAGTTGAAGTGACTTCATTAATACTTACGTTAACATAATCCGTCCAGGTCGAGACTCTACAAAGATCAGAAAACGACCTGCGGGCTCGATCACACACCGCTTGGCAGACGCCTGGGAGCCAATTAGGGCTCTTTAAAGTGTATTCCATGAGGGCTAGATCGATTTAAATTTTCAAATGCATATGTAAGTACTTATGCTAAGCAACTGACTTTTTGTCAACAAAGTGTGAACCGTTGAAGCTCGATAGTTTTCACAATGGATTGTTTAGCTGCATAGTCAAATAGTGTGTATGCAGCTGTTTTAGGGCGTGATTCCACCTTTGGTCACGTCGTCCCTGGCCATCGAATTGCACTGTAGTCAACGTAAAATAAAAAACTAGATAACAATTTGTCCGCGGTAGTAGGTGAATTTTCGGGGCGCAACTACTTAGTTTATTATATTAAACAGAGGGTACAACTGGCCTCCTGGCAACCGCAGTGTTGTCTAGCCTCTAGCGAAATGGTTAACATTCCGACTTCAACAATCAAAAGCGTGAAAGAAGTTGTTGAAGTCGGTAGAATTGTACTCTCTACAACTTCCACGATAGGAGGCAGAGAAAGCGAGATATATTCAAGAATCAGTTAGATTGTTGACACCTCAGGACGCACGCTGGCATGTGTGACTTTTGAGACAACATTTGTAATGCTAAAATGAAGGTACATGAAAAAATTCAGCTTATTTCGTTAGATTCCGAGGTTGACCCCTTTTTTGGTCTAAGATGACGTATACCTGCAGAAACAGTATAAAGAACGTGAATTTTAATACAAATAGAGTTCTACATTATTCCTGAGCTAGGCTATATTTATTACAGGAAAAAATAGGGATCCGGAGTTTTACGTGCAATCGTTGTGTGTTTTGGACCTCTTTTTATTTTTCGAGTTTGTCTGCATAACTAACATGAAGCTTAATTTACTCTGCGAAATGGAATAGAAACGGCTGTCGTTTTTGTTCCTTTCTTCTCGCTTAGTATTTTTTTACCCCATGGGTTTCACCCCCATGTTAACAATAGATTTTGCACCCCTATGGTATCGTTGTACTAGGCAATAAGAATGCAGGAAGAGTTCTATTCGAATGTGGGGTGTGGAATGGAACTACATATCAAGTGACATTTTATTGAGGCGGGCAACACAATAAATATGAAGTTGAAAATTTATTAGACACAACGACAGGTCAAAGAAAATAAATTATATGAAGATAAAACGTGTTTATGAGCTGCTTGTGCTTGTATGAGAAATATATTGATTTCTTGAATCACCATCTTATCATTTAGAAATCAAATACAGTATGTCTGACAATAAATATGAATAACTTACCCTGTTACATCACAGAACTCCCATGCTCATATGTCTATTTTCCCTCAAAGCTCGCCCAGGCCTAGGCACGCGTAATAATGAAGGGCCTCTTAGCCTGCATCATAGTAAATTGGACGAAAAACTTTCGCCTTGCGTCGCGTGTGTGACCGAATAAAAATTAAAAATTAGTAAACTTTTATCCTTGTCCGTTAGAAAGCAGAAAACACATTTATTATTCTAGGGAGACATAAAAGTTGCGGGGGAATCAAACACATATTTGATGGGAAAAGTGCTTTTTAAATATTACCGCGGAAAATGAAATATGATTCCATTTGCGCCGCCCGTAGTGCGGTGATCTTCTCCGTTATATTTTACACCGTATTTTTTAATTTGCCCGTGTTTTTCGCATCAACTCGCATGTTTTTCGAATCGCTCGTGTATTTGTATTTGCCCGGACGGCGCGGGCGCGGCGTATAGGGGATGTCAATTATCTCGGATTGCATTTTGGTTGTTTACTTCGTAATAAGCGACTGCTTCTGTCGCGTGCTGAGTTTTATTTGTTTCCTTTTTAGTTGATTCTATAATTTATGGTTTAGTTACACAGCTTACTAAACATATTCATGCGTATATAATGCAGTGCTACGAGTAAGTTTGCTTGTTGTTTGTCTCAGATAACACTGTTTTTTTAAAAAATTTAAGTCGCTTCCTTGTCTTAAGGTATCATGTAAAATAATCTGTAATGTTTTTCATCCGTTTATTTTGCATCCTTATTCTATTTATTCGAGTTATGGCACAAATTACCGAAGTTATTCAGTTGAGTTTCTTAGGTTAAGAAAGAAAGAAAATATATATAGGTTAAGGATAATTTAATATTATGTTGTATTATTTATATTCACCATTCACAAATATAAAAAAACATCAATTGTTACAAAACATTTCACTTTCCGGCGTGTGTGTAGCTTCATTTGACGATTGTTAAAATTATACTCTCACCCACAGATAGGATTCCCTGTGTCGCGGGAGACATTGACACACACACTATCCAAGACCCTAGACAAATGGATGTTTGTCTCTGCTCATCACACAAACCTTTGCCTCTGCTGAGAATGGAACCCAGAATCCCGGGGACCAGAAGTCATGTCACTGTCCACTGAGCTTCTGTCACCGAATCTACGAAAGTAATTTAGCTGTAGATATAGTTATGTAAAATTAGGTAAAAGAACATTTATTGGCCTTTGGTCAGCTAAAGGACTAGATACGAGGTATCACCCTCTTCTAGTTATATAGGTATGTTTTCCTAGTAGCTCAGACGACAATAGAGCTCAAACATTGTTTTTGTTCGCCCTCGGGGTTGTTTCCACTTAACTGTGTTTCCCATAAAAGAGGGGTATGGCTTATGCCTCAGTTCCTCCGAGCTTATGGTTCCCTGGTATATTTCATGGTGAAAATAAACCATGCGTTCTATTTTTAGACTTTTGTATTGTGAACAGAGATTTGGTTTATAGAATTGGTTGGAGAAGTCGTATTGCATAATAATAATAATATATCCTGTTCTACCTGCTTCTAACATAATATGTCGGAATATGGAATGGGGGACATACAATTGTACGAGTAATAAAAACTATTCGTGATAATAATAAAATGTTAAGCATCCAACGATTAACATTAATCTAAAACTGGGCCGATCGATGCCTTTATAATAAAATACTAATGACTAATTAAAACACTACAACTACTTCAATAACTTTTGAGCAATTCACTAACCATTGCCAGCTATAGCTAAAACTAACTGAGTCCCAATCGCTGAATATCTTCACGTCAATTTGGATGCCTAGTATTAAAAAAGTTAGGCCACTTATTCTACTTAGTTGAAATATTTCTTGATTTCTCTTCGTCAACAACGACGATAATTAAATCAATGTCCATAAAATATGTAAACTGACGATGTAACCACATTTGAACATTAATATAACAATAATGTGTTGCCTAAGGGTCAATAAATATTGGAAACGCCAAAAGGATTATATTCAAATAGGTATGTGGCCATCAACACACGTCATAATCCTAAATTGAGTCTTAATTGTGTTAATGTTAATAAGTTTCATAACATAATGTATGATGAACGTTGTCCATTAACATAACTCTTCTATTTTCCGGGTAACCTAGTACAACGTCACCATAGGGGTGTTATTGTGTGAACAGAAAGTGAAACCATGGGGTAACATAATGAGCGACACGAAACTAAATAGAATGAGAAAACAGCAAGACAAGACTGCTCATACATAGCGGTCGATGTGAACATTGTACCTGTGGCACATGAGGAGTCGGAAAAGGTTTTGTTATAATATGACTTGTTAATGATGATAATTGATTATATTATACATATTATTATATTATATTTGATAAATGCGACGCGTGACCAAAATGCTGGCACATATTTGGTCTCAACGAATCAGCATTGCAATTCAACGTGGTAATGCCGCTAGCATTCTGGGCACGCTGCTAGCCGGTAGCGGGGTAAAACATTTGAGTTATCTATAGAGTCCCAATAGCTAGTGGATTGCTAAAATATTATTGTAGTAGCTGCAGTATTGTTATTAGTGTTTTATTTAATAAAGGCATTCATTGAACATGCCATTTGAAAAAAAATGATGATAATATAATATGTCTTTGGTTTTCAGACACACAATTCCTTCCATAGTACAGGTAATCTTTTAGATCCGTCTGCTTATCGTTTTGCTGCTAGCTTAGGTTTGGGTGCAAAATGCTATGAAACGTCAATGTAGTATTGCCGTTGATCAACTCGGTCACCACATTAGTAGCTGCAGTATTGTAATTAGTTGTTAGTATTTTATTTTAATTAAGTGTTATCTATGTCTGTGTATTGTAGTGTTTGTCTGAAATAATATGTTTTCTTTCTTTTTTTTTAAGCTATGACGTGAACTTGGAAAATAGGGATTAATTTTTTGAGAGGGACAGAGCGAGTAGGAATAGGGACCACCTAGGACGATTGGTCATTCATCGAAGCCTTAATATAATATATCGCTCATTTGCAAGAAGAACGGCATAATTCAAAAAACTGTGATATTGAGTTATTTATACACAAATAATCAGAAAATTCTGCTTTACTTTCTGTTAAAACGACACAACTCTTCGCCTTTATATGAGTGAGTGAGAAAGTTTATGTCACTCTGTCTCAGTCTGGAACGCGCGCGCGCTTTTTTCGACACCGACTCATTTTTAGTTACTCCAAGTTTGTCGCGAAGAGTGCACGTACAAGTTATCAACGAAGACGACACATTTAGTTACATGACGATCTTCTCGTAAAAGTAAAGGTCTAAAAAAATGGCGGTGTAAAATCAGCGTGTTTAAAAAATAAAAACACCGAAATTTGTTGCTTTTTTGTTGCTAATTAGTTGCTAAAAAAAATTTTTTTTTGCTCAAACCTATCGCGAAAAATCAGCAATAACGCTAACTTTTCATTAAAATAGCGTGAAAATCACTGGACATAAAATGATCGATCAAGTGAATAGGGGTCAATTTGTTGCTAATTTGTTGCTGAAAGATGGTGAGAAAATTTAAAAAAAAAAAAAAAAAATAATTTTTTTTTTAATTTTTTTTTTTAATGCCAAAATAAAAAATGTCCACGCCTGATTAACACTCACCTTTCCGTGGAAAAAGTATAGTAAAAATTTGTAGCTGCTCATACTGGAGCTACTCTGAGTACTAAGAGTCAGCAACAAAATAAAAACCGGAAGTTAAGAGAATTTGGAGATAGGTTTAGGAAAAAACCGGCCACGCCAGCTTAACTTTTGACTTTTCCGTAGAAAAACTATTGTAAAAATTTGTTGCTGCTCATACTAGAGCTACTCTGAGTACAAAGAGTCAGCAACAAAATATAAACAGGAAGTCAAGAGTAGTTGGAGATCAGTTTACGAAAAAACTGGCCACGCCAGCTTAATCTCGACTTTTCCGTAGAAAAACTATTGTATAAATTTGTTGCTGCTCATACTGAAGCTAGTCTGAGTACATAGAGTCAGCAACAAAATAAAACCAGAAGTCAAGAGTAGTTGGAGATCGGTTTAGGAAAATACCGATCACGCCAGCTTAACTCTCGACTTTTTCGTAGAAAAACTATTGTAAAAATTTGTTGCTGCTCATACTGGAGCTAGTCTGAGTACACAGAGTCAGCAACAAAATAAAAACCAGAAGTCAAGAGAATTTGGAGATAGGTTTGGGAAAAAACCGGCCACGCCAGCTTAACTTTTGACTTTTCCATAGAATAACAATAGAAAAACAATAGTTTTTGTACGGAAAGGTCGAGATTAAGCTGGCGTGGCCGGTTTTTTCGTAAACCGATCTCCGACTACTCTTGACTTCCGGTTTTTATTTTGTTGCTGACTCTCTTTTTGTTGCTGACTCTCTGTACTCAAAGGAGTACCGACGTGGTCGGTTTTTTCGTAAACCAATCTCCAACTATTCTTGACTTTTGGTTTTTATTTTGTTGCTGACTCTATGTACTCAGACTAGCTCCAGTATGAGCAGCAACAATTTTTTACGATAGTTTTTCTACGAAAAAGTCGTGTGTTAAGCTAGCGTGATCGGTTTTTTCGTAAACCGATCTCCAACTACTTTTGACTTCCGGTTTTTATTTTGTTGCTGACCCTGTGTAATCAGACTAGCTCCAGTATGAGCAGCAACAAATTTTTACAATAGTTTTTCTACGAAAAAGTCAAAAGTTAAGCTGGCGTGGCCGACTTTTTCTTAAATCTATCACCAAATTCTCTTGACTTCCAGTTTTTATTTTGTTGCTGACTCTTTGTACTCTGAGTAGCTCTAGTATGAGCAGCAACAAATATTTACAATAGTTTTTTTACGGAAAAGTCAAAAGTTAAGCTGGCGTGGCCGGTTTTTTCGTAAACCGATCTCCAACTACTTTTGACTTCCGGTTTTTATTTTGTTGCTGACTCTGTGTACTCAGACTAGCTCCAGTATGAGCAGCAACAAATTTTTACTATACTTTTTCCACGGAAAAGTCGAGAGTTAAGCTGGCGTGGCCGGCTTTTTCCTAAACCTATCTCCAAATTCTCTTGACTTCTGGTTTTTATTTTGTTGCTGACTCTTTGTACTCAGAGTAGCTTTAGTATGAGCAGCAACAAATTTTTACTATACTTTTTCCACGGAAAAGTCGAGAGTTAAGCTGGCGTGGCCGGCTTTTTCCTAAACCTATCTCCAAATTCTCTTGACTTCCGGTTTTTATTTTGTTGCTGACTCTTTGTACTCAGAGTAGCTCTAGTATGAGCCGCAACAAATTTTTACAATAGTTTTTCTACGAAAAAGTCGAGAGTTAAGCTGGCGTGGCCGACTTTTTCTTAAACCTATCACCAAATTCTCTTGACTTCCAGTTTTTATTTTGTTGCTGACTCTTTGTACTCAGGGTAGCTCTAGTATGAGCAGCAACAAATATTTACAATAGTTTTTTTACGGAAAAGTCAAAAGTTAAGCTGGCGTGGCCGGTTTTTTCGTAAACCGATCTCCAACTACTTTTGACTTCCGGTTTTTATTTTGTTGCTGACTCTGTGTACTCAGACTAGCTCCAGTATGAGCAGCAACAAATTTTTACTATACTTTTTCCACGGAAAAGTCGAGAGTTAAGCTGGCGTGGCCGGCTTTTTCCTAAACCTATCTCCAAATTCTCTTGACTTCTGGTTTTTATTTTGTTGCTGACTCTTTGTACTCAGAGTAGCTCTAGTATGAGCAGCAACAAATTTTTACTATACTTTTTCCACGGAAAAGTCGAGAGTTAAGCTGGCGTGGCCGGCTTTTTCCTAAACCTATCTCCAAATTCTCTTGACTTCCGGTTTTTATTTTGTTACTGACTCTTTGTACTCAGAGTAGCTCTAGTATGAACAGCAACAAATTTTTACAATAGTTTTTCTACGAAAAAGTCGTGAGTTAAGCTGGCGTGGTCAGTTTTTTCCTAAACCAATCTCCAACTACTTTTGACTTCCGGTTTTTATTTTGTTGCTGACTCTGTGTACTCAGACTAGCTCCAGTATGAGCAGCAACAAATATTTACTATACTTTTTCCACGGAAAAGTCGAGAGTTAAGCTGGCGTGGCCGGCTTTTTCCTAAACCTATCTCCAAATTCTCTTGACTTCTGGTTTTTATTTTGTTGCTGACTCTTTGTACTCAGAGTAGCTCTAGTATGAGCAGCAACAAATTTTTACAACAGTTTTTCTACGAAAAAGTCGATAGTTAAGCTGGCGTGGTCAGTTTTTTCCTAAACCAATCTCCAACTACTTTTGACTTCCGGTTTTTATTTTGTTGCTGACTCTGTGTACTCAGACTAGCTCCAGTATGAGCAGCAACAAATATTTACTATACTTTTTCCACGGAAAAGTCGAGAGTTAAGCTGGCGTGGCCGGCTTTTTCCTAAACCTATCTCCAAATTCTCTTGACTTCCGGTTTTTATTTTGTTACTGACTCTTTGTACTCAGAGTAGCTCTAGTATGAACAGCAACAAATTTTTACAATAGTTTTTCTACGAAAAAGTCGTGAGTTAAGCTGGCGTGGTCAGTTTTTTCCTAAACCAATCTCCAACTACTTTTGACTTCCGGTTTTTATTTTGTTGCTGACTCTGTGTACTCAGACTAGCTCCAGTATGAGCAGCAACAAATATTTACTATACTTTTTCCACGGAAAAGTCGAGAGTTAAGCTGGCGTGGCCGGCTTTTTCCTAAACCTATCTCCAAATTCTCTTGACTTCCGGTTTTTATTTTGTTACTGACTCTTTGTACTCAGAGTAGCTCTAGTATGAACAGCAACAAATTTTTACAATAGTTTTTCTACGAAAAAGTCGTGAGTTAAGCTGGCGTGGTCAGTTTTTTCCTAAACCAATCTCCAACTACTTTTGACTTCCGGTTTTTATTTTGTTGCTGACTCTGTGTACTCAGACTAGCTCCAGTATGAGCAGCAACAAATATTTACTATACTTTTTCTACGGAAAAGTCGAGAGTTAAGCTGGCGTGGCCGGCTTTTTCCTAAACCTATCTCCAAATTCTCTTGACTTTCGGTTTTTATTTTGTTGCTGACTCTTAGTACTCAGAGTAGCCCTAGTATGAGCAGCAACAAATTTTTACAACAGTTTTTCTACGAAAAAGTCGATAGTTAAGCTGGCGTGGCCGGCTTTTTCTTAAACCTATCTCCAAATTCTCTTGACTTCCGGTTTTTATTTTGTTGCTGACTCTTTGTACTCAGAGTAGCTCTAGTATGAGCAGCAACAAATTTTTACAATAGATTTTCTACGGAAAAGTCAAAAGTTAAGCTGGCGTGGCCGGTTTTTTCCTAAACCTATCTCCAAATTCTCTTGACTTCCGGTTTTTATTTTGTTGCTGACTCTTAGTACTTAGTGTAGCTCCAGTATGAGCAGCTACAAATTTTTACTATACTTTTTCCACGGAAAGGTGAGTGTTAATCAGGCGTGGACATTTTTTATTTAGGCATTTAAAAAAAAATTAATTTTTTTTTAAATTTTTTAATTTTTATTTTCACCATCTTTCAGCAACAAATTAGCAACAAATTGACCCCTATTCACTTGATCGATCATTTTATGTCCAGTGATTTTCACGCTATTTTAATGAAAAGTTAGCGTTATTGCTGATATTTCGCGATAGGTTTGAGCAAAAAAAAAATTTTTTTAGCAACTAATTAGCAACAAAAAAGCAACAAATTTCGGTGTTGTTATTTTTTAAACACGCTGATTTTACACCGCCATTTTTTTAGACCTTAAAAGTAAGTAAAATTTGTTTTATTGGTTTGGTGTTAGATCGTCACATAATCGTTTGTGACGATGTCTCAGTAAAAATGTAAATCAACAATGGTAGTCATATTTAGTATTGTGTCGTTATTCCTAAAAAAAAATAAAGACTTGTGATAAGTATTGTGAGTTATGACGATATTGACAATAATTAAAATAATAAGCATTAATTCACAAACGACACATTGACCTATATGCCGTTTTTGTTGTTATAATTAGTTTACTTTCGTGACTGTATTTTTTTAATAATGTATTTTATGACGTTATTAATAATAATGTTTTAGTTTTAGGCGTTTACTTATATACGTATTATCTACGATGGCGTCAAATGGGAGGAAGGTTTTGAGTTTAGTCAGCCCCAGTAACGACGATGGACCAACTACTTCGACGGATAAGAAAAGTAAATACTATTAATTTCTTCTGAATATTATAAAATGCTTTTTTATGTGTATAGAATTGTCAATTTTATTTATTTTCAGATGATACTGTCCAACGTTCCCGTACAAACAGTACCAGCATCTCCTCGAGTTCTTCCAGTAATTCTTCTGACAGTACAAAGAGTTTTTCATCATCTTCATTTAACGAAGGCATTTATGACTTACTTATTACTACCATAATTACTAGTGTTAAGTATAATATTGGCTAATTTAATTCTATTTATTTTCATATAGTGACGACTCTGTGAAAGATCCTCTTTATCAACCGGAAGATCTTGTTCCACCTGTATCACCAGTAATTTCTGTCCAAGTTAATAATTATAATATTCCTACTGAGAGTGATATTGACCAAGTTACAGATCAAAATTTAAACATCGAAATGATTCAAACACCACAATTAATTGCTTCTGATACCAATAATATTCCACAGAACGATAGTTCTACAAATTCAGCGGAATCTGTTCTGCAGGATTTGTCTAATAGAAGCAGAAAACGGAAAAGAAATGAATGCAATTGGCGAAAAAATGTAATGAAGAGGCTCAAAAATTCAGGGAAATCTTATGAGAGTACAGTTACAAAAAAGATTATACACGAAAGGACAATGGGGAAACCTTGTTCCGAAAGTTGCGGTGCAGCACACTGCTTACAGAAAATGATCGAAAAGTATTGTTTGAAGAATATTGGGCACTCGGAGACACAGAACTGCAGTGGAATTATATTGAAAATAGCATGGCTATCATTAAACCTAAGTATCGTTATGTTCGAGAGGGTGGTATTAGAAATAAGCGCCAGCTTAACAATGCGTTTTACTTACTCTTACAAGGTGATAAGGTAAGGGTTTGTAAATTATTTTTTAAAAACACTCTTGGTATCACTGATCGTCCAATTTGCACTGTAATAAGCAAACGCAATACGGTTGCAGGAATTCTTATGTCGGGTGATAAGAGAGGCAAACACTCTAATCACCCTAAAGTTGACGATGCAATTCGAGCTGGAATCAAAGCACACATAGAATCGATTCCCAAAATCGAATCCCATTACACCCGTGCTAATACCTCCAAAGAATTCATCGATGGTAGTAGGTCTATTGCTGAAATACACGAGAACTATGTAGAGATTTTAAAGACAAAAAATGTTCCATATGGCAATTACATAATGTTTTACAAAATTTTTACTGAAGATTATAACATTTCATTTTTTAAACCAAAAAAAGATCGTTGTGATACCTGTGCTATTTACGAAAACTGTGAAAATGAAGAAAAAGCTGTTAAAAAAGAGTATTATGATAGACATTTCATTGAAAAAGATTTTTGTAGAGAAGAAAAGGCCAAAGATAAAGAAAACAGTCAGCTGATAGTTGCAGTTTATGATTTGCAGGCGGTGTTTCAATGCCCAAAGGGCACCTCTTTATTTTATTATGTCAGTAAGTTAAATGTGTTCAATTTTACGATTTATGAATTGCAATCTAAAAAAGTTAATTGTTATATTTGGGACGAAGCTACAGGTAATAGAGGTGTCAATGATTTAGGAACATGTATTTATAAATATATAGAAAATCAAGCTATGGCTGGCACAGAAATAGAGTTGGTATTCTACTCTGACAATTGCGTAGGTCAGCAAAAAAATAAAATGATGATAGCAATGTACATGTTTGTTCTACAACGTTTTTCAAACATTAAAGCTATCACGCATAAATATTTGATTATATTAGTATTCCCTCAAAATGAGGGAGACTCGGCACATTCTCTGATCAGCGTCCCGGGTTGAGGAAGAAAAAAAAAGATGACTTTCTTACCTTATTAACTAAAAAAAGCTATTGCAAGTTATTATGGTCAGTTTTATAATTCATTATAAGTTACCAAACGAGCTCATATTATTTTTTTATTATTATAAGTACAAAATTCATTACTTTAGCACTAAAATTTAATTAATGGTAAGCTACAACTGTGATTTATTTATTATTATAAGACTTATTTGTGCCATTTAAAGTTTTAATCGTAGTTGATTGTTATTAATACCTGATATTGTTTGTTTAATTTTGATAAAAGATAAATATTGTATAAGCAAATGACTGATTTAGAAATAATGTTGCTGTCATAAGAAAGAAAACTATTAAACTTTTCATTCCATAATGACATTTTTTTATTTATGTACCCTTAGTTTACAAAATGTTTATTATCAATAATGACACAATTTAAAGAATTATTATAAAATTATGCATATTTATTAGAAATAACGACACATCTGATCCCAGGTGACATTTAAATGGGGATTATAAAAATACTGCTCACAATTTAATTATTTGTAAAACTGTTATATAAAGATGAATAGATGCACAATACAACAAATGTAGTGAAATAACCATATCCTTAACAGTTATAAATAAAAAAAAACGTAAACTTTCAAATCGCATTTCCCAAAAGTTCTCTTTTTTTAGTTGTGTCGTGCTTCTTGCAAATGAGCGATATTATATATTATTTATATTATAAACTATACATAAATCGACACAAAAAAACAAACGAAGTTGCGTTTATTATTATGTATGTAAGACTATTTAGCTTATGTTTACGGCATACTCATTAAAATAGAGCATTGATTTGGAAGTAAACAAGTACGCGATGGCTAATTTTTATGTCACGAAATTAGAGTCTGACTACGTGTCGGAGACTAATCCATCGCAAAGTTTCTGTTTACGAAGTGTTCAACAATAGAGTGCATCAACAAGGCCGATTGGACTCACTAAGCAATCAATTCTAGAATCTCAGAAAGAACCAACCACTTTGTACAGTGAATTTAATATTATAGTTCTACCTTTAAAAAATCTATATCTTTTGGGCGGTGCCTACTTCGTTCCAGGACTTTCCCTAGTTTGCAACTAACAAGTTGGCAGTAATTTTTCACGGTCCTTCACCGACGCCATTGTAGTACCACAAAGGCTCCGTAACAGGCGCCCATAGGTTGCGAGGAGATATTGACTGATCGCACAAATTGAATGTCCGGCCAGGGACGGGACAACACCGCATTGTGCTTCTTTGTCACCCATTGTTCCGTATTATCCCGTCAGCTTTTTGACATATGGCCAATATATTACATTATCTATGTGAGAAAAGTTTTATGATAAAATCAGCAAACGGAAGATATGAAAAATTATTTCCACCCGAACTATGCAATTACACAGAATTCTGAATGAAATGATTTTCCACTTTCAACCGATAAATAACTCGACGGGAAATCAATCGCGGCACATGCTGGAGGGAATCCGATATTGCCAATCAATAAGGTAGTGCTGTCCATGTTCTTCAATCCAGGTTAGGATAGCTGTGAGGATAGAATGTATTACACAAAAAAATAATGGTCCTGAAGCCATGATAAATGTAATTTTAATTAACTTGTTTGCTATACGGTATAATTATAATCTACTTTACTGTTTGCTACTCTACTATATATTATATTCTACTATTCTACTCATGCTACTCAAATACTCTAGTGTGACCTCATCCGACTCAAACTAATCATATACTACTCAAATATACTTTTTTTATATAAACTCTATCTCAAGTATCTCATAGTTTTTACATTATAGGTAATTATTGCTACGGTCGCACATAATTATATCTCTTAAACCACTTATTGAAAATTGGTTCGATTAGTCTTCAAGGGAGAAATCACACATTTTAATTTTTAATTTTATTTTATTGGGAATAGGCAAGCGTTTGACCACTATCTCACCTAATATTAATGATGCGATCTAAGGTGGAGCACGCCTGCCTAGAAGATTCACTCGTGACTTGAAGAGGCGTCACAAAGACTGGCGCTACCAGAGGATAACGCAGAGGTTATTTGTTGAAGAGATTGTTTCCCAACAAAGAAGCGGTTCAGTAGCCGTCCGCACAATGAACTAATCTGTGCAACTAAGGGACCGCTCCCGAGCGGTCCCTTAGTTGCACAGATCATGTCAGTGCTCAGTTGTATTGTAACCTATTTGATCTTCTTCTAAAAGCATTATTCTGTTTGTTGCAGCTGGTGGGCGGAGAGTTCGATATGGAATTGAACTTTGTGATCCAAGATGCACAGAATATTCAACACATGCTCGAGCTGCTGGATCACTGTCCGCCTAGTTTACAGGTAAGCAAAAAAAAGAAAAAAAAAATCTAAACGTTTGAAAACGTTAGCATTACAGCAATACTTATTATTATTATTATATACATCTACATTCCACTATCTAATATGTGGTATCATTTGTTTTTTTCTCTTTTCATTGCTGAGACATTGAACATACGAGCGATTGAAACTACAAAAAAGCAATTGATTTATTTTATCTAGAATAAGTGACTTGTAAATTATTATTTTACCAAATAATGTATCTGTTTCAAATCCGTCCATTAATTCTTTGAAGAAACGTCCTATGTAGTCTTCCATTGTAATAACTAAAAAATATGTTAATATATAATTTCGCTATTTGTTCCTAGAAGACTGCGCTGGTACGGTATAAGAAATTCATAATAACACAATTTTAGAGGAATTTAATTCTGAAAGAAAAGGTTTCCTTCATTTTATCACGCTATAAATCGGACATGACAAGAGTTTGAAAATTGTCGTGAGCGCGTTTGTTACGTGAAAATAATATGCGCGTACACGGCCGCTTCCTTGCGGGCCACACCGCGTAATGCCCCGCTTTGTTCATTATCGCGTCCTATCGCTGTGGACTCTCTCATAAATCTGTATTAGGTGTGATAGTTGGTCCTGTGGTTTCAGCCGCGTGGACTGCGGTTTTCCCCTTTACCTACTACATTAGATAAATTGGGCATCAAACATCCACACGTGCAAACTTTTGCATTTACAGTGTTATATTTACAATAGGACTTATTATAAGAATACTTACAAACATATAAACTTAAAAGTACAACCAGAAACAACAAAGGAGGTGATTCCTACAGAAAGAGGCGTCCGGAATGCGACCCAATTCAAACCAAGTTGTTTTCAGCAGCTCTAGGGATGATATTTAGAAACCCAGATTGCAGGCATCAACATAAAAATACGATTCATAAATAAATAGAAAGAAGGGTTGCTATGACATGGAAATGATTTCAATCCCTAAGTGAAGAATACAAAATTACGACAAGCCAATGAAATAAAAAATAAAATTATATAATGTTTTAATTTTGCCATGTTCAATATATGGCTGTCAAACATGGTGGTTAACTTGAGATTTTATAAGCTCACGTGGTTGGTACCTTACATGGGATGTATGGTCAAAAACATGCAAACATGCAACTCTAATGCAAGATGATTTCCTTCGACATGGCGCTTCCCGGGCCTTTATCAAATTGACCACGTTCGGGACAATTTAAAAACAGCTCTATAATTATGCGAGAAAACCATGTGCCCCTTAACAGTGGCTGCCAGAATAGCAAGTTCACAAGTATGGGACAACTTGTTTAGTTCTTGTACCATTGTAGTAGTGGCGAGTAAATACGATCATAGGTTAGTAAGTCATGACATTCGCTTCTGCTAATGCTGCAATGTAAAAATATCTATTCTTTTTCTCACTCGCACACACTTCACAGGAGTCATGAAAAAGCACTATAAAACCAAATCAAACCGTCACTGCCATTCATACGTTCCCTGTAGCTCGTTTGATGGTTCAACTACCATACAGTTATGCGTGCCTGGTAGTTTACTTTTTAAATTCGAGAGGGCTAAAACCCTTTCGGCGATATTTTTATTTTTAACCTCAGCGCGCAGCACAATAAAGTCAACATCAAAAAAGAAATGAAATGTTTTTGCGATATGAAGGGCAAAGAGTTAAAACTTGATCTTGTTTTGTACCAGAGAAGCATAATGTTTAAAGATATTTAAAGATCCTTAAGGACGCTATGCTAGACTCATGCAAAAAAACAAGAGGAAACACCACAGAGATTATAAAGAACAAAATAAATTGTGGCCACGCCCTGTACAAATAAAGTTAGACGGAGACAGCATACATGCATTTGAAAGAGATAAATTCTGATGCCGATTGCTATTTATATATGTATATAACTTTGTATATAACTATAATTTGTATATAACAGTACGGTCTGCACACAGTACGGTGGTACGGTCGGCCAAGAAAATCGTGTACCAGTTTTGATTTAGTTTCCTAGTCATCGAAAATTACAGCAAGGTTCATACTAAAAGATATCACTGAAAGAGATGCATGATAATGACATAAACCTAAGTATTCATAGGTCATAGGTCACTTAAAAGTGCATTTTAACCTTTATTATAAATGGATAGGACATAAATTTCTACAAAGAAAATTTGCATGTTTCTAAACAAAAGTAATAAAACATTTTTTGTCCAACATATTTTAGTAACTTCTATTACTTTTCTTAGAAAAATCGGTATGTTTACCGTGTAATTTTTACTGCATAAAAATATCATCTTCAATGTCTGCCAACTAGACCATTGCTGAAGGGCACTAATAATTGCCTAATTTAATGAGGGAAGCAGTATTAGTGCCATATGGAGGAATTTAAATATATGGAGACGTAGTGTCCGGTTTTGGACTCGACGCGAAGGAGAGGAAGGAAGTTTGTTAGATCACAGAAGAAGTGGTCGCCGCCGCCCTGACCTCTCCAATAACGACAGTTATTGACAATATAATGACAGTTTTGAAACTTTTTTAGCTTGACAAGTTGGTTTGACAACATTCGTGATGGTTTGTTTTGATGTATTACTACCTATAATTTTATAATCCGAGTTGTTTCATAATTACAAGTAATTGAAATTATATAAGTTTCAGTAAAATGTCTAAACTCGCTCTGTTAATTGGGACGAAGAAGAAAAGATAAATCATGCTTATTATGAATAAAATGCGTGTGGAAAATATAAAATAATAATAATCACAAAACGCGTAAGTAAACAAAATAAGAATTTTATATCAAATCAATTTTTAGCTCACAGATTGCATTTATTTATTAGATTAGATATTGCAATTATTACGCCATAGACACCACAAAACACTATTACTCCCTCGTTATACTACGAGTAGGTAACCCCTAGGTATAACTTTTACTCCGATAGTAGAGTCAGATTAGCTTACACAGTCCTTATTTTGTGTTTATTAATAATGAAATTGTTTATTCCTGTCTATGACAATCAAATGACGGATAGGAATCGATCTAAAAACAAATAAAATTTATTTTTGGTCAATCATTCACTTTATTGGTTTTATATTTTGGACATGCACTTGTATGTTTCCGTAGTGTAGTGGTTATCACGTGTGCTTCACACGCACAAGGCCCCCGGTTCGATCCCGGGCGGAAACAGGCTATTATTTTTATGTTTTTAGTCAAATAAAGATGTTTATCGATTGTTATGTTAGTTCCTTTAAGAGCAGGCAGTCTTTTAAAAAAAGTATCCTTAAATTACTCGATTTTTTTAACAAAGATTGGATATCTTGATGACAAAAAATTAATATTATATTATTTATATTGTTTAATATTGTATTATTTTTCCAGCTGACTTTTGCAGGTTATGTGTGTTAAGGAGCAAAGGCTTAACACACATAACCTGCAAGGCAACTGGAAAAATAATACAAAAAATAACCCAAATCTGGAAAATGAACTAAGTACAACGTGCCTCTGGTTCTATAAAGCACTGGCGTAATTCCAAAACATCATCTTTACATACAACGAGTTGAATTACCCAGTCCTAAATATGACCAGCAAGGCAGAAAGCTGCTATATTTAACAGCTGCCGGAGCGTGCACAACTCCAAGTGCTTTCACAAACGGTAACCCGAAATTCATCAAATTTTGAGTTATTTAAATTTTAAATCATAATGATCACAGCTTTCTAAGAAGTCCCATGCTTACCAAATCCCATAATCAATAAATTTATTGATCACGGGATTTGGTGTTGAATGAAAGTTTTACGTGACGTCGCCGCGTCCTTGCGACTAACACATTAAAGGGTTAAGCAAATCAAATGTCAAAAATACCAAGGTATCATAGCTTGTGGAGAAGTGGACCGTCTGTTTGATTGCTAAGTAAAAAAAAACTGTCTGGAAGGATCAACGATTAAAGTTTATTTAATCGTTGGGTAGGATTGAACTGTAACTTTTTCTATGTCTTTTTGTTGCAATTTTAAAAGTTTATAAGGCTTATCGATTGACCTGTTTTAAAACCAGGATAACATAACTTGAAGTATCCTTTTATAAATGTGGTAGAGAATAGCTGTATGTGTAGAGAGACGTGGAATCAGCGTACCGGCCGTTCCTTCTTTTCGTTCCGGCTAATCTGTAAGGTAGTCGTAAAATTAGCGGCTAGTTTTGAAATTACGAATTTCCAAAAAATATAAACAAATCCGATTTGCAAATTAACACAGGATACACTCGATCTCCTTTGCGACCAAGGCAGCATAACATTATAGTAGTAAACATGTTTAATGAAAAGGATCTCCACTCTATGAACTCCGAGAAAAAGGACCATGGTCGACAAAAAATAAATAAAAGCATTCCTGTGTGTCTCGGTCTCTCTTTAGATGTTCGTTTAAAATGAGACAAAACATATAATGCTGGTCGGCAGCCATGGTAGTACCTTTTTTACAAATAAATGGGCGGTCTCACTTAGAAATATAGCGATTTTGTTTTTATAAAGCTGTTTGACATATTTTAACTTACCGCGCTTACCAAGTGACCGGTGTCCAATTGCGCTAAGTTATTTTAGCCGTTCGATGCGGCTTGGAACCTTGAACATATGGCTAGTTAAGTTAAACAGTTTCATGATTATGCAGTAAAGCCGTGGTGGACTGTTATTCATCAAATCCATCAGAACTGTGCTTGCTAAAAGTATTTGCCAATGGAGTAGATTGAAATACGACGACGTGGTCGAACTACCGGCCGAAGTGGAGACTGTCCAAAGCGTGAATGATTGTCGGTTTACCATTTAACCGTGAGTCCTCACGGTATTTTTTCATTCATTGCTAACTATGATCAGTTTTTCAGATCCATATTGTATTCTGTATAGATATCTCATTCATAAATATCATGCAATTCTAAATTGACGGTCGCCGTGGCTCAGTGACACGATTTCAGTGTCCGAGACCCTGGGTTCGAACCCGGCAGAGGCAAACATTTGTGCGATGCGTGTAGGTGTTTGTCCCGGGTCTTGGGTGTTTGTGGGCTGTGTGTGTCCATGCCTCCCGCGACAAAGGGATTCCTAGTGCGGGGATTTGAGTGTAAAAAATATAATATATATCAATAATGAAAAGCGATTTGTGTCGATTAAAATATATATATATAATACAAATCACATCATAGAGCTTTATGTTTCATTGCGGATCCTACGCTCAAATTTGTTAAGGACAAAGTTCCGCCGTAAGCCCCTTCTAGCACGATGTTAATGCAATGAACCATGTATACACTTCAGGTCCCAAAATAACACAGGCTACTACGCATCATCATCATCAATCATGTTCTAAGTTTTCACTTCTGCCGGCACTCCGGAGTGTAACCGGTTGTTTTTTTTATGTTTCCTACCTAGGAACTTTCCACTTGGTGAACCGATTTTGACCTTTTTTTATTAGAAAGCTGGTTCTTCCCGTGTGGTCCCTTTTAAATTTCATTAAAATCGGTCAAGGGGTTTTTGAGTTACACTCCAATAACTGAAATGTCCTACGCATACGTCGATGACATTATAGTTCCGGGTGGAGAAATCGGTGAACATACACAATGACAATTGATCCCGTGAGTAGCATAGTCACTGAAAAGGGTGAAAATAAAAAAAGGACCAAAAAAATGGAACCGACTTTAACACTCAAAAGTGTGAATACCTTGTCGAAGCCGGTACCATGCTCACAATATTTAAATTATAATTAAACTTTTATATAATTAAATTTGGCATTAAAAATATATATCATTATCATTAATATTTTGATAATAGTTACTTTTGAACTATCATGGTACCGACTTTAATAAGTTATTACACACTTTTTAGTGTTGAAGTCGGCTCCATTTTTTGGTACATTTTTTTTGTTTAAAACACCATTTCTTGTGAACACTGTATGTGGTGCAAAATAGTTCATTAAATTCTCGAACGGTGCCTAAAATAAAAAATACATGATTAGACATTTTGAATTAACAAGTTCTCGAATTAGGCTTATATTGTAGATAAAATATTTTTCTTGAATATGTCAAAATTTTGAAAAAAAAATTGAAATGTAATGTAACAAACCGCCTAGGACTCACGTGGTAAACACTGGAAAATTACTCTCCGACCAGTTTCGAACGTATTTACAGTTCTTCATCTGGGAGTTATGATCGTGCCAGGCGGCGAGATATTATTTATATATATATTACATAACGTCCAGTGCACAAATTCGGACGACCTAACTTTATGTATGAGATTCAAATAATATTATAATATAAGAATTTTACTGCGTATTTCGCTTTGTGAGAGCGAGAGAAACAAAACATATGCATAGGAAAGAGAACGATGTTCCAAGATGGTAATATCACACATCACAACAAAAGTTGGCCAACTTTACAAAGGAAACGTACAAACTTGAGTCTTGTATGAGCATGAAGTTCATTATCGCGGGATGTTAAGCCTAATCAACGCCTTGCCTCTTCTGCTTGCCTGGTAACAAGGAAACTTGCAAATAATATGGTTCAAAGTTTGTGTAACTTAAATTTATATAGTTCATAAACCATCCTTATCCCTAACTTTTAAGCCATCGCAGACAAAACAACTCTGGAATGAGTGTATACAAAAATCGCCTAACTAAACAATATAAAATATAATCCTTGGGAGGAAAAATAAACTACTAGAAAATAAAGTATTTACGTAAAGCGTATTGCGCCCCGCGGTTTCTCCCGCGGAGGACTACGGTTTTATCGCTACTTCTGTTATCTCACGGCAATCATACTTTTTCCAGGATAAAAGTAGCCTATGTACTTTTCCAAAGTCCTAATAATAAGAATAAGAAAAAACTATTAAAGGTCAAAAATGAATTTATTGTTTTTCAAAATATTCTCCCTTTGCGTAAATGCGCTTTTTCTTTCGATTAAACCATTTTTTAAAACTTTTGAGGAGTGGCAAGTAGCCACTCCTCTATGGTGATCTCAGAAACGTGTTTTACTCTTCGACAGCCTCTTCTGTAATTGGTCCTTCATTTTTGGGAACAGAAAAAAGTCACAAGGTACAAGATGGGTCATAAGTTCTACTTTTTTCACCTTCAAACATTCGTTTGTCTGTCTGGCCGTGTGACAACTAGCATTGTCGTGGTTCAAGATGATATGGCGTTTACGGTTATTTATATAGAGTTCGCCAATAATTTTCGGCAAACAAATGGTTGTATACAATCCACTATTCACAGTACGACGATTCTGTAACTAAAGCAACAGTAGCCACGTGTCCAGTTTTATTAAAAAAGGAGCAATCATCCGGTTAGATGCACTTTTCACGTGCGCCGCTTTGGTTGGTTTCGGCTCATCTTGAAAGTCCCGTACGCTCGATTGCTGCTTTGTTTTGGGATCGTAGCGATAAATCCATGTTTCGTCACCTGTTACTATGTCCTACACCAAATTTGACGCACCTTCGTTGACTCTGGTAAGCATGGCACTGCACCAAGTGACGCCGACCGTTTTTGAGCCTTGGTCAAACTGTGTGGGATGCACCGCGAGCACTGCTTTCTCACACCCAAATATTTGAGTAGGATTGATAGTATTTGACTCATGTCTATGTCTAAGGATGCGCGAATGTCATGGTAGGTCAAATGCCTGTCTGTTTCAATTATACGGCGCACAGCATCGATGTTTTTGTTGTTCATAGCGGTGGACAGGCGCCCATCGCGAGATCCGTTACTGAGATTGACACATCATCATCATCATCATCTCAGCCATAGGACTTCCACTGCTGGACATAGGCCTCCCCCATTGATTTCCACAAGGACGATTGACACGATCGTGCTTAAATTCTGCAACCAGCTATAAATAGTCGTCTTGCATGGTGCTTCATCGCCAAAAGCAAATTGAAGCCGAGCGATGCTGTGTTGAAAATTCAAATTACACTTAAAATCGTAGAAAATCATACAACGAAAATTTTCCCGAGTTAACTTCATGTTTATGTGGACACGCAATTTTTCAAATGGCGACACAATGTAAAAACAATTGACAGTCAGATGGAAACAAATTGCATTCTGCAGCTAAAGAGTTCCAATTTTTAAATGTTGTAATTACTTTTTAAATATTGTTTTAAACAACATTTAAAGAGTAGGTAATTACAACATTTTAAAATGGAATGCAGCAGAACTGACCACTTATATAATATATAAGTGGTCAGTTCCGGAAACTTTTAGTGTGACCTATGTATATATAGTATTAGTGTAATGTAGTAGGCAAAAATGTGACAGATAATCTTTGTCTAGGTTGTGCATGCCATTTATGCATTTTGAAATTATTCAAGTGATATTATCAGTCTTTTAAAATAAATATTTTAAACCTACCCACTCGTACTACTTCAATTTCATTTCTCGTTTGAGAAACCTAAGTTTGACCATATTTCTTAACTTCTATGATTATATCTCGTTAATTCTCTCTTCGTTCTTCCTTGTGAACTGCTTGTCGTGAATGCAGGCCCCTACCAACCTACCTCTCTTATTTTACACATTTAAAACTCACACACATACTTTCGTTATTTCTGTGCAGTACCTGCTTATATCCCCCCTTGCGTATCGGACTCATTCCTAAATATCATAAACTCATCTTTGTTTGTTGACTACACGCTGTTAAAATACACTATTGAACATCTTTCAACTGCAGGTACATACTTTTATTGTATCCGTTGTATATACCATATGCTATAACAATAAATAACTAGTAATTAAGTAGGTATAAGGTTATGTATGTATAAAAATTTTGGCCTTATCTATCAAAATTTAATTATTATTTTTATTTATTTATTTTTTCTATAATTTGTAAATAAGTAGAATACGATTTTCGTAAGACTTTAAGGAAGAGCCTGTACTCCACGACACAGGTTTAACCTAGTGTGGAGCACAGTGCCCCCCGAGTTTAGAATAAGTTAGCTTCGCCTAAACTCGATGTATCCTAGATTTAAGTTTTTCTGTGCCTAAATAAATTATTATTATTATTATTATTAATTACGAACGTGACTTCTGAAAACCTCTATACGCCGCCGTCTAATAAAATCATTCATCACGCTAAGGGCCTGTCTGTAAACCTGCGGCATCGTATTAAGATAAGCCAGTACATAAGCTTATTTATGTTTTACTTGTCAACTCAAAGCTGACAGCCGATAAACTGCGTGCTATAATGCACGCAGCGTACAGTTCTTTCCTATAATGGGAATATGTTGTTCTACTTACGTTACTATTAAACCTTGCATGGACAATTTACTTTTATTCATAATGTAATGAGCATTTTCGATTCGTCCATTTAAAATAATGTCCACGAAATCTATTGAACGTGACAGCGAAGAGTGTATATCCCCTCAGCTGGCAGGACTGATAGATTTCTGTTAAACCAATTAGGTATAAGTACATACATATATCTAAAATGTACCATGTGCCATATTGCAAGTCGCTAAATTAACAAATATTTTCTGGTTTTTTTCACGCGGTGGTCTAGACTCGACAAAAAACCTTGCGATGTTAATTCAAAAGCACCTTGTATTCATCTGTTCCACTCTCGTTAAAAGTCTGTGTCCATACTATGTGTGTACTATATGTCTATTTCCATACAAACTTTACTACCCTATTTAATTTCTTAGGGGATGATTTTCAAAAAAACAACAAAAAAAGAATCATCAAAATCGGTTCATAAACGACGAAGTCATCCGCGAGCACACATAAAAATATATATATACGGTCGAATTGAGCAACCTCCTTCTTTTTTGAAGTCGGTTAAAACTAGAACAAAGGGCAGAAAAGTTTTGTAAACAAACTTACATACTGGCTTGGTTGTTAGATGTTATTTCATTCTCTTTGGATGGAAAAAAGTTGCATGTTTTACTTTGTACAATGCGTTTTTAAACTAACATGGTCGGATTTTTTCGCGAACCAGTAAACTGCCTAAATATAGTTACTTTGTAGTGTTGAGTTTGTAATGGAAAAAAAACTGGCACTATTATGCATTATGTATGCATAGCAGAAGGATATTCTAAACCCAGTTGCAACCTTTAACTACTGCGTTAGTACTGTAATGTCGCGTCTCAAGGGTGTTAAAAACATCTCATAAGGTGACGCGGCACATTCCCCGTCTGTTTCGGCCGTCCATCACTCGGGACTGCTGGGATCCCGGTAGCCCGCGTGATGTATCACTTAATTAGCACGAAACGTACAATTCATTCTGCGGTCCTGGTGAGGTGAAATATGAGCACGACACAAAATTTTATAATAAAGTTTTTTATTTATTATTTTAATTTATATTTATTATATTTATCTATTCCGAAAACAACTATTTGTTCGGGAATAAGTGCGAGCAAAGTAGGTCGTTTCGAAATCTAACGAATCGATGCGCGAAAGAATGTTTTTAGATGCAATATCAAAACATCTTTAATCACTAACTTAAATTATAAGCAGCAAATTATACACGAACCTAACTTGGCCCTTACCTTCGCTCCGTCATTGGTCATATTACCTATACTAGTTTATCCTTCGCGAAGAATGTACTTTGTGCGTAAAGGACAACAACATGTACCACGTGCTTGTCGTCGAATAATCTCGACAGCGCGCAGCGGTTTATGTGCACGTGTGCGTGCGTGCACGCATCGTTAAAATAAACACGCACGTCACGAGCTCACGTGCTTAACTCGTCCGAAGTATCAGGATTACATGATATGGGAAGAGTTGTCATGGTTGTGGGTCATCAATGAGCAACTCTTTCATTTCAGAATATTTTAATATGGTTCTTACAATATAAGCGAGACAACAACGGTCTTTCAATGATTATGTTTTCAATAAATACAAAGTCTCTCCTGAAACTACTTTATTGTGGCGATTTGTATGGTACATAAATGAGCACATTTAGAAAAATAAACTTTTTTATGACAGCAAAAAGGTTAACTTGATTTTTCTATTTTTTCCCGATACTCAACAAAAATAATTAAAGTTCCCAAAGCAGGTGAAGGTGATATAAATACCGGTAAAATAAATCTGCAGTTCGGCGACCGACGACACGACGCGGCGGTATTCCGAGAATTCGCTCTAAAACTTGTAATTCCGAGATTGTTCTGCTAACTGCAAGAATGTAATAAAATTACAGAGGGTGCTCGTTAGCTCGGGCGAATGCTTTTATGCAACGCCGCAGTGTGCTGCCGCCTTGGTGCTTTGCTCGCGTGTTTGCTTTCCTTTCCTTTACTTTTATTTTTTTGGATTGAATGAACGAATGAAATGCATTGTTTCTAAAAAAGAAACGTGATGATGTTCCATTTGAAACAACTCGTTTTATTAAGGGAAGCGCAGCGGAACACTTGATTAATTTCCTTTGTAGCTTTTAAAACATGTTTTTATTATTATCATGCAGCGCATAAATTGCATTCAGACGGTACTGTAAAATCTTGTAATTTTCTTTCATGAAAGCGAAATAATGTGGCCATCATGCAGACGGGCTGCTTGATGGTAAGCAATCACCGTCGCCTATGGATATCTGTAACACTGGGGACATTACAATACATTGCCAGTCCTTTTAAGACTGTTAACTCTTCTAAAGAATCCTATATTGTAGCTCGAGAATGTGGCAGGAAGCTCGTTCCTCATTTTGCAGGTGTATGGCATAAACGATCGGTTTAATCGCACCGTGTGAATAATCCCATGTGTCGATTTTCAGCGATTTCAGCTAGTACGGTGATAAAACCTTGATGCTGGAATCGTAGTTAAAGATTTCTTCACAACACTTCCCGTTGTATATACGGCATAAAATACACAGAGAGCCAATGTCTCTGCAGATACTGAGTGGCTCTAGGTCTTCGGTGAGTTTGGGGTCGTTGGCAATTCTGATAGCTCTACGCTGCAATGCATCCAAAGGCTCAATCTGATACTTGGGCGCTCCGTTCTAAAGGTAGAGCAGTACTCCACGTGAGACCGGGTTTGTCTTTTTTATAGGAAAAGTCTTTGCCTTGGTGTGAAGTACCGCATCGCCCTGTTAAGCACACCAAGTTTCTTGGCTGTGAGTTTGGCTTTGGTTGATATATACTCGCGGAAATGCACGTTAGCAGATATGTCCACACCCAGAATACTTACTACTATACTACGAGGAATGTTTGCACGTCTGGTTTATTGTGTATCGCCATTGAAATCCGCATAACAATGCATGCTTCTATTATGCAGCATGTCATTGATGTGGACTAAAAAGAGCATTGGAGATAGCACAGAATCCTGTGAAACGCCAGCGTTTATCTGTTTACGGTCGGAGCAGGAATCGTCCACGACGTCCTGAATGTGATACAAAACTAGCGATCCAAGTGCATAGCGCCTCGGGAAGCCCGTAAGATGGTTACTTGGATAAGAGCGCCCTATGCCATACGCGATCGAAGGTCTTAGCGATGTCTAGACTAACCGCAAGCGCCTCCCCTGTACTCTCAATGGCAACAGCCCGCGAGATAGGTAAACTAGAAGATCACCAGCTGATCAGCATTTTCGAAAACCGTACTGACGAACGCTGATTATTTGATGTTCTTCTAGATAACCGAGGAGCTGGGTGTTTATTATTATCTCCATCACCTTTCAGAGTAGAGAGATGGTAGCTATAGGCCCGTTAGTCCGATCAGACCGATCGCCTTTCTTGGGTATGGGGTGGACCAGGGCGGCCTCCCATGAGGATTATACACATCTTACTGTGTCACTGGAGTCAATTCGGGACCACAGGTTTTTAGAACGATGGCCGAAATACCATCTGGCCCATTCGACTTTCGCACATCAAGTGACATGAGCTCCTTCCGTACCGCTTCATAACCGACTTTCAAAAAAGGAGGTTACTCAATTTGACCGTATATTTATAAATACATATTTTATTTTTGTATGTTCGCGGCTAACTTCGTCGTTTATGAACCGATTTTGAAGCATCTTTTCTTGTTTGATAGAGTATACTTTCGTGGTGATCCCGTTTAAATTTCATCAATATTTAAGTAGATTTTTTATACTTTTTACGATAATAAATTGAATTGAATCATAATCGGACACACGGTTTTGTTTAGTTACACAACATTAACTGAAAAGTGCTACGCATACTTCGACGATATTATAGTTTCGGGTGAAGACATCGGGGAATATACACACTAACTATTGATCCCATGAGTAGCAAGTCACTGAAAAGGGCGAAAAACATTTTTTACCAAAAAAAATGGAACCGACTTCAACACTCAAAAGTGTGAAATAACTTGTCGAAGTCGGTACCATGAGTACAATATTGTAATGATAGTTACTCTTGTAAACTATCATGGTACCGACCGACCGATCTTCATGGTTTGTTGCAATATAATAGTTGTATACTAAGCAAGTTTAGTGCGATATTCCACCTTAGATTTAGTACAGTAGGGTGCTCTTTATTAAAACTTTATTTTGAAGCTTCGGTGAAATGTAAAAATAATAACGATATTCGCCGCTTTGTTCCACTTTCCCACACTTGTGCATATTTACGGACTCTTAAAGGTCGCTTAAATCTTCCATTACACATTTACACTTGCAGAAACTCTTATTTTGTGAAAATAAAACATAGTTCCATTCTTCTCGTCTAAGACTCCGCCGTCAATTTTTGTTTAGGTGGTTGCTGTTTGACGTCAGTTTATGTTATGATAGCATTTTCTGTTTTAAAAATTAAAAAAAAACGGCTCTCATAATTAAAACTCACTATAAACCTCTACAACCCCTCTGCCTCCTTGGTAAAGGTGTGAACTGTATAATCCTTATGGACGGAAATCAGTTCCTCCGTTTTTTTGTGCTTGAAACCCAGGAGCACCATTTGTTGTTTCGTCTCGCTCATACATAACTATGGTTATGTAGTTATGTCTCTTTCAAATATTTTATCGAATTTTGTAGAAGCGTAACAAGTTTTAAACACACGATGCTCTACATCTACATGAGTCATGTTATCTTGGTAGTTGTGAGAATCTTTTACCCTCTCGCGGAATATTTTATATAGTGTGTTGTTAGCGAGTTGGATTATCTTAAAATAACAAAAAGTAAATGACTCATAATTAATAAACATTTGTGTATGCTATAGAAAAACTCGCCTGCGGCTAGTTTTTTAACTTACACTCTTGTTTTAAGAACCCCTATGATACAGTTTCTACTAAGATTAGCCATTTAGATAAATAACGAAACATAACTTAACGAAGTAGTTAAAAGGTTCTCATAGTAACCAGGGTGACATGAGACATGTAGAGCTATGAGAGCCCATGGTGGTTCCCTTGCAAGTTACGTTTCACGTGATAGACAGCATATTCCTCAGAGGGTTGCTTACTTTTTGTGGTACTATAATAAATAAGAAACATACATTCCATGCTTTGTTCCCGCATTCAATAAAAGTAAAACTATGTTTTGCTCAGACTGGGGTCGAGCAATTATTTCGTAAGTCCAGGATTCGGTCATAGCCGATCATGTTAACTTTTCAATCAAATTATATTCGACAAAGCCTAGCCGGGCGATACACAAGACAAACAAAGGAAAATCCAGACCATATTATTTCTGTACCAGCAAAAGTCATTTTCTCTTACGCTAATTTTTTACTAATTTTATAATAACTTTTTTATTATTTAACATACTTTACATATAAATGCATTCTATATAAATACTACGCTCTAGCCAATAAAAGCTAAAAATTAATTTAAGTGTAACTGTACTGATATTATACTATTATATAATTATTATTATAACAAATAACGTATATATAGCAATAAATTAATCTAACTTAAAATAAAAACCTTGAAAATGTTATAAAAACTAAATCAAATCTAAAAATAATCTATTATTATATTATATTAAGTATAATATCACTCCTGTCTCTATGAGCATTATTTTTACCGCGTTGCACAAACACAATATCAAATTGTATTATAACTGCCGTTTATAACAAAAACAATCGATGTACTCAATACGAGCGAATGATCGAATCCGCAGGATTATCTAATACGTTCTCTTCACGCTTCTCTTGTTTCAATAACTTTAAATTCGCTCAAATCGGCCCCCGAGGACTTAGAGTTTTATATCGGTTTATCGATATGGCGCCCGAGCGAACGTAATCGCAGCTTGGAGATATTCGATTCGTTCGATTGACAAACTTTGGAAATGTTATTTAAATTGTGGAATTTCCAAAGCATCTTTAGTCTAGTTTAGACACGGCATGTCGTAGCAGATTGTAGATAAGTCCACATCGATACGATTATTTTTACGCAACCAAACTGAGTAAGTCATCTTGGAAGGTCAATTGCGTACAAGTGGCGAAGTTCGTTAAATAGCGTTAACCAAGACACAGCCTAGTTGATCATTAATTGAAATGTCACCGCGCAAGGCACATTTTATTACAATATTTATCAAAACTGTTAAAGCCGCCGAGCGGAGACCTCACCGAGCGCAGTGTAGCGTGCAGCTCGGCCATTTACCAGATGTAAATATAACTTGATGACCTATGGATGAAATATAACAGATTATAAGCAATATAAGTTTTTCAACTGACATGGTCACTAATGCAAGAAGTCACGTTATTATTGGGATATTTAATTTATTTTGTTTTTGTGTCTCGATATATATTGCGAAAAGTAACAGGGTTTTGCTCCTAAAACAGTTACCCGCATAATTATTAGTTTACTCGTGAACATGGCGCATGCAGCTGTGCCGAAATGTCGAGCACATCAAACTCATGGTGATATCGTATCCCGATAACAACGTTAATTCAGATAGTAAGCAGTACAACTTTTACACGGGTTTACTGTACGATTGTGAAGTTATAGAACCGAACGTAGGTGATCACTTATTTTCGTAAACAAATATTGGTGGTGTTATTCAATGTGATCGCTTCAATGTATCTAAAGTAGCTAATCGTTGACGTTATTGTTCTAGGCTGAAATATGGTCGGTGTTCATCGCGATCCTGCGGAAAAGCGTCCGCAACCTGCAAGCGTGCACAGACGTGGGGCTCATCCATCACGTGCTGCAGCGGCTGCCGCGCGCGGAGCCTGTCGTCGCCGGTGAGCACACAGCCTCATGATCGTTACATTGTGCATTCATATATTATGTCACAAAACAATATTACATTGTGTCCCTCCCTTGTGAACGCAAGGGAGCACAATTATATTTTATATTTTCAATGTAGAGCGGAGCGAAGGATTCTATAGTATCAAGGAAATATAGATCAAGGTAAAAATAATTTTGCTACCGCTTGATACACTCTACTATCATCTCACTATGAGAAAAATAAATAAGACACTTTTAGTACTAATAGTACTAATACTACTGAATTTAATAAATAAAAAGGTACATCATCATTATCATGTCAGCCATGAGACGTCCACTGCTAGACATAGGCCTCCCTCATTGATCTCAACAAGGACGCGTTGGAAGCGGTACGCATCAAATGGTACGTTTACATATATATATATATGTAAACGTACCATTTGATGCGTACCGCTTCCAACGCGTCCTTGTATATATATATATATATATATATATATATATATATATATTAAGTAATAAAAATATATTAATACAAGCTGCGCCATGATTGTGATATTAAAAATAAGCCTATGTGTTAATCAAGGGTATAAGCTATCTCCATATTTACGCCCGCCAATCATTGTTTTTCGAATAGGAGGGATGAAAGAGAGTATTAGTAACGGATACTAATAATATTCTCTTATAAAGATTTATTTTCATAGAATTACACGAGCGGACAGATTGAGACATTTTTTTCTTTTATCGATACTTCACTTAAAAATAAGAAATGAAATAAAAGGGAGGTTCTCTAAATAAATAAAAAATACAGACATGTTCGAACTTTTCAGAAATACCATTCCTCGATAAGATGCTTGGTAAGGAGCCACATTTCTCAAGCACTTCTTATAATTCTCAGGGATACCAGGCTTCCATAAGTCAAGAGAAGGTCACATAAGAAACCTCATAATGCTTAAAAATGGCTGGTCGAAGGGATGTAACTTATTATTGAGCTCCGCCCTACCTTTTTTATGATAAAGGAACCACAAACCTACCTTGAGCGTTTTCATTCCTATTATAGCTTGTTTAACATGTTAAATATTATTATTTATTATAGTAGGTTTTTAAACATAATTAGTTTATTTGTATTATTTATACATTTTAATGAAATAATATATGTATTTGAATTGAAATAAAAAATGTAGTTTGACGATTTCGTTAGTGTAAATATGGCTGAATTAATTTGCCAGTAATTATTTTTAGTCTATGCCATTGAATGCTTAGAAAGGCAGAATTTGGATTTCTATTATATACTTGTCATTATTTTTTAAACTTACCCATGTTCATCTAAGTAAATATTTTTGATTTAAGGTAAAAAAAAATTAAATCATCTAAAAGAAATGTTCGACAGAATATTTTTAATAAAGTGGGATATGAAGCTGTAGATCACGTAGGATGAGAACAAACATAACGAAATAAAATAAATTCTGAACAGATCGTAATACGAATGTGAACGGAACTCGTGCTAGAACAAAAAGTTTTATTATAATTAAGCTGTGTCCATAGATAAGTAAAGGCGGGGCTTAATAATATGCTTTACATCCCTTCGAATGGCCCTTTTAATCGTTACGAGGTGTCGTATAACATCTTCTTGACTCATTGTAACCTGGTATCTCTGGGAATACTCATAATTTTGCTTCTGTGTTGGGTCTGGTCTTTGGTTACAGACAATTCCTTCTTTTAGTACAGGTTATTTTTTAGACCCGTCTGCTTTTCGTTTGGCTGCCAGCTTACGCTTGGGTACAAAATGCCATGAAATCCACACTTGCCAGTGTGGTACTGCAGTTGATCAACTCGGTCACCATGGGCCTTGTTCCAGAAGTGCTGGTCGAATTTCCTGCCACGCTAGCATTAACGAAATCATTCGTTGGGCTTTTACCAGCGCCAATGTTGCAGCCATTCTTGAACCGAATGGTCTCATGCGTGACGATAGTTAAAGATCTGACGGTATGACACTTATTCCCTGGAAGTTAGGGCGGCCTTTAGTGTGGGACCTGCATGCGTTGACACTTTGGCACCGTCATATCTTTCCGATACACGTGTCAGGGCTGGTGCCGCGGCTTATTCGGCGGAGCAATTGAAACGGCGAAAATATGTTAACCTAGGTAGTGGTTACATATTTGACCCGTTCGGGGTCGAGACATTGGGCCCGTGGGGACCGGGAGCTCATCGGATTTTCCAAAACTTATGAGAGCGTTTGATCGATGCGACGCGTGACCAAAATGTTGGCACATATTTGGCTCAACGGCTGATCCGTTTCATTGCAATTCAACGTGGCATAGTTGCTAGCATTCTGGGCACGCTGCCAGCCGGTAGCGGGTTAGAGCATTTGAGTTATCTATAGGCTGCCAATAGTTAGTGGATTGCTCAAATGTTATTGTAGTAGCTGTATTATTGTAATTTGTTATTAGTTGTTAGTATTTTATTTTAAATAGATCATCCTTATTATGTGTTCTGTTTTCGTCAATTTTTTTAGTCTTAAAAGACCCATGTCTAAGGAACGTCGGATCGTCAAAGTTTTACAAATCTGCAAGTTCTTGTTTTATGCTTGTTTGATTTCTGGTACTTTTGTCATCTTTTCTGTAAATGTATGTTATTTAATTTAAATAAACAATACCTTCCTCCTGCAAGGATAGTTACAACTTTTTATTCCAAAAATGATGATGGTGATGATGATGATGATGATGAGTCCAAAAATTGTACATCCACTAGATTTTCATGAGATTGTAGAATATGCAAATTGTAGTCCACGCGGACGAAACAACATGGTGCAGCTAGTAATAATAAATTAAACTGTATAGCAAAACCTTAGAAGTTAGTTGTAGAAAGATAGCCCAACCATAATTTTAAAAAGGCCCCTTGTGCGAGCAGGTAGCTGAACTTTTTGGAATCGTGGGAACGGTGGAGACGCTATGATGTCTTGCGTTCTCACACCGACTAAGCTAACAGAAACTAGCAGAAGGTCATTCATGTTTGGCGAGCCGAGATACTTCTACACAATGAATTCCTGAAAACTGGTTACCTGACGGCAGATTAAATTTGTGGACAAACATCGCCTGTTTTCCTTCTTAAAGTTTACAGTTAGGGCTGTAACCTATGAACTGTAACCTTATAAACGCTGTCTTCAATTTACTATTTATTTCAATCGACAATAAAAGCTGAAGGTCCCGTGGCGCAGTGGTTTGTGTCATCGACATGAATTCTGTGTCTCCGGGACCCTGGGTTCGAATCCTGGCAGGGGCAAACATTTGTGCGATGAGTGTAGATGTTTGTCCCGGGTCTTGGATGTTTGTGTTCTGTGATTGTGTGTGTTCATGCCTCCCGCGATACAGGGAATCCTAGTGCGGGGGTCTGAGTATGATGAGAAAAGAAAAAAAACTCTTTCTTCTTGAAACGTGTAGATAACTCATAATAATTTTAATTTAACTCAAGACAGAGAAATATACTTACCTATATTGCATACATTATATCTGTATGAACGAGTAAACATGTACATACTTTGCTTTAATCAAAGAACAAGTTACGAAAACATACAATATAAAGAAAATCAAATTAATGAAACCAGTATGATTGACTAATATTTATATTCCGTTTTGACGACGAGCCACACCGATAACTCCCAGAAATACCATGTCAAACACATCATGTATCTACAATATTATTGATATTTATTTAATTGATCCAATGTCATTATATGTTACTATTGCCGTCTTCAAACTTGATCAGCAATCGGCGGAGTCGTAGAACATCATAATAATTGTTATGAGTTGTGGATATTTTTGTTCAAGAACATATTACGTATAATCTGTTTTAATGCTAACTTAACTTAGCTTTGGTGTCTTAGTTAATAGGCTTTAAGACCTGACCTTCTGAGGAAACATGAATTAAGAATGCATGTTCCTTAATCAATAAAGTAAATTATATATGTTTTTTATCTAACAAAATACTCTGATGGTAGGTAAACAGTTGAGAAAAAGTTTGGGTGTACAAATGGAGAATGGACGCCAATCTACGCCGGACCTGCATTTTCGTGACCCAATGTTTTTTATGAGCAGATTTGCTCACATTACATTTGAATTTGCAATATAAATGTAGTGCTTAAAGTTCTATTTAAAACGAGTTGTATACATATAAAATTTGCGCTTTACCGTTCACCGTTATGTGCACTCTCACAGATATAATCACATGACGCCGTTAGAAAAGTTCAATCATCAAATCTTTTGCTCTTTTAATTTTTGTTTTTCCTTTTGTATGTCTGGTTGGCATAGACAAGCTAGCAGCAAACACCAGCCTACAATATTGTAGCGCGTTTTATCCTTGATATAGAAACGTTATGAATGAATGTTAAATGTTACTGAATGTTACACCTGGTATATCGCGCGCTATTTAAGTTAGGTACAAGCTTTTTTACTACTGCTATTTACTGCTTGCATTACTGACGCACAATGTGCCGCACAAAAATGGCGTGCAAAAAATGTAGCACGCAAACCAAGCTTTTGTTGCTTTTGTATACATAACGCTCGTTTTCTTGTATTATTACAAAATGACCCATAAGTAAGCAGATAGCAGGAGGCGGTGACTTGCAGCACATCCGCTTTTATTGGCAACAACAGCTGTGTTTAATGTACCTCTTGTCAACTCATGTTACTCCAGTTCGGATGCGAAAATAAAGACACTCGTGTAATCTACCCATTCTCAGCGATACAAGGCATGCTTTCAGTTGTCTATGCTACCCTAATATCCGTGAGAAATAAATAACTCGATCAGAAAATTATATTAAGAATGGCGTTTATGAAAAGGAAGCCTGTGATTAAAACTCATCTGTTCGTGATGCTTCGTCAATGTGAAATCATGCACTGACCGTCACTTTTTTTACAATTTTGTATTATATTATAACGTACAAAAAATATTTCCTCGTAGTTGTTCACTCATACCCTTACAGAAACCCTTACCTTAAGAAAACTTTGACACGAACGCATCGAAGAATATTTTCATATTCTTCGATGAATGTGAAAATTAATTTATAATTATAAATCATATTTTTTTTATATATTAAAAAAAAATTCTTTGATGCGTTCGTGTCAAAGTTTTCTTTCTCCATATAAGATTTTAAACACAAAAGAAATGGTGCCCTACCATTTTAAACCATCCCCTACTATCTTCTGATAGCTTGGTAAAGGTGGGAATTTATAATATAAATCTCCAGTGACATTAACAGCATAGTGTGGACAAGGCCCATGGGCATGATGACATGAAGGCAATCTACGCAGTGTAGCTGAAAGTGGCTGGATGCGATTGGCCGTGAGGATCTAGTTCAGGGAAATCCAATTTAAGAGGTCAATGTTCAGCAATTTTTTATCAGCTGATGATGACTGCGCGTAAAGATATTGTATAACAGTTCTAGCTATTAATATACACACAAATCTTCAAGTAATATTGTTGAAAAATAGTTAGTTTATATTCCACACAACACTTGTGTCCTCTTGAATAGTATCCAAGTTATTTCATACTTTTGAGTGTTGAAGTCGGTTCCATTTTTTTGTAATAATGTTTTTATCTTACTATGGCTGTTACAGGGTTTCATTATATTATTCGTACAGATGGATTCCAAATGTGTATATGTACAAATGTGTACAAATGTATACCTATGTTTCGGTGCATTTCAAACCCACAACAATACAAAAACCAATTGTCAAATTAAATTTTAAGATAAGATAATATAGATAATTTATTTCATTAATATGCTTACAATTGAAATAAAATTACAAACTTCCAGATCATAATAGCGAATTAAGTTTAAAAATGCAGTTTCACAGTTAGCTTTTAGACATATTATTACGGAAAGTTTCGATGTGAACCGAAATTGTATTGTCACGGAAGCTTTAACTAAGTATTAACTTCTAACTGAAAAATAATATTACAAACTGGTAAGATTATGTTATAAGTAACTTGTAACTAACACTGTCATTTATATTAAATAACGTGCATTTTACATTAAAAAAATATCATTAACGTTTGACCTGATAATTTGTAATTTGAGCCCTTGCATTTCTACTTATTGGTTACGACAAACACAAAAAAGAAATTGGAGGCGCCGGGTATCGATCCCGGTACCTCTCACATGCTAAGCGAGCGCTCTACCATCTGAGCTACGCCCCCGTTATTTTCTAGACACAATATTTCAATGCATATAAAAATTCACACACTAGAAACCAATGCCGCAGGCAGAACAAGCACGGCCTGACTGCGCAAGTAGTAGACCTTGCTACTTACATTGACTTTTACTCAACAATGCAGTTACGTCGCACGAAATGACATCATTTGAAATGATTTTTAAAAAAACATTTTTTACTAATATAAATAAGTTGTTTTATATTTTTATTTGACATTTATGCATATGCTTAAAATCGTCACGTATAAAACAAACAAACAATACAATATATACAATTCTATATACACTTCGGAGAGTAGCTTAAAAATTAATGTTAATATTTGGTAAGTATATGAACAGAAAACAAGTTAATTTAATCAAATTAGACTTATACCTATTACTAACGCTTTAACCTCATTTCGAAACATTACGTATAGAAATTCTTTCTATCTCTTCTCCAGGCCTTATGCTATCCTACCTTGCGTAGTCAAAGATTGCATTAGTATATTTAAACAATTGGCTTTAAGTTCAGCCAAAGTACATACCCATCTCAGTGGAAAATCTCTAGTTACCCCTATTCCCAAGGATGGTTCCAAATCTATAGTTAAAAACTATAGACCCATAGCCGTACTCTCAGCATTTGGCAAGTTATTTGAATCAATTCTGAATCATTAGAAGAAAGAAAGAAGATACATTTATTTCAAACAGTAACAAAAACACTTAAATTTTAACCTCGGTTTATTGATCGAAGACAATGGCAATATAGACCCGCACATAAGGAACAGGACGAAGACAGGCTGGATGAAATGGACACAGGTCTCAGAGTCTCATGCAATCCCCTAGTGAGATCTATCGTAATGTATGGATCTAAATGTTGGGCAACAAAAGAGATGGATGAAAGAAAAGTGCTTGTGGCAGAGATGCGAATGTTGAGATGGATGTGTGGTGTGACTAGGATGGATAAAATAAGGAATGAGTACATCAGAAGAAGGTTGAAAGTAGTACCGGTGAATGATAAGTTGAAAGGGAATAGATTGGCTTGGTCACGGCATGTCACGAGGAGGGATCAAAAACATAAACACAAAGAGTACTTAACATTAATGTGGATGGTGCAGGTAGAGGAAGACCGAAGAAGGCATGGAGACGAAGAGGATAGAAAAAGAAGAAAAAGATATGACGTTTTTTTATTGTGAATAGGCAAGCGTTTGACCTCAATCTCCCCCGATGTTAAGTAATGATGCAGTCTTTGATGGAGCACACTTCCCTAGTTCGTTAGCCTCGTTAGCTGTACGCACTATGAATATGGAAGCAAAACGCTTCGTGCGACAAGTTGGAACGTCTACCATGGACGAATAAATGTGTTTAGATGATTAATAGTCAGGGCGTCGCGTCGCAGCGCCGCGTCGGCTAAACAAACGAACGTGCTAATAAATATTCGAATGTCAGATTGAAAGTTTCTAATGCTCTTTACAATCTGACTAAATAAAAGCCGTCTTTAAGTGTATACGTTACAGTGCAGAATGGAATGTCATTAAACTACTCTATGTACTGCTACAGAAAGAGTTAGCTCTATAAAATATCTTGGTGTCACTATTGACGATAAACTGAGTTTCGTGCCTCATATTACCGGATGGAAAAACCGAGTTCGCAAGCTAATGGCCGTCCTTAAGTCACCTGCGACATAGTTGCAGAATGGGCATAGTTGCAGACTAATGGCCGTCCTTAAGTCACCTGCGACATAGTTGCAGAATGGGCATAGTTGCAGACTAATGGCCGTCCTTAAGTCACCTGCGACATAGTTGCAGAATGGGCATAAATTAACCTACTTTATTACTCGCTGTGTCAATCTATACTTTTTTATTGTATAACAGCATGGGGAGGTGCTAACAAAACACACCGATTACCCCTCGAAAGAACTCAACGAGGGATATTAAAAGTAGGTAAAAATCGGCCCTTCAGGTATCCAACAGAACATTTTTATACCAAGAATGCCGGGTCCTTACGGTTCAACAACAACTTTTTATACTCCACACATTGCTAAATCAACACAGTGTCACTAAATTTTCACCCAACTATATGGAACGCAAATCACATAATGTCTGCAATGTTCCCCTAGTAAAACAGCGTTCGCCACAAAATTCGTCCACCTCCTTGGACCATACTTATATATTAAAATGAACAAAAGTATAGGAATTTAATCTCTGACCGCTTGTGAAGCAAACAAAAAAGTGGTAAATAAACTCATGACCTTGAACTACGATGAAACTGAAAAAAGATCACTGATGTAAATAATTCTATTATACACTCACACGCACTCAATAACTCGCCCACACCTCACACTAACACAAACACACCACACACAAAAAACGGTTAAGAATTTAAACGGGTAAACGGTTCAGAATTTCCAATACTATTTTAAATTACCTTCTAGTACCTTATGATCCTTGGTATAAGAACATGAGGTATACCATAGCACTCCAAAGCCCTCGATGAAATAGCTGCTACCTGCTCTGCGCAGGAAACCTTTTTTACACTGACATTGTATCATCTTAAGGTACTTATAGCTATATGTATCTGACTATTGCATCTATGCTACCCTAGTGTTCATGGGAAGACATTGAACCCTTTCGGAAATGCTGTTTCTTACTTTAGTTAATGTTGGAATGAAAAAATGTATGCGTGTGACTGAATTTAAACTAATACAAAACAATATGGCACATAAAGTTCTGCTTGCGAAGCTTATTTTGTCATGGCGATCACTAATTAAGTTATTTTGACTAGCTGCGCCCCGCGGTTTCACCGCATGGTGATGGTGATGATGAAGTAGCCTATGACACTCACAAATAACGTGTTTTTCTATTTAATTTTATTAGTAAAAGAATTTTTAATATCGGTTCACAACCATAGAGACAACATATAGCACACAACATATAGATTAGAATAGACAACAATTAACTGAATATATATTTTGGTCCCGGGATCCTGATCCATGGACTCCTGGGAACCCCAAGTTGATATCTACATTTTTAAACGTTTCCAGATTTATGCATGGTATGTATAAACTACATAAATAATAATATAATAATTATTTATGTAGTAGTATGTATGTAGTAGTATGTAGAAGTGTATTTATTTATGTATAATAAATAATAAGGAAAAATACCGCTGTATCAATTTCTAAAATAATCAGTCAGTTTTGTTTTCTTTACTTGTTTTTTTTATTACTTATATACGCTCGCAAAATAATGTAAGTTTATATCTAGAAGGTCAGAGCAGCAGGTGCGATTTATTTGTTTAATTTTGCTTACTTGATTACAATGACTGTCAGACATGCACAAAAGGATGAATACCTGATTGAAAATCATTGAGGTTAAAAAGATATCGTCCTTTTTTCTGAGGGAAGCTGCATTCGGTGGTTAGTTTGAATTAGTATAAATATTCCATATTTATGCTGTGACTGAGACGTCACGGACATGTGTGGAAATCAGCCTTCAATGTTCTCACGAGCTTACCCGGCCGGAACACCAGCTGTTCAATACAAGTCTTGTCAATTCATTCTATCCTAGTTCGGATGTGAAAATATACTCCTACGTGTAAACCTTTCGTTCTCACGGACATAGGAGAATCTCTCTGTGGTTTATGTTTTCCTAGTATGCGTGTGAAGTAATTAACCCCTTCGGAAACAAGGACTATCTTGGCAGAGAGGTAAAAAAATACCTTCCTACGCAAATCATTCTCGAGTATGTTGTAAAGTGATTACGGTATGTACGAAACCCATGAATCTTATTATAATAATCGCCATGTACGCCATGGTGCAGATAATGTTGCTGATAATCTATATATATACATATAATAAAACTGTAGAGGCTGAATTTCTGTACAGTTAAAAAAACATGATAAAAACCGAGTCAAAGGGATGTAAAACGTGAAATATAACTAATTTAGAAATTTTTCAATTTTTTTGCTTCTCTTCTGTAATTACCCAATGTGTCTCGTGTCACAGCGTTTGTTATCGGATTACTCCGAAAAGACTTGTCTAATTTTATGATTTTTTTGTGTATATTTGGGTAAGTCGTAAATTATTTTCACCTTTGTTTATCGCGATTTAAATATTTTTGTTTGGAAGAATGTCTAATCAATATAACCGTCGATCATTGACGTAAAGTAATTTAAATGAAGTGTCGTGTCACTTTGACTTTTCGATAATTTATATGGCAACGTTTGCCCATTTTTATTTTCATAAACCGGGCATTTATTCGTATACCGTACAATGACCACTTTACCTTGACACTGGCAGAGAACCGCTACATGGTGTTTAAAAGCCATAAATTGAAGAAGAAGAAGAACGTTTGCCAGGCCGTCTAGTAACTAAATAATATTACAAAATGCATGTACATAGCCATCGCACCAAGTTAAACTAAATCTTAAAAGTTCAATTAAAACACGAAACTATTCAAATGGCTGTCGTGGGAATAAGCATAAGAAACTTTATTGGCCTTTATTGGAAGTCAAAATTACAATAATAAGCTTATAATACATAAGCACGTTAGGATTAATAAGGAGGGGCAAATGCCTTTATTAAAATAAAACACTAATAACTAATTACAATACTGCAGCTACTACAATAACATTTGATAATAAATTAATATAAAAAACATATTATACAATTCTACGAGATGAATGAATATTCTTTGAGACGCATTTCAGCAAATTTGTTGAATGAATATAATGGGTGGTTTTCAAAAAATATTTGTAGTTTTCTTAGTCCTTAGTGTTTAATTTGGCTATAGTCAATGGTAGCTCGTTAAATAATAATATTTTATTGCAGATTCCTTGTTTTTGAATCTTTGTCAATCTTACTAGTAGAACAAATAGTTTTTCGTCATTTCTTAGATTATAGTTATACTATGTCTTTGTTTTTCATCAGAGATTTCCGCTCTTCGTGTATTTCTATTAAACTGTAGTAAAAGATATAACTGTCATTATTTTATATTTTTTAAAGTACTCTCTAACCGATGTACTTTTTTTGAGTCCAAACGGAACGATGACTATGGTATTGTATGAGTTCCCATATCGACCAAGTTAACAGAAGCTAGTAGGAGATATCTTTGTAACACGTGGGAGACCATCCTCGTTGTATGTACGTACAAATATTTTTACCACATACGTGTGCGTATGTCATTTTGTTACTTTATTTTGCAATATACGAGTAAGCTCATATATTTCGCTTTGCGTGAAACGTGATATTATGCTATTAGACTTTTTGCCTCGTTACTCCTTTCCGTTGCTGTAATCCTGATTTATCTGGGAATTTTAAGATACATCAGAAATATTTAATGGGTACATCTTGACTTCTTAAAGGGCGCTCTATTGTAGTATTATGTCATCGAACTTTATACTACTCTAAGGGAAAACACAGTGTCAGTTCGTTCCACTGGAAGGACGTGTCAGATTGTGATACAAAAGTGGATCGTAAAAGCGGCAAAATATTAGTTTCTTATTTTAATCATCATCATCTCAGCCATAGGACGTCCACTGCTGAACATATGCCTCCCCCATTGATTTCCATTCCTTTTTTTTATTTTAATACATAAGTTTAGTTGTTAAAAAATCGTGCGATCACAGTTGTAGGCAGCTTGTGTAAAATAAAAAAAACAGTTTGTGTGTGTGTCAGTGTTACTACTTGGTCGCTGGTATCAATTGTAAGCACATACATCGAGGCAGATACCAACATCTGTGTCCTTAATTTAAACCTTCTTGTCAACCCATGCTACCCTAGTGCCGATGTGAAAATGTAGGCCTACGTGTAAACTTATTTATTTCTCAGCGGTACAAGGGATGATCTTTGTCATCTATGCTGCCCTAGTATTCGTGGGAAGAAATAATCTCCTTCGGGAACTGAGATTCTCTCTGAGAACTGAGAGAGTCGTTGGTTGCCTCCTGACTGAAATAGTTTTTTTTTTTTTATGCGATGCCTTTAATAAAATTCTAACAACTAATAACTAACAACAATACTACAGCTATTACAATAACATTTGAGCAATCCACTAGCTATTGGAAGCCTATAGATAACTCAAATATTCTAACCCGCTACCGGCTGGCAGCGTGCCCAGCATGCTAGCAGCATTGCCACGTTGAATTGCAATGCTGATACGTTGAGCCAAATATTATGTGCCAGCATTTTGGTCACTCGTCGCATCGATGAAACGCTCTGATAAGTTTTGGAAAATCCGATGAGCTCCCGATCCCCACGGGCACAATGTCTCGACCCCAATCAATACCTTTGTTAGCATATTTTCGCCGTTTCAATTGCTCCGCCAAATAAGCCGCGGCGCCGCCAGCCCTAACATATGTATCGGGAAGATGGGACGAAAAGTGTCAACGCATGTAGCGTGCACATATCAAAGCATCTCGTCAGTCTTTTGGTTCTTCCTCAGAATCCCATCATACCTTTAAAACAAGTCTGAAAAGACAATTAGGTATGCTTTTTCCACTTTATAATATATACTTCAGCCGGTAAACAGTCTGTGCCAGGTGTCTTAGAATTTTTGAGGCGCTTTATAGCTCTGATAGACTCGTCATGGATTTGTGGGTCACTGAGATTGTTTAAGACTGGCATACTCTAAAGAGTCAATGTATGATAATTCCATATCCTGAGTGGGTGAGTTCATGATAAGACTTCATGGAAATGATCTGCCCATCGAGAAAGTATTTCTCGTTTTTTGGTAAGACAAGTTTATATATAATAGTGGCGGTATAAATGGGACACTGCATTCTAGTGAAAGTATAAAACGTCACGTAAATGACCTCGCTGCAATACCTAGTACCTAAATATTATGGTTTTTAAAATTGAATTCTACGATAGGGCCTAGCTCAGATGGTAGAGCGCTCGCTTAGCATGCGAGAGGTACCGGGATCGATACCCGGCGCCTCCAAATATATCCTTTTTGAAAAAACGGTCTTAACGGTGTCGATGCCATTCTATGTTCACCTGATATATAGTTCGCACATAATTGTGAAGTTATGTGGCTAGGAGCGAGTTAAAAGATAGTGGTCAAACGCTTGCCTATTCCAAAATATATAAAAAAAAAAAAAACATGTTTGCACAGCAACAATTTACTAAGTTGCTGGAACTATTATCACAGATCTGATATATGATTAATGCATTAGCTTATTTTGCAACCTGCATTCCACATTCTAATAAATAATGTGTTTTAATATACATATAGGGTAGGGTTGTATGACCTCACCCGCAGGGAAAGTACTCTGTCTAAATACTGTGGACATAGCAAATTTCACTTAAAGAAAACATTCCTTAATTTTTAAAAAGATATATATGCACTGAAAGATTTGCGAAAACTCGCTTGCCACATTCGGGAATTAAACCAGCTAAAATCCGAAAAAATAACAACCTATACTTGTGTGACAGACATCAATGGGGTCAATCATAAAATTATTTAATCTCTCTAAGAAATATGGTAAATTAAATGAAAGGAAAATCATAAAATCCACCATATCAGAAACCTTTAAAGAAAGAATTGAAATTAAATATATTTAACAGAAAACGGGTCTAAGATTGATACCAAGGTACGAATAATGAAGCGCAGTGATTACTGGCAGCGCCCTAGGTGCATATTTTACATGAAAAAATAGTAGTTATAGTGACGGACCTTATACCTGTAATAGTTAGACATATCAATATCATCATCATCATCTCAGCCATAGGCATCCACTGCTGGACATATGCCTCCTCCATATAGGGGGGAATTGCCAATACTCGCCACGCTTGGCAGGCGGGTTGGCGAGCGCAGTATAATTTCCGATCCTCAGAAGGCGCTGTTGCCCACTTTCTGGTACGTGGTCCTTAGCCCACTCTTACGGCAGCCGCGGCGAGAGATAGGGGAGTACTATTCTAGGCCGGTACCACCACGGCATATCAATATAGATATATCAATTTTAATCATTACATTAATAGAATCATACTACTGTAGAACAATACTGTGTTCTATTGTCAATAGTTGCCGCAGCGCAGCGAAATAAAGACCAATATCAAAACCAACCACAGTTAAAACAGTGTAACATTATAACTCTCTTTTCACATATATGGTAAAATACGTTTGTATGGAATTCCAACCACAACCTTCACTCTTAAAAGAAAGGATTTGAACTGCAGTCAAAATGCTATAAACACAGTTCACACAAGGATGTGATGGAACCAACGAACGTCTTATAAGCGTAAAGATTAATTAAACATACAGAGCCAGCTAGTTCCCGAAGGAGTTAATTGCTTCTCACGAATACTAAGGCAGCATAGACTACAGGGATCATACTTAGCCCTACTGAGAACGCCAAGTTTACACGTAGGTGTATATTTTCACATCCGAACTAGGATATCATAAGTTGACAGAAGGTTAAAAGAACACAGCTGTTGGTGAAATTACCGGTTGACATCTGCCACAACGTGCGCGAGCCCCTCACCATCTGTACACCGGTGATTTGGTATTTTAACAAAAAAAGTGACGCCATTGGAATTATGGGGCGATGACACAAACCTGTAATCTTACATAAATGTCTAGATTGTACGTATGTGTGGGTATTTCCAGAATACCAATATGTCGTCTTTTGCCTCTAAATTTCCTATCCCCCTTTTTATTACACATAGTATCATAATGGTATGAAAATTGTAAGGCAAATTATGTAATTACAAACCTGCAAACTTTAATGTTTTTTTTTTGGGCAAATGCCTTTATGAAAATAAAACACTAATAACTAATTACAATACTGCAGCTACTACAATAACATTTTAGCAATCCACTAGCTATTGGCAGCCTACAGATAACTCCAATGTTCTAACCCGCTACCGGCTGGCAGCGTGCCCAGAATGGCTGGCAGTGCCTAGCAGCATTGCCACGATGAATTGCAATGCTGATTCGTTGAGCTAAATATGTGCCAGCATTTTGGTCACGCGTCGCATCAATCAAACGCTCTGTCTGGGCACTAGGTTTATTTGCTCCTAAAGAATACTTTGACTGGTCAGTTGGCGCAGTTGGTAGCACTCTGCCTTCTGAGCCGCTGGTCCCGGGTTCGATTCCCGGACAGGTCAAACATTTGTGTGTATGAACATGTCTGTTTGACCTGTGTCTGGGTGTGGATATGTATATAAGTATATATCAGTCATCAGGTTACCATAGTACAGGCTCTGCCTAGTTTGGGACCTGAAGACCTTGTGTGAATGTTGTCCTATATTATTATTATTATTTATTACTAATACAAAACTCGATTGACTGAATCGACGAAATTGGTGAATATTGGGTACATTATTGCACTGGCACTGGTCACTTTCTACTCTGGCTAAGCGAGACGAATGTCACTTGCAACGATATCCGCGTGATTTATGATAAAATCTACTTAACTAGCAGAATATTAAATGCACCTTTTACATTTTCTCGTTTCAAGCTGTATTTGCTTCGCCCGCGACCTCAAGCCTAAAACGAACGCTCCCATATTTATGTACTCCTGGTACTATGGGCGGAATAATTTACATGATTGTCGCGTCACATGAACGACGCTAACGAAAGAAAAAATATTTTTATCGGACTACCACCACCTCAGATAAATTGAAAATGAAATAGGTTGGCAACCTTAAAGTTGTTTGTCTCTTATTGAATACATACAGTTCTAACCCATTCATGTAATAGATATTTAATTATTTCTTGACTTTAATGAACTTTTATTTAAGACAACTTTAGTCACATACCTTTTAATTAATAAATGATTGAAAACGGAACATTAGTATTTATGTAAAAAAAATAATTCAGTTAAACTTACTAGCCGTTTTTAATTAATTATATTATTCATTAAAATTGTAATGTCAAGCCTAATATTGAAAAGAGCAATTATTAAGTTTATTTTAATAATTGCGTTAGCACGTCAAGTCGAAGGTGTCGGAGGCTCTCGTGCTGGCTGAATGCTATGATATTCCCAGCAGTAGACTTATGTTATTATAACTGAGGATGAAATTCAATCACCAACTTAGTCAATGATATCAATAAATAATTTCCAAACTATCACAACGCTAACGTTATATTTGGCCAAGTTATAGATTTAATCTTAATTAAGTCGAGCGACCGACCGTAAGCCTTATAGTAAGCCTGCCTCTTAATTGAGTTGGAAGAAAAAGTATCTAGTAAAGTATCTAAGAATAAGTATCTACAGATCCGGAAGTGGTTAAGCAGCAATAGTTAATATTTTAACGCATTTCTGTATTTAATTATCTGCGATCGCTAATGTTAATTAACGTTAATTTATTGGCATTAGTTTGGTCCAATTAGTGCGCCACTACTTGATTGAGCCGCATAGTATGATGGGATCTGATATACGTGGCATGTTTATATGTATATATTTAGTCATATAAATATTATTTACAACATCCAAACATGTTTACATTTTGGAGGCTGGAAGGAGAAAATTCGGCTTCTTCTGGGATTTGAACCCACAAAGGATGTCCCTCCTGTCGCTTTGCCATCTTAGCCTTAGTAGCACTCCACTAGCCGTCCGAATGTGTTCCTTACTTTTTACATCGAAGGGGACTTTTTAGCATGATGTTAGTGCAATAAAATAAACCATAAAAATCTAAAGATGTGTTTTTTTTGTTCCAGATCTGCTTATAGAAATGTTGGGGGTACTGGCCAGTTACAGCGTCACGGTGAAGGAGCTCAAACAGCTGTTCAACGCGATGAAATCTGTCGATGGAAAATGGGTAAGAATGTGCGAAACATTATTTACTTATTTTACGTTTGATTATCTCATATGATGGCAGTGATGATGGAATCGAAGGCAGTATCTCAGAATAGAATCTCCCGCATCTAGAATATCGGCTCGCGATCAAAGTGCTGCTAGAACCCAGCGGATGCTTAGTCACAGATTACAAACGTGAGGGAGCTGGTAAGATCACCCGAACCGGCCCTTAGGTTCAATATATTAACCGAGACTGTAAAGAAACCTATCTTTACAACCCAGATATGCCCGGCTGATTGTCATAAAATACTAGTAGAAGGAAATTATCAGTTGACGCAGCGAGGTAAATTTTTCAATTTATATAATGGCCGATAAAATCCTAAAAATAAAAATGACTTAATCGAGATTACTCATTTTAAAATGAGTTCTTAGTTTTTATACTATCAGCCATTCCATTAAAGACTCCTTGAAAACTATAGTAGTGTTAACCCTCATAAATTTAGACTAAAATAGTGTAAATACTGGACGTGCAATAAAATTACATTTTAGTGCATATGCATCATATGTATGCTAATATAAAGTTGATATTATAGAGTCGGCGAGGAAGGTTCCAGTAAACATCCTACGAGTATTAGCCGGTTCCTAGATAACAATAATAAATGATAATAAAAGGCGCAGATGGATCGTGGCGATACCCTTGTGCCATCTCATCTTCCATCGCCGGAGAATAGGGCTAGAACAACGGCTAATATTGATAGTGAATATTTATTTGAGCCATTTGGAGTCGAAACACTTGGACCGTGGGGGCTGGGAGCCTCCTTTGTTTTTAAAGACTATCGAAGCGACTAAATAAAGCAACACGTGACCAAAATGCTGAACATTATCTTGTTCTAATATTCTGCAGCTGCTATTCGACGCGGCAATGCGCCACCATTTTATTTGTAGGTATTTTATATTTTCATAACAATTGTTTCAAAGTTATGTACATATATTGCATATAAGTTTTTATTATTATATTATGAAAAAGAAACATAATATAAATAACACATAATACATATTGTATTTTGCAAATGATTTTTCTTTATGTTGTCGATGAAAAATGTATTATTTGGCGAACAGAGCTGTCGGTAAAGAAAAGGTAGCGCCTGAAAGTTTTATCTTTGTACCGTTTATTGTTTCTTGTTCCTTGTTACCGATGAACGGCGAACAGTGATTTCTATGTACTATTAAATCGTTCAAAGGCAATCCCAACTACAGTTCGGAGCTCTCTTGTATTGTGATGGACCCACTACCTCTGTCGCCATATTTGGTATTTGAATTGTATTGTAGGGTCTCACCCTACACTTATCTTTTACACTTACTATCTACATACAACAGTGGTCGGTTCTAACTTTCCATTACTAGACTCAAAAAGAAACCAGTTTAAAGAAATGCTTCTGTTTTATTACTTCCTAAAGTCTCGCGAAGTTTCATTTAGAATAGACTTCAACTCGAGCGGCTCTACGCCTTTCTGATTGCATTCGGTTTGTTTACTCCGAGTTCAGATCTTTCCTCGCCGGCTTGCTACCTGTTGGTAGTCGTATTGTTGACACGTTTGTACTGAAACGGCTGTTTATAATTATATAATTATTATGGATATCTATTGAGTATGGAACCGCTACCAAGGTTTTAAAATCAAAATTAAAGAATTTTGTTAAAACTTATATAATATGTAATAAATATTAGATCTACTATTTATACTACTATTAGACTATCTTTAAATTACTTCACCAAATAATTCAACACACAGTATGCAACTTCTGCATTGCTAGGCGAGTTTCCATGATTTTAAACTGTCGCAATGAGAGGTTCTATAGACAGCTATATACTTCGGTCGGTAAACCTGTTGACAGCTTGGCCAAAGACCCAAGAGCCAAGCTAATCCGGCACTATACCGAAGCCATCCCCGAGATCAGCCTGTACGAGATTAGGATGGCTCCGAAGCCACTTAAGAAAAACAAGACGCCGGGTGACGATGGAATCACATCAGAGCTTCTGCTAGCGGGTGGCTCACCAATATGAAAGTCCTTCGCAGGAGCTCTTTAAACCGTTATCCTCAGAGGGTCAACGCCAGCAGCATGGAACAGAAGCGTAGTGGTGTTGTTCTTTAAGAAAGGTGACAACACATTGCTCAAGAATGAGCCATGTTTACAAGTTGTTTTTGCAAGCATTGATTACACGAGTCATGGAGAATCGTCCCGAACTTAGGTTTGATGACTACTTTAACAAGTTATTTCACTTTTTGGAGTGTTAAAGTCGGTTCCATTTTTAAGTAAAAAAAATATTTTCTTTTATTTTGAATAGGCAATCGTTTGACCACTATCTCACCTGATGTTAAGTGATGATGCGGTCTACGATGGAGCACGCCTGCATAGAATATACCTATTCACTCTTGACTTGAAGATTGTATTTTTGTGGAAATACAGATGTAGGCAATGGTCCATTTGTTAGCTGTACGCACTATACTCGTATATGTGGAAGCAAAACGCTTCGTGCGACAAGGTGGATCGTCTACCATGTATGAATGTCGCATTGCCGTCCATTTGGTCGTTCTTAGATGGAATGGGGATGGTGGAATCAAATTATGTGATCATCGGTATATCGAAGTGTTGATGTGTTTGTACAATAACGCCACCATGTCGGTCCGAGTGCAAGAGCTAATTTCGAAGGCGATTCCATTGCAACGAGACGTGAGACAGGGAGACGTTATCTTTCCGAAACTGTTCACTGCCGCATTGGGAGACGCCTTCAAGCTCTTGGAGTGGCAAGGATTCGGCATCAACATCAACGGCGAGTACATCACTCACCTTCTGTTTGCCGACGATATCGTGGTCATGGCAGAATCGATGGAAGACCTCAGCACGATGCTCGAAGACCTGAACAGAGTTTTCCAAAGGGTGGGCCTTAAAATGAACATGAACAAGACAAAGTTATTGTCACTTAGGAGGCTATTATATACTAAAAAAAATTAGTGATCTTTATAGTTTTTAATTTTGAAATTATAGTTTTTAATTTTGAAATTGTTAAGTTACCCGTGCGAAGCCGGGGCGGACCGCTAGTATAATAATACAATTCATGATTCCAAAAATCAACACGACTATGAGTGACGCCCCCGCAAAACCCCGGTCTTGGGTGTTTGTGTGTGTCTATGGCTCCCACGACACAGGGAGTCCTAGTCGGGGGTCTAAGTGTGGGAAAAAAAACCTGTTAATTCTGCCAGGACGACATAAACAATAAGGAGGTAGTGTGCAACGCAATCGGACGTAAAACGTTGAAAATACATTTAGTTCCAAAATTGGGAATGGCTCATGCTTTTGCTCCACTAATATAATGTAAACCACCACCATAAAATATGGTGCATGTATATTCACATAGCAAAATAGGTTTATTTTATTACATGGCGATAATAACGGCCTCATAACAGGCAAATTATGAACTTATTTATAGCCGTTATAACCAGAGGTCATAACCAGCAGCAAACCTTAAAGAGAGTCCCTCTTATAATTTTAATTTAGCTTACGATGAACATTTGCATTGCATATTTTACAGAGCTCGTCCTCTGTTTATTTTAAACTATGCTAAATAGATTCTATAGTGGCAAGCAGCAGCGAATCCACTGATTACCTAGCGGTTGAACAGGTACTACTTTATGTTTATGCACGATTGGTAATCTTAAACAAGAAGTTTTTGAAAAGTAAAGTACCACTATCATGCCTGTCTTAGATGGTATAATTAATAAATAAATAAATAAAAAGATATTAATAAACAATATTTAGTGATACTCCCGCGACTTAAATTATTACGGGCTATCATGCAGTGTGCATCGCCGTAAATTTGCCGGAAATTAACAGTACGGTATGCACATGCAATCTTTCGTAACTGGAACCTCTTCGACACGTGTTCGCCTCTCCACGATCAGGCATCCTCAGGAGCTGTTGACCGCCGAGCCCGCGCCTGCACCCGCGCCTGCGCCCGCGCCCGCGCCCGCGCCTGCGCCCGCGCCCGCGCCTGCACCCGCGCTCGCGCCGGGACGAAACTGGGGAAGGGGGATAGACACCAAATATTGTTTATTACTGTCTTTTACTTATGTATTTCCGCAAAGTAACGCCTGAATTTATTGCCACTAAAATTAAAAAGTAAAACACATGTTTGGATGCAACAGTTTTCAGAATAAATAATGAACATCATGACCTTCCCTATATAAAAATATAAAGTTTAAGCTATTAAATGGACAGTTAAGTTAGTGCACTAATAAAATCAAACAACATTATTTTTTATTAAAAATACTTTACAGATTATTCTGTAAAATATTTACATAATTTAAAATTATAGAAAAGTTAACAATTTTTACTTATTTTTAATGGGTGACATTGTTGTTTTCACTTACTCTATTTTTCATAGAAAATGTATGGGAATGGTTTTTTTTAATTATTGCCAAAACTTACGATTTGATTTGGTATGTTACTTTGGGAAAAGTGTTCCTGGTTGGAAATAGAGTCGATTAAGACCAACTTGGTTTTTTTGACAAATGTCAGTTTTTGGGAGAACCTTACTTATTTTCAAAAAACTAAAAATGACAATATATTTTTCTTCAAAATAAAATAGAAGGTTCCTAAGAACAAAACCTTCTAACTACAAAAGAAAAGGTAGCTACCCTGAAGGGGCCAAAAATGTGCCCCGAACTTGTTCATTGCTGTTAATTATTTACCAGTGTGATCGAGTCGTAGGTGATGAGCCAACCCAAGCCGGCCATATTGAATGAACATTGTATTGTTCCAGCCGCGACACTCCGCCAAGCTCCTCAACGTGTTGCGTCAGATGCCGCACCGGAATGGGCCGGACGTCTTTTTTAGTTTCCCGGGCCGGAAAGGATCGGTGAGTTTGTATTATTATATATACTTGTTTTATAAACGTTACAATTTATAAATGGCCACAAAGATGACTTGACGTGACTTTGGTAATCACAATTTAAATCCATAACTATTTCACAACGGTAGATTGAGACCAATCTTCTACTCTTTAAACCAATTTGTTGATTTTTGTTATATTTTTATATAATTATGCAAAACCAAGTTTTATAAATACGTTTTGTATAGACAAGTATACTAAAATGCCCACATAATGCAAGGCTTAACCGTTGGTGGAATGTGGCTTCTGTATCACTTGAGAAATAGAATATAATTGTGATGGAGTCTTGTTTATCTTAATACACGTAAAATATTTTTGATCTAAAATTGGGACCTAGTGGTGAATTTTCACGTCAAATTAAATCAATTTTTAACCGACTAAAAAAAGGAGGTTACTCAATTCGACCGTATATTTTTTTTTAGTGTGTGTTAGCGGATATCTTCGTCTGTTATGAACCGATTTTGATGATTATTTTATTGTTTGATCGAGTATACTTCCGTGGTAGTCCCATTTAAATTTCATCAAAATCGGACAAACGGTTTTTCAGTTCCAATTACTGAAAAGTGCTACTCATACCTCGACGATGTATACGATAGGTATAACAAGATATTATAGTTGCGGGTGAAGACATCGGAGAGCATAATTACACAATGACAATTGATCCCGTGAATAGCAAAGGTGCAAGGTGCAAGCAAAAAGGGTGAAAAAAAAATGTTTACTAAAAATGGAACCGACTTCGACACTCAATAGTGTCAAATACCTAACTTGTCGAAGTCGGTACCATGAGCACAATATTGTGATTAGTTACTTTTTGAACTATCACACACAGGAAACTTACACTACTACTTCCGAGAATAAAGTAGTCTATGTGCTACACGACCCATTATTTATATTATATCGGTCTCTCAGACAAATGTTATCCAGGTCCAATCAGCCATTCCGACGACGCACGATTGAATAACAAACATCCATACAATGTACGTAATATACGTATGTTCACAAACTTACCCATTTATAATAGTAATGGGCTTAATTGGATCGGATAAATCACTATTTCTTCAAGTTTTGTTTGTAATCTCAAATAATGAATAGTGTTTTATTGGAGTTCGCGAAGGCAGTTGAAGCCTCGTAGGAAATTGTTTGCAATCAATCCAATTTGCGTTGAATTCGTGAAGAGTTCCAAGTGACGCGACTGTGTATCACGTGCCGAGAATATTGTTTTAATTGGTTACGTGTAGAGTTCTCTATTACTAACTAGCTGCGCCCTACGGCTTCAGCTTCGTGGACTACTATTTTCGTGTTGTTTCAGTTATTTATTTAGTGTTTTTTTTTTAAATTTAGATTAACTTTTAACCTTATCCCTAATTGATGTGTGTTTTTATTCATTGATTTCAAAAAATGAAAAGTTTCTATGTTGTATGATTAATAAGATATTTTTCATAAAAAGTTGTATTTCTTTTTTGGAGGCGCCGGGTATCAATGTTGAGCGTGAGCCAGTGCCAGTGCCAGTGCCAGTGCCGGCTGACAGATAGCTCCTTAACAACGGACACACAATAATCTTTTGGAAACACAGACTTACTTATAATTTTATGAGCTTTGTTAAATGTCATTCTCTGAACTCAACTAAGCACATCCTCATTTAAATGAGCTCATTTATAAATTACGATTTAAAACTCATATGTTTATTAGTCAAGTTCGTAAACAGTTTCATGACTTTCTCAGGCATATTTTCATAGAGAGCATGAATTTTTATACATAAAATAATACAGCCAAAAATAAATAATTAATCAAATCAAACTAAGTGCTATAGCCTCTCAAAACGAGTTTGACAAATTGTAAAAAAGAGAGTTGTTGGAGGCGCCGGGTATCGATCCCGGTACCTCTCACATGCTAAGCGAGCGCTCTACCATCTGAGCTACGCCCCCGTTGACGTTAAATTCGTATATGTCACTAACATTAAATAGCTACCTACGAGAATTATGATAAGTGTCGTAAGTAGAACAACTGAGTTCCATTGGGCAAGTGGGTTTCCGCCTGTATAACCTTTCACTCGTACGCACGTATGTGCTGTGAGACCTGCGCCTGGCCACTTGCTCGCGCACAACGTTGACACGTTCAACACAAGACAGTTCAATAAATGGTCAGGCGAGATTTAGTCTCATTGTTATTATTGCAGATACCACTGAAGACTTCTTTAGACTTTCGCGATTGGAACACATTGTTAGTAAATCAATTTAGGCTTGACGTCATGGAACAACGTCGAGGTAAATAAATTAGTAAATGTTTTGCTCGCGATCAAGCCCCGTTGATTTATTAACATCACTGAAGACATGTGACGTATTGTATACACTTTTCTGTAGATATGGTCCATGTTAGTGGTTACAAATACTGCATAACATTTTATTTATTTATTTATAGGTAGACGTTAGACCCCAATCTCTTTCTCTCTTCATATTTCTCACTGAAATCTATGAGGCGGCTGATGTGCTGTTCAGTAATTCTGCGACTTGCAATAGTAAGCACTCGTACATTATCGTTGATGAATTACCAAGAATGAGTTTTTTCGTACCAGCGGAGGGTTTTTTAAATAATATCATAGACTCAGGCCATTATTTTAGTAAACATTCCCAAGGAGGCTTAGCGTTAGTCGACGATTACATCTCAGCTACATCTCTCAAAACTTTCTTATTATACATATATGTTAATGTCAATCTAAAGACAAACCATTTATTGCTGACGTAGCAACCTTACTATTTTACTAGGATTATTGTTCCATTCTATTAGAGTGTAATAGAGGAGCCGCGCCAATCTGTTTCCTCTGATTATAAGAGGAAACTGACTGGCACGACTCCGCGTGTGTGAGATAAAGGTAGGAAGGTGTAATAAATATAGGTAATAATAATAATATGAGACAACATTCACACAAGGTCTTCAGGTCCCAAACTAGGCAGAGCCTGTGCTATGGTAACCTGATGACTGATATAGATACTTAAATACATACTTATATATATATACTTATATACATATACAATATATACCTCCTACACTTAATTGAGATTGTTTTCGTGTAAAACGAGCAAGCTGTTCCCGGGTGTGCTCATCAGTACCTTACGGGACCCTACATATCGCGTCATCCCATATCGATACTAAGGGTAACTAAATATATTTAAAGATTGTATATACATGTGTTGACTGCTCAGCCCGAGCTATTGCATGAGCTGCTCCTAATAGCCACTATTTATATATAAATAATCGATTACACACCATGAAACGAATGAAACATATCTCTAAAAATATTTTTAAGGCGGTATAAAGATAAGATATCGCGCAAATGGTCTATAAAAGAGGATAGTTGGAGGCGCCGGGTATCGATCCCGGTACCTCTCGCATGCTAAGCGAGCGCTCTACCATCTGAGCTACGCCCCCCGATACTTAATTACGAATATTATCCAATCGCAATCAATGCCCGTAACCCAAGGTAACTTTCAAAATTGCCATGCCGTCCAAATACGCCTTTCGCTGGGACGCTGACCATGTCGCAACATTGTTCTAGTTTTTATATAATAGTTTTGCTATGCACAAATTTACTTTAAATTAGACTTTGCATAATATTGTCCAAACGGTTATACAAGTAGGTATTTTTGTACACATTTACTACCTACGTCACTACTGACAATTGCTTACCTTTATATTTTAGAGATAATCGAATGATATCTAATACATTATATCTGTTGAGTTGGGATTAATTTTACAAACGCCGTAAAGATACGACACATGAACCATTAGGGTATCACATTAAAACTGCTGTCATATTTGTCGATCGACATGCGTGCATATCCTCTAATTAGTTAAACGCTGAATAAGTGTTGTATTCTATGAGTGTCTTTTTACCATATATCACTCGATAGGTAGTCAGCAAGCTAGATCTGGTCTGAAAATGTGATCAGAATATTATGGAGTACTTTTGAACTATCATACTATTGATTTCCACAATTTATTTCACACTTTTGAGTGTTGCAGTCGGTTCCATTTTTTGGTAAAAAAAATTACAAACTTGAGGGTGGTAGCTAGCCAGGCTACTCAAAAGTACTACCCTACCACCATGCTGGTAATTTGATAATGGTGTTACCTTCACCGGAAGCTCAGCCGTCGGCGAGGATGATGCAGCATCCGTCAGTTAGACAGCTGACGCTCCCACAGCTCAGCTCCGTAGCTCCAAAAAATCATCGCTTTCAAAAATCGCTTTACTGCGAATAATGTTTGGACATTTTTGACATGACCGGAAACTGATCTCAAAATGAAACGTTGTATTATTTAACAATATATATTTAGGAATAATGACACAAATGACAGTTGATCAGTGCGAACGCTCAACATCGGCTGCAGGCCATTACCCCACCTGTACCTTTTCCAAACGGGCCATATTTCACTGTAAATGAAGAGAAACGACCAACCATTACCGGTTGTTTTATTTATAAACAGTAGTCATGTTTCTGGATCCCAGCTGTGACGCCGTAAGACGGATCGGTATTATTTAACACAATTTGTTTATGAAATAACAATCAATTGTTCAAATTCACGCTCATTATAACTTAATAAATAAAATATTTAAAATGTTTTAAACTTCCGCATTGTCGATATCACGATCGACAATTATTGTTCGGCTTCTTCCGGAAGCCTATACAATAAGGATAGAGGGTGGGCACTGTCACATGTCTGGAAAACGTGTCTTCGTTCAAGTAAGGTGGCGGAGGAGAGTACAACAGACATACTTAGTGATGAGTGTCATACAGTTATGCTGCAAGGATCCACTCCACAAAATTTGGCACAGGTATAGATTATAGTCGTAGTGGATTTGATCTTGCCATGAGATGACTGAGGAAGGTGAGGGGAATACGGTGGTTCGTACGAGTCAAACCGCGGGGCGCAGCTAGTATTTATAGAAAAAGTGGAACCTCGCCATTCATATATAAGTAGTGTTAATGAAATCATCCGAGTAATGTAGACAATACTAAATACAAACAGTAGCTCAGCTAAATTATTGTATAATTATAAACAGAAAATAAACAGAGAGATATGCATAAATAAATATTACTTATAAAGGCGTATGTTTGTCTGTCGTTTGTATGTTTGTTATACATGTATTATGTTATATAATTAACTCTGAAAAAGGTGAACGGATTTGCAAGAAATTTAAAAATTGGCTTACACCCCGGAATGATGCAATAAACACATTTTTTTTTGATGGGATCTATTTTTATCATAGAAAAAGTACAGTTCCCGTGGGATAATTGAGGTAGCGGGAAAACGGTAGTTCATGCAGGTGGAACCGCGGGGCATAGCTTCTATTTAATATTTTACTGAGTTTTATTTAATGAAAGTATGAAAACGTTTATGAATATTATAATTACATTATGAGAAGAACCCTTATTAGGCCTTTTTCACTTTCAGTCTGTCAGTTCTCTGTCAGAGTTCAACTTGACAACACGGTAGTGGCACTCATTCTGTTGGCAAACTTGTTTAAAAAGGAGTTTATTTATTTATTAAACAAAATCCAGAGCTCTTAATTTAATATTTGTTGAATAATTAATCTTAACTTACAGCCAATAAAGGATTTACATTCTATATTAAATAACTATTGCTAGACAGTAGGTACATTCCAGGTACACTGCCAACTGGCTAGTGGTTAATTCAAAATTAATAGTTTTAGTATTGCAACTCATTTGTAGTGGAAGTGAATTTATTGGAAACATTGCATCTGCTCATGCAAACCAAAATTATTTTGCCAGTTGACTTACTGCATTGAATAAATATTATGTACGCTGGAGAATTTCAGCTTTAGAATGTATTTCGTTCGGATTTTTTCGTTCACGATTTAATTATTGAGTCGTTTCGGTTATTTATGAACGTTTCCGCGATTAATTAATAAAACGAGCTTCTTGTTCCAGATGGAAAATATTTACAGAGAAAAAATACGTAGAACTGGATGCCGTTGTGACATTGTTTCAACCTTTTCATAAGTTTTTGAAGCCTTTTGTGAATCCAGGTTTTTTCAGTATAACGACAGTAGTGTTTTTGTTACCTGTAAATATAGTTTTTTTTACGCGCTACCATATAGAATTGTTTAAAAGAGCGTCATTAAAATTTTTAAAAGGCAGCTCTTACTCAGCTGATGGGCCCTATTTCCAATAACCATTATTAATAGGTAGATAACCAATAAATGTCAGTCTCTTAGGAATAATAGATATATAGTTTATGAAACGTTATCTAAGTAACACATTCTCTTGTTGCTTTAGTACGATTTTGCGTTTTATAAAATAGATCCTTGATGGTGATATAAAATAAGCGTCAGTGACCATTTTGTATCTGGGGCGTCGCCTGTATATCTGCCTACTTTTTAAACGTCTTTACGTCGGTCGTGAGTCGCTCGCGCGTACCAAGCTTGGTATACGAGTACATCCCCGAACAAGCTTTGGGTAACTGCTGTTTGAAACTTCTTTGAATCTATTGAAATATCTGAAATATTTAAATAGAAGTGTCGACTCTCATCCGTAGATTATTAAGAGCAGGGCAAAGTTAAAGAGTAGCCCAATCTGCGAGAACTGGCTCCAGTCAGATTTCTTCCAGGCACTTATTCTAGTTGCTAGCACCTACTGTCGCGCCTTAACTTCAGGGGGAGTAGGTCAATTAATAACCGGCGCTTCCGTCCTTCGGAGGATACCGTAAATTATCGCTTTCAGTTGTTAGCATAGGATACAGTCATTAGAGGGCAAATTCTTTGTGACCTTAAAACTGGGACATAGGGCTGGCCACCAGCCTATCCGCCAACCCGCATGGGCCTGCCCCTGAGAGGGAGGCCCGTGTCGCAGAGGCGGGTATCGGATCGAATTTGCTTCGTATACCTTAAAAGACATTATTTCCTGGATAATGCCGGGTTAAAATACTTCCTGTACTGGAGGTAAGCATAAAAGTAGCTATTTAGCTGGAGGCACAATCCCCGTTTCTTATTAACTTGACTGCGGAACTGCGGCCAAATGTAATTCAAACTGCAATTCCGTTCCTATCTTTCGGAGGGAACCCTCGCAGAATACGACTTCAACGAGAGGTCGTATTTGACTCGAGTTGGGATTGGATTGTGATTTTTGGATTTTAAAGTTCAATTCTGCAGCGATTGCTAAGCCAGTTTGAATGTCAATTGGGAGCTATAAAGTCTAGGTCAATATTAATTCCAAGCATATATGCCGAGCTGACTCGTTTCCATTTATGACAAAAGATTCCAACACATATCTAAGGGTTGACGAACTGTACCCATACTACCCGCAACATAATACTATTTTGGCCAACCTATCGATAGCCAACAACCCCAAGCTTCAACTACATTTATGACACCGTCTCATTGACTGTGAAAGAAAATCCATTAGGTCCCACTGCTGGGACACTGGCACTTTTAAGGTCACGAATATGGAACTTTATGGAAGTGTAGTTTGGTCTATGTAGAGAATGCACTCCGATTCTTTGGATGTCCGATGTTCACTGCCATACATATAGCCCTCATCGATCTCTACTAAGACCGGTCAAAAGTGGCCCACCTTGTCGGTGCCACGCGCTTCACACTACCAGTGTAGTTCCCAGTGCATGCTCTCCACTCGGGAATCTTACAATCGGTCATCAGTTCTGCGAGTACCCCATGGCACTTTTGATACACATAACTAAGTGATAATTTTTATCAAAAATATTGAGTGCGTGTGGATAATCTTATTTCCGATACAAACAACAAACTATCTGCATAATCCCAATTATCTCTTCAAAAATCTCGAACTTGAAATAAAGAAAACCTTCATCACTCCACGGTCGGTCGAAGTGAAACCTTAAACGGGATCGATACCAGGGTAGCAGAACACTTTAGAAGCTCGCTCTAACCCGAGTTTATTGGCAATTCTTATTCAAATACGGGCGGGTAATCCCCGTGACATACTGGGCTATCTGCGTGTCCGTTTTTTTCCTTATTTATCGTCCCGCCGCCGGGCGGGTCCATTTCTCTTTGTCGCTTTTATCCGAAGATCTGACGGCGAATGGACGCCTCTTGCGTGGTCCTGCTCGCCTGTGACTCTGATGGGATAAACACATGTTATTTATTTTATAAAAAACGCACGTTCCGTCGTCTGTGGCTGGTGTGCTCGCTTAGAATGAGTATTGTAATGAATTAGAATTTATTAATGCATTTTATAGATGTCACCGGCCGCTACTAATTGAATTTATCTCTAGTCGCCATACTGAGAGACGACGGCTGGACGCGTGCTGCGGAGTAATTATCAGTAATCGATAGAGATGCCTGTAACTGTTATCTAACCTATGATCTTGGATATTCTTGTACGTGTGCTCCTTTCTGTGCTTTTACTGGAGGAACTTAAGAACTGGAAGTGAGAGAGAATGTTTTCATAATGTAAAGGGCCCTTTAATCCACCACCGTGGGTCACAAGTCCCAGGGCTTCCGCGTTCTCTCCATTTTAATAAGAACGTTATTAGAACAGGAAATCTTAATGTGTGTTACTGTTAATAATCAGCTATATTGTATATGTTAATATGTTAATTGTATATATTCTATCCTGACCGCGCTTTGAAGTTTTATCATTACGCCCCGATATATATAATGATGTGTCAAACTCACGAGAATTTCCAATCAGAAAAACCTAAATATATTTTTTTATTTTGTATACATTATGTTTATCTGGGTTTCTTCCTAGTACCGCCCTACAAGCTTCTGGCATTAGTAGCACTACAAGCTGCTCTGCTGAGTAAATATTTAGCGGCAAATAGAACCCGTACCCGTTTTGAAATGTGAGATGTTTCGCAAACGTCGACCCGAAACATATTTTTCTTCGTGGGTTTGCAATGTAATCTAGCCGTCCTGCAACTCTGACGAAACGCTCTGACGTTGCTCTATGTAGCGCGCAAGCTGCTGAACGGGTTGTTTGAACAGTGGCAGTTTCAAATGAACTGTTAACGACCGTTCATTATTGAATCCGCCGACTCAGACCTTATGTCGTCGACACACAATAAAAACTTCTAGAAAATGTTTGATTGTTATAAATGTAACTCAAATATGAATGCCACTTTAGAGCTCTACGTGATTAATGAATTGATTATTTTTTATTCGGAAGCATATACCTTTTGACTGGTTTCAGAAACACAATTAAAATCGGTAAATCATATACCTACCTGGTATTTATCTTTAGTTTTTTTTCTAGAAGTTGTTGAAGTAGAAGGTCTTCTAGAAGAAGACCTAGAAGGAATAAGGCAGTTTTGAGAGTTTTAAATCTACATGATTTTTCTTACAATCATGTTATTTTTGATTTGCATCAAATATATTTAGTATCTGATACTTATTTACGTATTTTGATCCCTAGTTAGACAATCAGTGTTCAAAATGTTGTATATTTTGATACTGGTAAAGAAGGGGGTAAAGTTGATTTTTAGTTTGAGTGCTTGCATTGAAACCTGAGCGAATTATTTATGAGATAGATTATAAGATTACATTTTAGAATTAATTAATTGCATTTTTTATAATATTAACAAATACCAGATGACATGTTCGGTAAGTGTCTTCTTACTTGTTCTTAATGATTCCAATGTTTTTTTTATTTAGGGCGATATGTATTTGCTTTGACACGTAAAGACAACAAAAACTTTGGAGGCGCCGGGTATCGATCCCGGTACCTCTCGCATGCTAAGCGAGCGCTCTACCATCTGAGCTACGCCCCCAGTTGTGATCAGAACATAACTTTTTTGTTACAATTAAAAAAAAAACAATTGCCGCAGGCGTGGGGTGACACAAGTAGGCCTCGCATATGATATTGACTTTCACTCCATGTACTTTTTAGCACTTGCAAATTGTATAGTTTTTTTATATTTTGGTGCGGTAGTCCAGCGGCTATTCTTTACTTTCATACCTCCGTTTCATAGAAACCTTTAGTATGAGTATGTTGATTGAACGCCTGCGAGGTGTCAAAATATTGACCGCCACGATTATATGGATACTTAAAACAAATTATCTCTGTGTTTCGTGTTTCGACACTTGGCCCGTTCGCCCGCGCCGCGCCGCATCACCACCGCCAGTGTTGTGTTGCGTATAATCATAGAATGAGAAGTGTTTTGTTCTTATGTTCATATTAATGGTAACGAGGAGTTAGCTAGAACTTGCTCGGCGACTTGTTAGATATAATGTTATCCATGTATTATCAATCGTTCATCTAAATCAGAACAGCCGTTTCTTAGGTAAAATTGTATTTATACAAAATTGCTAGTTGAAATAGTATTATGGATAATACGTATATTGTGTAATTTGTATTATTGTTTGTGTCATGTTACGATAAAAATCATGATAGTTTATCATTATATTATAGGTATACGCTGTAGACGTTCTATTACAGACGAAATACATTTATTGATACAGAGTTATATCTTGATTAATTTAGTTTTCATAGAGAATTCGAGAGTCAAGGCACGACAGTGTGGCGAAATGTCCTCATTGCAAAGCCTCGCTCGTAAATATGTATTATCTCTTGTGAATATTTGTCACATAAGAAAACGGGGGCGTAGCTCAGATGGTAGAGCGCTCGCTTAGCATGCGAGAGGTACCGGGATCGATACCCGGCGCCTCCAATCGGAATTTTTTATTCATCATAAAAATACATTTTGATCTCTACCCTGCTCGGGCAAACGATATCGAGGAGATAGTAAAATATTTCAATTTAATTACAATACTGCAGCTGAGCCTGCTGTGAGACCTGTCGGGATGTTATGGATCTTAATGTTGGGCAGCAAAAGACGTGGATGAAACAAAAGTGCATGTAGCAGAGATGCGAAAGTTGAGACTGGAATGGATAAAATAAGATATTTAGTTCCAGAACTGTAAATAAGGTTAATACTTAACTTAATACATACATGAAATACTAGTGTCTGGTTAACAGTAAACAATGTTTGTTGGTAGTGTATTATTCTCATAGCTGCGGGACCCAAACTAGGCAATGCCTGTACCTTGGGCACCCAAACTGTTAGATATAGTCACTGACGGCCGCCCTTCCGTCAGCTGGTATATTATAGGGAATTTTTGTCCTACTCAAAGTTGCTGGTGAAAAAACAATAGTTAAAATACAGTTTCGAAAGGGTTAATTTGTTATCCACGAATACTGGGGTATCATGAAGAACAGAGATCCCTCGTGTCGCAAGTGTCTGCCTCCTGAGAAGGGAAGTTTACAAGGCGGTGTATATTTTCACATGGGAATTGGGGTAGCATGGGTTGACAGGAGCTTTATTGAACACAGCTGCGGAAATGGTCCAACCGGTAATTTTATGGGATCAAGGCTGATTCACACATGCCAGTCAGTGACTACACTGGGTGGCGTATTAGTGCATCGAACAGATTGTGTTTTAACTGTAGTAAGATCATAGTGCGTTCATACATTTGCCAGAAATTTCTCAGTACTTTTTGCGGAACTTCAAGCAAAGAATTTTTCCAAACTATCATTTTATCTGTAAATCTTTATAAATTGTAATTATATCTAGTGTTTATGATTTGTTTAACATATCATAAGTATAACATACCTACTTATTAATTTAACAAAATAACTTTGGATAGTATGAAAAAATGCTTATTTTGTCCCTTCACTTCTAGAGAAGTCTGTTGTAATGATGAAAATCTTTGAAGATAACTAATACTTCGAAAATCATACAAGTATTGTATAAACATAATTTCGACGTTTTTACGCTTCTTTTTCATCTCTTACTAGCTCCCTAGGTTCCCACGTTATAAAAGTAGAAAAAGTTTAGCTACCTGCACGGCGCAAGAACGTATTTGGGAGCTTATTGTATAACTTATATTTATTTGTCTTGTTTTGTAAGGGTCTTTATGTTGGAACTTCTTTTTCAGTTATGTTATCTTGGTACTAAAGGCCATTATATGCAAAATATAACCAACACAATCAAATTTCATTGAAAATTAAAAAATAAAACTTCTAAAACATGCTTTAGTAATTTTTATTGATATTAAAATGTACCATTTTCCACATTACTTTTTTTGCCCACGGAAAACAAGAACCTCTTCTGTTTTACAGTGGTCGAAAATTATGAAATCATTTACTGTATATGTGAGTCCTGTACTATATATGTTAATAATAAGATATGAGGGTAGGCTCTGAAGTTCGTAATAAAGTCAGTCTTGAACAAGCCATCTTGTTGTTTACTTCGAGTCCTGCGAATTAAAAGCACTTTTAGTTAATAGAAAAAAAGATAAGAATATTGTGAAATTATTGGGAATAAAGTCGAAATAGGTGATATGGTGGTCATATTCGGTGCGCGATCAGGTTCCCAAATTTACTTAGCAGCAACCATAAAGAAGAATATGTAGCAAAGTAGCTATTACATTATATTTGCGATGCGGCCTTATTTCGCTAGCGTGACTAGAAGCAAAGGAAGAAGAAGCAAGCAGGCCTTTAGAATTTAAATGTAGCAGGATTGCATCAAGTTAAGCGTTTAACGTAATTACGCGCGGATGTCTGTATGCGGCCTGCAGGAGTCGAAGGAGCGTTATTGGATTGCATCACGCAGTAAATCCAGCGGTGCATATTTACTGGAATACTTAATGAACTTGGACGGATAAAAATGTAAATAGGAATATATTTACATACATTTGACTTTTAAATTTTGATTAAGTTCATAGTGAACTTTATCTTTACTTAGTAGATTTTGTACAAGCTGATCCAGACCCATCCATATTAAAAAAGTTCCACACTGAACTAAATTTTTTTTGTTTGCTAGTTTATGACAAATGTTGCCAATCTTTTAATGTCTCTGTTAGAAAATCCCATATTATACAGGAGTACAGGGGAAGCGTATTACACATTTAGTAGGTTTTTACTCCACTGTTAAGGGTGGAGCACACTATATTAGGTATGGGATTCCAAGGAAATATTTTGCTTGTGGTGACGGATAGGTGAAGCTGCCAATATTTGTCACAACAAGTAGAGAGCTTGCGGAGAGTCTGGTAAAAGTCTAAGACTCGAACTGGCCACCGGTCATCAATCCTCCCTGCCCTGCAGGAATCGAGTATATGTGTGTCGTGTTTTGACAGATCCTTTATTTTGACGTATAATTAAGGGGTTAATGTGTCATTGTACATTTATATTAAAAGGCAAAAATTTACCTTTTTGTTCTTTATAATTAATGCATCGTTCTGTCGCTTTATACACTAAGCCACTAAACTACAGAAGCTCCCAACGAGTAGTCCGGACATTGTTTCTTCCAATAAGTTCATAGACCGCCTCGGAAAGGCATTATCAAAGACGACGTTAGAGGCCGAAAACTCACGGACAACCCGAAAGCGAAACCCAATTGTGTACGAGAAATGTAATAACGGCATCGCTCATCATCTCTCTCAGTGAGCTCAAAGCCATTCCAAGCTCCATGCGTGTAATATATTATTGGACTAGCCGGTTGGCGCAGTTGGTAGCACTCTGCCTTCTGAGCCGGGTTCGATTCCCGGACAGGTCAAACATTTGTGTGTATGAACATGTCTGTTTGACCTGTGTTTGGGTGTGTATATGTATATAAGTATGTATATCAGTCATCAGGTTACCATAGTACAGGCTCTGCCTAGTTTGGGACCTGAAGATCTTGTGTGAATGTTAATAAAAAAAAAATACAGCAACAATACGCGGATCAGTACATATCTGTATAGAGTGTACTGCCTCACATTTTGCCAGTAGCCTGACAATTGAGTATTCTCTCTCTTTCTCTCTCAGCCATGGGGCGTCCAATGCTGGACATATGCCTCATCCATATAGGGGGGTTTGCCAATACTCGCCACGCTTAGCAGGCGGGTTGCCGAGCACAGTATGAATTTTAATACTTAGAAGACGCCGCTGCCCACCTTCGGGTACGTGGTCCCTTAGCCGACTCTTACGGCACCCGCGGGAAGAGATGGGGAGTACTATTCTAGGCCGGTACCACCACGGCACACGGCGAGACTCTAATACTTTAGGTCTATACTAGCGTCGTTCTACCACATTGTCACTAACATTATACATTTTGACGATCAAGGTAAATAGCTGTCACACTTATGTGTAATACTAAAAAAATGCCATCGCTCATTATACGCTCGGCTGTACATTTGTGACGAGTTCAAGTGACACCATCTCTGATTCGTAAACCTGTGGTATGAAGACGGGCACGCCTCTGTTCCCACAGGCACAATCTGCCGGTGTATGGTACAACGTTTAGGATAAATAACTTAAGCGATCCGCTCGCTGTATCTGCGGTACATTGTTGTGAATAAATGATTTTTCTTTTTACCGATTGCGTTTTAAGAAATAATAAACATTTTGTAAAGTGTTGTGTTGCTACGCATTTTTTGAAGATCATTTTGATAGTAAACATTTAAATGTATGTACAATATGTACCTTTTTTTAAACATAGTTTGCGTTTGACAACTGTCTCACCTGATGTTAAGTGATGACGTTGTCTAGGATTTAGCATGCAAACCTAGAAGGTACTCGCGACTTGAAGACTCCAGGATTGTACATATCGGGAAACACAGACTCGGGCAACGAGTTCCGTTCCTTGGCAGTACGCATTAAGAAAGTGGAAGCAAAACGCTTCGTACGTATAGGTGGTATATCTACCATATACTGATGGCGAATTGCCGTACGTCGAGTCGACCGATGATAGAAAGGGGATAGTGGAATCAGATTGTGCAATTCCAGTGCACATTCTCCGAAATGCACCTGTAAAACTGGTACCGAATTACGGATACAGCTTTATATATTGACATTGCTTCAACTAAGTACATACATATTTATTTTCAGTTGCAATAGAGACCGCTCGGTGCACTAAATAAGATTACTATTATGTAAATGATGGCGAGAAAATACCGGCGTAATAAAAAATCATTTTTTAATGTACTGTTTGTGCTGTGCTATTTGACAAAGCTATTGTACGGTATTCTGCAGGAGTCGTGACTCGAAATCATAAAGATGGCTGATTTTTTCGTTCTAAAATTGTAATAGACGGGCATTGATAATATTATTATCTACATACGACTTTTATTTAGAAAACTGAATCTGTATTTTGTAAGAATATGTAAATCTACTAGTACTGAGGCTTTTGTATCTCGATTGATGACCCACGAGAGACGAGACTCGGCGGGGCCTCTGAGACGTAAAACAAGTTTTTAGTGCGGCGCCACTCGGCGGGCGGCAGGCGGCGGGCCACGAGAGCTACATGAAATTGGAGGGGTTTTATATGTATTTTACGTGAGGAAAAACAAACGTAATAACTATAAAGTCAACCTTTAGGACTCTCGTTCGTTTTCTATGTACGGGATTGTATCTACTAGTTGTGGGGTTCAGATGTTTTTAATACAAATTATATTAAGAACTTGAAAGAACTCAAAAGTACTAAAAGGTACTACTGCTTCCGGTGAATGAATGTAACACCGTTATCAAATTCCCACAAATCAAAAGACACATAGTGTGTGCAGGCAGCACTAGGTACGCGATAACATCTTCGACCACATCGTCACTACTGCACGTCGTACCATCTAGTGAGATAGTGGTTAAACGTTACGTCTATAAAGTACACAAAAATATGTAGTCAGTGGTGTGGGGTAATGACGGACGTTGCATTAGTACACACGCTTGTGTGTCTCACATTCGGTTACATATTATGATATTTTTGACGCTACGATTGATAATAATTATTGATAATAATTATCTTGAAATCTGAAGTCCACACCAGCGGAGAAGTCAAAAATACTATGTTTATTTAGAAAATATGGTTGTCCTTAAAACCTTTTTATATTTTTATGTAAAGTCTTTTAGAAAAAGTTTCTTAGGGAAATAGCCGTATTGGCTGTTGTTATATTATTAGTCTGCTAATGTACATATAAATACAAAAGCCTAGGATTGTAATCTTTTAGTAGATGGGTATGTCCAGGTATGCCCAGAATATGGGCTGCATAACTGCATCTTATTAGTACCTATATTATTGAGACAAATATAAAAGGTCATTGTCCGTGTAGATTTGTACATTTATTGAGCTCTCGGACCTTCTGAAGCTTATCTATACTCAGCTCAGCTATACATATATATTGCTTAAACTAAAATGTATATAGGGTGTTATTTGCATAAGAACATGATATAATGGAGCCGTATGTGTGTGTTGGTGCAGGCGGTGGTGCTGCCCCCTCTGGCGCGGTGGCCGTACGAGAGCGGGTTCACATTCACCACGTGGTTCCGGCTGGACCCCATCAATTCGGTCAACATCGAGCGAGAGAAACCCTACTTATACTGGTAATGCTCGTTTTTATTTTGAGACTGAGTCACATTCGCGGCCGTATTTTTGCTCTTGTGGTCGACGCACTCATGATATGGCCGTGACGAGATCAGCTTAACGGTTCGTTTTATTGATATACTTATTGACATTTGTACATCTAAGCACCAAAAATATTTTCTTGTAGGTATATTTTTTTTTCACCTTTGAAGAGCCACAATGTCCTCCTGAAAATGAAATTTGATGAATTTTGATGGTCGCTGTGGCTCAATCGTCAGTAGCATGACTTTTGTTTCCGGGGAGCTGGGGTTCGAAACCCGACAGGGGCAAACGTTTATGTGCTAGGTGTAGATGTATGTTTCGGGTTTTGGATGTTTTTATGCTGTACTTGTGTGTGTAAGCCTCCCGCGACACAGGGAATCCTAGTTCAGGGGGTTTAGTGTGAGAAACGAATATGTGACAGGTGTATCAGCGGTGGTGTAGCGGTAACACTCACTCCTGTCCCATGTGCGTGGCGAGGGATGTTGTTCCGCTTGTTTGCTGTTTAGATTCCGCACTTGTGCATGTTACCCGGCCAGTGTTGAGCGACGACCTCGGTGAAGTAAAAGGACAGGCCCAGCATATACAATATTATCATAAATAGCAAGTCGAAACATACAATGCAAGGTCGGCAGCCTCTGCGTAGGTTGGCGGTTGGCACTAGTCGCCGCCCTTGCGCACTACCTGTTGCACTTAGTAGTTGGGTTATGGGGTTGTGGCCCTTATTCATTTTTTATTTTTAAAGAACATACGCACAAAGATATATAAACTTACTCTTTGAATAATATTGTTTTATTGAAAAAGTATTACGCATATGAAACAATTTAATTGAAACGTTAGAAGACAAATTGAATTGATAGTTTGTTAATACTATCTCTATGATTATACGGGAGCGGAACCCATGGAGACAGCTCGTTGACCGACTGAATGTGCGTCACGATCCTCGGCAGTGAGGGAACGACTAAGAGAGAATAGTATCTCTATCACATAAATACCACATCGCATTTTGATTTAAGATCAACCCATTATCAGAATACATACTGATTTACACGAACTTAACACTGACATAAGAATACCAGCTCTGCTATATTTTTTACATTTATCGCATATACTGGTATGTTTCGTGTAAAAAGTACATGTTATACTTTGCGTGTGTTACATTTCGTACCATGACATAGTGCACTTTCAACAATGTTATATTGTCCTGGTACTTTGGGAAGTGAAATTGCGTCGTGTTTTACGCTAATTGGATTGAGTCCGTTGTTTTGGTAGATTCGACTGGCGCCGGGAATGGTTTTCGGTTTTTTTATGTTGCCCCTTCCGGTGTGTTATCGCACTGCGGTGGCACAAAGTTTACAACTGCGGAGCTTGTTTGATTCAATTGGCAGGTTCCTAGTTACTAGCCGTACCTTATAACATACATTATATTAAAAGCAAAGTATTTTTGCTTTAAGATATTTTACATACATAAGAAGGACGATATGCGTGAAGAATACCTACTGATCGCTTCTGCCATTCAACTTTAAAATTGAACGAGTTTCCATCTCGGTGTTCCCGAGTAGCTACAATATGGTATTCTGCAAAAGTATTCGTAAAAAAGGATTAGTAACGTATCGTCCCCAGCATTACAGAAATTCTGGAGGTGGCGGTGATCGCTTACCATCAGGCGGCCCTTCTACTATTTTGACATAAATGTTATAAAATAAAGTTGTACACATATTATTGTTGAAAATATTTCTATTTAAGCGAATTAGCTGTAAGCTTATAACGAATAGTATACAGTATTTTTATACATATAAGTTATCTGAAATATGTACAATTATTTTGACTTCGCAGGGCTTCAGCATGAAGCCAACGTAAAGTTAATAATCGTGCAGTTTTGTTGCACGGAGTAAGTGATAATCTGTTCTTAGTGGATAATCTACGAACTTCGCCTCAAACTGATTCATTAAAGCTGTGGGGTTATTACCGACTCGAGTAAAGGAATAAAAAGTGAAATGTATCATATTTGTTCAAAGTTATTACAACCGTAAACATGTAAGGATACTTGAGGGTTAATAGTCCAATATAAGGAAAAACTCTCATCTTGTAAAATCTAACATAATTAAGATCCTCACATCTAAAACTCCCGCTATAATCAACACGCTCTGTTAGAATTGCTTTTGATTCCTCATAGCTTTGAATTTGTTTTTCTAACCAGCTTCAAGACCAGCAAAGGTGTCGGCTACACGGCGCACTTCGTCGGCAACTGCCTTGTGCTGACCTCCATGAAGGTGCGAGGGAAGGGTTTCCAACACTGCGTCAAATATGAGTTCCAACCGAGGAGGTCAGTTGCTATAATTTTATTGAAATACTTTTCAACTTTAAACGTACTTAGTTGTGTTGAGCGTCTTATGCAATTCGGCGATTCATAATCTAAGATGACCCCAAGCAATCTTTTCAGCCTTGTTTTATCAAATTAAGTCAAAAGTAAATCACTCTTAGCCTTAAGGCTGACTGTATTAAATTAACGTAATTGAATGAGGTAAATTTACAAAAAACTCATTTATTTTTTAAAAAACCCCAAAGGCTTTGAGAGAGATGCATGGGCAGTTTTATATAATCTATTTCGGACAGTCTATCTGTTTTCGGCAACTGGTGAAGTAAGTTGTAAGTTAACTTAAAGTAATTATTTTATTTATACAAAATATATTTCCTACTGCAGGGAGAGATTGTATTTTCTGCTAGCGGTCCCGCATACGTTGCTCTACCTCCAGTAGATCTCATGTTCGCCAGTAGAATGCAATGTTTTCATGGAGTATATGACTGTATAACATATAGGATATTCAAACTAAATTAGTATTCTTTGCAGCCTGACATCAACTTAGAACATAAACCGCTAAAATTTATTATATATTTTGCGGAATAGTTTTCTGTTTTACACTGTAGACTCTAGTGTTTAACCACTATCTAAGTCCATGAACAGGGTCAAGGGTGGAATCACGCTACGCCTAGAATGTTAATTTTTCCACTTTAATTATTTCTATATATAGAAATGGCAGCTTGGCTTTTAATTAACATAGGGCAAAATGTTGTATTTGATTGAGGAGGTTTTTCATATAAAACAGCTATTGAAATTAATAAAGTTTGGTTAAACAAGGTTTAGATAATGGGTATTGAAATCGAAAATCTTCTGCGTTAATATTCAAATGTTTTGATCATGTATAAGGGTTTATATTATGCGAGTAAAATCTTTGCTTTTCTTTAATCTTTACTCTTATAGCAACTTTTCCACTATTTAGTTACGTGATCTTGGAGCGTGCCGTATCTTCATTGTTAATAATATCATTGTATAAACCTTATTATATGAACCTCAAAACACATTTGTACATATATACGCGTGTAGGCGAACAAAATTTTGATCAGTAATTCATATCAGTATCGGTATGTATGACATTATGTAGGCTAGCCACTGCTCGTGAGATTTCGTACACGCGAAAGTCGCCTTAATGACAATTAAGACTCCTTCACTGTCATCCGATTTTAGTGGTGCAACGACTATATTTAGATTAATCGCGAGCCAGTGCTACCTTATTGTATTCGTGTATTATATTAGCTAACAGTTTAACGTGTACATACAGATATACAGACAGTCACACGCATCGACACATGCGAGATGTACTCATTGTTTATGAGGAACAATATAAGTCTACTGTTCTATCTATTACTACTAGAACTTACTTCATTCAAGCCTAATTCAATGATAGGAACAAGCGACTGCAGCACAGCAGTAGAACAGGAGTGTATTCTGTAGTCGTATTTAAATCCAATAACTGTAGAACTTCTTTCTTCATATCTTTGAAGAAAGAAAATAAATATTATGTTGTTTTATGTGTGAGATCTTAGTGTGTTTTATGTGTGAGATCTTAGTGTGTTTTATGTGTGAGATCTTAGTGTGTTTTATGTGTGAGATCTTAGTGTGTTTTATGTGTGAGATCTTAGTGTGTTTATGGCGCACATATTTAGTTACATAAAATAATCCGATGTCCACGGTTTTTACTCCTTTATTATATGTGTAGGAAATAATCGTATGTTTATTTGATCAGGTGGTACGCGATAGCAATCGTGTACATCTACAACAGATGGACGAAGAGCGAGATCAAGTGCCTGGTGAACGGTCAGCTCGCCTCCAGCACAGAAATGGCCTGGTTCGTCTCTACGAATGATGTAAGCATTATTTTTAGCTCTATCGTTGGATGCTTTTTGATGAGTTGAAATTAGTGTCCAATCTTATTAATAAAAAAAGTAAGCATTGTTAGTGTCCCATTTTGTTTGAATATATTTCTTGTTTACGTTTTATTTATTTGGTTTGTCTGCATTATTTAGGTATTATATAGTTATAAGAATGAATCTTCTGTAATTTTTGTTTTTGCGCAACACATTCGTCGCACCACTTAAATTGAATTGAAAACTGGCATGTTGTGTTTTTCTTGTTATTAATTGGGCTTTTACTATGATTCTGATATTTTGTGTCATAGATTTTAACTGTGCAATTGTACTAAGTTGGTTTGAAACCGTACATAAACAAATGTAATACTTGTTTCATGTTTTGTGACAAAGCGGCCATTGGCTCTCAAGGTCAGCTGCCTCAACACACCGTGTATTTAGACAGCGTTTGAGTGGCTGACTAGCCAGACTCGCACACACTCATATAAAACCGTCGTCTATAATAAAAAAAACTTTTAATTTATTAAATCTCAATCCTCATTAACTAACTCCACTATAACCCGCCGTGCCAGGGAGTCATCACTCGACAGGCGCTTACCGTAACGCGCCGGTTATCTGTGGAGCACATTCAGTGTTCCAGTTAGCGTTCAAGCTCCGCGTTCTAGTTGTCACGTGCCAGTCGTTACCAACAATTGGTAACGAGTGAAGTGTATGCAAAGTGCGATACTAAGGTGGTCGCATAATGTGGGATGCGCATGCCACGATGTACGCGAAGGCGGTGAAGAAGGTCAAACTGGAATACACCATTATATTGAGTCTTCTTATTTATATTAAAAATATATTTTACTTACCATATTCTCTTATCCATATTTCATTTTCTGTCATGCATGCCAAAATTGCACATATTATATGTACAAGTTGTAAGAGTCGTTCAAGCAAGCAAAGTTACAATACACCCGTAGATCTCCCATCACCTTCTAAAGGATGCGTCACCTTCTAATAGAGGTTCGTTCGGCTATAAGGGTGCGTGCACACGTCCATAATGAATATTCATATCATGCACTCTGGAAAGATTCACACTTCGTCGCGCCCTAGTTTATCTTGTTAGGTGGCAACCATCAAATATCAACCTGAGCTTCGGTACAAATACACACACACCTTCTGTAACCTCTGTCATGGAAATCATTTATGCGTATTTGTCAATCTAAAACTAGGTACAACTATTTTATCCGTATTTCTTGTGTTAAAATTGTGACGTTCACTAATTAACTTAAACTTTAATTCAGGTATTTACGCACATAGGTGAATAATAATTAAAAATTAAAATAAAATAAATTAAAATATGACAAGGAAAGAAAAGTCTTATTATATTTGTTTTAAAACCTCTTCTCCCTTCTTACCTATATTTGTTTTAAAATTAAACGGTGTGTTACAGCATGTTTTATTAATTAGCGCTCATATCGGACTACGTATTTAATTTACTAATAGGCGATATAATGAACCATTCTTGTATAATTTGTTTGTGTAACGTTTGACCACTATTTCGTTCGATGGTCGGTAACGATGTGGTCGTACGAGGCATCACGCTAGACCTAAAGAGTTGACTGGCTCTCCAGGACAGCTGCCTGAACAAACTGTGCGCTTGGTGATAGATTTGAAACTTGGTGGTGCCACCACCACCTTGCGAACCTTGTAATGGTATACCTGGCCTTTCAAAGAGAATGATAAAATGTACAAATTATTATTAAACTCAATTCAAACTCTATACCATAATATTTTTCAATCATAAAAAAATTATAATACTCATTATCTTGGCGAAGGAAAAACAACAAGTATTTTATTGTGAAAATTGTCTGCCTCCCGAAGAGACGAAATTAGTAGGTCCCAAGGAACGCCAGTAATTATTCTCGTGGGCGGATCATAATTCGAGGGAGGGTTTTTGTAAGCATATAAAAAATGTACCGTCTTCTAGAATATTTATTCAACAAGTACGTAAATGCTGGGAACATTTTAATTTGGAAGAACGCAATTTAAATGGAATTCGAAGAGCTTGCTCAAAATGGAGCCTATATTAAATCGGCAACGGTCTAATAGTTTTTCTACAATCCTTTTGTTTGTGGCTACCGAAAAGTTCTTCGAGTGCACGTTCTGGCACTTGGCCAAAAGCCATTATGCGGATAAGTTTCTCAAATATCCAATCCGAAAAACAAGTCTCTGATTCCGAACGCGTACTTGAGCGGGTGGTTTAGAATCGTGTTGTATACGTCACGAGGAACGGTAATGTACACGCCATCACCGACCCCCCGATCGTTGATAACTGCGGTCAACTGTGCCATTACACAGTTTGTGTGGCAGCGGTTGATACATGGTTTGTCATTATTATATTTAAGACGACCAAGATGTAATGTTATCGGCTAATTTCAAATTATGTTATATGTAAAAAAAAATATCGCCGATAATCATTTTTATCACATTCACAAATGAATTCACATCCACACCCCTACACGAGGACACCTTGTGTCGCAATAGGTCCATACCTATTGCGTGTGTACCTATTGTATGGTGTGTGTCCATACACAAACATCCACGACCCGAGATTATCTCATGTATGGTCATCACAGAAATGTTTGCCCCCGCCAGGATTCGTAGCCGGGGTCTCGTATTTTAAGTCAAACTCGTTAATCACTGAGCCACAATAACTGTTCGGTCTTAGGTTCAAATTTTATTCCCACTGTATTTAAAGATGCATAAAAATTAAAGGCTTATACATAGTTTCATGAGGAAAAATAACTCATTTAAATCTATTTCCTCGGCATTCTACGGTTGATTTATTCGATAGACATTAATTAATATAACGGTTAGAGCGAGGACCGCACCGCAACTCCATATTAAACTGCAAAAGTAAACATGTTTTCTATTAAGAATCTGATCTTGCAAAATTGTATAAGTTTATGTTGAACAGAAATTACAATTTGGAACGGTGTGTGGAAGTATTTACTACAGCCTCGTGACTTCTGACGAAAGTTTGTGTGTATGTTTGTTATTCTTTCACGCTCAAACGGCTGCACGATGTCGATGAAATTTGGTATGGAGATAGGTTGGACCCTAGAATAAAAATAGGGCTACTTATATCCCGAAAAAAAGTATAGTTCCCGTGGGATAATTGCGGTAGCGAGAAATACCGTTAACATTGCGGGTGAAACCGCGGGGCGCAGCTAGTGTAATATAGTGTAATATGGGTGTTACACCGTTTTTATATACATACTTTATAGATCTACGTTCGACCACTACGATGACCAGTGAGGATGTGGTCGAAGATGTCATTACGACCAAGAATATTTACTTGCCTATCATAAATATACCTTGAAAAATACACGTTGACGTAAATTATTTTAATTTCTACAGTTTAATGACCATATTGCGATATGAGTGTAACTAAGTTAAAGCTATTTTTGTTCTAAATTCTATTTTAATGAAACATGTTGAAACGACCCCGTAACCGGTAGTGGGCGCGACCAGTAATGGGCCCACGGTACAAACGACTAGCCCCAATCGGATAACATTTACGGAACAGACCGACACACTCACCCGCCGAACATAAACATGTTTTCGCATGCTGCCCTCCATCCCTTACCATTTTATTACCCCCAAATTCCTTCAATAAATACCCCCGGCAACCCTCGTTACGAGGTTTATATTAAACAACTTTTTACAATATTTACGCTCGAAGATTTCCAATCAAAATTTACGAAATAATGCTTTCTGTGTTGCTTGAAGATTTTAAAAAGTTTCGGAGTTTCCTCCGCTTAAACGTTCAGAAGCGAAATGGAATTTTTGAAAATGTAGTTACCCGAGGGTAGTTGTCAATCTAATCTAGTGCTCAGCTACTTCAATACAGTCGTTTACTCGAATGAGTCAGTAGGCGAGTCGCAGCAATACAAAAGCTTTGAGCGCTATTGCTTTTGTTCTGAGACATTCGTCTGGAGTATCAATGTATTATATGACCGGGTGTATACGCATTAGTACCGCGCCGCTACCCTTGCGTAGCCCCCGTTGTCTTTTATATTAAGCTGTATTTGGCGAGTTCTGTGAGATATATTGAATTGATATGTTTATTGCGACGTTATTATGTTGTTCGAAATTGTTTTTATATGAAACTTCGGTGACTTTGAAAACGTGTAGGCACGCGAAATGTTTTTGTTATTCACTACTTATACTTTATGTAATGCATTGAGGTCTTGGTAAAGTAATTTGATTTTGTTTTAAATTATATGGTTGTATTTCAACACGAAAGCACCACGCTGAGATTTTTATGTTAACACTAGGCATATGTAAGAGGCGTTTAGCTCTAATTTTTCTAAGCGGATCATTTTTATATTAACAGTAGTAAATTAGTTTTATTACTTTAAAAGTAGGTTGAATTTCAACTCTCAGACCTAGATAGGTCTGAGAGATGAAGTTGATTAACTTCCCATCAGAGGCTGTTATTTAAATATTTTTAAGAAGTTTGGTGATGGTCCAGCAGACGATAGGTTTTTAAAGACGTTCAACACAATTTTTAAGATTTTTCTACTTTGTTTGCTTAAATTATAATGCATATTTTTATATATTTAATTAGCTGACGTTTGACAACCTTCTCATCTCGATGAATTAACTTATTTATTGAAGGTTTTATGTGCGATTCTCTAACACCAACAGCTCTGTGCAGATTTAGAAAAAAACAGCCTGGAGCCTCCGCCGCCTGGCACTTCCTCATCATTGCAAACTCGGTCATAAAGCTCCTGCTCATCTGTAGTCGACTCATTGTAGTTTACATAGTCAGTTAAAAAAATCAAACATATCTATCATAATTTCAGATGAGAGAATATTATAGAATCATATAATATTTCACTTTCGTACTAATGGTAGGAGTAATAGTAATAGAAACTGTCTCCGTCCCTCTCAACTAAGTATGGAATGTTGGAACTGTTCAATCTTAACTCTTAAAGACGAATAAGTGAAATATAGACTTAAGGCTCTCTTTTACCAAATGTTTAGGTATTTTACGCGCGTTAGAGCAGGACAGTAGCGGAAGCGGCGCGTCGCAGCGCACCGCGCCGCCGGCCTCGCGCCGTACGCAGGCACGGCTCCAAGAGAGAGTAATATTTAACGCCTGGTAACAAGCTGTTGGCAAAATATAGCTCTACATATTTTGGTAGGCGCTAATGAACATTTGAGTGGCTTTAAACATAGTCTGTTTAGACTAGCTGATCCCCTCGTGGCTTCTTGTATGGCCTAATATGTATCCCGATTTTACTTCTTCAAAAGGACCATTTGACTGTAACTAAGTTAATGTCTAAACGGAACATTATCGAAGAAAGAAATCTCCGAACACTAGTACTTTGTATTACTCTAATTTAAAATACATACTAGTACTGTACATGTGTTGCATAAGTAAGGTTTATCGAACCAAAATATACTACGGTAAACTTCAATCAGCCATAATAGATAATATACATAAATATATAATAGATCGCCACAGGGACCGGTGGAAAGCGGCATGCATCCAGCCCCCTTTCTGCGATCTTGGTCATGTCGCCTGTCCACCTTGTGGTGGATGTCCAATGCTGCACTTGCCTATTCGTGGTCTCCACTCGAGAACCTTTCGACCCCAGCGGCCATCGGTTATTAGAGATATTTGCCTGCCCACTGCCACTTCAACTTGCTGATCCACTGGGCTATGTCGTTGACTTCAGTTCTTCTAGGGATCACCTCATTTATGATTTGGTCTCGTAAATAAGCCCCGAGAATAAAAATACAAAATATTTTTATTGACATATATATTACATTCAGTTTCTTGAGTCGATTTATTCACGATTTATTCACTCGACTTACCACGTACGTTCGAGAGAGTCCCATGGATCGAGGATCTTTCTAGAATCTTCATTTATTTTAGTCATTTGTTTCTCTAGAATTTTCTATACTCTCCCATTCGCGAATAATGTTCATTCTGTATTCAGAACCTTCCACCGAACCCCAAAACGCTTAAAATGCTTCGGCGATATTGAGGATTGAACTCGTGGCCGGCGATATTGCAGGCAAAGTCAAATGCCATTGCACGCTCTACGCGGTACGCCACCGAGCTAATAACCGAACTGTCGAATTTTTGCCCCTGTAGACAAAGTAACATTCTACAAGCGTTAAAATAGGGTGAAGAAACGAGATAGAGCGATATAAAATTACGCATACCAGAACAGGATGGGACGAAAGACATCGTAGCCAATGAGTGGCGTGCTCGACACGTTTTCGCAAGGTGTACCGTTAGCCAACAGGTTTCATAGTCATTGGATTTAATCATATGAACAACGAGAACGAAATTTCATCGGCTCGAGAAAGAGCTATGTAGGAATGCATTTGGCCCTCTGTTCCAAATTCGTAGCGCTAGTTAGACTCGCAATGGGCTGATTTTTAACCAACTTCAAAAAAAGGAGGAGGTTCTGAATTCGACCCGTATGTTTTTTTTATTTTTTTTATTTGTGTTTGTTACCGCATAACTTCCGACTGGGTGAACCGTTTTATAACCGACTTCAAAAAAAGGAGGTTCTCAAAACGACCCGTATGTTTTTTTTATATTTTTTTTATTTGTGTTTGTTACCGCATAACTTCCGACTGGGTGAACCGATTTTTAACCGACTTCAAAAAAAGGAGGTTCTCAAAACGACCCGTATGTTTTTTTATTTTTATTTGTGTTTTTTACCGCATAACTTCCGACGGGGTGAACCGATTTTTAACCGACTTCAAAAAAAGGAAGTTCTCAAAACGACCCGTTTTTTTATTTTTATTTTTTATTTGTGTTTGTTACCGTATAACTTCCGACGGGGTGAACCGATTTTTAACCGACTTCAAAAAAAGGAGGTTCTCAAACTGACCCGTATGTTTTTTTATTTTTATTTGTGTTTTTTACCGCATAACTTCCGACTGGGTGAACCGATTTTTAACCGACTTTAAAAAAAGGAGCAGGTTCTCAATTCGACCCGTATGTTTTTTTATGTGTGTTTGTTACCGCATAACTTCCGACTGGGTGAACCGATTTTTAACCGACTTTAAAAAAAAGGAAGTTCTCAAAACGACCCGTATGTTTTTTATTTTTTTTTATTTGTGTTTGTTACCGCATAACTTTTGACTGGGTGAACCGATTTTTAACCGACTTCAAAAAAAGGAGGTTCTCAAAACGACCCGTATGTTTTTTATATTTTTTTATTTGTGTTTGTTACCGCAAAACTTCCGACAGGGTGAACCGATTTAGATCGTTTTTTTTTTTATTTGAAATCTCGTGCTTCCCGTGTGGTTTCATTTAAATTTCCTCAAAATCGGGTGAGTACTTTTTGACTTACAAGTCAAAACTGAAAAATGCGAGCTTATACCTACACGATATTATAGTAGCAGGTGAAGACATTGGTGAAGATACCTACACCACTATGACAATTGATCCCATGAAAAAATTTTTTACTAAATAATGGAACCGACTTCAACACTCAAAAGTATGAACTAACTTGTCGAAGTCGGTACCATGAGCACAATATTTTGATATCAGTTACTTTTGAACTATCATGGTACCGACTTCAACAAGTTATATCATACTTTTGAGTGTTGAAGTCGGTTCCATATTTTGGTAAAAAAAAAATTATGGTTTTTTTTTATTTGAAAGCTGGTGCTTCCCGTGTGGTCCCATTTAAATTTCATCAAAATCGGACAAGCACTCTTTGAGTTAGGTACACTTCAGAAACTGAAAAATGCGTGCTTATACCTAGACGATATTATAGTAGTGTGTGAAAACATCGGTGAACATACCTACACCACAATGACAATTGATCCCATGAGTAACAAAGGTCAAGAAAAAGAGTGAAAAAAATTTTTGTACCAAATAATGGAACCGACTTCAACACTCAAAAGTATGAAATAACTTGTCGAAGTCGGGTACCATGAGCACAATATTTTGATGTCAGTTACTTTTGAACTATCATATCGGTTCCATTTTTTGGTCTATTTTAATTATTATTTGTTCGTTTACTATTAGAAAGAAAGAAAAATACGTTTATTTATGACATGACACATTCGTATGCATGTGTATGATATTGTTACGGAAGTGGGTACGGGATTGTAAGGAAACAACACTTGCAACAAAAGTGACAATTTATTCACTCGACTTACCACGTACAGAGTCCGAGAGAGTCCTGTGGATCGAGTATCTTTACAGTCACAGTCACTGAGAGCACACGCTGGTTACTGTTACTTAGCACTGATGCTTTAGCACTGTTACTGTTCATTTTTTGGCACTTTTCTTTACTTTTCACTTAACTTATTTTATTTTACTTTATTACTTTTTTCTTATACTTTGTCTTAAACTCAACTGACTCACGGCGGCGTCCAGAGCCTCTTATTTACCCCTAATTTCGATATTAATTTATTTTCGATCGTCATAATTTCGATCGCCTTTCCTTGAATCTTCCTAGAATCTTCATTTATTTTAGTCATTTATTTCTCTAGATTTTTCTATACACTTCTCATTCACGAATAATGTTCACTTATGTCCAGAACTTTCCACCGAACCCCAAAACGTTCAAAAAGTACTTCGGCGGTATTGGGGATAGAACTCGGGGCCAGCGGTATTACAAGCAGAGCTCTGCCCGCTACGCCACGAACCTATTAGCCGAACCTTCGAATTTCTTAATTCGTTGCTTCGGACTGACTGATTATTTGACGTGACGTTTATTTGTTTTCTATGACGATGATATGGCCGTCACAATATTGAAAAGTGGACTGTAATGACGATTACTTACGTTTTTTGTTACGTATGCAGATTTATGGCTGTAAACGCAGTCGGATAAAAAAACAATAAATACTGTGTTTTGAATTTATTCATCGAATCAAAAATGACCAAGTGACAGAGATTTTATTTCACCAAATAAGCAGCAGTGGACGTTTATGGCTGAGATGATGATGATGATGAAATAAGTGAAATATTTATGTGGCCGAAAACTCAAAAGTTGCGATATTGCCGGTACGCATGGCCCCAAAGATGTTTTACTATACCTCATATAAACATATAATATCATTGCATGGCCCTCATCAACAAAACGCGAGTCTGCCGTTTTTACCTACGAGTTTACATCATAGTCATAATGTCATTAATCAGGGTTACAGGTTTATTTATTATTTGTCAACGTAAGAGTCAAATAAAGTTACCGTATAAGCAACTACAAAAGTGACTGTTTGGGTGTGCGGTTGGCTGTAGTTGTATCTAGTCCAGTTGTTCGTTACGTAAGCCTAATACTATCATAATAAAATATAATTAAAGCAGTACTATTTTTAATTAGCGTTCACATGTAGGTATTCAAACTCAAAAAGAGCGGTGTTTCCATGTGACAGAAAGAGGTATTTATAGGTTTCGAAATAAGCCTTGCGAATAACAATAAATTTGCTCAAAGCGGTAAGGACACCAATTCTTCCACCAGTGTTTTTATATTTACGATTTCATTTTGTTTTCTTTTTTTGTGTTCAATAAAGTGTTTTTGATTGATTAATAAATTGCATTGACGCTCGATAGTTTATAGATGCACTTGACAACTATGTTATCTGACCCGATGGTCAGTGACGATGTGGTCTTTAGTGTAATCAAACTAAACCTAGATGTTCAATGGATATCAAGGAATACGACCTGCACACGCTGTGTCTTTGGTGACAAGACCCGGGACAAACATCAATGCTCATCACATATAACAAACAAAAAAAAAGGAAAAGATACAGCTGCATTGAGAACTACCTTTTTTTAAATATTTAGAGAGAAAGTGAAAAAGAATGACGAGTAACGAGTGGGGACTAGAGAATACATGTTACTACACACTGTAGTACTAATACATTCAAATTTAAAATATCTACCACCCTCGATTATATCAAGTTCAGTTGTTATTTTGTCGCAAGTTTGTGATTGAGTGATTTATCCACGAATTTCACACGAGTTGTCACAAAAGTTTTTAACCTTCTGATTATTCAAATGACTACTTTTCAGTACGCCAACTAAATGACAAGCCTAGCCGGTGGGAGCATCGGCTGTCAAACTGACGGACGCTGGTTTTTTTTTATCACACTCAGACCCCCGCACTAGGATTCCCTGTATCGCGGGAGGCATGGCCACACATAATTACAGCACACAAACATCCAAGACCCGAAACAAACATCTACACTCATCGCACAAATGTTTGCTCCTGCCGGGATTCGAACCCAGGGTCCCGGAGACACAGAAGTCATGTCAAGACACTAACCACTGCGCCACGGCGACCGTCTACCTCTACGTTGAACCTCAAAAACGCGAATGGCTTTTGTGAAGGCAACACCGACATCAAATTTCCAGGATGGTGGTAGGGTACTTTCAAGTGCCTGTCTGGCTCGCTTTCACCCACAAGTTCGAAGAACTCTTAACAAACGCATAGTGTGTTCATGCAGCAGGCCTTGAGGGTCAGTAAACATTTTTGGTCTAACGTGATTATACATTCGATCACATCGTCACTGTCCAAGTGAGATAACTTTGTCAAACGCTAGATTATAAAGTATAAAAATATGGTCACTGATGAGCACTATTCATAACAGGCTAATCAATATAATAAAAAGTTGTATCATACACCTTCGTACAAAACGTAGGTAAATATTCATATATTATTTATTGTATCTATTTTATAAATGTATCATATTGTTGCTCACACAAGCAATCAGGCGCTACTCGGCTAACGATTACTCGATTGTGTGTTCTATCAGGCGTAAGCAAGGTACATAATAAATGTTCTCTCTATAGGGATACAACAGGAGCTATCTATACTACATGAGCGCTCTTTCTTTAGACAGATATGTTAGAGCCCCTTGTATTCAGATGTTAAAATAATAATATTAGGAGGCAGAGCGATGCAAGCACAGGTCCGACGTTGACAGTGGTCACGGGAGGAATGCGCGGGTGGAGAGCAGCGCGGATAAGCCAGCTGAGATCACGTGATCCCGCGCGGCACTAAGAATTTAACGAAATAAATTCATATAAAATCAACAGAAATGAATATTGAAAAAAAAATCTTGACTGTTCCTAGATAATGCCCTTATCTATCAAACAAAGTAAGGTTCATATGAATGTTGTTATTATTTTGTAAGATATACGTGTTTTAATTTTTGAAAAGCATATTTTTCAAAAATTAAAACTATCGAGAAAACTTTACTTAACCGGATTTTGAATCCTGACTGTTCCTTTATGCTGAACCAAAGATACTAAAACTGAAAAAACCAAAGCTCTGTCTTCTACACATGGTTTAAAATACATTTTTAAAAATAGCGGTTTCTCTACTCACAGCGCCTTAACTCGCTTATTTCACAGCCATTTGACAAATGCTACATCGGAGCTACTGCTGAGCTGGACGAGGAGAGGGTGTTCTGCGGTCAGATGGCTGCTATCTACCTGTTCGGGGAAGCACTTACTACTCACCAAATATGCGCCATGCACAGGCTCGGCCCGGGGTATAAGGTAACACAGTTTTTGCATACATTTATGATTCGTTTGCTACTGAAACTTTTGAAGATAAATTTGCAATTCTTGTGAATGAAATTTTATTTGAAACCAATATGTTTTTTTTGGAAAATTGTGCATTATTGTCATATTTTAGAACCCTTTTAATGAAAAATATTTGACACTACTCAAATTTTGATTTATCACACTTAGAACTATAATGCTTTTTAAGTAAGTTCTGAATGTCATCATTTTTATTTATATAAACGTATGAATTTATTTCTGTTTCTTGCTAACCATGGATACCAACAGAGTCAGTTCCGTTTCGACAACGAATGCAACATCAGTTTACCGGAGAACCACAAAAGGGTGAGCGAGATGGCCGCTCCCAAGCTTGACTCCTCCGAACTCCCACTGCCTCCTGATTCCGAACCTCCTAATACTCCCGAAACTCCAGTGACTCCCGAAATCTCTGAAAAACTGGAAATCCCTGAGAATCCCGACGGCGAGAATACCAGGACACCAGAAGTCGTAGGAGACGACGCATGCGTAGTTGTGAAAGAAGACGCTACGCCCCGCGGGCTCCGCTTGGCTGACGAGGCGCGCGAAGTCGCCGCAGCGCATGCCTCTATGCTCGTAGACATTGAAGCATGCAAGCGTGTAAGCATGCCGCGCCGCTTGCCCCTTATTAGTTTTATAACGTATTCGTGTCGCTTTTGTGTCGTTATGGATCTCGGTGGATTCGCGAATTCTAAAGTTATATTGGTAGAATTAAGTAAATCTAATTAATCAACATTATCCAGAACATAAAACCAATAACACTTTTGAATTTGGAAATCTCACCAGTCCTCACAGCAATGTTACGTTACAATTATAATATATGGTTGTCCGTGTGGTGCCAGGGTCAGTTTCGCTTCGACACGGAGAGTCGACAGCACTTGCCGAGCGCGGAGGTGCGCGCCGACAGATTTGGCGAACTCGTTCATGATCCTACACAGAATGTACATGATGTAAGACACATGTCGAAAAAATATTTTTCGTAGACGGGGGGTTCTGGGATAGATATAATTATATAATCTTTCATAGGTACTTTTGGTGGAACTTACTAGCATGTATTGGATTGGGATATACACCTATTTATTGACTAATTAACGATTGGTTCATTTTTCACCGTTGGGTCTCTCTTTTCGAGAACCTGTGGTACTTTAAGCTAAAACTTTAATGGTTGACTATCTTAAACTAACGTAATAGAAAATAACTTATATATATCAATAAACACTAACACAATCATAATTTTAATATATTTAAATGGAAATAATGTAATTCTTATATTCAAGCTCAGAACGAATACCGGATTTGTATATGCATCTTCGAGGAATTTACATTTACACATCTTATTGAGTTTAGAGGCTGGTTACTTATTTGTCTGATACTATAGATACGTCATGAAAGTAAAAAAATGTTCACCTTAGCCATAGGACGTCCATTGCTGGACAGAAGCTGCCCGTATTGATCTCCACAAGAACCGGATGCAAGCGGCCCTCAGCCTCTTCGTGCTAGCTCAGTCAAGCCTTCTGTGCAACTTGTCATTCATAAAAAATACCTATACATATTTTAATATTGATAGCTCTAGGTATATAAAAATAATATTTCCTCAATGAATCGTCGCTTAAGTAAATTTATATTCTTCTGATTCAATTAAATGATATTGCCGTCTTATAAAGTGGTGTATTCCATTTTAAATACTCATTGTACTTACTATGTAAAGTGAGAAGAGAAATTATATAATTTAGCTAACTAAAAATGGTAAGCGCTACAAAAGAGGCTTTAATATAAGTTTATGCCTAATCTTCAACAGTTTATTCTGAAATCTTCATTAATCCTCGCTTTGATCCAAAACTTAACTATTTAATCAGGTTCAGGTTTATTTGTAGCACATTAAATACATTTGTTAATAAGAGTTTCGTTTTAATTTGTCTCGTCGTCTACTAATGTCAATGACATTTACTAAAATAGATATTTATGAAGTGAGTGATAATTTCGGTTTGATTATATTATGTGATGATCTCTGAGGTTTTCGCAGTCGGGCACTAACGTGGTTGCTGATCAACTGTTACGGTCACTTATATAAAATATTCGAGCTTAAAAGTAGAAAAAAACGGAGGTCATCGACGAAAATTTTTTTTGTAGTTTAATTAGGTATTTTCCAATCGAATCCTCGCAAAATATGTAAATCATTTTCGTTTGGTTTATTTTTCATTATAAATTGCAGGAATTTTAAGCTATCTATTAAAACGAACCATTATCCGCCCCATTGAACAGTCAACTGGTTAACGCCTCTTAATATCCATTATTTCTTGACCGCAACAACATTTAATTATCAACCTTAGAATTGAGTGTTAAGGTCGAGTCTTTATTTTTGTGTCCGTAATGGCGATTGTTTGGTCGGGCTATCGTCCAGAGCCGTTTGTGGAAGTTCTCCTTTATGTGATAGTCGTAATGTTAGTGTAACGTTAGACAGTTACTAAACTTCGGATATCTTACATAAACTTGATCTATGATTCACTTGTAAGTCGGCGCATAATCTTCCTTTCGAGCTTAGTTACCAGTTACATTTAATATATGTATAGGATTAACAAATGACGTTAAAAAATGTTTTATTGTAATTTTAACTTCACTTATGTAGATGTCTTGAAAAACGCAGGCTTAAAAAATGTGTTGACAACACTGTGTTGTAATGAACATTAATACTAATTAGCAATAGCTAGTTGTGTATATATATGTTCTCACGAAGAAGTGATAATAGTTGGGACTAGGAGGGTACAGATCTGTTTTAGGTCGTAGATAACTCACTCCGGTCTCCTAAATATTGGTGATATTCACTGCCTTACTATTCTGTCGTAATATTTATGCTTGAACGTTTTTTCACTACTTCATAATCAAATTCAATTGAAACTCTTGTGCCCGTTAAATAGCAATACAATAGCCGTTTCGACCAAGTTTTCCAATTCAAACATTGTCAAAATTTATAGATTCATTCATGTTACTTCTTTTTTGAAAACCATAATCAAATGATATTAAATACGCAGTAATTAGTGTTAAAACCGCGAAATTATTATTGAAATTAGTATAGTAGAACAAGGCATTTACATAAAGGCAAATGTAAAAGTAACAAAATAATGACGACCATCTCAGTTTACATAATATACTCGTACTCTAGCTAATTGGAAGTATACGCAGATAGGGACAATTTACTGAAAGGCCATTATCTATTGTTATTATTGTTTTAGTTGCAATTTAACATTAATATGTTAAATTAAATGTCACGTGTTTCAAAAGAAAATGAAGCAGTGAGTCGGCATTCTCGTGTGAGGTGTAATACAAAGGGACGGAATGCAGTCATTATTTTTAACGATTATAGTTGGGTTCTTAAATTATCAATGTATATACTTAATCGTAAATTGTGATTATCCTCTAATGATTGTTATGTTCTGCCTAATAAATAATCTTTATTTTCACCGATATTAAATGCTTTCAATATGGTTGTCATCGAACTATATTTAAGCTTTATTCACAGAAGAAAGGCATTTAACGTCAATTTATGTCATCTCAATCTGCGAGCCAACGTACTGGTCTCATTTACTACATTGAACATAGTTGCAATACTAGTTTTGCACGACCGAACGGACTGTAGGGATAAGCGGTCGGTGCTGACTAGACCACCTTGCTTTTATGCTTGCCTAGTACTATATTTGTGTTCGCATTAGAATTAGATTTGAAAACATTTGTGTTCCACGTTCTCAATTCAAAAAATGTCACCTGAATTTATAGCGACAAGTGAAATAGTGATTGGTTTATGTTTTATTTTCAAAATGAAGGATACTTTAACTATACAATAATAAAATTCATACCTAGTGAAGCAAAATAAATATAAATATAAATATTTATATAAATATAAATTTTAGAACTAAACTTATGCCATCTTACTTGATGTTACCTAACTTATAAAGTAAACATAATCAGTTAACCATGTTTACTTTATATTTAAAAAGTCTAGATATACATACCGGACGCGGCCTAAAACTTGTGATTTCCAAAATAAAACCTCATCAATTCAAAAACTTTATATTTCATTCCCGAAGTTGCGATAACAACTTGTCCGTTACAGACAGTCGTTAAAACTTCACTAATTGTTTTTTTTAATTAAACACTCGCTATGAAGAAATAGAAATTCGGGGAAGGGACGAATTAACCTAACTGATATACATGTGATTCTGGTACTTTAGATATGAATATTTCATGAATATTCCATTATTCATCTTAATTAATTATGAAACGAGGAATAAATTAAAATGTATTTAACATACTTAGGATCTTATATAGCCAACTTTAAACAAACTTTGTTAAGTCTACTGAGACAGAATTTAATAAAATATATAGTTCACAAGCTGACTGGCCGCTCTCTCGACTCCTGCTTAGAGTTTAATTTAGACAAAAACCTGAATGTTTGAGTCTAAAGTAAACAAACCTACAAAGTAATATCTCTGTAGTATTATAAGTTTACGTCACTTATTAGTGTTGACAAAGGGTTACGTATACTAAAGTCAACCTACGTAGTACGTCACTCCTTATGATAATGGCAACCCATTCTATACTTCGCTGGATGTATAGCGTGTTTAGAATAAACGCATAAACTTTATGCGTTTATGCTATACGCTTCGGTAGTTACCGTAAAACTGAGCTTGTAGTATTTCGGCGCTAAGCGAGGAGTTTCGGCACTAAATTTGAGCATCATATGTGGGTTTAACAGCTCTCGATGAGTTATGGAATCCTGCTACGTGCAGTTAAATTACGGAATAGCACCGTTCCCCGAACTTTCGGTGAAATCGCAATGATAGGAGCAGCTTAAATAAATTGTTAGAATTGGTCTTGAACTGGGAGTGGTTAATTAGGTAATCTACATTACACTATCTACATAGGTATAGGTAATTCTTGTGTGAAGTAACTATTTAATACTCGAAAAATACATAAAAGGAATTCATGCGAGTGAATAAGTAAAACATAGGAATACTTCTGACTACCTGCAAGGCAAATTATACCCTTAGACATAGGGACTCGTCTTCAATCACGACAACGCAACGACGCGGACCCTTGGACATAGGGACTCGTCTTCAATCACGACAACGCAACGACGCGGACCCTTGGACATAGGGACTCGTCTTCAATCACGACAACGCAACGACGCGGCGCCGCGGCGAAAAGTTAGATTTATCGCTTTGTTTTTTTTCTTTTTTTGTCACGTTTTCAAAATGCGAAAGAGAACGAGAGAGTACTCACTCTCTCGTAGTAGGGGAGAGTAGGGGGGCAAAAGTAAATCTCCCGTAGGTAGTTTGGTCAAGCTCAATGTTTTTATTACCAGCCATATAATAATGTAGAAACTTAGCCGAGAGCTCTTTTATGATTCCAGCTGTAATAATGACACGCGACTCGTATTGCTTGTCGCTAGGCAGCGTTACAGCAATAACTTCTGATCATTGGAGAGCTTAGTGAGCTAAGTCATAACAAGTACCCACTTGTAAGTTTTACGGAATAGGGCTAATATGTAAGGATATTCGAAACGTAATAGTGGTTTATGAAACTGTATCATAAGGGTTCTTAGAACACGAGTTTATAGCATTACACGAGTGTTTTGCGACTAAATTAATTAGTTACCAAAATAGATCATTCAATTTACGTAAAATCAAAGCGTATGTTTGCGTTTTTGTTTGTCAACGTTTAGCGCCAAAATCCATTTGCTGGTCGCGCATGCGTAGCCGCGTCCACAGACTATATGTAGAAAAACTGCATTGCAACCTCCTTTGTCCAGCTGAAGCTGGACAAAGGCTTAATCGAAAAGAAGTTAACATTTCGATACATGATAACTGTATTGACAGAGACAAGAGCTGTATCGAAATGTTAACTTTTTCGATACATCGTCTTTAAAGACTGTCAATCAAGTTCTGATTTTGATTTTTTAATCATTAAGGACTTTCGAAGTGAGCGTCTATAGCGTCAGTGGCGCCGCGTCAGTGACGCCGCGACTGAGCGACATATAGACATTCAATACAAATGTATGAAGTTCTGGGGAACATCATTCGAGCGCAACGACACTAACACAGCGTCAGTGCCGCCGTCACCGCGTTGTTAAACGCCCGCGTTTGTCGCTCGACCGCGCTTGCACTGTCGCTGTATTTTGAGGTTACTTTTTTCAAAATGGCATTTTGAAAGACGAAATTTTAATTATATTGGTTTCTCAGCACCCATTGCTTTATGATTTAAGCGTGGAACATTATAGGAATACCAGAAAGAAAGACAAAACGTGCTCTGAAATAGGGGTTAAATTAAATCATCGTCTTCTTCCTCTTCTAGCAAAACAAGTTGCAAATCCATAATGTTTTATGATGACACCTTTATAGATCAATCCGGTCGCGACGCGCGGCGAAAGCGATGAAACTGTGCGTCTGTCGTGGGTATCGAAAGTCACCAAAGCGTCACTGTCGCGGCGTTAGTGACGCGGCGTCAGTGACGCTATAGACGCTGCGTCTGTGACGCCCTGCTCGAAAGTATACCTTTATATTTTAGTATGATATTAGATAAAGATTAGTATATATTTATTTGTATACTCTACGGTTATCTATATCAATAGTTATAATGTGATGTAACATGCCAGTATTATCTTCTTTTGCATGATTTGGGAAGCAAATATATATAATCATACCATGTAAATATATTTTGCGTGGAGCCATATTTTTGATTATGCCACCATAACCAAAAAGTGCCAAAAACCAAAAAAGTGTTCGCGATTTCACCCGCATGGAGTACGGTTTTTCCGCTACCTCAGTTATCCCACATGAATTATACTTTTTCGAAATAAAAAGTAGTCTTTGTGTTATTCCAGGGTATAAGCTATCTTCATTACAAATGTTAAGCAAGTCCGGCCGCTTAAGCGTAAAGGAGTAACAAACAAACAAATGACAAACACTCATTCGCATTATTAGTGTGATTTAGAAAATCGTGTTTTCAATTGTAAAGTAGGTACTGCTTAAAATACTTTTAGATTAGTTCCATAGAAATTTCATTGGTATCCCATTTGCACCTCTTCTTTATCAAGTAAATGTTCCTTTCCGTGAGTATAGTATTGAACTCGGCTCCTATACGTTAAACTACATAATTATATTATGAGACATAAAATATGTAGCATTTCCTAATTAAAACTACAGGCGGCTTCAGATCCTACCTACAGTAATGTATATCCGTCGTACGGACCAGGTCAAGAAAGTGTCGCATAACTTTTTCCATACTTCAAAGCATAACTTTACGTTACTTAAAATAAAGCGCTCCAAGTTATAACTTGGAGATTGTTTTGTGCAAGTGGCCGGCGCGCTGGGAGCCCGGGACGTGTCAGGGATAAGAAAACTTTGGAATAAATACTAAGTGATGAATGACTTGAAGATACATTTTATTTTGGCTATTCATTTTACTAAAGAAAATGTGGTACCTACTCGTGTGGTGTAGGTACTTTTATTCTGATCATAACGATCCACAATTTTATTAACCGAGTTAAAAAAAGAAGGAGGTTACTCCATTCGACCGTATTTTTGTTTCGTGTGTTCGTGGATAACGTCGTTTATGAACCGTTTTTGAATATTCTTTTTTGTTCGATAGAGTACACTTCCGAGGTGGTTCCATTTCAATGTTATCAAAATCGGTCTAGCGGTTTTCGAGTTGCACTCCAATAACTGAAATGTCCTACGCATACGTGGATGATATTATAGTTGCGGGTGGAGAAATCGGTGAACATACACAATGACAATTGATACCGTGAGTATTAGAGATCACTGAAAACAGTGAAAAAAAAATGTTTACCTAAAAATGGAACCGACTTCAACACTCAAAAGTGTGTTCGACGAGTTATTTCACACGTTTTTCTAAAGAGTATCGTTTTAATTCTTTACATTTCCATTATAAAAACATTGTTTCTATAACCATAATATCCAGGAAGCTGTTCTTCACCCGAATCACTTAAGATAATTCTACAGTATCGTTTCCAGTAGGGAAACTCCGTGTTTTCAATCGAGCGAAGTGAGCATTATGGTTGCTTTGAAGAATCGGTGTTAAATATGCTCGAATGTTCGACGGTTCTTCGGAAAGCAGAAGGGAATATACCAAGTCTATCGGTTTTGGTTTAATTGTGGTAACGATCTTATACAGGGGGTTGAAACTTTGAACGTGAGACAGATATGTCAGGATTATTATATTATAATAGAAAGATTTCCTCGTCCATTTTATGTTCACGTCCACAGTGCGTACAGCTAATGAGTGGAATTCATTGCCTTAGTCTGTGTTTCCACATAGGCACGATCTCGGTGTCTGCAAGTCATGAGTGAATAGGGGGCAGCTTCTGGGCAGGCCTGATCATTCGTAGAGCGTATCAATGACTTAACATCCGGCAAGATAATGGTCAAACCATAAATAATAAATATATAAAGAAATAAAGATCTACATAATATAGATCTCAATTACGCTGTTCTTTTTAGTATATATCAAATATCTGGAACGAAGATGGCACAATGTTTGTACAGAGGATGTAAACATAATCAATGGTTGGTGTAACAGAAACAAGACGGTAATTAACTCGTTCGTGTCAAACGCATATTTATCGATTCTAGAATCGATCACTACAATGTGGTACCACTCGAACTAACGCGAAATGTTATCGATATCATACGGATACGGATTTGTTTAAGAATCCCGCGTTCAATCACGCGTCTCTAGAACAGGGAAACGTGCAGCCTACTTGTGTCGTGCGAATTACGGACAAAACTCACAGATGCATCGTATCTGTGTATCATATAGTAAAGCTTCCAATAGCTTATACAATAACAGCGCGTCAGAATCCTATTTTTGAAACGTCTTCTTTTTTAAAATCTTTAATTTTTCTGTCCTATAGGTATATGCATTGGTAGTGATACTCTTGTTCAACTAAACTAAATTAAAATTAGATAAAGTCCAAATCAGTATGACACTTATCCATAGGAGCACTAAAATTAGATGTATTTATTAAAATTGCAGGTAGTTCTAGATTAAATAAGTCTCCATTTTTTTGGTGCCCACTAAAACTACCCGCAATTGGCCAGCAATTGAATAGAACTCATCTAAAATTAAGGACAGCATTGAATCGAGTTATACGAATGTGAATTTTAGCGTAAATATAATACGAGCTGTTTCTTTCTGAAGATTTTTAGTGAATTTTAGCTAGTTATAATTAGTAATTAACAGAATTAGGGCCATTGTTTTATATTTAAATTTTACTTATAGGTCGTAGTGTACATATTATTTATTGCTATATTATTTATCGCAAGTTGTGTTTACTTCTGAAAGGTCGTGCGCTTGTAAACTTTTATTTATATTTATTTATTAACATTCACACAAGGTCTTCAGGTCCCAAACTAGGCAGAGCCTGTGCTATGGTATCCTAATGACTGATATATATACTTATATACATATACACACCCAGACACAGGTCAAACAGACATCTTCATGCACACAAATGTTTGACCTGTCCGGGAATCGAATCCGGGACCAGCGTTTTATTGTTACTTTATAACATTTTTTTACTTAGGTAAATTCACGTAAGACGTACTTTTTTTTTTTTATTTTACTCGAAAGTAATTAAATTTTTCCTTATAACTCCAAGAATATAAATTAAATATTTATTTGACAATAACGTTTTCACACAATGCAAATTATTTTCTACTGAAGTTTTACTTACATAAAGGAAAAAGTATGGCTTGTTCAACATCTCAAGTTCTTATAACGATATCGAAATTGCGTCGTCAACTTCTATACCACTAGTATAGCTGGAAAGAAGAAAGCTGGACTCCGTAAAATTATTTTGCAAAAAAGTATTTTCGAAACGTTTGAAAAAAAACCGTGTCACCGCTAAATCCTTAATTAAAATGTACATATCTTCTAGGAGGTTGTCGGTTGGGTCATTACCTAGGAGTTACTTATCTCTACCGTTTCTACAATAACCACTGTGTAGCGTGTTTTAGGAGAAGTGTAAGCTCCTTACTGACGCAGTTTGCTTTGTACTGTAACAGTTTGCGGATGACAAGGTACATTTTAAAGTAAATACAATCTTTATAAGTGATGGGACCGGAGCGGGGACTGGAGGGGACCCAGAACATAAGTATATTATAAACTTCATCTGTGTGGCACTTGTAGGGTCTTGTTGGAATAGCTGAGGGATGCGTATCTTAGAATTCTATGGGGCGATATACCTGTTTAGAATGTATATTTTTAAGCTGTCGAATAACCGACGTTCTATTTGAACACACGAACGCTGATCCTGATGAAGGCTTCCTGACGGAGCCGAAACATTAAAAATCGTGAATATACTTCGCGTAACCTTCAGTTTAATTCAGTTTGATCGCTTTGGATAGAAACCATTCGCATTGCATTTGCACCATTAGATAAAATCAATTACTTAAGGACGAATTTCTGTCAGAAATTCGTCGAAACTCGTTCGTCACGATTTCGCTCATCGCAAACAAAGAAAATCATCAGAAACTACTATTGAATGTGGACATGCAAACGCGTACGAATACCCGAATCTAACATGAATGGACAACTTTTGCTCATTTTATTTTTCTGCTCTTTACATAAATTGTTATATATGTTATAATTGTTATATAAAACTACCAACTCTCAACTATTACAAAATGCAGTAGTTAATTGGCTTGCTCCAATACCTATCTCAGTTATTTAGTTTGGAAGTTGTACAGGCGAGACATATATCAAAGCTCACAGCGGTAAGATGCCTCTCGACAGATATTGGTTCCGCCTTGAGTTGGTTCACGTGTCGGTGAACTCGGAGCTGGTAACCCAGGTTTGTCCTGCGTTGGACACAAATCAGGTATGCATTATGCAACACTAGCCTGCATTATTGTTTGATAAGAAAATAAACTAATTATGATTTGAAAATTACGACAGTATTGTGTATGTATTATTTATATATCGGCTCCTTTATTATTGTTTTTCCCTGTGTTATTAGTATTTGTATGATGTCTTATAATGTAAAAGATTAATTTTATATTTTAAATGGATACGTAATGAAATAGTACACTTAAGCCCCAGGTCATGTTAAATCGATCCCTTTCGGATTGTAGTCTTAGATAGCACTCGTTGCCATACCGGAGACCCTCGCTCGTCTCCCAGCAGTAGAATCGTATTGGATTAATTGTCCTCCCAAGGTGACCTGGCTTTGGGCAGGGTATATTTATCACGAAAAAATTATGGCCTTAACCATCGGGAACCGGTCTAATAGAGATCCTGAGAAGAAGCTGGACCTGAGGGGTTCCGACCCAGTCCATATGGAGATCAGTGGGTGAGATGTCCAGCGTGGACGTTCCAAGTCTGAAGTGATAATTATGATAATGACGATTAAATTGTTTAAGATACGAATTGGCCTACTGAGTATAAGATACGAATTAATACATGAAGACTTTTTACTGGCGTACAATATTATCATATTTTTATTATTATCGTAACCGCGAGACGGAAATGTTTTCTTAAGAATTTCAAGTAATTGCTTGTATGGCTGTTGTTAAAATCATGTTGGTACAATTATTATCGTTCAATCTTATGGAGGAACCCATTCGATAGAATCGTAAAGCCTCTTGTAAGGACACAAAGCGTGTTTAAAACAAGTCAATTTCCGAGTTTCCGCCCCACTTGTTAACACAACACACGTAATCTCATCAACCCCACCCCGACACCCACCTAGAGCGCTAGCTATCATAGCATGGAGACTAGTAGGTACCGTGAGATTCTATTTAATCGACAAGTATTAAAGCTTAATGTATTCGTTGCAATATCTATTGCGGATGTCATAACCGAATGAATTTGGCCACTATAATATCACCTATGTGTTATTTACTTCCACCATTCGATCCAGAACGGGGGCACAAAATGTTTTTTGACGGGGGCCTAAAAAAATAAGCAGACAGTTTATTTATTTATGTAGCCGCACCGCGCGGTCATCCAATCGTATCGATGTCTACATCATAATGACTGTATCTGTGTGATAAATTTCAACCCAATTCGTTCAGTGATTTGAGCTGTACGTTGGATTAGGTGTTTTTATTTTACATACCGCCCTTTCTTATTATATCAAAGGATAAATTAAAAAATAATTAAATATGAAGATATTAAAAATCATTTTCGTGAAAACTGGGCGTCGTCAGACTAAAATAAGACCTTGTGTGAATGTTAATAAATAAAATAATAATAAATAAATAATAAAATTTCGTTTATATTCTAAACGTTTGAAAGAAAACAAAATTATAATTCATCTCCACAATAAGTAGCCTCCTACCTCTCGCAGCTGTTTGTCCACACTTAGGACCTTGGAGTCATATAATCCCTCCATTTGCCGTGTAACGTTACCCGCAAGAAGCTTTTACTGCTCCCCACTCACCGCCACACACATATCACAACTGTGACACTACACGCACACTACTGTGGAACGTACGGTACATGTAGTATGGGCTCTAGATGTGATGGTCGATAGAGGAGAGCGAGCCATGCAGCGATGCGGGACAGGCGTAGCTGCTTCATGTATATGACACTCGACACTCGGGCTACACGCAATTTATAACGTAAAATCCTTTTAGTACCCGCGCACTATACAGTTTTATATAGTGTATCTGTTATTCCATGGTGAATCGTACGTGGGCCCTGAGTAACAAACATAATATATATAATATCAGTTTAGCATTTTTGTTTAGCGTTTAGTTTTTGGTATTAATACGAGTTGCCGAGTTAATTCTGAAAAATAATATTCAATATATCAAACGAGTCATTTTGCATTTATTTCGTGTAATCGAGATGCCGAGCGAAGCTAAGAACACAATCAACTGTTAGAAATGTTAGAAATAAAATAGGTGAAACTTGACAACGGAACAGCCGAAAAATCGTGAACGTTCATAATAAAATATCGAGGCTATAATAAAATACGGAGTGTCAGTGCAACAGTGGCCCTACCCGTTATCTTTATTTAGCTCCCATATAAACACAGCTTTAGCGCATTGCTACTATTACTACTATTACTACTAAACTTTATGCCGCACCACACACAACACAATGACAAAACAGAGATACCATTTGCGTTAGGGTTGCTACACTTTACTTCTGTTGACTGTACCTCCGAACCAGTTCCAGAACTGGAGATTGCGTTTAGTTGATTCGCGTGTAGGGTTGTCAACTATGTGATGTTTATATTCTGGACGAAACTAATCACATTAATACATATATTTAGTATTTGGGAGCTGGACTCATAAGACTTGACGCATAGGTCATTTGAGTACCTTTGAAGTACCTGAAACTAGAGCTTGGCTAAAGTAATTGCTGGGCGTCATATTTGAATGCTTGCCTTATTTTTCATGTGACGTGCCTTGAAGTTACGTTTTATTATTATTATTTTCATGTAGATGTTAGAATGTGAATGAAACATTAGTATAAAGGCGCATAATACAATATATTACAAATAAAGCCAAAGATAGACATATTTATTTATAATCATCATGTTGTCTTTATATTCCGTTTTATGTTAAAGTTTTAAGAGGCAGCCCTAGCTGATCTAGCTGTAAAATCCTAGCTTAACAACGTTGTAGGTGTTCCTGAGCCTCACCTTCGTCAATCCTGTTGCTTGTTTGTCTTCCTGCTGTCTGTCGTCCTGTGATCCTGTTCTATTTGACTATCTGTGTCGACACGCTTATGTAACCATTTCTGTGAAAAGTAATGAGATGTGCAAAACTTTCAAGGACGATTCATATCAAGTGACCTGGCTAATTTAATATTATCGCGAGTTAACATTGAATTATGTTTTCGTACTTTTCATTATTTACGCGAAAACGCGTATACATATAATATATATGTGTACATTATATACATATAATTTGTATAATATATGCATATAGTATATAGGTAATCTGGTTTAATAACAATGCCTAGAATTTTGATTGGAGTAATTGGTAATGCTGTTCTTATTATAACAATTAAAATATAGATACAGTTGAAGTTTAATAATTACAAAAATGTTCATCTGTCTCAGCCGTTTCCCGTACAAGACATTAAATATACAACTCGTTTACGAGTATGTAATGATAATACGCGTACAATAAATCAATAAAGCGTGTAATAAGCGTTGTTCCAAGAGTGACGCGTTTCTATAATTACGAAATACAGCGTACAGTGTTTTTTAAATTTTCTTTTTTATCACACAAACCTCCGCACTAGGATTCCCTGTGCGCTGCTTGCTTTCATTATAATTGGAAATAAATCTAAGCTTCATGATAATGATATGTGAAACCGAGCATGCAGTCTGTGTTGGGGAGCCACTAGCCGTGCTGCTGCTTACGTGATACGAGCCTTTGGGTTTGTCGAGAATGTATTGTCATGTTTATTATAGATCAGAATGGACAATTGCCGATAGATACATAGTTTTAAAACTATAAAAACTAACGTCTTCTACTCAGGGGTGGATCATTTTAATTTATTTTGAAAATTACGAAGAGAATTAGAATTGTACTGAATTGATTTTGATTAAAATGTCTATGTATGGGACCGATATGAAAGTAAGCCCTTTCGAATGAAAAAATAATTCTGAATTGGCTTATAAATGACAAACTTCTCAGAACAACATGAAACTGAATGGAATTGAATCTTTTATTTATCCTCAAAACTAGGAATAATACTTTAAACTCTTCGTCTCTTGACAACGACCTATTTTAATATTAAATGACCCATAATATACCTACTATAGCTTAGTAATGTATTAATGTGTGTGGTGCAAGTGTTTGTTATTAGCTAGTTATCATGATCGTATTATATTATTTGTTGGTATTGTCATTATCTATGCGTCGTGTTATAATATTATTATGGTAATACTAAAGATGGAATCAGTTCTGCTGCTTTTATGCATGTGTGTGTGATGTCGCGATGTGCTCGTGCATTGGACCACAATTATAACAATATTAATGCATGTTATTTGTTACGATTAACTTGGTTGTTGTGTAATTAATTTGTTACAAAGATAATAATCATAGGTATATGTTCTGTGACAGGAGTTCGCTAATTAAATATGTATAAATGTTGATATTTTTTTTAGCTTTATTTTTTTTCAATAATGACATTATTGAATGATATTAATAATTTATTATTATCATCATTATGCTCATGTTGCAATTTTTTGCAACATGATCGAGCCTGGACCGGAGCCGGAGTTATCTGTCCGCGTCCGCGCATGCGTGTCGCGTATGTCTTGACTGCATTGATAAGTAACTAATGTTGGTTGTTATTAGTTCCGCCTGTTGCTTAATATCTTTAACAAATTAAGAACTCACCGTCATACAATAATTAAAAGACATTTATTTCTTTATTTATTTATTATTAATTTATCTCATCTTACTTAAAGTACTTAGGACGATATGTAGTACTTAGTTTTTTATTTGTTGAGATTTCATTAATATCTGCATTTAGAATAATTTATTAAATTGAAAGACCAGACCCGTTTCCAGATAATGAGAGGCCAAAAGTTTGCTACAACATAAATCTATCAAACACATATAACAGTATAACAGTAATAATGGTTTTACAAATGAGATAGATATTATTTTATAATTATTTATAAAACCGTTATTCATAGAATCATCTAATCAGTTTATAATTGTGATGCACTCTGATGACTTTTCCTCTCTTCTCATTTCACAAAACTGTTTACTTCTCAATTACTTCAGTTTGAAGCTTGACATGCGTGTTGTGGTGTCCAGGTGCTGTATGACGGCAAGCTGTCATCAGCAATAGTATTCATGTACAACCCGGTGGCCACCGACGGTCAGCTCTGCCTACAATCAGCTCCCAAAGGGAACGTCTCGTACTTCGTGCACACTCCTCATGCCTTGATGCTACAGGTAAACAAATCCATCTGATGATGTTGTCACTGTGCATCCATATTTGCAGCGACGTCAGCCTGGCGGGAGCGTCGGCTGTCAAACTGACGGACACTGGATCGATCCCCACCAACAACGGTTAGAGCTAACGTTGAACTCTCCTACCTAGCTACCACCCTCAAAAAACTGTCACCAAACACATCGTGTGCTCAGACAGGTGTCCTTGAGAGCCAGTAAAATTTTAGCTTTAGTGTGATTACACCTTCGACTACATCGTCGCCGACCATCAAAGTGAGACAGTGGTCGAATCATATAAAGTAGCATAATGATGAGATCAAATGAGAAGTGAAGAGATGATAATAATTGTGATTTTATTTATTTATTACGACTGGCACAAGTTCCTTATTAATATTTATTTCATTATGGATGTGCGTTATATAATTACTTACTTTGATGTACCGTTACCTAAGGAGGTATATAAGGTATACAATAAACATTACTAGTGTTTGCAGTTTACCCGCGCGAGCGCCACACTTGGCACGTAATTATGGCATCAAAAACTAAAAGTATATTTTCAATTCTCAAAATGTTCTAACAATGTCCTACTAAGCAATAAAATAAAATACATAATAATAGGCAGAAATATGTATTGTATTGATGAATGTTTACTCAGGAGGTGAAAGCAGTAGTGACCCACTCGATCCACAGTGCGCTCAACTCCATAGGGGGCGTTCAAGTGCTGTTCCCCCTGTTTGCTCAGCTTGACCTTCCTCATGACAACCTTGGAGCGGACCCCAAACGTGACCCTCTGTTGTGGTAAGGATATTATCTACACACAATCATATGTTTTATATAACAGTTTTATGATAATATATAATCGGTAGATTACCCTACTTATAACATATAACAGGTAGGTAAATACAGTAGTTTACTTTTACACAAAAATAAATCTTAAATAATTATTCAAATCAACAGAAATTACTTATCCGCAATGATCATGAATTACTTTTTTTCATCATTTATTGAATATACAGTAAATTCAAATTTAAAGTCAATTTCATTTTATTGTCAGGCAACTAAGTCAAAGATACATAAAAATGATTAAATTAAGTAAAACACATGTCAAATAAACTACATTCTGAAGATGTCATAAAATACACAATTGTCAAATTAAAATGCACACATTAGTAATTTCGAACGAGATTGTAAATACTTGTGGCATTTAAGGTGAGGACACTAAAACCTGAATGGACGCATTGGCGGATCCAAAGAGTGTCGTGTGAAAAATAAAGAAAGTGTGCTATGTTGCCATGTGTTGTTTGCCCATAGATATACCGTCGATGATCAACCGAGCTCGACATGTGCTGGGGCCCAGTATGTGGCCTACCTTATAATTAATAACATTTCCAAAGCTCCGAGGCAGTGGAAAATGGATAAATTGAAAAAATAAATCATCGCTACTATTACTCATAGTTCCACACGACTCCTGCGTCTTTATTAATAGCACTGAGGTCCCGGTCAATGCGTTTTAACTTCGAAAATTTGTATTTATTGCATATTCGACTCCGTTCAGAAGCCGCAACGTAATAAAAGTAACAACAACACATACACAAGTCGTTTTGACTTGTTACATTTCCAAATGATTTTTTCGGCGGCCCTTGTAGTAAGTATTTTTATTTATGTATTTTCTTTTAGTGTCGAGCCGACAGCAGAGTAGATAAGTAAATTCAGGTTATTCTTCTCGTGTGACGTCACGGATAAAGCTCTTATTACATATATCTGTATTTCTCCCTGTATTACACAGGTACGGGTGAAATTTATCCATAAAGTTGTTACCTGCGATATAAATCATCGGGTGGAGGTTCCATTCCCTTTGTTAACATTCCCAGCAATCGATCGCTAAATGCAGTTTCGATGTCTATTCCAATTGGTTCCTGAATTTCTAAACTATTTAGTGAGGGGCGGGGGGGTGGTGAAGATAATTGGGAATCGAATGGGGCACTTTCATTTTAATCGATAGCTGTAGAACTGTTGTAGGTAGGTGTACCTATATATGTATATGGGTATATAAAGATAAAATGCACATGCAAACACACAAATACAGTCCTCCGATTATGTTGGTTAAGAAAGGTATGTAACCAATTATACATGAATCAAACATATTGCCTTGGATGTCATTTTGAGCGTGTATTTTAATTTTTAACGTAAACACTACTTGTATTAATTTCTAATCTAATAACACACTATTAATTTCTCATGGTCACCCGACTATTCGTACAAAATAACTTCAGTTCTGCCATTCAAATTAAATCCATGATGCACACACAGCGTATATTTATCTTAGATACCGGCCACTATGAACTTAGCAGACCACGAATTTTTGAGGCATCATCGGCTCGGCCTCGCCCCTCACTGATACACCAAATTTAATATAATTTATTGGTGTCGTGGACACTTAGACTACCTACTAAACTAATTGAACTATGAAATGGAAAGCATGAAATAGTTTGTTTTTTGCACCGATTTCATGTGCGCTTGGCCGGTGTCGAGTAGCAACACAAAAAAGTAATCTTCAAGTGTAATTGTTGCATCGAGTTGTGAGCAGAAGATAAAAGCTTGGCCCGAAAGTGCTTTCTCTTTCCACTTCGATTCAGAAAACTGGCTGCCTTTTTACTGAATCTTAACTTGGATTTGCAGAGAAAAACGGAGAAGTGAGCATATATGCCACTTTTCTACCCTCATGCACTTTCATTGACAATTAAATGTAGTAAGCCACCATTTTAATATGCGAGAAGAAACCCTTGTTTCGAGTAATAAAATAATTAACATCTTTATTGTCAAAATTTCCTGCCACCGATTGGGATAGTCGTTTAATTCTCCTTAAAAATTCAAACGTTTCTCTTAAAATTTATCAATGCAGCACCAATTATTAATACCCTTACATTAAGCAGTAAATCTCAAGAAACAACATTTGATTGTAACCAAACTTGAGCTAGTGCTTTCATATATATATGACCCATTTATGCTCTATACGTGCGGCTATTAATTAATCCGAATCGCACCGACACCTGCGTCACGGTCATGTCCTTCCCAGCGATACATTCTAAGAGCTATTTCACATACTAATGTTTAAGCGATACCTCACCGGCACTTGCGCGGTTAAAAGGTCTACCCAGGTTCTCACCGCAACGACGAGGGTCTGCGATGAAGTGGGTTCTACTCAAACGCCTCGTCATACGGAACCGGGCCATACAGGGTCAGGTTATTAGGGTCATGGAATTAATATGTACAGTCAACAATCCTGTCTCGGAAATTCTGAGCATATTCAATTTAGTCCACGTACTTTTATTGTTGTTAAATTATTATTTTGATGTATTTGTTTTCTCATTGTCGTCATGTGTATATTTACCATAATACATTGAATGTTCTTAACAGGTCTTCGATCAAACTCGGCGCTTATTGTCTGCGCACAGTGAGCATAATGCTGAGTCCAGACCCATTCAGCACAATACCTACGCAGTACACTTCTCCTGACACCTCATTTCCTGTTTCCACATATGCTTTTTTCTGCAAATGTTATGACTATATGTGTGGAGTATTCCATATTAAATAAATGTATTTCATTTTTCATTTTTTTTTCTATTTTTAAGGTTTCGGATAATAATAATTCCTTGAAGAACGACAATTTTTATTTGTTCTGTTTAACTGCATTATGTTTGGTCGGTAATTTTGCAGCCAAATACTTCTCAATTTATTGATAAATATAATAGCTAGAAATATTCAGCTACGATAGATTTGCTGACAGAACTCGATCATGAAACATGTGATATTTTGTATTTTACAGCTCAAAACTCTTAGGCTTCGTGTGTTCTCTCGTGGAGTCATGCAGTACAGTGCAACAACACATGTTGCAATGCCGAGGGTTCCTGGTCATCAGCCATATGCTGCAGCGTTGCAGCCGAGACCACTTGACTGCGGACACCCTGGCTTCCTTCCTCCATCTGACGAAACATCTGGTGACCTGCTGCTCGCCAAACTCGGACTTGTTATTGAAACAGGTATGTGTCATACGGTGATGGGATGTGATAAAGAGCGGATGCATATAATAAAAATAACTTCTTCAAACTTATTAGAATACTGCAGCAAAGGTAGCTGTTCTAACATTTGTGCAAGTTTCTAGCCGTCGCCGGCCCATAGGTAGCTCAAATGTCCAACCCGACCTATTGTGTATACAATGGACAATAAAAAATTCATACATTGCGAGTGCCGCAAAAACTATTGATGTAATTAAATAATATTCTTTCTTATTGGGGAATATATTTATTTATACAAAAAATGACGCAAACAGTGCATATGGGTGGGAATAGGAAGCGAGTAAGCCAACGTCGTCGCGTCGGACAGAAGTACGTGTACCGGGACCGATAGTTTACTATAGTGGCTTGTCATACATTATGATTTATAGGTTTGTCTTCCAATTCATATGTAGATCACACACAATCTAATCTCTTCTTAGCTCTTAATAGCTCCATGTTCTTGTAATATTTTTGTTTCATAAGTAATCCTGCTGCTTATTCGCAAGTGTTCAGGTAAATTAAGTACCCAGAGGAAGATGGATATACACCGTGATTCTATGTAGATAGCAAAATGTGTAGCAGTCAAAACTGTACAAACAACTGTGAAATTAATATAAACATCAGCTATAAAACAGGGCTAAATTAATTGTGTCATATTTATGTCATCAACCAGAGTTAACTCGTGTTTACTTAGCGCCTGAAATATGGCGCCTTGAGGTACCCAATGCCACAGTGTGAGTAGAGTAGTAAGTCAAAACTGACTCGCTCAAACGCGAGTCGCGGTCTTTCTTATTTTTAACATGAAAATAAGTTCTCTAAAGCTCCGTTTTTTAGTTGTTCCCGCAACTCATAACGATATTCGTTGTTTAAATATAAAAACATATTGAGTAAATAAGATCAACTCTAATCGATATGATTTTTGTATTTTTAAATTTTCGTAAGTATATTTTATACACAAAAAAAGACGCATTCTGAATATATTATTCATACAAAGTGGTGTATGTTCGAAGTTGTTATATCAGTACGTGCAATGTCTACTTGCTACCATAAACCTGTTAGCATTACGCACGACAGAATGTAAGACGTTTTAGGAAAGACAGCTGACTGTTCTTCTTAAACTATGGGTTCTATAAATAAAGCTCGGAATTGCCACCATAAATAAGTTTATAGCAGCACACAGTTAAGCTAATTTGGTAACAGATTTCAGTTCGCGGCCGTATTTCGTTGATTTATGAAGTTTGGAAACAAATTGTTTTTATTTCCCCCTGACGCGAAACTGTAGCGGGAGAAGGGAACTTTCCCCTGCTTCATTTTAGAAAATTAAGTTGCTATTTAGAGTTTGTTTATATAATCCTTATTTATTGATATATATTTATATATAATATACATTTGATTTTTAAGGTCCTATCATGTATTTATCAGAGATCTTCGTACCGTTAGATATATAATATAAAAATATATCGGCTCTACAGGCTTTGTAGAGCCGATATATTGCATGTTTTTTTTCTATATAGGCATAAGTACCTATGTATTTGTGTTTGACCCTTATCGGTCGGTTGGTTGTCTGACTCCGTTGCACATTCTGAATTGTATTCCTCGCACAAGCTCAATAAGTCGGTTGATAAGAAGCCGAATATAATTTCTTCGTTTGATAATGTCAATATGAGAAGAAGAAAAAAGAAATTTAGGTTTTTGAGACACTTATATATATTAATAGTATGGTGATTGCTGCAACGATGAAATTCCATTTTATTCCTTATCATTGTAGTTTTTTTATAGTAAAACTGTGGACGTTTCCAAGTGAAACCATAATGTCTACCAAGTGCAATAGTACGTGTATAATCGGCCTAACAGTGGGTAAGTACATATTACCCACTGTTAGTTCACGATTCACTCTCTTTGGTAGATAAGTGTGATTTGTGTATTACTGGCGGTCCATGTAAGTCGTTGGCCAGGCTCGAGGCTAGTCAGTAGATCGCCCGAGAGAGTTGGCCGAGGCCTGACTCCTGTTCTCCGACCGCGACTGGGACCTACTACGTATCTACGTGTAGAGCACGCGAACCCTCATGAAAATGCAATTAGCGGTAAAGTATCCCAATACTGAGCGAAGAGATTTACGATTAGTTTAGCGATATCCGATTATGTCATAAGTGTTCCCTGATTACAGGTTATTTATATTATTATTCTTATAGATATTACACAATTGACAACGCTTTAATGTTTGCCTTTTCAGCCTTTTTATCGAGCGTTTCTCATTAATCTATAAATATCTCATTGTTTTGTATACTATCCGTGATGATATGTCTTGGCCAAAAAAAGTATCAAAATATAGATGCATAAAAATTATGATGAAATAAAGAAAAAACAATTTCACTGGCGGGAGGAAGTTGCACTCTGGTTGTTGTCAGCAGAATCATTTATTCTGTTTAAATATGTTTTATATAATTGTATTATCAAGGTTGTAGCACGGCATCGTGTTTCTTGGAAAGAAAACATTTTTCCGTAGATGTGTACACTTTTTGGTCAAGCGTTTTATGTTAATTGATTTGTTCGCAATTTTATAATATTATGTTAATTCGATGGTTTTAGCGCATGTTTCTCTTGCTTGACACCCCACCCCCGAATGTTTTATACAACGTTTCGCACTCACATGTGATGTCATGGAAATATGGATCCAGAACTTTAGCTTTAATTGTAAACCGACCAAAGCAATGCGTAAAATAGCATTCTACACCTTTGAATAAATTACATTTAAAAAAATTATTCACCTTTGTATTATGGTCGTCTATTCATTTTCGTAAACGCATTTACCCAATAATGTGCACCTGAGTATGGAGTATTGTAGAGGGTTTTGTTTTTATGGGAAACGTACACGGGCACACATTCTCGAAAACAACACTTAGCACAAGCATCAACAGCAGGTAACCTATTTTTTATATTCTTTAATATATTTTGGGATTTGTCATTACATAATATGATTTTATCAAAGCACTAGCACCCTTCGAATTCAACAATGAAATATGCACTTTTGGCACTTTTTGATTAGGTCGCACAAACACTTACGGCTATTCCCGGTCATGTGTCCTACTAAAAGTTTGCCTGCTCCTGTTTTGTATGTTTATTAAGTTCCGTTACAGTACCTGCATTTAAAATGATAAACAAACTATGTTACGATAGTTCTACCAATTTAATAGTCTAACTAAATAAAAACCTTATTATTTTACTTACTAATAAAGGTAAATCTGTGAAGCTTAAAACTGGCTTAATTAAAACAGGATACAAATATACAATGCACCATATTCATGTGTTATATATTTAATTGAATATTATTTGCTATGAACAATTTATTCGGGAACAATGGCTCTACAGTTTTGCCAATTCTCGGTAGTGACTATTGTTAATTTTAAAATGTTGAATTCATTATAACTATTTTTTTAGTTTTCCTGCGACTTTACACATCTCGATGGTCATGATAAATGTCTCCGTGTAAATACGATCCATCGTAGTTGTTATGGAATCAACGCCTCTAGTAAATATGTACATATTATAGTACTCACATCAATTAAGCAACAGAGAAATCAAAACAAATGAACAACAACAAAACAATAACGAAGGCTCAATTTTCCGTTACAGATATCGACTTATAAACCTTTCATTTACAGAAAAATATTCACAACTGAATCAATTTGATAATTCTAAAAACAGCTTATAAACTGAACAGAATTTTTTGACACATAGTCAAAATCTCTATAAAATCAATTTTGATCTATGAATATCTATAAATTCTGGTTTCTCGGTTTGGCACCGACAATGTTACTCAAACGTACTCAGATACATACATAAGTTAAACATATAACACCTCTCTGTTTTACCGGGAGGGTTTATTACTCCCATGCCAGTAATAAGGATACACGTACATTAAGGTCATTAGGTATGTAGTATAGTCAGATATACCTCGAGCAAGAGACCATACGCTGTAACCATCGGGCAGCCCAAATCTATGCTAACGCAGTCCTTCTGCCAATCCTTTCTGACCTGGCAGCTCCTGGACCACATACTGTTCAACCCGGCTCTGTGGATACACACTCCTGCCGCCGTTCAAGCCAGGCTGTACTGCTACTTGGCTACGGACTTCTTGGCTGACGCTCACATATATGGCAGCGTTAGGAGAGTCAGCACGGTTCTACAGACGGTGCATACTTTGAAGTTTTACTATTGGGTGGTCAATCCAAATGCGAAAAGTAGCATCACTCCTAAAGGCCTGGGTAAGGTTCCATAGTTACATTTAATACGATTTTAACCAAAAACTTACTTTTAGCTAAATATAGTATTCTAAGTATTATCAATCAGCTAGCCTGCATTGTATAAACTCCTACTGATCTCCGCAGGGAGCGCCTGAAAGTGGCGCGCCTCCAGTTCGTCCTGCGATCTTGGTTTGGTCTGCTGAAGACCTTGTCGGTGGACATCTAACGTTGCGCTTGCCTATCTTTGGTCTCTACTCGAGAAATTCTCATCCTCATCGACCATAAGTTCTACAAGCAATGTGGTAGTGCACATGCTGGCATACTGGCATTTCAGCTTATTTACCACCCGGCGGATGAGTAAATTGACCGTTGCCAATAAAGTGGCATAAAAGATTGAAAAAGAGATGCTCAGAATTTCAAAATTTGTTTCAATATTTTCTTTCCGTTATCTCCGGTATCCAAATGCTTGCCGCTCCTTCCATGGTCTGGTCGTCGAGCCTCGTCCATATTAATACTTTCCACAATCACGTGGAATTTTGTACTTCCCGTACTCTCCTTAGAGGATCGCAAAAACTGACGCACTGCCCAATTTTGTCAGTATGAGGTGTTGTTTAGGTTTTTATAGTTTTCCAACTACGTAATTGTCGAGAATACTTTTCCAGAGGGTCCTCGACCAGCGCATAAGGACATCCTGACCATCCGCGCCTACATCCTGTTGTTCCTGAAGCAGCTGATCATGATCGGCAACGGAGTGAAGGAAGACGAGCTTCAATCCATACTCAACTACTTAACGACTATGCATGAGGTAAAATGATTCTTTCAACTTGCTTTCAAAAATAGGTGGAGGTTCTCAATGAAGTTGCTGTTATTATTCATGTAATCGAAATTTATTCAGATGATTCCAATATAAATTCGATTAAATCTTTTAAATTATTTTAAAAAAATGTCAAAATGCTCTTGGCACCCATGATACAGGTATAGCCAAGTTGGGGCTCCTCGTCAATTTCACTGGTAGCCGTAATAGTATTAGATTACTTTTGCGTTTTACTAAGTCAGACAGCCTAGTAAAATATATGTATTTTATCAGGCAAATACTTCAAATGTAATTTATGTTGATTAATTCTGTTAAAATGTATGTAGCTACAATGAAATAAATAATTAAAAAAGAAAGGCTGCAGTCTTCTTCAGAGGCATCGGTAGTGAATATCTTGTTCAACCACATTGAACTAAAATTGTGGAAGTTTTAGTAGTAGTTTTAGGTGATATATGTAGTCACTTATTTAATGCCGCCTAAAACTACTCACAATTGGGCATTAGTTGAATATGAGTGGTCTACTATTAGAGATGAGATAGCGTGGTAAGGAGTTATACGAATTTGAATTTTAGCGTAAATGGAATAAGAGCCTTTCTATTTTAATTAATTTTAGTCAGTTTGTGTGGATAACATAATTGGGAGAAATGGCTGGTAAATTTATTTTTCCTTTATCAATTTGAACGTTAGTGGTGAACCATAAAACTCATCTATGATATAATGTTACTCAAGTGCGTACTTAATTATTTTCAGGACGAAAATTTACACGATGTACTGCAAATGCTGATCTCACTGATGTCCGAGCATCCCAGCTCGATGGTGCCTGCCTTCGATGCCAAGGTAACAGCATATTCAAACTTTGATTTATGCCTGGATCATTACTTTCATACAAGTTTTTTTATGTGAAATGCATCAAATGCATGTGAATGCCCCGAATTAATCTAAGTACCAAATATCCACCCGAAGGGAAATGAAAGAGATCGCATGCAGCGATATCAATTGTTGGCTAATATTATTATAAAATTAAACTATTTCTATATGTTTATGACGTAGTAAATACATTTTTCATTTTCTTTTTTAATATGAACACGCACGGATTAATTCAGTTTTAGTTGTACCGTAGTTTAGTGTCATCATTAATTGATAATTTGAATTAATTGTTATGTCTCGTATGACTTAGTCCGTATATTCCAGACTAATTCATGATAAACTATTTATCTCTCCATGCTTGTACATCAATGCGAAAGTCGCCCTTTGTTAACTGTTCCCAACCCAACTGCTGAACAGATCGTAATTAAGTTTTGCTAGCAGATAGATTGTCAAGATTTTGTTCGATTGTGATCTTATAGAAGTACAAACGTCACATTTAATTCCTGACAGATAAATGGGAGTTCATGCGTGAGACAATATCTCTGGACGCAGCCAAAATAACATACGTGTGATATAATTGTTTAATACGCTTTGCCAATAAGTGAATTTGGTGGAGTTTGTTAGGGGAATAGAAGGTTTACTCGTTTCCAGGGGAAACAGGAATTGATGAATCTAGTCTTTATTTGGCTCTGGCCTATTCAACCTGGAGTTCATTTAAATTGTATGCTTTCTGGCACAACAATAATCGCCTAATAATACAATTGAAACAGTGTTCAGTTCCCGAGCTCCACCGAGTACAGGTTATGACGTATGACTGACTGACGGAGCTGATGAGGCTTCCAGAAGCGTGATCTCATGAAAGTAACCTAACGTAATGTAATAACATTTCCAGGGTGGCGTCAGGACGATATTTAAGCTTCTTGCTTCAGAAAGCCAACTCATCAGGCTGCAAGCCCTTAAGCTGCTCGGATTCTTCTTGAGCAGGAGCACACACAAGTAAGGTTTTAATAGCTATATTAGTTTAAGTATAGAAAAATTACTTTTTGCATCAGTCTTGGTAAACTTTATTTTAATACAATAATTATTTTATTGTTTATACAATTAGCACGGTTACACACTTGACAGAATTAATAATAGGCAATGACTCCCCATTTCGTTATATGTCAAGAACTTGTTGTCACCGTCCTGGTGACAAAAACATTTACATAAGTAGATGTTTTTGTCTGGGAGAAATCGCTATAAGCGATAAGACCGCCGTGCAATAAAGGCTCATTTGTGTTGTACCTTCTAAGCATGCGTACTACTCCTTAGACCGCGTCGTCACTTAAGATCAGGTGAGACAGATGTCTATCGCGAACAAATCAATCAAATCAAACAAATAATCAAGTCCAAATGTATAATAACTGTTCTAGTGTAAGAAAATAGAATTTTGTTATGGGTTCTTTAAAAACCGGTCAATTGCGAGTCGGACTCGCGCACGAAGGGTTCCGTACCATTAACTATAAAAACAGCAAAAAAAATTAAATAAAAATAAATATTCAAGCGTCACACTGGGCTTAATTACGCCCTCGCTCACTATCTCACGAGCAACCCCCAGCCTCGTAGTAATGTAAGTAATTGCCAGTAATGACCAACTGAGCTCACTTGTATCATACCATACATCATGTACTAATGTAGTGTGATGTCGCTTGTGCGCGCTTGTTGCAGACGCAAGTACGACGTGATGTCGCCGCACAACCTGTACACGCTGCTGGCGACGCGGCTGTGCGCGGGGGCGGGTACGGGGGTGGGGCCGGGCGTGGCGGGCGCAGGCGCGGGCGCGGGGGAGGGGCTCTCGCTGCCCGTGTACAATGCGCTGTACGAGCTGCTCACGGAGCACGTGGGCCAGCAGATCCTGTACACCGGCCACCCCGAGCCGCAGCCGCACTTCCGCCTCGAGAACCCCAGTGAGTTATCATACCCTAGTACTCTGTGCCAGTAAACGACAACGGCCGCGCCGCATTGCCTCTGCTCTCGAGAACTACTGCTACATCCCACAGTGCTATGCTACCCCACTACTCCTTCATAGAAAACAACGCGGTATCTTAACAGATTAAAATTACTTTTAATTATTATTTTGTCATAATTTTTTGTTTAATGTTCAGTGACATCGGTGTATCTTCTAGGAAATCCCCCTTTAGCTTCTATAACTCATAACATTGTAACTTTGAGCTTATCTTAAACTTTTACCACAGTATGTGTATATTAGTCGTGTTAAGGATATGTTACCCGTGTTCGACAGTGATCCTGAAAGTGGTGGCGACATTGATCCGCCAGTCGAAGCAGACGGAGCAGCTGATGGAGGTGAAGAAGCTGTTCCTGAGCGACATGACGCTGCTGTGCACCAACAACCGCGAGAACCGGCGCACCGTGCTGCAGATGTCCGTCTGGCAGGTCCCGTACACACCTCCCTCCCTCCCTACCTATCTATCTATCTATCTATCAGGAAATATACTCTATTCAGGAAAATAATATAAGTATCGTTCATTATAACATTTATTCAGTTAAACCGTTCATTTAGCATTCGCTTAGGTACAATATTTAAAAATATTTTGAATTAAGTGATGACGTTTGCGAACGTGCTTAGATGATCAATGGGCGCGGCGTACGTTTAGCAGCGTCATTCTCTCGTCTCTGGTAATGAATAAGTTATATCTAGTGGGTATATAGATACAGAATATTAAACAGTGTCTTAGTATTTAGCCAATGTTAGTTATTTACACTTTAACACGCTTAGTACCCGCAGAATCAGACTTATAATAATTATATACATTTCATCTCGAAGGTGAAATTAATCCAAATCCTTCCCCACCCGTGGTATCGATTTCTACTAAAATGTCTATACTTCTGGATCATGTGAAATATTTTGGGCTCTTGTCGTAAATCTAATCGTTTTATTAATTTAATTAAAATCGGTGTATTGTGCTCCTCTTGTAACGTAAGCTCGAGCAAGAAACTCGCACGATAATGATATAAAATATGGACGTCCACCTTCCCAACATAAGTTTTATACATAGAAAATCCTCTGCCTCTGAAATGTTTTAAAATGCTATTTTCAGGAATGGCTCATAGCAATGGCTTACATCCACCCGAAGAACGCAGAAGAACAAAAGATTTCCGACATGGTGTACTCATTGTTCCGTATGCTGCTCCACCACGCCATCAAGCATGAGTACGGGGGGTGGAGAGTTTGGGTCGACACGTTGGCTATTGTCCATTCGAAGGTATGCTTCATTTTGTTATTAGCGTAGAAAGTACACCTTCTTTCTAATATTAGAAAGATATACTGAATTCAAGAGCCATTACAATTACTTCTATTCACTAGTTTACGCTTAAAGGCGCAGTATAGTAGTGAGAAACGCCTATCATCGAGGCGACTGACAAAATACTGTGGTTTGCTTATTTGTCTATCTTAGTTTTGGGTTTTAAACTAGAACTCAATTTATGGTCTCAATAGAATTAGCTTATTGTATAACTGCATAGTCTACAAAGATTGCATAGTTTTAGCCTTCGTTATGATCTGATATAACGCTTCGACTTAGACCTATTTTATACAAGTATAGAATCGGCCAGGCAGCTGTTGAGCAGAGAGTTCTTTGAGTAAACTGGTTTTGTTAGTACTATAATGCATATACGTATAAAAGTAATGCTTCCATAATATGTGGTTCACGATATTATTGTAAAAATATAATGTCATTAACCGTGAGGACCTATAATTGGCCTTTTGTTAAATATTAAGTTGTTATATTGTAAAGAAGGCCGTTGGTCTTCCATGTAAAAATAAATAAATAAATATGAGACAAACGAATGCAGAATCTTATGTGCCCAAAGAGTCAGTATCAAAGAAAAAAATAGGTAGTATAGTGTGACAAAATTGGAAATACTTGCTATTCGAATAAATAAATAACGTATGCAATACTGAGAACGCCTCAGCAATTTTCGCTGCAAAATCAAGTTACAAGTTTCACTAAAAATAGCTAAGAAAATGAGCCATATGTAAATAAATAAGGAAAATAAAAAAACTGAACAGCTGACAAGATTGGCGCTTATTGACTCCAACAATATAATGTTTGTTTAGTGTTTTGATCACTAAATTTCGTCATGTTTTGGGACATGTGACGTGTCGTTTGAGGTTAACAAAGACGTTGTGATGTGTCGCTTGGCAAAATCTAAAGGAGTTTTCAGAGGCAATCAATTAACTTGATCTATTCGTAGCCAGACTATATACTATATATATATATAAGGTGTCATAAGTATCATAGTTTTTTAACACAAATTTCACTTCCAGGTGTCATACGAAGAATTCAAACTCCAATTCGCGCAAATGTACGAGCACTACGAGCAACGTCGAGCCGACAACATCACAGATCCAGCTGAAAGGCAACAAAGACCAATCTCGACTATATCTGGTTGGGATCGACACACAGAAAACGCCCCACGGACCGTCCAAGATACAGACGAAAACATAGACAGTTCCCCAGCATCCATACGCCAGCAAAACGTCTTACACCACGCGGCACAAACGGAAATTGGGAAAGGACTTTCTCTTCGCGAAGTTGAATCCTGCAGTTGTGATGAACCACGGACAGCAATGTACAGTGAAGTGTGTAAAGTGCATAACAAAGACAGTAGTGATAAAAGTGAAAATGAAAATGAACATGCCATTGACGAAGAACCTATCGAGATTAAAACTGACACCATTGAAACAGATAACGATCTGGTTCACATAGAAAACAAACTTTTAGAAAGTTCTGAATCGGGAATCGCTACTTTCGAAGAAAAGACGGAAACTTTGACAAGGCAAGGAAGCCTAGATTACATTCCAGTTAGAGACGTAGGAGATACGATCAAAGAAGATTCCGATAACACAGATAAAAGTGAAGGATTACCTTCCAGTCTTTCTGTCAGCGAAACAGCAAGTCCAGAAAGAGTTGCAGAATTAAATATAGGTGCTGAAAGGGAATCTGAATTATCAGATCCGTCCGAATTGTACTTAACTCCGAGTGAAGCTACTAGTCCTAAGAAAATTACAGATAAGACTGACAATGAAGATGAGGTAGAAGACCCTAAACATATAGCAATAAATATAGTCAATGACGTGTTGACTATAGCTCTAGAGACTGTGAGGCTAAAAGCTGACGATGACACTGATTCTGGTGCCATATCAGGTGGACTTCATTCCGAAGGTGACACCCCTAACGGTCGTGAAGATTTTGAGCAAGAAATCGAAGAAATAATTGAAGATCAACGATCGGCTGAAATCATTGCAAATGAAATAGTCATGGATATCATTAACAATGTCGTACCAAAAACCGAAGACCACAATGAACAAGTGGAAGAAACGGAGAAAGGTATCGAAGGAACCAGTCCTCATCTAGTTATTAACTCCGATCATCTACATGAAGGGAACGTATTACCATTAGATGGTGAATTCTTAGTCAATTCTAGAACAGAAGAACCCGAAAAGACTGAAAACGCTGATGTTTCTAACAATAGTGAGAGTGAGAAAGTAGAGACTGATAAAGAGGAGACAGATGAAGAAAAACCTCTGGATATTCCCGCTATTTCAACCATTAGTGAAAATATTGCAAATAAAGAACTTGCGACCGAAGAGCACCGTGAGACTGAAAGGGATAAAAGACGTGTTAGCTTACCGGGTGAAAGTGAGATGAAACATGACGGCAATAGAGCAGAAGGCTTGGCTACGCAAGGGACAAATACCTCATCTTCGCCTAAAAGGCCAAGGAGTGCCTCTACCAGCACCCAAGTGGATTCAAATCATTTCGGTAAGATAATATTGCGTCTAGATTTTATTTAAATTCAACCAATACTTTCTTAGTTTTAATTTAACATTACTCTGTATATATATGTATGTATATTGATATATAACGTACATAATATTGATATATGCCGAATTAGTTATACACCTTTGATAGATTCTGAGGACTTCGCTGAAGAACATTAAAGCATCTTATTTGAGTGAATTTTCGTTTTGAGTTAAGTCATTGCTGAACTAAAATCGTATTACATAATACATTATCTATCATCATAATCGAGTTTATGCATGCTCTAACTCAAACTAACTAGGTCACTTTGGTGAACAATTTTAAACTGACCGGAGCAGGGGTCCAGTTTTTATGTATACGCCTTAGGGAAATAGCAAAACCTGAGTGTTCAATGCAAGTCGACATTCTTGTCGATATTCGGGTGGGACAACAACACTGCACATATCACACAACGCTAGTCGTTTCCTTGGGGGCAATTCTGATTGTTTCTGTTCTTCTTATTTGGTGTATTTGTCATGTTATGGTATCGCTAATCAGTATTGTATAGTGATAGTGATCGTGACCGGTCGCATGTCTGTTGGCAGAGTCGAAGCGGCCGTCCCGGTTCGGACGCGCCATGTTCTCCCCGGGCCCGACGCGGCCGCCGTTCCGCATCCCGGAGTTCCGCTGGTCCTACATCCACCAGCGGCTGCTCTCCGACGTGCTGTTCTCGCTCGAGACCGATATACAGGTGGGTGATGCGCCCGGGATCGGCTCACAGGTCCCCGTCATGGCCGTGCTTAACGTTTACTACGTTTCCTTCTGAGGACTTTATTCATTAATAACACATCATTAGAATTAAATTAGAAGTTAATACATTCAAAGATATGCAAAATTTGATTATGTGTGCGTATTTGACTTTAGTGTGTATGATCAGCAAAAAGTTGAAAACTAGTCTTAAATGTTGAAGAATATTAGAAATGAGCAAAGATAAAAATTTCGTGGTCTGATATGACTCCAACCCGTCGCAAGATTCTGTCTTTGAGATCACAACATACGCAGTAAAAATGATCTCAAGTCAACAGGTTTTACTTGTCTTTTATTTTGCACAAACAATGTTCCCTTTGTAATAGCATGTTGATTTGCGTGATCAGGTATGGCGCAGTCACTCGACCAAGTCTGTGATAGACTTCGTCAACTGCAGCGAGAACGCAATCTTCGTGGTGAACACCGTCCACTTGATCAGCCAACTGGCCGACAACCTGATCATTGCTTGCGGCGGCCTGCTGCCGCTGCTGGCGTCGGCCACTTCGCCGAACGTAAGTACCAACAGTATAATACGAGTCGCTGATATTAGCTTGACCTTGAAAAGACTGAAAAAGAACGAAACCAATATCCCGTGATGTTGCTGACGAACCATGTTATAGTTTCATGAGCTATTATGTAGTAATAGATTACGTGTCATCAATCATCAAAGGCAGACATCAATCGCCAGCAGCTCACCCTGATGTAAGTGATGAAGCTACTGCGACTGCTGGGCGTGATTCGTAATTGTAACTTATGGTTGGTGATTATCAGAACGATCACTCTCTTATGAAATCTCTTTTTTACCCAAGGAACTCGACAATGTTAATGTTATGTTAAGAAAGGGTTAAGTGAATTATTATAATAGTAAGCAATGATTTTACTGATGCCCTTACTGATTAAAAATATAAAATATTGAAACAGAATATTTGGTGTGAAGTTACCATTGTACAAATGTGACCAAAACAAGATCTATATTACGAGAAGAATTATGCTTTACCACAAGTTAGCACAGGGCACATACGTATGTATCAAGGCCTGCACGCACCATCAACTGTGTGATGACCCCTCTTGTGTAGTGTGTAATCCGTGTATCTAATGTTAAGTACATAAATGTTATACCGATCATTAATAAAATCAGTATTTACTCAACATTCGTGATGGTTTGATTGTTTGATAACTTTAACCCTACATCTGGATAACAACCTTAATTATTACAGGTCTGATTTTTGTGTAGGTAATTTAATTCTTTATTTCTGATTATTATTACATAATTTAAGTAAGATCTGAGTGGGTCAGCGGACTAAAAAAGTCCTGGGAGGGTACCCTATCTAATGTGAGATGCATTCTCTCAGAATTGTGGAGTGCGGCTGCCCTGTTTCTATGATTCACTTGTATGAGGCAGAGCGGGGCGACCGTGTATCGTAATTAAAAAGTACAGTATATTTAAGTATGTGTGTGTGTGTGTGTGTGTGTGTGTGTGTGAGCCCCATTGAACTTACTTATTTTGAGTACCCCATTTGAACCTAACAAATTGAAGCTTAATAAACAGATAATTTGAATTGGAAATCAGACACATGCACATAGAAAATGCCTTTTTTTCAGAACGAGTTAGACGTGATCGAACCTACTCAAGGCATGCCAGTCGAGGTGGCGGTCACCTTCCTCCAACGGTTGGTCAGTATGGCTGACGTGTTGATCTTCGCGAGCGCGCTGAACTTCGCCGAGCTGGAGGCAGAGAAGAATATGTCCAGCGGTGGAATACTGCGACAGTGCCTCAGATTGGTAAGTGGATGATTGTGAGAAAAGTCTGCTTTGCTGTTTGGTCCCTTGAGCAAGATTTTCCTATTTAAGTTGATTTGTTTACTGTTCAGAATGAATTGTTTTCAAAAGACAAATGCTTCAAGAGTGAGCAGGATATATTGGTTATTATGTTGATGATATATTTGTAATTTATTAATAAAATAATATCGTAAATACTCTCCGGACTACAAACAAATTTGAGAGTGGTGAATCAAGAAGAAACTTTCCAAAATAAATTGAATACAAAATGAGGTTTCCTTCACTTGTAAAGCCAAGCAGCATAGCAGAACTTGTACTTATGTAGGGTCTTATTCCGTTGTGAAGTAATACGATTAGAATGAGTATTTTGTTTCAAATTAAAATTGTTTGATTTTGTTTTCTACAGAGTAGTAATATTATAGCCACAGGATTGACAGAGTACATAGTCAACAATTATCTAGTAAAGTGTGTAGCATCATTTAACTTAGAGCAAGTGATTACTCTCCTTCTGTCTCTCTCTCTAGCAATTGAATGTATTTTATTTACTGTCAACTGTACATAGTTTAGATTTACTTCTTTAAGGTGACAAACTCTTTACTTTGATTTTTTATTACCAATTTATTTCAATTTAATTTAACATTCTCGTGAACACGACTAATCGAATTATATCGAAACTTCGTGGTCTGTTAGAATGATATTTTGGTATTTTAGTGTGTGAGAATTAACTCTGATATATAATATGATAAAAAGTTTAGTTTAAAAAATACATAGTGTCTGTTTTATTCACAAATTTGACCGTATCGGACAGTAGTTTCTGAGATTATCTGAACATTCTGAGTAACAAACGTTACCTTATCAACAAATAAAGCAGTTAGCGATTTTAAATTTAAATTTGCATCAAATTACTTGTAAATATATCGCGTACTATAAATAATGCAATTAAGTTTTGTATCCGTTGGATTATTCGTATAACACAAAGCAGAAAGGCGACGCGGCTTGAGAAAGCATTCCGTCGTAGTGAAGAGTTAAAACGCACAAATACATTTGAACTTGTGGCTATTTTCTAATTTTTTCCATTATTATTTGTTGTATGTGAAGAGTTTGTGACCCCCGTATTAGCGGTAGCCTAGCCTAGCCTAGCGCTAGTGTAGAGTCGCGTGCGTGTGTGCGTAGGTGTGCACGTGTGCGGTGCGCAACTGCCTCGAGTGCAAGGAGCGGCAGCGATACATCTCCCGTCCCGCTCCCGCGCGCCCGCACCCCCAGCGCGAGCGCCCGGACTCGCCTTCTCCTAAGGTAAAAAAACCTTTCTGTTCTCACCTTGTCCTGACCAGTTTAACAGTACCTTTTGTGTTTACACAAAAATTACACAAAAATCCCAACGGATAATGTGTCCCATGTTATGTCTATTTTCGTAAGGCATGTACCCATTTGAAATATTAAATTATCCATTTAATAAATTATCCATTTTCACATCCTCTCAAACTGTGAATTTAACTATATTTCTATTGTAGAACTTTGCGAGAGTGATCTCAAAAAAATTCAATGTTGGAAGTTAGAAGGAGCTCTTTGCTGTATATAATCATAAATATGGATACGGCTAAGACGAGGCCGGTCAACCAAAAAAAAAAACAACTGGTTGCACTCCGGGAGTGCCGGCAGAAGTGAAAACTTGAATATGATTGATGATGATGATGAGGATGAAAAGTAGCCTATGAGTTATTCCGGGACCTGAAGTATCTACTATGACTATGATAACCGAACTCAATAATACTTTTAACAAAACGACTTTAACAAACAAAACTACCAACAAACGAAAAGTTCCTTATTCGTTACACATTTCATTTTAAACTCAACGGCGGTCTACTCTCCCTCCATCTTCGATCTGACGAGACTAACATTTTTCCCCATACAAAAGTGCACAACGCCGCTAAAGATGTTTTCACTTACATTATTTTTCTGTCACACGGCCGTTAATCAAATTCAAATACGAGTATACAAATAACTACTACCACCCATCTCCTTGGCAAGTAAAAGTTTTGTTGCCATGGGACTAAAATAACCGTACTAGGACAACATACTACTAGAGGACCATGTAGCACGCGGCGCGCCACCTCTAATTATTAACGAAACCTAAACAATGAGGCGACACTTCTGCTAAACTTCTCACACTCAGTGTTTAAAAACAAATTAGGTAGGTGTTAACACAAAACATAAAGTAAGTTAGAGAATATCCTTAGAATCCTAAATACACTGTAAATAACGCAATCTGTTTGCAGCGTGTTTGACAATAATAATAATTCAAAGGAGTACAAAATTTTATTTGATCGCACTCAAGCGGAAATAGTGTTGCTATGACACCATATTAAAATACCAGGATAGCATAAAGGTATAAGAGGAATCCCTTTACGTTCCTAAAAGATTTCGACTCCCGTCCTCAACCATTTTTTATGACAGATAGGTCTCTTTTTTATCCTCGGTCATTGACACGCCGATGCCACGCCCTCGTTTGCTTAAAAAGGGATACAAACAACCCTTATTTGTTCGACTTCTGAGAAGCTCTATTTGATATAATCAATGAGCTTACTATATATGTGAACCTGGTACTTTATATCGTGTAATTATTCAACATTACTTAAAAATTTATATCCTTTGGGGTGCCTCCAAAATGTATTTATTACTCTTTTGAGACATTGGATTACATGACAGTTATGATAACCCAGTCCTTTTATTAGCATTAATATCCTAGCTTCCACATTGCACTTGCAGCAGCGGTACGAATTTTGTGAAAAGATAGTAAATAAATATTCAATGTTACAAAATACACAGTTACCACCACACACGTTGAGATATAGATTTTATTTTATTTTGCACGTACAACAAGTACAATTTACTTTATAAAACAACTTTTAAAAAAATGGTTATATAATATAACAATAGAAGCATGTTTTCCCTTTTAGCCCTATCTTGCATAAAAAAAAACATTTCTTAGTTGATCGACATCAGCATGCCTTTGATATGTATTATTGATCGTGTAAAAATAATTTTGCAACTTGCTCTTATTTACAGCTGATCACTTTTAAATTAAGATTTTAAGGTGTTAATACGTTTTTGGCGAATGGTTTTTTTTACACAGAGTGTGGTGGCAAGCCTGGCGGACGCATCTAGCCCCGTCAAGGATCCAGAAAGGCTTCTACAAGACATGGATGTGAACAGATTAAGAGCTGTTATCTATAGAGACGTTGTAAGTAATTGAATATTATAACTTCACGTAATACAAAATTACGAAAAAAATACTTGTGTTTGACTTCTAATGGGACTATAAAATAGTGCACTATTAGTATACTTAGTCTGTGCCGAATAATTTATAAATGACTAACCAAGGCAGTGGTTACATATTTGAACCGTTTGGGGTCGAGGGACCGGGGGCTCATCCGTTTTTTCCAAAAGTTCAAAGTGCGATTATGGTTTAAACGACGCGTGATCTCACAATAAACACTGTCACTTGGCGCAACAATTACTCATTGAAATTCAATGGGGCAATGCTGCTAGCATTCTGGACAAGCTGCCGACTGGTAGCGGGTTAGAGAATTTGAAGTGTCTATAGGCTGGCAAGGGCTGTTGAATTGTAATTAGTTATTAGTATTTTATTTATCTGTTTAGTTTGTACAAAACATCACATAGATTATTTCTCAAACCAAAAACGGTAAATCTCTATAATATGCAAAATCCATGCTCAATGTTTTTTGTATCTGGTTGTGTTTTTTTTTTTTAAAGTTTTCTTGAATTATGAACACGCCCATGGTAGCTTGCCTATTGAAGTGTTCATGGCTAAATTTAGTAAAAATTGGTGTAGAAGGAAATATATAATTACGACGATAATTGTAGAGGCTTGCCTGCAAAAACCCGTTAATGGAATTAAGAGAATTTAGAATATTATTTACATGCATTGAAGTTTTAAAATCTGGTTAACTGATGAGTGAAGGTCGCTCTTCAGCATCTCTTTCTTATTACAATAAAAATAAAGTTTAGTTTAACATAGGGCCCACGGCGACCCCCGGCCCATTTGTTCGACGAAACATAATTTTTCGGCATTTACGGGGATTGTCGACACTATTTTAATAAAGTGTTTTGAATAACCTAGGAGTCGGGCGCGGGCTCAATAAATATAACAATAAATAAAAGAGCCCTTCGATTGGCTTCAAGTGCCGGGAGTGGTGAAATCCAGAAACTCATATTGGTGTGGAGCTGCCATTATTCTTATTTATACGTTTTGTCAAAGTACCCACTAATAAATGCTTAAACTCTCAGTAATACTTTAAATTGACTATTTTTAGTATGAATCCTGTTATGTTTTCCAGGAGGAAACCAAACAGGCTCAGTTCCTTTCGCTGGCCATCGTTTACTTCATATCTGTGCTTATGGTGTCCAAGTACCGCGACATCCTCGAGCCGCCCGCGCACGCGGCGCCGGACTGCGCGCGCCGCGCGCACGCGCACGCGCACGACCATCACGGTATGTGGCCCGGGGAACCGGGGAAAATATATTTATCTAAAAGGTAGCTATGACTTTGATTATAAGATGGCTCTTATGTGATGTAATTAGGACTCTTCGATGACCTACCCGCAATACTTTCGCGGCGATCAACAACATTGAAACAAGCACATATTCATTAATGGCATATAATAAACGAACGTTTATATCAACAACCTAGGGGTACAAGCCTATACACGAATCATGAATACAAAACGATGTGATATATTTTCTTGTACAATCATATTATTATAATTATTATATTTGATGTAAGCTTTAAACGCGTTACTAGTTATAATTTCATGTGGTTAACCTCGCCGAGGTGTTTTGTATTGCATCTCTAATAACTTGGTATTACATTTTAAATTCACTCTTAAAAATAAAAAAGTCGGTCTAAAGTGTACAAGCTTTTTCCTAGAAATAATTTACATTATTATAATATTACGACAATTCATTTCAGTTAAGTACGCCTGCCTACTTTATATTATGAGGATCTATTCAAGTTACATGGTCAATATTTATACTTTTGTTGATGAAGTACCTACCATGGAAATACGACACACTACTGTCTCTATTACTCTTCATTTTATATAAATATAATTGATTATGTACATATTCTCCACTACTAATTAAATAACTTGCATATATATTATAACATAATAATTATCTATAAAAAAAATTACGACAAGTAGCGTCCAGCACACATTTTTTGCCAAGCATCCACTGTGATTGTTGTAGAATTCATGTAAACTATTTTATATATAATATATTATATTTCATTAGATACCTACATGTTAAATAATATTTCGACCAACATTCGTATACGAATATTCATAAATATATTTTTCTCCAATTATCTATAGAACTAACGGGTTTGTTTAGATATATGTATCTTTGATCGCTATTTATTTGCTTCTTATTATATGCTTTGTTGCACTGAATATAAGACTTGTATTTCTAATTGTATTGGTATTATTTATTGATAAAATTGGAATATAATCACTGTCATCATCATCATCGTGTACAGGCGCAGGTGGAAACGAAAACATGTTTATAAAACAATTCACTTTTCAAAATAACGTTTACGAGGATTTTGCATCGTATGCTTTGGTAACAAAAACTACCCGCGGCATTAGCGTGTATAGTGAACTTCTTTGGTTACGAATCAAATTATATGAAGGTTTGTTACCGATATCTCGAGGACTAGTCTTTCTTCTATGTTATGTTGACGTTTAACTACTAACATTTGTATAATAACAAAAGTAGTAACCGCTGCGTCAGTACAGAACAGGATCCTAATAGACTTGTATATCTGAAGTGTGTCGTTTCTCCTTTTTCACGCCGCTTGAATAACGCGTCACGATTTGGATACACTGGTAAAATCGTCAACATTTTACACTTACTTGCGGCACTGCATTACTCTCACAAAATCGGTCGTTCGATTCTGGTTCATTCGAAATACGATTGTTGTAACAAATATCAAACGATCGAAACGCTTATCGTCTAAACTGTGAATACACATTTTCTTTCCATTTTCCTACTCCATTTTATCTCCTACTGCCTTTGATTTTTTATAAAACTTGCTGTTTTGTTTTCTTACATTGCTTGCTTAAATTTGTATTATCTCATAATTAATCCTGATATGACACGATTCTGGCTCACGAAATTAACTCTACTTTATTAATATTTTGTTTGTGGTGCTTGTATGTTTCCTTTTTCGCATTGATCTCATTTGCTGTTTTGTCTCTAACGGTTCAACATTTATGTCGTCGTTGTATTTTTCATCGAGTACCTTCCGCCCGTCGCTTCCCAACTCAGGGTCCCGACCCCTCTTCCCCCAGTGGTCTCATCACGTGTATCCCCAGTTCCTGCCCGGTGGGCACCCGGCTCACCGCCACCCTCACACGCACTGCAAGCTCGACTGCGGGCAACACGTTAACAATAACACGCATGCACACACACGCATCGCTAGTTACCACCGCGCGCACGCAGGTAATGCGCCCGTTGACAACGAATAGAAGCGTTCGCATCGCCCGTCTTGGTGTTTCAACGGAGGAACAACGGGGGCTCCATGAAGGCTCCCCGCGGAAGCTTTGCACTTTCAATGCTAAAACATTGAATAGTATTTATACTTTCAATGCTAAAACATTGGAATAGTATTTATTATACATATTGTTTTCTTTAAATTAAACTAAAGGGGGAAGCCTTTGGCGAGATACAATCAAATTCTTATTTATTTATAAACAGTAATCATTCTGGGACATCCGTTATGTCGATAGCGTGGGCTTGATTTGAATACAATAATCGGTCAACTAGTATCACATTGTTTACTTCTACATCATACATTCTACTTGTGTAGTGATGCGAACACTTTCGATATACTCTGTGGTCGATGTTCGCGCGCACTGCCTTGTCTTGATATTACACACGAGAGTCGTTCATACAACATCGTAGATCTATGGTAACATATATATGTCATACACATACATAAAATCAATATATGACAAGACAAGGTAGCGTAAGATGTGCACCGCTAAGCTACAGCTTATCATTTAATTTTCTTATGATTGAGTTGCAAATACATTTAACATAGAAATTGAAAATACATATTAGACTGTATCAGATAATACTTAGATTTATCATTGAATATTGAATGTAGTTGTGTTTACCATAATTAAGTATACCTAATTTTTAATAATTCGTTTTTTACCGTATTAGTTCCTTCATAGACGTAAGATAAATATTCCTGCTTATTGAAGCGAGCTTGGTCAATGTTGTCGTTTTGTAGTCGCTTTATTTTTACAAAGTAATCTGACCACTGTTTTTTAATTTTCTTTAGAACACAACGGAGATGATGTGGAATACGCGATGATAGTCGTTGATGAGAATAACTCCACCATCAACGACATGGACTCTCCGTCTATGAAGGTAAGGCATATTTTATGTGTGATCAATTTAATACGATATTTTTTCTATGGAGATCGCATGTAGTTCTCTAGATAGTAATATTTATTTTTATTGTAAATTATCGTCCATTCTGATTATCACTTAAACGATTTATGATACCTATACATCGGAACAGTTTTATAAACCGTACATATTATTTAATGGGTTATATTTCTTAATTTTTATAGGTAGTTAGATTAGCTATTCTAAAACATTCCCTAGCATGGTTTCCAGTTGGGTATGAGATGTTTAATATTAAGTAGCTTAGAATATTAGATAAATTATTAGATATAGGGTTTTGTAGCTTTGAATGTCGTTAAATCGTCTACAATTCAAGCCGATCATTTTATGAAAACTCATACGTTTTGTGTTTAGCAAATTATTTTTCCGTTTTCCCATTAATTTGGTTATCGATGTTGCAACATGAAGAGTGTGTGTTAAACATATTGTATGGTTTTTAATGTTATTTGTGAACGCTTTATTACATACATTTTTGTTTTGCCTTGCAATAAAATAAATAAGGAGACGGAAGGGAAAGAAGAGATTGTCGCCAAAATAGAGACTACGACTGACGAACTCAAGCCCAATTCCGGGGAGAAACCGAAAGCAACCGATAACCCTGAACCGTCACCATCCTCGGAAAAAGAAGAACCGCTTTTCAAATCGAGTCTTCGAATGAAAAAACATCTAAAAACTAAGGTTAGTTCAGACAAATCTGACCGGAGAATCATCAGAGATATTATGCTGTCTGTCTCTATTAGATGTTGGGTCTCCGTCGCTCTGGTGTTCTCGGCCCCCTTTAATGTCGTCGTAGCCTACATTGGAATGAGATTATCTAAATTATGATTTATTTCATTAAAATCTTAAATTGGAAAACCAAGACACATATTTATAATTTAAGATTTTAAAGTCGTCTCGCATTGATGTTTTTAATAATAGTTTTTTTATAAAGTTTGACCAAAGCAATTTGATATTTTTACTGTTTAAAACTGTATTATTTTTTATTTTAATGTTCTTTTTCATGTAATTTGTCTTTATCCTGTTTCACAATGAGTATGTGTTTTTTTTTATCTATCTGTATATTAAACGATTATTACTGTCCTGTTGTAAGCCTCCGACCTCAAGGTCAAAAACGTTATCTGGAGTTACGGTGTCAGTGGTCAATTTGGTTTGTAACAAAAACATTAATAGCAACACATGTTTTAGTGTACACATATTAGGCTGGTTTTGGAAACTCAATGAGAAATTATATTCAATTTAAAAAAAAGAATAAAATTCACTTCTTGCAAGTGTTAAAACTCCACTACCAGCCATTCACAACACAAGCTTTTATATTATATACTGTATGTAACGTTTAAACACGGAATAGGCTAAGCTCCGCTCACAGAAACATAAAGCTCGCAAACACAACAAATAGATATATAAGTACCAATAACAAGCACGTGGCACAACACACTGATTTCAACGTTCGACACAAACACAATGTTTTTGCGGTTCCTGTAACACTAAAATATCATTTTGGGATTTTTAATAACCCTCTGACTAATGTAAAAGCTCTGAGAGATGTGCCTGTTTTGTTTTGTTATTTTGAAATCATTAATTTTATCATGTCTCCGCGGCATGAGTGTATGCTTTCGCTTGCTTCTTCACTCGGTTTTCACTGCATGAGATTTATTACCTTCACTTATTGCCATGACAAGATTTGACTGAGTATGTAAAATCTGCTTAAGAATTAAAATTGTCTCCTGTACTGAACCTGATTAGTAGATAGTTCACTTAATTTATAGATGTAATTGAAAGGTAAGTTGAACTTTTAATTTGTAATTGGGTAATAAAAATTGAAATAAAATCTGGATGTAAGTCTTTGCAAGTTCAATTCTCCGAGTCCATTATTCAGAACAAATAAAATTTGTCTTGTCAAATAGATAATTAGCTTTAGTTAAAATCAGATTTCAATGCATATCTCCCGTTGACAGAGCGTGGATTCAATTGAAGACGCTGGCTCATTCCACTTAAACTCAAACGAAACTACAAACAATGATCCAGAAACGTCCAGCGAAATCGCCCTCGATGATAACAAGCTGCCGGTGAGTACTAATGTATACGTAAAGAACTAAAACACGTATCCAAACTCCAAATGTGTTCAGTTCGGGTTAGGACCATCTCTATCAAACTTATCGTCTCTATCGAGTGCTAGTAGAGTAACCAAAAAAAATATTGACACCTGGTTTTAAAAGTAGATCTTTTAATGCCCTAGCCATTTTCGTGGATAAAATATCTTATATAATCTGAGCAGAGCACTTATACTCATATAGAATGCGGTTTCTTCTTGTTTTTGTTTAAATTCTTATTGTTAATTCTGTTGATATACTGAGTGATGATCATGTCATTTGTATGATATTTTACATGTCTGTGTCATTGAAGGAATTAGAATGATAGATTACAGAGTTCATTTTCAGGTGAGCAATGATGAATCTTGGACTGATGTGAACTTAAATGAAGATGGCGAGAGAGGACCGGCTACCATCACGGGCCGGACTAGGGACCACGAAGGAAATGTTCATGAAGGTACATTCTTTGATTCAGTGACGCATTATAATCTATTAAATGAAGTATTGTTATATTTGAAATAAATCATGACACCAGATAAAATACTGATTTGATCTTTAATAATACAAACGAAAATAAATTAACATCGTAAATAACATAATGATTTATGTTTCTCACTCTTGGAGTTTATCTATTAAGGACCATTTTCCCCCCAACATTGTCATAACCTACAACCAATATTGAAACAATTTCCACTGACACTCTGACGTTTGTTTGATTCGTTAGTTTGATTTCCACTCACGGGTTGAGCCTATAGAGAAGGTTACTTCGTTATCTATTCCACAGCATGGTGATAGTTCCCATGGTGAGTTTACTTACAGTCATATACCCGCTCTAGACTACTGTGTATTACAGGAGGCATGAATGAATACACACAATCACAATACACAAACATCCAAGGCTCGGGACAAATATCTATGCTCATCTCTCAAATGTTTGCTCGAGCCGGGATTCAAACGAGTTGAGAAATCAAGTCACTGACCACTGTATCATGACGACCGTCATATGTTTTGTTGTTTTTCAGATATAGACAAACAAGTTCACATCCGGAATTCAGACTCGAATCACCACATTCAGCAAAGACATCAGAATAGAAGTTTGCAGGCGGCTCAGAGACATCTACATCCGGTATGTTGATCATAATTCAAAATTTATTAAATGGATATAGAAACACGTATATTTTAATTAAATAAAAAACAGAATGTTGAAAGCATGTTTTAAGAATCATCTCAAGATAACTCAGTACTGATATCGATGCAAATGTTACCAATTAAGAAATTGGAAATAAATAGCAGTCTATGAAGTTGTGGTTGAATTATGAATTAAATTATGTATTTAAACATAGTAGGTAATTCTCTCGATCGTGATTTCGGACTAAAATAAGCTTTTCACATTACAAGTAGCTAAAGCAAAGTGTGTTCCGTCCCACTGTTTAACTTAGTCAAATCTTCTATCATTCATCTATAATTTATTTATCATTATTCTTAATACTTACATTTTATAATCTTATCCTTCCTTCCTTCCTGTTCCTTTATGCACCACCACCACTTTTTGCAATTCAAAGCATTTTGCTTTAATATATTAACTTTTCCATATTTTTTTCAGGACAATGAGACTCTAGCAGGCCTTAATGCCTTGAACGCATCCATGTCAGCAGACGGTGTCTCACGTGAGGCTTCTCTGACTCATAAACTGGAGACAGCTTTGGGTCCAGTATGTCCACTCCTTCGTGAGATCATGCTGGACTTCGCACCGTTCTTATCTAAGACTCTTGTTGGAAGCCACGGCCAGGAACTACTTATGGAGGGTAAAGGTATTGATGTACTTGGCATGCCTGTTTGGAAAATGTACTATGAATGATTTGCACGGGCTTAAAAATGTGTTGTCAGCAATTCTGCTCATTCATTCAGCTTCACTGAACCTGCAAAACCTGGAAATGCTTCTGTCTTTTAAGCTGGAACTATCTAATAAGCTAACTAATTAAGCTTAGTTTGTTCATTTGGGACTACGTTAGGATACTTTTCAGCCGATAAATATTATATTGGATATAGGAACATATGATTGGTCCCTTTTTGCAATTCATATCTTAATAAACGTGACTGAAAATAATATAGGAACGGTGACAACGGTACATTAAGAAGTGGAAGTTCGAACATGTCACTTGATGTCTGAGCTGCGACCTGAGGTGAGGTTGTTAAGAAAGGGCGTTATACATTTTTTTCTCGATCGGCATCGCTTGTGTTTCGGACTTCCTCAAGCAACTTCCTCAACCACTATCCATCTAAAGGACCGCTTGCCTGTCTGTGTATGTGTAATTGAAATCAACTTACTCCTTATCAAAAATAATCCTACTAATATTATAAATGCGAAAGTTTGTGAGTATAAATGTATGGAGGTTTGTAGGTTTGTATGTACGGATGTATATTTGTTACTCGTTCACGCCTAAACGGCTGGATGGATTTGGATGAAATTTGGTATGCAGATAGCTTATACCCTGGGTTAACACATAGGCTTTTTTTATCATCATCGTTTTTCATCACAACGCGGGTAAAAGCGCGGGGCGCTGCTGATATGCGAGGGCGGTGCAGTTTTAAAATAAATACCTAAGAATATAAATTCTTAGGTATTTATTTTAAAACTCCATGGAAGGAAATGAAGTGCTTTTAATTAAACATTGTGTCTGAACATTGTACTTACATGCATTATTTTTGTGCACTTTGTTATTATTATGTTACTTGTTGTTTTTTATTTGTTGTTCATCACTATATTAGGGCCGGTTTTTTTATTCATAGTAAGGTAAGGTATAAAGAAGTAAAAAAATCTAACTAACCGTAGGCAAGCCAACTAACGATCGAAATATGCGCCCATTGTTCAATATTTTAAATAATGATGACAGAAATGGAGGCGTTTAATAGTAATCCAATATTTATTAACTTCTTAAACTAATAAACTGAAAAATTGACCCTAAACTTTTATTATAATACGTACACATTTTACTGAAATGTGTCCTGTTAATGCCTCTTTCAGGTCTCCAAACATTCAAATCCAGCACATCCGTTGTGGAACTAGTCATGCTGCTGTGCTCCCAGGAGTGGCAGAACTCTCTGCAGAAACACGCCGGGCTCGCCTTCATAGAACTGATAAACGAGGGCAGACTGCTCTCGCACGCCATGCGGGACCATATAGTACGAGTCGCGAATGAAGCAGAGTTTATTCTGAACAGGATGCGAGCGGATGATGTCCTTAAACATGCAGATTTTGAGGTATTTTCTTAAACTTGAAATTTTGGCTGATACTGCGACGTTTTCCTCTTAGCAGTTTTAGGGTCATCTAGAACTTTCAAGTTTTACTGAGAGATGGATTGTAATGTTATCTGTAATTAGGGAAACATAAATCAACATTCAGTTTGAAATAATTTTGTGTGCTTATCAATCAAGTAGACATTTGAAATTGTATATTTCTTAGAAGGTCAACAATCAATTTGATTCCCGAACCAATTTTTGGAGAATGGGTAGGTCAGCAATCTCTCTCCTTTTTTACGGTTATTCGTATACGACAAAGTGTAAATCAGCATGACACTTATGATTAAATTAGATATAGCAATGTGGTAACGATATACTGACTTCTATAAGGAATAAATACGAGTATGTACCACAAAAAGTGTCAAGTTATCCAAATTTCTAGTATAATACGCGCCAGCACTTATCAAAGCAATAAAAGGAAAACAAAATATCATGTAAAATGTAAAATCTGTGGCAATGTAGGAGATTTAAACTCAAATCCCTGTATGTACTAGAAAAAGAATAGAACGGTTAGAGTTCTTGCTTTAAATTTTATTAGGTATATATACAAAAGTTTTGCATAGAATTCGCTTTTGTGAAAGACTTTTACGAGGAGTACCAAACTTTATCACTTTTATATGATTTTAATATTTCCATACGAAAACTTCCTATATCTAGGAGAATTTTATAAGTTTATTATTATTGTATTTTATTTCTAATTGATACAAACATAATATAAAAATAATTTAGAATAATAATAAAATAATCTAACTTAAAATAAAAACCTTAAACATTTAATAAAAACTAAATTAAATCTAAAACGGGCCCCTGCGGCATTGTACCCAAGATGCTGGCAGCGTTTCCTCTTTGTATTGCTATTGCTTGTATTGCTTGTATTGCACGGGCCAAGGGTCTCGACACCGAAAGGAAAAAGGGTCGAGAGGTCGACCCTGTCGTGGGGTCCTAGCGCGCTCAACTTCTACAAGGAAATCTCCAAGAGACTGGTTGACGTCTCAGGAGACCGAAGAGCTGGCAGCTTCCTCGCTCAACGTATTAGCCTAGCAATACAAAGAGGAAACGCTGCCAGCATCTTGGGTACAATGCCGCAGGGGCCCGTTTTAGATTTAATTTAGTTTTTATTAAATGTTTAAGGTTTTTATTTTAAGTTAGATTATTTTATTATTATTCTAAATTATTTTTATATTATGTTTGTATCAATTAGAAATAAAATACAATAATAATAAACTTATAAAATTCTCCTAGATACGGTTAGAGTGTATCTGCTATAATTACAACAGGAAAAATCCACGCGTTCTTACCCTAAAACTTACTGGGCATTTGTGAAATCGAATAAAAAAAAACAACTCTTATTATCAAATAATCCTCATATAAGAACACTAACTTACCCACAGGCGAGAGTATATGTGATGCTATTGCAGATTTTATTCAATGCACATATTTGCCAGCCTCTACTACTGCATCCGAGTATTGTTTATCTGACGTAATCGATGAACAGTGCGAGTGTGAGCAGCCCAGCCGGAGACAGGGGCTCAGTTGCCATAAACAGAAATAAACTTCTTAGGAATTGACTTAAAAACGTTTCCAGGGACTGATAATATTCATCCTATTCTCCTATCATCTTGCTATAATAGCCTAGTTGAACCACTCATAATCTTATTCAATACATCCCTTATAGTGAAAAGGCTGTACCTTAAATCTGGAAAACAGTACGGTACAGTACAAATAAAAACAACTTTAAAAAAAGGTCCAAGGAAGAAAACAATGAATTATAGACATATGTCTAAATTGTTAAGGAGTACTTAAGTGTTAGATTTTAGGTATAAGAATCCAAATATTTGCACGTCTGCTTGCAGGCTGAAACTTGTTCAGAAAATAATTTGTATTAAGACCTAAGACATTGTTTTCTAGCAAATAAACAAATGATTTGATTTGTGTTTATTTGTTAAATATACACATGCTGCTATTACGTAGAAAAATAGTACACATGCATGTTTATGCTATAATGGTACGGGTTGAATGTACTCCTTACATTCAACCCGTGCCATTATAGCTTTATGCATGGTAGGTCCACTGTTACTAGCCTGATCACCTTTATCGATACAAAAATGAAAATTATATAATTTTTAGATATACTGTGCTTTAGCTAGTATGAGTGATTAGTAGAATGACGACGAATGTATCATCGTTTCGCGGGCTGTGTCGAAGGTTCGACAAGTTCGACAAGTCGACTATTTTTATAATGCGTAATTTCGTCATCTTCACGTCACTAAGTAAACGCTTCGTCTGTATTGGAAGTGTCACATGTGTAGCGTGGCGCTGTGTAAGGTGTATGTGTACGTGTATGCGCAGTGCGTGTGCGCGACGAGCAGCGGCGAGCGGCTGGAGGAGGAGCGCACGTGCGAGCGGCTGATCGCGGCCGCGCGCCGCCGCGACCGCGCCGCCGCCGCGCGCCTGCTCGACAAGCTGCACCACGCCGCCGCGCACCTCCACCCGCACACTTCCCCGTACGTATACCTACACACCAGGGATATTTATTTACTCAATTACCTACTTCACTACTATCCTGTCACAACTAATTTATATCATATATAATAACATATGTACTTAATTAACCGAAGCTCGGTTATTGTAACTGAGATCCAGAACAGTCTAGAAAAATGGCGGAAAAATTGGAGAGTGCCGGATTGAAGATCAGTAGAAGCAAAACCGAATATCTGTTTTAAACCTTCGGTGGAACATCAAATATTTCCCATATAGTCTTAAATGGCGTATCCCTACCAGTCTGCTCCATAGTACAGTCTGTACATAGAAACGACTACTACCAAATTCAGTTGTTCCACCCGTTCTGAGGTCAGATAGCGCCTGTGAGCCGCGCGTATTAGACCCGATGTCTCGAGATACTATTAATTCTTTCGTCTGTGGTTTGTAGAAGCATAAGCCAATTTTGGAAACTGGACTCTTGGGAGGACGACGCTCGGAGACGCCGGCGGCTGGTGCCGGACGGCCGCGGGCACCGGCACGCCGCTGCGGCGCTCCACCGCACGCGCTCCAACCCTCCGCCCCACGACGCCGTACTGCAGGTACTGTCCAATGGCTCATATCTTATGTCAATGTCAATATAGAACTCAAACTAACCATGTATTATAATACTTTACTACAATAATTATACCTTCAGTAATTTTATAGCCGTATAAAATTAACAGTGTTTTTTCAATTGTTAAAATGTTCAATTTCTTTCCTGGTTAGGACGCCTCTTCGGGTCTAATAGGTGTCGTCTACTTACTCCAGGTTTGCCTATTATACTCCAAAAGATTCCTGGATTTTTTAAGTCTTTTAATAACTATTCGTCTCCTACCATTTGGTACCGACAGTCGGCGTCGGGTTGCTTGCGGCAATAGATAACACATTTTATTCAAAGAAAACATTCCTTTGTTTTTCAAAAGTATCAAATCTGCCATCGAAGATTTTCGAAAACTCGCTTGCCACTTTTGGGATCGAACCTACTAAATCCGAAAAAATAAAATCTTGTATGTACTTTTACTGAATCAATCGACTTGAATACCATACGAATCAGAGTCCTGTGTTCCACGAAGTCAAACGCTTCGAAGAGATCACAAATCGCCAAGTAAGTCAAACGCAGAGACAAACAGTTACACCGTGCCAATAGTAACAGACTCAGTATAGAGTAGGCATCACATGAGTGTGACGTTGCCCCGGCAGGCCACGGAGGAGCTGGTGTCCCGGTGGGCGGCGGGCGGGGGCGGGGGCGCGCGGGGCGCGCAGCTGCCGACGGCGGCGGCCGCGGAGCTGCTCGACGACGCGGACCTGCTGCTCGACGACCGGGAGATTGACGCCGACCTCACCGGTACCGTGCCCGATATACTCTATTTCTCTATCTATATCGTACATCATTGCATTTCGCTTTTGCAAAATACATCAATGAAATGTGTTTTGATTGTTATACTATTATATTTATCTATTACTGACGATTAAATCTGTGTTAAGAAATGAAAAAAAATAGTCACTTGAAATTCTATAACATAATTATTTATGTGAATGTAGTAATTTTTCTTATGAACTTATTGCTTGCCTAAAAAGCACTGTCAGATATTACACAATGCGCAAATCGTCTGTCTACGCGTGCTCTTGACTCTGACCTCAGCCGCGCATTGGACCTGGTGAACTATGACCCTCTGTGGACAAATTACGAGCGTCACAAGTGCCTAACCAAGTGGCCAACCTGTAGAGATTCTGGTACGGAAACCAAACGAATAATATTAAATTGGGTGACGCACTTCTAGTACCTACTTTCAGCCTAGAGTGTGGAGGTCACCAGGAAGAGGTGACCTCTCCGTACCTTTTAAACTGACTTCAAAAAAAAGGAAGAGGTTTTCAATTCGATTGTTTCGATGTTGTTTTTTATTCTTAATGTTTGTTACCTCAGTACTTTCGACTGGGTGATCCGATTTTGATGATTCTTTTCATTTGAAAGCTTTTGCTTCCCGTGTTGTCCCATTTAAATTTCATTTAAATCGGTCAAGACGTTTTGGGTTACACTCCAATAACTGAAAAGTGCTACGTACGTAGTCGGTAAACATACACAATGATAATTGATCCCGTTAGTAGCGAAGGTCACTGAAAAGGGTCAAAAGAAAATTATTACCAAAAAGTAGAACCGACTTTAGAAATAGAACACTCAAAAGTGTGAAATAACTTGTCGTAGTCGGTACTATGAGCGCAATATTTTGATAGTTACTTTAGAACTATCGTGGTCAAAGGTCGCATCGGTCGAGTCGTTCTAAAAACAGAATAGTCGTGACTGTCTCCGACAACATTCGTAGTCCTGTGTTCGGGTGTTGGACTTCCGTTAACATTAACTTGTATTATATTTTAGTTTAACTTTTATTTTCACACCTCTTTACAGTGTTCTATGTTAAGTTTTTGGTTTACTGTGGGTTAGATGCCTACAATATTTTTATTTTTTTTATAGTCTTACATCACTTGCTCTCATCCCCATCCACTGCAAACAAAAACTTTTCAGGAGTTTCGTTAAATATCTATGTTGTTTCGCTCGACAGGCAAATCAGAGATTTAAATACACCGTTTAAAAAATAATTCTATATAAAATTATAAAAAAATTTTTTTACTAAAAAATGGAACCGACTTTAACACTCAAAAGTGTGAACTTGTTGAAGTCGGTACCATGATAGTTCACAAAAGGTAACTATCATCACAATATTGTGCTTTCTTTGTTATTGTGTACATGCATCGATGTCTTCAACCGCAACTATAATATCGTTAAGGTATGAATAGCATTTTTCAGTTATTGAAGTGTAACTCAATTACCGCTTGTCTGATTTTGATGTAATTTGCCGGAACAAATGGGACCACCTCGGAAGTGTACTCTATCAAACAAACAAAAACCCATCAAAATCGGTTCATAAACGACGAAGCTATCCGCGAACACACATAAAAAAAATATATATACGGTCGAATTGAGTAACCTCCTTCTTTTTTTCAAGTCGGTTATAAATACATCACGGATTTCACTAAAACTCCTGCAACTAATCGCGAAGCAAACGTATATCAACATTGCTTTTACATTTTTGTCAGGCACTGATTCGGTAACTGCGTTGATATCATTTTGTTGAAGAAAATTCTCCATCATCATTCTTAGATAATAAAAAGGTAAACATCGAAAGATGTTGTATATTGCCAAGTGTTGTATTCTTAAGCGTTGAGAAGGTGAAATATTAGAAACTAAAGGCATAGCTACTAGTAGGTATTAGGTTACCTACTTAACTGTATTCTCGGCCAGAGGTGTAAGTTGTACTGTGTTCCTGATGCTATGCAAGAGAAGCCAAAAGCTAGTCAACTAGTTAATTTAAACTCTAATTTATGTGTAGTTGTTGTATGCAATGTCAATCTGTCTCGTCCCTAGGTCCAGTGAACATAAGTACAAAGGCCAAGCTGGTGGCTCCGGGCCTGGTGGCGCCCGGGACGGTGTCGCTGACCTCCACGGAGTTGTATTTCGAGGTGGACGAGGACGATCCTGAGTACAAGAAAATAGACCCTGAGGTGAGTATTTGTAATAATCTTATCGTTCGTCTGCTGAATTGCCGATTCTGTTCTGATTCTTTCTATAAATTTTTGTACATTTAAGTTAGATGAACACCAAAGCCCATTCTTACGGTAAAAGAATTCGGTAAGTATTCTAAACCTGTTTAGAATATACTTAAATTATGATTTTGGGATGAATAGAGTATACATTATGTTTACAATTTTAAAAGTATAAAAAAATTGTTATTAATCATACTCAAGGATTTTTTAAAATACATTTTTAAAACGGATTGAATGTTAAACGTACGCGTTGTCTGTGACGCGATATCGACTACGCCAAGTTTCACGTTAAAATAAGATATCTAAAAACATTTTCGATATAATGTAGATACCTGAACTACCTGAATACCTTAACTACACTTAGGTACCTCTCAATATTCATTATTCATTATTTATAGATATTTTACCTCTTTTATCCAACATGCCATCTTATTTTCGTTGCTAAAACAAAGGCTCCTCTTTGCATGATGTCACTAGTACGGAACGGTAGAGCCTGTAACAGGCGTCACGTTGGCTTCACGTCCGAATAATATGTAGATACCCTCATACCTTTGTCTGTGCTACGACGGGCAGCAGCCGGTCCAATCTGGAGAAACAGACATCGGTCACGATTTACAAAGTATATAACTTTGAATACGTTAGACATGCATGAGATACATTGTAACTGTTGTGACTGGTTTTGATCCGTGTTCATTGAATTGAATGAATAAATGAGAATAATAAATACAATGAATGATCCACCACCCTTCATCCACCCTGGCCAAAGGTTGATTGTGTTGTGCAGGTTGCTGGTTCAAATCGGACTTTTACAACGGCAAACCGTATTCCGACGTCCAATTGGCAAGGGCAAACCTATCTCTACGAAAGCCTTCTGTTCATGAACCTTCAGACCACTGCCATCAACATATCTCTCTGCAATACTAAACCTTAGTGTAGTAGTTAGTGTGCGGAGAGCCAACCGTGCCATTCGCTAAAACTTTCCGACCCACGTCCTCGATGATGAAGACCTGTATTAATTAGATGTCGTCCTCACCTTTGAAGGGTCGGTCAACAAACTGGTATCGAGATATCTTATTAGAATCTCATTCTCAACCTTCGGACAGGTCAACAATAAAACTGTTTTTATGTAAAATTTCAATTAATTTAAACTTTATTATGAAACTGTCCAATAAATTAGTTTTATTACCTCCGAGATACATCTTTTTTTCTCAACTATTATAATCTCGTAGGCTATAAATTTAATAAAAACTCAAAGACAAAAGTATAACAAAACTGAGCTCAAATAAGGTGTGACAAGCGCGCTTTGTATGCGTTATTTATTAAGGATTGTTGTTTGTTCTGGGTGTAGTAAAATGAAAATTATATCGTGTTTTTAAGTTAATACAAAACTGAATAAAACAGAAAACAAAATCCAGCAAAAATGATCTCTTTGTCATCAATGTTACCGTCCAATTTCGTCCTTACGTTACGTAGATTAGGGATGTTATGGCACGAGGGCAGTAAAGTTATCGATATGGCATATATCCGAGTGAGGCGCTCGAGTAACCGAATATGAGGCATTTAGGCGTACGGACAATGCGACCCCGCGGCGATCCGGCCCGCGAGGCGCCACGTTAGTGTTGGGAACAGTAAAACTTGGTGCTTCAATGCGATAAATTGTATCCTTATACAGGTCCGCTATCTAGTATACATAATTTAACGCACCAATACAAAATATTTTATGGAATTTGAACATTTTGTTCAAATTCCTTAAAATATTTTGTATTGGCGTTAGATGAACTAACTAAAATTTTCGATGATATCCAAAAAATGAACATAAAAATTATATATTTAGTATACGATTACTGATGTTATGGCCGCTACCTCAATTACCCCACGGGAACTATACCTTTTCCGGGATAAAAGTAGCCTATGTGTTATTCCATGGTCTAACCTAATACTATACTACATATCAAATTTCATCGAAATCGGTGTAGCCGTTTGAGCGTGAAGAAATAACAAACATACACACAAACTTTCGCATTTATAATATTAGTAGGATAGGATTAGTAGGATTGGAAGCAAGAATAAAGAAACCAAACAACCGGTTGCACTCCTGGAGTGCCACTCAGAAGTGAAAACTTGAACATTAACAGTTGTGCATTTTTGAATATTTTGGAATGGTTAGGGAATGATTTGGCACAAATTGCTTTATTTGTCAGTATAAAAGTACTATGATTTATGTGGTAAAATACAATATTTATTTATTGTGTTATCGTTTAAGTTTATTGGTTTTATGTACCTTCATATAGAATTAACATGATGGTGTTTGTTTTTTTTGAATCAATGAAATTTTTCCTCTTTATAATATCTTTTTGATAACCGAACTCAATAATACTTTAAAATAAACTACTTTTTCAAATAAAACTACCAACAAACGAAAATGTTCCTTATTCGTAACACATATAAGTCTAAATTTCAACGGCGGTTTACACTCCCTCCATCTTACAAATTCGATGTCACGTCGTTACGCCTCACGCAATAATACCTGACGAAAGTTTTACTTTTTTTCCACATACAAAAAATCACAACGCCGCTAAAGAAGTTTTCACTTCACATATAACCACATTTGTATATTTTAATATATAATAACTATTAGTATTATTATTACCATCCATAAAATACAATTAAACAATTACGATAGTTCCACGAGTTCGCGCAGAATGCAACTTTGAAGACACTGAAGTCATCGATATCAGCACCACATCCCTAGACATGCCGGTGTGTGGGGCATCGCCTCAGTCTCGGACAGCGGGACAATGGCGCCCCGGGGCGCGCCGCGTGTCACCCGCACCGGGGGGTACAAAGGAGATTGCGCGAGGGAGGGAAAGTTTGCGTTATGGTGATTCCTGGATATCGTGACTTATCGATATAACAAGGTGTGCGTCACTAGAACCGAAAATGCATAACTTAGGGTTATGGGAGAATTTGGCAAGTTTGCAATATAATTAGAGAAAGCAAAAATATTTAATAAATAATATATTATTTATGTGGTTGATATTGGGCATTGTATGATATATAATATTAATAATGTATTTTTTTATCTTTACGTATGAGCCTATGTATAGTGACTATCTGGATAACGGTTCTATATTTTTTTTTTTTTTTGCCCTGAAAAATACTATGTAGCGTTCAATTTCTGCAATAAATATTGATTTGAATCAAAATTACGTTTTAGTTATGTTTGTTACGAAAAGAACGCATTCAGGGCAGTGACTGGACTGCCCCGCTTTTGCATCGCGTCAGGGATGTTTGCGGTAGTGGATACACCCAGATTGTTTTAATGCAATTATGCATAAGTATAGGTATATAATATATATATAATATAATATATAATATAAGTAAAGGTGTGCGTCGCTGGTGCGCAGGAGCGGGTCAGTTCCAATGATGTCATGGAGATGATGGCGGACCAAGTGGATTGCTACTCTATTCGTCATTGCTGTAAGAGATCTTTATCTCCTATAGTGGCAGGTAAAGGGACACTTGCACACTCCTTTATATGATACATGCTTAAGTTATGGGTCTTATTGTTACCTGTAATAAATATATTTCATTTCATTATACATTTAAGAATATAACAATATAGAAATACATAATATATACAATATATAAGAATATAAAAGGACCGTATTCTGTAGTCGTGGGCTTGAGCTTAAGTTCCGCCTAGCATGTTGTTAATGCGATACACAATAAAAACATTTAAGAATAGTTTAAGTATTTCTTAATAAGTTTGCGATAAAAAACGCTACTTATAAGTAGTTGCCGGATCTCAGCGCCCGGAAAAAAAAAGTTATAAGTAGTTAAAAACAGCCTTATTTCTTCACGCTCCTACCCTAGTTGTTAGTCCAATGAGCTTCTTCTTCTTTCTTCTTACCAATCATCCTTAGAAATGTTGTTTTGTAACAGTATGTCGATCTAGCGCTTGGTAACTATCTCACTTGATGTACAGTGGCGATGCGGTCAAAGGTGTAAACATTCTAGAACTAGAGTGGCTCTCAAGGACAGCTGCCCGAACACACTGTGTTTGGTGACAGTTTTAACTTTCTAGTAGTAGATAGCCAAGGAAAATGTACTAGGAAGTGTGCCGCCGCTGTGTATTTGATAACCATTTAACCTTCACCGAAAGATCGAGGCTAGAGTGAGGATCGAACTGGCGAGGTCCAACGATCACACCGCCCGGCCATCATTGCCTTAATTCTCTTCAACCATACTCACACTACGTGGCGCATACTATTCACATGTTAGACACATTGCTGATCCATGACACGGGAAACCGGAACGTGATCATTAATGTCCGGCATGGGGCGGCTGAACAGTTATTCAGCTTCCAGTTAAATAGCATCGAGCGGCGCACGTAAGTGGCCGATATAGACAGATTCTCGAATTGACGTGACGGATTAGCAAGTGCAGCGTAAAACATCCACCGTCAAGGTGGACTGACATCCTGTTTAACATCGTAGTGGAAACCTGGACGCTCCGCTTGGACGTCCTTTGCCTGAAATGCTGATGATGACATTACCGGTGATTTAGTTCATGAGTGTGGCTCCCTCAGTGATCTACGAACACCGTATTCGTATATTATTTACTGCGACCAATTCGAACCGTACGGAAGATTGTAAATTGAATTCTTAATGGTAACTTTTATTTGTTTATGCTAATCTGGAGGTTTAATTAACCGTGGTGTGTGTGAGAGAGAGGAATCGAGTGCGAGAGGGACAGCTGGGTTGTAGAGTCCGGGGAGAAGGGAGGCTGGTTCTGCACAAATATTTTCATGGTTTTTGTAATGCTCCTCGCTGCGTCTGGTAATCTGTTCAGTATCGTGCTATACAGTTGTATTTAATCGACTGCACGCTGAGGGAAATATATTCTGTGTTGAAGAAACCGTTACTGTGTATTGTTTTAATAAAGAGTAAAGCATTATTGTGATGCACTACTTTTTATTAAAACGGTCACCCATCTGTGACTATCGGATATCAAACTGTTTCGAGTTTGGGTGATGGCTTTTCTGATTCATGTATAAATTAGACTTCCGGGTCTACCTATTTACTTGTGTATATTTATAAATTCGAATAATCTTTGCGTGTTGATCAAGTTTCACTCAGTCATCATTCCAGTCGTTTCATGACCACGGTCAACCATCGACCGTGGTTAAGAAACGACAGGAATGTTGGGTGTGGGCATCTAAAAGGTGGTAGCTATTTTGGTTACCTATGCGAAAATGGTAGATAATAAATATATCGTCAAAGTAAATGATAACCTCATGGAAACCCGATCGTTACATATCCGTTCCAATGAGAAGTAGGTGTATACAACATCCAAAAACTGTTCAGGGTCGGTCAAACCTACATAAAGCTATCATCAAAACTGACGCAGCCATTTAGGAGTTCGGTGACAAACACATGCGCAAAATAGTTACGTATAACTTTACGATAAAAGTGACACAACACAAAGATTTCTGTGGCATTTTTGAGGGATCCCTAAAACCATCACTTGTTTGGAATGTCACGCACGCCGCGCCAACGACAATAATATATCGACGCATATTACATTATTATCAATATTACCATTCTGATTAATTATGAATCCTTGTTTACTTTTGGAATGAATTTAGCTTGGGTGGCAGCGATGAAGACGTATTGATATCATTATGATGTATGTCTTAGCTGTTAAATACACTATTTAAATGTACTTATCGATAAATTGTACGGTGTAGAAGAAGACATCGGCGAACGTTTTCTGAACAGATTAAAGACGTACTACCACAAGACCAGGTCTGGAGTACTCTGCAAAGACGTGTATCAAGAATCTGATGAGAGTGAAGGAAGCAAGAGAGAATACCGAAAATCCATGATCTCTGCCTACCCCTCCGAGAAACAGTCGAGAAGTTTTACATTTCAATCGACTCGTGGTCGACGCGTCAGTCCACGGGTGCTCATTGCTTATTTTAGTTAAAGGGTTTCAGGAAATTCTGTCACTATACGAAGATGTTATAATAACTTGGTGCCGAGCCAACTGTGTATAGATGTACTCTTGCCAGGTTTGCTGCGACTTTACTAAGAAGACTCCAGTATAACGATGCTTACCGATCTCTCACGAAGCTACACAGATATTGTAAAAAAAAATCAAAATAATTTATTTCTTACCTATTTCATGTATTTAGTTATATAATCATCTGTGTTCCATTTTTATGATAATTTCAGTTGTTGTATAACTTAAATTGTGTGTACTATGGGAATTTATTACCAGAAATAAAATATTTATTTATATTATTATTATAAGCGATTTAATATTTCTTGATGAGGTATAATTATTGTAGGTAGTAATTAACGCTTGTTAGGAGGTTGTCTGGAATTCTGCTTGACTTCAGAGGAAATGAACTATTTGTAAATAATTATTAAATCACCCATCCAGTCTTAGTATTTTTTCTGTAGTCACCAGGACGTAAGGACCTGCGCGGGGCGGTATCACGCTGCGCTCTCACGTCGTCGCTGACGAGGGCATGACGCGACCTAGCCACAAACCAAAAAAGCACACAGATAAATACGTTACGTCATTCCGATGGCTCCCGGCTTTTTGACACGTGTCATTGTCATGATTTATATTGTGATTGATACGCTTAACAAAATTGAACTTTGTAGCATTTTTTTTTTTTTACTTTACTGCTTACGTTTGACCACTGTCTCACATGATTTTAAGTGATGACGCGATCTAAGGTGTTGCACGTAAATTTAGAAGGAACCTATTCACTCGCGACTTGAAGACTCCGGGGTTGTACCCATCGGGAAACACAGACTCTGGCAGTGAGTTCCACTCCCTAGCAGTACGCATTATAAACGTGGAAGCAAAACGCTTCGTGCGTAACGGTGGTATATCTACCATGTAGCGGTAGCGCATAGTCGTGCGTCTGGTTGACCGATGATAGAATGGAGAAGGTGGAATTAAATTGTGTAATTCCAGTGCACATTCGCTGAAATGTATCCGATAGAAAACCGATAGGCAAGCAACTCTACGGCGGTATTTAAGGCTCTGTAGCCTATGTTCGACCAGAGAGTCGCTACCAATGACCTTTTTGGCTCGCCTTTCTATTGAGTCCAAAGCTTCAAGTTGGTATTTGGCTGAACCATCCCAGAGATGCGAACAGTACTCCATGCACGACCGGACTTGTGCCTAATATAGGCTAAGCAACTGCCCCTACTACTGCAGCATAATGTACACACAAATATGCTGCAGTGTCTGCAGTACAGGTGTCTAGTACAGTAACTACCGGAGGCGACTTGCCAATTCGAGTTTAAGGCTTTGCACAGAGATCTTCTAACCGTATACTTAACGTAAAGTTACGTAACCTTTGTATCGAAAGTGCTGCACACCCGACAATCGCTTGGCCCTCTGCTAACTCTAAAAACAACACGGCTTTCCGGAGTATTTTCATCTCCATAAGCGTGAAGTATAAAGTCCGATATACCTACCGATATAGCCCAGCGGATTAGCAAGTTGAAGTGGCAGTGGGCAGGGCATATAGTTCGAAGAACCGATGGCCGTTGGGGCCGAAAGGTTCTCTAATGGAGACCACGGACTGGCAAGCGCAGCATAGGACGGCCACCGACCAGGTAGACAGACGACCTGACTAAGATCGCAGGCAAGGACTGGATGCGGGCCGCTTCCAACCGGTTCTTGTGGATGTAGCGTGAAGTGTTACAAAGATAGTAAAATATTACAAATATGTACTTTACAGGTGACAGGCGGGCTCAACATTATACAAAACAACAGACAAAACATTATTACTAATCACGGTTTTACACTTTTATGTTATCCTTTCTCCGCGAGAATTTTTGATGATGGAAATCGCTCAACAATATTTTTCACTAATAAATTAGCAAATGAAATCAAATCTGGTTCAATCAGAATTAATCTTCATGAAATGTTCTTATAAGTGGTATTGTTTTAAGTTTATTACTTTTACTTTTGGACTTTCAACAAAATAATGATGAAAATACTCAAAATTGACTAATTAGCAAATGAGTAGGCTGTAAGGTAAGGCTGACCATTAGCATACCCGACACTTCCGCAAACAGTGTTGACATAAAAATTTGCTATTGGGTGCTTCATTTCTAAGTTCCGAGCCAATACCGACGATCCGGCTATTGTTTATTTATTTATTTATTAACATTCACATAAGGTCTTCAGATCCCAAACTAGGCAGTGCCTGATCTATGGTAACCTGATGACTGATATATATACTTATATACATAACACACCCAGACACAGGTCAAACAAACATGTTCATGCACACAAATGTTTGACCTGTCCGGGAATCGAACCCGGGACCAGCGGCTCAGAAGGTAGAGTGCTACCAACTGCGCCAACCGGCCAGTCAATGTTGTCAATTGTTCCGAGCGGGGTTGAATTTAGGCGCCAGATGTGAACGATAAGGGACGGTTTGTGATTCATGATCATGGGCGATGTTCGGCGGTGCACGCTGCGCGACGGCGATCATGGACGCAGATATCGCCGATTGGGCTACCCGCGACCTTGGGGAATAGGTTCGTTTAGGCGAATTTGTATTTCGGCACTTACGATCATTTATTTTTCAAAGCATTATAGGTACCTATGTACTTAATAATGGCACTAGACTGCTGAAATATCGCGAGCTCACAGTAAAGAAAACATATCGATTTTCAAAATTTAGTTTCTTTTAACATACGAAGACATTGTTCGTGTTTTCAAATATAGCAACTTAAACTTTGAAACGTGTGTTTATATTATATCGTTATGCAATTGTACATTGCCAGTTCCATCTCCCTGACATATGCATATTTGTTACGTAGCATAACTTTGTCTATATTGTTATATTTGGGCCGTGGGTGGGTAGGTACCAATGTGGGGTAGGTACCGCCCTAGAATTGTACCTCTCCATCTCTACCTTCCCGTCGGTGCCGTAACAGTCGGCTAAGGGATTACCTACCAAAAGGTAGGTAGCAGCAGTGCCTTCTGCGCATAAAATCAACATAATATTGCGCTCGCCAACCCGCCTGCCAAGCATGGCGAGTTTATCTGTCCGACACTGGTCGGTTTATTTATACTCTCAAACGACATGCTCTACCAATTATTGCCAGAAATATTGCTCCTACAGCCTATTAACTAATTGGGGAGTATGGCAAAGGTTACATAAATGTTTTTGCTCCGTCATAAATCTTTAAATTCCATCTAATTAGTCGCCACTAGCAATAGCGCGCGCACCACTGAAATAACCAGGGAATCATGGGTACGATAGAGATGGTTGTGGAAAAAATGTTTAAACATTCAAAGAACGTTACTATAAGAGGGCTGTTCGGTCCTTATTAGTCGAGCGCTAAATATAGGGCGGAAACTCATTTATGGATGGTTATTTTTTGTGGCACTAATTGGTTTATGCTACGGTAGCCGATTCTGAAGAGAACTAGCAAGTTCAAGTGCCACTCCAATCAATATCTGGGTGGCACAAGCTAGGAAGCTAAAGTTTCCGCTTATCGTTACACGTACATATTGTTTCACAATTATCATATACATTTAAAATACTCAGCAAATCTGGGCGTGCGAGGAGACCTATAGTCACAACGGGACATAAGTATATTGTATTGCTTTTTTCAAATACCATTTGTAAGGGGCCTGCATTCAGCTCCTTCCAGCCAGCACTCTTTATAAGGTCGTTGGTCCATCTTGTCGTCGCGTCGGTAGACGTCTGTCTGCTACGCAAGTCAATCCATAGCCGCCTATAGAAAATCGCCAGACTCTGTCAGCTATCTCTTTGCTCGATAGTTACAGATAGCATTGTAGGAATACAGTTCCTAGGCCACTGAAGTACCTACTGCTCGACAGACTACAGGCTTGTGTAACATTGATTAGTGATTAGAAAATACTTTATAACGAAGATATATATAAGTTTTGTGTTTGTCGAACTGCCCTCAGAATATAGTGAAGGGTAGTTCTCTAGAATTTAGTTTTTTGTTGGCCATTACACGGAGTGAAGCGAGCTGTTTCTTCTCCATTAATTAAAATATTCTAATTAAAATAATAATAATAATACGGCATCAATATAGGACACAATAGTTTGAAAAATATTTCTCCTGGTTTTGCCTAATAGCGAGTCACTATAGATGTTTCGGAGTAGGACGGTCCGCCCCCATAATATGAATAAACAAAAATAAACAATTTGACTGAGAGTTTGGGCCTTCAGAGAGAATTCCGTGGATTGCGTGACTGAGTCCGATCAAACTAACTACCACGCTGCTATAGTTGTTTAAAACACGTGCCTACTAACCTTATAAACCACCGCTATGGATGGCACACTGCGCTACTCCCTCATATGACAACCCAAAAAGTATTAGTGCCACTATGACAAATCGCCGAAGGATCTAATTAAATAAATTTAAAATGAAAATACATTTTCACATGCTTTTAATTATAGAATGCCAAAAAAGGTAGAAAAGAGCATGTTTCTGGTTAGCCCGGTCGGAAGCGGTTCGTCTTGGTTGGTCTCTCGAGTGCTGTTCGCTTCATTTGTTTGACAATATTGATCGCCTGGGGATACGCTTTAGTGGGAATGCACACATTCTGAGACTGGGTGACAACTTCCTTCGTACAAACGAATTGAATTGTAATATTTTTTTAAATCGTTTTTATTTGCTATACAATTTGGACTTTTTTGAAAGCCTTTATTTTTCTTTTATTTATTTTTGTGCAAACAAACAGTTTCAATGCTAATCGTTCAATATTAGGATCCATATTATAGCCAGTTCTTTATTCATAAGGCTATCTTTGGACAGATACTACGTATGCCAATTGATGTTCAGTGCGGATGTAGCGTGTGTGATATCAAATGGACAAAGATTGTCAAATAAAATATCTGTCAGAGTGAACGAGGTGGTCGGTGATTGTAGATGTTAAGTGTTATATTTCCATGTTGTTGATAGTCGTGCCGTGTCGGGCACTTGTAACCCGTGAGAGGAAAGGAGGTATCGACCTGGCCCATTGTCACTATTCAACGTTTCTGTGGATTTCTTTTGTCAGGGGCTTTATATTCTGTCCAACCAACATTTTAGGTGTCATATGCATGCGACATAGATATACCTGAGATCTTTGAGATCCATTCAAAATTCTAGTTCCAGCGTAATTCCACCTTCGACCTTACTAATTCTATAATGAGATTTTAATTAATCGGTTTGAACCGCGTGGACTACGTTTTTTCCGCAACCTCAGTTATCCCACAAGAACCGTACTTTTTCCAATAGATCGCATCTATCTCTATGCCAAAATTCATTGACATTGATTCAGTGGTTTAACTTGAAAACGCATCGGACAACCCTCTACTGCTGACAGACAGACAGGCAGTGTCTGTGATATATATAATAAATTAATATTGATAAAAGTATCAAAATAAAAATCCAACCGAAATCAATAAAGTGGTAATGTATTCGTAACAGGTTTATTCAGTAGATATAGCTATAGTAGATATATACGAGTATAGGATAGCTATAGTAACAGTTAAGGATAACAGTAATTGAGATCCAATCCTTTCACTAGTGACACCTTACCCGAATATCAATAACTTATGAATTTTAATAAATGTTTAGGCGCCAGCGTCCGAGCACGTAGGCATACTTGGACTTGTCATGTGACAATTTTGATTTGAATAAAAAACACAATAGGCTATAAATAAAGAAGCATTTCGAGTAAAAGATCAAAGAATAAAATGACACAGTGACGACATTTTGGATTCGCCTAAAATCGGGTTTTGGAGTCAATATTGCCTGTTCATTTTAGTTTACTGATTTCAAGCGTTACAGTAGTCTTGTGTGATTTTAGCCTGAATCGAGCAATTTTGTTATTCCAAGCTGTGAATATCCAGTAAAATCACGCGTTTCTAATAGGATTTATTTCTTTACTATATTAATGAGATTTATATAGATATCTTATTACATTTATTGATCTTTGTCTGGTATAGCATTTTTTACTTATCTTTAAATGCATACTTTAGTTAGCACTTTGACCTCTGCTTATGCTTTAAAATGTATTTAAGAGTGTGTATCGACACGTGTGAGTTACGGAATTTGTTCTACATGCGTTATATAATGGTTTTGGTTCGGACCCAAAGAAGTCTAACATCAAAAGCTTACAAATTAGAAACTTTTATTTTATTTAATCCATCATCCTCAGATGTTAATTTACTTATAATAATAGCTGAATTGTAACTGTTAAATGATACAAAGTATCCAATAAGGCAAGTGAGTCTTTGATTTATATCCATGTGAATTATATAAATCGCTAACGCGCAGCAACTAACTTGAGAACTAACCTTTGAGAACCTTTGAGAATTGAGACCGCTTATGTTACCTTCATTGACAACTCAAGATGGGACATCCTGGCTGATAAGGAGCAAGAGGCCCGACCGACCGGAACTGGGAATATGGCAGGAAGAAGAAGACGAAACTGTATAAATCGCTAATGGTCCTAATTCTGTTAATCACATAAACTAGCTAAAATTCACTAAAATTCTTCAAATTGAAATAGCTCGTATTCTATTTTCGCTAAAATTCAAATTCGTATAACTCCATACAACGCCCTCACTAATATTAGACAAGTTTTATTCCATTGCTGGCCGATTGCGGGTAGTTTTAGTAGCCACCAAATAAGTGGCGACTTAATTTCGCTAAAACTACCCGCAAATTTAATAAATACATTTCATTTTAGTGATGTTATTGGTTAGTCTCATACTAATTTAAACTTTTTCGTAACCGTATAAGAACTGATTCAGTTTTCCAAAATTTTAGTTTAGTTCAGTAGAATAAGCGAATCACTACCAATATCATCGTTATTAAATCAATCGGGGCTTGATCGCGAGAAAAACATTTAGTAATTTATTTACCTCGACGTTTCAACCAAGTTGCATTGGTCGTGATCACGAGAAGACTTGAGAAATGCGGGTAACAATGTAGGTCGCGATCAAGCCCCGATTGATTTATTAACAATGTGTTCGAATCGCGAATTTCTAAAAATTACAATCGCTAATATTAATTTTAAAAAACGAATCTATACTTCCTATTTTTTTATGTATGACAAACAGAGCTCTTGAACACACGCTTATTTCACGGTGATACGTTTATAGGCACAAGAATATAGATGAAGCGTCGCTTCTACGTAAGTAATTCGATTCTTTGTCCGTGCAATATTACAATAAAGTCATCTCTGTACGTGGTAGGACAGCCGTGCGTCGAACATACTCGTACTATCGTACGGTTCGATGTCCATTTCCAAGAAATCACTCCGTTGTTTATGGTACTGCCACACTAGTAGGTAGGTATCTGTCACTCACGTTCTCGCGTACCATTCTCACAATCAATTGCTGATGCAGAACGGCTCGGGTATACAGCTAATTAAGTATCAAGCCTTACGGGTATGCGAGTGGAAAATTCTGTTTCACATTATTTCAAAACTATGTTATCCTACTCTATCAAATTTACGTAAAAGCATAGAAATAAAAATAAATTATACCTATCTAGACTCGAGACTGACTGAGACACGATTTTAACCGTGTTTTCTCTCTCTCTCTCTATTATTTTTATTTTCTGAATATTACCTGTGTTGGTAATATTCAGAAAATAAAAATAATTAGATCTGCTTGAATTTTGTAAATAAATTTCTTGATGAAATGATCTCATTGTGAGTTTATTTATTAAAATAATTAGATAAGTAGGTTGGGATCTTCGCAGAACATTTAATTATAGCACCGGACATTAGAGCGTGGGAAGAAGGAAACTCAGTGCAAATAATTAACAAATCAATATCCCAATTATAACTTCAGTGTAGGATGTATGTGTATCGAGAGTGGTATAAAGGATAATAAAATCTATAAAAGTTCGCAGAAGGACGAGGCATAGAGAAACCGATTCCTTGGAGTGGCGGAATCTGTGGCGACATGCCAATGATGTGTACAGTATTATGAACGACAGACATTTACTACATCTGAAAACGATATCGGCTAGTAGGTATCATATAAAGCCAAAACTCAGACACATGATGTCGCGTCGTGGAACGTTGTGGGGGGCCGTGTGGCAATCAACGGCAGGGCTGGTGACCATGCTCTATACGATGTCGTGTCATGGTGCGATGTTCGACGTAGCGACACGTTTCCAATGTGTTCAGTCTGGTGTGTGCAGTCCTTGAGGGACAGTGAATTCTAGGTCTAGTGTGATAACATCACCATCAAGTGAGATAGTGGTCAAACGATAGTATAAAAAATATGTTGTAATATTTGAAAAAAGATAGCTACATTTCCGGTGATACGGACTTGCCTTTATGAGAAAGACGTAGGAACAGGCAAGTATCCTTTAAATGGGAGCCCATCGTATCGAACATGTGGAACCACATGTGCATCGTATCACGTTATGATATGACACTGTGTAGTTGTATATTTCCATCGCGAGATTACTGACTATCAAGTGATATAGTGGTCGAAAGCTAGATCAATAAAGCATAACAAAATATAGCATCGCAATATGCCACGAAGCGACGTCGTATAACATGCTGTGTTTTGATCATAAGAGGTATACATATTAACTTGTATGTTCCCGTTGTAATGCGTGACGTAAGTACCAGGCGAACATGGTATCACGGGAGATACCGTTGTATCCTCAGGGTGTTTCCGCAAGAGAGCAATTTAGCAACGCGTGCGTGCCCTGGGCTGTGCGGTGAGGGTGGTCCTTATTTCTGCCGCTAACTGATTCTGTTGAAAATACTAATAAGTTGCTTGTCTTTCTGTTTCTATATTATTGAATAATATGAATTTCTTTACATCCGCACGCAATTATATCAAAACAATTAGCAGTACATTTCTAAAATAACTAGTGAAATTTACGCCGTGCGCAGCGATTAACCCTGCGATGTCTGGTCAAATACAGACTATGTATGTAATACATTTAGCTAAAGCCGGACAGGGTCCTCTATAAAGTAAATTATAAACACTTTATTTGCGAACTTGCTTTATCTTAGCTCTGGTTTTTTAAAATCTAGATTCAGGTTAATCAATGATTTAAAAAAAGTTAGAGTAAGAATTGTTAAATGCCTTTAATAGCTCTTTTCTTCATTCGTGGGTGAATTATATTAATCCATGGTTGTATACATATTTAACAACCGTCCGTAACACAAAAATTTGGATGGATGAAATGGATCTGACTGGATTTTCTATAACGGAAATAAAATGTTTTTAACTCTATATTTCTGTTATAGAAAATATTGAACTCGCGCGACATCGTTTATACCGACCCACAAGCTACAATGAAGTTCCTTCATGAGTCTTACGCGCGGTCGATTGAATGTTTCTCCTCTCCTCGCCACAGATTATACGACAGATACTGCTAGCTCTCAAAGAGGAAGCGTTTGTACTTTTGAGTGAAACGTGGCTTGCTTGACAGCTGAGATTGTTTTATATAAAATTGCGTCTAAACAGTTGCGTGTGAGGGATATCTGCATTCTGCAGGTAACAGTCATGGGAACACTCGAGTAATTGTGTTGTAGAAGCGACGTGGACATGGATATTACATTGAGTTAGTTCTATACATCTATGCGAGGTTCACTTTACGTATATACCGTTTGTCTGGCTCACAGTATAAACAATATTGAGAGTAGAATTCAGAAAAGAAAATGTATTTTCCCTTGATTTTATATAGCTGCAGCGTTTGATCACAGTAGTGAAACGTTAGATTTATTAAAGTCTCACTCTATGTCTAGTGACGAAGTGGTCGACTGGACGCCGCGCCGACCCGGAGCGGGTCGCTTTTAAAATACCGTTGACTGGGGTCACTCCGACGGTAATATGTTCGCTCCACAGTTTAGTGTTTTAATACTGATAAAGATTGCAATTCTTAATGTTTTGTTTGTAAATAACGTTAGACGTAGCGGGATAACTGACTTTCAAGTGCAGCTGTGTGAACACACTGTGTGTTTAGATGGAATTTTTTTCTAACTTGAGGGTGGTAGCTACCAACAAGAAGGTATACCTACTACCACCATCGGATGCTCGATTTCATAGCAATGCTGCTTTCACCGGAAGCTGAAGCCGCTGGGGGAGATCGAACCGTCTCTGCTCGGTTGAATTCTGTCGTCCCTGCCTATAGGACTAGGTGTCGTCGCTTCGACGTTTCATTGCTTTTTTATGGTGTCTTCGTATGACACACGCTTATCGATACCGATCGTACTAAACTAAGACGTAGCTCACAACAGCCACATCATTTATCACGTCGGATTGTCGGTCCATTAAGAGCTCCATTTCCCTATTAAAAATGTTAATTAGTTAGTTTAATGACTGATTACATTGTGTTCAGTAGCGACTACTGGAATTGATTTTGTTCCATCAAAGATTTTTGAAGGCGGCGTTGATCAAAGAGATGAGACCTTTAATAGGGTTGGTGGTCTTACTATCTACTTACTAGGAGATAATGGCTTTAAGGAAAGGTTCTGTAAATCAATATTTATGTGCGGTTACGATTACGAAGTCTTTGTATTTTGCTCATTAATTTACTCTTTTGCTTTCTCTTAATTTTCCAATATTATATCGATGATTTTTTTAATTTGCCTTTTTTTTACCTGTACTGAAGGTTAATAAGGGCTATTCACAAGCGTGTCTATTGACACTGTCGGTTAAATAATTTTTAAGAAACGTTGATTTCGAAAGTTTATAATAAATTTCTTTATCACCATATTATAGTAGGTACCATCTTATTCTCTAGTTGGCTCCAGATGTTCAGCTCTCGCCGCAAACAAGAAATCATTAGAAAAATATTATAAACAGTAGATACCAATAAACATGCATGCAAGTTGGCAAAATCTGGAATTATGCTATTCACATAAAACATTTCTAAAATGGCATCACCACAATAATTATTTTTATTCTAAAATATTAACTTATTGTATGTAATGAAATGGATATAATATATTCAAAAAAAGTACTGATGGACTGCGTAGAGAATGATATGTGTATATGTGATGTGTATCACTGAGGTGACTACTGATAGAGCTAAAGTTGAAAAGGAAAACATGATTCGACCCCACCTAGTGTGGGATAAGGACAAGAAAAACAAGATGAAATATTGCATTTATAAAAAGCGTGTACTTTTTACGATTATGAGCTATAGCTACGATTCTAAATACATAATTAATGTTTGTTGGAATAAAATATAATATACTATATAATATATAGTATACATATAATTTGTAATTTTATATAGTGCGAAATAAAAATTTAAGATATGATTTAGAAATGGGATATTTGCCGTTTGATATTAGTATATAAGTTATAATAATATCAAACTAATGTTATAGATTAAAATATTTTAAAATATATTTTTTTCAATTATTTATGTTACTGTTCGTGATAGTGTAAAGCGGTGCATAAGAGAAGATAGTTTTATCTTTACATTTCTTCTTTAATTTCAAAATTGCAATAAAATAATAGAATTGCAATATATGTCATTAAAACAGTTTCATCTTGAGTTTTTTTTCCTACAGATATAAATCAACTCCAGTTCAGTAGTAGCAATTAAAACATGCATAAAATTAATGAATAATTAAGATAAACACGAGATTTTATGATCTCTAACAATTTTTAAGAGCATCAAGCGCGAAGGCTAATCAAGCGTTTTATTTCTCTTTCCCATTAAGCTTACAAATTCTAAAATATACAGATGTCTATTAAATACCCTAAATAAACAGAATGTAAATAAGAGTATCATTAACCGTGCCGTAAAAATACCACATCAGCTACTTTCGACAATTTGTGCAGCGTAGGGCTGCCACTAGTTACCGTTGAGCATTGGTTTGCCATTGTTGCGCGCTTGTGCCTGCAGTGTGCGCGAATACACCCGATACTTACTTTACTTTACTTACTTACTCTTAGTATATAATTATATAGCTATTTAAATTATATTAACAGTGACCATACAAACACTATTTCGCAAGTTATTCGTGTTGCAACAATCTCGGGGCAACGTGCTCGTCACTGCTCCCCGCCTAGCGCTGATCAAAGAACACGTGCGTTTATTCGACTAGCCCTGCCGCTACCGGAAACAAAGTATTCTTCAAGATCCCTTATCTAAAAAAATGTCATCACGATATACGAGTCGTTGAAATATATGTTAGGACAGTTATCCCCCTGATGCGGGCAACCCTGCGTTCAGTTATAATTGGTTATTTATATGTAAACGACGCGCGGGCGCGGGCGGGGCGGGCGCGGGCGGCGCGGCGCGGCGGTAGGCGTCAATCATGGACTCCACCAGGTCATACAAACTTAACGTATACCTCCTTATTATTGCAATTCTCCTTTTTAGGATTCCGTGCTCACGGACCCTTTCTCTTCTCGAGACATGCAACCACGTGGGTTTGGTTTCGTGCAAAACGCATCAGTTGCAGAAGCATGCGTGATTCGTGATCTTCCTCACAGAGAAGAGCGTTGGCCATACGATAACAGGCTGACCGACGCGGGCGGACGAATAGGCTAGGCGCTAGCCCAGTGTGGGAGTTTTCAGGCCACCTAAGGGCCTCCGACATGGCCTAATGACTGTTTTGTTATCTTAATGTAGTTATTGGTATGTCTACTTTTAAATAAGTTTTTTCTTTATTTCTAATATAAATATAATTAAAAGTAATGTTGAGACAGAGATTGTAGACAACAACCGAGACTGAGCACTTTGCATACCCTCCGGAGTACCTAGGGTCGCGCCGCCCGCGCCGCCGCCGTGGTGAGCATGCCACTCCACTATTAGGTGGCGGGTGCGCGGTCACGCATACAAAACGATCACTAATTCGCATGAGCCGGTTCATCGGCTAAGATAGCATGCACGGTTAAAGCTAAACGAGCGCTTCAGAAAACGATTATCTAAAATGAATCATGGGTACTGTTACGAATCGCCAAATTAAATACGTCAATGTTACATACAAAATACGCGGCTTTTTGTGACTTATTGTTGCGATTTTAGTCTCAAAGAAATATTATGACGCGGCGAAATACTGATCAATATTTAATGGCGGACAACAGGATTTCGATTGAGTCCACGGGTCCTGTGTCATCGGCTTAAGTGCTTTCATTTACTTACGCGAGCTCTTCCCACACGTTCATCTGCTCCCGGAAATTTGTCTTTATGATCATTTGCAGCCATACAATGTACACTATTGAAGGCCTTGATTTCCTCAAGTATGACAACTGTTTTGTTTTTCATTATAAACGTATTCAGTCAATATACTGGTCGTGTATGGTTTGTACGAAACATTCAGCGAGCGAGTTCGATTAGCAATTCCTCATTTTTTTCTGTTATGCATGGTAACACAGAACAATACCACTATAAATAACTATAGAGCACGTGTACATAATAGCCATGGTCGCCATCGACGGATACGACGCCGACCTCATCATCATTGACAAATAACTACCTATATCTTGAAAAAAACCTCAAAAAAGGTTATTATTATTTGAATGCAAATAAAAAAACAATTGCATCGAAATTTCCATCGTTCGTGAACAAATCGTCGAGTGACCTGTTCGTTCTTTAAACAAAACGGACGCTATATAATTTATAGCCGTAGATAGTCTCTAATCAAACATCACCATCGAAAGGCAATCATGTGTTCCAAACCGGAGGGAAATAGTAGTGCGGTGATCACAGTATGAGCTCTATACAAATTCAAGAATTCCAGTGCATAGAAGGGACAATTATTTTATAAATAAGTATAAATATTAGACGTCTAAAATGACATTGGTGTGGATACAGAATTATTTTTAATTAAAACAAAAGGCAGGTAACATATTTTGTAACCTTTAAAGTTTGCAATAAAGAAAAACATTGTATTATATATATATTTTTTGTAGCGATGATATATCTCATGGGTGGGAACGTAGGCTATCAAAGAAACGGACGCTGGTTCAATCCCCACCAAGAAACGTAACATTTTTGTAAATTTGCGTTCTGGCTATTCGTTATCTTAGGAGATTGATTCTATTCGCTAACCCGCAGCGTGGGCTATTGGCACGACTCCTCTCGAAGGGGAGGATGTGTCCGTCGCCCAGCAGTGGGCATATTGGGCTGATTATAGTCATATTTTTATGTTTATCTCAAATGTATTAAATTAATAAGTAGCTGTATTCATTAGCAGTTCTGACAGCCAGTATATACAACTCTGATGTTTGTATCTCTATTCCATACTGTTATTGTGTAGCCGACTGAATTATATTTAGGGCCTAAATTGTATATAGACGACATTTGGCAACTCACCTGTCATCGGGAATGATATCGAATACAGGTTTTTAATGCCAATTAAGGAAATATACAAATATGCCATCACTAATGTCAACAGAGGGCATCAGGTGAACCGTAAAAGATAACGCAATGTTTTTTACTGAATTCATTATCGTATTCGGAAACTAACCGTGTCCTAACCGACTTTATCATTGAGGAGGTTATATGTTTGTTTATACATATTGATATGTTTTTATATACCTACTCGAGAACTGTGCTAAAATAGCGAGCACTTGTTTATATAACAAGTGGCTGATGAATATATCGATAATTTTATATCATATAGAATTTGGAATTCAGTGTTTTTTTTTACTTATTATAAGTTTACGTTTGACCACTGTCTTACCTGAAGTTAAGTGACGACGCGGTCTAAGGTGTTGCATGTAAACTTAGAAGGAACCTATTCACTCCCGACTTAAAGACTCCGGGAACATGGGCTTTAGAGCCTTATGAACACCGGTGTAGAGTAACTTGCATATCGGTTTTCTGGGGGAATTACACAATTTAATTCCACCATATCCATTCTATCATCGGTCAACCAGACGTAGGTACGCACCACCGCTACGCAAGAAGCGTTTTGCTTCCACTTTTATAATGCGTAGGTACTGACAGGGAGTGGAACCCACTGCCTGAGTCTGTGTTTGCCGATAGGTACAACCCCGGGGTCTTCAAGTCGCGAGTGAATAGTGAAGCGCACCTTCTAAGTTTGCGAGCAACACTTTAGACCGCGTCGTCACTTAACATCAGGTGAAACAGTGGTCTAACGTAAGCTAATAACCTTAAAAAAATGTTTACTATACTAGATCAGTTGCTCGTTATATGAGACGAGCAGTCTTGCTGAACATCCCAAAACTCGTCACACCAATCATAAAGTCCGCCCGGAACAAATCACTTGTAAGGCTAGCGAAGGTTGGAAGCAAAACGTTTTCTCTCACAAAGAGCCAGTGAGCCATAAAAAGCCCCCAGCTCGCTCGACCATACTGGTGTATTATCTGTGGCGCGTGGTCTAACGAGCGGGCTTTATAGCGGTGCTATAAAAACGGCGCCTGGTTTTATGGTCACAAATGTTATGGCCAATTACTGAAGTTCAATTAGCTGTTGATCGATTGGTGTTGTGTAAATTAACCATATTCAATTGTTGAGTCTCGACCGAGGGATTGACGGACGGCATTTGTTTGAATAGATTGGCCAATGCCCATTGTTTATATCATAAATTAATAGATTTTCAACGAGCTTCCCTAAAAGGAGGACAGTTACTAGGTATTAGGGGGAATACTAGTGGATAGGTACCTTCTAATATCACGTGACTCCTAGCAGGTTCTTACATAATAATGAGGCGCCTTCCACGCTAGAATGCTACATTTAAGACCACGACATCACTTAACATCATCTTGAACAGTGGTCAAAGGTAAGCTTATAATTATAATAGAACTTGCTCCGCTCTACGATTTTTTTAATTATAATTAATTAACATTATTAAATTATTTTTTTAATTTAGTTTTACTATGTTTTTTAAGCAGGTACCCAATGTATACACAATACAATTTTTTCCTTTAATATAATAAATTGTTATAATAATTTATTATAACGTAGTGATATATTTTATGATGTTGATTTCAAATATAACGCATCCAATGAATGTGTGTCACACGACACGTGCCCGTGCACTTACGACTAAGTAGTTTTATTAACTACTGACATTCATAGCGCGAACTATTATAAAATGGTGCTTGCGGATCATTGCTCACCTAAATTCATAATAATTACCTACTTGAGTTCATGCAATTAAAAAATAAATAAATGAAAGTAGTACCCTTCACCAAAACAGCGTTAAAATTAATAATATGGCGTTTGTAGTTATATCCCATTTGCGAGTCGTATGCTTTCTCCCGGTAAAGATAGAAAGAATAATACTAACTGAATATACTACTAACCTACATAACATACACATAACAATTTACAAGCAAAAGATTACCAATTCATATATGTATTATCTTACATATATTAAGCCATCAAACGACATTATGAGATACTATCAAAGACAATCGTACATCTAAAACTATTTTGTTAATCTCCCCGCGAGCAAATCTCCATTTCGCAGCGTTATTATTACATTCGGCCCCCCACCCCACGTCTAAGATATGTAAGCAGTACTTATTACTAAACAAACATCACTAAGGCTTGATATCAGTCTGAATATCATTAACCCTTCCGTCTGATATTAATTCACGTTTAGTTTTAACTTTCCATGGAATGTCCGCGCCCCGCAGCGGGGAATTCAGCTGGGTACATTGCGGAGGTAGATTTCGCAATCATCTCCGTATTTCATTTTCATAGAATATTGCTACGAATTTACTAGTTTTCCTTGACGGTGACCAGACTCCAAATACACTGCTTAGTTAGCCCGTGGATCTACTAAATACTTGTACATATAAATAAAAGAAGTCGATCAATAGGCCATAGAAAGGTTACATACAATTAATAAAGTCAAGGTCATAATAATACAAGGTCAAGAGCCAAAGTCACTGCTGAACCTTGTGTTTCCTATTTTCTAGTAATCAGTATAAACATAAATTAAGGAAATACCTACTTACCTACAAAATGTAACAAAATTTGATTGCCCTAAGTTTATTACATTTTTTAGCCTCGATTATGCATAGTTATTCTTATATTAATCATATTATAATGTGGCACTTATTGCTGAAGTAAAGAAGCTTAAAATGTAAACCATACTGTCTTAATAATAATTGTATGGAGTATTTCTTCATGTGCCAAATTTTAACCAGATCAGTTCAGTTTTTTTGTGGCGCGACAGTTACTACTTTTGTATTTACACTAGTATATTAATAAAATACTCGACTAAACACAAACAAGCAAAAAATAAATAAAAAAACATCCTCAGAATACGACACAACCTTCATTATAAAATAATAGTGAAATATAAAATCTACCATAACGACTGGCGCCTGTTATTCGGACCTTCCAAAACAAACAAAAACAGAGAGTAAATTAAAAAAATAAGTCAGAAAGTGGATACTCAAGGTATGATGGATGGCGAGGGCTCGGAGAGGCGGGTGCGACGATTAAAAAACAATAACGCATAGGCGGCCCGTGTCCGCCGCAATTTGTGCCGGTGACCACAAGTCTTCATCTCTGTGGAACCGCGTCACAGTGACCCAAGTTTATGCAAAACTGGCTCGAATGCAAACCGTGGTGTTCTAATCTATGTCGCTGGAAACTGAAATAGGGTAACGTTACTTGTGTACTGTACAAGATACAAGATATTGTTGCCAAAAATATATACACAATATATATAAACATGAATACCTAAACTAACAATTCATCTGGGAGTTATGATCGTGCCAGGCGGCGGGCGCGAGCCTTAGCACGTAACTAGCGTTGAGACGGCTGCGCTGCATCAATCAAATTGTCACTTGAGTCATTGTCACTGAGAGTGTTATTGTCACTGTCACTTTGGTGATGATGATGGCCGGTTTACACACCATGCTTGTCGTGTCGTCCATATGTTTCCATAGCCCGGATGTATTGCCTATATTTAAGACTGGTATCCAGGCCGGCGGAATATGCCACCCATTATCCCGGTTGAAGTTAGGGTGACGTCTGATTTCGATCCCCTCCCGAACTTTAAGCGGTACATAAAACCTTTCCCGCGCTAGAACGGCCGTCTTATAGAAGCGTAAGAAGTGTCTCGCACCTGGGATTTGGGCGTGTTCTGCCAAGTTAATTTGTTCGCAAGGAATTTAGTTTTGCTTCTGATTCTCAATTATGCAGTGCTAAAACTAACGATACCTATATAAGTAGATAGTTACATAATTCTCAAACCTTGTCGTATAAACCAAAAGTAGTTTGTTCTAAGGTGGCTCGGTTAAACAAGGGCGAACTTGTTTAAAAAAATGCCTTTTCAAACGTGATATGTTTTTAATTGATGGCCGACACGTGTGAGCTTCTTTTATTTTGTTTTGTTTTTAAAAACTAGGTTACAAGTTGCGTGTTTAAAACATATTTAGCGTGAATGTTACAATCCAACTTCCTTACAACTTGGTGTAGTTCCCGGGGCTGTTGGCACGAAATCCTCGATCTGGGGAAGTTTTCTACGTTTTGAGGTGGACATTTTTATCGTAAACTATCATGAATAGGTGCCTTTTAGGATATGTTTTTTTTAAATACTGTATAGATCTAGCGTTTGAACATATCTCGATTGATAGTCAGTGTCGATGTCGATTGTAGATGCTATCAGGCTAGGCATAGAATGCTTACTGGCTCTCAAGGACTGCCTGAACACACTATCCCCCTGTTCCGAATTGAACCGAAATTGATTTTAGCCCGCTCACAATATACGGGCGTTCCGTTTTTTTTTATTATCAAAATATGTATCTCTAATGTATCTCTAAAGATTAAAATTTAAAACTTGATGTTGCATTAAAGTTGGATCGAAATTGAGCATATTAATAAAGTAAGTACTATTTGGAAATGGAGGTTATATTATTTCTTGCAGCACACAATATTTTTTTTTTTTTTTTTTTTATTGGTAATAGGCAGTCGTTTGACCACTATCTCACCTGATGTTAAGTGATGATGCGGTCTACGATGGAGCACGCCTATATATATAATATACTTATTATATGAATTTCACGTTCACGGTGATATCGCAGGAGAGCAAAATCGTTGTATCCAAGTCCAACATGGCGCTAGGTAATGACGTCACACACTCTTCGGAAAGCCCGCTCACAGTGATCAGGAACTCATTTGAGCACACTAAAATCGATTTTGACGCAATTTGAAACAGGGGTTTGTGTTTGGTGACAGTTTTTTCAAATATGAAGGTGATAACTATCCAGGCGAATACTGGAAAGTACCCTACCGCTATGCTGGGAATTTGACCTTCCCCGGAAGCTCAAGCCGTTGGTGGGGATCGAACCAGCGTCCGTCAGTTTGACAGCTGACGCTCCTATCGCTGAGCTATCATCGCTTCAATATATGTGCTGTATTGACAACAGCGGTGTGGCTACAATTTCGGTTGAATACAATAAATTTCATTTTAACATGTCACCTTTTTGTATTTTTAATTGTCTACTCATGATTTGATTTTGTCTTTTTTCAGGTAAGTTTCAAAACATTAGCAAAGCGTAGGCACAATCATCGTCAGTATGGTAAGTCTTAGCTTTTTCTAATGAATCAGAGGCAATCTAACTCTAGAGCCGACACATATACCATAGTCAGTTCTGGTTTGTATTTATCACTTTGGTCTGAATATTCTACTATGCTATAGTTTTAGCATAAGCAAATACATCTGATTTACGTATAACTCACCCCCATCACCATACAGATACACCCGTGAGCGTAAATGCAATCTCAAGTAATACTTGTGTAGCGGTGCGAGTGTAAGCGTCGGCTCTCATCCTGACGGTCGCGTCGCTGCTACGGCCTGAGCTTCCGGTGCGTCTGGCATCGCCTAACAAATCCACAGCAGGTGGAGAGGGGTAGTTACGACTGCCTAGCTACCACCATTAAGTTTGATAAACTGCCACCAAACACATAGTATGCTCAGGTCTTTGAGTTCAAGTAAACATCTAGATCGAGCCTCGAGGGTCATTCCACCTTTGACCACATCCTCACTGACCATCAAGTGAGACAGTGTTCATACACTAAAGCTGTAAAATTTATAATTTAAATTATAAAAAAAGTAATTCAGGATTCTAACATATTATTATGTGCTTGTTGTTTTGAAGTTTATGAACAATAGCTTCGTTAGGTAACACGTAGGTATATTAATTAAACAAGGCAATAGTAACTGCACGTTTGCGTTTCGTCACACACGCGACGTTGAAGAGTCGTTCTGGCCGTCATCACAATTTACGGCTGATAAATGCGACCACTTAACTTGTAGTTGTTAATTAAAGCAAATGTTTTAACATTCCTTGGCAAGCGAGCTGGTTGTGAGTGACAGATGTCTGTTTTGGCAAAGGGCTGCATCGCATCGCATTGTGTGCCACGGTATGTTCGTAGAATCGCTTCTGATTCCACATACAAAACCGATTTCTGTTGCTTTTTATAAGCAAGGTACCATTGTGTGGAAGTTATATACATTTATTATATTATTTTAATATAATACATTACAATTATATTATTTTTCGGCCATAACACGTCCACTGCTGAACATACGCGTCCCCCATTTAGGAGGGTTTTGCCAATACTCACCACGCTTGGCGGCGGGTTGGCGAGCGCAGTATATTTTGTGACCCTTACAAGGCGCTGCTGCCCACCTCCTGGTACGTGATCCCTTAGCTGACGTAACTCCTCTCACACCAATGCTCTACTTTTATTGACGTCCTAGGGCTATTCCTATATACTATATGCAATTAACGACGACATCGTCATTAACGATCAAATGATATAGTAGTCACAACTAGACCTGTAAATAATCATTATAAAAACCTAATATACTACTAGTCGTAGAATTATACAATTCAAATATTTAGTTAAGTACAAGCTATCAAAGCAATTTACATACTCGACAAGGAGCTCTACAAATCAAGTCTAGTTTTGATCGTGGCCACCAATTAAATTCTCACCAAACGAGGCTACAGAGACTTCCCTGACTATAGACAGGGCTTCGCTCGCGGCGATGCGATGGCGCGTTAACTATAGAGTACAGCTCGCTACCGCCTTCCTCGTGTGTGGTCCTCGCGTGAGGTCTCTGCCTGCTCTACGTCGTGACTTGTTCTACAAGTGCGATCTAAACAACTGCAATTTCTATTAGAACACGAGAAATTATGATGATCTTCATCGTAAACAAAAAAAAACACCTGAAACTGGCACGAGTTGGCCGTTTTTTCCAGTTATTATATGATTATATATGTATGTGGTTATCACTTATCTGTCATTGTTTTTTAGGAATTTGTTCTACTGTTGACTACTTATGAGGACATACTTCTATAAAACTTTTACTGGAAGTCAGAGATAGTGGTGGTTTAAACTACAAATGAGTTCGAAACTCGTCGGAGGCGAGGCTACTACGATGATCTAAAGGTTAAAATAACAGATAATGTCTTCTTTACGCCCAGAGAATACTACAAAGAGAATGTTTTTGAAATCGTAGGATTTCAATAAAGTCCGCCATATTGTCGGAACATCATCGTCTCCTCAGCCATAGGACGTCCACTGCTGGATATATACCTCCCCCATTGATTTCCACAAGGATCGTTTGGAAGCGGCCCGCATCCAGCCCTTGCTTGCGATCTTAGTCAAGTCGTCCGTCAACGGAAACATAAGAAATAATAATTCAAAAACTTAATTCTGAAGCAGAACTTTTTAATGTATCGATATATATAATATATGATGTCCAACATCCATGTCCATTTCAAAACAGATTTCTTTGAAACAGTTTATTTGGGATGCAGTTTGTTGGTTCTCAAAACGTTATAAGACACGATTCTGTTTTGAATATTTTTTTGAATCGCTCAAACTAAATCTAGAGTATCTGCAACTTATTATCAGCGGTAAGTCTGCAAACTTCTAAAACCTAAAATCTAGAGTTAGTTGAAGCATAAAAAGGAATATAAACTTCTAGAACCGAATACGAGTTTCTCCATTCGCTACCGCGACACCTTGTTTTTCTAAAATCAATTTTCATAGAATATTTTTTTCGCGTTATTTATGACGCCATAACTCATTGAGGCTTTTGCGCTGTGCCAATAAACTATAAACCACGATTTCCCATACCATACCTACCAACATTTTTATACACTTCATGATTGAAAATGTATCTCTATGTGATTAAAACAGAGTCGCAAGTGCGAGCAAAAATATTTTTGTAAAGGCTCATAGTTATGTTTTGACCCTTTAACAGCAGCATGCGGTCTGTAATACTTTATCACCTGTAGCGAAAGTTTAATTTCGTTTGAATATTGTTTTGATTGGTTGTTTGATTGGTAAAGTGCGTATTAGCAGCGAGATCGGTTGTCTTGTTGGTCCGCGCCTAATTGTAGGTTCTCGACGCCTCGTATTAACGTATAGGCGCCTTGTTAGTAGGGCTGTCTCGTGAGGGATTCTCTGCGCTGTTTGCAATTTTGAGAATGTGAAAACAAATTTGTTTGTATCAATCTATATTGTTTGTTTTTATCTATTCTATTCTAAAAAATATGTTTCGTCGTCGTAGCAAATTAAAATGAATGGCGGTAAATAGACCAACATTACTATTACGCCACCGACAAGGATAAGTATCTATAGATCCTCCTAGAGTGTCACAAAAGTAAAGTTATTCGCAGAGACCTCCCCATCTCTTTATTTAGAACGTACGATATATCGTATACCGCCCAATGCTTCAATTATTTGTTGAAAAAAGCATTATAAAAACATTCATATTAATAGAACGTAGCAAACATTTAGATATCAATTTTGGTTGCACAAGTTAATGTGATGCGTTTGAAATTGTCCTGTATGATTTACTCATATCTCATCACTCATTTCATTCATCACTTCAACATATTGTGAGCTTTTCAACCCAATTATGACAGTGTATATCGCTGAGATTGTTTATCGATTCATAAATTCTCAAATATCAATCAATGAAATTAATAATCATCAAACTCAAAATCATCAAATTAATACACCTTAGGGTTGCAGCTTGCAGCCCAACAGCCCTCTGCACACACTGGGGCGTTACCAACTCGCATAATTTGCCGTCGCCGTGTGTGGCGGCCCTAACTCAGCGGGCCCAGCCGGCCCTCCCCACTGACGGGTTAAATTGAAAAATAAACACGCTGAATGATGGTCCTGCGGACCGGCTGACGGACGTGGGTTGTTGACTCCTGCGTACCTGATGGGTACGGGTTGAAAACTGGCCAACGTTTTGGCAAATTTTATGTGGTTTTTGTGAAATATATATACTTAATTGGTATAAAACTATTTATTTAACGCCGAAATCGTAACTCCCGTTAATCACTAATCTGTGGTATACAAAAAAATGGTCAGTTTCGTAGGCAAATCTTAATCGACATTTGAAGTATGCTTCTTAGAATTCAATTCTTCGAACAAAACGAATTTCTTTTGGCCGCCATCAATAAAAATCTCGTTTAAAGCAATAATAAAATTATACTTATTTCTCCAATTTCACTGAGTGTAGGTATCTATAATTACGTACCTGTACCATAAATCGTGCGGCGCTCTGAGCGAAACGTCCCATATTAATTACAAGTCAGCATCTCGCATTGACTCGCGCATAAGCTGTGGCGTTGTGTAAACAAAGCCTGAGGTGTGAGGTACAACGAGAAAAATGTTAAATATTGTAATTTCTACGGACATTAATGTAAAATGAACAAGAAATGAATTAATTTTGAATTAGAATTCGTTTTGAATTATTTTGTGTGTGGCATTTGTGTTATACATAATATATTTTTCTGTGCTCGGTAAATTATTTATTTATATTGAATCACTTAGTAGTATTCTCTACTTTAATTTGGATCAAACTCGTGATTGGATTATGTTTTGCAGGAACCTATAATGATGTGTTATATTATGTAGTAACGTAAAAAAAACAGTTTCATAAAAAATACGACTATGGGTGCCAACATTTTTTTTAATTAATTAAAATATGTTAAGAACTCCTTAGTTATATGAAAGAAATAGTTAGGCAATACAATTGACAACAAATCCTTATAGCACATTTTTCCCGGTTCTAGGCCCTCCCAAAGTCTAGGTATTAATGTTTGAATCTTTTGTCCTATGTATCGCACATAAAATCTTGTTTACTTCTATTTTATTTTTATTCATAATGTTTTAGACTTTAATAACATGTAAAAACTTAAACTATAATAATATGATATGTAATTAAATGTTAACCCGACAAACACTCACGTTTTTGACAGTGGTTACATTACAAAGAAATAACTTCATATTTATTTAGATTGTTTGTCTAATAGTGTTTTACTATCTTATTTAAGTGACAATGTACCTACACAAATTTGTGTACATCTAGTTCTGCTCACAAGTGTTTTTTAAGTTGTTCTTTTTTTGCAAAACATAAGAAAATGTAATCTCATAGCGGAGTAGTGTTTGAATTTATCATTTTACTCATTTCACACTGAAAAATATTTGACCCCAACCAAGTGGCATTTTTATTGGTTATCAATTTCTTTATTGAATTAATAACAACTTGATAAATTTTACCAAGGACAATGTGATTACACCATTACAAGTTCATTTGATAAATCTCTCAAACATGTTTCCTGATCATTTTTACAATGTCACATTTTAACAGAAATTGTTTTCTCTTGTAACAGCCTCGCTCCAATCAAGCTTCTAAGTTAGATTAATAAAGTTTTATTTAAACTTGATCAAGTCTATAAGGTTGACATGTCGTGATAAACATGATGCCTTTGTTTACAACAACCACTATTCTACTCGGTTACCACAAATGAGTTTTGTGACAGCATCCATAGAAATCCCGTAATCAAACAAAAGTAGTTGCTGCAGCGACTGTCCCCGGTAGGTGGCAGGTATTTCATTAGGATACATAGTCACGGTAATCAAAAACATGTTTGCATCAATCACTTTTTTGCAGTGTACGCTCGAAGGATAGCGTAATTATTTTTTGTCTTTACTTCATTTATAATTCAAAATGTGCTTGCCTCTTCAACTCTTGGACGCATAGCTTTTACCCAGTACACCACTGGCCTTGCCCATTATAAATACACGATGCAACTCGTGCGAGGCCCCGAGGCCAAAAGTCCTGTGGAATATTGAATTTTTTGTTATAATAATGATGATGTCGGATTGATTTTAATTTAATGGTACTGCCGCGATTTGTAAAGGTATTTATCATGCGCTCGTTAAGTTGACTGTATTTGCTTTTATGATACGCAAATATTTATCTGAATAACAATATATTTTTATTAATTTCAATGTTCCCTAGGTAATTCTCAGCCTCTATACAGAGGTGATCAAAACTTTCGTGGATTACAACAATATGATTAATTTAAGACAGATTTTTTATTACCACCTCTTAATACCAATTGGTAAGTTACTCACGTTAACTCACTATGCAATTTCTGCAATTTCTTCTTCTAGGTAATCGTGATCATTCGATCACGATTACCTAGAAGATATTCTTGACTTACAGATCCACATTGTATACAGAATATAGATTTAGACAGTTTAGGGTCATTATCTTTAGCTATACTCATGATGACTCTGGGAGCGGAGACCTTTGTGCGACATGGTGCTATATCAACTATAATTCAAGAAATAATAAATTAGTATACCTATACAAAAAAAATCTCCTTGACAATATCTCCATTACAGTATCTTAGGTAGTAAAATTCGTATTCGCAGGACAATAATACGGCAACGTCGGACGCCAAATCGCGCTGCACACGCAAATCCACTTACATTTTCAACTGCTATCAGATTGGCGATGAAATATTACACCTTTACGTGTTTTAAGCGTAAATACACATAAAGTTGCGTGCACATAGCCGCGTCCTGAGTTTGATGTCGCCGCGCGGCCGATATCGCGACCTGCCTGAGAGCGCGTCCATCCTCAATTGCGATTGCGCGAGCGCCGGACGGGCGACATGGCGCTATAAAAGGCCCTCTATTTAATTCTAGAATTAGAATACGAAGAGTAACCATCTCATAAGGTGCTTTACAGAAGAGATCGCAGCGGAGTTCACCCATTCAATCTTATAATGCGATAATGGCCTTATCTCTTATAGTTCTGTTCTCTTTATATTTATCCTGTTCAATATTTCATTCTATAATTAAATAATGTACTCATATTGGAACACTTTATAAACCAGCTTAAAAAAAAAACACCGAGTGCCTTGCTGTTTTTTTATATCGGGTTCTATCGAAATAGTCTTGGTTATTCTTGAGCGTGTTTATGCTTCTTCTGCGCGCTCCCTATTTTCAGAAAAAACATTATCTAACAGTGCATGTGGTACTCGTGCAGTTCGCCAAAATACATTGAAATAAATTGATATTTTCAGTGCATCGACCGCTGACGCCATGTAACACAGCCATGGTCGCTAATGCATCGCATAATTTTATGCGATGCGCCCGCGGCTCCGACCCCGATAACGTTGCTAATGAGCTCGCTCTACCTGCACCAGGTGTCTATATGTGCAGATACCTGCCTACATACCTACTCCCTATACCTACTTTGTTTTTAATATGTTCTATAGCTGTTGAACGTGTACGTAAGAACAAAAGTCACCAACATAGCACGGTGGGTAAGCAAGTTGAAGTGGCAATGGGCTGGGCAGTGTGGCACATAATAATATCTCAAAGAACTGACGGCCGGAGATTAAAAGTTCCGTGGGTACCATGGACAAGGTGGAAAGACGACCTGCCGAAGATTGAAGGATGAGGCCCGGCCTCATCTTCCACGGTCCTTGTATAGTTCTATAATGTGTATATCATCAATGGGGACGCCTAAATGAGGAGGTATGGCAATAGAACGTTATTAACGAAACGGATGACGTTATTTCATATTGGACTTAGCTATTGCAAGATAAGTTATATATGTACCTACCTACCTTGGCCGTGTCATATTTAGCATTTTATTTTGTCTAATACAATCCATTTGAATGTTTTTCAAGTTTCAACCGTATATTTTCAATGATGCCTATGGTGCTCAACCTTTGTTAACACATTGAAAATAAAAGTAACCATCTCAAAAAATCTAAAATTTAGACAAAAACACATCGATATGACAGATTATAATAATCGTCTGATCTCACCCTAAGGCCTAAGCCCTCCGTTTCCTCTGTGTTTCGTTTGAAGATGGCGTGCGAGTCGCCGAATCAAAGGTAAGCTAATCAAGGCTACCATGTCTTGTCAGATACTTATTTTTAAAGTGAAATATGCAATTTGTGTTATTGGTGGCGCAGTAGCTTCTTTCATTGATGGGCTTTTTACGCTTGGTTTTTATAACCGCCTGGTACTTTTGTGTTATTTCATAAAAATAAGTAATGTTTTATTTGTAGAAACTTCTCTTAATTGATCTTAATTGGAACATATTATATGTTATTTAAATTTATTTCGATCCTCTCCATGCAAAGGTTGCCTGGTAGAGATCACTTTTAGTGATAAGGCCGCCCATTGTCACACTCTATGTTAGTTTATGTTTATTGTAAATATTGTTTAATATTTTAGGTGTAACAATAAAGTATTTTCTTATCTAATCTAATCTAACATACAAGATACACATTGTATGTTATCGTGAACTTTTTTGGAGACATTAAATAATTAGAGACGCGGCCATTATATACTATTTTTCTATTGTGCATACCTACAGGTAATGAGTGAAAAGTTTTGGATAAAATCCTTGATTTAGGATTTGACATTTTATAATGATTTTATATCTTTATATAATACATATATAATATACGACATTAATTATATAGCTATCTATTTTTAATCGTATTTTGACATTTCTCGTATAACGAACACTGTTATAAGATACTTATAGTCTGATTTTTAAATTTATTGCTTGAAAATGTATTTACACATAGGTTCAAACTGGGTGTCTGAGTAACAAATGAAAGGCATGATCGTCGGTCAAACGCCAGCCTATTTTTCAATAAAATAAGATAGCTGTTGTATGTGACGGTTGGCACTATTCTGATATAAAGTGTGACTATTGTATCAGAAAAGTTTGCAAGAAATCGGCTTGCCGGGTCCTAAAAGGCTGAAAAGCTGTGCCGGGACGAAAACCGGGAGAGGCGTGTAACTTTCACTCCAACACAGATTATATAACAGTGAGTGCGGCTAGGCGCGGTCTCCCGCACGGCTAACCCAGCTCCGAACCACATATGTATGTATAGTCGTGTGCGACTCTTCTCTCTATGAGTTAGGTCCGTAGTCCAGCAGCTAAATAGGATAATTATGCTAACTTTGTTACAAACTTCTAAGTAACCGTTCAAACGGAGCCATAAGTGGCTACTTTGCATATATCCTTGCATTTACATGCTTGATACATCTGATTCAATTAAACCTTCTGCCCTCTGGAGCGAGTTCTGAACCTTGTAGTGTGGTTGTGTTTTTATTTGGTATCTTTTTAATTTGGCGACTCGTGATCGTGCCTCTAAGCCGTGTTTCTATTGTTTTCGTATAAGTCTCTTGTAAAACGTCAGACAGAAAACTTAAATACATTAGTAACAGTTAGTTCATTGATCTTGTACCATATCTATAGAGAGAAGAAAACCACACATGGACGAATATCTAACCAAATATAATCTATAAGTATTATACATGAACATATTATATAATTAAATTAAGATACCCAAATTCCAAATTAGATTTTTTAATGTCAAATGATGTTGGGATCGTTTGACGACCGATTTTGATGATTCATTGAATATAACGCTCTGAGGTTTCGAACGGTCGTGACGGACTGAAAAAGAGCTTTGTCAAGAAATCAGGCACGAGCTAGTATTCTAGTGCAAAAAGATCCGCTCCAACCGAGGCGAGGTTCAGAACCCGTTCCTGGCTATGCGATGAAAATGTCAAAACTGCAAGTAACTTACAAAACTACATCATTACTAGTTGTTATTTAGCATCGACCTGGCATATGACCATATCTGAATCTATTTGATGTGGCTACTTTGTGGTCTATAGTGGTATGAGAACGGTAAAATATACATTACTTTATAAATCGTTTTCCTTAACGAGCCATCTCCTTGGGATGGTGTATTTTAAATATCTTACAACAAGATAGTAAGGTTATCGTGAGATCTGTGGCTAGGTATACAATATCATACAACCATGGTCTACTATCGAGATAGCGAGTGGACGAAGGAGGTAGGTACAAACTTCAACCCCTACTTTACTACCACTGTTGAAGGGCTAGTAGTGGAGTTTGCTATAAGTTAAGCAACGTAATCTGCGGTTACTATTTGGATGACTGCTGATGGTATTTTCAACTGAGCGCACCAGAAGCGGTCGGATTTGGCTGTTGCCATTGGTCAAAGGTTGGCAGGCACGTTAGAGTCTCTCGGGCAGTTTTAAAACACTGAGGTCTGGCCCGCTACTAGCTAATACGCTATCCCACATTGGCTCGCGTGGTGGCCAATACGCCTCTCTCTCTCTCTCTCTCTGAGAATAAAGCCCTTGTCTCCTACTAGTACCTACTATTAGTAATAGAACCTCAGTGCTCGTCTCACCCGTGGGAAAGTAATTGGCTGATTGTGATTATGCTTCCGTCCCATACCTGTTGGCGGACCGATTATCTCCAATTTATCAATTCAATTCAAAAGTTGTAGTTTCTATCAGCACAAGCATAGGTATAACAATAAAATACACTTCACTAGGGACCCTGTTGAGCAGCAATCTTAGTAAAGAGTTAATATTTACTACGTGTGATGAAATTCAAATAATGTTGAAACTATTATCTAATTAACTAAAACAATATCATTGTATTCTCTACAATGTATGTTGTAACTTAATTACTTAAAGTGAACTTAATTTCTGATAGCGTGGTGGTGTATTCTTCGCACCTATACCAGCCCACTTGAGGGTTGCATCTTCTCATGAAACTTCCATGATGGTAGGGCCTCTCGACATAGGCCTGGGACGTTTACCAGAGCTGCACTATAAGCGTTGCAATTTTCCTGCAAACTTTCGGCTGTCACATACAAGAAGATTCTAATGTGTCGGTTGAATGCGTTCGAATTGCCAAATTGAATAGTACTACATATTATATTATTCTATATGCGATATTGATACCAGTTCCTAGGGCGTAAACATAAATCTACGAACTCGTATAGTACGTATGTGTCATCGGCGAGCGGAAGGGTTAGCCTTAGTTCTAAAGCCCCTCTATTGTTTTAATAAATATGTGTGACGGTTGTTTGTTTTTTAGTTTAACTTATTATTTGAATGTGAGGCCAGTAAGTTTTCAGACAGCACTGTAACTTACCTACGATATCTTATATATTAACACATTTTTTTGTTATTGCCTTATAACTATTATTGACTCGGGTATTTCATGCTTTATTCAAGATAACCACAATTATCATAATTTTGAAATACACTAGCTTTTTAATCGTCAGAATTACATAACATATTTCCACATAGGTAGTGTTGTTTGTTACATTGGTATTATATACAATTAACCATCTCATATACAATAAATAAATAGATAAATCTCGTCTGGCATTTATAACCTTTATAACCTAGCCATATTTTTATTTTCTTTTGAAACTGACACTGTTTAATAAGAATTTGAATTACGTATTATTAAAAGTGACTGACCCTCCCCATGGGGGAGGCCCAATTTCAGCAGTGGACGTCTCTTGTCATAAAAAAAAAGTAAAAGAAAATAAGGACTGAGTGTGCATTATAGACGCAACTGTTGAGACTATGTACCCGATGTATGTGACACAGATGACAATGTAAATCCGATTGCGGCGGGTGTAAAACTGTTTGTCAATAGTGAAAAGAATAGTATCTACCTACCCTTCAAATATGTCGAGTATTGGAAGCTATGTATAAAATAAGTACGTTCGAATTGCCCCCTTTTACATTTAACTATAATATAAATAAAAAAAAACAAATGTACCGAATATTGCCAAAAAAGAGTATTAAATAAATTTATAACGTGTCTCTAGTCCGCTTTTTTAATAGCTTACTAACCGACATTTATGGCAGCAGATTGTGTCTAGTGAATCAAAAGGGGCATGATCGACCGTTTCCTGCTCAAAAACGGTCGCGCATTCTGATTTATGCCCCCAGACCCTTTTGTTTCATGCTCGCCTGGTACTTTCGTTGTTTTATAATCTAATTTATGTTAATGTTATTGGGAAATTATTTAAAATAATAAAAACTTGTGGACTCTTTAATGTCTTGTTAATAAATGTCAGGGAGGGTTCGTAATTAAAAATAATTTTTGGTTTTGTACATTTTAATGGCTCTTTTATGATGTTTATCTTGGTCACATTTGAAGCTGTATAGAAAACAATAGTATTTTTAAAGAGTTTGACCACTATCTCGGTTTACAGTGTATATTTAAGTTGTAACCATCATACTAGAGACCTAGGATTTCCACTAACGAAGAGGACTTATGGCCAGCCGCCTGTACAGACGGAGGTGACAAGCATCACGGTAGCCAGACGAGTACTAGAAAGTTCTTTACGATCGTAGGTAGTTTTGCAAAACCGAGTTACCGAGTTTCGTGCCCTCTAGTAGGTTCCGGTGGCAATCACATTGGAGCCAAACACTCAATACCTCTAGTCTATTGTCGCTTCTAGAAATAAGCAATGCATTATTTGGTAGAGGCTTTCTTCTAAATGTTTCAATATTATTTTGGTAACTCTTCGTGTGTGATCAGGTTCCAATGATTATCAAACTAATAGTTCACTATCTTCATTACTATCTTACAAATGTCTTCATTTGCCTCCTGTTGTTTTGAAGATAACTATGATTTATTTATGTTTATTTTTCCTGGTCACGTTATGTATTTTTTGTCAAAAATCGGGGATTTTATTACCTCTGATCTGTCTTCAACAAAATTAATATTTATTTTTATTTGAAAGGATGTTATTTTCAAATTTAGATCAGCACCCCGACTCAGAACCCTTCGATAACTAAACGAACCGATTCGGTTCGATATCGTTCTCGTATCGAACGATAAAGGTTCTCGCGTTTTCACAAATATACATTTATTGATTGATTGATTTGTCTTATAGAAATTGAGTCGAAAATGTTTCAACATCGTGTCATTTCTAGGAAAATATTTCATCCCTTAGTGGAAAAGGATCGCTTTTTATAGTTTTTAATCTAAGTTGGTATTTACACATATAGTAGGTTTTATGGTGTTGAGCGTTTTTTACTGTCCACGTTTTATTTAGAAATATTATTTTTTGTAGTTAAGTTATCGTAATGTCATAAAAATATGTGTCATATTTTTCAAAGTGATTTTTATCTATGTATGTATCTATTGGAATGTACCACTTCTATTATATGGACGTGAAAAAACACTGCTACTATAATTTCCTTTGTTGGAAGTATCCTATATATTATTTTGCAGTAACGAAACAATTGTATTTGTATTATTATAATGCATACGATACAACAAAGGAAGTCGCCGCGTCGTTAATAACGGAGGCAAGCCGTAGTTCATACAACGGGATCAAAGAGATGAGTTAATGATGAAAAAACAATCATAGTATATGTACACTATAACAATTATTGTAGTTTTATAACACGACATTACAATGTATTTTTTTCTGAATAAATGAATATGACTATAACTGAGATTGAAGTTAATGAAATTCAGTCTGCCCTCCAATAAATGCGGCTTTATATTTAAGCGAAGCATAGATATAATGTACTGTAGCGAAGTGTATATACCTATATAGTTCTAACTATATATACGTTTGTTTCTTTCACAAAATAGGTTTGCTTATCAAACATAATCGACCAGCAACCTCGCGTGTTCCCCATATGGCGATATGCGCCGACGTGGTGAATATTCTGTGAAACCTCAGTGTTATCCCGGGCGCAATCTTAACGAGTATCAACCGCAAAATACGATATTAACACCACGTTGTGTATAAAAACAGCCAAAATTCTGCTGAATTGTCTACGTAATCATTTTTGGCGCTGTAGCCGTTGTACAGGTAATTATGTAGACGCTGCTGTTGATTCTGACGCAAATTGAATCTAATGTTTATCCTGATATTTCCGTTTGCGTAGCGTTTACATAGCATATACATATTTAGTCACCGACAAAGGGATCAGGAGACCTAGTGAGGGTCCTGGGAAGAAGCTGGATGTAGATTGCTTCTAACCGCTTCTTGTCAGTAGGTAATCGATAGACAAATTTTCGCTTTTATAATATAAGTGTGTATCCCTTTATTTGTGCTATTTGCTGCATGCTCTCTATAGGTGTTGATACTCCTGCGGTTGTAAAATATGCCACATATTCGGCCGTACCTTTTGATTGCGTGAAGTTGTGAACATAGAAAATTTGATTTTTTACAGAACTATTTGCAAATTTGAGTTTTTGATATGAATTTTAACTCGAAATCTCATCGTGATTGTCCTCACTTTCCTTTTCCTGGAAGGGAACCTTACAAATTTAATGTTATTTCTCACGCTCAAGTGACAAGCAACAGTTAGCTAACTTGTGTACACGAGCATACTCTAAATTCTCTCTACAATTTAATTCTTTACTTCTTGGTATTTCTGCGCTCCTAATTGCTTGTGTGAGACTAGCTGAATGTTAAACGCAGTTTCTTGAAAAAACGCGCGTGCGCATGCTTAGAAATGTTATTCTATCAAGCCTTTTATGGAATTCGTATTTGCACAATTTTACATATTACTTTGTGTTTTCACACTTGGAAGACGTGATGTACCTACATATAACTTTTGCAGTCTCAGTTAATTCTTATTGTATATATCACGTGATAATTACCTATCTTCATCGATCATGTGGTCGAAATGTGTGTAAGTTATCACACCTGACCTTTGACACCTGAACTTAGTTACTGTGGTTGAAAGTGTACACCTGGATTGTTGACTAACACTCAAGTATTCATCTCTAACTAACTGTTTGATTTTAATTTAGAGGGTGGTGGCTAGCCTAGTGATACGAGACATCTTCGGTGTGGCGAGCAAAAAGACACAGCTTTGAGTCTCACCTGAAGTAATAATCTTCAAAACGTGTTTTATTTTTGCTGATCGGGCGTTAGTGCTTTTTCATGTAATGCATGAATAATAATTTCGGTTTATCATACATATATTAAATAGGATACGCTGTCAACCGGTAGCGGGTTGCAACGTTTCAAAAACAGGCAACAACTTGCAACAACTAGTGGATTGCTCAAATATTATGTAGTAGCTTTAGTATTTTAATGAAGTCACCTTCCCTTTAAAGGCGAAAGGAGAAGTCAATCTTAATAGTTTATGCATTGGAGTGGTGTTTAATAATGTTTAATAAAAATATCTCTAATGCCGCGAACAATACATTATACGTCAATGCGTGCGAATCATTTAGATCAATCTCCGCTTTGATATAGTGATCGAACGCACAACGCTAGCCATTTGTTAATTTTATACGGACGTCAAAACTGATCTCGTTGCCATGGTTTTGACGACACTTACCATCTGTGCATGAATCACTCAAACGCAATATCATTACCAAAATATAGATTCCCGCTGTTCTTAATATTACAGCATAGCAAATTGACAAATTACAGTAAGACATCTTATGCATAATTGTAACTTCAAAGACGATAAAAAAAACTCATAACTCGTGGTGCGCTCTGTTTATCCTGGTAGTGAGGGTTCATAGGTGAGCATCATTCAGTGCACGTCCCGAGGTGAGCGATGGGTGGCTCCCGGTGTTGGGCGACGTATCCAACCACCGAGGTAGCACCGCTGGAGAGACGCGATGTCGATACGCTTTTACAAGCTTCTATTTAGGTAACAAAAGTATTATGTGTTTGTTCGTTGGGTTTTCTTCAAATCTTGCAAGCTTTCGTTTTCACGTTTAAAAGGTTGTACATAAAACAGTGTTTCATTAAATACTAAGTGTATTTAATTATTGAGTACTTTTGATGTGGCCCTAATGCAGATAAAATTACCTTCAAATCTTCACTAAGATTAACTTATACGGTTTGAATTATAAGTTATGTATATCGAAAGTGGCACAATCCAAATAAATAATTAAAAATATAATGTTTTGATTTTTCGGTTCGGCTTGGTTGGATAACAGCAATAACCAAACTACTTTTAAAAAGCTTTATATTTTAACATATTACCGGAATACGTCTGGGTTCATATCATTGCTATGCTCGAAAGGAATGTGTGCGTTTCATTAATACAGCTTTAAATATTAATTATCGTTACTACGTTCTACAGGTAAAAATACTTTATATACCTAACTGAATCAATTATAAAATTGTTACTTTGCAATAGCTAAACAAAAATTATGGACAGTTAATGACGGTTGTGGACATCATTTTATCTGTTAGTACATTCGGGGAAATTCCTCATTGACAGAGTGTGCATCTCTATGATCATATTACGTCGATGAACATACCGTAGGTACGTCATTGCTCACTGTTATTATGTATCGGAGCGGGCTGCATTCTTCTTGCGGTATGATTTAGGGCAATGAGGCTTCCTTCTGAGTTATTTGTTTGAACTTTACACTCGAATAAATCGTCCTGAATGGATAAAATTGGGTGAAAAGCTTGTTTTACTTTAATTAAGAATATCCTAGAAAGGATCATCAAAGCTAGCCTTCGAAGCCTTACTTGGTACGTCAGACTAGGTACTGTATAGGGTCGTTATTATAGCACGCCTTTGATCTCGATCTTCGTTTTATTTCATATCTTCAGTTCTCCAGTTTTTTATGGTCGCTCCTTATAATAATAATAAATATCCTTAGACTTTGCGGAATGTGTCCATCATACCTGCTCCGTTTTTCGGCTTTTTGTATTCACTTTGTGGACGTCTTCTACTTTCGAAGATGACGGTTACGATTATTTTTTAAACACTCATTTGAAATCGGTCCAACCATTTAGGAGGAGTGCAGTGAACACACGTACCTACAATAGAATTATATATAATTATAAATATATACATATAAAGGATTAACCGTTGATACGTATTTTATGGTACAGTGCTGTCTGATTATTGATTGTAATTATCATGGCTCTCAGTAAAACATCGCGGAACGGCACGCGCTACCTACCTACTTGCGGCAGATTTATCGATGCTTTTATAGCTAAATGTGTTTTAGATAGAAGGCTATTTAGTCTCTGTTGTATTTGCTGCTCGGCGGTGCGCGGGCCTGCTCTCAAAGGGAAGTGATGCCTATAATCTGCGATGCTGGCCCATGCCGTGCGGCGGATGGTATAGTAGCCGGCCTATTATCATTGTGTACAGACGTCCCTAAGGTCCCCTGACACGATCTTACGTCTGGTACCTTAAGACAAAACCCGGGACTGACAGTTTAACGTGCCCTATTAAGCAATCAACATCTAGTACGAGTAGGTTCATTCACAAACACGATCATTATTTCTTGTGTATGTTTCTAAAGCGATCCTTGTATTGTTTGAATCAATAAACTTTTGTATTTGTATTTGTATTTGTTTAATTTTTGCTGTTGTACCTATTGTTATTCGTTAGTAGTGCTTTATCATAATAAATATGTCATACAGAAAAAAAAAATATATACATATACATAAATAGCCATCGTCCATGCGTACGTTTAGAGAGAAAGATAACATTCACGACGACACTCATGCCAACACATTACTAAACATATGAACACACAGGGAGGAATAAAACAAAATTTACCAAATAATGGAACCGACTTCAACATTTCACACTTTTGAGTGTTGAAGTCGGTTCCATTTTTGGGTAAAAATTTCTTTTTGCCCTTTGTTACTCATGAGATCAATTGTCATTGTGGTGTAGATATGTTCACCGATGTCTTCACCCGCTACTGTAATATCGTCTAGGTTAGGTAGGCACGCACTTTTCAGTTATTGGAGTGTAACTCAAAAACCGCTTGTCCGATTTCTATAAAATTCAAATCACACGGGAAGCACCAGCTCTCAAATAAAAAAAGAACGATCAAAATCGGTTATTAAACGGACATATAAAAAACATACGTGCCGCATTGAGAACCTGCTCCTTTTTTGAAGTCGGTTAAAAACAGAACAAGCATTGGGTAGAATGATCTCCTATATATATCTATGTATGGAAGGTCATTAATTGGGTTCAGTAAAAATGCGTGTGGCGTGAGTGTGATCATCATCAGAAGACTAGGACAATAGCAATTGTTATTTTTTTTATTGCTCTGTTTTTGGTTGCAAGGGATTACGGTGAAATGTAAGATAATAGATAAATTAACCTCATCTGTAACTCACCATATTTATTAATATCTTAAGCAGCTCTTAATTACCATCATCAAAGAAATCAATTACACCATTAAGTAACACAGCATAATTAGTGGCCGACAAATGGTCGCATTACATACAATGGTGGCCGGTGTCAGGAGCGCATGAGTTATGTGCTATTGTCCGTTCCGATTGTTATTTATTTATTCTGTGGATTGCGCGCGGCGCGATGGCGTGATGGTAGGCGCTCGGTGGAATCCTGCGCACTAAAAACATCTGCGCGCTTAGAACTAAGGGATCTTCTTTTGCTTGTATTTGGAATCCATTGTAACCTTTGATTCGGCCTCTTATTGTTGTCTCGGATAGAATTTTCAAAATTCAGACATACCGTTTTATTTTTTTTAAAACTTAAAGATCTAGCGTTTGACCATTATATGACTTGATGGTCTTAGACCCTGAAAATGTTTGCTGGTTGTCAAGGATACCGCACGTGTGGTGCGGTAACCTATGTATGCGGTATTGTATGTGTTTGGTGACAATTTTTTAAACGTTTGGTACCTACCTAATATTTCAATCCGTCAACATATGCTGCTAATCCAACAGTGAATAAGAGCAGTTTCAACTGAAGGCTTCCGTGGTTCGGGGGCTAGTTAAGGGCTTAACAGGTGCCGATGACATTACAGAGGCTCGCGGGTGTTTACAGGCGGAGAAGGGCATAATATATCAGGGCAGGGACATAAATCCTGATGAGTGATGATATGAAATATTATAAACTAGCGGTCCGCCCCGGCTTCGCCCGGTTACATGATTGAAGTTTTAGTACGGATTTTTTCCTTTTTTTCTTGCCTAAAAAAATAAATATATATAGCCTATGTTACTCAGGTATAATGTAGAATTTTAATGGTGGAAGAATTTTTGAAATCGGTGCAGTACTTTTGGAATTATATTCGTTACAAGCATACAAACCTTTCCTCTTTATTATTAGTGTTAATATGTACGTTACAGATAAACTACGGGCTCAAAAAAAAAGGTTTACTGAGAACATTTTCAGCCTTTTTAATTTATTTTTACCTTAGACAAAGTTCAAGCGTAGTTGTTGTTACCGCTAGAATTTTTCATAATCATCATCACAGCCTTATAGTTCTCACCTGTTGATTTCCATAATGACCGAATGGAAGCGGCCCTCATCCAGCCTTTACTTGCGATCTTAGTCAGGTCGTCTGGCCACCGAGAATTATTGATAAAGGAAAAATATGGCCGCTCTAAATATTTGTGTACCTACTTATTAATTACCAAAAGAAATCAAATTTGGTTCAATCAGAATTGACCTTCATGAACTATTCTCAAAAGCGGATTTTTTTAAGTTTATTAGACGTGTAGGTAGGATTTTCAACAAAATATGATGATAAAACTTAAAATTCTCAATTTAGAAACTGATCTAACCTTACGTCGGTCCCGGTGGTTGCCTCAGGATAACATGGCAGTTGTTAGGTCACATCGGAGACCATTAGGCGGTTAAAAAGTACGATATTGAGTTGGCCAACAGCCGATAGCGAGCGTGGTGGATTATGGGCGGTACTTCGGGGCTGAAGGCGCAAACTTCAGCCGGGGAGCCAGGGCACGTATAATATCTCGACCCAGTTCGTGCCTTATCTAGTTTTTCATAAAGTTTACACACATATATGTATAACCGTGTCCACGCTTTCAATAGATTGCTAAAAACTAGACTAGACTAATAAAAAAGATGAGAAAAACCAATTCATAAGGATTCCTTGTATGTCTCGTGAACCGACTCGCGAGGGTCGGCTTGTTACTAATACTACGTACGTAAAATACGCATAATGAATCTGAGAGGCTGCAAACTTGATAAAGTCACCTCGCTTACTTTAAAACCAGACCGCGTGCCCACTAAAAACTCTCCAACACGCATTCAGGCATTTGTTAACAACTAATAACATAAAAGTTAATAAAAACTAGTTGTCCGTCTGTCGCCAATCCATGTCCAATCATCCGAACAGATGTAGTCATGTATTAAACATGCGACGCGAGCGGGGCGAGGGGCAAAAACTATAGCACATGTGAGTTTTTAATCTCTGTTTTGATCCTTTTGTTGTATGACCGGCGTCGTCTTGAAATCATCTTTACGTCTTTCGGCAGTCTTCAAACTGTAAATTGAAGTAAGAGTCATATGCCAGCCATATCATAATGTCCACTGCTGGAGCTAGGCCTCCCCATTCATCTCCACAAGGATCGATTGGAAGCGGTCGGTGACCTGCCCCCCACCCTACACCACGCCTGCTTATCCGTGCCCTCTCCTCGAGAGCCTGCCAACCCCGACCCCAGCGGCCACGTGTTCCGCTCTCGGTACCGTCACTTCTACGTGATTGAGCTCCGCTCGTGATTTATAGGTTTTCCAGTTAAGGCCCAGTGTAGCGAACATTTTGACTGAAAATCAAAATATATAACTTTTTTTATTATCAGGGAAATAATACTTTGCATAGACAATCAAGTTAGATCTAATTTCTTTCAATTATTCTTTATTCTCTTCTAATTATTACTCAAGACTTATATATATATATATATATAAATTCATCAGTAAAAACAGTGTGTCTACCGTTGAATAAATTTATCGAAATATTTTTAATCAGTGTCACCTCTCTACTACATGGAATTATAGATTTCATATAGGATCCAAATACGTACATGCTATTTGAAATACATACATGATTCCGATTCGATTGAGAAGTTTCGTAATTAAGTTTATTTTTCACCGTGAATTATAATAAATAATTATAATTAATTATAATTATAATTAATTATAATTATAATTAAATTAAAACGGTAATTTTTGTTCCAATAAATTAAATAGATGTTGATCCTGTGTAATTTTTAATTATTTTATTTTTATTTTATTAGTTTTTACTAAATATTACGAGACAATAGTAGTAATTGCAGGCAAAACTCGGAGCGCAGCTTATTATATATGTTTTAGATTACATATTAATGCGCAGTGTTCTGATTCTGTATTTTTATAGGCGCATTACCTACCTTATCTTTCGCAGTGCGCTTAAACTTTTAATATCGATATATTTTATTATATTTTCGACGAGATCTTTAAAGGAGATTGTCGAGCAGTGGCTTCATCCAAACGATCAGATGTCTTGAATAACCAATGAAATGTTAGTGCCTCCGCTGCGCATAACTCTAGAGAAAAAGGGAGAAAAAAGTTGAAAAAATGTCGAATAAAAGGTAGAAGAATATATTCCCGTGCGCCTTATCTGTCGTCCGCATCGGCTGGTCGCCGCACTCTGAGGGCAGTTGGGATTAAAACATTGCATTTTAGTAGAGAAGCGGTCGCGGTGGTGGAGATGGTATCGGGGGTAGCGCGCGGTGAGCGCCTCCATTTATTTTAGGAGACCTGCGTGGTGCTTTGGCTCGAGTACATCGTAAGCTACATGTTTGTGTAGTTGGGGTAAGATGGGTATAAGAGAGCCAGGTTTTGAATATGCGTATTATTTAATCCCTAAATGCCAGCTCTAAACAGTTGCGTGTCAACCGTGATTGACACTTATAGCGGCATTAATGGCGTTACTATAGCAGATAGCCCAATAATTATGCCCCGCTTGCGAATAAATCTGCATGACTTCTTTTTAATTCTTAGAGCCGCATACTAACGGACACTGCTACATAATGAAATGAGCGGAACTGGCGGTGGACTGGTTAACCGACTTTAAATTATTGCGTAGTTTCAATTTAATTTATCAAAACAGAAAAACAGGATCCAAGGGAAACTTATATACAATTTATCGAAACGACTACTAAACTATGGCCAGTAATGTTCCATCCATATTTAAATCTATCTATACTGGGATAATATATTTCATGTATCGTAAATTCTGCGTTTTCTTAAATGATATTACAATAATGTAGAAAATCTTAAATATATATATATACTGTATAGTTTTTGATTGCGCCTATGTGTGTGCGGCGGGTGATTTTATTTAAATTTGCACTTACACTTTTGAATAAAACGAATCATCTGAATCGGTTTATAAATGACAGGATTCTATGATTATGATATAAAACTACTTAGCCGTGGAAAATTTTCAACATCATCATCATCTTCTCAGCCACTGCTGGATATGGGCCTCTCCCATTGATTTCCACAAGGGCCGGTCGGAAGCGGCCCGCATTCAGCCCTTACCTGCGATCTTAGTCAGGTCGTCTGTCCACCTTGTCGGTGGCCGTCCTTTGCTGCGTTTACCAATCCGTGCATGCCATGGGGAGCCATAGCTTGTTGTGCGACTTTGAGCTTGCTTGCAAGACACATAGAGACCACGTTTCTGTTCCGTTCAGTTCCAAAGATATATATACGAAAATAAAAATGTACAATAAGTTGCCTAAACCTACAACTGAATTAAAATACCAAATTCAAACGTAAAATAAAATATTTCTTGAGTAGTAGGTAATGCCCCCTACAAATTGTATGAGTTCATGGACACGAACCGATCAGAAACGTCTTCTCAATTATTCAAAACTAAAATAAAAATGTTATTGCTCCTTATCTTGACGTCCATCTCTACTTTCATATGGACCAGTTATATTACATAATATTATTAAGTAATCAATTTAATGAGTAATTAAAGTATTGTAAATGACTCACCGAAAATAACTAATGTCCATAAATAATCTGAATCGGAGTCAAATTTCAGAAATTTACTAGTTTTCAATTTAAGTTCAATAATTATCTTCAAATATTTTGATATGCGCGCGCGCATGTCGGTGAACTTATTTAGTTAACGATAGTTTTCCTTCAATCCTTTTGTGTGTCAGAGGGTAAAATATGGACCTTTTTTAATATTGAGCACTATAATAAGCTATTTAGATTGTTATATAAAATTCACTTATCATTACCGCAAAAAGGTGGTGCATTTAATCGCTTCATTCTCGCGTTCTCAGACGAGTTTACGTTCAACCTTCGTTGGGTATCTCGGGAATGTCCCGGACGGATCTTTTTAGGACTTGGGAATTGGATAATAGCTGAAGAAGCTTTTTGCGTCAGGCCCCAAGTCCAGAATGCTGAGAGTCCAATTATTGAAAGAGTATAATTGCAGCGCTAACTTTTATTACTACAGATCAGAGATGAGCAAACTGCCCGCAATCGATTCCATCCAACCCGCAACCACCAATCCAAAAGTATATTACAACAAAAGCATATAATGCAACAATAACTCAATTTGCAGCCACAGATATGGTAGCGGTTGTAAATAAAATTTCCCATGTAGGTTTTGAAGCGATAATAGCTCAGCGAGGGGAGCGCCGGCTATCAAACTGACAGACGCTGGTTCGATGCTCAACAACAGCTTGAGCTTCCGGTGAATGTAACACCGTTATAAAATTCCCAGCATGGTGGTAGATAGTGGTCAAACGGGCAAGATCTATACAGAATTTTCAAACAATGTAGGTCTCCTTCGGTAGAGATTATGAAGTAGGAGAACCAACATGAAATGTTATACTCTCACACAAAAGCTGTCGCTGCCGTATATAGCTGTCACTTGGCTACAAATTCAATATTAGGTATCACCTCACGCGTACCTACTTATTCACTTTATCGACCTACAGAAATATTGTTTCACTTGAATTGCAGGGGACTATGACACAAATTATGAAATGAATATAATTATTTTGTGATTTTCGGTTTACATACATTCTGCCTAGGTATTTTAAGTATTTTTGAGAGTTAATACACACATCTATGCTCATCGCAGAAGTGTTTGCCCCAGCCGGGAATCGAACCCAGGGTTGCGGTTATATAGTCGGTGTCACTGATCATCGAGCCACGACGACTGTCGTATACTATTTTATAACATTCATTTCCCTGAATAAATTTCTTAAACATTGCTATGAAGACAACACTAGCGCAAGACTTAGACTATTGTGTCATGTTTCTGTTCTTTTTTCTTATGTAATGTACGAGTTCGTTTATAAACAAGCGATCATATCACGATCAATCAAATAAACAAACGTGCGATCCGTTTGTTCAATCCGCGGGGCGGCGATTACAAAGGGTAAATAAGGTCCGGTGCGCACTTGCTGCTGATTTATCAATCAATTGCTCGAATCGTTAGTGCGCCGCGGGCCGTGCCGGCGCCGCCTTTGCAGACTGTGCCATGCCCGGGCCGGATATACAATATATTATGTACATATGCTAGTTACTAGCTGATGTCCGCGACTTTGTCTACTTTTTTAGTTTATAGGTTTGCATTAACTCATTTATTGTGCGAAAGCTATTCAATGCTAGAGCAAGAATGTTAAATGCCTCATAAAGATATCTGCCTGAACACAACACACTGTCTCAAAGTTGAGAATTCTACTTTTTAAATACTTTATAGATTTGTGTTTGAACATTATCGAAAGTACCCTAACACCATGCTCGTAATTTGATAACGGTGTTTTTTTCATCGCAAGGTCAAGCCGTTGGTGGGGGATCGAACCAGCGTCCGTCTGTTTGACAGCCAACGCTCCCAGCGCTGAACCATCATCGCTTCAAGGTAGCCAGATATGTGGGCACTGGAAAGAACCCACCACCTCGCTATGTATTGAAGAAGGATATTCTAAATCGAAAGCTGAAGCCGTGGAATCGAACCAGCGACTGTCTGACTGATGGATTACAGTGTGAACCCCGAGGCAATCATCGAATCTGCGTTAAAGTCAGTTTAAAATTCCATACCATACATTTTTACTATCAATCGGATTTAAATGAAATGTTTAATGAATACCTGTGAAAGCCTAAAGAAAAATCTATTCAGCAATTTCGGAGATTAGCGTGCTCTTAAACACAGACAAACAGACTAACTTTTTAAAGCTCGAAAGTTGCACCAGCGACGAATAAAATCAGTAGTAATTAAATGGCTCGATATGACCGTTCGCTGAGGATGGCTAAAAACAACGTTACTAACATAGTATACATGTAGATAGCGTGTATAGTGCGGGTGTGTGTGTATAGTGCGGGTGTGTGTGTGTATAGTGCGGGTGAGTGTGTGTGTCTAATGCGGATGTGTGTGTATAGTGCGGGTGTGTGTGTATAGTGCGGGGGTGTGTGTGTATAATGCGGGTGTGTGTGTGTATAGTGCGGGTGTGTATAGTGCGGGTGTGTGTGTGTATAGTTCGGGTGTTTGTGTATAGAATCAGAGGAAGGTCGAAGAAGGTGCGGATGGATTGGCTAAAGGATATTATGTGTATGGAAGGTGTGAGTGCTGCGATAATAGAGCAGAGTGGAAGAGGTCACAGGTTCCTCCGGTCAGGTAGAACACGCTTTTTGGGTTCTGTTACATTTTTTTGCACTGATTTTTTAAATACATGTATATGTAAATTAAACACAGAAATATGTTCAAATTTTTCAACGAACAAATACGGCTACTATTGAGATTTGAAATTTGTGAGTAAGCATATCATCGTCGCGGTCGCTTTAAGTAGGTATGCTCCGTCTGGCATGAGGTCAAAAGGCAATGAACCAAACAAATGTAAGGAAACATGGTTTCCACTGGTTTATCATATGTATACAGTTATTCACACACGAGTCCCGGCGTCACGAGGTGCACCTCGGGTAAATAGGGATCTAATATCTGCCCGGAAGTTCTCTCGTACCTACTGCAACGGAAAAATACTACATTAAATGTCCACTACTTATGGGCTACTATATGGGGTACTAAATGGAATAAATAATGGTGAGAGATATATCATAGGGCAGTGAAAAAGCTTGAAATTTATTATTTATTTACTCGTTTTACTCGAACGTCCCTGTTCATACGAGTTTAAGCATTTAATTATCAGAAGGAGGCAGTCGGCAGGCCTGTATCTTCCGATATAGTATTATTTTATTTATTTATTATTGAATAAAGGTTAATTGATCCGTTATATATTTTTATTTGCACACATGATATTATCAACTTTTATGCTAGTTCAATATCCTAGAAGTTTCAGACTAATTAAAAAACACTTTAAGCATCAAAATCATTCGTTTAAGTAGTATGACCTATGTAAACCCTCTCTCTTTTAAATACACAACAAATTCTTAATTAATGATTCTATAATTTCTCCTGCTATTTCAAACATGTTTAAATCCAAAAAAATAACCTAATAGTCCATCATCTAAAACAAACACAGGCTCCATTAGCTCGGCTGCTCACGCGCACTCCGAATTTGATTTATCATCTGCGCCTACCCTGCCGCCGCGCCCCGCGCCCCGCGCCGCGCCGCGCCGCGCGGACCACTGGCCGACTACTATAAATTATTATCAGTAATGATCAAACCTCGTGATTTATTATCACGTACCTGTGTACACATACCTACATAATAATATGGAGGTATGCGATAAAATATTGACGATTCGAATTAATAACGGGAGTACCTGCTCGTAGGAAAGTACTGTGTTGGATGTGAGGGTATAGACTGGTGGATGATCGAGTGTGTGAGTGGATTGTATTCAGGAAAACTGCCAGATAGGTACCTACTCACTTCTTAAGATGCTGGTGTAGATAATTCCGAAACACTTTGAGAGCAATACCGAATTGATATATTTTATCAAATCTCATACTGAATAATAAAGATCAAAAATCAAAAACAGAACTTTAATGACAGTCTTTATAGACAATATATCGAAACCATAGAATTAATATGTCCTACGTCGTAGTACATATTAATTCTATGATCGAAACAAATTTATAACGTTAACATTTCGATACAGCTCTTCTATGACAACTGCATCGAAATTTAAACTTTTTTTCTATGATTCAATTTCAGCTGGACCAAGGAGGTTGCAATGCAGTTTTTCTAAACGGAACGTTTTCTGGACGCGGCGTAACACGCATGCGCAACCAGCAAATGGATTTTGGCGCTAATCGTTTACAAATAAATTCAAAAATATATGCTGTGATTTTACGTAAATTTCATTATCTATTTTATGAGATTAGATAAAGTAGTGTATGAAATGCACATAATTTGAATTTAAAACACTCGTGTAAAAAAATAACTCTCCTATGGATCGTTTTTTTACCTTACACTCATGTTTTAAGAACCCTTTTTTATTTTATTTATTTATTAATAGCTAGTACACGCGTATTATATAACATAAGTACAAGTAGTATAGTAGTACAATATAAGACGCATTATTAATATAAATACTTATATATAATTACTTATGTATTATTGTTAAATAACTAATGATTGTTAAGCAATTAGGTGTACATTTCAAAATAGCCTCACGATAAAATGTGATTGCATAGCAGTTCTCACTAGGATATCCCGTGTCGAGAACTACTTCAGTCGAACCAACGCTCTGGTAAAGCGAACATATTACTAACTCTTAATAATGAAAATTTTAAATTTACTTAAATAATAGGTGACATAAAACAATATTTAAGAAAAACATATTTTAGGGATACATGTAGTTATTTGAAGACATATTGGAAAAAGTCCTCCAGATTAGATGATTTTAAATTTAGAAGCCAAGTTTTAATTAATTTTTTTTCGACGCACAATTGGCATAGGATATTTGATATCTTCTGGTATACTATTAAAAATGTGTGGTCCCACCCAAGGGAGAAAACGTGTTCCGAATTCCGTTTTTGCAGAAGTAGTTTCCAACTTATCCAAATTTTTTGTGCGCGTATTATGTTTACCTCTACTTTTATTGTATAGCTCTTTATGTGTGACATAATACAAAGCAGCCTTATATACATAGGTTAGCCTTATGTTTAATATTCTTGATTCCAAATACAGGGATTTAGTATTGTATGTTCTAGGTTTACCCATGATAATTTTTATCAGACTGTTTTGTGCCGGTTGCGCTTTTAATAAAATAACCCTTATTATGATATAGTTTCATAGTTGAATTCATTTAATTTAAATCGCGCCCAAAGAAAGAGTAATAAAAAGTGGAACCATACAATTAGGAAAAAAAAACTAGTACCTAGAAATAGTTGAAAAAGACTTTCTTCTATTTTTAGGTGGAAACTAATTAGGCTTGTTTATTCTTAAACTCAAATATTACGTAAAAGTTGTTAAGAGATGTATCACTCTGCTAAGATGGACCCAGACTGAGCTTGACGCCCGGCATGGCAAGCTGTTCATGCAATATCGCATGCTACATTCACACAAGATATAAGTTTTCATTTCTTTTGAAACAGTTTGGAAGACTTGTACAAAGAAGAACCTAAGAAAGAAATGTGTTCTAATATTAACATTTTATAACAGTTGTATTCATGATTTAGGTTAAGGCTTCGAACAACGGCTCACTTGTCAATCGTCAGTGGTGCCGTAGCTGAAGGTGACACATTAGATCTACAATGACATCTGGCACTCGAGGGCTTCTGCATAAACACAACGTGCTTGTGACAGACATTCTCACATGAAACCGGTAGCAAATCTGTGAAATCTGTCTTTGTTAAAACTGGTTATTTGATAATTTAATTATAGGTTGTACAATTTAGAATTCAGAAATCTTCGGAATTATTTAGAAGTTGAAGTTCATTTAAAACAACCCTTCTCTACCAGGTAAGCATACCTATTACAAATTGATTACTTTTCGTGTGGAGTAACATCACAAATCATCGTAGGGCTGCTTCTAATCACTTTACGTGGTGCAGTCGTGGGGTCGCGGAGTCAGTAATCTGGTTAACTCCCCCGGGTCATTAGCCCCTGGTAATCTAATTCGGATTTCATTACTGGCAACCCGAGGGTGTTGTGTTCGTCTGTACATCATCTCCAGGGTAGTTAAGATGTTTGTTTTGTTTTCGAAGGGATATTTTGTTCTGTTATACTCTGATACAATTTTTGTTTTAATTTCTTTTCAGTCGATGTCAACAAATACTCACTTTTTATTTACAAAAACCAGCAGACATATCTGAATCTTAATATTTTTACCCTTTAATTTATAAAGGGTAAAAATATTGTATATGTTTTGTTATTAAAACTGACGTGGTTTTGACACATTATAAATGTATAAAACACGGGAGTTACTCACGTAATAAGTCAGAGGGTTCCGACTATAGTTTCAACCACATTCGGTGGTCTTTTTCAAGGAGAATACGGGGCTCGCGGACGCGGTCGCGATTCGCCTAATACTGTATATGTTTTATAATTAATATAATTTAATACCATATCTAATCTCCAACGAAAAATCATAGGATGCTGAGAATATGTTATAAATCAGTATTTTCATATTTACAATTGTTTAATGTAAAATGGAGCTTAAGATAACATGGCGATAGGATAGCGGTGTGAGCGTCGGCTATCAACCTGACGGAAGCTAGATCGAACCCCACCAAGGGCGCGAGTTTCCTGTGAAGTTAGCGTCGTTATCAAATCCACACCATGGTTGTACGTTTCTGTACCTACCTGCCTTTCTAGCCATCAAGTGAGGTAGTGGTCGAACATTCTCGAGTTTAAACTATCGTTAGTAATAATAGTTGATCACTACAGATACACTTATTCGTTGCCGCTGCACCCGTCGCGTTGTTGTCTCCAACATATCTTGTAGCGAGGGTGCTGCAAATTAGATTGTGTCCTACAGTTTCCGGACCAGTGCCCTCCCTTACCCCTCCTTCTCTACTGCACTCACATTCGTTTTCATTTGCTGACATTACATTACTTATTTATTGAGTTAGCTTGAGCTGAGTGCAATTTGAAACTTCACTTCTGTTGTCATGACTCTATCGATTTCGCTACACGCTGCACAATATACGTACCTGTATGGTTTTTAAAATCAATATGAAAAATAGTTTAAATAGAATCGTTTTTTATTGTTAGAGCTAAAACGACCTCGAAACATCTGAGCGGTAGGTGACTTATTGTGCCAATGTGGCGACTGTGGGTGATGATACGGTTTATATATATTTTGTATTGACATTGTAAATTGTAATGAAATTCAGTTTTGACTTCATGCCTACACGCTTAGTTTTCTTTTCTTTATTTAGGGATATTTTGGAAAACCAATTGTGTTAACGATGTATAATAATTACGTTACATGATTAAAGTGTGTAATTTGCACGAATATTAATCGATGTAACATAACTTACTTGCACAGCTGCTCTGGGGGCCTACCACCAACTCTTATAGCAGTATTATTGTAATCTTACTTTGAATTTTCGTACCACAAGGCCACATAAGCAATGTTACTTTAATGTTGTTTAGACTAAGCAGTTTTGTGACGTAAACCTCTATTTCGTTCACTCAAAGCGTACCATGAGCCAGCGCCAACGAAAGCGACAACGCTATATGAAAATATAATGTTGTCTCGCTTGCCCTTACAGCAGGAATGTTTCTTCGTTCATTCTACACGTCACTGAGCGATAATAAAACAATAATGTTTTAAGACGTTCATGGTACGAATCTGAGCATTATTACTTTAAGCTTGAAGTATGACGTTCTTGAAACATGATGGTTTTGTAAAAGTTGATGGTACGGCCCCTGTTTAATGTACTGAAATAAGCCTTAATTGGCAAAATATAATGCATTATACTCGCAGATCACATTAACCACTGAACTGTCTACCATCGACAATACAATCATGACAAATGCATTTATCAAACACACACATGCATGTTTTGATATGAAAATGAAATGTATCGTGTACTCTGAGTTGCGTAGGTACCTAACTAGTGCATCAAGGAATTCTAAAACGTCTACTCCAATGTCCTGTTAAAGGGAAACACAAATACATATGTTAGATATAACATCGGAGATATAACCTCGTCACGTTTGTTTTTCTATAGTCTTGATTACATCGTTTTTATTAAGAAAAAGCACTATTCTATCAAGAAGTTTACGAGCCGTCTGATTACTCTTTGTACTCAAATAACTGACTAGCGCGATTTGTCCCACCGACACGCGGCCTACACGCGCCGGGTCCGATCCGACACGCACACTAAACACTTCTTGCGGATCGCTGCTCTCCCGGTCCGTGAAATGAGATTTTAGTTGACTTTTCGTGGGATCTCTATGGCTTTCTCTATGCTCCATTTGTAGGTTTAGTTATTCCTACGGCAAAAGTCGTTGATTTATTCCTAAGTTTTTATAAATTTATCTTAGGGAAGGTAAAACTAGATAGCATAATTAAGACAAGATTCGATCCCGCATCCTCTGAATAAGCGATAGAGGTGTTTTGCGGTTATGCAACTTTGTCTTTTTAACACGCGCACAAATGCTCCACATTGCTTCTGTCAACAGAACTTCTACGAAATAAGACTTTCCAGTTGGTCGCGCCAGCGTCTTGAGAGATTTTATATTTACATTTACATAGTTATTGAGTAAATTTATTTAAAGTGCTGAGTCAACATCGAAAGCGTGTTTGTATCATCATCATCATCCTATCAGCCATAGGACTTCCACTGCTGGACATATGCCTCCCCGTGTGTGTGCTCGTAAATGCTACTTTATTTATTAAACGCTAAGAACGCGAAAAGTGTCACTATAAGTCGCTATTAATTAAAAGGTAGAACCTTTTAAAATCATTCACACAGTACTTCACAGTTCTTACACAGGATTGTTATTATTTTGGGAACAGCAGGAGTATTTCGGATTGATGTCGGACTGTTGTAGTGCTCGTACATATTTTCGTAGGTTCTATACATGTGTAGCTAGAGCTATGGTGCTCTGGTGGTACCTAATAAAAAACCTCACATATTTTGATTTCATTCAACAGTAAAAATAATATAAAATAGTGTTACACACTTAGAACGCATTTGCCTCACTCAGTTATCGTATTAGCTCCCGTCGAAGTACATACTCGTATAATCACGTAATTAAAAACTATAAAAGCCGACTTGGCCCACTCATGGGCGCAACATTTTTAACGATTTATTCAAAATGTGATAAAGTACTTAACCAACTTCGATAAGTTTGTATCGAAACTAATCTGAAAGCACCCTTTCGATAAAAACGTTGTCTATATCTGTTTAAAAATGACTTCTTCAACACTTTTGTGTAATTACAGATAAATACTTGTTTATATATGTTATACTGTTATTACATAATATGTTTGACGTTTGACCACTATCTACTCGTACTGTTGATGGTCAGTGAAGATGTATCTAGTCGAAAATGTAAACAAGCTAGATCTATAATAATTACAGGTTTCTCAAGGACTGCTGCCTGAACATATGTTAGGTGAGAGTTTTGCAAACTTGCGTTCATCTAGCTAACTACCACCCTGGTAGTTAGCTAGATGAGCGCATAATTATGGCATTTTCACTACACACTTTATCTACTACCCTTTCGGATAGCCTAGTAATAGACAATCGGACCAAGCAGCCAGAAGATACAAATCCAACTTCAGTTCAGATCTGATGCTTGTGTTAATTCACAATTTTAACTTTTGCTATTGTTAAATTTTACTATCGTGTAGCAGATATCCAGATTTATCTGTTTATGTTAAATTAATATTATAATAAGACCATATTGTAGGAGTACTAGCAACACCTCTATGTTTATCTATGATCATGCAAGTATGTATTATCTATGAACTAAAATATATATTACTCTGCGGAAAGTCACCGGTTGCTTCAATAGTTTAATATATAGTGGTCAAACACCTACCTAATATTCTATACATAAAAAGTCTACATAAATGACATTTTGAAATCATTCTTACATCAATAATGAATTCACATGTATTCTTTAATTCTTTCTTTTAATTGAATTTCTTTAAAAATCTGATAAAGAAATATTCCTCGTTTCTAACTTCCTCTTCAGATAGCATTTTAATTCGTAATGATCATCTTATTATTATTACCATTATATTTAATCCATCCCATTTCCTCACGCCATAAATTTCACTCTATCCTGCACACGTTAACCACAAATTGTCATCAAAATGTCATGTCAGCGGGATTTCGTTAAGACTTTGCTAATCCCTGGATTACTCTTCTCGATGATTTAACACTGCCAGCTGTCATCGCCTTAAACGAGAAAAAGAAATAAAAGCTGAATTCGAGTTTCAAAAGTAGGTACTATTCAGATTATGGCGAGAATTGTATTTTGGGAAGAACGAAATATTGTTTATTTTTAGAATATGAGTATTTCTTCTGATGATAATATTAATGTAAGTAGGTATGTATAGTAGGTAATCATCGAATACCTTGAAGTGAAAATAAATCTGATGTAATCGGGTGAAAATAATGATTTAAGAAAATATATAATTACCTAGATCAAATAATTTATAATACAATGATTCCATTAATTTATTAAAGGAGCGCGTTATAAATTTTAATTCATTGTAAGTGATACGATTAATAGAAAGGGATGCGTGTACTTCACTTTATGATTTTAAATCTTTAATATTTTTGATTTGGTTATGAATTACTTATAATATCTCGAATAAGTGATATTTTTCCTTATTATTGTCAGATATGGGATTGCTAGAAAGGGATGCATGTACTTCACTTGGTCGTGTACTCTAGGGGGCGGGGCCTCGACGCCCTGTAAGCCTAGGGATGTCATATAAAAATTTGTCGATGTTTTTTACCGCATCCATAAGTTTCGCGTTTTATCGACTCGCATCGGATGGATGATAAAGGGCAGGCCGGTTCTACGTCGGAATCACAACGGGGAGTATTTTCTATAGCAGAAATTACTTGAATAGAACAAGGTTTAATTAGAAGCTGACTTGAAATTATTTATACATGAATGAGCAAATTTATTAGCGGACGGTCGAAGCTGATGTTGCGAGTTGCAAGGCGCCGGTCGGCGGACATCATAAGTTGATTCTTGTTAATTAAACGCTTACTGAGTTATTATTTGTTTAATTAAGCGCAGATTTAGGTTTTAAATAACATGTTTTTTATCCTGTATCATGTGAAATCATGTAACATATAAGACAAAGCGAAAATGGCTTCGATGTTTTCTAACTTAATCAGTTTATTTTTACTTATACACACATATAAAATATAAAGTAACATATTTCTTAAAACCACAACGGGAAATAATATTTAAAAAATACTTATAAGATAAAAGCAATTAAATGGTGAGTGCATGTGAAAGTTTTTTTTTTTTTAAAATGGTATTTCCTAGTTTTATAAGTAATGCCTTTACTAGATCATTAAACTTTCGATGTCCATAAATAAAAGGCGGTAGGACCATTAAGTGCAAGTAGGACAAAATAGCGTTTCGTTACAATTTAATCAAGCTTAGGAAATGTGTCCGCTGTGGTGAAAAGGTTTTGAGGTTGATTTGAAGCTTATACCCAGCACTTACCTACTGGATGCAACTGTGTAACACAGTTGTAACACAGTTTAATTTTTTACCCTTGCGAAGCCGGGGCGGGCCGCTATTATTACGTTATTATTTATTTATTAAACAAAATCCACAGATCTTAATTTAACATTTTGGACAATTAATATAAACCTACAGCCAATAAAAAGATTTACATTCTATAGTAAATAACTATTGCTAGACAGTCATCGCTTTCTTTAATTTGTTTTTTTCTAAGTCGCTTGTGCGCATTTTTTTCTCTCTCTGTATATGTTTGTATGTGTGGGGGTTTTCTGTGTGTGTTGTTAGTGTGTGAGGGGGGTGCTTATGTAAGTGTCAAAGAAATTGGGTGTGAGTGATATATCTTAGTGTGCTATGGATAGGTAATTCGGTTATTGTACTATGTGTAGGTTGTTGCTCGTGTTTTTTACCGATGTGACGTTCATTAAGGGTATTGAGAATTTCCCGCTTGAATTTTATGTATTATGACGTGTTTGTTTTATGCTTTATAGATATGGCGTCTGACCACTATCTCACTTGACGGTCAGTGACGATGTGGTCGAAGATTTTAACACGCTAGACCTAGAATGCTCATTGGCTCTCAAAAAAATATTCGGTAGTATTTGACGGTTAAATGCAAAGGTCGAATTACGCTAGACATAGGCTGTGATCGAATTATAGTTTCCATGAAACGAAAGTGCAAGCTTAAATAATTACCTATTTACTCACTGCGTCTTTTTGCTGTAGGTATTTTACATGAAGGTACTCGTTATTCGATACTAGGTACTACAAGAAGGTAACTCTGTCTGTAAGTAAGTCAAGCCCGATTCTTATCAATGGAACACGTGACGAAGACGTTGTTACGTCGAGTTCATAGTCTCCGTACATTAATAACGTTCCGTTGGTTACCGTGTCACGTCTCGCTGGATGTAACCTAATATTCAAATATTATGTTCACTGTTTAAAATTGTACAATCGAGGATTTATAAAGGTTTCATAGCTGTCCCTTCACTCGACTGCTTAGAAGCATGATAAGGGAACGTACCCGTAGTATATGATAGGACGGGGGGGGGGGGGGGGGGGAGGCTCTAGTTTACGTAGGAATCATACATATGCAATGGTGGGAGGGGGAATTAATTGTAAAAAATGGGTCACGTGGTTCGCTAACTTGTGTCACATTTTTTTATAACATATTTCTTGCTCTAGTTAGTTAGGCTGTCATTATGGAACTTATGAAGGCTGTCATTATGGAACTTATGAAGGCTGTCATTATGGAACTTATGAATGTCGCTATAACCACTCCAATGCCAGAGTTGCCAACACCTTATGACCTGCGATGTAACCTATGCGCTGTTGTCCTATAACAAAAATGGCGTGCAAAAGCTTTACGTCCTCTCAGAAGCATACAGATGTAGGTACACATAGTCACGTTTCTTACTCGTTGGGGTAGGCAGAGAACACAGCATTCCACTCGCTACGATCATGGCCTTACCTTCTTTCGCTGCGTCTACCTATTCATATAACAGCTTCGATTTAGAGTAGTAGGAGTATTTAGCCATAATTGGCCTTTTAAGAAGTTCCTTAATTCGATCCGGAAAGTTCGACGGCCCACCTGCTTAGTCAATCTCTTTTCGATTATTCATATAGTCTGTTTCCATCACATTTCGTTTATTTTTCGTTTCTCACAATCACTGAGTTGAAAATGCTACGAACGGCGTCTCGTCATAGTTGTGACTCCAGAGAACGTTTCTTCACCAAGCAAACATAATCTGCTACGAGCGGTGCCTAAACGATATAGATGGCTAGGCTAATGTGCATCATCGAGCTTTCAATCCCCCGTTCGTTAAGTCTCTAGTACTCGTAGCCAAACAAGGAAAGCAAATAATAAAACAGACACAGAAACATAACAATAAACACAGTCTCAACGCAGTGTACATTCAAATGTAATTATACACAACAAAACAAGTAGACGACTTTAACGTCAAGTAATTGTAACTCAAACAAGTTTAATTGTAGGCGCGGCTGCGGGAATGGACTCGTGGAGCATAGGTTCGCGGAGAGCAGTAAATTTGTTTAACTGTGCGCTACGTCGGGTCTAACTTGGGCTTAAACGGTTTATAAGCAATAGATATGCGTCCGTTGGATAACCAAATATGTATATGTTTTGAAAATACGTTTATTTTGGTTATTTTATAATGCTTCAAATTATTTTATAAATAGCTATAGACGGAGCTCGAATGAACATCATTTGAATATCCTGTCATAAAGCTACTGTGACACCAGTGGTTATCGCTAAACAGGCATTTGTGGTAAAGATTTTAAAATCAATCACAAAAATCAAAATTCAAAATATTATTTGTTCTTTTTAAGCTTTTATTTTAATATTATTCTTTACATTTTACCTTCTTTTGGGGTGACGTTTTCTATTGATATAGCCATGTAATTTTTTGTATAAATTTAAATGCATTTGTGTCATGCTGTACTTTGATCAGAATAAATTTATTTTGATTTCTTTTCAATCAAATTCCAGATATAAGATTTTTAAGAAATAAAAATATTTGTAGATTTACGACTGACCGACGCGACAGGCGCCCAGTAATGGGCGTTAGAAAAGGCAGCATGCACTTCCCTCGCAACCAACAGCTTTGGAAGTCAGTGAGAGATGGTTATGTCGAGCAGGGGATGTTCCTTGTCTAACATGATCCCGATCATCATCATCATCATGGCATCCATAATACGTCCACTCTGCCTCCCCCATGGGAGGGGGGGGGGGGGGGGGGGGGGGGGGGGGGGTTGTCAATACTCGCCACGCTAGGCAGGCGGGTTGCCGAGCGCAATATATTTTGTGACCCTCAGAAGGCGCTGCTGCCCATCCTTCTGGTACGTGGTCCCTTAGCCGACTCTTACGGCACCCGCGGGAAGAGATGGTGGAGGGTGGAGTAGGTACTATTCTAGGCCGATAATCCCTATAATAAGACATAATTATAACATCGTTTCTTGTAGCCCCTGATGGAGTCGAATGTTGAAGTCCATAGTGTGTAAACGCCCATCACGAGATTGGAGTTACATGTTTAGTATTCCGTGTTCCGCCGGTTAAATGTTCAATTCGAGACGTTTTGTCCGCCCTGAGAACTAAGCCAGAGACCAGTATCCGAACGTTTTGTCCGCCCTGAGAACTAAGCCAGAGACCAGTATCCGAACGTTTTGTCCGCCCTGAGAACTAAGCCAGAGACCAGTATCCGAACGTTTTGTCCGCCCTGAGAACTAAGCCAGAGACCAGTATCCGAACGTTTTGTCCGCCCTGAGAACTAAGCCAGAGACCAGTATCCGAACGTTTTGTCCGCCCTGAGAACTAAGCCAGAGACCAGTATCCGAACGTTTTGTCCGCCCTGAGAACTAAGCCAGAGACCAGTATCCGAACGTTTTGTCCGCCCTGAGAACTAAGCCAGAGACCAGTATCCGAAGCAGGAATCGCTATCGGAGTCGTATCGCAGCGGGAAACAATTGCAACTCGGCACTGACTGTCAATTGTCTAATACAACTGTGACACAGAACAATTATAGTTTGTACGGACGGCGCGCGCGTCCGTATAAATCAAATGTTTATACGGCTGCGACACGATGACTGTGACGTAAGTTGTTCCTGCTTTAGGCACAGACGCTTTGAAGAAAATGCTCATGCTCTTGGGATGAAGTGGATATTTTCATCTATTTCTACAATTGCGATGAGTTTCATAGTTAATTTAAGGTTAGAATTGTTTTCCTTCAAAAAATGTAAACCTAAGTTCTGCTTAGCCTGTTATTAATGCAATAAACCATAAAACTCTTAATCTATAATTTGTTTTTTATGTTTAGGAATTGATATGTTAGATATGTTTTACTCACGGTAAGAGATACCTATCCTTGCCACATATCCGTGCGTTGTATGATCTTTCAGATATTAAGTATAATATTATTATGTATCAAGGCTGCGACATTTTTTTTAATACAGCCTGCCAAACCTGCAATACCTGCTTGTTAATTGCCGTGCCGTAGTGCACTGGAGGCCGCCGGCGCCGGTCGCATCGTCGCGCCGGCACCACGAGACGCGTGCGCACCGCTGCGCTTATACGATGCTCTTGCGCAGCTTGCGGTGCGGTACCATCCACTAGAGACAGCGGGGCCGGTTGTATGCTGGAATGGCCTGTCCCGTTAGTCTGTAAATGAAAACAAACTCTGGGTCATAGTTTAATTACACTGTACTTCAATTTATTAATCATATATCATACTATTACCACATAACAATATTAAGGATGTAGTCTAACACATGTTTTATGTAATGGGCGTGCCATTCAAGGTGGGTCAGTATGGGCAAGACTGAAACTATAGGATATACAAAGATCTGTTCTTAGGAGGCATGTCGTCGATTTTAGTAACAAGAGATAGGTACACGTTCTACTTACTCAGTTCGGTAATCGAACCGACCGGGTTCGATAGAAGAAGAAAGCTAACTTCATTTCTATTTCAATGTGGACCGTGTAGGCTTAAATGAATGAAATGTTTGAGCTTTTTGTTTTGTAGACTAGTACCTTCATCAGTAAGTTTGTGCCTTGAACCACTCACGTCTGATATCTTGATCAGCCCCGCTTTGTGTGCGCCGACCTTTGTCTCCACCATCGACTTCCATCGGCTCGCTTCACGCAACGCCGAACATCACTATAACAGTTTCATGATTGGATGAACATCAGTTTGTCTGATGTATCGGGTTGCATGGCTCCGGAGGCGCCTGTTCTTTACTAAATAACTAATATAATGGCACACCGAAAAATAATTACTTATATTTTTGCAACCACTCCTGAACAATATCACTTTACTTGAACGTGAGAGAACTTGTGTCCATGATTGGATCTATGGCGAACACAGGTATTTATCGGGCGTAAGAGCAGGTATTATATATACCTATGTTATCTATTTACACTTTTATGATCACTAGCTGTTATTAAAATTGTAAGCTTTTGTTTATCCATTAGCATGGTAATGAGGCTTATTATAATGTTTATGCTTGAAGAGATAGTATGCGATAATATGACACTATTGCAAGCGGCGTTCTATAATCAAGTAATCACTGATGACAGTGATGAGCAAGCGATCACCGATAAACTGATCTGGACGCTTGATGTGGTGCAGAAGTATATAAACTCATATGATCGTCACATTTACCGCTCAAATGCAAATCATATAATATAAAGTAAATGAATTATAAACTCCTTGTTGTTTAAATTTATACGTTTATTTGTTTAATGTATGTTTAATCACACTTATACGTAAAAGTAGATACATTTTTAGATAATATACAACCAGAACATTTTATACCGTCTAATAATGCAATGTTGTATAAGTATACAAGTATACAATGGTTAGTATACAAGTGGAATAACTATTCAAAAGTTCAAAATATATATAAATTTAAATTAACTAATTTAAATGCAATTAGTTTTAATTTAAGTGCGCGAGTGGAAACATCTCGCCTCGCACATTTTGTGTATGATGTCGACTACGCGTTATCGTCACGCTATCCCGTATAAATATTATAAGGATTAATTATACCAGACCAGAGTCTTGATAGATACGACAATAATGTACTGTGCCCGTCTATTATAAGGCAACCGACTAGCTGAGCTTATCCCTCGTCCACCACTCAATTGTACAATACTTACACTACACCATCTCCAGCCTCGGCGATAATCCCCAAACTCCCGCCCACTCTAATAAGCACCTTGACAAAAAAGAACATCATTATTTTCACACAATAAAGTATTATTCTCGTTATTCAGCCGATTCAAGCCGTTGCGCCCGCGAGCCGCCTTTTTATCGCGGCAAAAAGCACATCACTACTCGTTTAGGGTTGGGACACAAAGCAAGCCGACTGTTAAAGGAATTGCATTGAATTCTAGAGGTTTGACTGCAGTGTGAGCGGGAAGCAATTATATAGTTATCTTTTGTTTTATGCTTGTTATAATTATATAAGACGACATGCATGTACATATATAGGTATAAATCCGATTATCATAACGTCTAGATCGATGTCCAAAAACCTTTCAAGCTAAGTAGTGTTCGCACTAATGGTTTAATAATAAAATCCTTAGTCCAATTTTAATATTTACAAAAAATATAATGAAAATAGTCGTTTTCAGACGGTCAATCAATGTCAATTTGACATGGGAATACAATGCATTATCCAATTTCTCGAAAACACGCACTTGTGCGTTCGACATACTTCGACCAGGAATGTGCAGGGCATAGATAGATGTTATACGAACATTAATAGATGTGTTTTGCTACACAAGCGAAACAAGCGTTTTTAATGGTTTAGTCATTTCTATTCCGCCTCAAGTCGCGCCACGGCCGCGTCACCGCGGTCCAGTTACCCTAAGACGTGAAATTTTAAAGGAAAGCAGAAACAAAGGAGATCCCAAATCCTTTTGAATCCAAATCCCTTCTTAAATCTCTATTGAGTATTGTTTGCTCTTCACAATTTTCGGAACTTTTTTTACAAATAAAGCCAGCTTACACCGTCGTTTAACCAGTGTTTAACCATCGTTTAATTTACAGACTGCTTGTGATGTATTATGCCAATTTTAACGTTTTGACTGCCTGTCATCCCTGTCAAGCAAGGCCTGCTATAAATACAATTCATCAATTTATTGTTGCAACGTCACACAGCATTTCTTTGATGAAAAACTGTACACTAAAAATCAGACCTAGGCTAAGCTAGATCGGTAAAGTTTCAAAATGATCATTATATACTTTTGTCTTTCACATAAATAGTAAACAATAAAAATATATATGAACATTTATAAAAACAACAAAATTTCAGTCCAACTGCTCAATATATAAATACACTGTGGTTAGGTTTCGGAAGGCCTGGCTTATAAACCCGCAACACTGAGTTAAATTACATCTTATTTTAATTTATACCGTTTCAATATTACTGATATATTTTCATATATAATATGAGGCTTGTGAAGTACATTCTCGTTTAACTAAAACTTTTGTTATCGGTGAAGTAGGACTCAACTGTATTTATCTACAAATAAAAGGTAACGCAATACTGCATTGTTGTGCTCTCCACGGCTCGAGTTTCGGAGAGACGATACTAGAGCAGAGTAGCTATAGCACGCGATCGGCCGGTAGATAGATAAGATGTTTGTTTGTACCAGCTGTTTACTGTTATGATTCTGTTATGTTCATGTTATTTGTTATATTTTTAAAGCCAAGAAAATGGAACGATTCTCTCTATTTGGATATATTTTTTGTCGTGTGCGCTTAAAATTTAATTTTTATACTTTTTGGATGCGTTTGACCACCGACTAAATAAATAAATAAAATTAAAAATAGCTGTATTGATTCCACAATAATAAGATAGAATTAATGAATTTGATATTTAATCATTATATTACTAAATAACCATAATAAATCTACTAGTCCTGCAAATTAATCTCATTCTAATGTGGACCTCCTCAGGGTAAAAGCCTCCTCCAAATAATTCCATTTTCCATGACTTGATAGTCATTAATAATGGACTCAAGGGTGTAATCATGCTAGGCCCAGAATGTCCTATCAGGCAGCTGTCTTTGTGACCTGGTTCTCAAATACCGCTACACGAACGCGGTCACACAGTGTGTTTTATGACAATTTGATATCCATCATGTGAAATCAACAACGGCGTTGGTTTCACCGAAAGCTCAAGCCGTCAGTGGGGATCGAGCCAGTGTTCGCCAGGTTGACAGCCAACGCTCCCACCGCTACGACCTCATCGCTTCGAACCGCGAATACATTTTGATATACTACATCTTCCCAGGCTTTAAGAAAAATTGTATGTCGTCTACACCCTTCCGTATCTTTAATAATGTTATCCTTCCTCCCCCATTCCATCGAACTCAAAGCCGCGTGGGTGTAACCCAGGGCCGACCATTCTGTCACGATGACCCTGAAGGAAATAGCATGATGACGTATAGAATCAATTCATCACGGTTACGTGTATATTTGCTCTGTGGTCGAGATGTTCACTGTAGGTCCTTACATTCTTCTCCATCATACAAATAATGCTAAAGATTAAATAATTTCTAACGCCCCATTTTAATACCGATATAAAACATACAATAAATCGCGTTGATCTATCTGCCACCCTCGCCACTAATCATTGTTGTTCTTTTGTACGTCTGCATGTCTGTCTCTCCGCTTGTGTTGTTTGTTGTTGACATTGCGTTGACAACTATTGTTGCAATGTGTTGTGTCGAATCACGCCTATTGTTGGTGGTGTTTCTAAAATGTTTGTGAAGTAATATTTTAGTATCACAGTAACCGTCAGCTGAGCGCGATGTGCGCCCTCCTCACTGCAGGCACTTAACTCGCTACGTATTCGCATTTGATGTTCATATTTTTACCGACCCTCCAACATAGGAAGAGGTAATAAATTCGGTTGCAATTTTAAGTTCGTTTTGAATTCCGTGGATTTGGAAATGTATTTTTTTTCTGTAAGGGCATGTTTTCAAAGTTACATAAAATGTTTAACGAAACGGGAATATTATTTATTTTTAAGGAAATTTTGACTCTTTCTATCCCTAGAAAGTGGTCAGTAAGTTTTTATAGATTTTAAGATAATGATCTGCATAATTGGAATAAGTAAAAACAAACTAATAATATCCACGATAATTCAATGCTCCCACAAAATGTGCATATCTCGCACCAATACTGGATGGCTAATAAGCAAGCTGCAGATGGTATTGTGTAGGCTCAGGGTTACCATTTAGGGATCGATGGACACGTCATTTTCCTCTCAATATGTCAGAGATTGGCAATGTTTTTAATACTAATATTACTACTATGTATAATGTATATGAAAGTTTGTACGTTTGTTGCTCAATCACGCCACTACGGCCGAACAGATTTGGACGAAGTATGTCACATAGTCTATAATATGGTCTGGAATAGTACATAGGTAACATTTTATTACAGAAAAGTGTGGTTCTTTTGAGGTAACTGAGGTAATAGGAAAACATAGCACACGCGGTAAAGCAGCGGGGCGCGGCTAGTAATTATATAAATGTGAAAGTTTATGCATGTGAGTTTGTTATCACTCAGCGCTTTAACGGGTTTGAATTAAATTTGGTACCTACAGAGATTACTTAGACCCTGGATTAACGTGTAGAATTACGTGTACTTAGATGTCAAAAAAATGTTGGGTCCCCATGGGATAACTAGGTTTTTCGTGAGGTGAAGGGAAACTCATGGTCCACGCGAGTGAAATTACTGTGCGTCACTAGTTATTTATTAGTTAATTAGTAATTTGAGGACTATTTCACTTGCTGGTCAATGTTAGCGGTCGACATTACAGTGTTGATTGGTCCTTGGTCACTAGCCTGGAAAGCACTAGAAAGTACATTTCTGCCATGCTGTCAATTCAATAGCGATGTTATCTTCAACGAAAGCTTAAAATTGAATCTGGGTTCAATGCAAGAACCATCTAATTGCCTCTGCTCACCGTCTCAATGCTACTATAGATTTAAAATTAAAATAATATTAGGTCTTCACAAGTTATTATTTAAATTACCTCTAAAACAACCTTAAAAACAATCCAATGATATTTTGCAATTCGCCGCGACACAATGACAAATTAAAAAGAAGACACTCAATCCATCCATTAAAAACACACTTCAATAAAACGTCGATAAAAATGACGATTCACATTTAAATATACGTTAGATAATTACGGTCCTTTAAACTGATCTCACTAATTTAATAACTTATCCCAAAACTCGACGACATCCGAGAATCGGACATAAAAATGTCGGGCGTTGTTCGATCAATCTTGGTCCTTTACCTGGCCGAGATCGGTCCGAGGAGATAACCCTTCTTCAATGCGTAATACCATTAAAACAACGGTGACAATCGGACCAAAAAATAATTTTCAACAGGTCTTTGTAACACAGACTACTTAGATAATGGAGAACGCTCCGTGTTGCTTATTTCAATCATCGTGTTTTTATGATTTCCATCTACGAGTACCTACAAATAATAATATTATTATTCGGCAATTGGGTGTGATATTTTGCGAGAATCCCTATGCTTGTCAGAAGAGATAGAATAGTTAGATTTTACGTTACTTGGAACATTTTTTGCGATAAGGTTTGGAGTTATACTGCTTAGCACAACTATTTCTTTGAAAAGTGTAGTATACTTTTTTGTACCAAAACGCATCGATATTTGCAAGTTGTTTGAATGCTTATGAGTGACCTTATTGAGCATGACTATTATCGGAACTATATATAAGAATTTAGACAAAAATATTGAAATTGATCACAAAAAAACACGTTATAATTAACCTAGTAAGTCGTTTACGCTTTCTAAATGATATGTAGAAAATATAAACAGAGCCGGGTACAAAGTATAATAAATTAACCTAATTTTGATTAGCTATTTATTTCACGCATGTTTATGAGATCAATCATTTTTATATGGCCTTTAGTTACTAATTAGAGGTACGTTGGTAGAAAATCGTTGCAATGCATACATTCAAATTGGGCGTCTATTACCTGAGTCATCAGTGTTTTATATCGATAAACTAAGTATCGCTCATTGACGCAGATGCATCCTAATCTCTCCAAGCTTAAGGTTAATTTTGGATCGACATTGATAACTCGCGTAGGATGATTAAAAATGTGAGATGATGATCATTGCCGGGGAACCCACTGCGTAAGTCTGTTTAACCTCTTTGTTTTTCTGGATTCCTGGCCGTGGGTCCGTTTTAATTAATGCCTGTCACGTATTTTTTTCGATGTTGGTTTTTCGACTGTTTTTATTACATTTTTTTTATACCGTTTTTGAAATATGTCTGTGGGTCCCCGGCGTGTGATGCGATATCTCGATGTCCTATTGTTTTGTCTTTGATATATTTATGCGATGTGTTCTCGGGAGTGGTGGTTTTTTCCTTTTTGGTTATTTTTGTCGTAGCGGTGAGTGGCCAGTGACATTGCGTCATGGATCATCGATTGTATGGAAAGCCGACTGTTGACAATATTTATATGGGTGACTTTGTAAAGAAGTGACAGCTGCTTTTATAATATTAGAACTTACGGCTGATTTGAATATGAGCTTTATTTAGGCGTGATGGCGCAGCTTAAAATTTTTGTTTTTATAAGATAATATTGGCACTAAAATATTTAGATAAAAACCACCTTGGTGGTTGTGCTATTGCCATGCAGGGTGGCAATTATGGCTCTATCATGAACTTTACACAAGTATTTTTAAGGGTAACCCCTTTGATTAAAATTTAGAATTTGGTAATTGGATTTTTAATAAATATACTTTTATTCGAAATAAAGAATGGATAATGTTACCATCCTTCCCATCGGATTATTTATACTGTAGTTTTGTATTTAATTGTCTCAAGTTCATGAGTTAGTTCGTAGACATTTCTGTTAACCAATAAAATATAATGACTATTTAATATGCACAATAAACGTGATGTTATCTACGTCGATAAAACTAAAGAGTTAAGTTTTATTTATGCTATTCTCAACTATTCGCTACCGACATTGTACTCTTTATAAAACAGTATTTAAGTATTCAACTCCCCGGAATCTAAATCATCTCAGCGACAATAACCAAGATAAGAAAACAAGTTAGTCAACACATAATCTCGACTTTATTCAGCTCTATGATAATCTTTACATTCTCCAGAATAAAGTTTTATATCAAACTTTCACATAAAACTCTCGTAAAAGTTGATGTAGAGACGTTTATGGTAGCAATAGTGTAGATAAATAAGGCCCAATTAAATTAACATGTTCATTACTACATTCCTGAGGCGGGCGGGTGGAGTGGGGAGGTGCCGCACAACTGTGTACTAGTTGGATAGACTTTTAGTTTAAGTCATACCTCATTTTACAATTATACAAGTTTTGAGATATCGCTACCTAAGGTTTTATGACCACAGTGCATTGATATAGGTTTTTGACTTGGTCACTTCACTAATGTAGGAATTAACATAAGCACTACCACTGACGTGGCATGGTGGTACCGGGTGCCGTGGTGGTACCGGGTGCCGTGGTGGTACCGGCCTAGAATAGCACTCCTCCATCTCTTACCGCGGGTATCGTAAGAGTCGGCTAAGGGACCACGTACCGAAAGGTGGGCAGCAGCGCCTTCTGAGGATTGAAAATCACACTGCGCTCGCCAACCCGCCTGCCAAGCGTGGCGAGTATTGGCAAATACTATATGGGGGAGGTTATGTCCAGCATTGAACATTCTATGGCTGAGATGATGATGACTACCAGTGACTGGGAAGGACCTGCACCTCTGTAACACAGGCTATACTAGTGCAGGGTTCAGGGATATCACATATTGAAAAGTCTACAATTATTCACTGGATCAAAGCTTTACATATCTATTTATACAAATCATAGCACTTACATCGTGTTTTGTGATTAAATAAATTATCTTATTTAATTACATGCCTGGTACATTCTAGAGTTAAAGTTGACGCTTATTCATATTTAACACTAGCTGCCCCCCGCGGAATGGACTACGGTTTTCCGTTACTACAGTTGTCAATAAGCCAATAAGCCTAAACAAAATAACATTCTACGAGCGATAACGCTGAGAGAGACTAAAAAATGTATGAGATTGACACTTCAAAACGATATACCACGTGATTAACGATAGCGAATATAAAATTGACAGACGATGTACAATACGCAAAACGAAACGCTAGAGCGTGTCTATTCTCCCAAGCGCCGAATCCATACAAATTTGTAGACAAATGGTATTATGACAAGCAATAACGACAGCATTGAAGCGCTAGTGGTTAGGGAAAGAGAATCGATATGAATCGAAGAAATTTCGTCCATGGCGTGATTGGTAACATACATCCGTTCACTCAAACTTCTGCACATATAAAAAAAAACATAAAATGGAACAGACTTCAACACTCAAAAGTGTGAAATAACTTGTTGAAGTCGGTACCATGATAGTGCAAAAGTATTATAACTAATAACAAAGTATTGTAATAAATTTTTTTTCACCTCTTTTAGTGACCTTTGCTACTCACGGGATCAGTTTTATTGTCATTGTGTATGTTCACCGATTTTTTCATTTTCTCTCTAACCAACTAAGTGTAACTCAAAAAATCCCATTATGCTCCATGTCGTCCTGCTCCTGAACACAGCGAAGCGATAATAGCTCAGCGGTGAGAGCGTCGAATGTCGAACTGACGGATACTGGTTCGATGCCCAACAACAGCTTGAGCTTCCGGTGAAGGTAACACCGTTATTGTTAGTTATAACCCACCATGGTGATAGGGTACCTTCGAGTACCCGTATGGGTATATCTACCACCCTCAAGTTTGAAAAACTGTCACCAAACACATAGTGTGTTCAGGCAGCAGTCTTTGAGAGCCAGTGACCATTCTAGATCTAGCGTGATAACATCTTCCACCACATCGTCACTGACCATCAAGTGAGATAGTGATCACGCTATATCACACTATACAGTATTAAAAAAAAACACAGCGAATGTACTTTATTTTTATTTTTATTGGGAATAGGCATGCGTTTGACCACTATCTCACCTGATGTTAAGTGATGATGCGGTCTACGGTGGATCATGCCTGCCTAGAAGATACCTATTCACTCGTGACTTGAAGATACCCAGGTTGTATGTTTGCGGAAACACAGATTTAGGCAATAAATTCCATTCGTTAGCTGTACGCACTAGGAATGTGGTAGCAAAACGCATACTTAGCTACTATAATATATATAAGCATGAGTAACTGTTATAGATTAATAATGTCCGAGTTTTATGCGATTACTATTTATTAAAGATGAATTTAAACGTAGTTGATCGCGTATTATCAATGTTCGTGCGAGGATCGTCGACGACCATGAATTGAAGAAAAAAAAAAGTTTTGTTAAAAAAAGTTGTTTATTTTTAAGTTATAAGCTAGTAAGCTAACATGACCCATCCAATTGACTAATTCCTTAAATGTACGAACATAATACAGATCTTAAAGAAATGTAAGACTCCAGTCACATATCATATTACCTAACATAAATTCCTTCTTAAATAACGAAAAATATGTTGTACAAAATTTGCAACTCTCTCTCTCTCACACAAATCACGTGGTTTTTTTTACATTTGGTAACGTTTTTGTTTTATCTTTGCAGGTAAGTGCGGAACCGTGGATATTTCGCTCCTCTCGTAAGGTGAGGCTTTTGGGGAGATGTAGATAAGGAAAGGGAACTTATGGTTGCATGGAGGTGCACGGAGATGGAACTGATATGTAGGTAAGTGATATCGCCATAAAAACAATGAATTATCACATCATAAGTCACGTGCGACGGAATAATAATAAAAAAATGTTTTTAAGAAATACAAAGTATATGAGGCAATATTTTATCTTGCAATCGAGAACAAATTAACATTGATATACTAGCGGCCTCTCGCGGATTCTCACTGTTACATTAATTTAGATTTAGTAGGGATCCCTTATTTTTTCTAGTAATTAATAGAGTGTTTGCTACTTTGGCTAGCAGGATAGTTGTAGCATTCTAATGGTCAAAAAATTTTCGAAATCGGTCCCGTATAGTTATTGAGATTTAATCGTTACAAGCATAAAAACATACAAAAATGTCCTCTTTCTAATATTTATTATATATTTTCTATTCTTACATTTACGTCAAGCCTAAGTTTTTCCCAGCAGCAAGATCCAAACCGATGGTTATGGTTGCAGATCAAGTAATGTCCTGACAATGTGTCGAGGAGCACTGCTTTTGGTTTTTGTATCTGACCTTGATCCAACTGTTAAGACCCCCCTTTGAGGTCGAGTCTCTTCGTTTAAGGCCGCTTGTAGAAACGACTATCAAATACATTTTAAATAACTGGTTTAATGCAGATTATGTGAAGGAACAAAAATGATTATCTACCATATATTTCGATATTAGTTTACGTTTAAACAATCCCGCTAAAACGAAAACGATCGTTTTAAGGGTAGGTACCACCTATTGCAAGAAGTAACCGGATTAATTAAATTTGTTTTCTAAATTAAACTCTATGTAATCTTTATTCTATTCTAAATACTTTTTTTTATCTTTATCTTTATTCTATATACTTATTTTCTTATAACATATAACTTTTCTGTGAAAAGCTGTTGGCACCTGAAACACAGGGCCACAAGTTCAGAAGCCTTTTAGATTATAAATTCTATGTAAAATAGTTTATGGTACTGTGTATTCGTATGCAGCGCCGATGGGATATGAACCCCGTCTTCCCCGGCGTGTTAACTCGCTATTCGAATGCATTTCCCCGGCGTGTTAACTCGCTATTCGAATGCATTCGATATGTGGATTTCATTAACAAGTCATCGATTTGAATATTCCGTTACATTTACGAAACATGTTTGAATTAAACATTTTAAAAACATAAACTACATGATTTACATGTAAACGAATCGAGTCGGTCCGATATCGGGAGGCGATCGAATAATCGAGTTTTGTTTTTAATAAATAAATATCATGTTAACGAATATTTGTCGTTTAGACATTTTAATGCAATAGGTGGCAAACATGAGAAAACGGTCCGCCTGATTGTAAGCGACACTGGGTGTATTACGTAACGTTACCAATCCTTTTACGAGTTTAATTTGTTTTATTTTAAAGACTATAAGTCATACTGAATCTACTTGGGAATATCGAGATAATCTCGTTCCATATTTTGCAGGTCTGTGACAAATACGATCGGTAGAGTCGCATTGCACAGTATGTTTTTTTATGGTAATAGGCAGCAAATAAGTAGTCGGGCCGCCTGATGGTAAACGATCATCGTCGCCTACGGAGGCTTTATGATAGATACGTTACCAATCATTTTTAACCGACTTCCCTCGGAAGCACGGAAGCGCTCAGTTGAAAATGCCACTACCGGCCACCCATCCACATTCTTAGCGGAGCTTCCGTTCCTTAACCTATTTGATCGGTTAAAATCTTTTAAGGTAACTCCACTATGCTTTTCAAACTTTAGGTTTTAGAGATCATAAGTGTACATGAGATTTAAAGAAAAGTCATTTACATCTAATTATTGTGCAAATGTAGGTACCTATATGTATGTATTGTATACATATATATGATAATTAGTTTTCCAATGAATTGAGTGTGTCATTATATATATATTACCTAAAAATTATACTAGTATCAAAATACAGATCGATTCGGTAAATCGCAAGCGTGACCATGTGCCCAATTTGATAATATTTTTTTAAGAATATCTGTGTATTCTAAATTTCTTCACCCTTCTCACCTAACCCCAACATACAGCGTAACATAGTATAATAATATGTGTACAATTTGTCTGTTGGTATGTCTCGGGTTACGAGCCCCTGGGGGTGGATTACGGTCCAGGGCCCTTGGGGTCTCACTATATGGGAACTAAACAAAAAAGAATAAAAATGAATTCTAAATAGAATATATAAATATATTCAAGTTTGAACTTAAATTTTAAGCGAGATTTAGACAGTATTGTCTTAGAATTATTTTGTTCGCGGTGACCTAGATATTCATCATCTCGGCCATGCTGGACATAGACTTAGACATTACATGAATCAAAATGTTATTCGTGGGGTTACGTTCTTGCAAACGAATGACAGCAACGTAGTCGCCATTATCGGCCTCTGGACAAATCTCCACCTTCGCTCGGGATCTCCGCTCCAGGTTAGCTGACTGGCCACACTAGGTGTTCACTCACATATTTTGAAGCTTCGGGGTAGTAAAAGTTTCATGGTTTGCATTAACATCATGCTAGGCGGAACTTACGTTCAAATGAAGGGAATAAAAAAAACATACGGGTCGAATTGAGAACCTCCTTCTTTATTTAAGTCGGTTAAAAATTGAAACAAAGCGACATGCGACAGGACGGTATTATGTAGGCGTGGGTCCAAAACTCACCAGTAGGCGAATTTTTTCCTTCATAAATACAGGGTAGCATGCTAGCCAGACGGGCGGTACCTAGCTATAGATTTCTGTGCGATTTAGGTGGGTTCTCGTTTACTGACAGAATACATAAGACCTGGGATTCGATCTGTCGCGGCCTCATGATTAAACACCATCACTTACCACCTAGAAGCTGTCTTCAAAAAAACTAGCGCCTATGGGTATATTTATATAATAGATTTTCTGTAAATCTTTTATTTATAGTAGCGGAATGGTTAATGAATACGATCGCAGTTCACGCAGACTTTGATGTTTAATTCATTAAGCAATAAATAATAAACAAAAGTATAATTTTGCTGACATCTGTGTTACTACTCACACAGAATCTCGATCCATCCGATAAAAGCCACTGGTCTGGAAAATTGAATGGAACGCCCTATTAGAATCTGAATCTTATTTTGAAACCGGTAGGGTTCAAAATTCTAAAAGATTTATAGATAAAATAGGGTTGCTGCATACGTCCCAAGCGGTTTTTAAGGATTTGGGTGAATTATTTGGGAATAATTGTGTTGTTGTTACATTGTATCTTATTGAAACGTGCGCAGTTAATTAGTTATTTCTATAAAATCGGCTTTTGTTGATTCCGCTTGGTCTTACCTATACTGCATAGGCACTTCTAATTAATTAAGCAAATCTATTTCAATTACTTTTTTATGTTTTTATACTCATTTTAACCCCTCTTAATACTCACACTATTACACTATACTACGTTCAAATTTTGAAGGCAAACATTCGGCTACTGTTGTGGTTTGAACCCACGACTACAGAATACCATCCTGTCGCTTTGCTCTCTCTGCGATCTAAGCTATAGTACCACTACCCTAGCTATCAGTTCATACAATGAAAGGTAGATGGCGCTAATAAATACATCCCCTCAGATGTAAATATAAGGAGAAATAAATTCAGACGGCTATAGTATAGTACGTTGTTTATAGTTCCTATTATTTTTATTCAATTTTTGTTTCAAACACTAAGGACAACAGCAGTTAGGTACCTTAAAAAACAAATACACTTACCCAGATTGAGCTCGAACAATAAATCAGTACCGATTTGTAAAAAAGTTTTTTTTTTCTCCACCCTCATCCCTCGAGAGCAGAGAAAATCGCAACACGATCGTCATTTGAAAAATAATGATGTCATCAAACACTAATCCAAAAGCTTTCATGTGGATTACAGATGCGACAACCCTAATCTTACACTTTTGAAATATTTATTTCGAAATATACAACCATATTTCTTTAACGCTAAGAATCAAGGTTTACTTTTTCTGTACCAATATTAATTTTGTTCGCAATGTGTCGTACTCTCGATCTATGAAACCACTATTGTCTCCTGTTTATTCATACAAAACTAGACTTAAGCGCACCGTCTTTCAGTCGTATTTTATTTTGAACTGAAGCTGAGGACTTATATTTTCATTCTGTTTTCGACTTTATCGAGCATTATATAGAGTCTACAGTCACATACGGTCACTACATGTCCTATCCTTTAAATATTGAGAAAATATTGGCGTAAATTTCTAACTTTTTGCGCCGCATTAGAGTTAATTTTTGTATGCAGTAAAGGTTGCGACACACTACTGAAGCACTCGGATGAGTTTTGGTGCGTCATTTCGATACATTAGGCGTGTGATTTATGTAAGGGAAGCGGTGGAGTCAAAACATGTAGGCTGCGGGTGTGTAACCGGCCTACTGGTCTACTGTAGGGCTGCCACTCGGGAGTAAACTATATCATACATTAACATTATAAATGCGGAAGTCTGGATGTGATTGTACGGTCACATTGCTCAGCGCTACAACAGCTCAACTTTATCCTTCCAAAGAGTGTTTTGTTACTGTCAAAGAGAAATGTATATTTTTTTTTAAAAGTAATTTAAAAAATCATGTGATCAATCATTATCTCACTAATAGATACCGTGATTGTGTACACTACATGTGTCCTTACCTTATTAAGTGACATTTTTGAGGCGCGCCGAATACCAATCGCGTACGCGATGTGTGCCCTGCTTCCTGACATTTGTGTTCTACGAATCTCCTCGTTTCTGATCGATCTACTATAGAAGGTAAGACACTAAGACTTCTCATACCCCTGTAATTCAATATTTTCCTATTATACAGCGTTTATACATTTCAACGTTTCATTTCAAAACACTTATCCGGTTTTACTACTATATACCTGAAGTACATATTTTTTAAATCAATTAATAATTTAACAATTAAATTAAATTAATATTTTTTTGCTATCTGGTAATATTTGTTACTGTTTGTGGATAATAAATACAATTTTATACGCGATTTATCCTCATTATCATTAAGATTTATTTCCACTTGTTAATATTATGTTAATTAACGCTCTTAACTATTAATAATAAAATTGTTGGAAAGCTGATTGCGAAGAAGTAGTTTGGCCGTTTAGTAATAATAATTCAATTGTATTCTCATAATTTGATAGAATAATAATTTATAATAGATGTATCGTATGATCCATATCTGACTTGATCGTCAGTGACGATGTGAGTGAAGAATCATGATCGAATGTTCAGTCAGTCAGTCAGTCAGTCAGTCAGTCAGTGTCAGTCGGCATTCTCGGTGTATTCTAATTTGATTCTATCGTCGCGTCGGCGGTCGCGTCGTTAATGTTAATTTCGATTGAATATTATTCAAATATTAAACTCCAAATATGGGGAAATAACGTAATAAAAAAATTGTGATGGCCTAGTTGAGTATATATAGTATTATTTTTAAATTACTGCTAGTTTGGTCCATATTATTACATATATTACAGAAACATGTTATTGTACATTAGTATTGAATAAATAGCAATGTGGCAAAATACTGTTATAAGTGCTTTTGTTAAGAATTGTGCAAAGTGTGTGATCAAATGCAACTTGAATGCTCAAATAATATAAATAAAATTATATACTAGCTGCGCCCCGCGGTTTTACCCGCGCGGTGATGATTGATGATGATGATGATGATGATGAAAATTAGCCTATGTGTTATTCTGGGACCTGAAGTATCGACATACCAAATTTAATCTAACACCGTCCAGCCGCTTGGGCCATTTTGAGTAACAAGCATCCGTCCATCCATCCATCTAAACTTTCACATTTATAATATTAGTGGGATGGGATTTAGGTTATACTATACTGTACTATACTATACACTATATTGTAAGGACCGGAAGAGAGTGAGTCCCACAACACAGGATCCGAACCTGGTGTAGACCCAGGGCACATGGCAACATAATATTTTATCTTAATTAATGAGGCAAAAAATAAATGCTTAACGTGATAAAAATGCGATGTAAGTCTAGATGCATGAACGCTTGGTACTCACGACTGAACGGATCTATATGTAATTTGACATAGAAACTATTAATATGTATTGTTACAATACTAATTTACCGTATTGGTTACAACGTATAACTTTAAATACATTATGTCATTACTGTAATGAGCGCTTACCATTTTGTCAATAACTTCGCTGTCTTGTCCCCAAATCTCATTAAAACATTTTTCATTTATCATTTTCATTTCTCATTTACCTTAGTAGCAATTAATTTAAAATTTGTATTAAGCAGCAACCCTGAATTCACTTACGGAAATGGCAAGAGTCTCTGTAGGTATACCTCCGAGGCAAGTCTCCCGGGAGAGAGATTAAGGGCGCATCTTGAAACGAAATTGGTGCTGCCAGTTGTTTCACCTCCGCATAGATACTCGCGGGTGTGGGCTACAGGTGAAGGAAGCTCTGTTGACATATTGTCTAGATAGCTACAAATTTTACAATCCGCTTTCGAGAATTCGAAGAATTCGTAACCTTTATTCTGCCCCTAACACGATTCAAGAGGAAACTATTATCAATGTATATGACATTTTTAAGTTATATAATCTATCACTGTGCCAAATTTCAGTCCGATCCGTTTAGCCGTTCTGGTGTGGTTGAGCAACAAACATTGACAGTCGACACAATCAAAACAACCCTGACTCCACTGAATCTACCAAAATGGCGACTCTCTCGCTCAAGTCCCCCGGGAGCGGGACCAAGGTTATATTTTGAGGAGCAAGTAACTGCGAACGGATGTCGACTCTTGGGATGTTTTACTCCTTGGTGATAGGGGATCATCCGGTCACAGGTGTAGCATGGAACTGCGTGGAACATTTGATATGGTACCTACTCGTAAGAGTTATCTTAGAATTGACATCCATTTTATTTATTTATACGTATGTAATTATAGAAAACGTGGAAACGTATTGAACTTTTTTTAATTGACTCTTCGATTGCCACAACTAAAAGAGAAATAATATATTTTTGTGTCGATCGATATGCGTGCGAATAACCGGATTCATTTTCTCAATCAATCAAAATGATTACCATTTGTTGTTTTAGTATAGCGAGAACCCAATATGCTAATAGAAGTTTTTATGCTGTTCATATAAATCTATATAAAAATGAATCCCTGCGGTTACGCCGCCATCACGCGTGAACGGATAGACCAATTTCGATAGTTCTCTTTTCATTGTATTTTTTACTGTCAAGAGAAGGTTCTTATGAAAGAAAAACAATATGGCAGTTGCGCGGGAAATCAGAAAATTAAGAAAAATGACCATGTTAACTTTTATAATGTAACCTTCTTTCAGTTGTTTGAGAGTTGATGACAATTCGACAACGTCTGACGGGACAGCTAGTTTAAAATAGATTTTTGAGAACGGAAATATTCTAATTAATTCATATTTATCAATTATCAAATTTAAACTTGTTCTCGCTTCGACTTTATTCCTCGACTTTTTAACCTTTGATATAATAGGTACATTCTATCTATTAAATACTACAATTTTAACCCTCTCTATTCATTATACCTGAGCCATCAACTACTCTGACAATTGCTATCTGTAACACACCATCAGGCCATCTGCTAGCTCACATTATCAATTCAAACTTGAAACACTACCAGCCCCCTCGCATCGATCATCTAAAAGCTTTGGGGTCGTTTAGACCCCGGCGAGGACACAAGGGTTAATTCACAGGAGTAATTGCATTGTATGCGGAAAAGGGTTAAGTGGAAATCGTGTTTTATGCTTTTTAATTTGCTTTTGGAAGGGTTGGAGATTGGACAGAGAATTATATCGGAACTACACAGTTGGTTTTTAAAAACTGGCTTCGACTTGCTTCTTCGTGACGTTGTCTCACGCCAATGTGTTCGGATATTATCTTATCCTGTAGGTAACAAACAAGTAGAAGTGATAACTTATGGTAACACTGGAGGCATTTCGATACACTGTCGACCTTCGGGACTAACGAGAGAAAGCTTGTTTCACATTTTGGGGTCGTAAGGCAAAAACGATCGCGTGAATTTTCAGAGTATGTCCTTCTTCTTCTTCTACTCTGTTTCTTCCTCCTGCCCTCTCAGCGCTCATACCTTTCATACACAAACAATTGTTGCATAACATACCATTTTTAGCCTTCCTCTGCCCCTTTTAGCTTTCCAGGTTAAACGCGTTAACACTCTTTTATTTATATAGAACTAGCTGCGCCCCGCGGTTGTACCATGTGGTGATGAAAAACGGTGATGATGGTGATGATGAAAATAAGCCTATGTGTTAATTAATTATGTTATTAATGTTAGTTAATCCAGGGTACAAGCTATCTTCATACGAAATTTCTTCGAAATCGGTGTAGTAGGTTGTGTGTGTGTATGTGTGTACATACACATACACACAAACTTTCGCATTTATAATATGAGTAAGATAGGATTCTCCTCTCATAAAAATTGGAAGCGTAAATTTGATATCAGGACGCTAGTTTTCTTAAAGTCAATTCAGGGACCTAAAGGTCCCTGAATCAATTCATGGATTGATTCTGGGACCTAAAGGTCCCTGGTTAGCTACCACCCTCAGGTTCAACCAAAAACTCACCAAAAAAAAGCTGACCTCGCACCTAGGCTAGGCTTCCTTGTAACTATAGTGTTCTAATCGATTACGGACAGCGAGAGGGTAGACAAAAGGGAACATTATGGCATGCAAAGCCAAAAGTTTCCTTTAGAGAAGTGTTGTAGTATCAGTGCATTGAAAGCCGAAAATTCTTGATAAGTACCAAAATAAATAGACATTGTGGAATACTTCAGTGACCGTGTTGAGAAGTATTAATTACGAACCGAGTTCCAGGATAAGGAACAATGTACTAAAGAAATACAATTGTGTGAGCGAAGATACGTATGTTCCGATGTTTTGATCATATTGAGAGAATTGATGAAAGGCAATTTACTAGGCAGGAATGACAGAATGGAAGTACTGGAAGGCTAAGGGAACATCTGAATGCAAAAATGTGGCTAATAAAATTACTAACTGCTATTTAACGTTTCATTTGAATTTAGCAATTATCTACCCACCCTTATTGAATTTCAATTAATGCATTAATACATTCCTACAATGACTAGATACCCAATTAGAAAGAGCCCGCCGTCGCCCCACTCGGGCTGTTTTAATAACATAATATACATTTTTCAGAAATACCCTCACTTAACGACCAGGAGGGCTATTAAGCTACATTACCTCCTCAGTAACACCTGGTTCCTTGGTCTATTAATACGTAAACACTTTAGATGCGCACTTAATGCGCTCTTTCCATTAGGAGATGTCGTAAATTATAAGCTTCTTTGTACTGTATGACCGCCTGGTAGGTACTTTGGCTACTAGAACGGTGACAGTTGTATTGCGATGTGTTCGGTTCAGCAATTTCTAATATAATAGTGTCTATGGTAAGTTGTAATTAATAATGGTTTAGCAAGGGTCGTGTTATTTCAGACAACGGAGGTTCACACATGTATCCATATCAATTAGTGGTCTGAAGTTTGTTTGTTTCACCATGAAATTATGTTTCATTTGCATTGGGAACTGTAGCTTTCTTTTTGATAGACACGTGTCCACAGGTCCACTATTTCAAAATCGTGGAGCTTATTCGGCAATTTATAAGTTATGTTCATGTGCCCAATGTGTTTTTTTAACCAATTTAAAAAAAAGACGGAGGTTACTCACTTCGTATGTACCTATACATATTTTATGTGTTTTTGCGGATAACTTCGTCGTTTATGAACCAATTTTGATGATTTTTGTTTGTTTGATAGAGTATACTTCCGAGGTGGTCACATTTAAATTTAATTCATCAGTAGGTACGATACACATCCAGAATATAAAATAACAGTCCAGCTATTAACCATTAGTAGGAAATTATTGTAAATCGATTTAGGTTATTACGTCTATTTGTCATAGTCATAAGACAGGATAACCTAATAATGAAAAAAATCGTCTGATACAATCTTGCCAAGAGTGTATCAGACCAAACTCAGTAGTATAGTATATCGTTCCGTAGCTTTAATTACTCCAGTAAATGTATTTTTCCAAATATCAAAAATTACATGGCCCCTAAGTAATTTGAAGGCAGACCATAATATCGCAGTCTTTATTTGGGTAAGAAATATTTATGAACAATTACCTATATTTAATTTGCCCCATTCAACAATGTCGTAATCGTTATCATTTAACATAAAGAGAGACGCGTGGTCAAACGCAAGCGTATAATGTAAAAAATACTTCATGGGAGTTTCTGATCGTTCTTACAGAACCCTAAAGAATAGACCACGTCAGTCGTAAAAAGCAGTCCCACGATAACACAACAACTATGCAGACAAAACAGCATCATCTAAAACTGGACTGGAATTGTGACATGTCATAAAAACCAGCTGATACTGAATTATATTCAAATTCAATCCAAAACATGAATAACTCACCTCCTAAGTGTCGCTATGAACCGGCTAAAAAACCCTAAAACGGTCGCGCGATGCTCAATTTAATACTCGCGCACTATTTTCGTTCCTCCATCAATTGAATTTTTTATTGGGAGCGCGTGGGCTACTGTCATTTGTTTTGATTACCATCCACCCCTCAGGAAAAACTTTGTATATTATTACTAAAGTATGACAATAATTTTCACCGTGTTTCGCTCGAATATTCTATAATTTATCCTGATTTACAAGATATTATTATGCGGTCGGTACTCTAGACGTTAATGTCTGGACCGATTTGACATACCGAATGATTGTGTTAATCTTTTTTTTTTTAAAGAATTCCGGTATGCGCTATAGCAATATTGCTTTGCAATATTTTATACTATGTAATGAATTGTCTTAATATATTGTTATTTGTAGACGTTTTGAATAGTTTTATATAATACTTTATTTATTTATTCTAAAAGACGTAGCTAACTGGCCGCCTGACTACATTATTGATCAACACACAGCCAAAATATTATCGTTTGTTTACTATTTTTATTTAGTTTAATCTAAAAGCATAAAATATATCCCAAAAGTTTCCTAAACGAATTAGTGTTCAAAAACTTTTCTCGAAAATTCATTCCCTAAGGGATCAAATAAGGGATGTAGGCTTATATTATGAAGCTTATATCTTCTTCATTTACGAAGTAAGAAATATAAACATTGGAATGAGATATCTGTTCACCGTAAGTTCTGGAAGGATTATAGATAAATCATAGTCAACGCGGATGAAACCGTAGATCGGAGTTAGTCATCCAGAACTATCATCATTTTCTGAACGATTGTTTAGTGTAATATGTTTCTATCTAATATGTGTGTAGAGTGCACTTAACGTGTCAGTCAAGGGTACTCATGGCATGGCCTTTTGTACCCCGCGCCGAGCATTAGGGTTGCACCACTTACGGGTACAATAAAGTACTTTATAAAGACTTGAGTGTGATGTCCTTGTAGCGCAGTCAAAAGGAAATGATCCATATAAAATGCTTCCCAACATTGGATTTAGCGTTTAAAAGGAAGTTTTGCGAATGAAATCAGTACAAAAGAGAAATATCTATAATACGAGTATAACCTACGTATAAGTAAATTCACATTCTAATGATAACGACATGTAAACAAACATACACACAAGGTACTACAAGTAATCATAAATCTCCGGATTGTAGTCGCAACAAATACGGAAAGCCATCTCGGCTTGATGTTCCAAAATACATTCGTATCTTAACATTTCTAGAGACGGATATAAATCCATTTTGAGATATAAATGTTCATTTAATATAATGTCAGTAGTTTTATGACACAGCTGACGGTTACTCTCATCTAAGCCAGCAGATGTGGCACCTCTATAACATAAAAACCTACTGTTAGATAGGAAATAAATAAGCATAATAAGCCCAATGCTTTCCCACTGCTGGGACGCGGGCCTTCTTCCACAAGATCAGTGTAGGGCTAGTGTCCAGCGCAATCTCGCAGTTTTGGCCGCCCGTGGGCCTCGGACTTGGTCGTTACCTACAAATGACAATCAGGACCGTCGGGCTTCATGTGTACGGAAGCATGGAAGTAGGCAATGTATAATTTCTAATTAATTTAAGCAATATTCTCTCGGATAAAGCCCGATTTTCATCAATATGATTTCGGAGAAGTTTACAAAAAAGTGTCTGGTTAAAGTAACTATTATTTAAAAGTACTAAGGTTTAGATAGGCAATCTATGTGCAGTGTATCAATGTTCTTTTCAATCTTTGTAATCATCAAATAACAGATGAAAATATATTTCCACCGTAAATATAACTTTGAAAACATCAACTAAAATATTGGTCAAATGATAGACCTAGTGAGCAGTGTTATAAAATGTTATCGAATCCCACAGAACAAGCTCCCGCCTTCGTCGTCCGCCCAACAACACACAAACACTTCAGAACGTGGCATCACCGATATCAATTTGCGAAAACGGGTCGCTTTATCGATATCTTTATTGCCAGGACGATGAAAAAAAATCGGATCGGTATTCGAAAGATTTACGGGCCGAGATTAGATAGGAGAAATATGGTTTGTGTGTTTGTTTGTGTGTTCACTGGCCCCGGGAGTCGATCCCGGGCTGCGTGTCCGGCGCCTGCCCCCCGTGGCGGCCGTGCCGCGGGGCTCGCGGTCATCAGATACTATTATACAGGTGGACGCTATCTGATTCGCTTACTTATTCTATGTTGTAGAGCCTTTTAGGTTGTCAACGAGGAATTTTAAAATATTTGACAATTCAGATTTATTTGTTGGGGTTTACATGTCAGCGTCTGTCATTTGGAATCATTTTAGATAGTGGTGGTAAATCGGGCGTGAAATTCTAATTAAAAACTATTTCTACCTTATTTAAGAAAGAAAGAGTGATATCTCTGGATCGCAGGAAGAAGTCCATGATCTCTCCGACCGTCCGCATCTGTCTGTTTTATCCGCGTGCCTCTTCTTAGCTACTCATTGGATTTTGAAACGGTTTCCACCATCATGTGGATTATTTTCTCGCGAGGTTTATATACGTATAGTATGTATGTATATATTTTCTAATTAAAAATTCTTACAAAGTCATTATTGTCCCTGTGCGATGCCAGGCGGAGTCTGTATAATTTATTAGCAAATCTACTTCCTACTAATCTATTTTACCTTCTTACTAATATTATAAATGTTAAAGTAATGATGTTGGGATGTTTGCTGCTGAATTACGCTAGAACGGCTTTACGGATGTGAATAAAATTCGGCACAGAGATACACACCAATATAATCTGTAGTCTGGAGTAGAAACATAGGTTACTTGTGTTGTTCGGAAAACTGTACGTTAAGGTGAACACCGTCTAGGCGAGGGAAACCTCAGTTCGCAGCGAGTACGACGTGTACGAGTACAGTACGACGGGTATATTTTTTCCATTTTCGATCGTCTTTGAAACTTGGATTTGTTTCATATGAGCATTGTGAAGGTCGGGCAACTGTTGAGCACTGAATTTTTGATTGTGTTTGCTTGTACTAAAGTTTTGTGTGTAAACTAGTACTTATGATATAGGTAAATAAGGTAAATAGTTATCAGGTGAGATCTGTCAGTATCACTTAATAAAAAAACTAAACTTTCATGGTTGGTGGTTAAACGCTTCCTATTCCGTATAAAAAACCATAGGCAATATTTTGATAATTTGAGTGTGAAATCTATCGCGAGTTTCTTCCATAATTGTAATCAGTATTGACGACGTGAGTCCTAATCGGTTCGGAGATTGGGACGGATGACTGTATCGCACCCATTCACTGCAGGTACTCTGGGGCCGAAACCTGAGAGTGCAGGGTTTCTACATTCTCACTCCCGATGGACGGAGTGCCGACAACACTACACCCGATTGTCGGTTATAGAAAGTTCAGAATGGAATATAATCAATTACTTACAAACAGTCAACTACTTGGCCATAGCTCGCCTTCTCGGCGTGTCGATCAACATATTTTGGTTAATGCATTCTCAAAGTCTTTTTGATTGCGGTGATTTTAATGTTAAATGAATAAAGTTAATCGCACCGTTTATTGAGCTGTTAAAAAATTACCATTCCGATGGACCTGTTATTAATATTCAAATTACACATTATGCAATATAATAATATGTATCCATATATTTCAGTCGACTAGACCTCACGTGTCACGTGTTAAACTTAATTAAGAAAAGAAAGTCCAAATGTACGTCGGACAATCCGTAGTAAAGGTTCCGTAACCATATTTATAAAAAACGATATGTTACGAATAATTAATTCATTTTTATTTGAACGGACAAAAAAATCTAATTCAAAATCAAAATTTAAAAAAAAAACATTTTGTTAGCATGGTCGATGCTCTGGTATGGGAATAGGTGCCCACACTGTGTAGGACAAGTTGGGCTCGTGGATAAAAAAATTGGTCGGTCCTTGCTCAGTGATTTCTGCCAATGTATGTACAATGTACAAAAAGTATAAAAAAGTAAAATGGCTTGGTTTTATGAAAAAGAAAACCTTACGAAACTGATCGAAAAACATACGTATTCGTAGTGAGTTGGATCGATTTTGAAACATGTAATGTATTATTTTTCACAAGTTTAGCTAGGCCATGAGAACAGTAGAATCGCCACTATTTTCATCCTAAAAAGTTTTTAGCGAATGAAAAGTGTAACGTTGGCAATTTTGCCGATTAGTGACTGCGGAACCCTAAAACGGGGGTATTTGAAACAATATTCCAAGAATATCTCTATTAAACGTGAATAATGTATTCGACGCGCGTGTATTTAAATACTGTTTACACAAGTTCATTGTTATTTAATTTCAACAGAATATTTGTATAATTTTGCAATATCATTAAGTTATAACGATTTTTGACTAAGCATTTGAATTGCTATTTAATAGGTATGCGAGGATTGTTATACCTTAAGTATGTTAGATTATTTCATTTTTTAATTTTAATTTGGAGAAATGGCTATTTTTGTTAGCTATGTAAATACAGATCAGATATTGATGTTATGCTGCAAACATAACACTTGCAAGTCATATGTTCATGGTGAAAAAATCGTAATTAAACATTATAAGGATCCCTAATTTTTTGAAAATATAAATAAATGAAAAGCAGTAGGCACTGTGTATTAAATTAATTAACAAGAAGAGTCGCTGCCCCCTGCGGTTCCACCCGCGTGGACTACGAAGTTCTTGTTACTTTTTGTGAAGTCTAGTTATCTAACGAAGGACATAAACTCTCAGCTGCCGGTATTTTAGTGAAAAGCCGCATTGAATTTATCCAAATAATATTGCATGTACAGTAGGTACCATAATAAGAGTCGAACATTATTAGAAGTTTAAAAATGTTAAATGTGCTCAAACCTGAATTTATTTAAATTAATAGTTTCTAACATAATTATGTTATTTACACACGATCGTTACAAAATTAACGAGCGATTCGTCTGTTTACATAATTACAGTTTTTACCGACCACATACAGACAGATATAATTAAATTTATTATAGCTACGTATGAACAGTTCGCTACACGTTACTTTAGCCGACGTTTTCTGTCCATTTGTACAACATTGATAATAAAAGGCCAGCGCATTGCTATTGTATGTTCACGATGTATGTAACGATGAAACAGTGGTTTATAGATAAAAGATTTTTTGTATACTCTGTCGATGAGTGGTAATGTAAATCGTCATAATCAAATTAGAGTAACGTCTCGCGACGCTATCTCCAATATAGATGAGTTCTGTTCAATTGCGAATAGTTTTAGTCGATATACCAAATACATTAAAATATATTTTCGCTAAATCTTCTCGCACTTTTATAAATATCTAATGTTATTATTGTCATTGTTAAATGTCGTATTCTGTGAGGAATTTGCATTTTATCATGCCCGTATAATTTTATTTAATACATTTTAGTTAGTTTGAGTGAGTAACAGAATCCTTACCGCAATTAGATATTAAGACAGAGTTTCCATAAATCAACAAATTTGCTACCCCCGTAACATACCACATATATAGGGGTGGAACTTTAAAAATCCGTTCTTAATGAATGCCTGCGTCATAATAACTATAGGTATTATTGCCAAACTTCAGCCCGATTCGTTCGATGCAATGAGCCGAATGAATGTGTAGATACGGTTGCGTGTTATATCTACCACAAAGTTTATTTTGATGGCACTATATAGCATACAAAGCAGTTCCGTGCTGTATGCAGCTTTATTATTAGAGTTAGTGAAATAAAAATGTAACAACAGCAAGCGCTTTCACACTCACACCAGTATTAATTGTAGAAGTAGAAGAAGAAGAAAAATCGTTTATTTTGGAAAACACAAACAACAAAAATAAAGAAGAAAACCAGATACAGATTCATAAATTACTTAATAATAATTAAACCATTCTAGAATATATATAGATAGTAAAAGTATAATTTCTGCATTGTGTAGTCCAAAAATGGACTTGGATCAGCAAAATGCTGCCGGATAGTCCCACAGCGCTGATTTTCAGCCAAGACCAAGATGTAGGGCTCCATGTCTCGCCGCCAGAGCCAGGAATACACAATCACATTGCGTAAACATCCAAGACTCAACTCGAGTCAAACATCAGATCAGAAACAATTAATTGTTGTGCTAAACGATACGACTCAATGAAAGAATCACTACTTATTCGTACATGTTTAGATTTCGTTGGAATTTCTCGTATAATTTTATTATATTTCAAGTTTCAACTCACGTCGATCGAGGTCAATCCACTTCACTATAAAACGTGTCAAAATGTTTATTTATTTTATTTTTGATACCGCACGCGTGCCTACCTGCATACATCATGAATATTTTCTTTTTGTGCCACCGACAAAGGAAATAGAAAAAACTTAAAATTAATGCATTATTCCGTGCTAGTTCCCCATAATGGAGGTCACCCGTTTCAAAACGCATCTACAGTTAAGTTTTAGTTGAAATATATCGCCGGAAGCCCATAATGCGCCTGTAGTTAATATAAATCATCCACTTAACACTTTTTTATGCGACAATATTATCTAAATATACCAGGAACGCATAAAAAGCTCCAAGGTTTATTTTTGAGTACGGCGATGAGAAAGTACGCTGCGGCACATGAGGCATTGCCGTTGTCGCAGCATTGGACATCGCCCGTCCATCATACGTACAGCTGTCTTGCTCACACATCAGTATGTCCTAGAGCTTTCTCTTTCTAATAAGCCATGCGTGAATAGCTCAAAACATTATAACATTTATTTGTGAAATTCAAACCTTTTTTGAGATAGTGACGAGAACAAACTTATACACTTTTAAAGTGACTGCTTTTCAGGGTTCCTTTTAGTACAAAAAACCTTTTATCTATGTATGTCTATCTGTCCGTTCGTACCTTTACAGTTTCAACTTCTAGGGTCGGAAAATAACTTAATTTTTGGCAGCGGTAGATAAGATCCCAATTCATGTACTATTGAGACTAGAGCGGTCATTAAACATTTGAAAAATACGCACCATTTTAGAGATAACATATAGATAATTAGATTTTTTTAAATTTCTGACACTGGCGTGGATTTTACAGGCTGACAATAGTATGCTTTTCCTTTATACCTCAGTTTGTAACCATAATATTATACGTATTTTAGCGCTGGCTCGCAGAATGTAATATAGGGGTAAAATATTCATGTAATGCACCCCCTCATTTATGAGGTAGGTACTTTAACTAAATAAAGCTAAAGAAATAAAAAAATATTTAGTAAAATTTTTGTATGTAATATTATTATTATTGCACATTTGATTACTAAAAAGAAAAAAGAAAATAACTGATGATGTAATATTGTAGTTCAGTAAGTCGGTCAGTTTAATATTACAATTTTCACATGTTTACATCTATACGGAACGCTAGCAACGCATTGACCGACACGCTCTTTTCATGTTGTTTTTGTTGTAAAAAAAAATTACGACATTTTTTAAGATTTATGCAAAATCCCCCTATGGCCGTTATAAAATACAAAACTGTTAAACATAACCAGTTATTTACTTAGCTTCAAATAATAAATAAAAAGCGTGTAGCGGCAACAAAGTAACTTCTTAACGTTTGTTTTTGTTCACTTAATTTCTGCTTATATTTTTTGTAATTTTTGTTTCGATAAATGAAAAATGTCATCGGATGTATCCCGTGCAGCTTGAGTGTTTTTGCTGTTTTTGTCTTTTTTCCTCCAACGAAATGACACAGAAAAGCTTTTTGGCTGACGCGCGTTATCGCATAAGTTATTTTGAAAAAAAGGTATTTGCGAACGTTTCGCCAAGACTTTTGTATTCAAATTCTTGCCGCGAACTGTTTTAAATGCATTTTAGGTAGCTGTTTTTAACATTTAATAAATAAAGTATATTTTTTTATTGTTGAAAATGGATGCTTATGGTGTTATACGTAGGCGTGTTGACCGATACACTAAAGATATTTTTTCTCGAAATGTGTTATTAGCGGTGCCGGTGGTCTTAAAATGTATTATCTAAGCGTATATAATATGTCAATATCTATATATCAATGAATCGCTATTTCCCTTGGTCGCGGCATCACGCGTGAACGGCTTGACCGATTTAGATAAAATTTGGCATAAAGATAGATGGGACTTTGGACAAGGACGTAGGTTACTTTTTTACTGGAAAAAGTATGGTTTCCGTGGAATAACTGAGCTAGCGGGAAAAACGTAGTGCACGCGGGTGAAACCGCGGGGCGTAGCTAGTTCTTCATAAATTGATAAAACGTAGTCGGTCCTTATAACATCTGTAAAATAAGAATAATAATTATAAAAAAAATAATGTTCATAATTATCTGAGATGGTGTCTAACTGTGGACACTCCTCACTTGAGATAAGCTGTAGTGACCAGACCAAGTGTAGGTCGAGAGCCTCCCATGTGATATAGCGATATATTTAATGCGTTATTTATTTATCGACCACCCATCTCTTTTGATGGGTCAGTGACTTCCACCTTCGACTACTTGGTCGAATGTGGAACCAAGCTAGACCTAGAATGTTAACTGGCTCTTAAGGACTGTTGCCTGAACACACTGTGTGTATGGTGACATTTATAAAAAAAATCGAAGGCGGTAGCTTGTGAAGCGGCTACAGGAAAGTACCCACTAATTAGACCTCCTCCTAACTTATAAAGATTTTACCTTTACCTGCCCGAAGCTTGAGTCGTCGGTGGAATCGAACCAGCGTTCGTTTGGTCGAGAGCCGACGTTCCCACGTATCATGGCTTCAAAATTAATGAGACAATAATAGTTACGCCCTTCGAAGAAAGGGACGGTAAGCTGAAAATGCCCTCAAATATCCAAGTTGTGATTGCACAGTACGTTGCTTAAACACGTTGATTGGATAAAGCTTGCGGAGGCGCGCTCTGCTGCTGGGGCTTTTACGTTGTGCAGAGCAGTTGTATATCGCAAAGGATTTTTTATTATTTTCAGACCAACCTCAATTTTTTTCGACTGCCATTTTGAATTAGAGAACCGTTCGAGTGAGCGTTCCCTCATTATTTAACATAATGCAGGCACCATATGAGAAATTAAACATTATTCCTTATCTACAATGGAGTAATAATACAACAATGCCGCCCTGTATTTAGTAAATATTCAATGCTTCACGGGCCAATGCATGCCAAAGGTATGGCGTTGGGGTGGGGCCGCGGAATGAGCGGTTAGCGGGTAAGTGTATCTTATGCTGTCACACAGCGTTGCATTAAGATATTCAAAGCAGACTGGACGTTGTTATTGTTTCCTAACATAATATCAAAAGAAGATAACATAAACTTTAAAAAAATATATGACTTTTTCAGATAGTTTGTTTTGTAGTAAAACTGTTGGATTTACCTCGATTGTTGGTCCGAAAAATAAATCACGCACCTGATTGTTATAACACTTTTATATTTTGTTTTTATTTCTAAATTGCTATATTATACCGCGGATTTAGTTTCTACTACTTATTCCATGGTTAGGGGACATATTTTCATACTGGATGTGGTACCCAACGCCAATTTTAGATTTTTATAATAAAAACTACTAACTACGGACATTTCACTCAAAATATGGTTTTTATTAATGTAGAATGTCCACTTATTTAAAAAGATATGGCAGCTCTCCTTGAGCGATAGTCTTCATTTCAATGTAGACTATCGCTCAAGGACTACTGCTTGAAAACAGATCTCGGTGTCAGAAGTTGACCTATGTTTTCACGGAAATATAAAGTATAATAATAATAAAAAATAAACTAGGTCTCTAGGTCTCAAACTAGGTATGCAATAATTAATAATAGTATAAACGTATAGACCGTTGAGGGCTCATTGAGCTCGTTCTAGACGCAGTCAAGAAGTACCTAGTGCAAGCACTCCCCCAAGTAAGAGAGCAGGAAGAAAGTATAGATTGTGCGAGTGATGAATAAACCAATGTTTAAAATACCCTACTAACATGCTGTGGAAGTGATAAGGATGTTACCAATATAAAAACATCATTTACGTATTATTATATACATGCGTATTAGTAATTTCATTCACTTTGGTTCCAAAGATATCACCTCTGGACTCTAGAGAATCCTATTCTTAATAATTGGTAGCACTTCTCCGCTCCAGCTCCACCGCCCGCACTCCGACCCCGCGTTGGCTATCAAAACGTATTAAACGCACGGACAGACACGCTGTCCGGATGAATGATCAAATATTATTTTTGACTATAGATAAGCCGACGGTGTATCGTTACCTCTATTTACGAGATGTTCACTGTATTGTGAACATTTTTTGTGTTGATTTGTGATAGGAGAAATATTTATTTAATGTTTTTGGCCGCTCTCGTATACACGAGCTGTTCGTGTAACGGGGAAACAATTCCTCAGAACTCCAAATCTATTTTGTGTGTATTTGCAAGAGGTCGATTGCATTGAGAGCACTTTTAGTAGATTCACGAGGAGACACTTATCAGTATATAAGGCCGATGGCATACTTATTATAGTGGAACGATTCCCTTCGTCAAAGTTCACCTTAGAGCTAACTATGCTACTGTAGCTCCGCTCTGGTACCTCGCTACCTACGCCTAACGCACATTTTGGGCATGAAGAGTGAACATGTAGTGTGTATGTCACATTACATACATTTAAGTATGTAGTGTTTATTATCATAACAAAACGAAGACTAAATAATTGCAGTATAATTAAAATACAAACGGTAGTGGTGAATACAAACCGATAAGAATTATAAAACTATTGTGATGTGAAGCATATACGAATATCAATAACTAATGCATAAAGTTAAAGGCACCAAAATGTAAATATAAAAATAAACTTCCTGTAGATATTGTTGTAAACAACATGCATACATACTGCAGTTGAGTTACTAAAATATATACTACACACACGAGAAGGCAATAGCTTGGTGAGGGTTTCTTCACAATATGGCCTTTTGATTGCGGTTCGCAGGAAAACTTCATAGTGCATATAACTTTTCTGCCGACCACCTCCGTGAGTGCTGAAAAGTGGCTATCAAAAAATTAACCGTGTGTTCTGTCAGCTGTCACTAGTCGTTTTAGATTAAGTTTATTACCACCTTCGACTAAATCCTCATTATCAATCAAAAGATAGTTTTGCACCGTAGTTCATAAAATATAAACAATAAAGTTTTTATGGGAGCGTCAGATATGTATGTACTTACCTAAATTCAGCATAGAGACAATACGAATGCAACTTCCTACATCCAGATTAAAATAGTCTCAATGTCTAGACAGCCTTAATGTATTCCAGTGTTTGGTATACAATGACTGAAGACTAAATCAGCTCCGCACTTGGTCGCTAGATCTAGGTTTTGAGATCTGTAATATGATTATAGAGATAATAGAGGATTCTTTAGTCGAGACACGGCTTCAAAGGCTGCAGCACCGACGTAGAGTCGCTAGTTTATCGGTTTTTTACCGGATACATTCCGGGGAGTGTGCTCTGGAGTAACATAGTTATGTTACTCTAGAGCACCTACCTGGTACCTCCTTCCCCATTCCATCAAAAAAACGACCAGATGGACTGCAATGCGACATCCATATATGGTAGACGTTCCACCCTGTCGCACTAAGCGTTTTGCTTCCACATTCATAGTACGTACAGCTAACGAGTGGAATTAATTGCCTAAGTTTGTGTTTACACATGAATCTGGGCATCTTCAAGTCACGAGTGAACAGGTATCCTCTAGGCAGGCGTAAATCATCGTAGACCGCATCATCACTTAACATCAGATGAAACGCCTGTCTATTGTGAATAAAAAAAAAAGCATTCTATACTATGCTGCTAGCAATCAAATCCAATTGCAATGCAATTGGACGCAAACGCAAATAAAACCATGATACGTATATTGGGAATAATGTTAATAATAATTGTAACATTTGTTACAAACTAGCTGCGTATCCCGGCTACCGTGAAATGTTACGTGGTGTTGGTAGTGATTCTCTTGTTCATCTAAACTAAATTAAATTTCTGTAAAATATGATATTTAAGATAAGTCACTTATATGTTTACGATAAAGTTCAAATCAGTATGACTACTGCGTATGCAGCACAATCTATGACAGCACTAAAATTAGATGTATTTATTAAAATTGCGGGTAGTTTTACGTAAAATAAGTCGCTACTTATTTGGTGCCCACTAAAACTACCCACAATGGGCCAGCAATTGAATAGAACTCGTCTAATGTTAGGATAGCATTAAATGGGGTTTTGAATTTGAATTTTAGCGAAAACGTAAGACGAGCTCTTTGAAGAATTTTAGTGAATTTTAGTTAGTTCGAGTGAATAACAGAATTAGGGCCATTAACGATATTTGTGTATTCCCGTCATCCCACGTAAGCACTCACTATTTTTGGCACTGAATTACCCTATGTATTATTCCAGGGTATAAGCTATCTTCATTCTAAATTTCATGCAAATCTGTTCAGCTGTTTCATCATGAAGGAGTAACAAACATCCAAACGACATACAAACTTTTGCCTTTATAATATTAGTGTAATAGTTGACCTCTCTATAACTGAATGTTACTTCGTAGAGGCGTATGTATGGCGGCGCGGCGGGGTTCCGATGACTTCATTAGGATAGTATTACAGTATGAACCTAACTTGACAAAAATCAGTGTCAGAAATATCTGAGTACCCAGATTTTGATTAGGTTGTACAGGTAGTACAGGTATTTACAACCAACATACAAGTATTTTAGGCACCAGTCCCTCACAAAGTTACTTACAAGGTTTTCAGTTATTGGAGTGTTTAAATGGGACCGCCTCGGCAGGATATTCCATCAAACAAAAAAGAATCATCAAAAACGACGAACTTATCCGCGAACACACATAAAAAATATATAAACGGTATACGGTCGAATTGAGTAACCTCTTCCTTTTTTTGAAGTCGGTTAAAAAGACAAAATATCATTAGCACCTGTTGTATAGGTAGGTACTTGGTACTCGTACCAACCCTAGGTTAGTTGGACGCGATGGGTCAGCTAACTCGGCAGCCGATGTTATAAATATGACAACAGGTTACATTTAAAACAATATAAATAATATATATGTAAATATGGTGTAATCGAATACACATGCGGCTCGCTGTTATTGAATTATTCATTCCCGCAAATTGTAATATTATTCGGATAGCATTGAAATTTGTCGCTGCGGACGCGATTCGATATCAGATGATATTAATTTTGCCCGCGGGCTACGAAACATTCCGCTTGCTCAAACATAGTCCGTGAGCCCGCTCCGAAATTGCCTACGTCATTTATGACATCATGATAAACTACTTCGTGTTTTTTAACCGGAAGTGAAGGGTTTTCTCAGACTTCCGGCCAATTTTAGGTGCTATAATTTTCTGATCCTCGCTCAGTACAGCCTTCCTGACCGTGAGTCATGCATTTTATCGTGATGTCATGTGACGTAGGTATTTTGGAGCGGGCTCACGGACTATAGGTCCTTACCTAGTGTACCTACTCTCTTAGTGTATTTTTATCAAGCCATCAGCTTTTTGATTCACGGTTAAGGCAAAAAATTACGCAAAAAATATGTTTGTATACATAAATAATAGATGTAGCTTCTGACCACTATACCACTTGATTATCAACGGCGATGTGTTCTAAGAGACGATCAAGCTAGACCCAGAGTGTCTGGCTCTTCTACCCTTGTGCTGTAAATTGGATATCAATGTTGTCTACGCCGAAGGCTCAATCAAGCCTCGAGTATGGATAGTACCAACGCCTGTAAGCTTGACTGCTGATGCACCCACCGCAACGCTTCACCTTTTTTTAAATATAAACGTTGTTTGATCCGTAGTCGAATAACCACTGGTCAAAATGCTCTTCTATTATTGGTTATACGAAAAATGATAAGAATTCAATACAAATTCAATAATTTTATTAACTTTATAAATCATTGATTGATTGTAAACTCTAAGGCTTTCACGGCCGGCGTTGCATGTTGTATGTATTGCTTCCGGGCTGTTTGGCCGTGGTCTATGTGAAACTTTTGTTCCAGACGTTTCGTCGATCACTGCGGTCGACATCTTCAGTGGTTCAGGTCCGAGCGGCGACAAGAGCGTAGAACTCTCCTCCGCGGCGTCTTCTCTGATACTGATGATCTTGTCGCCGCTCGGACCTGAACCACTGAAGATGTCGACCGCAGTGATCGACGAAACGTCTGGAACAAAAGTTTCACATAGACCACGGCCAAACAGCCCGGAAGCAATACATACAACATTGATTGATTGCTTGAAACAATGGTAACTTTTTCAGCTTGATCCTTATATAAGAAAAGTGGTAAGTTTAAGTTTCAAAAGCTTCGTATTTAACGAAAGAGGAATAAGCGGGAAGCGCGCGCTTGGGATCCGCTCTCATCAAAACAGAGTACCTTATGTGGTCGATACCTACTATAGTTTGAACTGCGCCACTTATTCACGTTCGTGTTTCCCGTTTTTTTATATTAAAAATATATGTAAACCGCGTTGTTAGTCATAAATAATAATGAAATAGAAGGCTCATTTTAAGATTAGTCATCGGAGCCGCACTATGCTACACTGTCTATGGGAACTGTTATAATATTTTTCCAAGAATAGGCAGTAGCAAGTTTTTGGCCGGGTCGCCGGCTCAGCTGCACCGCTGTACGCTTCCGAATAATCAGAGGAAGCAGTTTCGAATCCCTTTAAATGCAGAATCTGATCTCTATATTAAGTTTTTAAACTGACATGGCCACTCATACAAGAATTAATATTATTATGGGGATATTTACCAAGTATTTTATTTGTTTCCTATACTCAATATTTCAGTGAATCTATGCAAAAACCGTAAAAGTTCCGAAATAAATGCGCTTACGGATACCGTGAGCTATGTATGTCGTGATAACAATCCAGTTTTGAGTGACTTGAGATAGTATGAGTCGCCACAAATGTCTAAGAAAGAGGGTACACAGATTTGTCTGTTCCTAAAGAACACGTACCCGCAGAAACTTTAGTTTAATCGTGCCAAAATATCACAAACTAAATAGACAAAATATCGAGTAAATAAATCAAATAAAATACGATTCCACGGATAGTATTGAAAACAGCGACTTAGTACTATCTACGGGTGCCCGAGATACTGGCTTAGCCTATAGTTTGGGGCCCTCAGGAAAACTACGTTCCTGGCACTACATAGGGTTGATTAATATATTTGATATATTTACCTATACGGAGTTATAGCTTACAATGGTTTTAAAGGAATAGTTGTCAACTGCACCACATTTTTCTATCAAATGTGTTTATTGTTTTGATGAACTCTGGAATGTTTTTAGAACTAAATTAATCTTAACGCTAGTTATATTGCTCCACACGTTAGCAGCATAGGTGGGTATAGTTTTCCTGTAGATGTGTGCCTATGTGGTATAGCAAAAGTTAAAGAGTGCACGCAGGTGGAAAATAACATCAACAGGATAACTGTTAGCCTCTCCATGTCCATGTCCATGTCCATGTCGGTTCAGGCGATTGCAATGTAACTGCAATGTCAGAACGTTCTTGCAAATACAAATAATGTTAATTGAGATAATGTATCGTGGTTATTATTTATTTATATATGGAAATAGTCACCGATACTATGAATACTAATACAATATTTTACTATGCTTATACTTATTGTATACATGTATTAACAAGACAAATGCTGCAGGAGTATGACGCGTTTTAGTTTACCAAAACATAGATTACATACAATGTAGGAATAAATTAAAGTATTTGTATAAAAATAAATTTGAAGTACATTAATTAACAAAGAGGTACTTAATTGTAGTTAATCATACAAATCTAGAGGCTGTAGGCGACGTAATTAAATATTTTGTGATTTTTAATTATATATTTAAATGGTCAGTGTCGTTGTGGTCGGTGGTGGTCATTACACTTCACTGAATATAACTTCGTCGAGTACTCAAGAAAGATATCCGTATGCCCGAACATATCCATGGTAAAAAAATTTATTGAGTAGCTTAATATCAGTATATTCTTCAGTGGAAGGATTGATTTTAATTTTTTTTCTTTAAAATTCACACAAATACACATTATGAGTCATTATTTTACTTATAAATACTTAATAGAGAGTGTAAAATTATATTATATAATTATATAGAATAAAGGGAGAATAACTCGACCGATTTTGATGAAACTTACATTTCAAATCTTAACCTATCCGATATTTATATTCAAAGATTTGTAAGAATAATTTAAAATCGTTCTAAAGATAACAAGTTCTGATATACCAAATATAAAAAATACAGCCGAACGAATAAAGTCATCTGTTTAAGGTAATGTAGACACATTAAATATTAATAATAGTTATATATAAAAAATCGAATATTTAGAAGTGTATTCTTTCAAATGTATTAATAATTTTCCTAATAATTTTATAATTGACGGAGTTCTCAGGTTACAAATATAAAACAAGCGAACTACCGACTAATCCACACAAAGATGAACAGAAACCGACTAATAAGAAACGATATGTTATTACTACAAACGACTAATAATAATGAACGATACGCTATTATCATGGATAGAGTGGGCGGAGAAGTAACACGGGCCCGGAATGAATGTAACACGTATTGTGCAACTAATGGGGAGCCGGAACGGGGCGGGTCGGGGCTGAGGGGGGCGGCGCGGGTATGTCCAAACAAATAATCAAATGAGTTATTTGATTTTTATAAAATATAAGCTACCCAGTCCGGCGCCGCGCGATGCAATTTTATTTGGATTTCATACGTAATTTTAATTGGGCTGTAATAATAATAATAATAATACATTTCGGGGAGTGCGCTCTGGAGTTGCATAATTTGATTCCGCCATCCCCATTCCATCTTAGGACGACCAGACGGACGGCAATGCGACATCCATACAAGGTGGACGTTCCAACTTGTCGCACGAAGCGTTTTGCTTCCACATTCTTAGTGCGTACTGCTAACGAATGGAACTCATTGCCTAACTCTGTATTTCCGAAAAAATACGACCTGGGTATCTTCAAGTCACGAGTGAATAGGTATCTTCTAGGCAGGCGTGCTCCATCGTAGACCACATCATCACTTAACATCAGGTGAGATAGTGGTCAAACGCCTGCCTATTCCCAATTAAAAAAAAAAAAACTTTCTTGAGGACACATAGGACGCACAGACAGCGAGTACGACCTAACCGCGCGAGCCTAACCTACCGCAAGTTTAACATTACTGAGCCACCGTTTCCTCTAAAGGGAGGCATGTACCAACAGAACTGCGTCATTTACAACTACCTACACGGTTTTGAATTTTTTCTCATTGGAATAAGTACTTACTAGAAGAGCTCCGCGCTTTCACCCGCGTGAATCACGGTATCTTAGTTAATTAATAATTAATTAATTTATTCCGCTATCATAGTTATCCCACGGGAACTATACTTTTACCGGGATAAAAGTTGCCTGTGTGTTTTTCCAGGGGCTAACCTATCTTCGTACTAAATTTTATCTAAAGCGGCCACAGTTGTGTCTAGTTGATCGAGGTTGAAGACTTAACCAGACGAGCGCTGTAGGCGGACGCACGACACACTTCGTATCACCGATTCGAGTGGATGTACTTTATGTGACATTTATTGCAAGAATTAATTTAATTCTCTTATACCGATTTGGTCTAAAGTACTTATCCTTAAGTGCTTTGGCGGATTGTGTGTTTTCGCTTGGAAATGTTGTTTGCCTTCATTTTTTGACCACGGTGATGTAAGACTGAGAATACGACATGACGTCATCCATGACGCAGATCAGTACTATAGTACCCACGCCGAGCACAAATTATCGAGTAATGTTTTTTTTCAAAATTTCAGGATCTGCATCTCTCTGAATTCACACAGGAAACTCATAGATTTTCACCCTTGATTTTTTTTGCTGAATAATCAGCGGGAAATGTAAAATACCGAGATTAAATACAATAGAGGTTGTTTATTTGAGCCTTTTGGAATTTAAATATAGGTACGTGTAGTATAGGTAGAGTTTCGCAGAACAATCGAGGCGACTAATCAAAGCAAAACGTCACACAAATGCTTTATCTTGTATAGATAGTCTATATACATATATAAATTCACGCTTTTCTCAGTAGGTGTAGGCAGAGAGCATATCCTCCAAAAGGCAACGATCCCGGACACACTTCGTTCGCTTTATCCACGCTCATCGGTCCTTTCCTACAGGAGCGTCGCTTTAGAGCCCTACCCAGCTACTCTTGACCTGGCCCTTTCACAGACCTTCCTCAATTTGAATTCAGAACGTTCCCCTATGCTCTCCTCTTCCAACATGCCTACATATATATATAATTAATTAATAAGTAATGACGGTCGCCGTGGCGCAGTGGTTAGTGTCATTGACATGATTTCTGTGTCCCCGGGACCCTGGGTTCGAATCCCGGCAGGGGCAAACATTTGTGCGATGAGTGTAGATGTTTGTCCCGGGTCTTGGATATTTGTGTGCTGTGATTGTGTGTGTCCATGCCTCCCGCGATACAGGGAATCCTAGTGCGGGGGTCGAAGTGTGAGAGAAAAAACAAATGTAGATATAATAATATGATGCCATTTAAAGAATGATTAAATTTATATTTTTAAATTATATTAAATATAGCTTTCTTCTATAGCATTCCACTCATTTCGATTTTTTGCCCTTGCCTTGTTATCTTTTAGGTAATAATGTAGATATATCTTACGGGGATAGTTCAATGTGCGTAGATCCGAGTAGAGGAGACTATACGAATGGGCGGAGAGGGGAAGACGCCCATATTCAAAAATGGATCACGAACAGGCGCCCATGATGATGATGATGTAGATCCCGTGAAGCGCTCGCAGCGGTTTAAGCTTAAGCTACATTCGACGTGGTCATACTTTGGATGAGTGACTGCTAGTGGCATTTTAAACTGAGCGCTTCCGTTTTTTGGCGGGCACGTTAGGCCGTCTGTCGTGGTCGTCGCCTTTGGATAACGGTTTAGGCAATTTCGGAGGCACTGAGGCGGAAATCCCAACATTGCTCTAGTCACTAGCCTATCTGCCAACCCGCATTGGCCAGCGTGGTGGATTATGGCCTGTAGTCCTCTTCTGGAGAGGAACGCTGATTATATAGTTCTAGTAAATACCAACCTAACCAACCGACATAAATAGATTGCTCAACAAGATACCGTAACATAGGTAGGTACTAAAAGGAGCTATTTGGTGATGTCGCTCGAGAGGCTTTTTTACTTAAGAATTAACAAACACAAACGTATCCGATAGAATAACGATAATCTAGCTTCTCGTCGCTGCTTTAAAATATTGTCTCACACAGAGTCGTTGCTGAAGAGCTTTTCGGTACCTCTAGCGATGGCCTCGAGAGGTCTGACCCACTAGGGGCGACAAACAAAAACAATACTCCATTCCATATAGATGAACGAAGTCCATATAAAAAAGGCCCTAGATAGTAACTGATCCCACTGCATCATTCTAGTCTACCTACGCGGTACGCCTAGCATACCTATGTAGTTTAATATTAAACACTTTAGAATTATGAGAAATAAAACAAATGTCTACAATTGTGAAGTGTTGCCTCAGCTCTACTGCCCCACTTGTGTTGTTATGTATTTGCAATGTTATAGGTTAATCTGAAAATAGTTTTTATGAAGCATTCCGTTGCAGCAGCTGTTGATATTTTTTCATTATTAATATCACCATGGAGAACAGTATCTCTAATTCTTGATATTTGTAATGACGTTTAGAGCCGTGTGACTCACGAATTATTGCGCTGTTAAGAATAGAGTGATAATGATAACGATTGTTTTTTGTTCCAATATCAACTTATATATTACACTTTTCTTAACTACAGGTGTCAGTGTCAGTCCAAGTTCCATATATATCCACAAATAAAAATAACCGTAAACAAAGCTCAGAATACCAAAGCAAGTATCCCACTGGAAAGCTATAAGCACCTACTAGGTATAATGTTACAAGTAAATATATAGTTAGATGTAAAATATGTAAAGAGAGAAGTAGTAAAGTATCGTCTCGGAACACGATAGCACGTAGGCAGGGCAGGGCAGGGCAGGGCAGGGCGAGGCAGGGACACCCGCGATCTTAGCACAAAGGACGTTTACGACACGAGACCAAATATACGAGGACACTAATGTGCCGCACCGCGGTGCCAATCGATTGATTGTGTGGCCGCTTTTGTTCCGTACTATATGGAGAACAAGGAAAATACAATTTAGGGATGCAGAGTGCAAAAGGAGTAACGAGAGCGATCCGTACCGTTATTCAGTTGAGTTCAGTACAAACTGAGTTCCTAGTACATTACAGATTTCTAATAGAGTCGATGGTTTGTACTATGCAGTAGCCAAAGCAGCAATCATTATCGCAGTCGTAGCGTAGCGGGATACAATTAAATTAACCACTAACTGTCATTTATCTAGTACAACTGTGACACAGAGAAACGACAGTTGGTACGGACGGCGGCGCGCGCGTTATTCAATTGCTTACACGACTGCGATACGATGATTGTGACGCAAGTTACTGCTTCGGGCGCAGTAGGTTCGTTATTCAATCATCTATACGATATCGGCATTTTTTTACCCCTAGGGGGTCTAATCCACAATCTCTCATCGACTGTATTTTTATATTTGTTGTGTTAAAACTGTCATTTGAAAATTCGATTCTTTTCCGAATATTTTTTTTTTAAAGGAAGGATACAATTTACATAAAAGCGTTATATAAATCTGTTTTAATATTTCTTTTAATTTCTAAGATTTATTTTTACACTTTCTAGTAGTTACCGAAGTTAATGGTGGGTAGTATGGTAGTTTTTAAACTACTTTTTATCACTTTTATCAAATTTTTTAGCAAGATCTCAACAGAAAATTATGTTTATCTCCGTTCCAAATATGTAAAGTAATACCTACTTACACTACATAGTAGCGATTTCTAAATGAATGTAAGTCCCCATAACGTTATGATTTGATATCAAAGAGGGGTACACATACTAGAAACATTATTGTAGAACGTCATCGTTAAGGGACATCCACCCACAGCGTCTATGCACGTCACATACCTACGTACGCTGTTTGTACTGTGGTCCATTTTGACACGATGATATCCAGCTGCGCCTGCGGCGGGAGTGTCGGCTGGCAACCTGTCGGACGCTAGTTCGATCCCCACCAAACGGTTCGAGTGTTTGTTATCAAATCCACAACACGTGGTAGGGTCATTTCCAGTACCTTCTTGCTTCGACAGCTACCGCGCTATCTACAGTTTGAAGAACTGACACCGAACACGGTGTATTTAGGCATTAATTAATCCTTGAGTCCCAGTAACCATGCTAGGTCTACCTTAGCCAACATTCTCACTCTCACCGACACTTTGCCGATGTATAGTTTGTAGTTGAATAGATATATTATTGATTACATATTGTAACCAGATTGTCGTACAATTTATTTAAATATTATCTAAAGAATTTATACATACAGTTTACTTTAGATAATACTGAATAAAATGAAGATAATAATTTGCTTGAGTTTATTTATTAATGCGGGTTAGACAGCCGTGAATAGCGTTAAATGTAATTGTTTTATTGCATTTAATACTTTTAGGGTTCCGTACCCAAGGGGTAAAACGGGAACCTATTCCTAAAACTCCGCTGTCCGTCCGTCCGTCCGTCCGTCTGTCACCAGACTGTATATTATGAACCGTCATAGTTAGACAGTTAATGTCTAACGAACAACGAATACTTGAAAACAGAATAAAATTATGTATTTAAGGGGGGCTCCCTTACAACAGACATGATTTTTTTCCGTTTTTATAGATAATGGTACGGAACTTTTCGTGCGCGCGTCCAACTCGCACTTGGCCGGTTTTCATTTTAATTATAATCAGATTAATATTTTCTCAATAATGTTGTAGTTAGCGGCAGCCTTTAAAAATAATACAAGGATTTCATTGAATATTTATGTTTTAATAGAAACATATTAGTTCAGCATGTTTTTTTTATTTATTTTTGAGTTCGCTTGTTTATTTTATCTTTTATAAGTATCTAGCCGTCATAATATTCCCCAAGTTTTATAGAACCTGATACTGTATGAGAAATAGTCGTTAGGTACATCAAATTGTAATCACCTATACTGTAATGATATACAAACCTTTTTCAATCCAGGCATCACGAACGCATTTATGGAGGTCAATGTAATTAAAAACCCAGGAGAATATTACATATAAAACGACTATACAATACTTATAAAAACTTTACGGCTTATATACACAGAGAGGAGGCGACACCAAACCTTGTGTTGTATTATTTCCAAAATATAGTTTTTACTACCGATGCGTTTACTATATCAAGTAGTTATAGACAGGGTACTTGGCAGAAGTGGATTGTTTCAAGCATCTTAGGGTTTTTATATAATGGTTTAATCACATGATTTAATTTATCTATATAAAACATTTTTGCCTCTTTTTTAAGATAATTTTCGCGAGTTATGTTTTCTTTTGTTACTTTATAGTATTTTGTATATATTCTGTAATAGCTCCGGAGTGTTGGTTATTTTTATTGGTTTGTTAATAAGTACTTTTGGTATAACGTTCTTGCCTCGTAACATATCTTAGTGTTGTTATTATAAACGAAATAGTTAAACACATTAATTTATCACATGCATGCATTAATTATTGTTGTAAATCTATTTATATAAGAACTCTACCCTTTTTTCAAATAAACTCTACGGTAGTTATACCTAATTCTGTTGCATCTTTTTGCCCGTACTTATGTGTAATCAGTAGGCCTAATTTTTTTAAGTAGAATTGTTCACCGTTTTTATTTTATGTGGCAATACTATTATCATGGGTTTCTATATATACAAATTAAAGCATTATAATGTAGATTTTAAATTATTTATTAACTACAGAATATACGCCTACTTTATAAGATTTCAGTCAAATAAATACAAAGTGATTTTTAAATTAAATATATCACTAAGTTGTACAACGATTAAGCTATTTACAATTTATATCACAAAAAATATATAATATACACACGAAAAGTGTCCCTATATATTAGTAGTATCACTTCTACTTACAGTCTGTTTGTTCCAAATGGGAATCGAAGTCACAAAGAGTTCTACGTAGGTACACTCCGACACCTTCCTATTGGATTCAAACACATTGAAATGCGTCGCCTGATAGTAACGAACATGACTCGAGGATTAGATACAACGGAACCCCTTAGAGAGGCTCATTCACTTGACACCATCACGAATCGTCTGTCGCTCACAGCTTCTCGAATGCTCGCGAGTTGGTGAGCATCTCCCGCGTGAGCCGCCACACTTGCTTGGCCGCGTTCTCCAGAGCCGTCGGCGACTTGCCTTTGAACAAGTCCACGTGCGGCAGGAAGTAGTGCGGGCACCGACGGCACTGCAGCGACGATATCAGCTGCAGAAATATTCCATTGATCCTGTCGCCGATGGCACCCTCGTCCCATTCATGCTCCCGCGGATGCTTCTCGCATTCATACAGCAGAAGCGTCTTCATGTGGTAGCATGTCACCGGATTACCGGGCAGGTCCAAATGCCGGTCTCTGATTGTCTTCAGAATACTTAAGCATTTCCGTCTGCAACCGCCTTGTAAGAGACGATTTTCAGCCTCAAAGAAACTCAGAACCCACGCGTCGCCTTCCATCGCGGAGTTCTTGCCCTGCAGTGCGAGACATTCCTTAGACAATAGATCGAAGCCTTCGGTTTTGACCTCTGCGACTATGTTAGGATGCGGCCATGGAATAGCCGGGAGCGGCCAGTGGGCCGCCGACCTCGGCCACAGTCCGGCGCATTTGAAAGCTGGCGTTATTTGCACGATATATCGCTCACGAATACGCAGTTTCACTTCCGTAGTCTCAGCTATCATTTTCACGCAATCTCTGTAGGAACACTTGTCGCAAGCCTGCGCTACGAGAGTCTGAAACCTGGAGCGAATCTTCCTCGCAGACAGGTATCCAGACGCAGTGATGAACTCCACCCAGAGGGACATCGACCGCTTCCTGCCGTCGCTCAGTTTGAGCACGGCGCAGCCCGGCAAGGACCCGTCGTCGACGAAGTTGAGAACGCCCATTTGGTTCAGATATATGACGATCTCGAACTCATGAGGCGACACCACCTCCAATCCGTCGAAGCGTCCGTTGTAATCTGTGAGCGAGGATATGAACCTCGGCTCCTGCAGCTCGACCTCCTTGAGGACATCCTGCACTATCCGGCAGACCTCGTGTATAGTTTTAGCGATCTGCGCCTTGCGGTTGGCGACCCGCTCGTTGTAGTACTTGTTCATCTGGTAGACGAGTTTAGATTGGGCCGCCATCATTTCAGGTGGCACAAGCATGATGATGGTCACACGGGCATGGTCCGGGGAGCGCGGTGTACGCACGCGCTCGGCACGCGTCTCAAGCCGACTGAGCGATGTCCGCGCGATACGACCTAAAAGCGAGGCACGCCCCTGGGGGGATGCGCTTCAACGAATAAACTCCATATTTCCTTTCTCTTTCGAACCCGAACCGTTCGTTCGTACATTGAACGAGACGGGGATGTTTTCTGCGTGCCTCAGTATTATAGTCGTATCGATTTTCTGTAAGCTCCGCCTTCGGTCCCGTAGGTATCGCCGGCGTAGAGGTGATCGTAATTACATGATTGCGTCGGCTCTTCGCTCGTTAATTCGGTAGCGTAACAAGTTAAACTCTATTAATGATTTTTAGGCCGACTAGTTATCTCGTCTCTAATTGGGTAATAACGATAGGTATAGCATTAATCTTTTTATAATCATTTTTAACATTTCATAGACGAGCTGCTAGGTACCTACCTACCTACAATTAATTAGGAATTCCAATAAAAAAATTAGCAGGTACTTATATGAAATAAGTATTGAAATACTGTTTAATGAATTGGAAAATGTTGGTTTTGTTCAATTGTTCTGCTCCTTGCTGCCTGAAAAAGAAAATTTTCAATTTGATATATAATTTATTTGTTTTGGATATCCCTGTAAATGGTTCCTTGACTAAATTAATTTACATTATATCATAACTAACAGAAATGGTAATTAATAGATAAACAAAAGCTTAGCATGGCGCACCAGTGTCGATCGACACGCTTGTTAACAGCCTGTTGAGAGTCTTTCTAAAACACAGTAAAGAAATTAGACAAGATCTATGGTAAATTTAGATTTGATAAGTGGGTAGGGCATTGTGATGCCATCTGTCTGTGACTGTTGTTATTTCATATTTTTAAAGAGCTTGTACCTACCTACTTATCATACTTTTACGCTATTAAACTTACCTTAATAATTCCCTCCTCGCGTATGTGGTGTAGGTAAAATTTAAGACAATTAGAATTTTGAAAACGGTTAAGTTCTGGTAGAGTATAAATAAGCATATTTATAAGTAACCTATTACGTTCCCACTTCTGGGCTTAACCATAGCCCACGACGCCAGTGTTCAGATTCCCGAGCATCGCCCACGTGTCCTAACCACTGCTATCGTAAGACAACTACCGGGACCGACGGCTTAACATGCCCTTTGAAGCACAAAAGCGTTCGGTTAACAATGCCACTAGCGATGACCCATCTAAGGTAGGTATAACCGCGCCGTACTTTGCCTATCCAATTGATCGATTAAGATCGAGCTTCTGATTGAGTGAATAGTATAGATCGAATAGATCGAGTTCTAGGTATTATTGATTATTGGATTAGCACGTGTGTCGATCGACAAACTTTCATATTACATTTACTAGAAATCTATATATATGTTGGGTATAGGTTTTCCTTCCCAAACTTGACCGTCCTATTTCATTAACTATAGGTAGGTACATAACAAATACCTAGGTAGATATGCATTACCTACCTGCGCGCGTGCTTTGTATTTGTTAAAAAAAAACAGATCTGGTTTAACCTCAATAATTTCTTAGAAATCTAATTGCATAGGTAAATAAAGAGGCAGTTGCAAACGATTGCTATGTGGGTAGGTAGATATGCCCTGGTAGCGACGGCGGATGGCACCCCCTTGCGGCTTGGTTGAAATCGCCACGTAACCGTGGCCCGCGTCCGGAGCAGATGGTCCGTGAGGATGATGCTGAGGACAAGGAGAATGGCACGACTTGATTCCATCTGGCTTCGGCACCGTCACGTTCGATAGCAGGCTATCGGGTAATCAAATTTCATCAGCCGTTTTTAGTTCTAGCCTTACAGTTCAAATAGGAGCCTGGCCGCCGCGCCGCTGGTGTACATTCGGAGTCTTTGCCACCATATCTGAGCTAACTATGTAGGTACCTATTAAAATAGTAATTAAGTTTTAAAATTGAAAAAATATTTTCTATATATACAAACTATTGTTTGAAAAGCATAAAGAGTTTGATGAAATTTCATAGCGTGAGATATTAATAATTAATATTACACAGTCGATAATTAATATTGTCAGTGTTACATATTGACAAGGCTTTGAAAGCTCGACTATTTCTTCTAGTTTCGACAGATCAACTTTTTCAAATCTCTATACTTAATTCAATTCAATTAAAAACTATTGTTATCTCTAATACGAGTAGTACAAGTGTCGGTGGTATTACAATAAAATACAGTTTAGTCCGCCCGCTTATTCGTCTGTTCCTCTTTTCTAATATAATATATTCTTAACTCCTTCTTTATTTATATTTATGAAATATGTTTTGACTATTATCTAATCTGTAGTATTGATACTAGGTGAGAATACTCCCGGTTTGGCCATCCAAGTCGGTTCTATTTCGGTCGGCGCTCGATTGATGGCACGACATCGCGTGATGGATGGCGCGCCGCGTCTTGATTTACGTCCTCGACTCCTCGGGATTCATGGGGTCCTGGTACTCTCGGGGAAATGGACTAAATATAGGCCAATTTATTGGGTAGGTGTTTTTGTGACCAAAATAAGGTATCTAAGCTTCGAGTGTAAAAACTTTCTCTAGTCAAAGTTCGTTTAATTTTGTATTTATTTTTATAAATAAAATGTTTTAAGTAGATAAGTTCCTATTTTAAAAAGGATCATAGTTACCGCCCACCCTTTACGCTGTACCTAGTCCTTAACGTAATGGCTTTTCAAGACGTATCTCATCTTCCTAGATTACTGATCTACACGCGGTATTATCAGAACGAAACTTAGTTCTGCCATTTTGAAATTTTGAACTTTTTATTTCTCTGATGTATATATCTCTCCCCTATGCGAGCAAAATAGGTACAACCAGAACTATTCAAATTGATTGATTGATACATGATTTTGACCTACTCGTTTGTGACTTTTGTGACTATTTCTCCACTAAAGTTGTAAGAAGCCTTTGTTATCGTACCAAAAGATTAACGATTGATTATATATACTAGTATATAGCTACGTAGTGTTGTAGGTATAATACGATAAATCATGCGCTAAGCTCCCAAAAGCTTCCAGGCTCCAGCCATTTTTCTTGTTGTTTATTATTTAACCAGACGGTTGCGCGCGCACGCGATCCTGCCGAGCTCCAAAATGGCGGTCGCTGGGACCGCCCACTTCCGCCGGAAGTCCGGTCCACGCCTGCATAATGAGGTTTTATTACCCCAAGTCAACTACCCCTCTAGGTTTCATTGTCTACGGTGTTTATGGTTTCGTACGTGGATGATAGAAACGGAATACTTGTACCTACTAGTAACTAGTACTGTAAGTAGTGCTGCCCCGCGGCTTCACCCGTGTGGATAACGGTTTTACCGCCACCTCAATTATTCCGCGGGAACTATAATGTGTTTTTAGGATAAAAGTAGTCTATGTGTTATTTCAGGGTCTATAGCCATCTTAATACCAAATTTCATCGAAATCAGTACAGCCCTTTGAACGTGAAGGAGTAACAAACATATCTTCACACATATACATACAAGCTTTCGCCTTTATAATATTAGGGAATTTCAGTTTATGAACAGATACTAAAAGGCATTTTTTTTACCTAATGTACTTAATAGGTGGCATGCAAGCAGACGGGCCGCCTGTTGGTAAGCGATTACCGTCGCCTATGGGTATCTGTATTACCTACTCCAGGTATTAATATAAGTCGCCAATCCTGACTGTGAAGACTATGTAAATTCTCCTTTTGAAGAATCCGCGGAGTGTAAAACATGTCGTGTACCTATGTTTTACCGTCCGCGTGGTAACTCATCAGTTGGTTATAAAATTATCTATCTAATATCTAATCCACTGCATTCTCTATAGGTACTCGCAATTAATAACATATGTTACATTTTACCTTCTGCGCGGAAAAAATATCAGTCGTCGATTTAATCGAATAATATTCACACGAATATTATGCGAATAAATCAGCACATTTACCTAAATAGCTGATTACAGTTAACTAAGCTCTGAATTCTTCTTTTTCAAATAACCAACAAAATATCGTTATTGTAGGATTAATTATTTTAATGGAGTCCAGTTTCTAGAATTGTCCAATGACAACGTAATTTATTCGCTATCTGCATCTTTGAAATACCAGCTCTTTAACTTATTTATCATCACTACGATCGGAATGCGCGTATATTTTAAAGCACAAAACGTACCTATACACTTCTGTCTTGTGATTCCCGATAAGTTTTCTGTCAAATAAATAACGTCGTAACCGCCAACGCATCATGAAATATTCAGATTATTCGCCGTACGTAGGCATGCATCAACAAACTGTTAAATGTAACGACTATTGAAACACACAATAATAAGTGGTTTATCTGCAAAACAATATCGGAATATAATTATTTTGTTAATATTAGTAACGCGTACGTTCGACAAGCGCCGGCCATTTGGACCGCAATTTATATCTATTCGAATGACGAACGAGGAACGATCGCAGGGTTATTAACACTGGTTAATGTAGTGTTTGGATGTGTCCAGTCAGTTATGTTTTGTGGTAGTCGTTTTATTGTACAAACTCGAGGACAGAGTACGTTTGTTTTCTTATTATTAATGTGCTATTGAATTCGCTATCGTGTTGAGGTATGAGCGATGCGCGAGGACGCACATCTATCACTCCCCACCGCTCGCTCTCGACTGATGATCCCACCCTCTCTCCTCGAGGGAGGGAGGGGTAACGCTCCGCCCAACCAGGGTTAACTCTCTCGCCATGAGGATTTACTTCATGCGTGCAAGCTTCAACTTTCTTTCAAGGTGCTTTGGTTGAATTTCGTGCGGTCGTAAGTGAGTTAGGGTTGTTCATACTTGTTTTTTCAAAAGCTTGTACTTTTCGTTGAGATATTTTTGCATCGTAATTGGAATCAGGATGCGTGGCGATCTCTTCGCTACGATTGAGACGTACGAAGTCACTTGTAATTATTATAAAGATGGAAGATAATGCGAGGATCGCCTTTGTTTTGTGCAAGAATGTTGGTCGAGTTGTTTTTGTCTTTACTTCATACTGTTAGTGGAATGTGGTGAGCTTTTATTTGTCTTTGTATTTTTATAAGACTAATATTATGCAAGACATTCGCCGAAAGTTACGATGGATGATATCAATATTTTAACTATTTCACTGGCGTTGCTTCTCTACCATCTCGGAAAAGTTTAATTGGTTATCTTGATGCGTCCCACTGCGAGGGCTTTAAGTTACTTTGAACTAGTATAAAAACCTCACTAATTGACCACCAATTTAAATAAAAAACGTATCAGATCTCTATCAAAAAAAACTTTTTTTCAAGTGTTCGCTGTATGTTTTTATCTATTGGGCAAACCATAAATAAGGAAACCAACGGTGCGTCTCCACAATCAAAGTACACATAGTTAAAGATAAGGATACAGTAACCAGACGCTGTGTTATCTCGCCACCGTCGGTTAACGCGCTGTAGGTACAAGTTAACGCGTATTTAACCAGGTCCGGTGATAACCGGTATGTTACTACAAATTAGTAGGTTTGCTGGTAGAGATTTATTGGGAGTGTTATGCAATGGGTTGGGTGAGATAAAACCCTATTGGCCGAAACATAAATCGAGTACTATTAAATAAGCGTTTTCACGCATTTGAATGAAGACTGACAAAACTCATCAAACTATAATTATGTTGTCCTGCATGACATAGGTACCTACCTCTTACAACGACTATAGTGATCAAGAGTCGTTGTAAGAGGGATGCCAGGACAACAAGAAGTTTGAAGAGCACGGTCAGTTTTAAGGCGCATTATTCTTGAATTTCCACTGTTCTCTCTTACCATGAAAGCATATCTAGATATAATCGACTACGCGAAGTGAGGCCCAGTGCAGCTTAGACGAATTGGACTTTGTAGGTAACTGTTCTTTGTTTTTATAAACATACCTACAAATAAATCATAGATAAGTACCTGCACTGAAAAAAATAAGTGATTATTCAATCAAGTTTTTTGTTACCGTAACTATGTAACGTAATGAAATACGAGCCTGCCGGGTACATTGATAGTATCAACTAACTTTTATTTGATTATGGGATCTTTATGGATGCTATCACAAAACTCAGTTGTGGTTAGACATGGGTAACTACTATAGAATCACGATCCGTATCTCAGATCAATGCTCAAGCGTCTAAGACGGATCTTTAGACGGTTCACAGATCAGATCAATTTGTGTTTCTTTTGTACGGAGTTGATTATGACTCTGTGACTCAAAACGAGTCCCTTGCTAGAATTGGATATTATTTGACTAAATGTTTAACTGAAATAAAAATACTTTGTCATAAAAATATCAACATCTTAAAGTGTTGTTTTTATTTTACGTATCGGAATAATAATAAATAAAAATATATTAGAACAAGGATATGAAATGATTACTATTATTTTGTTATTTTACTTCACAATCACTTGATTGAATTTAAGAAATTACATTAAGTCATGTTGGTAGGTAATAGATAACATGACTGCGAATTCCAGAAGTAAAATAAATACGGGCTTACATAGCCCGCATATGAATTAGCGCATCCACAGATACCTAAACAGTTGAAAATGAACTGACTAGATTCTTAGATTTCTTAAACGAACCCACTATCGTCCATCCCTAAATTCTGGATTTTGGTATTTGCTTTTAGTCCTGAATGGTTTTTACAGTATAGGTTACTTAAGGTGCAGGACCTTAAACATTTAAAATTTTTATGCTTGCAAAAAGCAAGCATAGTGAACTATTTCGACTATGGCTAATGCTGAGATGTTACTAAATTTACTAATTACCTATGGTACGATGCGGCAAATGCTTTAACCGAGCTGTCAGGTTAATTTACTTACATTACTTAAGGTAAACGACTTACAAAACCATATCATGAATTTCAACACTTTCGATTTGGAGAACAAAACAATGTTCTATATACTTACCGTATAAGCTACGCGGTACTTGTAATCCATGTACCTAACTGACCGCGATCGATAAATAGCGGCAAGGAACTCGTCCAATACACAGAAAGTGCTTTTACCGCTACTCCTAGTACCGAGGTGATCCAATTTTTATTTATAAAATCTGAACCAATACCATTTAGAATAGATTACTTGGAAATCCGGAAGTGCCGTATAGTGAGTGTGGCGCCACTAACCCAGCCCACATGTACTCCCGTAGTTCCGAAACGACGCGTCACGCGGCGCGCGTAATTCGCGACACACGTGCCGCGAATTACGCGCGCCGTTGCCAACTATAATCGGAGGCGACGCGACACGTGGTGGAAACAGTTCTTTTCCGTTTGGCTAAATAAAATAGTTGCTACTGTAATTTTGGGATTCACACAAACAGTCAAACTTCTGAGTCCCTGTGGGAGGCAGAAGCTGCATCTTTTCATAGCCGAGATTTGGAAAATAAGCAGATAAGAAAACACGCAAGGCAACTGATAGAGTGTAGATAGAAATGAGCAAAGTAAAAAGACTTATCATCGTCATTATCATCATCTCAGCCATTGCTGTCCACTGCTGGACATATGCCTCCGGCATATAGTGGGATTTGCCAATACTCGCTACGCTTGGCAGGCGGGTTGGCGAGTGCAGTGCGATTCCCGATCCTCAGAAGGCGCTGCTGCCCATCTTCTGGTACGTGATCCCTGAGCCGAGACATGGGGGAGTACTATTCTATAGAATAACATCTTTCCACGAAACTATCACCACTCATCACACATATAATCCAACCTAACACAAGACACGACCCCTCCCCCCCCCCATTGCCGCACTTCCGAGATTTAATACCCTCACCGAGCATACTTCCACATTACCCGGATTATATCCGTAATCCCGATGTGGCAGTCGACAGCTTTATCCGTAACATTTATTCTAAACTTATGGAGCTTTATGTGAATATTTAAATTTCACAAAATGTTAACTCACTCTCAAAATAAGGAGGCATTGATCAATTCGGGTATACCTGTTCAATGTTAGTTATCTTCGAGCTCAGTCATTTATGCCTTGATTTGAAAAATGGATATTTATCACTTTATAATGAATTATGTTATATATATAATGTGTAAGTTTGTTGGTTGCGATCGAATGTCCATGTCTGGTTTCCGTAAGTAAGGCATTGCAGTATTTTAAAATCCATCTCAATTTAATTCAGGTTCCATTATCAACTATATTGGAACCTGCGATTTGAAAACTATGGCATTTGTGGCACCAATACTCTTTTTATGTATTCGCGATTCTTCTGTCCACTACCTTTAAATTTCTTTCTTTGCTGAAGGAGATTTGTTACCCTAGATAACCATATCTACTTTAGGGCATACTCAAGAGTTATGCAGTTATGCAGTATGCTGTTAACCAAGATGGGTTTCGTCAGGTGATTAGAGATAACTTTTCTTTTGTCGAGATTTATTTTTAACCCAACCCTTCATGCTCGGTTTATAATTTATCATATTTTTTAATTGTTGTGGGAGAACAAGATAGCGTCGTCCGCCAAACTGAGGTAACTTAATAACTGCCCATTGATAATGACGCCACTGAAGCTCAATAAAGAAAGAAACACACTACAAAATCAGCATAAACTGGACTAGTCCGATTAAAACAACCTTTACAAAAATAACAAATAAAGAAATGATTAATTAATATACTCTTAAAATATTGAGTGTGAACAAACGAAGAAGCTCACATTCATGTTTATAATATTAGCAAGGCAGTAAGGATTATTTAAATTCATGTAAGTAGGTGTACATCGATTTTATAAGTTCCTTTTAAGCTATTGCATTGCTTCTAACGCGGGCCTTGAGCGTGGAGACCGAATCCAGAAATTCCGTAATGAAAATAACCTAACACCCCTCACTCCGACCGTGATACTTTTTAGTTTTGCCATCTATCGATGAATAGCAAAACTTTTAATGACTTTTTTGGAATATCACGCTTGTCTGTTTAGTTCAGCAACTTGCCTCTAGGTGGCATTGGTTGTATCGGCGTTACTGCATAAGTTATTAATATAGTAATTGCATAATTTGTTAAAAAATGCTATGCAAAACCTTTACCGCGGCAGTCCCCGAGTGCCACACGTCTTTTCTATTTCTGTTTAAAATACCAAAGAAACATTCCACATACCACGACACAAACAAAACAAATTAAATATCTCGACTATTACCACGAAGAGATTTATACACAACCCCTATACAGAAAAAGTAACTGTTGAAAAAAGTCCTAAAATAAAAAAGAACATTTCAGAGTTAAAAAAAGACTAAAATCTCAGAAATAGTCCGTGAACCGGCGGAGAGCGATGACAGGGAATTTATTAGCCATTCGGGAAGACAAACTGCGAATAGGGGATACGGGCGCCCTACCAACAGTGCCGAAATCATTTGAAATGAAGAGAAATACTGGTGAGGTTGGATTTGATTTTTGGAATTGTTTCCTAATATAAATATAGTTAATTAAGATAATATTTTCTTAGAGTTCTTTTGTTTGGTAGCCTGATGATGGGCAAAGGCACTAGGTAGGTTCGAATTTAATATGTAAAGTTAGAGCTACGGACTACTAATGAATGCTACCACCTTATTCAGTGCTCTAATAACTTTATTGGCAAAGCGACAGAACGGTTTTCCGTTATTGTTAACCAATTATAGAATTAACCTTCAATAGCATAAATATTAAATTACATCTACATGAGTTGCAAGCATATCACATTTTTAAGTAAAGTAAAGATGCCTGTACTCAGCCAGTGTCAAATTGTGAATTAAATTTATTTTCAAATTTAGTGACGCAAACTAAGAGTGACATAATGTTAATGACTAGACTAGAGTCAATGACACGGTTAAGAGCATTCTGCTTAGTCGAAATTCCTTTCCCGTTTCCTTTTTGCTTCTGCAAAATGGTGGACACACTTTTGATACTATACTTAACTAATGTTTAGAGAAATAATTGAATTGTGTATAATATGTGTTGCCTTCCTACACCCGTGCACATTGGCGGTCACTTAACGATCAAGAATAAAATTAAGGGTCAATGTGCCATTATTACACGTCAACACCCGCTAAAACCCTCATGTTGCAAAATAAAACAAAATGCTGTTCAATATCTATATAGGTAAACTGTCTTCTTAACATTGCAACTCATTGCTTGTTCCAAATTTAAAAATATAAAACCCATATTAGATAAACATTTTTGTGATCTAGGTGCTCATTTTCTTCTCGATACTCGTTCGAATGCGGAGATGTCGTAGGAGTGCCCCCGTTAACATAGGTAGCGGGTTCTCATCCCGGCAGACGGTGACGTATGGTGTTTTAATTAGGACTTCCCCGCGCCACCTACCGTCTCAAAACGGTTTAAACGCTTCTCTGAGTCCTCACACAGCTGACGGAAACACTCGCGAGTGTTCCTCGAAACGAGGCGCAGGATCAAATATATTACACGTGTATTAGGGCGCGCCGCCGGCTTTGGTTCATGTTTCCTAGCGCTATGATTACAAATTACGATCACTGGAATAGGAATTCATAGTGCGCAAGGAAGACAAACCTGGAAAAAAATCTAGACATCGTTGAAGGATGCTTTTTATTGACATTAACTAATTAAGTTGACTGAGAGCTGTTCTACGAGCCGTTATTTGGCCCATTGTTAAAAGTAATAAGAAAAACAGTTTGGGTCATATTTACTGTTAGTGTTAATATATTTTTTGTTTTTTTAATCATACTCATACCCCCGCACTAGGATTCCCTGTGTCGCGGGAGGCATGAACACACAATCACAGCACACAAACATTCAAGACCCGGGACAAACATCTAGACTCATCGTACAAATGTTTGCCCCTGCCGGGATTCGAACCCAGGGTCCCGGAGACACAGTAGTCATATCACTGACACTAACCACGGCGACCGTCAATTTGCTTATATATTAGCATTGTGTAACTCAAACACTCAAACTCAGTAACGCAGTAAAGAATTGATATCAGAAGAAAAAAATAAATATTGCTGGTAACCACTCTTTGTCAAGTTTCTGGTTTCCTTGTCATCACGGAAACTATGAAATAAAAAAGAAAAAAAGGATACAGATGTATTTTAATTTATGACCAAACTGCACAATATTTAATAAAACTTACTCGTTTATTGAAGATATACTATCTCAGCCAAGAATCTCCCAGTGGAATTCCCCCGATATCCGCTAAGGATTCTCACGGAGAGAGCCAAAAGAGCTACATACTATTCTAGTCTCGGTGTCGTACCTGCCTAACTGCGTGTGCATGCGACACGAACGTCTTTTGCATTGCATGCTGACTACGTCATCACTTTCAACATCAAAAAGACTATTCAAACGTAACCGTACAAGTATAATGTTTATTGAGTAAATGCTTGTCTCGATTTATTTTTGTTACCTTAATGCGTTGGCACTATTACGAGTCGCTGTATTAAACATATTAAAGTTATCGTTGTCAAATAGGAAATATTGTTTCCGACATTTATTATCACTTTACACTGTTTTTTACGGGTATAACGTGGTACTTACTCGTAGTCGATATCACGATCGACAATTGTTTCGGCTTCAGTGCTAGACGGGACGTTACGACTAACGCACCGCACTCAAGATCCTGATGAAGGCTTCCGGAAGAAGCCGAAACAATTGTCGATCGTGATATCGACTACGCGTAAGTACCACGTTATACCCGTTAAAAACAGTGTAAAGTAATCATGAACGTGAGTTTGAATATTATTTATTATCACGTTAAAATTAATAGCCTAAGTCATTTTATCTACCTCAAAATATTACAACTTCAACTACGCATCATTAAACTAATTCAATTCATTATACTTATGTCATCCGTCGCGTAATTAAGTACATAAAAACGCAAACCAACTGCACCGAATTAAAATTCTTGATTAAATTAAAACTGTACAAGTATAAAAAGGCCCGTTAATAAGGCCCATAAAAGGGAAATATACAAAATAGGCAGTATTCTGTTAACCACCTTTGCATCATTACTCGTGGGTCGTGGAGGGAGGGGGGGAGAAGGACAGGGTCGCGATGACAGCCCGCCGCTATTTACATTTCCTATCTGTTTTGACGCACCTTGTTATGGTATCGTTCGAAGAAAAGTCACATAAAAGGTCAGAGACAACGAACGTGTGGACTTTGTTTGCGAAACGGTATTTTTTTTATAAGTTAAAAGTTAGGTGAAAACCAAAATCGCTATAATAAAAGACTGGGAAAATATTCGTGAAATATTTACGTTACGTTATCACTTAGCAAGCTACGATCAGTTACTCTTAGCGCAAACATAGTTGCAACAGCTACTCGTTGACCAAGAATAACTGAATAGATTTCTTGAGTTCTTAATTTTCTTGAATTATTAAATTGATGAAAATACTCGTCAGTAAGAAAGTCTCGATTTTAGCTCGAAGTTTACCAAAAAATCATCCAACCTTGATTATTCATTTATTTACAAACTGCAATGCGTCACAGTTTACGTTTGCGTTTAGACTATTTTATAGATTATGGGTGTACAAAAAATGCAAACATGTATTTTCGGACATAAAAGTACGCTTTACCTACGTATAACGTACTTAAAAGTCCTCTACACTTAGATATATTATGTGTATAGAAGATCATTGCTACTAGTATTCGTTTACACATATGTACGTTGTATTAGCGTTTCGCTTGTTTCAGGAAGGGATAGCTAGAGATCACGCACTCGCTGCGATCTTAACATATCTATCTTCCATTATAAGTACTCATAATATAACCTGGCATTTAAGTCTTAAACGTTCAGATTTATTCTTCACTTGGCGAAGTCTTCTCCTTCTACAGCCGCATTCATGCTTTCCTAATAAACTTGTTTAATCATTCGCCTTTTTTTAACGGTTTCTATAAATCCAAATTATCTAATTTTTCTATGAATGCCAATGTCCTTATTTACTTATCACTGTTCTTTCTTTATGACATTGTAAACATTTCTTATAGATTTTTTTTTTAAAACATTACTCTACACAGTCTCCAGGGTCCGTGCTATTTTTTAACATGTAATTTAATTGATAGATTGACAATTATATACAATTATATACAATTATAGACATTTCACGTACAGCGAGTAACACAATTTATAAGCAATATAAACTAAGCTAGAATAATACAATTAATATAATAATATTATTTATATTTTTCTACTTCATATAGTTTGTTGCTAACGCTACTTCAGGCATTGTTTTTTCGCTCGTCCCGGCCAGTCTAATGGGCGCACTTGTCACAGTCCTCGTGCGTTATTTACGGGACCGATAAGGATCTGTAGACCCACGACTTTGTAAGTTGAAAAAGGACAAGTCGACCAGACTGATCGGGGACCGGGACGGAACGCTGATTTGAAAAATTGAGTAATTTTTCTACCAAAACACAAAACTTTAAAAAAAATTAAAGATTTCAACGTCTAGTGACTTATAAAATCAAGTGAAATAACAGTATGACAATGGTGGTAATTCTGTTTATCACGCAAAACAATTAAAACTCTCTAAAATCCAAAAGCTATTACTGTGTTTACGCTAAGTTTCAAATTCATCTTACTCCTAACAATGCCCTTCCTAATATTAGAACAGTTTGATTAGTTTGCGCGTCGTTTTTGTGTGCAATAAAACTACATTACGACTTAATGTAAACCTAGTTGCTATTCAAAAAGACACCCAATTTTAGGATTGTGTTATACTGATTTAAACTTTAGACAAGTTGTTATATTATTACAAACATTACGAGAGCTTTCTTGTTTTACTCATTTTAGATAGTTGATTGAGCTATAATGTTACCACCACTATCCTAGGTATGGCCTGTAATTTTTTTATAAACAAATTAGAGATCCCACAAAAACTTGATTCCACGTCGAAAAAACACGTGTTATATTCACACAGTACTCATCTCCATCCCTTGGGCGTTAGTTGTATCGTGACCAGAGACCATTAAACCTAATGATATTACATCACTAAGATGAATGGACCTCTGGTACTGTTTAATTAATCTATTACTGTGGCAAATTGGTCTTTTTGCAAACTATGTTGTGCGTTCATTATACTTGTCCTTTTTCATTGCACTTCACTAATAGGTGTACATAGTAATTACTCTATTTTTTAATTGATTTCAAATGACGAAGTTCTGTAAATAAAATTTATTGACGAAATTCTTAATAGCGGTGTCAAAAGAACGATTATGTTGACCGAAAATATCCCGAATTGTACGAAATGTAACTTTTACATATCCACCATTTTCATAGTGTTTTTTTTAATAATGCGATTTTCGAGTGAAATTAAATTCGTTGTAACAATTGCCTAAGCTTATATATAGAAAGGCCAAAAAACGGAATGGTAATACTTTTACGTAGTTCCGCTTTGACCATATTGAAACAAAGCTCTCGTTGAAAACGGCCCTTTTATTAGAGATCGCATTGTCACGAGTTTTTATTTTAGCGTTAATAGAATAGGGCTTTTTCTTTGTGGTTTTTAGTGTATTACTTTTTCATTTTTATTAACTAGTTCATTTAGTTGAGCGATTAACAGAATTCCTCGGTTTTTAGAACTTGCGACAAATTACTTGAGTGATGCACTCGTATACAATCTACTAGGTACTCAGATGCTTTTAAATGCCTCTCGGGACACAGGGAATCCTAGTGCGGAGGGGTCTAAATGTATTTTTTACACAAGCTGATACTGTGTCGTCATCACCAGGTCATGCATCGTTTCTCACAGCATGATGACCCTCCACTCCACCCTCGATCCCTACATATTGGTCCCATTAATACCTACCTTGTTTATGGTCTCCGTGTCCTATCTTCATCTAGTAGGTACTGTGTGCGCCCTCTACGTGCGATAGCGGCTTGTTTGTCGAGCAACAAACAAACACCCGCAAGGCTGAGTTTGCATAGAATAGAGAGATTATAAAGGCAATGGTGAGTTACCTATATATGATGTGTTTCGTGTACGACAGGATTACAACAAATGTAAGTACGTTAGCACTGTCTACCCCTTCAGGAAACGGGCGGAGCACTAAGCGTGTATTTTAATTGTTGATGTACCTGTATGAAGTAAATAAACACAGTAAAAGCAAAACACCTTCCATATAGATATATAATATTGGATAAACTGTTTTCATGATTTTGTTAAATAAATAAATGAGGCTTGTGTGAGTGAGAATGAGAATTTTAACTCAATTGCATCTTCCCGACTGATTTTATAATTTAATTCTACAACCTGCGTCCCTTTTTGGATCCACCAGATATACGGAAATACGTCATCAATGTATTGTGGACTAGCTGCGCCCGGCGGTTTTCCCCGCGTGGTGATGATAAACAGTGACGATGAAAGATGCCGACATGTTAATTCAGAGTACAAGCTGTCTCCGTACCAAATTTTATCCAAATTCAGCATTATCCAGCCTTTTAGGCGTGAAAGAATAAAAACATACATTCATGTTCACAAACTTTCGTATTTATAATACTAGTAGGATGGTAGACCTTCGCGTATGTTTTCATAGAATATAATCTTGCTATGACCACTATCTCACCTGGTATTAAGTGATGACATGGTCTAAGATGACTGATGCGACGATGGCTCAGCGGTGGCGTCAGCTGTCAAACTGGCGGACGCTGGGTCGATCCCCACTAACGGCTTCTGGTATTGGTGAAGCTAACACCGTTATCAAATTCCCAACATGGTGATAAGGTACTTTCGTACCTGGCTAGCTTCCATATATACCAAGTACATACCTAGTGTGTTCAGGCAGCAGTCCTTGAGAAACAGTCTAGGTCTAGTGTGATAGCTTCATCACTTCCTCACTGACCATCAAGTGAGATACTGATCGAACGATAGATCTACAAAATAATAATAAAAAATGTAAAAAACGCAAGCTTAGAGGTTTTTATTCGCGGCTTGAAGTTCTGGAATCTTCAAGCCTTAATGAATCAATTGGAAATCACAGACCTAGACAATGACTCAGATACCTTTACTGTGTCATGTGCGTGAATTATTATCAGAATATATCTTACGATGCTTAATTTCCGGATGATATTGTGGTCTATCGCAGGTTATGAGATAAGTTCTAGTATAAACATGTTTACTAACAACAAATAAAGACGTATGAACAACAAGAGAGGTGCGTGTTCGTACATCCCCCTCGAGGGCGCGGGCTTGACTAATTGCGATGCAATTGAACCGGACGTGTGCGCCCCATGTTCATCCGTTCCACCACCCTTGGATTAGGAAACAATGAAATGAGAGGTATGTGGAAAACTTGTAACATAAAACTTCTCTGTTTTAAAAAGAAGCGCAATAATGAGACGCTGCATCGTCGACCGTCTGAATTGATGGTCATAATGCAAATAGTATTTGTACACCCTGAGAGAAACAGACTCTTACTTTAGCGTTAGGTGTGTGTGTCGCAGCCCTCAAATATTTGCATTTCATACCTTTGATTCTTTTTCGTGTTCGAAATAACATGATAGCCATTTTAGAAAATCTGTTGGATAGTCAATGTGTACACTTCGAATTGAAATAACTGCTAGATGCCTTAGAATAACATAAGAACTGAAGAAGAACTTTTAATCAAAATCCACTTGAATCAATATTCACATAGCCATAAGGGTGATTCATCTGGGGGCGGTGGAGTGTTGTTGATACGAGTGTAATGACATTAATGGGGATGATTCGCAGGGGTGCTTTTTTTGTAGTTATTAGCGCAAATACGGCTGGTGTGCTGGTACTGCTTGTGTTGTCAAATGTTTTATAATATCGAAATGTGTAAGGGGTATTCATTATTTGAATGGCTCCTTTAATTTCTTGAATTTTAAATTAAGAATAATTTTATAATTGTTTTAACAAAGACTTACTTATAATCAGACCATTACGTTTATACACCTGGGATATAATAGTTCACTACGCCGGCCATCGCTGGTTGGCGGGTAGACTGAGTGTTGCCAGCCTGATGTCGGAGGTTGCAGCCGGCCCGAGGCTCGCCGATGCGACGTTATTGATTTTTGACATCGTCGTAGTGAGACCAACGGCTTATGCCTGTCGATGTTTTGAGTTTGAGTTGAGATTGGTCGTGAGTTTTTTTTTTTTTTACATATTATCCATTGGCTGGCCTAGCTAGGTATAAACATTATTAAACATATTAAAGAACCGGCCGTAAGGGTCACCAATTCAAGTTGTGACCACATTATTTGCTACTTAACTCACTTGATTTAATTGAGAAGGCATTGGCAAAATTCGCTACGAGCAACCAGTCACACGCGTTGACACTCGCACTAGAATACCCTGAGTCGCGGGAGGTATGTACACAAACAGTCACATGACACAAACATCCAAGACCTAAGAGCAAACAATTATGCTCATCACAGAAGTGTTTGCCCCAGCCGGGAGAAAAACCTGGGGGTCGCGGTTTTAAAGTCAGTGTCTCTAAGCACTGAGCCACGACGAACATCACAGCTATTAATATGTTCCAGATGTCGGGAGTCACGCCGCGTTCCGAAATGCATAGATGAAACTGCAGAACACTCAATCTACATAGGCTACATTATCTTACCTTCAGATGTTTTAGTAGATTACCGTAATTGGGCTGAAATGCCTTTTCATTTACGTTAAATTTTCAACTCTTATGGCTATTCACTAAATGTGAACATAAATCTCCGCACAATACCTGTTACCGGAGGGCATTATCTAAACTAATTTCCCTCACATGCCACCCACTCGCCATTCATGGCAGAACAATAGGACAGAACCCCACAGACCCGTACAATGGGGCACAAATCAGAACCTGGTGCAATCCATCACGACGTGCCTATTAGAGGGTTGCGCAGAGGTATGAGAATGGGACATGTGATCGCTTACAAACTACGTACAGGCTTTATGCCTGTTTTCAAAGATTTTTTTAATATTTTCAACATAGCGTGATGTGGGCTAAACTCTGTCGATAAGTAGAAGATGTAGAGATAGAGAAAGGATGGAATTTTTCTTAGAGTGAGTGGCCGAAGGATGATGGGCAAAACAGATTTATAATGCTACACACCTAAAGGGCAAAGAACCTATCATGGCCAGTTGACGTCTGTCCTGGTCAAGAGTACCAAGATTGCAATCAACGAGCATGTATACAAAACCTTATTTTGAATTAGCGATACAAGTTTTTCAGGATCATATAGCAAGTGAAAAGATGTAGTCTCTGCCACAGAGGCGTTGTTGAATATCGTAATCGACCTATTTCTCGAAATAAAGTTGACTTAAAATAAGTTTTTAAATTAACATGGTCATTGACAGACTGATCTGTTTACTCTTAAAGAACACCCGCAAAAAGTTCAGCTTACTCGTGAACATGGTGCGTGAAACTTGAATTATCTGGAGTGTGAATCAAAAATCATCCCTGAGTGTTTACTGTTTAGCAGACGCCACGCGCCGTTGTTCGGGGTTCTGAATCGTACTGAATGTTCCTTCAAATTGCGTGTCGCTGCTAATTAAGTAACTGGTTTCGCCTTTCGATATATTCCTCCATGTTTCTCTTTCTGTATCTAAGTTTAACTAAAATACATCAGATACACTTAAGATCGACCCAAAACACATCCACATCACAATAATTCAATGGAATCGTTAACAAAACACAACAAATGCACATCCGAGGCGCCATTTAGAAAAAGTCATTAAAACAATATGGCGGGCTGATTTACACGATCATTGTCGGTGTAAATTACGTATAACGAACACTTTACGACGTCGTTTTACGAGAGGAACTGTGTTCTGGTGCGGGCTAGTGCTCTCTTGCGGTTGAATCTCTTTGCTTTATTATCGGTTTAATTGTCGCGCCTTTATGAGCCGAGTTGGTCTTCTGGTGGCCGGCGCTAGGTGGCTCTTGCAAAAAATACGAGGTTATGGGTGAGCACTGTTTTAAGTGGTGACGAAAGGTTTCTAGGAAACGGATTAATTTAAAAAATACTTCATTTATTTACACTGATCAAGTTAATCTCAGACGAGATTCATATCCTCATAGCTGCCGAGAGAATTATTCCGAGAGTACTTAATACATTCATCAGAATTACTGTACAGTGCCAACCTTTTAAAACTAGTTTTGAAGAACCCCCGTGTAGTAGATACTCGGGAATACAGAGAGAGGAATCAGTCTTATGTCAAAAATAAACTTCAAGACGCTATGTGGCAAATTCTTAATACAGTAACGTTTACGTCAACAGCGTTACCTAGAGTGTTGTACTGCGGTACAGGTCTAACATAAATTACAAAATACTTAACGCCGCTGTTCACCAAAATTTAAAACGTCCGATTATCATTTTAACCGTCGGTCAAACCGTTTTTCCCATACAGTTAACCGACGGTTAATTGGTAATAGGACGTTTAAATTTAGGTGAATGCTAAGTAGAAGATGCTTTGGAAGGGGAGCTGTGTGGAGTTATTGAAAACGAGTATCGATTTGCTACTTAATGTAAAGTATTCCGAATTCATAATGAAGTGTCCAAATAAAATATACTAGTACACACATACAACTACTCGTAGATTAAAATAATGTTCAAAATGCTCAATCATCAATTCTCACTAAAATGTTTTTTTATTTACTTCTTTGTGTCGTAATAATTAGTTTTAATCGAAGTAATTATACCTCTGTTGTATGTATTGCTTCCGGGCTGTTTGGCCGTGGTCTATGTGAAACTTGTGTTCCAGACGTTTCGTCGATCACTGCGGTCGACATCTTCAGTGGTTCAGGGTCGAGCGGTGACAAGAGCGTAGAACTCTCCTCCGCGGCGTCTTCTCTGATACTGAGAACTGGAACAAAAGTTTCACATAGACCACGGCCAAACAGCCCGGAAGCAATACATACAACATGCAACGCCGGCCGTGAAAGCCTTAGAGTTTACAATTATACCTCTGTCTAAAATCTTTATATACGCGTTTATATAGTGCTTACAAAACCTAATTTTAATTTTAACAATTTTATACTTGCATTACTTACACTAGAAATGTACAATCAGAATAATTTTAATGGTATTATTTAATTGAAGCATTTTGTAAAATTTAAGTTATTTTCATTTTGTGTTTTTGCCAATTACGCCTAATGTCCCTTATGTATGAATTCATAGATAATAAAAGTGTCTACCAGTTAAATATCTGATAAATACATTGTGCTATCTGTAGTTATACAGTAGTCAAAATGTCCAACCAGTCGTAGAAAAAATGACGTTGTGTGACTATAGAAACTAACATTTAACAATAGGTTTTTGTTTATCCGAAGTGTGTCTTAAAATTTTGTTACTTTTAAAGTTGATCAAATCCCGTCAACTTTGTCACTATTTAACCTGATCTTTCTTTTTTTCCAGGTGATGAAATACTGCGAGCACCTCCACGGCAAGTGGTACTTCAGCGAGATCCGCGCCATCTTCTCTCGACGATACCTGCTGCAGAATGTGGCCATCGAGATGTTCCTCGCTAGCAGGAGTAAGTATCCATTCGATATAAGTTATATTTCGAAGGCCTTCCATCTTCCATCCTATTGAATTGAATTTTTAGTACAATTATCGTGAAAATTAGTGTAATATGCTGTCATGACGCTCACCCAATATTTATTCTCATTCCAGCGTCGATATTCTTCGCATTCCCCGACCAGGCCACCGTGAAGAAGGTGATCAAGGCGCTGCCCAGGGTCGGAGTCGGCATCAAATACGGCATCCCGCAGACTAGGTGAGTTTAGAGAATAGACTTTCTTTAATCTTAGCGCTCATGGAACTAGACTTACTTGCTATAATTGAGCTGAAAGTTAAATAAAAAAATACAGGCTGATTGAACTAAAACGGAGTTTTAGAATATGACATCAAAACTTAGGTATTTTTAATTATCATCAATATACAAGTATGAATGAAACACTAACAATATACACAGAAAAAATACAAAGCAGTATAACGAAAGTCTTGTGGTGTAAGAATAGAAGCATACCCAGAATGCTGACTGATTTACTACATTGTATGTTAGTAGTACGTAATTAACTTAATTTGTTTACTAGCTGATCCACACGCGACTTTGCCTCCGTGGCCTACAGTGAATCAAAAATAAAATTTAATCTTATCGAATTTTTAAACAATATCTCACTTGGCAAAATGACCTATTCCAAAAGGATTCCCACATAATTAAAGTTTCTTGCCTTCCATTAGGTACTCTAATATTTCAACACAATGTTTTAACCTCTTGTGAAAATACAATTTTCTGCGACTAATGTCTAAAACCATATGCACAACAACTGTGGAAACGCTGCCGTAGCATACTCAGTATTAAGACTAATTCATGGACTTAAGTGCACACTTTGCGCTCATTAACTGTCATTGTCACGAGCACTGTTGTTAACATTAGCAGGGAGGCTAATTATATATATCTCGGTCATGTGGAGATGAAATGAGTTTCCGATATGTTACGGCACTGCAGTGCTGCCATTCTTGATTGGTATCAGTACATTCAGCAAACGAGACAGATAGATAGATTCCGGTGTACAAGACATGAATTAGAAAATATTTACCTGCAATTCCTCACCAGCTACTTATCATTATCCAATGGACTAGGACGAGAAAAAGTGTATGTTAAATCTAAGAAATAATTAACAGTCTTGTAACATACTTAATACATAATACGAGATGTCCAATTCAACATTATATATGTATTGCGTAATTCTTACTAGGTACTTTGACCAAATTGTCACGGACCATCAAGTAAGATAGAGATCAAAGTAGGTACTATAATTATTACCATAATAATATGTACTTACTTATGAATAATGGAAACAGTTCAAATGGGAAGTAAATAGATCATATAAGCTAAATATTGTAATTTTTGTTGATTAAAATCAAATTGTAGCAATTTTCGAGCTTATATATTTCCTATATTCCATAGTCGACTCCAATCGATAATGCCGTTTTATTTTTCGATAAATCACTCAATAATAAACCTTTCCACGAAGTGCTGCCATCTATGCATTCGGGCGTGAAATATTAGGCTTCGACGCAAGAACCTTACAAAAAAATATCTATTCTATTTGATCAGACAAGGCTAAAGAAATCGTTTATCAAGTAAGTTCTGATTAATTACGGCAGGTGGCGGTACTTGTCTAATAATATTTTTATGTTATAAATTATTTCTTAAGATTGGATTGATGGCTGTTCTAAAATGAGCGTGTCCGCTACGATTTTTACATTATATTTAAGTTGTTTATATTATGATTAAAGTTATAAAATATGGATTCCGGCGGAATAATGATGATCGTCGGGGTGGCCGGAATATTAAGTATAGATATCAAATAGCCAAAAACTTCGAGTCCGGGCATGTGTTAGAAGTAGAAGAAACAGAAGAATAATTACTTATTAAATGTACTATAAAATACTATAAAAATATATAATAGTTATAGCTTGCAAAAAATTAGCTAAAACGAAAATTTTTAACTATGTCTAAATATCTTTCAACTGTTTTCTAAACTTGTTTATCGCGTTTGTCTTTTCAGCCTCATTGCAATATAAAAGAGCAAATAGTAAGTGTAAAGCAGGCATCTCTCTCACATCTGCGCTTTAAGTTACTTTACCTACCTACTAATTTTAAGTCCAATATCGAAAACCGACATAGCACAGCAGTGGGGTACTCAGGATTCAATCCAATCCACTCGCGCCAAAAATCAACATTGCCCTCGTGTAAAACATATCAGTAGTTGCTGCTGTTTGCGTAAAAGATTCGGATTAGCACCACCAGGTGGCAGAGCCTTCGTCATGCACGTGCCCTCTAATACACAATACAATTGTTATTGTGTATTATATTTGATTTTTTCTGTAAAGCTCGTTAGAGCTGAACTATTAGCTATTTATTATGAAATTCTCGCCTTAAAGAAATAATTCAAGGATAATGTTTTATTATAATCGATGTGAAGAAGGCTTGAGGTGACGACAGTATATGTGGACTAGTTGACTCGCTCGCGGCTTCACTCGCGTGGCTAACGTTTTTGCTTCATGAGCTAAACTAGGGTACTAACATAAGTACCTAGCTGGTTACGCTATTAGTACCTAATCGCCGAATTAATCATTGAATAGGTAGGCATTTAGTAGGTACATTTACAGGGCGCAACGACTCGAAGCTGGAGTAATCAGTATTTATTTATTTAATGTACGTTGTTAAGGTAAAATATAAGGAATTTTATTAATTTAATTTACAAAATAACTGTTCAACTTTTTATGCATTATGGTAGTATGGTACGAATATGGTAGTTCATCATCATCATCATCTCAGCCATAGGAAGTCCACTGCTGGACATAGATCTTCCCCATTGATTTCCACAAGGACCGGTTGGAAACGGCCCGCATCCAGCTAGTTAGCTACCAAGTTGTACATTATTACTTAGCTCCCATACGTTATATTGTAACGACAAGTTCCCTACCTGGTAATCTCATTGATATAGAATACAACTATGAAACCAAAATCACAATACATTCAGCCGTTCTTGAGTTATAAGGTAACAGGTATAAGGACCTGAAGACCTTGTATGAATGAAAAAAAAAAGACTAAATGAAACAATTATATAAAAATAACATATTTTTTATTCCATTAATAATCACAGCTTACATGTTTATACATATATTTCATATGTAAATTATGTACAAATTCACCTTTGTATAGTTAAATAACACTGTTTAGTCCACGTCGTATACAAAAAGTATTTTCATACTAACGCCCATATAGTGTATTGTTTAACAATAGTGTACTATTGCTGAATTCCTCTTATATTATTTCTAATTTATTCTTAAAAATATGTCGTCACCTTTTTATTAGAAACACTTAATCTTAACTAACACTAATCTTATTTTATGGAATGTATTATCAAAAACATAACTATAATACTGATCACACAAACACGTAATAATATTAAAAATACCTAAAATAGTTTATAATATATAAAACCGTCGGACGGTCAAGTACCAGGCGAGCAGTAAATGCTAGGAGCTCATCACTCCGAAGTCTTTTCGTTCTTCTGCATCCAAGGGAATTCATTCTTTTCTAATGAAACAGCTGCACCCGCGCTGTGCCTCCTTTGTACCTTTGTATTACTTCCTTCTATACTATATCTCTTTTCATTCGTATAACCTACTTCCGCATCGATCTCTTTCTTTCCCTCATCAAACTGTTTCATAATTTCAGTCAAAGATTTCCCTTTCGTTTCGGGAAGGAAAAGCAAACAATACCCTGCTCCTAATAATGCCCATATGGCGAATAGGTACAGAGTTCCATTGCTGGATAGCAAATTCTCCATTTGTGGATAGGTCTTGATATTTAAGAAGATTAATAAGTAAGCGCAGCAGGATGTGGCTCCAGACATAACTCCTCTGATATCGTGAGGATAAAGTTCCCCACACATTATCCAAGGCAGTTGGAGGAACCCAACCATACTAAAGCAAACGTGGAGTAAGATACAAGCTAGTTTAACTAAAGGTGGTCCATTTAAACTGTCACAAACGGCTGCTCCGAGCATCGTGATACCGAGTAAAAGACCAGAGAGAGCGGCCAAAGTCTTTCTTCTAAAACTGTTGATCAGACAAGCCCCAACGGCTCCCATGAAAACTCTCACGCCACCAACAATAATCGAAGCTGTGAACTCGTTAACACTGGTTCCTACTGACTTGAAAAAGTCGACAGCGTAGTATAAAATAACGTAAATTCCAGACATTTCTTGGAAAATGAAAAAGACGATCAGCAGACCGAACGGTTTCAGGACGCTTCTACGTTTGAACAGTCCTAATTTCTGTTTAAAGGTCATCGTTTCTCCAGATTTTCTATCTTTGGTGAACTCCACGAGTTCTTGCTGAGCTGTGTTGTTGTTCTGACGAAGCCAAAACATAGAGTTATAGGCTTCTTTCATGTGACCTTTGGAAGCTAGCCATAGAGGTGACTCCGGGACGAAGTACATAAGGAACGGTGTGAGAAGTGAGAAGCCAGCGCAAATAGCAGCCACTTTCCTCCAGTGTATGAATGCTCCTAAAGCGTAGACGACGAAGATGCCAGTGGAGACAAGACCAGGACCCAGGGCGCTAAGCACCCCTCGCTTCTCAGGGGTTGTTATTTCAGCTACGTAGATGTAGGAGACAGTGGACATACCTGGAACGAGATACATTCATTTGTCAAGTACATTTATCATTACTAACATATTAGAATCTTAAATCATATGAAATCATATTAAACTAACGTTTATGTTTCGCTCATCTATGTTTATCATTTAAATGTATAATGTAAAACTGCGAAAACAGTAGGTACTTTGTTCACACTGAAAAGTGCTCTTCACGAAAGAATACACTCTTGACGACGTGTACGCAAAATTTCATTATTAACAGTTGATAGTTAAGGCGTGTAAGTTTGACAAGCAAACGTACATTCGAATTTACAAAAAACCTTTACAAGTTACTACCGCTTTACCGCTACTTAGAAATTCAGTAGGTAAAGATAATGTCAGTGTTTGTAGACATTGATTTGCGATACTTTTCTACGTGTGGGTCTGATAATTTTTTTACACGGATTTTTAAACAATACTCTTTTTTGGTTATCAACCACGATTTACCCGTGGACTAACTTTGAGATAACGGTTTGGAAAAGAGTTGAATTTGGTCCCATGTAAGAAGCATAAACATGATTAAAACAAAGACTGTTTAGGCCGGTTTATTTAACTTACCGATAGTAAAACCAGTGATGAACCGTCCCACGCAGAGGAAGACGTAAGTGTCGGAGAAGGCGATGACGAGCCAGCCGATGAGGTTGGGCAGCACGATGGACTGCAGCAGCAGACGCCGGCCCACCGCGTCCACCATCATGCCGCCCAGCAGCGCGCCTACAGGGTTCGAGATCACGCCCAAGCTAGCTGAAACATACAATTGTTCGGTTCACAATCATTAACTTTATTAACATGCACTTTCTTTCTGGTTATTGTTCACACTATATCAAATATATATAATAAATGTGGAATGTTTTGTATGACTGATCTTGGTGGTAACACATTACACCTTAATTAAAATATAGCTTACTTCTACCGTTCTCAAACTAACCTTCCTAGTGGCTGTAACGGCTAAGTTATATTTAATACGAGTGTGGATGAAACAGCAGTTTCAAAATTGTATTATACGCATGTAAGGAGCAGATTCAGGTAGTTTCAGATGGCTCCAAAGTTAAAAAAACTTCAGGCGCATTTGGACCATTTAATCTTTGCCTATAAAAGAGAAGCGTACCCTTCCGGTTTTATCCAACTGTTTCGGTGTTCTTTCTTTGCATGGTGGCTTATATTTTGACCAGTGTTTTGAGACGTGACTGCAATACTGTCGTCTGGCTTACTCCCCTGCCACTCGCCCTTATCACTACAAACATATTATGTAGGTACTTAAACAGATGATATGTTTGACAAGCGCTGCTTTTTATGATAAGCACTGAACACGGTGGTATCTTGTTTGCAATAACTGTTGTTTGTGGACAAATAAATACCTACTTACAATTCCACTGGTTTTATGAGTGTGGTGAAATGATAAAAAAATGTGATCGTATAGTGCGAAACAAGACATGTTTTATTATACTTTTTTAACTTTCATGCCAACAAGTAGGTACAATACAATTGTATGAAAACAATAGGAAAGATATCTAAACGTGCATGTTAGTCTCCGAATGAACATTAAACGGAATCTGACGAATGGAAAAAGATGGACATAAAGTGCATGCAGCAGTGATCACAAAGTTGAGTTAGATGGGGCCAAAGCAAGGATGACAAAAAAGCATAAGGCTCTAAATCTTGCGAGTCCAGAAGAGTCCATGGACGAAAGACAGAGCTCAGGTTATCCACCGACAATGGTCGCATGGGGAGGCGCCCACGGAGCCCGCTCGCCTCTATGGCTATGGCTTACAGATATTGCTGACAGGGTATTCGTTTTCTCGACCGCTCTTCTTCAGGGGTCGTAAAGACGTACCTACTGCAAAAAACTAATGCCTGTTTTTCGTTCGAAATTGATGTAAGCGGCGAGCTCCAGAGGAGAGGAGAGAACCAGGAGTATATACAATAGCTAGTATTACATTCGATATTAAAAATTAACTCGATGCCCGAATATTTAGTTTGAAAGAGAACGTTGCTAATGTCATGCGAGTTATTCGAGAATTCGACGTCTGTGTCCTGAGCACGATTACGATATTGTGACGTAGTATAGAGGCTTAGAACAATTTAACCCAGCAGTAAACTGTTTTTTATGTAATAAAACTATCAAATAAAAGAATGTATGGTTTACGATAGTTGGGTTATTCGATTGTGCATACGATTCGCTACGAACACTTTAATAAAATGATTTATAGGCAGTAGTCACAGATAAAGTTTGCCTCTCTGAAATTGTCGCCATGTAGCTGGGCAGCACTTCTTTTTGAGCAGCCTGGGACTGGGCCTATTATTGTATAACTGCCTCGCTCACTCGCTTACGTTGTGCTTCTCTTCCTATCTCGCTTACTCTGCTCGATGACACTGGACATGTTCAAAGAGCCTAACGCTCGACCACGAAGATCGGCTGCGCGTGCTGTGCATGCACGAGTCTACCAGAACCTTCTCGTTGTCTGGTCTTATATATGTTTGTTCATTTAACATTGAATTCACGATGACGCTAGTAACTTCTTGCAATTATGAAGATATTTATCATAAAACCAATATTTTCTCACTAGTTTATGTACATATATATAATTATATTGATAACATACCGACTGTAGAAATTGAACAAATATGAAGCAGACAATGCTGTTTATATATAGGTATATTCATTGACTTGAAACAGTTTGTTTTCAGCGTTGTTTTGGCGCGGATTCAGTGAGTTTAAAATAGCTGTAAACACATCTGTTTATAAACAATTAACAATCAGTTGGATATATATTTGTATATGACGTTTTTACTTTCCTTTTCAAGGCGATAATATATATTCATGGAAAACTACGGAGTAAACATCCTTACTGTGGATGAATACGATGTGTGTTATTCAGCCCTGAAATTCTCTCAACATTTGTCACGAATAGTCAAAAGTAGCAATACCTACAGCAAAAAGCATCCTGTCGGTTGCTTTTTCTAATACAATCATAAGAAGGATGAAAGAAGGATGAAGGATGATAAGAAGGAGAGGAAGGCAACGTATCGTCATGCCCCAGTGTTACAGATATCCATAGGCGACGGTGATCGCTTACCATTATGTAGCCCCTTGTAATAGATGGCATATATTATGTGCCATTTATACTACAAATTGTATCGTTATATTACAAAAAATAACTGTATCTGACCATTACTGGATCGAACTATGGTAGGCTTACTCTTGTGCTAAAGCTAACGCGGTGAGGAAATCGAAATCATGGTGATAGTTCACTTTCTTGGGCTTGCAAGACTAATTAGCATTATCCCAGGATCTAAAGTCTGTTGCGGAGCATCTACCGGTGTGCTCTGGCAGCTATAGGTTCGTTCAATGTGTAATGTGTCCTCGTCCTCGTGATTGACAACGAAGAGGTGAGCCTAGCGATGGCTGTCAAACTAACGGACGCTGGTTGCATCCCCACTAACAACGTCTTGAGCTTCCAGTCAAGGCAACAACTTTATCAAATTCCTGGCATGACGACAGGGTACTTTCGAGCACCTGATGCCTAGGTAGTTGTTGTACCACTCTCATGTAAAAAAAGTTATCAACAAGCAGTAAGTGTGTACAGGACAGCCAGTAAACATTTGTGGTACATCAAGTATTTCCATCAGCCCATCTATCAAGTATTAAAAAAGTGAGATTTATATGATATGATCTATATAATAAATATGTTGTGATGTGGGTATAATAAATATGTATGTATGTAATTGATAACGCTCACCGATCCACGACGCTTGTTCATAAGACATGAGGGGGTGTTCAAGCGTATACTGCGGCAGCAGCACGGCGGAGAAACCTTGACAGAACCCCACCGAGATGTTGATCGACTGCGCGGCCAGCGCCGCCAGTACCTGGAATATACAAAAACAAAAATGTCAGTACCTTCTTCTCAGGCCTTTGATCAATTTCCAGGATCTCCTGAGCAATACAGTCTTTTAGTATTCATTGTCAACAATTTAATCCAAAAGATAGTGTACATATGTCTTAAAACTTTGTATATGTGTTAAGGTTCACTTTAAGCCATATAATGTTCAATTTCATCATCATCTCAGCCATAGGATGTCCACTGCTGGACATAAGCCTCCTCCATTGATTTCCACAGGGACCAGTTGGAAGCGACCCGCATCCAGCCCTTACCTGCGCTTTAAGTCACGTCGTCTGTCCATAATTATATAATTTGACCGAGTGTATTTATAAGATGTATATATGTTACCCATTATACAAACCATTTGGAAGTCAACGAGTCAGAGAACCTTCAAGTGATAGATTTGGCTCCTAGCCTAATGTTAGCGATTTACGATTGACGTAGTTTCAAGCAAAATATTCGCTTTCCATGATGTATAAACTATTTATGGAGTATCTTTGCGAATGACTGACGTCACTTCCTTTGCAAACAACGCTAGACGAAAAATATACATTATGTTTACAGCTCGGATGTTGAGATATTACTTATTATGTAATACCTGCCTCAAAGTTACAGAAGTTTAATTAAATTGTAGTGCATATACGAGTATTCAAATTAATGTAACTATTTATTTATTATTATCGTTTTAATATCACACGGGCCTTTTTGAGCCTGCTTTAGAAACCTTCTATTTCTTTCATTTAATTGTCTTTTACGTAATAAATTATTTTTTTAATATGTTTTTCTTTTAAAGTATATTAGTAAGGAATATTTTCAGTCAGTCGTAGTTCATGATAACTCGCGCGATGTTAATGCTTCGTACCAAAGTTTCATCTCTACAAATTATGCATGTTATTGGCCTTATATTGTTACCTGAAGTAAATTCATTTCAAAGCAAAAGAAACGTTAATTAACCCATAGGTAGGTAAGTGGAGGACGTTTAAACGCAATGTGCTTAATAATGCAACAGGCATACCTACCCCACTGTTCTACACTACTACTATTCAACCTACCCCTCCGGAAACTGGCAAACTCTTTTATATGTATGTATTAATTAAAATTAATTATGTGTTAATTTAATTATGAAAATCGATTGTTAACTTTCAATGTTATCATGGATCTATGGAGAAATGGAACAAAATGAAACATTTATTTCTCCAGAAAGTTATTTTACTTTGGGCAGATTTCTATAAACTGTCCACTACTTTACCTTATCATGGGGGAAAACGGGAAGAACTTGGGAAGAGCTACCGCATTATTAACATTTTCTTTTAAACTTAATACATTTTCGCTTCACCCGGCTGAACTTAACCCCGGGCCGAACCAATAAATAATTACATTCACAACTTTACAATTACTGAATATGGTTTGGTTGCAAATATCATACAATTTGTATAATTAGGGTTCTGTTCAGAAGAGGATCAGTTCGGAACAGAACATCAATGTAGGCTTTGCAACAGCAAAGCCTACATTGATGTTCTGTTCATTTTACTCAAAACATTTTATGTATGTACACACATATATGATTTTAAATAAGGAATTTGTTTATTCTTTTCGCGCTAATTTTATTATATTTATTTCTATTGTCGTAGAAAAAAATAGATTTCCAACTAAATAACGAATAGTCGTCGTGCATCAGTAATCAGTGACACTGACTTTAGAACTGTGACCCCGGGTTCGATACCCGGTTAGGGGCAAACATTTCTGTGATGAGCATAGATGATGTTTTCGGGTCTTGTATATTAGTGTATTTTGACTGTGTGTGTGTCCATGCTTTCCACGACACAGGATACCTATCCCAGTGCGGAGGAGTGAGTGATAATAAAAAAAGGTCTGCCGAAAAGAAACATCACAATAGACAATGCAAAAGCAACGTGTTTTATATAAAAACATGTGTTGAAATGTGACCCGACGGTTTCGTTCAGAAACCCCAAGAGACGCAGTGTACCGTGACAGCGCGGCATGACATGCGACGTTCAGACCCATCATTAATTCTCCATCATCACTGTGTTAGCATCCTCTACACGTGTCTCCGCACTCATCAGCACGTGCGCTGCTATCGCACCTATCACCTAATTTGCTACCTGACTAATTACTGGTACCAACTAAGGCCAAATATTTAGACCGTTTACGCGATGTTTTGGTGAGCTTGCTAAGCATAAGTTCTGGTTTAGCTGGTCTGGTCTTAGACAATAAAGCTCAAAAATCATATAATTATCTAACAGTGAAATATATAATTGTAGAAGATACGTGCAATATATACGTACAAGAAACATTTAGGGATACATATATGTATTTCAAAAATCTTCATTTTAGTAAAGTAAAAAACAGAACGATCATTGCGAAGCGATCTTTTTTCGTATTTTTGCTTTTTTACATACGCGAATAGTAGTCATAACAAGAAGGAGAAGAAGAAAGGAATATAAGTAAATTAAACACCCGTCATAACCTTTTTATGATAATATCAAGATTTCTTACGGTAAATGTTATAAATCAAAACTGGATACGATAAAACTATATTTCGTTCACGCCTCCTGCCTCCTGACCAACCCATTTCATTGGCTATGTTTTGATAGTTGACCTTTCACGTAAAATGAGGCAAACCGAACGGTAATAAAGTGGTACCCATTGTTAAACAAACCATAGCATCAAAGGTCACTGAACCCATTAGCCAAAAAGTTGTATATCATTGTGCAAAACCGTATATGGGCTAGTACAAAAACATCAGAAAAAGTGTGATTTTGATCGTAATGGGGGGACAGTGGGGTGCGGCAAATCTGCGGAAGTAGGCTGAGCAGCACGATATGTCGTGGACTGTAATATGCTGTCATTATCTCAGTAATCAGCGGTGATTGTGGACTCTAGATTCTTTCAGGTTTCAGCATTAAAATGTTGTTAAAGATAAACACGTGGCAACAAGGCAACGTGTCAAAGTGACGAGCAAACGTGAACAGTTTCTGTCTATTATAGTGTTAGTGTTTTTCTCAAATGAGAAAGAAAAAATAGACAGTTTTATCATAAAGATGTTCATTTGATGTTCATATATATTATTTAAACAATTATCTTCCGCGTTATATCCATTTAGCGTATTTAAGTATAGAACAGTTTATAGAACACTAGTGCAATAAATCAAATACGTGTTATTACACAAGTAACTGTTAATTATTGTTATCTGAACTCACATTGTAAATGTTATATTTTAATTGAATAATGACATCGAGTGCCGAGCCGATTACCTATATGTGAGTATCGATAATATTGACCGAGCGATGCGTATCTACCTAATGTGCCTACGTCTTATAGTAACAGCTTCGTGAATGAACATATATGCGCAAACCGTTTATGTTAACTGTACAAATATTGTGCACATTTTAAATTAATGAATGAAATCATTGATTTGTGCAAAAATAAAAACAACCAGAACTCAATGGCGAGCTTAAATTATTATTACAATATGTTTTGGTTATTCAACACATTATATTTGTGTTTTGTTTGACGTCCAGAAACGGTGTCTACGACGGTGTTGGTACTGGTTCTCACTCTTCGCCTTAGAGAGGCTCTTCTTGTAAAGTCGCAAAATCACCGTTTAATCAATGCTGCTGCAACCCCTCGATACATACCTGGATCCTATTGGTGCTGGAGATTACGCACACATGCATAGTTTTTATGTCATGGTGTTTTCAATAATACACGCGGGGCGCGATAAAGCTGTATATATTATCACTCACCGTAATAAATCACAATATACAATATCGATATACACTTACAGTAAGACGTGTTCCAACAGATTCTAAATAATAATATGTTTCTATGTGAGCCATGCATGCCGGCGTGTCAGCTACGAATTCCTTCAAATAACTAACCTATGTGGGTAACACTAAACCGGTAAATATACCTAGGTGAGTACCTACCATAGCGGCGGCATGTATTTATAATAACGTCGATGTCAAATACATTTATTCCTAGCCTAGTGCGTTTTGCCTCGTCCTATGCTCATAAAGAAAGCCACTGAGGCAGTTAATCAATCAATTATTTTATTAAAAACGATCTGGTGATTTTTGCTCATATGGCCTCTTGCAGTATCAAAAACAAAAATCTTAATTTATTCAACTTAGAAACAGAAAAACAGGTGCATCCTGTTTTGAACGTCAATAAAAAAAAAACAGTCTAAAGACTCTTCGTTCGCAAATAAAGAGTTCGCATAAAAAATACGATTTTATAGCCGAATCGAATTAATCTGTCTCGTAATCCATGAGGTGAGGTCTGTTATTCATTTGGGGAATAAATTGTATTTTAACTATGATTGCTTAACAAGCTAGAATAGCTTTGCCAAAGCGGATAGACTAGGGTTGATTAATTAAAAAGCGTGAAAAACGTAACATCAGCAGTGACTCATTAGTTCAGCAGGCCTCGACTTCGGGAGTACACTTGCTTGTTTATAAGTTATGAATCTTATAACTAACGCAATCACACTCGCACCCATGCGCTAGGATACCCTGTGTCGCGGGAGGTATGGACACACACAAACATCCAACACCCGATAATGAACATGAATCTCATCACAGAAATGTTTGCCCCAGCCGGGATTCGAATCAGGGATCGCGGTTCCAATGTCAGTGACACTGATCACAGTAGCCACGACCGTCACAACAACTCGACTAGTATGCTTTCCAAAGCATACTAGTCGAGTACTAGTACTACTACTATACTTCCGAGTATAAAATGTAATTATCTCGGCCTTTTGCACATATCCATAATCAAGGTATTGTGCTCACGTCCGATGTTAGATGGAACAGCAAAGAAATGAATCGTTCCATTTTGCAGGCTCTCGTACCTTTACGTACCTAGACCTTGCGTAGCCTTAGTTCACTACTTAAAATTGCAAAGGCAACCTCCGTGGCCTGCCGTTGAAACATTTTTATCCTGCCCTTTAATTTTGTTAGGAAGTTGTTGAGTTGCAAATATATCTCCTAACCAGATAACAATAGTATTTATTTATATCGCTTCCATAAACTGTACCGTGTCATGACGTGATCATAGTATGTGTGGCAGCAAGAGAACGTAAGGCCATGTGTGGCCCTCTACCTTATCTAGATACATTTCTATCATTGACATTGGATAACTCACGAGAATTCTAGAAAATTGTGTTGCCAGATCATCAATTATACATTAGTACGTAATAGTAATAATAAGACATACGCATACTGGGTATGTGGGAAGGTATTCTAGCTTCATTTTATTGACATTCGCTGGAACCATCGATGTTTTGGATTGATCTTATGCTATTTAATCTGTACCATAGTCAATATTCTACGCATACCTCGACGAATTTATAGTTTTTTTAGTATTATCTTTTACCTATGATAAATTGTACCAGTTGCAGGTGAAGATATCGGTGAGCATACACAATGACATTTGATCCCGTGAGCAGCAAAGGTCACTGAAAAGGGTGAAAAAAATGCTCACAATATTTGGATAATAGTTACTTTTGTACTAACATGGTATCGAATTCAACAACTTTTCACACTTTTGAGTGTTGAAGTTGGTTCCATTTTTTTAAAATAAAAATTTTCATACAAATGTAGTCTTATGTAAATTGCAATACGCAATAATACGAACGACCGGAAGCACTCTTGAAAGTATAAAAGTACAAAACTGTCAATTCCAACACTTGTACCAGGCAAATATGAAATTGAAAGACATTTGCATTATAAAGATTGCAAATTTAAACCATATGCTTAAGTTATAAAGGTTAATTAATTTCGCGAACAAACGGCCATGCGATGAAGCCTTGACCGTGCACGCAACAAGGCCTTTACTCGGTTTTGTATATACTTCTTGCGAATTCATGCGAGCCTGGTACATGTGGACTAAATACCTGAGCTTATAACGTGGTTAAGTTCTAGAAATTTGAGCTTATGCCTAGATTTCACTGAAAATTTGGTTAAATGTTTCTAAAACATATATTTTGTAGTTGGTACAAAATAAATAATTAAATGCAACATTTTAAACGACTGATGTCAATCAAGCTACACATGTGATAAATTAAAATATAATCGACAATTTAGATTAGACAATTACAATTATTTATTAGCTTTTAAACGTAGGTACCCCACTAAAACTAAATATAAACCTCTCACATGAATTTGCATATTAGATAGTATCTTTTTGTAAACAAACGTCCAACATGACTTTGTAGAATATTCTCGAACGAATCGTTATGTATACACTTGACTAATTAAATCAAAATCAAAAGTCTCGTGTATTCTGAACAGGTTTGGCAAGAGCATGTTTTAAGCTGCACATTTTTTGCTAAGAATAACTAATTACTTTGAGTGACGATAGTACCTATTTAAATGTTTTCTTATTAGAAATATTCCTATCAATTTCACGACTTGTTATAGTGCGCAATGTATAATTTAAGTAAGGAACTTCCTAGAATAGAATTGTTTCCGACAGCTGAGGGTTTTTTGTCTTTTGATAATACTAGTGCCCGCAAATGAAAAATTCGAAAATTGAGAGAATCTGTTCCGTGCCAATTTCTACAATAAAGTAGATTGCGTGATATGATAACACATGGTACGATCCGTGATATATCTCTTTTTCTTTTTCCTTTATTCCGTTGAACTATTTCTGTGACGTACTAGTAACTTCTTTACGACCAATTATTACTATTACAATAGTCTTTGAGACCCACTAAGCATTCCAGGTCTGGCGTGATAACATCTTCCGACAACATCGTCACTGACCATCAAGTGCGATAGGTCTATACACGATAATAAAATATACACATACATCAGATTCCAAGTGTTGAGAAGTACTTTTGTTTAATGGATCTTTCTTTGTTACATCTTAAGAATATTGTACCATGTTAAACGGTTTCCTTTGCCTGTTGAGTATTATAAATTATTTTAAATACGGAATCACTCACTCACCAACAGACAGATGGCACTATAAAGCAGTGTATAAAACAAAACTTCAAAAGCAAGCGTTATTGAAGTACATAATTATGTTCTCCCAAACTTTTAGATCCGTTTATGAAATAAAAGTTGTGGATTTGATTTGGGTTTTCCCGACATTGACTCGTTAACCCTTTATCGATGCACACATTTTTCATTAGAGGGGATAATTTGTATAAAAAGATGACAAATTAGTTTTAATTAAAAATAATAACTTAAAATTAGTACTTAAACATCTAACTTGATAATTATTAAATTCACTCATTGTTTCTTAGGTAATATGTAATAAAATTTTCCACTCCATAGTAGGTAGTACAATTCGTTTGTTTTGTGCCTAAATTAGAATTATATTCTCACACGCGAGAGTGATAATTATAGAACATTTAAGACACGTATTCTGCGCATTTCTTAAAGTAATAAAGATATTTTTTTGTAAAGTTTCTAGTGTTGTCAATTTGCATTTGATTAAAGTGCCAAACGGTTTCTAGAGGTCTTTGACACTAGCCTTGTCACACGTCAAACGGTTGTACAAAAAGAGTTAGGGGTCAAATGTAATCGAATGTATGGTTTTACAGCATACGTACTAGCGGCTACTGCAGGTATGTTATCAGTTATTTAAAATTACTGTGTGTTTGCCTGAGAAGAAAAGAATAACATTTTTGTGGTTAATTGCGTTAACGTCATGCTAATACTATACTTACGTTTTATAGTATACGTCCTACAGAAAGTTGTTCCGCCATATAAATTATCGAATTGTCAAAGTGACAGAACACTTTATTTAATTTACTTCACATAAATGAACGACGGTTAAATTATATGGATATTTATTAATACAAAAATGCTACAATCACTATATAAAATGTGGGCGGAGGTAGGAGGGTGAAAAATACTTTACCAACTATTCTCATACCTACTAAATATACAAAAAATGTGAAATCGGTCGAAACCATAATCCCAGTGACACGAGATTTTTATATTATATAGATAAAGACAATAGAGCGATTATAATCTGTCAAGCTATTAGGGCACAACAATGTGTACCAAGTAGAACGCAGAAGCTAGTTAATATTAACTCACTCCAGCTTTAGAATCTCTATCAAACAATTTATATTATATTTACATAAATATGTGTAGGTATATAGTCCAAGACATCATCAATTACAAGCTGCCTTGTTACGGTGCATAAACTCTCATAATTGATAAGATCGTATCTCGTAAAGTGTCTAACTTTAATTTTATTGCACTGGAAATAAGTTATGGTGTTAACAAAAAACGCTGCTGTGATATCACTTTGGTGATCCTCCCTGACGAGTCAGTGGGCCGAGCGCGATTCACTGTCGCAATGTTAGCGTAAAACAATTGAATTCGATCGGTAAGCGCACAATACAATTTTATTAAATTATTTATCAATTTATTTAATGGGAAGGGCCTAATTATTAAGACACAGGCCTGTGAGCCTAGTTTAATAGTTAGTGCCACACACACGTTTTAATAAAATATTTTTTTTTAAAAAATAATAATAATAATAGCTCTAGGATTGACAGCTCTGGAAGGATGACGAGAAAGTTATAGTTCACGACTAACGATTAACTAACACACAGGACAAACCGATATTTCAAATGAGACAGATTATTCAATAGATCGCTGCGCGATGGACGACATTCCATTGTTTACTGGCGATATAAACGGTTATCGCAAACATGAACCGTTTGCGAGTGACGCCTATGTACATAGATGGGTGCATAATATCATACATACGAATATAACTTGTTTATTTGTAACGATACATTCCAAATTAGTATTACACTTATGAATGACAATACTGAAATGAGATTTTTTTATCAAAATGCGGGTAGTAGGTAAAATACCTACATAAGATGTCACGTTATTTCGTGCCGATTAAAACTACCCGCAATTGAATGAAACTCTTCTATAATTAGTCAGGAGTTCAACGAATTTAAATTCAGTAAAATAAGAGCATCGCCATTTAGTTCTACTCATTAGCGTGATAGACAGAATCACGGCCATTAGCATTTTTGCGCTCTTTCGAAAAGAAAATGAATTAGACGCACGCGCATCGAATTCTCAATCTGGGTACAGGGACGAAACTTAAACTCCAACCGATAAAAATCAATTTTGCTTATTATTTTGCCAATAAACACATAAATGAAGTATGAACTACATGTAGTCGAGTTCTTTATTCGTGTCGCAATACTTCCGCTTCCGGTGGTTAAATACACATACTATTTGTATATATCACCTTGATCACTCGCGCGGTTCGCTTTCGTTAATCACGCGCAGGTCAAAATGATATTCTGTGCCGCAAATTTGCTCTTCATATACAAAAAGTAATAAGACAAAGTTACAATAAATAGATAGATAGAAAGTATAGATTAAAGAGTTGGTGAACGTTTGGTCGATTGAAATGGACGACAGCATATTTGCTACTTTTAATTTATTACCTTCGTGGCCCATGAAATTATTACATCAATTGACAACGATTTGTGCTCTTGTCGATCGACCAAAAATGTAGCATTTTCTTAACAATCCTGTTTAGCAAGTTTTCGAAAGGTCAAATTTTATTTTATATTACATTACTTTTATTACTTTACCAAAATGGCGCCGCGACCCACAGCGAGTCTTTGCCCCGATACTGAGCGCCGTCACCTAGATCTGTCACGTGTCACTATTGTCACTGTAGTTACCTGACTCTCGCTCAAATAGCTATTCTAAATACTAATAAATGCAATGAAGATACTGCATGCGTGTGCCTTTGGTCCTCTGGTTCCCTTAACTCTCCACTAAGGTAGTACGTTAATGTCAACACCAACACTCTCTGTGCACCGCCAGACGCGCTTGCTTAGACATTGCTTCACTTCTAGTTTACAGGAACAACAAACTCACTAACAGTATAAAGTTGATAAGTAATACATTTTTCATGTCAAAATCGCCGGACCGGAATTATGTTTATTTGACACTAGTACATACATTTGACACTAATACATTACCTACTAATCGGAACGCATTGTATGCTAACAGCGCACTTCCTTTTTCTTCGTTAACTGCTAGACCACTGAAAAACTACACTTGTAATTATTTTTTTGTACAAAACATGTAGTTTACAGCATCCGTCCAATTTTCACTAATGGGCCACTAATTTGACAGTTAAGTATGACGTCACAATGGAATGAAACGTCGCCGTCGTCCAACTGTTGTAATAATAACTAAATTTTTTAATGTACCCGACTCATCGCGATTTTATCGTATTTTTTTTCTTCAAAATATTTAATTTTTGTTTAAAACTAAACTCTTGTTTTACAGTTGCAATTAAAGATAAATAATATGAATCCCACCACTGCCGAAACCAAGATGTTTCTTGGAAAATTTTATATAAATTCACCATAGGCGATAGCACACGAATCGCCTAGTTAACCTTTTTTTACCAAATATATTAGCGCATTGAAAAAAATTATTAAAAGAGTTTTCCAAAAAAAAAAAAAGAATTTTGCCTTATAAAAAAGCGGTTAAGATGTGTAAGACCTTTTTTGTTAGAAAATTATCAATTGTCATTGAGTCAGACGTAATTTTAAGTAAGTAAGGAAATAGTAATCAAACACTAACTACTAAATTTTAAAAAATTCACCTCGGAATTTGATTCTCAATTTTGTTCTTAGTTGGCAGCCAAGAAGCTAGGAGTACTCGTGAAGGTGAGGCAGTCGGAACAATAGTACCTACTGTTCTCATTTGTGGGATAGCTCTGCAACTATTTTTTTTTATATGGTAGATATACCACCTTTACGTACAAAGCGTTTTGCTTCCACTTTCTTAATGCATACTGCCAAGGAATGGAACTCGTTGCCCGAGTCTGTGTTTCCCGATATGTACAATCCTGGAGTCTTCAAGTCGCGAGTGAATAGGTACCTTCTAGGCTTGCATGCTAAATCCTAGACAACGTCATCACTTAACATGACGGTCCCGTGGCGCAGTGGTTTGTGTCATCGACATGAATTCTGTGTCTCCGGGACCATGGGTTCGAATCCCGGCAGGGGCAAACATTTGTGCGATGAGTGTAGATGTTTGTCCCGGGTCTTGGATGTTTGTGTGTGTCCATGCCTCCCGCGATACAGGGAATCCTAGTGCGGGGGTCTGAGTGTGATAAAAAAAAAAAAAAAAAAAACCACAGGTGAGACAGTTGTCAAACGCAAACTTCTAATATGTAAAAAAAAAAAAGAAAACTAGGCGTGTTCCTCCCTATAATATTTGCAGGGTACTTGCTTACTACACACGATAACTGCATATGTATACAAAGCATCGAAGCTAGCCTCGCCTCGTAGGTAGGTAGAGTTCCTTCCGCAGTCGACGCCGCTGGACTGGACGTGACGTCACGAGTGAACGTATCTCATTGAACTTGACCCGCTCGGATGTTCGTTCAATGCCGTTCGTTGTTTATTATGTAACCGTTTTTGTCTCTACATCTGCGTATGACTAACGAAGCGCATATCGTTATCTTAATTAGAAGCTATTAAGAGATGCTCGTAAATTTAATAGCATATAGGCGACGTTTGAGGTCCTCTATCTGCGGCTCAACTAGATGTTGGGAGCCCACAGGTCATCTTCAGGCTAGTTTTTCAACGAGGTGCCTTTGCACTTGTACATGCACAGGTGTGTCCCGCGGTTTCACCCGCGGAGACCCCGTCACGCTCGTTGAGCGGGTAACACTTGCACAATATCACGTAACTTGACCGTTCTTCGACCGTGGTATCGGCTGCGAGAACATCAATTATTTATTAACAATGTGCGCAAACAAGTTTTTGTTGATTGCTATAGTTTTATTGTACAAAATTCCCACGATACAATTTAGAGATATTTTTCTATTTTAGTATTCTGAAATGTATTGTATTGCATATAATTTGTTAATCGTTCTATTTCTTAATTTTAGCTTAACATATATTTTTTATTGACAGTAACTGCGCTCTACGTTGTCACTCACGCCGGCGATTATATTATCTGTTGTCCCGGAGTAACGAGTCACATCAAATCAAAAAACCCTACCAAATTAGATTAGAACGTACTTATACACACTCGTGTATTCTAGTTTGGAGAACACTCCTCTGGGCTTCTTCTAAAATATCGAATAATCATGTAGATTGTGTTTTTTTATTTAGTCATTATAGTTTATTAAATTTAGCAAGAAGGTGAGAATGTATAGCATCCTATACTTCCTTTTCTCTTTCCCAATATAATAAGGTTGTTATCAAAGGCCAGCGCAAACAAGATAATTCTATGAGAACAATTACTTATGAAGGAATAATAGACTCGAAGTAGTATGTTTCGGTCACGTCAGACGATTGCTGTATTCTACATAAGTACTTCAATTTCGGTGGTAGAGAATTTTCTTTTTAATAAATTTATCCAGAATAGGCAGGCATTTGACCTCCCTCACACCTGATGCTAAGTGATGATACGCTCTACGATGGGTCAGGCCTGCCCAGAAGATACCTATTCACTCGTCACTTGAAGACACCGAGATGGTATCTATGTTGAAACACGGACTTAGGCAATGAATGCGACTCGTTAGCTGTGCGCACTGTGAATGTGGAATAGTTTCCGGCTGGCTAATCAATACTGTCAAGTCGTACTCTCTGTCACAAAACACACGATGTATTAAAGTAGTTTCCTTTTAGGACCAGTGAACATTCTGGGTCTAGCTTGGTTCTAATTCTGACCACATAATCACTGACGATCAAGTGAGATAGTGTTTTTTTTTTATTTTAAACATTACTCTCCACAGACTCCAGGGTCCGTGCCATTTTTTAACATGTAACTTAATTGATAGATTGACAATTATATACAATTGTAGACATTTCACGTACAGTGAGGAACACAATTTATAAGCAATATAAACTAAACTAGCAGTGAGATAGTGGTTAATGTTTACAAATGCTATCGTCTGTGTATTAGTGTTACGAGCACGCTCGTGACGTGAAATACGTTTAATAGAATAAGCTTTGATCTCTTACCACACTAACAGTCCTTTCACTGCCTTAAACAAAGAGTTATTATTTTTATCACACAGACCCCCGCACTAGGATTCCCTGTATCGCGGGAGGCATGGATACGCACAATCACAGCACACAAACATCCAAGACCCGGGACAAACATCTACACTCATCGCACAAATGTTTGTCCCTGCCGGGATTCGAACCCAGGGTCCCGGAGACACAGAAGTCATGTCAATGACACTAACCACTGCGCCACGGCGATCGTCAAAAAAGTTGAATAAAGTGATCTAAATGTCCCTCGGACATTGGTGTGGTTCGCAAAATTAGTAACTAAATAATCATGCAACAACCACATTTAATTTTTAATAAATATTTCTCCATTTTCTTGCAGTAATTTGATCTTGAAATTGATATGAAATCGGTATAATTATTCAGACAGGTATAAGATTTTATACACATACAGATGAATCAGAGTACAAGCGATAGCAATCTAGAAACACTTCTCCTAACATCAAAAACGAACAAAATAATTCATCCCAAGACATTGGGATAAAAAATGTTCAAAACTGAATAATTCATTTAAATGTCATGCAAATATGAACTAATGCTATGTTATGCTATAAAATGAAATACTAGACAGAAGATAATTACAATACAATTACGTACCTACTAGTACTACATGTAAATTTGAGCAGTTAACTAGTTGTTATCAGACTGTAGGTAGATAAACAATAACTAACGCTAATAATGACTATCTTGAATATAGTTTGACATAGGCAGATTGATTCAATAAGGCTCACTTGCACGCATAGTAAGGTTAAATAAATAAATGTAGAGTTTGTAAACTCAGGGTTAGATCATTAAAATTTTAATTTTCATTGTCCCTTGCACATCGATAAAATAACATCAGGATAGCTAACCCGACATTTCTTTATTTTAGCCACTGAGGTTCTATTACTGCGTATAGAGGAGCTATCAAAAGCTAATGTCATCTGATCTCATGCTTCATTTTGCAAGAGTTTGAGGTAAAGTCATTTGTCATCTCTATACGTAGTAATAGTACCTCAGTGCATAACGTCAATTTGTTTTGACATTCACTAACCTAGAGTTAGCGACTTAACTCTCCCACATTGGTGGGTTGAATATTTAGAAAATTAACCCTAGGCTAACTCCTAACTCTTGATGGCACAAGACAAGTTATTTATTTATCCCTGTGTTAGCTGTTAACTCCGAGTTATTTAGGCTAACTCGGGAACGTGCAAGTGGGCCTTATTACCTTTATTATCGGGAGGTTTACCATTGTTTCTGCGGGTAGGGTTTTTTATAAAAAAAATTGTTCTATTCTCTTTCATTCGCGTTTGTTGCGTTTAATAGTGTTGCTATTGTCATATGTGCAATACTGTACAAATACATTATCTAAAACTTGTACATACACACAAAGATATATATTTACGCATCTTTCCCGTAGGGCAGGCAGAGACCACAACCTTCCAATCGCTACAATCCCCAGACACTTCTTTCGCTTCATCCACGCTCATCAGACCATTCCTAGACTCTCTCTTAGAACATCCTCAATCTAATTTCGAAACGTCCGCCTAGGCCTTCCTCTTCCAACACATTACATGGTTGAATGCTACCAATCACCTCATTTCAACTGCATTTAATCTGACTTCATGTATATCCTGCCACTCCCGACTTGCACTACCATAAATTGGTGTTGGCATCAAACTCCTCTACGCACACACAATGTTCATAAAAGTAACAAATATTTTGTTTCAAATGCTACGTCCTCCGGTCGTCCTATCCATATTTTATCTAACTCAGTTCAAAAGCGGAGTTATATAAATCAACAGAAACCTAAAAAAATATGTTTATTGTTACAGTGAAAGTCGGTTTTGTATATTTCATGTATATTATATTTTAAATATATTATGTTTTAACTTAATCACTTGTTTAAATAAGACTTGGACGTTCCAACTTGTCGCACGAAGCGTTTTGCTTCCACATTCTTAGTGCGTACAGCTAAAAATGGAACTCATTGCCTAAATCTTCCGCAATAATACGACCTGGGTCAAGTCACGAGTGAATAGGTATCTTCTAGGCAGGCGTGCTCCACCGTAGACCGCATCATCACTTAACATCAGGTGAGATAGTGGTCAAACGCCTACCTATTCCCAATATAAAAAAAATACAATATAATAACGCTGCATCGATTATTCGCTAAGAAGTCTTTATCTGGCGGTAGTCAAATGGCTAAGTTTGCATCTAGACGTTATAACCAAAACATTGCCATATTTTTTGTGTAAAAATAGATGATTACAAAAAATATTGCACGTTCTTTGTTAAGTTTTTGTCAGTAGTATCAATCAAAATAAAAAGGTTAAATAATAATAAATAATTTCGCATGTTTTTTATGTAAATATACCTACGTAAACATGCAGGCATGCAGCACTTATTTTATTCGACGAGAGTTTCATTCTTTCATTCATTCATCTCAGCCATGGGACGTCCACTGTTGGACATATGCCTCCCCCATATGGGGGGGATTTGCCAAAACTCGCCGCGCTTGGCAGGTGGGTTGGCGAGCGCAGTATGATTTCCGATCCTCAGAAGGCGCTGCCCACCTTCTGGTACGTGTAGTACGTATTATAAATAGAAATAAAAATCAAATAACTAATATTCGAATTTAAAATGGAAAGACTTTAGTCCTACCAATAAGTCCATGAATTATTTTACTATATATTTATTTCGGCAAATCGCATGCATGTCAGGAGGGTTTGAGAGGTATTTTTTTAATTTATAGACTAAAATAACGTTAAATGTTACCTATTTTGATGGTTAGTGACAATGTCGTCGAAGACGAAACACGAGACCTAGAATTTGAGTCTGAAAACTATCGCGAGTTTCTTCCATAATTGTTATGTAACAAAACGACTAGAACTCACGTGGTAAACACTGGAAAATCACTCTCCGACCAGTTTCGAACTTATTTGCAGTTCTTCATCTGGGAGTTATGATCGTGCCAAGCAGCGGGCGCAAGCCTCAGCACCATAGATAAGAAACTATATTTAGCACGTAACTGGCGTTGAGACGGCTGCGCTGCATCAGTCAAATTGTCCCGGTGCGCACTGTCACTTGAGTCATTGTCACTGTGAGTGTCATTGTCACTGTCACTTTGGTGATGATGATGGTAGGAGGCCGGTTTACACACCATGCTTGTCGTGTCGTCCTCATGTTTCCATAGCCCGGATGTATCGCCTATATTTAAGACTGGTATCCAGGCCGGTGGAATATGCCACCCATTATCCCGAATGAAGTTAGGGTGACGTCTGATTTCGATCGCCTCTCGAACTTTACGCGGTACATAAAACCTTACCCGCGCTAGAACGGCCGTCTTATCGAAGCGTAAGAAGTGTCTCGCACCTGGGATTTGGGTGTGTTCTGCCACCGGCGACCTCACGGTATCCAAATTCTTGACGCTGTTCGGAAACCCTGGTAGACATTTCGCCTAGTCTCGCCTATATATGACTGCCCACAATCACATGGTATTTTGTACACCCCTGGAGTGTTGAGTGTGTCTGTATCCTTAGGCGATCGCAAAAACCAACGCAGCTGCCCAGGTGGACGGAAAATCGTTCTTACGCCACACTTTCGTTTTAAATAGTGCCCGATTTTGTCAGTTACCCCCTTTAGGAAAGGGAGATAAGCCGGAGAACGATCCACTGTTGACGGCCGCTGTCGTTGGCTTGAGCTGACCCACTGGGTGCAATGATTCCAGTTAAAGCCATTTTTCTCAAGGACACTCCGTACGTGGTTCGTCCATACCTGGGAGACCTACAATGTAGACTAAAGGACGGGTGCCTGAACTCATTGCGTTTTTGACCTACTTCGAAAAAACGAAGAGTTTATAGATTCAGTTCTATTGTTTATGTTTGTTAGATGAGAACTCCGTCCGTATAATGACCGTCTCAGAATAGTATGTTTTCTCTAAAAGTATCAATTTTTACGATTAGTGTTCAAATTGATCGAAACGAAATCGATTATTATCGAATAAATTAAAATTGAATTAAGCACTTCTCTATATTTCCAAGAAGATATTAAAATTTGCCACTTTTAGTGGAAGCCGGCATTTATCGTTTTTAAACCACTTTATTATTCGTAATAGTTTTTTTAACTTGAGGGTGGTACCTAGTCAGGCAGGTACTGGAATAGCAGAAAATCTTGTTTTTAGCCTACAGTTTAGAAGCTCGTGTAAATTTTCTTTACTTTTTTAATTAGCGATAATAATATTATTACACAACAGCGAATCAATTCTAACGGCCGGCATTCACACCGTTTTGTAAGTGGGTGCTGATGATAAACACTGTATGTTGCATAAACTGTTCTCATATTGCAAAACCGAATCGAACTAGTTTTCATTGATATTTATTTGACTTAATTGACCTCAGCCTTGACATGGTGGAGATTCTCTTATTTGGAGGCGCTCTTTCAGGGTACCTTACCTAAAATATAGGAAGAATTCAAAGACGCAAGTCCACTTGATTCGAAATCCAATGCTAAACTCATCTATTAATGTACAATTTTGTAGGATTGAATGAACACATGAATATTTTAAAATTGGAACATTTTTGCTTTGTTTAAAGAGCGAGCATACAGGATAATTTTAAATTGATTATAGCAAATACATTATAGTTAAGGTTTTATATACATGTGTAGATAAGAATGAGACATAAATTATATCCAATAATAATAACTGCTTACTGTAATCAAATTTTAAAGAAATCATTAAATCTTATTATCTAATATATGACACATACTTCAATAATGAATTTTTCATTTTTCATAAAATGCTCCAAAACACAACTCAAATATTTTTTATCATTTAGAACGCCTTTGATCTATTTATATGTTTTATAGCTGTAGAAAACAAATAAAGTTTAATAAATATTAATTGCTTTACATCACTATACTTATATCAATGATGAAGAAACAGAGTATGAGTACGTGGTAACAAAATATTGGAAGTCACAACACACAACACTTAGAAGACCATGAAAAATAACCTACTTCTTTAACAAACATAGTATATTCTACAAAATGTCTTATTCTCACTCTAAAGAAATTATAATTTTCTATGTATCATTGTTACTAACAATAATATTCTGTAGAACCCATAGAGGCTATAATCTTACCTAAAAATTTTAATTTGACACAAGGGAAAACTGACTTGAAGAAATTGATTTAAGTAAATTATATGAATATTATGTATTTATATCATGGTCTCAGATCTACCATAAATACTCGTAATATGCTGTATGTTCATTACTGCGGAAATTTTAACATTCTACATGAAGCGTTCTTCACATTCATAAATTGCAGAGACAAATTTTCTAGATTACCGAGTACGGAACCCTGCCTGATTGGCTTTTCACGCGCACTTGATAGATTTAATTTGCTTTTCGAAAAACGAAAACTGAATTTTTGAATAAAATTATTGCCGTATACATCTCCAAGTTCCATTTCATGTGATTCATGTTTAAAAGTATTAAATTAAAAATATACTATACGTAATATGTTGATATCAAGTTATATTTTATTCTATGTAGGTAGTGACTCGTGCCTAAGGATCAGTTAATTAACCTTTTCGCTGCTGCCGCTAACCAATAGTTTACGATAAAACGATTGTAAAATATCGTATTTTGTACCAATTGTAGTGAAATGAATCACCGAACTAAGAGTTTATGAACACATCGTCAAACGAATATATACATACAAGTATCTAATTTTCGTATAAGTAAATGATATATTTTTCTATACTTTAATACGAGTATATTGTGATAATAAAAGATTTAACTGTACAAGACCCCAGAAATATATATTAGGATAGTGTAAAACTTGCAAAGTTACCATATAGAGGTCGCCATATCGGCACACCTTCCAGAAGCCCTTGATGGTGGCGAGCATGTCCCGAGTGCGCCGCCCGCCCGCCGCGCCCCACCCCGCGCTCGCCCCGCACGCTCCACGCGCGACCCTCGCGCTCCTGAAACAATAAAGTAATCATCCTTACTCAAGTCGGCTCGGTCTTATCTGCCCTGGTGCCATCTGGCCCGTTGACAGGTCCGGTATCGTTTAACGGGCCCAATGGCACCTATCATGTCGATACGATATGCCGATACAAGTCTAAACGATATAGTTTTCATGCCCAATCACGGTCAGTCACAGTCCTCCCTCGGTATTGCCGAGTACCCACTAAATTGAATTGTTGTAGAGCTATACTGACTGTCATTACGATTATTACACGATCGAGCGCCGACATGTATGTACACTCGCACCTACACATATACTAACTCATTCGGTAAGTATGTACAATTGATTGTTATCACAACAGTGCAGTACAGTCCCGTCGTCGCATGTTGTTACTGTTCGGCGCTGCGGCGGGCGCGGCGGGCGCGGCGGGCGCGGGCAGCGGTGTACAGTGATGATCGGATACTCGGCTCGTGTGGCGGATGGCTATCGAGCTGCAATCTGATACATCTTGCGAGATCGTATTACTGTCACAAACGTCCATCGGACATAGAGGCTGTATTAGATATACTGGCATATACTGGTTTGTACACATGTAGTCCTTTAATTACATAACTACCAAAAGTAACTCGATTCCTTAGAGTTTTTGCGATTTGTTTATTGAAGTGATATATCGAGTCTTTTTATTTCATTTTGATCTTGACGTTTTAAAAACTCGACCGTAGCCGGAACCGAGATCATCCGAAAGTTTATGAAACATCAACGGTAAAAAAACGCGACGTATAAATTTATAAGAAGTACTGAGAAGTTCAGTATCAGAGAAGACGCCGCGAAGGAGAGTTCTACGCTCTTGTCGCCGCTCGGACCTGAACCACTGAAGATGTCGACCGCAGTGATCGAAGAAACGTCTGGAACACAAGTTTCACATAGACCACGGCCAAACAGCTCGGAAGCAATACATACAACATGCAACGCCGGCCGTGAAAGCCTTAGAGTTTACATTTATATTTTTTGTTTGTTTCGATACGAAGTCAAGTACCATAGTCGCCGATTTTTTCCTTCAAATAATCTGAACCTACATATGATATTAACCTCTTGGCTATAGTATATAATAATAATGTATATAGTAAATCATGTACCTACTTGTAATTTTGCTCATTTTAGATAAACGATTTCATAATTTTGCTCGAGATTGCGGAAAGGTTAAGCTACACACGTGTATCAGTAGAAGGAACACTTCTTGTGCCTAACACATTATAACAAACAATTATACACCAATTATTTCAGCTTATTTGGTTATTCATATTATTTGATTGGTTTAATTGTAACCTTTTTTAAAAAATAATCATAAAGTATAAGTTACTTAACTAATTATGGAGGCTTGCTATTGGCTTTCTTAAGTAGAAAGGCCAACAAGAGCCCTTATAATTAGTTAATTCACAGCGAACATTCCATGTGGATAAGTAAAATGATGTGTTTTTATGTTTTGGTATAATGATTAGAATATAGTTTGTCCTCACATTGTTCACACGTCGCCATATTGTAATCAGTAGGTAATCCGAAACAGCACAAACGATTCCACTACAACTAGAACAGTATTCACTCACAGAACACTCGGCACCCGGCGCATGAGTTACGATGTGACTGATATTATCAAACAATGCGCGAAACTGTTGATAGGAAGCGGTTCCTTTTAGCGATCCATACAAGTACGTTTGTATGTACTTATAACTTGCTTTATTTCAAGATTATTTTAATATTGTGAGAGGATGAATGTGCGATTCCTATTTTACCGTTCGAGTATCGTTCCATGTCTACGAGAGGGCGCTCCGAAGCTAGGCTTAGAAAATTTCCTATATTTGTATGCAATTGCGCGTTTTTAGGGATATTATACATAAAATACTTATAAAAACAAGTTTCGAATGTAACTTTAATTAAAATCAATAAGTTATTTCTAAAATAGCAATGGAAATACATGTATACAGAATTTGCTCAAAGTATTTGACGTAACGTTATTGAATTTATTATTTGATCCGGCTTAACTCACGTTTATAGTGGAGTATTTCGACGTAGGTTTCGGGCATGTCCGATGCCCGACACGCAACTTTAAAAAAGTATTTCATCTTTTTGATTATCAATCTCTTGATATATCAATTAGTAAAAAAATATTTATCACTTTATTTTCTATAAAATTCAATAGCGGCGTTATGTTTCCTATTTCCGATTGTCAAGTAGACTATTTCTAAAGGATTATTTCAATTTACTATGGCGGTAAAATGGTGAAGTTTTAATAGAGCATCAGCCTTTGCCGGGGAAGTTAAAGGCGGCCGCTGAGAGATTGCTCTTTACAGTTCATTTTATTAATATTTTATTCGCTATAGACAAATTTTCAAAGCTGAGTGTAGCCGGGCACTAGACACTTATTCTAACACCGAATAGTTAAGATAATTACCTGTGTCCGAATAATCTCAGTTTTTTGGGTTAGCAGTTGTGAGTATTGAGGTGTGAGCATTCAACAAACATTCCTCAAAGATCTTGCTAATGAAGAGCAAATTCGTTGGGCTGCCTGTAAAGTGCTACAACTTCGTTGGCAAAGAGACGGTATTCTGCAGTGCGGGCGGAAGTTCACCGAAATGGAATTTTCTCTTGAAATTTGGACGTGAGTTCTACCGCTAGCGTTTCGTTAATGCAGTCGCCTACACAATCTCTTTATTATAAGTAATTCCGTGTGAGAGAGTACTAAGCAAGTTGATATATATATATAGCTACATGTGTGTATCTATGAATGTCTCAACTTATCGGTCAGTCGGAGAGTTGCGATAAGACTTGACACATTATACACGACATCGCGATGGAATAATACTAACAGTGAACCTCTTTTCCGTGCGGTAAACTCACTACTATTGTAAATGCGAATGTTTACATGGCACAGAGCTAGATTACTATCTGGAGTAGAACACGAGCTACATTTACCCCGGACAATGTAACCGTTCTTGAAGGACAACCAAGGTAAAGGGGAAAACTGTAGATAACGCGGGTGGACCCGCGAGGCGCACCTAGCTTGGATCATGTTCTGGCTTACATAATATAACAGTGATTGTTATTAGCTTTTAACCCGTCTTATATATTAATTACTGAGTACCTAGGCGACCGAGCTTACGCCCAACGCCTACCAAATGCCGCCATTATGGAACGCAAAATATTTTACTTGCGAAATTGCATTTTTTAGGTAAACCACATAATTGTACAGATAGAGTTGAAATGCTAAACTTTATAGATGCACACATTGTCATTGGAATCGTCGAGCCATACCTGAAATGGCCTAGATATCTCGTTTCATACTCAGATATTTAGGCCATTTCGGGAATACAATACCTACATACAAAGAAAACGTACTTATGAAATAAGTTGATGATCAATTGTGAAAGGAAATCGCTCGTTTACCTCTCCGCTACCGCGAACAATAGATTTCATATATTTTTAAATCTAAAACGTACCACGTTATTTGATACGAGCATCCGAACGAATTGCTTCAGAAGGTACCTAACAACAGTAAATCCTTCCGCAACTGGAAACAAAGAGTGCCTTGGAAGACCATTGTCTAAAATATTGACATGATCACTTATACAAATCTAACCTAATTAGTACCTAAACAAGTAAGTAAGTATAATTCATTCAAATGAAAAATAAATACAATTTCTGTACATATTTTAATGTATTTCCAATGTTTTCGTGTCTATTGTACTTAGTAATTACGTTAATTAGAATAATAACAAAATATTATTGTTTTTATCCTATACGTCAAGAATACACTAATGTTTTAAATGTTATCAGTTCTGACTTTGCTTATCTCAAGTATGACTTTATAAATACGTAATTTGTTGTAAACAATTATTAAGAAGAGTAAACAATGAAATTACTTAACATCATTCACGTTCATGACTCATTCTAGGTCAAAACATGTTCTATCGCATATGTTGTTCTCCAAATTATCTTTGACGCATTGGTGTAATACACGTCAAGACAACACAATGTGAATAAATGCGTGTGAATGCAATTGATTTTCTAATAACTTGCCACTGTCGAAAGAGTTCACTGAGTATCAAATAGAGTTTGATCCATATAATTATTATGTAGGAATATAATATATGTTGACTTCTGAATGTCTGTCACAATGTTATCAGACTGTGTATACATATTACTCAAATTGTGATAAATTTGGTTATTTTATGGAAAAAAAACATCTATCTACTTATTTTTATTTATTATGCAATTGTATGAACACAAATGTATTCAAAGTTTTTAAAACTTTTCTAAGAATTTCTCTGCTGCGGTAGGCGAAGAAGCCTATACGATTATGGAGTTCATAGGAGGGCTTGCATATAAATATAATATAATATAATCATATAAATCTCATCGTTATAATAACTTAAAATTTACATTTAACTCATTTTATAACTTTGAATTCAATGCTTCTCTAGATTGTATATCCACCTTTTTTGTGAACGTCCTACTCCGCGCTTGCCGGTCCGTGGTTCCACGACAATGATTCGAGAATACTTGACCCATAGCGAGCATCACAAATATGTATCTACTACTGGTCTAAGATACGGCTTAAGAAATATATCCCCTCATAATTTTATTTGTTTTTAATTTCGAGAAGGCTTAAATGTTAGATAATATGTAGAGGGATAAAGTGCACATGGGTCTCTCACGTCTTTGTCTCTCACATGGATAGCGCGCGCAACGCTACTCTGTCACTCTCCATACTCGCGCTGCAATCTGCACTTTAAAAACAATCTCAGCTAAGGTTGGATAGGAAATAAAATAAGCTTTAATTTAAAATAAATCCAGTCAAATAACACTGTTCAATATTAAAGTTAATATTATTAAACAGTGTTGGTACGGGATTTCGTTAGACAACCCATGTGCAATGTATCAATCTACATATTAATTAAGAAATAATCAAAATCACAAGTAAATAACAGATGAGGGGATATACTTCTTAAGTCGTATCTCGTACTATACTGTCAATTGACGAATCCGCTGGACTATATCTATATATCGGTGACTTTTGTTCTTCTTCGGATCCCGTCATTTCCGATTCCATCTCTACGTAGAGCGTAGCCCTCTCCAGTGCCCTTGCGATAGATCGCTGTGGGACTTGACGCTTATATATAATTAGAGACCACGTTTCGGTTGTCATCATATCATTATAAGCGTACAATACCTATTGTATGCAATATCGTCATGCAACTGACTGCAGACCTAACTAGCAGCAAGAGTTCTCTTTCGTAATGCACTTAGCGGTTTTTAGGGCATAACGCGATGCTCTTATACTTGGCAATCACTGCCTTCCTGTTACATGAGTACAAATGGAACAGGCTCGGTCTGAGAACAGATTTAGTATCTAAATACTATTTATCTAATTTAAAATATATTCTGGAAGATGCCATTGATCGTCTAGGTCTAGGTCTAGATCACAGATCAAACGTAAATACTTTAATATGACCGGCAAGCGCGTCTATAAGTATTTAAATGATTAACCAATTTTCGTCTATTTGGAATACTTCAGCAGTTCTTCTTAAGTTTAGGGTCAGGAAACAGTAGCATCAGTATCAATCACTCTAAAAACTTGTCAACAGCTGAAACAAAATCTAAATCATCTCACAGCCGTACGAATAAAGGAAACCTGCACACGACTCGGCTCATCGTTTACATTTAGATAGTTCTTAATTTATATCCATGTTGTCAATTATATATTGAATTGATTATATTGTCAATGAAATTAAATACATTATTTATTTTTTACACCTTATAGGTCCTAGCGTTTGATCATTATCTCACTTGATGGCCCATGACGATGTGGTCCATGGTGAAATGACCCTAGATCTAGAATATTCATTAGCTCCCAAAGACAGCTTTCTGATCACGCTGTGTGTTTGGCGACAGTTTTCTTTTTAAACTTGAGTATATTAACTAGCCGGGCGGGTAGTTTAGTGTTACTCAAAGTCAGGTAGGAAGCCTAATCGGGCTTTCTACCATATGAAAGTTCATGATTGCAGTAAAAGCGAAGATGTGATAGAAAAAATAAGTGAGTTGTGGAAAATACTCCCTATTCGGGTCGCGGCCTACGGCCTCGTTAGTGACTCACCTTTTATAGACCTGGCCTTGCCTGGCTTTTGTATATGATAGTAAAGAGAGATAAGGAGAGAAATGTCGTTTATTTGACACCCAATTCCACAATAAAAAACATTTAAATACCAACCTATTTCGGTGTAGGCAAATTCGGTAGGCAAATGTGGGCCGCTTCCGACCGTTTCTTGTGAAAATCAAAGGATGCTATGTCCAGCTGTGGACGTGCTATAGCTGAGATATGAAATTCAGTTACAAGAACATTTTAAAAAAGCAAACCGTTTTGTAACAACTTGTGCGCTTTACAAATTAAATGGTTATGTAGCATGTTGGGTTGATAAAATACATGTCATTTTATCTAATGAATCGAAAAGAAATGTCGTTACAAGAGGAGAAAAATAAAATAACCGCCGCCAACTTGACGCTAATCCTCTGCGGAAGTGCATAATACCTACTCGCAACTTTTCTTTGTATAAATACTGTTTGTACATACTATATACCTAATCTATGATCGTTTGCGAGATAACCCGTTTATTTATTATTAGTATTAATGTGGGTATACCTAATATGCAACTGTGTTACCAAGTTATGCAAATTAAAGGAGCTTTGAATAAGTAAACAGTTTTATTTAAGTTAATATAAAATGGTATGATTGGAGATAAGCGTCTGGAAAATTTATGAAATAATTATGTAAAGTAATAATAACCATTGCTTACGAAATAATAACATGGTTTTACATTTGAATAGAACTACAAAGGTATGAGACTGTACAATTGTATTTAAAACGGCTATACTTAATTTTACTATTTCACTTCATCTAAACTTAGACTACTTGAACATATTAATTAGATTAATGTTAACGTAATGTAAATAAAATAATAAATATTAATTTATTTAAATTAATAGAATAATTTCATTTAAAGTTATATCCATAGATAAATGACTGCGCTCGAGTCCACGTGAAGTGCACCAAACAGGTTGGTGACTTTATTAAATCCAAACTGCAATATGTTAAATAGCTCATTTCCAAGTATAGATTGTAAGTCATAAATTATTATTTTATTTTTATTTTGTACTCTGCTATAAATGCTTTTCCTTATTGGTAAGCCCCGCTTGGACCAACGCGTCGAGTAACCATCCTAAAATGTTGCAATGTAATCGTTTTACACACAATAACAGTCACCAATGTAATCGTTTTACACACAATAACAGTCACCAATGCTATCGTTTTACACACAATAACAGTCACCAATATAAGCGTTTTACACACAATAACAGTCACCAATGTAAGCGTTTTACACACAATAACAGTCACCAATGTAATCGTTTTACACACAATAACAGTCACCAATGTAATCGTTTTACACACAATAACAGTCACCAATGTAATCGTTTTACACACAATAACAGTCACCAATATAAGCGTTTTACACACAATAACAGTCACCAATGTAAGCGTTTTACACACAATAACAGTCACCAATGTAATCGTTTTACACAAAATAACAGTCACCAATGTAATCGTTTTACACACAATAACAGTCACCAATGTAAGCGTTTTACACACAATAACAGTCACCAATGTAATCGTTTTACACACAATAACAGTCACCAATGTAATCGTTTTACACAAAATAACAGTCACCAATGTAATCGTTTTACACACAATAACAGTCACCAATGTAAGCGTTTTACACACAATAACAGTCACCAATGTAATCGTTTTACACACAATAACAGTCACCAATGTAATCGTTTTACACACAATAACAGTCACCAATGTAATCGTTTTACACACAATAACAGTCACCAATGTAATCGTTTTACACAAAATAACAGTCACCAATGTAATCGTTTTACACAAAATAACAGTCACCAATGTAATCGTTTTACACACAATAACAGTCACCAATGTAATCGTTTTACACACAATAACAGTCACCAATGTAATCGTTTTACACACAATAACAGTCACCAATGTAATCGTTTTACACACAATAACAGTCACCAATTTTCGCAAACACATAACGCGCTCTGACTGATTCAATGCTTGGAGGTCTCTGTTTTGGTCGGCTTTAGCACGGTCCTGCAATTCCTCTGTTAGGGTTAGTTATTAGAAAGAACAAGATAAGGGCCAGCCTTATGGCCGTTTGCTTTTTCTTTTAGCTGTTAAGTATCTTTGCAAAAATGCAATTCGACCCCATGGATTTCAATAAATTCACCTAATTTTATTTTTATCATAGAATGTAAAAGACATTGTTTTTCACACTCACAGTGTATATATTAAATTGATTAATACAATATAAACATAGTAAACATTTTAATTAATATAAATATATGTGTATGTAAGATTTAGTTCATTATTGGTCGAGAATCATTCCGTAAATAGTAGTAACCCGCAATAAGTATAATAGCACTATGTACATCCCGCGGTTTCAACCACGTCCATTAAGCTTTTCCCTTTACCCAAATGAACCGAAATGCCCACCGTGGTGGTACCGGCCTAGAATAGTACTACTCCCCCATCTTTTCCCGCGGGTGCCGAGAGTCGGCTAAGGGACCACGTACCAGAAGGTGGGCAGCAGCGCCTTCTGAGGATAGGAAAACATACTGCGTTCGCCAACCCGCCTGCCAAGCGTGGCGAGTATTGGCAAATCCTCCAGGGGAGGCATATGTTCAGCAGTGGACGACGTATTGCTACTATGAAAAAAAAATCCGCAACTAACCATAATATGTTATATTATTTTGTCTTACAGTAAGATCCTTCTGCAAACTATTACAAAACTTTTTTAAAAAAAGAATGAAATCGGTTGTCATTGTCTTAAGTTACGACGTGACCAAAGGGAATAGGAATGTTTGTATATATTTATTATTATAGATGTCAAGTAATAATAACAACACATTACAAATGTCTTTCTTTTTTGTTTGACCAGAAATATTCTGTAGGTAGAGGTTTTATTTCTATAAATTGTCACCTGTTTTAGATATGTTTTAAAGTTCAATGTCATACCTATTATACAACACGAAGGAATCATTCTCACGTGTCTTCAGCTTTTTGTGACACTTTTTTTTGAGAAATAATTAGAATAAATAATAATTTATATGTTTATCTGGTATTAGTGTTTTTGTATGAAATATATACATATATGAGAGTATTTTTATATGAGTGAATTATAAATGTCAACATAAAGTTTGTTCAGAATTAACCTTGTCTATGTTTCAGAATCGAATATTAATATATGGTTAGGTTAATAGTTAAAAAAACATTGGTAATTGTTGAACTTCTGTTAAAAAATGTACAATGATTACATGTCATGCCGACCGCTAGTTCTCAGGCTACGGATCAAACGACGTACACTGAAAAAAATATCGACAAAGTGAAATTTAATAGTGTAGGTGAAAGAAAAGTTTTTAAATTAAAACGTAAGTTAGGTTACTTGACCCTAATGTTAGATATAGATGATTATAACAAGTCTGTAAACAAATCACTTCTGTGATAACTAGTACACTCAGTCGTGTTTACCTAACTCACTAATGCGTAAACCAACCGTGACGTACCTAATATTAGGTTAAATATTAAATAGACTTGAACCTATTTATTTTTCTGTGTGTTTATCACAAATTTAACTATTTGGTATGTTTTTACAATTGTTTGCCTTAATTATAAATTTTAGAAGACCTGCCTTAAGGGCCGATGCATATTCTATATAGTGTGAAACCACCTTCGAGTGCATCGTCCGTAACTACCAAGTTTTAATTACCCACGTTTGAAGTGAAGAGGTTTCTCTATACTTGATTAGCGGACGTGTGTCCGATTTCTCAACTGCCAATCGATTCCGAAACGTCAAAATTTAAAGGAATCGATTCTGATCGATGTTGTTGATACATTTTGCGTTCATATTTGTGAACTCGTGTATCAAATGTTCGTAATATCTAGCGACGAGATTTGTGTCCATCAGAATCTTTTAACTTATCTGTCGAAGATTTTTTTGAAAGCGAAAGAGAATTATAGGTGTTGAGTGTCGATGCGGTCTAACATATATGAAAACAAAACTCGGGCAACGATTTTTATCTTTAATCTCTATCTCTAATCGTACGCATAATGAAACTAGTACTGCTTCGTGCATAAAATTCTATAGTGCTTTGTCATCGATCTGGTCGTTGGTATACCAGGGGAAGATGGAATCAAATTATATAGCACCAGGACATCTTCGAAATGTACTCCTTAATGTTAGATGTTATACAGAAGTAAGTGATTGATATATTGAATCACCCCGGGCAGTGGCAGTGGCACGTTCACGCGTGTGCGCGTGCGCAGCGCGCGGCGATTTGGCGAACGAGCCGTGTCCGACGCGGACAGAATCGGACGGAATTAAACACACACATCGTCACCGATGCGAGATTAAACCGTTCACCTGTAACGTACGCGTCGTTACAGCCTGTGTATTTAGGTTACCCTACCTTTGGGATGCCGGAAACAATCAACACTTTGAAATGCACAAAGTATTGCAATGCACAACGACAAAACTGTATTTAGCCTAGTACGTGTCCAAGCGATGATAGCTCAGCGGGGGAGCCTCGGCTGTCAAACTGACAGAAACTAGTTCGATGGCCGACAACGGCTTGGGCTTCTAGTGAAGGTAATACGATTACCAAACTCCTAGCGTGGTGGTACCCTCAAGTTAGTTTAAGTTAAAGTGTCTAGAATGGAAGATAGGTATACGAAAAAATTAACCAAAAAGAATGGAACCCTCTTCAACACTCAAAAGTGTGAAATAACTTGTTAAAGTCGGTACCATGATAGTTCGTAAGTAACTATTATCAAAATATTGTGAGCATGGTACCAATTTCTACAGGTTATTTCACACTTTTGAGTGTTCAAGGCGGTTCCACGTTTTTTGATAAAAAAATATTCCTACTTTTTCAGTGACTTTTGCTACTCACGGGATCAATATATAGCTACACTCGCAACTATAATGTAATCAACGTATACGTAGCTTTTTTCAGTTATGAGAGTGTAACTCAAAAAGCGCTTTAACGATTTTGATGAATTTTAAATGGGACAATACGGGATTCATCAACATCATCATCAAATAAAAAAAGAACGATCAAAATCGGTTCACCCAAACATAAAAAACATACGGGTTGAATTGAGAACCTCCTCTTTTTTTGAAGTCGATTAAAAATAATTTCACCTACATATTCTGTCGGCGTCAAATATGCCTAGCTCGGCCATAGTTGCCGTGAATATTCTACAATTAATTATTCTGTACTGGAGGGCAATACCGTGGGTTGTTCTAGGATTTTCTTCCTTCTCCTTTCTTAGAATTCGATTAACGAAAATATACCAGACTTATATACATTATGTATCAATAATATAAGGAAAAATATATAATGCAAATAACAAGAGTAACTCCAATAAACACATTTTAATTGTTTCGTCTGCGCTCCATATTCGCACATAAACCGGAAATCATGTTAATAATTGCATTCACCGGAAGTAACACGTACACACAAACCACAATCCTTTAATGAACAGAAATAAGCACATGTCTTTAATTGTCTTATAAGTATCATAATTGCAACAATATAATTGAAAATAATTATATAATATGTTTTTAAATTATCTTTTTTTGTTAATTATTTTATCAAATGTATAGCAAATAACCAGTTATTATTTGTTATTACGTTAGTATATAGTCTAGTTTATTTATAAAAATTATTTCATTTAATCGGCTACCACTCGCAATTTTCCGTCGGACATGTGCTTTTCACGAAACAATGCCTATTTAAAACTCTATATTATAATAGTTATTATGCCATACATAATAGAAATACTCACTCTGAAATATTGTCTCTGTAGATACTCTACTTGACAAGAAAATACCGATAACACAGCACACTTTTGTTCCTAAATAAAATAGAATTTTCCAACACTGAAATAGTTTTGGCACACACGAGCGCGGGAAAACTCACGTTCGAAGCTCTTCTGCGTTCAAATTTAGAACGACACGTGCTGGCCACGCGCGATAATGTTTTTTTTTTTTAAATCAAGAACTCATACTCTTTTGTTGCGTTGATTTCTTTTTTAAATATAATTCTCGGTTATGTGATTGCAGTGTTCAGGCTGGCGATCGACTGTTTTCGAAAGAGCCCATACGGTCTTGACCTTGCGGCGTTCTGGCGCGAACTGAATCGGCTTTTGGTCGTTACAGCTTGTTTTATAATGCATTATTGTTGTCATAACTTTTACTGTGCTGCGGCGGCGGCGGCGGCGGCGCGGCGGCGGCGCGGCGAGATAGTGATGAGACTCAGTGGGTGCTAATTGTTATAGTTGACGCGACGGGGCGGAACGTCACTTACCGTTGTGACGACGCTCAGGGTATATTTATGTTTGTAGTTTTGGTAATATATAAAAGCACGATTTTCGACAATACTAAAAATGTTTGCGATCCAATCATATACCAAACTCTACTATACTTCGTTGGGGATGTAAGTCATGGCGGGATTTGCAATATTTTTTATTAAACTAATGAACAGATTTTTTAAAAAGAAGGCTCTTATTCGGCTGCACGTTTTATTTATGTTTAGTGACATCGTGTTAGAATTCTGTCATTTAGATATTTAGGTTTTTGCATTTATTATATTACATATGTATATACTTTCACATTATTATCACAGGAATTTTACCTAAAACGTTTATGTAGTTATTCCACAAGAAGTATAGAAGTCCTGTCCTGTAGTATAAACTAGGTATTTAATTATAGATACATATCAAACATTCGATCTTCCCTGAAAATTGTATAATTTTTTTAAGCATTTATACGTTTTCCATTACCAAGAAAGCACATATTCTTTTATGTATTTCAATTTGTGAAAGAAAATGGTTTTTAAAATATTGCACTCATACAGAATAATAGAAAAGTTACACCGAATTTACAACAATTAATTGGAAGTTCGGTGTTATTTTTTTGTATTATTCTACTATTTTCGTCAGTGAAATGTGATTTGCCGCAAACAAAGACCAACATCAAATCCGGCCACAGTTTAATAGTGCGAAAATATACTCTCTTTTAACATAAATGGAAAAATACGTTTGTATGGAATTCGAACCACCTTAAGGGGTTAACAGGTGCTGATGACGTCACATCCTCATTCACATTGATATAAAATAACGGGACGGTCAAGGATTTTAAATATAATGCATTATTGAACATAATAATGCGCGGGGAAAATCAAATCCACAAGTTTTGGGGCGTAAATGCCGATCTACTCATACGTTCACAAATTTATATAATTCAATAATCTAAATAATATAAACTCTTGTTTATAATTTAACTAAGACCTCTATGAATATACGTGAAATATACGTGAATCGACACGTGTATGCAGCGCCAAAGCAACACAAAGGTTGCAGGTGCGTATATAAGAATACGTGAATATTTATTCTTATTTAAAACGTATGTACTTTCCGATCATTTCGAAATCTCAAAAGTTTTTAAATTGTTTTGTATTTAACTTTATGATTAATTGTAAGTAATAATTAAAGAACGTAATTATCAACTATCAATAAAATTATTTAACATAGATACTATGATAAAATAAGAACATTAAATATTTTGATTGAATGATGTGCGATCCAATTAGTATTTATGTCAGGGCCCCCCAGATATGTAATGTCTACAAAAGATATAATTGTACTCAGTGATATATGTATATGGTTTCAACAACACTAATCACGTGTGTGCAATGTGATTTTATAACCCGTCTGCTGCCACAATCAAATATATTCTCGAGAAATTGTTACTTCTCTCACTGACCAGTGAAATTGTCAAACGCTAGATCCATAATGTACATAATATATCAAAAAATGAACAACTCGACCGTTGCACGAACGACTGAATGATACGACTACGACACTAATATAGCGCTTACTATCAGTCAAACGTGTCGATTCTGCGACGTCACGCTAACATAAAATGGAAGAAAAAAGGTCTCACGTTTGCATTATTGAAAATTAACACCATTGCATGGAAAATACCTTTTCTATGTTTTATGATTCTTAACACGCGCCAAAATATTTTTCTTTATTTGGTGATGTTAATATACTAATAGTTTAAAATATTTGGCACGTTTAGGATAAAGCGCGATGTATGTATATAAACCAGACAGATGAGGGTATTCGAAAACTTATAAATAGAATAATGGCCCCGCGTGACGCGCGGCGCACGGGGCGCGGCCGGCGGCGGTCCCGCAGGCCCTTGTCAGGTCCATTCCGTTGGTCGACGTCGGGCACCACGCTTGTGTGAGCTGGCTGAGCAATCACACATACGACGAATGTGTCCGGTCAAAATTGACATAATAGGTATTTAGTCGTTAATTTTCAATTTTTAGTCGTTAAATTATGACGTTATTAGTATTCGATGTGTACTTTTTATTTTATTTTAATTGTTCTTTCTCAACCAGTTTATATATTAATCAATTTAATTAAACATTTACTATATTCACTATATTGGTATATTTTCTATTTGGTTTTGCAGGTAGTTTCAGTACATCGTAATGTGTACCTTTAAATCCTAATGACTATCTGATAATTTTCCATTTAGTGGTTTAGACGTATTGACACCATCGGTGATAAACATAAATAAAATTAACTGCTTAAAATAGAAATCTTAGGCGCTGAAAAGTATTAAAACCGCGGGGCGCAGCTAGTCTTAAATAAATGAAAATTATTTATTCAAGACAGAACTGCACTCAACAACATGAAATAGACAAAATCGAAGAATAAAGTGTGTTTTCATTTTCATAATAAATGAAAACACACTTTATGATATTCTATTTAAGTTCAAGAATGCTGAGCGTAAGTGGAAGGGACGTATTCGCGCACGGATACAGTAGCTAGTAGAGTATACCTATTGTGATTGTATGTAGTGCATATTACACTAATATAAAATAGCCTAGTACCACAGTACAACGACTGTTACTTTAGGACGCGACTGTACCCGTGCGCAAGCATATCCCCTCCACTATCGCTCAGCGACGTTTATATGACAGGATACAGTCTCGTAGCTAACTACGCCGCCGTAGCAGTCCTCTTTCCTTTTCTCCTGTCTTCACCATCGTAGCAACCTGGCTACGACGGTGTAGCACCGTAACCGAACTATAACTTGAATGCGTTTGGGATCCAAATGGATACGGTATGAATCTACTAAATAGATAAAATCTATCAAAGTCAAAATTATTTATTAAATTTAGCATCCAGTGTAAGTTATGTTATGAGTGTCCAAAAATGTGCTGATATTTCAAACACTCAAACGTCATTTTTCAAAATAAATAGAAGAGCCATTACCGAGATGTAAAGGCAAAAATTCGCAAGTTATTAAAAAATACGATAGTTTATTCCAGTACATATTCTATTTAATATGATATACAATTAAAAGGGTACCTTGGCAGGAGTCCGACCGTTCTAAGTATCTTTACCTTACAAATATATAGTTTACGTCATAGCATACTTTTTATATGTGCAGTGAAATAATAATATTGTACATTTAAAAAAGAGTGTGTGGGACTCACTAAAACACTCTTTTTTTAAATGTACTAATGTACACTTCTTTGAAAAAAGAAAGAAAGAAAGACAGAAATACGTTTATTCGTGATATAAGCAACACCACAACAGTAAAACATATTTCTGGTTTCGATTATCGCCGTGGTTATGGTACCAATTAAATCCGATTTGAAATTCGAACATTTAACATATCTTGCCGTTGTTTGAATGATATGTTTTACCCCGCATAGTAACAACGAATACTGCTCTGAAGACGCTGGAAATAATAAGTGACATTATTAAAAGCAAAGATTTACACAATGTGCGTGCACTTGCTGCAGGTAGGAGCAGCTCTGTAGGTATATGTCCAAGTCTGCGGGAGAGCTACCGATATAAATAAGACAACTGAGCCTTTCTACGAGTGTGTTCGCTTGTATTTTATACATAAGGTCTTTGCGCTCGAGCAGGTAACAGACATGCGGCCAAGTCTGCACGCGAGGACTGACAGAAATAGGACGAATTCTGAGACAGGTCCCCGAGGAACATTAAGAAATCACCATCTATTAATATCGTCATACATTTGTTGCTGTATTTGACAAAGCCAAATCATCTATTCAGGAACCGTTTATAAACTATTACTATATATGTATTTATTTCCTGAATTTTAACTATAACTATCGTTTAGTACGCATACATAATGTATATAAATGCTTGTGTAGCTTCGACGTAAAACAACTAAGGACTGGTTTCAAATACGTCAGCAATATATTATAATGTTGTGCTTACGAACAGGAAATGCACTGTAATTGCACAGGTGGTTCTCTAATTTAATATAATAACTTATTTGATATATTTCTGCTACAGTTCTATTATGCATTTAATTTGAATAAACGTCGTGTGCTCTGCGTATTATAATTTATCAAATTATATAAAATACACATAGGTATCAGCCCACTGTTATCATTGGGATCCCACTGCCGATGACGGGACACGGGCCGTCCTCTCATAAGGAGAGAAATATAAGTATCCGCCTCATGGGCCAATGCGGGTTGGCGGGTAGGGAAATTTCGGATGTCGTTGTGGAGTTTTATATCTGACAAAGCAACTATACGGGCCGCCCGATGGTAAGCGATAACAGTCGCTTATGGATACCTGTAACACTGGAGGCATTACGATACGTTGCCAATCCTTTTTATAATTCGGTTAATTCTCCTTTTGAAGAATTCCATATTGTAGCCACGTGGGAACACCGAGGGAGGAATATATAAAAAGACTCTCGTTTTTCATTAATGTACAATTATTAACGTTCTTCCACAATCGTAACGTTTTAGCCATATTTGTGAGTCTGAATGATTTGCATATTATGCACGTCACGCATTGTTGTCAACTCCATCTTTGTTGTTTGTATTTGACAATTCTGCCAGCAGTTATAGTGAATGACATCAGCCCAAGTGTTACACAGACGAGCCCTAAATGTTGCGCTCTAATTTAAGAAGCAAGTAACTTATTATGGTAGCGCTGCGGTTGGGAATTTCGTTCGAAAACAAGCAAAAATGATACCGGATTCGACGTATTGACGACGGATCGACGGCTGTTTAGCGGATGCTTACTTTTCACCGCCATTTGTGAAAAAGATATTTGCAAAATATAACTTACGCACTTGGTAAAACTGGCCCGAACCGGAAACCCGACTGGCTAAAAGATGAAAGCATTGAAATAACATTAGGACCAGGTTTTTGTCCACACAAAATAATTTTATTTGCCACTTCTGGACCAATTCTAACAAATCCAATTTTTTTGTGTAACTTGTCTCTGTGCCTTATACATTTCAACGCACCAGGGGTGACACAGGGTTTCAAAATTTTATTTTTGCGTGTAAAATTGATTAGTTTTGAATGTTTTTCTATAATAGAACATAATATGGATATGAGATGGTCCATCGCAATATTTGCATTTGTACAAGCATATGTCGATGCAAAGTCCACTTGATACAATTCATTTGTTATTGCATGTATGTATTGACTATGTACTAACAGAATAATTTGAACGACAAGAATATTCCAAGGGAAGAATTATTTGTGTAATGTGGTCAGTAATACTGGTATCAACTATTAGAGTGCTAACATTATTCATTTTAGTTTTTAGAAATGTATTGTCTATACAATTTTTTACTCTAGTGGGTATTGTATGAGTGGGCAAAAGGCCATGTTGTGATGCAAGAAGATTTAAAATTAAATACTTGTCAGAATCTTTAGAAACAGATGTTATATTTAAATTGATATCACAAATTATCGTATTGGTTTTAAAGGAAGACAAATACAGAAGACTTCGTATAAAACCATCAAGATTCTTGCATGATGGGGATAGATATGGCTACAATAGCCACATCAAAACCACACTTCAACACGATAAAATTACAATCAACAGTATTGGGTTGTAACATTGTGTGGTTTATATTTGATCGAACATAAACAACTACTTCATCATTTGATTAAGATATATATGAGATATTTACTTTGCTGAGCTAGCACTCGGTCAATACCAGAACATCACAAGTCACGTCCGTTCTTCTTAGTAATATGGTCATTTCATGAAAATTGCAGTTAATACTTCGAATATTAGTATAGAATACTGTTAGAGAATTGTTTTTTTAAGAATATATTTCTATCATCTGGGAAGCAATCGAGAGACCTGCCAACGGTGATTAACTCTATTTCATCATTTATTTTATGTGTAGCATCCATTTATTAATTTGGTTAAACGAATGTACAATATTTTAGACTGGATTTTGATTGATACGCGGCTTAGATTATAATTAATATGCGTATAAAATCAAATCTTTACATTTGTAAAATAAGTATAAAATCATGAAATATGTTTGGTTAAACCTTGAACATATCGATACTCTGAACGGACTCCTTCGTGATAAATACGAGTTAACAAGTAAATTGACTTATTAGAAAAAAAATAACCTGACCCAATGTAAATTACAATTAAGTCTAATCTCACGAGCTAAATTCCATCTAGTCGTTTGCTGCTACAGCTTGGCAAAAAACTATACGTGCAAGCAAACATACACTTGTAAAACATAACCCTCCTTCTGGTGCAGTTGGGTAAACAATTTAGCGGTCTGGGGCCTTACTATCAGCTTTGTACCTGGCTTAAACCACTTAGTGTGAAATCATATCACCACCACGAACGACATTATACTCCTTTAGGTGAACGGTTTGAACATTGATATCCTTCAAAGGTGAACGGTTATTGTTGTCTCTAGCATATTTTAGCCAGGTTTTACAACAGCTTAGAATTTGCATGGTTTTTACGAAGCTGATAGTAAGGCCCCTGCTCCGTACAAACTGCTACTAGGGCTGCCCGACTACAGTTATTGTGTGACAGTTTGTTGGGCAGGTAGAGCTCTAATATATATAGTTAGAACGAGCAATAAGTGTTAGAGCACCGGATTAGGTGATGTACGACGACATTAGTGAATTGTGTTCATTGAATGAGTAGTTCAATGGGGAGGCGTATGTCCTCAACCTGAAACGATGTCGTGCGATACGATTACAATATCGCGTTGATACTGATTGAATGCTCGAAACACTAAAGTACTTTTCGATTTTTCCTCATGATTCATAAGCACTTACTCACATGTGGCTTTTCATTGCCGATTGTGCTGTTTCTTCAGAGAATATAATAAAAAGTGACATCTGGCTAGTCAGCCTGTGGTCAAACCGAGGTGGTTAGTCAATATGCAGACGTCATTCTGTGCCTGTCTGTCACTATTATTACGTACAGCTCTGCTCGTATATAGTGGCATATAATGGCTTACTCATGTTTCATTTGTATATCTGATCACAAAGTGTTTTGTATGGCAAAACCGAACACATTTTTTTTTTATAGTGTATCACATTACATGTTGAAGTAATTCGCTTTAGCCGATTTTATGATTATATACCTCGAAAGGAAAATACATACCCTTTTCTATTATACTGGCTGGATGCGGCCAGTAGAAGCCAGTCGTTGTGTAGATCCATGGGAGAAGCCTATGTCCAGCAATAAATATCCTGTCGAGATGATGGTGATGATGGTTGCTTATATAATTACTTCTTTGTCCGTCTGCCTGCCTTTCTACCTCCTCACTTTCGACAGGTAGGAAGATTATTCTAGGGAACCCGTGGAAGTATCGGAGTAGAAGGTGTAGTATATCTACTTACTCGTACTACAACATTTTTTTTAATAGGGCCAGCAAATATTTCTGTGCATAATAAATATTTTTCCAAAAATTTGCCACGAGTGTGACCAAGGATTTGGAATGTGCAGGGGTAACCAACGGAACAAATGACGGGTTCATTTAATTTCTCTCTGTCCGTTGTTTCTCCATTAGCTAGAAAATGTTGAATACAATTTTCACCCTTGTTTTCCTTATAACTCAGGTTCCCAGATATTATTGCAACATAATTTCACGGAGCCCTGTAATGTAATACCTTCTAATTCAAGAACTACTGAATATATTAGAGTAGCGTTTTCATTATTGTAGTGTTCATTCGTTGACAGATGTGACACACAGACCGTCACGACACGCGTAGTCCGTAGGTTACATACATGTCACACGTCAGCCTATCTATACAATTGAAATACGTTTCTCTACGTATTGATGGATATCTTTGGTTGCCAGTTTATTACTAAAGCAAATACGAGGATAATATGTTAGTGAAGGTACCGCGTGCGTTGCGATACCTTGAATATAAAGTCGGCGGTTTTTCTCAGTATTTCGTTGGATACTTATGTATGCTCATTGAATAATCTCGTTGCGTAGTTTTGGGTAAAACTTCATGCTAACGAGGACAGTAAATAGGTACGCAGGATATTTATTAATATGTACTAAGCGTTTATCATAGCGTAGTTGGGATTTTTCGCCAAAAGTATCACTTAAATATTTGAGCTGTAAACAGTATTCAAATAACTATCTTTTTTTAAATTCTAAGATCTGCATGGTCCATTTATTTATGAAGTGTCAAGAAGATTAACGCTCATCGTTGTATTAAGTGAGGAAATCTAGGAATAGCTGCACTTCGCCCTCGCGCTCGGTTCCCTTTGCATTTCGTAGACAACACTTAAGGACACATGAAGAAAGAAAGAAAGAAAGAAACCACATTTATACAATAACAATATAGATATTGATCAGTGTAAGGACGCGCTCTTAATGGAGCTAACAGAGCCCTTACCGAGGAGAAGCTCTAAGAAACTCTCAAGCTATACTATCAAGATAGGTTTTACAAGATGTATTAGATTAAGTATTCAATGAAATAGGTTATAACATTAATATGATGACTTGTCAGAAGTGAAGCATTCCAAATGATTTCCAAGTTATAAATTCTTAATTCAATCATTTTAAACAGCTTGAAACAATGTTTTGCGCCTACGTGTACTAAAATCACTATTTACATATATACTGGAATTACCAACCTTACTGTTTATGTACTTTAAATTGTTCCGAAAAGTTGAATTTCAGTACCCTCCCATAAATTCCACGAAATTTCCGGAAACTGATTGATTTATTTATAAATCGTCGTTTCCAGAGTTTTCTACTTGTTTGCCGAGTTGTAAATCGGATAATGACCTGTTTACTTTTGGTGGTGTGTAATCAAGGTGAACTATTGACCTGGCAACACTGCTCACGGCCGTTTTCCTACTTTTACTGTCGTGGGTAAAATGATCATGTGGAAGGCGTGAATTCAGATCAATTCTGCGACAGTCCGCTTGTACATGGAACACATTGGCACACCTGCGTGACACTTGTTGTATATTTTATTCGGTGACTAGCTAATGTGGAATAGAGAATATGTTTTGTAAGGTTCGCTACATTTGTAAAAGTAGTGACAAAATGCACATTTGGTTGGTTTACCAAACGGACTATGAACCCTATGGGCCTGATACGCAAGCTCAAAGTCGTACAACGAGCTATGAAGAGGACTATACTTGGGGCTTCTCGAAGATGTCGAATTAGAATTGAAGAGATTCGTAGAAAACCAAAGCCACTGACATAGCATAGCATATTTCCTGTCGTCGAGTTGTCGAGTGATCACCGCGGACTAGCAAGCGCAGCGTGTAGCACGTTCACCGACAAGGTAGACCAGATGACCTGATAAGGTTTCTTGAAGTGGTCGATAGGGGAGACCCATCTCCAGCTGTGGACATACGGACGAAACAATCAAAAGTGACAAGTAAAACATATTTGAATTTATTTAAATTTTATTTGTCAGACTAACATCACCAGTCGCATCCTGTTAATAAGTCAGTGTGTCCTTTAAAGTGAAAATGCTATCTGTTTTACTTGTTTCCCAAAATAACTATCATTATTAATATCTCTAAAAGATTTAATCAGGTGTCATATTTAGTTATTCAGTGTCATAACACTATAGGTGGGCCAAATATTCACAATACGACAAAGGCGTCTTTTTGTACAACTCAATGAACACATAGATAATAAATTTCTTTGAAATGCTTACATTTAAAACTAGTAGAGCTCTACGGGTATATAACCTTTGCAATACTACCTAGTAGTATATAGCCACTAAAAGTTGTGCAATTTTCATAGTCCCTACATGTTTAAATAGATGTCGTCTCGTCGTGCTATTTAAAATTACAATTTTACATTTGATAAGCTTGCGTTTGACAACTATCTTACCCGATGTTAAGTGGTGACATGTTTTTTTTTCTGTACCATACAAGTAATCAGCAACCACGCGTTAAAAAAAATCATTAATCATGAGAGACAGTTAATCTCAGAACTAGATTTAATTATCTGAGTTGGCGACTCGTAAAGGTGCCCAATCTTAATTTAGATTTTGTCTCTCCAAGAAAACAAATAATGCAGGCAGAGGACACATACCTAATATGGTAATGCTTAGACAAAACCAGTAGGCGTTCAATGTCATGTGTAATATAAGAAGCGTATAAAAAGATTTAAACAAAAAAATATCTTGTATAATATTAGAGTATGTGTCTAAGCTTATTTTAGAAAAAAAATGTCCTCAGACCGGAGAGACTGCACTCGAATCTACATCATCTTGTCGGTCCACAAAAGGACCATCGCGACAGCCCGTTATCTCGCCGTGAAATATTCCCCGCATTCTTAATTTAAAATGAACCAGTTGTTCCATATGCAGTAATTACGAGTGTGCATAGTTCAATGTCAATATTTGCCGGACATGTATTTATCACGTTCTCATGTGTCGCGTATCGGTCGTGAGCCTTTTGCGATTCTGTTTGTGTCTACATTAAAACGTGAACTTGGTATGCGCGGCGCACGCGTGCGACTTACATCAGTGTAGTTCAATACCGCAATAATAACTAAGACCGCAATTAAATATCGCACTACAGGCTATAAATGTTTCGCTCTTTTATAGACTGTAAAATATTATAGCACTGTAAAATTTGACAAAAAATGTATTTTATATATTTTAAAATTCAATGTCATATCATCTGGCACAATCATAAGCTGTAAAAGACAATATAAGCTATATGAGACAATATGCAAAGGGCTTTAGTTGTACAATTCGAGGTGTTAATTTTAGGCATCAGACCCTTAGTGTTTTAAAAAAACATGATACAGTGTGTTATAAAAAATTACCAAAAAATGGAACCGACTTCAACACTCAAAAGTGTAAAATTACTATTTGAGGTCGGTACCCTGATAGTTAAATAGTAACTATTATCAAAACATTGTGCTCATGGTTCCGACTTCAACAAGTTATTTCACACTCTTGAGTCTTGAAGTCGGTTTCATTTTTTGATAATTTTTTTTTTCACCCCTTTCATTCATTTACATTACGTTCATTTCATTTATTCATTGTGTGTGTGCACCTATCTCTTCACCGCCATTAGAATGTCGTAAAAAGAAGACGTAACTCTTTCCAGTTATTGGAGTGTAACTCAAAAACCGCTTGACCGATTTTGATGAAATACAGCTCCGTCCGCCAAGTCCGTTAAAAAGTGAATAAAAAATTGCTCGATCTTAATTTTGGATGTATAATAAGCACATACATATATCCATGGATGTGTTTAAGAATTAAAATAATAATAGACTAGAACATGGTTTCTTCGGTATTAAACAAAATAGGTGTACATACCGGGTTTTAAGTCATTCGATAGTTTCGCCGGTCACTTGTTGGATGGTTAACCATAGGTCGTTGTGGTTTATGGTAAAGAGTTCCTAAAGTATTTGGAAGCTTAGGGCGTTCTGAAAAGTAAATTGTGGTTACTATTCTTAACTTACCATTCATGTGAACAAGTTTAAATCAATAGATTGTTGATCGTATTACTGACGTTAGGTCTCAAAGAGTAATTAAATAAGTTATATTCAAAATGGTAGTGATTTTCTTGTTCAACAGAACTCACTAAAATAGTAATACAGTTCTTATAATAATATGTGAGTAAGATACAACACGGAGTTGTCAACTCCGCAACACTTTCTTTAGCAAGAGCGTTGTATTACGAATTTGAATTTTAATGTAAAAAAATAAGGTTATTTTCAATTTAGAGAATTTTAGGTAGTTTGAGTAATTTAACGGAATATACTTATATTTCAGTTTAAATAAATCTACGATCTTATAAAAGTATGTTTATTCAGGAACAAAACAAGAAGAAAAAAGACAAGAATCAAATTGTCAGATTTGCAAGCCATGAGTGCGACCTGGTCGCAAGCGTACGCACCCACATGTGGCAAGCTTCCGCTCGGAAGACAAGCGCGTGCTTTTCAAAAGGAAGTGAACGTTTCCTAGTTGACTTATATGTTGATTATTATTTAATTTCAAACTTTATTATACACAAATGAACAATACACCCACTAGTACTAAACTATGGTATGATTAATTGGATGTCTATAAAAATAATAGAATACCTAGATTATGTATACATGTATACATATTACTGAAATAATATACTTAAGTTTTTAGGAGGTTCCGATGACCTTGCAGAAGCTCGCGGGTGTTCAAAGACAGAAGGGACAGGACAAACCGTCAGGGTTTGTCCTGTCCCTTCTATCTGTGAACACGTGTGCGTGAGGATTCCAAACATTACAAAATGCTCAAAAAATATTACTAACCTCATGTAATTGATTAGTTTATTAATATAGGAAAAATATGGTCGAAAATATTAAATTATTAAATTTAAATAGTTATTTTTACTAATAATAATTAGCAAATGAAATCAAACATTGTTAAAACTTCGTCAACTGGTTATTACACGTAGGACTTTCAGAATAATAAGATGAAAATATTCTTAATTGTCAATTAAGCAAATGGTAAAAGCTTAATAATATCTAATATGTCGGACGAAAAGACTGAGCATATGTATTTCATCCAAAGATATTGGAGTCATTTATCATAATTTCAACTGAAAACCGTCCTCCCAGGAAATTAATTTCATTAATCTTCACAAGAACCGGTTCGAACATAAGAATTTACTTGATGAACGAGACCATATGCATGCGTTGCCAATAAATTAACATCTATACTACTCACTGTTCCCCGCAGGTTTACCCGCGTGGATTACCTGGCTTTCCTGTTACCCCTAGAAATTGCTCATTTTTCCGGTAGTAGCCTATGGTCGTTCTGGCATGATTGACCAACCAACATGCTAACCTACCGGAGTTCAAAATTTAATGACAAAAAATGTCATTAAATGTAATTGAAAGGATTTCAGATTTTTTAATGATGACATCCATTTGTACATAAACCAGTCACGATGAAAGTGGGCAGTGGTCAACCAAGTAAATAGGTGATAATCTGATGAAAAGAAGCAGACATTGTTACAACATAAACAGAGTTCTTAGATGAATAATTTAATTTTTATTTTAAATTAGTTTATAGGTCATAATGATTTTAATTTAAAAAAAAATATTTAAATTAGATTTAAAAGGTTGAATCCAAACTTATTCGATGTTCTGTCAGGTTGTATGCAGGCCTCATACGATCTAAGAAAAACATAAAATTAGTAAGCCAAAGTAATAAGTACCCCACTATAGACCGTTTATTAACACGTTTAAAAGGCATGAGGACATTTTTATATCTGTATTTATAGATACGATTAAAAATAGAAACGTTAATAATAATAAAAAATCATCCAAATTGTTAAAGCCGTTTTCAAGATATCGATGTCATTAAACTTTCTTACTTCCGACATTTATTATGCGGGAGTTCACCAAATCGTTCCTCACCGACGCGGACGGTGAGTTAGCTCCAACTGAAATGTAACCGAGGCTTACGTGGTTGTGGAGCTCCTTTAATAATTAGTATAAACGTCGGTTACGTTGTGGTGGACAGTGAAAACTGTAAGACCAACGGTTATATTGATAATCAGCTGTTTTAGAATACCTTGTAGATTACGCGCAGATATAGGTAATTCACCCGTTATTAGGTAATAGGCATACAGTATAAATAATGTCAAAAAATGCGAAATGTATTTCACATACATTTTGACACACCTTGATTCAAATCTTATCTGGTGTCTGCATATGTGAACAGATTTGATAGTTTTTACCATAATCTCAGATCAAAATAGTTGAAATATAGTTCCTCGTTTTTTTGCTGTTGGAGGTATAGCGACCTCTGAGCTTCTTCCGGCTTCGGAACATAGTTCGATACAATTATACACCTAGTTAGTTTCAAAAACATCAGAAATGTTATTAATGAGCACTGTTCTTCCGGGCGGCGATTCTCACAGTGGTGAACAAAAAGATTTGTTTTTGTTTTGAGCCTTTTGTATACGGTCGTCGGGCATAACACCATATCGTCGGGCATAACTTCTTTATACCTTCTGCTCGCCTGGTACTCAGATAAGGTATATACGAGTGTGTGATAGACAAAAGTAATGACAATATATTCGTAATGCTCCCAGTATGGCAAATATTCATAGGTGATGGTGACCATTTACCATCAGGCGGCCCGTCTGCTTGGTTGTCAGTTATCGCAAAAAAAACATATAGTAATGGAGTAGCAAATCGAAGAGCACATATTACGTATGATGGGCACCGATCAGATTGAAAGCATCTCGGGTGGAGGCAACTGAGAAGCAAGCGTAGCTCAGGTTGTCCACCGTGAAGGTACACAAACGACCTGCTAAGTTTGTTCCGGTGAAAGCTGGATATAGGCTGTTTGTATTCGATCCTTGGGGGACCGATACCCAGCCGTGGACGACTATAGCAATGATATAATCATCATTGCTATCATTTAACTGTAGCAGTAATGACTATCTATATCAACCTCTTTTCTTTGTATTAAATGCATAATTATGGAACTACATGCTCGACGTGTCTTGGTAACGAACGCGATGCCATCTAGATTTAGGTGCTAACAGCGCTTTGACCTGGAGATCAAAGCGCTGTTAGCATCACCTATATCATCGAAGTCAGAACAGGTCACATGATAGTTTGTGAGCGAACTTTGATAACGGCAAATGTTTTTTTGGTTCTTTACCGTGGTTGCTTACTGCGGTTCATATAGATAAATTATTTTTATATGGAAATATCTATCATATACTCCACAAATACGTCTCAAAACCGTATAAATATGTACAATTCGAAAAAATCCTCAGACATCCAGTACCTATTTTATAATTTATTTTAATACGGATCGTGACAATTTTTGACGTGATAACGTTTTATAAATTGATGAATACCAGCAACACTCATGAAAAATAGTAACGTTCCGAGTAACGTTCCACCTGAGTTTTGTATTACATAAAATAATCAAAGTCAAAGTCAAAGTCGAAGTCAAAGTCATAAATGATTATGACGTTATCACGTAAATCTATCGTCCGTAAACCGACTTTACAGACAACCATTTTTTTTTTAAATTACATTTGATAAAGTTATTAATGTATTAATGGCCCAATGCAGACGATGTACACATATATTTCTATAGACGACTGCAGATTGTTTTCTCTCTATATTTAATTAAGTAAGTAGATGAAATTAAATTTGTGTCTTAAGTAAATATTACGAACACGACCTTAAAATATTTTGTCAAAATATTAGAAGCGTTTATAGCATTATTGAAGATGTAATAAGGTGTTGCTGCCCTTGCATAACCTGCCCGACATGCTCATCTACAGTAGGCTCAATCATAGGTGCTGAAATAAATTAGTGTGTAAGTGTAGCTCTTCTGATCTAAACCGATCTAACTTAGCAAAAAAAAATCTTTCGGATTAGTTATATTGCAGTCATTCCAACTTTATTCGATAATTAGTAAACAGTATAATTATTGGTAGCGAACGCTTCTTATTAATTTGATCGTATCATAGATAAATACTGGATCATAGCGAAACATTAAAAAAGAAAGAGTCAACGTCGGATCCCCATAGCGAAATTAAAACCATATAATATAAATAAAGTTTAAAGTAACGCACACCCTATTACATAATATCTATCAAACTACATATAAGCTAGAACATATGTTTGTAATAAGTTCAGAGAAAAGAAAACAAACGACAAACGAATAACCGTTAAAGCAAAAAAGACACATAATTGTTTAAAGAGCGTTGTCGAGCTCGGTGACAAAATTGTTCTAAGCATCCCATTATGTAGCGTTACATTTGAAAATGGAATAGTACTTTTCTATGCTGCAGATACCGCTGTAGTTTTTTACGAATACTGCATAGGATAGTCTTGCGCAATGCCGCCAAAACGAAAAAAAAAATTTGATCGAAGGCAACAAATTTTAAAAAACGAAGCAAATCCATTCAGTCGTTTAAACGTCGAATGACGACATCACACATGCCTAGATTTATATTGTTATGTTTTAGCTAATCCGATTAATCTGGGCTATTCAAAGAAATATAACACAGATAATGTTTAATACAAACGATGTTATATAGGTACATGCGAGTTCAAAACTTTTACTGTGTCTCAAGCACCCATTTTGGTCGTATGTATACATTTATATATGCAGGTATTATAACCTACTTATTATTTTCAACGATACCTTCAGATTGTATCACATTGCCACTACTAAACTACATTATATATATTGGCAGGCCAGCCAGCCAATGTTTACGGACGCGCGCGCCGCGCAAGCTTACCTCGCGGGTCATCGACCGGCGGGGCGGCGGGCCGACCCTGACACACACTTGAACGTTGTACACTAGTCCATACTGTGAGGGTTTGCTTCTTCAAGCTTAAATCTTCGTATATACATATATAAAAAATCAATGCTTGGTCAAAATGCCATTTCATATATTCGATTGCAAAACTTTTATCAACAAATTGCTTGCACTCGCGCGAATGCCATAGGAAAATAAAAAAAATGTTATTAATAATTTCAATAATATTCAGTTGACGCCGGGAACCAGTAAGTACTAAAAATAAAAGTTATTCGATGAGTTCCAAGTAGCCATGTTACATCCTAACTCATATTACGAATGCAAAAGTGAGTGTTTGTTTAGGTATGTGATGTTAGGCTTGACGCCACAATCACCTTGATCGATGTTGATTAATTTTGGTACAGAGATAGGAAGGACCCTAGAGACAATTATTGTGGGCTACATTTCGCGAAAGTTCTTCAAATACAAATAAATAAATAATAAATGCGTGCGAAGCTGGCGGAAAAGCTAGTTTTTAATTATTTCCTCGGAATCTTTTGAGCACAGTCTTTAACCATAAACAAAATAGTTTACATATTAAATTAAGTATTAATTGTGCGTGTCTGTCAAACGCATGTTAGAGCGTGTAATGTTTTTTTTTTATTTGTCTAACATATTTAATGCCTATTTCAACAAAATAGTAGATTTGTGCTTTCTCCATAGCATCTTCACTATATTTTGTACTTCGTCCTCATTATTTTGTAAAAGCGCTACATAGTGATATATTTTAGAACAATGGATGCATACTTAGTCTTACTAAAGTTTGCCCACCACTGAGGCGGTTTGCAAGCTCAAACAACTCTTTAACTGCGTTCGAGCCACGCTTTGCCAACACTTTGTGAACATCCTCAACATTCAGACACACTGTTGATTTCCTTACTAACGAGCTCCTATGTCCGCTCGGCCCCAATCTTGACCCTGCGCGACAATCACTTGCGGAAACAACTTTACTTATACAAATTTATTGATTATATTAAATCTCATGTCTCAATGTATTTATTATAAAGGATATATTCATAAATAAATGTTTTTGCAATCTTACGAGTTTCACATATTTTATTTGTTATATTGCTCGCTATAACGTCACTATAGCATGCGCCATATTCTCCGACATTGGTAGTCATTAGAAATGAAATATTTTACAGGAAGCATTTGAAAAATTATTTACATTTTCATACGTCACACCTGCCACTATTCATCAGAAATACTTTCAAGAGTCGGTAAACTAGACAGTTCTCTGTCTAGAGTAAAATAACTGCCTAACTTCGGAATCATTCGGGCTTCATGGCCAATTATGTTTGTAATCTGTTACCACGAACCTACACCTATATAAATCGCATATATTTTACTAGCTGACCTGACAAACGTTCTACTGTACCTTATGAATGATCTAAATGTCAAATTGTCACGATACTTCATTTAAATTATTTCACTTCAATTATCAACGATTAAATTATATAGTTATTTTTTTATAATTTTCAATATTAAAATCGCGATAAAAAATGGGGGGTGGGGGAAGGAGGGTGAAAAATACTTTACGACCTATTCTCGGACCAACAAAATGTAAACAACAGTCAGGTAAGTCGTTTGGGATCGATATATCGATATATCGATAACAAATACTGTGACACAACAATTGTTATTATTAGATTTTACTGATCTATGAAATGTTTCCACTCCACAGAAACGAAGTTCACAGCACGTATTCGCTTACACTCAATTTCAAATTCTATGAAATTAATTTTTTGACGTGATAACGTTTTATACTTATTTTATTACTTATATTTAATACCAGCAACATTCATGAAAAATAGTAACGTTCCGCGTAACGTTCCACCTGAGTTTTGTATTACATAAAATAATCAAAGTCAAAGTCAAAGTCAAAGTCGAAGTCGAAGTCAAAGTCAAAGTCATAAATGATTATGACGTTATCACGTAAATCTATCGTCCGTAAACCGACTTTACAGACAACTAATTTTTTTTTTAATATTTAGGCGTTGCACTTGTGTATTCAGCTCGTAATGAGTAAACAAAATTTATTTGCAATTAGACTTTAAAAAGCTCGTTTTTATTGTTTGATACCAATATAAACGTTGTTTATAAGAAAGTATACAAAGAATGGAACCTCAATCTAGCAATGCAGCATCCAGAGCGGACTTGTCGCCGCCATATCTTCAAGGCAACTACAGTAGGGCTGGGTGTACGTACAGTGTACATAAATAATGGCATTTTTATGTTCCAATGTACCAACGTACATTAAAACAATTTAGGTTTAGGTAATATTTCTTTCATTATATCAACTAACTATATAATGTATGATTTAAAATATTAAAAACTTAAATTATTTACACATTGTGCCTAAATTTGTAAGAAACTAAGTATTTATTAGTAAAATATTAAATTTTACATAATAAAATGTATACAAGGTTGACAGATGACCTGACTAAGATCGCAGGTAAGAGCTGGATGCGGTCCGCTTCCATCCTTGTGGAAATCAATGGGGCATATGTCCAGCCGTGGACGTCCTATGGCTGAGATGATGATGATGAAGTATGGTTTGTAAAAATTGTATCTAAGAGGGCCATTTTTATTTTACTACATACATAAGATAAAATCACTATGTCACTGGTGTTGAATACATATTGACATTTTTTATGTAATATCGAGCGTTAAATATACCTTACCACGTTTCATTCTTGTTTGCGGTAGTGACAAGGTTAAGTGATGGTCTGAATTTAAGTTGTATATATTATCGCCTGCGAACTCACAGCCGCAATCAACTGCAATGTAGCTGCTGTGTTTATACTTTGAGGCACTGGCGCTATTATCACCTCACTAACCTTTTTCTTCATTTTTTCCTCGAGTAACTTTCTATCAAAGCAGACGTATCGTGAGCTCTAGTATATTCGGACCAAAAATTCATAACAAAAGATAAGCGATATCGCATATCTTTTGTTATTTCCGTGAACAAATCCATAGCGTAGCCGTGTGTGGGACTTTTTTAAATACTTTGTAAACCTAGCGTTTAACAACTAATTTATCTGGTAGTTATTTAGTCGAGTCACCCTAGACTTAGAATGGTACCCGGCTCTCTAGAAGTGCTGCCTGAACTAAGGCTATATTAATAAATAGTACCCACCTGGTTTCCGACTACCTTCTAAATATATTGATCTATTGAACAGCACGTATAAACAGATGTTTCAGCAGCTGCTCTTGAATGCCTGTCGCCATTATATTTCTAGCAAGCTACTGCCTTCGACCTTATCAACACTTTTTTTAAACTGTTTTATCCTATCAACTCTGGTCATCAAATGACATACAAACTCCTTCTCTACAATTAGCAGGTATCTATTAGGTACACAAAACATTTTCCGTTCCGGAGTACTAAAAGGTTATTGTCTATGATTTGGTTGGTTGACGTGTATGTTCGTTTGTTACAGACGCGCTTCCATGATGTCTCCGCGACAGTTGATGAGGAACTCCAACATGACGCAGAAGTGGCAGCGCAGAGAGATCTCCAACTTTGAATACCTCATGTTCCTGAACACCATCGCAGGTGCGCTACTCTAGTGATAATCATGTATCCAATACTGCCGACATCCGTGACCGTGACCGTGGGCCTATGTATGCATATTATGTTATTACAGTTATGTTTTTGATCGGATCAATATTATATCAATCTGTCAATAACGTAATAGCGATTGTCAATTTTTTTTTATCACACTCAGACCCCCGCATTAGGATTCCCTGTGCCGCGGGAGGCATGGGCACACACAATCACAACACAAACAACCAAGATCCGGGACAAACACCTATACTCATCGCACAAATGTTTGCCCCTCGATTCGAACCCCCCGGGATTCGAACCCAGGGTCTCGGAGACACAGAAGTCATGTCACTGACACTGACCACTGCGCCACGGCGATCGTCAATTGCTTTAATCGAACTACACTCGCCCGCAATAGCAAAGCTTAAGTTCACCTAGTTAACGCCAAATAACTTTGAAACCACACACTTACTATACTACCACTAACCACAACTTAGCTATATAGCTAAGAGCTAGCGTAGCTAAGCACTAGAAACATTAAAAAGTATCTGAAGGAAAAAAATTTAGCTTAAAAAAAATTACAGTACGATTAAAAATAACATTTATTAAATTGAAAATTAACAGAAAATTGACTAACATCGTCAAAATCAAATAATTTACTTCTTGTCAGTTTCGTATGTTTAAGACGTGGCCACCTCATACTTTAGTACCTGAGGTTGCGTCCATGGGTTCTTCTCGAGGTTTGTATAGTGCTTACTAAAAAATAGGTTGCTTAAGCGGTGTTGACATAAATTTCTCTAATTTTTCCATTCTTCAGTAAGGGCCCGTTTTGAGGCAGGAGTGTCAGGTCAGGGTGGTGGAATTCGTTTCCTGACTAACCTTTCAAGCTCATCCTATGCATGCTCGATCCATGAGACCATGAGATCGATACCGACTTCTTCAATTTATCGTGTCACAGATAATGCAGTGTGAGGACGGGCATTATCTTGGATAAGTATTGAATCATCATCGCCCATAAGGACCTCCCATATGTTCAATAAACTATTTCAATGAGTTATATCAATGACGCAGTGAGTGTAAATTGCTATGAATCGTCTCGCCGGCACTTTAACAAAACGTTAGTCTAGTTTGCTAGCAATTTTCATGGTATTTCCTGTTATAATGCGCGTTGTTTTTCATTAATAGTTTTGTTTTCCATGACACTTTATAGTAGTCAGATAGATCTCGCTTCGAACGAAGATTATCGACAGAGCCATAAAAAGCTAATAGCCGCCCTCTCTGAAATCTTGGGGGTAAGATGGGGTAGCCTTGTTGTTGCGAACACATGTTATATTACTAACATAATTAATGTTCTAAATCAAAGATGACTGTTATGATGATCTAGAGAACAAGATCTGCGACCGATTGAGTGAACAGTTAACAGTAGATCCAGGCAGACGATATCCATCGCAAATTCGCGTCATCGCTTAACATCAGTTAAGATATTTCATTATTATTTATTGATATATGTAATATGTGTATAATTTGAATAGTATTTTATGTGTTATTCATGTTATCTTTATTTAATTAATATCTTACGCTAGGGGACATGATTTAAGTTTACGTAAGGATCCCTATATTTTTTTTAGTCTCAAATAATATAGCCTATGTTACTCAGGGATAATGTAGAATTCCAATGGTGAAAGAAAGTTGAAATCGGTCCATTAGTTTTTGAATTTACCCGTTACAAACATACAAATCTTTTCTCTTTATAATATTACTGCAGATATAAATCAAAATTGTTATATAAAATATAAATATTGTTGCACATCACCACCACAGGTTTTAGTCTATGCTGTCCATCCAAAGGTTGTGTGTAAGAGATTGCATAGCGATAAGACCGCCGATTGTGTAACCATATGTTACAATGAATACTTAAAATATTTTTCTTCTAAATTTTATGATACGCAATAAAGAGTTACTCTATTCTAAGATAGGGACTGTGTGATAAGATGAACATGTGGAAAGAATGAACGAAGAGTGACAAAGCAAGTATACAAGGTGCGCGTGAGTGGAGCAAGGGGAAGACCTCTAAAAATATATTCTGACCAGATCTGATGAAAGCGAAAGGATGCATTGGAGATAATCCAGGATCAAGGCAAGTGGAAGTCCATGATGTTGTCTAGCGCTTCGGGAAATAGGCGTGACGTTAAATACCTATGTTAGACAGTGTCCTAGAATTTCAGGACCTAATAACGAGACCTTCCAACTGCGCTTGCGCAACGTGCAAATCATCCGGTCCGTCAACAATCGTTTACGCTGTTGATTGAAAAATAGCTGCATTGATCTCGCGGAGTCACATGAGTACTGAGTAGGTAATTCGCGATAATGTGGGGCATGCGGCACGTGACGTTGGTGTCTTGACTGGCATGTGGACTCCACGAAGTTTTTTTCCTTCAAATATTTGAACGTAAGTTCCGCCTAGCATGTTGTTAATGCAATAAACCATAAAACTCTTGAGATAAGGCTTCGTTTGATACGATATCAACTGTAATGTTGGTCTATCAGTCCTATCAATTAATTGTTCATACCATTAAAGGTAGATGGCGCTAATAACAACATCCCCTCAGAAGTTAAAAGGAAGGAAGTAATTCGGCCCTAGTGGCACGGGCTGCTATAGCTTAGTTGGACAGAGCGACAGGACGGTATTCTGTAGTCGTGGGTCCCACTAGCAGCCGAATCATTTCCTTCAAACATTTAAACGTAAGTTCCACGAAGTTATTTAGCACTCTTGAAAGGAATATCCAAAGAAATATTTTTCATTTATGATGAGAGCATAAAAATAAATTAGAAGGAACACAACTTCATTTTGGCATATCAGTATCTCTTGGTTACACATATTTCCTTCAACACGTGGGCCTATGCTTGACTATTCTACATAAATAAAGCTACAAGGCGTCACTATTAGGAAAAAAAATATTTGCCGGAAAATGGAACCGACTTCAACACTCAAAAGTGTGAAATAACTTGTTGAAGTCGGTACCATGATAGTGCAAAAGTAACTATTATCAAAGTATTGTGTATAGTGACCTTTGCTACTCATGAGATCAATTGTCATTGTGTATGTTCTCCGATGTCTTCACCCGCAACTATAATATCGTCGGTGTATGCGTAGTTCTTTTCAGTTGTTGGAGTCACTCAAAAACCGCTTGTCTAATTTTGGTGAAATTTAAATGGGACCACCACGAAAGTACTCTATCAAACAAAAAAAGAAAGAAAGCAAGAATTCTCAAAATCGGTTCATAAACGACGAAGTTATCCGCGAATACTAATTATATTTTTATATTTATTATGAAATATATTTTTTAATATATAATTAAGTCGTAGACTAATTTTAAAATATACGCATAGGGCACTAAATAATTCTAAAAACAAAATCTGCTTTCGGCACGAATACGAATCGCCATATTAATTATTTTTGTAAATCTCTTGTACAGAAATACTTATTCGTTCTGCATCGTGTCCCACGCTAATTAGCTAATTAAGCATTATAAGCTTGCGTTTGACCACTGTTTCACCGGAGGGACAAGATGCCGCACCACGCTCTGTCAATTGATACCTCAGTACTTACATCAGTAAGTACTTGTACTCGAATAGCTCTTTACGGGTTGAATTTTAAAAGATGTGTTCATAACAGCTGCCTGCGTCATAATAACTGTCTGTGTAGTAATGTGCATTCCAATCGATGCAGTGGTTTGAGTTTTGCGTCTCGGTCAATTTATTTGTCTATTAAATAAACGCTTTTCTTTTATATATATATAGAAGATTAAATTATTATAATTATCGTAGTCATCTTTACATAAATTGAGTTACGCAATCGCGCTAATAATTAGGTATACGTAGGTACCTATGTAGACAGGTCACTTCATAATATATTTTGTCATGAAAACATTGCCAATTTGAAGCTGCTTATTTAGGCGTTTCATGCGCATGTCGTTCGACAGATAAACACATGTTGGAAATCTGTTGTTAGCGTTGGTTTGTGTTGAAATTTGTTTAACACGACGGTATTATTATTTCGACTGACGACAATCCATTTTAGACATTCAATTTTCCAATATCCTGGTGTCGACAATTAGCCCGAAAACCGCTTCCTCAGCCGGATGAACGATTGAACGGTACCCGTTCAATTAGTAGTTAACCTATTGTCTCAACTCTCTGAATTACAGCGACAAGTGATGTGATTACCCAACTCCGTTTCCAGGCTTGTCGACATCCTGGGTGTCGAGTCTACTAATTCAAAGTTCATATTCAATCTATTTAATGAGATTAAGATAAAGTTGTGTATTAAACTACACATAATTTGGTCTTATTATGAAACAGTTTCATAAAATACTATTAATGATTATTATAATGTTTATTTTTCATTTTATTTTTGGTTTCTTTTTTTTACCTGCTCCATTTCACACAATGCCATATGCACTATATACGCAGTAACACTTATTATTGAGTAAGGACGTTTCTACTTTTTCATATGCACTGTGACCTCGAAACTCGCGCGCGACTCGCGCGCGACGCGCATTCAAATGCAATCTGAATAACATTAATTACTAATTATTATGTACTGTATGTTGATACGATTCCACAAAAAACAGGATAGTTATATAATTCAGCCGTTTATATATAGTTTTTACATAATTTCAACTTACTCATATCAATGGTAGCGTACCTTCATATTGCGTGACACAAAACATTATATTTTAATTATGTCCGTAATTGGGTAGATGAAATTAAAATACCTAATAGATAATGGATATTGCTAATGTATACAATCGGTCAGAAGGGAAGTCAAGCCTATCAAATATTGTGCACGGACATTCGTTTTATACATAGATATAAGATAAAATAGATAGAAAAGTATTAATCAACAAAAAGTTCACATAACATAAGTAATCAACGCTTTAAGTACACCTGAATCTTGTAACTTGTAATTACATCGATGTGTCAGGCACATGGCTAAACGCGTACCTATTCTGTGATAAAATGTTTTTATACACGCAACAAGCATAGACAATTATAATTAATTTAAAAACTTATTTCAAATCAATGTAATTCAGTAACTTACAGGGGTATGGGTACATTATGATTGAAAAAAATAACATCATTTGTAGTCCGCCATAACAACCTCGAGTGAGGGGGCAAATGTTAAAAGTTAAATTATACAATAAACGTAAAAATATCAAACTATAATTGTTACATCATAAACGTAATATATGCAGATTTTTTTTACTTTTACAGAATAAATGCGCTCGTGTGATAGCTGGTTTTATTCGTCGAATCGCAATAATGTCTGTTGGACCAACTAGCAACTGTAGGTCCAAATGGTAGGGTTTGTTTGCGATCACACACTTAAAAGTGTGACCGCTAATTTCATTTTCAATTGAGCGGTTCCGGCCTTAGATGGCATGTTAAAGCGCCGTCGCTCCTCGTTGTGTCTTGGACAACTGTCATGACGCCAAATGTCAGGTATTCAAGTGGTATAAATGCAATGATATTATATGTTTATATGAGGTAGTTGTCGCACAAGCGCGCGGAAACTGAGGCGGTAAAATTAAGTCAATTGTAGTAATTTTGATTACGACGCGTATTTCAAGCGCAAGTCTAAACATATAGCTATCCTTTTCTATATTATTTGTACCGTATTATCTGTTGCAATAAGCATGTTTATCTCTTATAGGAACAAAACCTGAGCACCGCGCAGTATGAATATGGCGTCATCTTTAGTAAAACATCATTGTATAAAAGGTAGCTAAGGCACCAACCAACATTTGCCAGCATGGTACGTGATAGTTATGACTCCTGTCTCGTAAAGGAACCCCAGTCGTAGAATCGTAACTTATTATATAACATTAAAATTATTAACTGTATTGAAAACTGAAATCAATATTTAAACGAAGCCTGAATACTAAAAATTAATCTAAAAGTCCTCTTGTTAAGGAAAAAGTCTCCACAATACTGGCGGCACTGCCATTGAATCGCGCTGCTTGATTTTTGTGCAAAAGAGTGCCATACTCCAGCGTCCAGATGGACGGACATCAGAAGCCTCTACCAATCGCTTGGCCATACACTCTATATATAGTTAAAGTGAGGGCGGCCGGCTCCCACGGACCAAAAGACTCCACAAACTTGGAAGCCCGGTCAAGGTGTACACCATTTACCAATTTTTTTGCTATCATTTTTTATTTTAGTTACTTTAATACTCTAAGACAATACACAACTCTGACTAATAAATGCATTCCATAGTTCATTCTTGACACAAACAGTATAAGAAATCGATGATGTGTAACGGTCAAGGGCTAAAAAGCTGTAAAGGCTGTCAATTCAATTACATAGTTATTAAAAAATAAATCCGGCTGCACAAGTTACACGTTTTAAAATGGGACTTTCATCATATTAGATGAGAAGAACATAATTAGAGAGAGATAAAGCAGTAGCACTCTACGTGACAGTTCGCCTGAGGAAGTACTGCCACCATATCTATTTCTACCGCCAGGCTGTAGTGTTGCTGTATTCCGGTTTGAAGGGTATGGTTTCCGGTAAAGTTACAGGCACATGAGATTTAACAACTTAGTTTTTCAGGGTGACGGGCGCAGTGCAGTTCTTTACGAATTGTATCTGTACATGGCAGAGGTTACCACTTAACATCCAGTGGGTCTTTTGCTTGTTCCGTCACCTTATACCCTAGATCAAGGTCAAGAAAAAGGAACTAGCGACTTACCAGGAAGTCTTGTGTAGAGAAGCCATTGCATCAGACACTCCAACTCTAATAACGCAGAACCTATATCCAATACATTGGTACATTATACACTATACATAGTTTTATTCTTAAACTTTAGATCTACTAGTCTTCCAAACATCGTAGAGGTCAAACGGTCGTTGAGACATTAGCGTAATACTGTTAGATATCTACATGACTGACTGACCGACATAAAGATTTGATCAAGATAACGATAATGAGCTAACATAAGATAAAAATAGTATTCTTGTCTCATGCTCATTATGACTTTTTAATATTTAATACGGAATTTTAACGAGAAAACTCATAGGAAAGCTTACTCACACCCCCGCACTAATACCATCTACATTTATCAATTGTTCCATTTACCTCGACCAGTATACATTAAAATTTAAATTTAGTTCCTACTGATAATATCTATAATATATCCGGTACATCTAAGATAATTATTTCCACGGAATCTGTTTTAAGTTCGTACTGGCATGATCACTAATGCAAGAATTGACATATGAAGCGGCATTCGTCAGACTTAGAGACGCTAGGTCGTTCCCCACCAACGGCTTAAGCTTCTGGTGAAGGTAACACCGTCTTCGAATTCATAACAAAGTGGTAGAATACTTTCGAGTAACCGCTTGGATAGCTACCACCCTCAAGTTTGAAAAACTGTCTCTAAACACATAGTGTGTTCAGGCAGCAGTCTTTGATAGCCAGTAAACATTCTAGGTCTGGCGCGATTACTTCTTCGACGACATCGTTACTGACCATCAAGTGAGGTAGTGGTCAAACACTTCAGAGCTAAAAAGTATAGAGATTTCTTATATTATACAATATGTACACACACTAACTAAATAAACAAATTTTGATAAATTTTTTTTTCAAAAAATTGTTATTGTCGGGATATTTAGCATGTATTTTATTACGGTAGTTGCTTAAAGAAAGAATCAATCTGATTTGATGATACTTGATCCTAGGGTAGTTGCATGCACCATCTTGACGAGTTAATAGTTTCCTCGTGTACGTGGAGGAGCCACAGCTCCGCCGAAGATTGGGTTCTCGAGGGGATCTACCAGCACAGCAACAAGGCCCCTTACAGATATGCTGTTAACAAAGCTATTTGAACAGAAAAACATATTTATTTGCCTGTATTATAAAATATTAATACACAAAACATATTTATTTTACGTTCAGACATATTTACTTAACACAAGAAAGGAAATAACATTTTGATAATCATATTTTTTTTTATGAATACTTTCGTTAACGATTGCAATATAGGCGTAAATTTATTGTTCAATTTAGAAAATTGGCGGAAGCATACAATTGATTATAGAATTGCGGTTAGAGAGTTCCGCACGCCTTCTAAAATATATACTTCTTTAAATATGCGATAGAGAGCGAGTAATGAGAGTAAGTGCATATTTGCATGAGTATATCGCGACGGAACTATCGCCAAACTATCATTCATTTTTAACTTGTATTGTTAACTTCCAACTACAGAGATTTCCGTTTATAAATATTATTGTTCATAAACAACACCTAGTGCAGAAATGGCTGCGCGCTGGCAGTGTAGGAGCTGAAATGGAATGGAGCGCGTATAACCTCGCGATAAATATACCTACAATAATAGTGTAAACACACAAAAAGTTGTAAATGAATACAAAACGATTAAACACGAGTGAATTGAATACAGCTAGTTATAGTGCCATTGTTTATTCTTTTTTATTATTGAACAGACACGTGGAGGCCTATTGCTACCACTTATGTCATTGTCGTTAAACTAATTGCTTAAGTACATTTTACCTGCCGGGAATAATTTATTCCGTAGAATCTGTTTACATAAAATTAGCTTCGTACCACCCGCGGTATCACCCGCGTTGAAAACGGAGTTCCGCCGAATTTTTTCCCGAAATAAAAAGTAGCCCGCGTGCATACTACTATCTACTTTAATATTAATAACTTTCACATTGATAATTTTAGTAAACTAGTAGTATCTCTTTATCTTCTTCTTGTCCTTAACCCACGCTAGGTGGGGTCGCCCCAACATGTTCTTCTCTTGAACTCTGTTCTATCACTAGTCATCGCAGTGCTCACACCTTTCATAAACATATCATTCTGCACATACTCTAGTTCATCCAATTCCTACTTCGGCCTTCCTACGTAGGTCTACATTCATCTACCATTATGGTCAGTACCCCTTTCGCTATATGTTTTTTATCCCTCTCACGGCATGCCCAACGGTCCATACCAATCCAATCTATTCCCTTTCAACTTATCATTCACCGGTGCTATGTTCAAGCTTTATCTTATTAAACTCATTCTTCATCTTGTCCATCCTAGTCACACCACACATGCATCTCAACGAGTCCCTGCCGCATGCACTTTTCTTTCATCCATCTCTTTTACATGCACGGTAAAATCAGGTTAGCTGTGATGATGCAAGATAGCGGAGTTTTTAAAAACTCATTTTACTATTATTTGAATGTATTCCATTAATATTAACATACACCCTATTCCTTTTATCACTTTGCTTGACTCCTTACCAAGGTTGACTGGAAGAGATCGCTTTCAGCGATAAGTCCGCCCTTTGTTCTGTATTGTTAGATTTAAGATGTATTTTTGTATTGTTTTTCCCTGTGTGTACAATAAAGTGTTTTGTATTGTATTTACTGTTGATAAAGACTTTGTCGTTTTTCTAGGTTCGTTCGTACACACTAAAATAAAAATTAACTACATTAGCCCCTGGAGCTAAACATGCTATTTTCGCCCCCGCTCTGGTACACTACAGTGACAGAGTTATTGAGCCAGAGAAGTGAAACGAATATTATTTCCCTTGGTAGGATTTTCATTTTGTTCGTCAGATTGCAATGAGATGATTATCTCTATATATCCAGTAATCCAGTATTTACAAGGAAGGTTGTTTCCGTATTGGAATCTGGTTTTACAGTTCATAAGAATTTAATTATTTTGTTATAATTAGCAAAGTTGTGTTACGTAACAATACGTAGATAATTACATTTTGTGATGCGTATGGCAATTCGACTGAATTAAAATATTCCAAGCGTCTTTATCTTTTAAATAATGAATTAGTTCATTAACATGTTGCAATTTAAACATTTCAGCAAGCTAATTGTATATTCTGTTAAAAAAGTTTACCTCCTTTCTATTATTATACAAAAATACATTTATATTTGTTTGCTGGTCGTGGTCGTTTGTTCGCTACCATATACCGTATTTTATTCCCCGATTGCTATAAACCTGTATCAACTTATTGTTTGGACTTTCACGAAGGTTATATGCAAACCAAGTGCACAAAACAATGCGAAATACAATTCAATACATAAATAATAAAAGGTGCGGGATATAGGGCCCAGAATGAAAAATAATAAAATCAATGAAATACAAGGTAGGCATATCTGCAACTAACACATACTGAAATACAGTTTAGGACGAGAGGGTCAAGCGTGGCGGTCCCGTAGACTATCTCGCTCCATCTAGATTAAGGACCTGCGATGTCTGTCTGGCAGTTGAGCTGGCTCTGCACTTTTTACCTTTTTTTTATTTTAATTTTTTATTCTCACTCAGACCCCCGCACTAGGATTCCCTGTATCACAGGAGGCATGAACACACACAATCACAGCACAAACATCCAAGACCCGGGACAAACATCTAAACTTATCGCACAAATGTTTACCCCTGCCGGGATTCGAACCCAGGGTCCCGGAGACACAGTAGTCATGTCACCGACACTAACCACTGCGCCACAGCGACCGTCAGATCTATAAATCGCTATTTTAACCGACTATGTTATATGTTACAATGTATGTTTCTGTTTATGTATGTTCATCGATTGTCAACTGTGGGTCGATTTTTCTCAAATAATGAGCTAATTTCTCAACTTAGGTTTACAAACATTTTACTCAGCAATATTGCGACAGCGTATATATCTTTTGTACTTTTACAAACTGCTATAAATTGCTCTAGACTCGTGTTGAAACTTTCTATAATCTTACACAACCGTGTCCTATAGTTTAGCTTTCTATTCGCGGGTTTGTAAACACGAAATGGTTCAGTGCAATTACCAGATAATTACTTATATTAAAAGGTAAAAGTGCTTTGCAACAATCTGTTCAGAATTATAATCCATTTGTTAAATCAATTAAATCATTTATTTGTTAGAATACATGCCCTAAAGACGTTAATAGTAAAAGTATTCCGTACCCTATATTTAGTCTATAAACAGACGACAAATATTATTGCTAAAATTAAACAAAAACAAATTACGATTGAAAAAATATTATTATATTCAAATATCTTTCAAAACTACGAGAATCTATTACGAAATGCAGTATACCTACTCTGTTTGATAGGTACCACGAAACTGCAAAGAATTGTTGATATTGTTTGCAGCTCAAATCTTATACTATACTATTATTTAGTTTATTATCGTATTCTATTGTATACGATATACTAGGTATATAAAAACAAAAAATCGTCTGGCAAACTGATGGACGCTGGTTCGATCCCCACCAGCGGCTTGAGCTACCAGTGGAGACATCAACGTTGGCAAATTCCCGCCATGATGGCAGCGTACCTTCGATTACTTGCCTGGCTAGCTACGACCCTCAAGTTTGAGAAACTGTCTTCAAACGCACATAGTGTGTTCCGGCAGCAGTCCTTGAGAGCCAGTGAAACATTTTAGGTCTGGCGTGATTAGATCTTCGGCCACACCATCACTGACCATCATATGATGGTAGACTTAGAGGTAGGTACCTAGAATCTATAAAGTATACAAAAATACCTAAAAGCTCACTTCATTGCATAACATAGTGTCACTGAGGTCACTGCCCGCCTTAAGGAGTCCGTAGCCTACACAGTCATACGGTGAATGAAGGTAGAGCCGTCCTAAGTCATTCCCTCACTTCTGAAGAAGCAAGATGGATACTGAAAGATTAGCCGTTATATCCGCGCCTTTAGACAAAAGCATACCGTAATCAAATCTTCTTCATCCTAGATATTTTTCAATTTAAATGCAACCATCTTAAAACCTTCAGCTGATGTTATTTTACTATGTGACGAATGGCAAACAAGCACACGGCCGGCATAGAATGTTATACGGTGACCGTCGCTGAAATATTACATAATTCAGCGCCCGGTGGTTCAGCTTAGATATTATGATTTCTAGGAAATCTGATTGTTGTGGCTAACTTTACTGAGGTCGTTGGTGGTGGCGTTGGAGAGTCACGACGGACTTACAACTAAAAGCGGTATTTTTCTACTCAACCTTTAGATTGAGATATGTTTATAGGCCGCTTCCAACAGGTCCTTGTGGAAATCAATGGGGGAGGCCTATGTCCAGCAGTGGACGTCCCATGGCTGAGATGATGATGATGATGTTTATAGGAACTTAGAACTCGCTGGAAGTAAATTTAGTTTCACTTACCTTTTCAGAACTTCTATCGTTTTTTTCCGAATCATCTCACAACCTGCCTCAATGCTCGCACTTCAAACTCACACAATGTCATTTATTTTAATCAACAGTTGTTTGAGTCACTTCACTCTCGCTCTTCTTTCACTTCACTGTCACTTTCAAACGAAATAAATTATATTATATATTAAAGCAAATTACGCAAATTACGTTACAGATTCTCACAGTTTCAGCCGATATGATACATAAAAAGAATCATTCAAAATTAGACTTCAGTTCTGAAACTTTCGGCTTTTAAATGTCACAACACTTTTGTTTTATTTTACTTGTCCTGTCACCCGAATAAAGGGGCAACTAAGAATATTTTATTTCAATTTTTTTTTTTTTAATATATATTTTAGTGATAATTATTATTTTGGTAATTTGAACTTTAAAACATGGACACCGATCGGCGAGTGGTCCGTAGCCGGGAAAGTTGCCAGTGCAATGGTAGCTAGTTGAACGTTCGCACAGACGATAACGGTGTTGTCACGCGTCGCGAGTGCCTACACCATACTGTTTATTCTGTGGCAGAGACTATTTGCGCGATGCTATCGTGAGGTCAAAGTTAGAGCTAAACGCATGCGATTAGTTGACGCTTCATCATTAATCAATTACTTAATAATTGTCGATAATGCATAGATATAATTGTTTTCTTCTGACTTTCACGTTGGTTAGTAGGTATAATTTAGATACAGAGGAGTAGAGTAGTGTAAGTTAGGGACTTGTACATTACTGCGTATATCTAAGGTAATTAACACGATGTCTTGATCATATATATGCTTGTAAACATATCAGAAGAAATAAGATATTCGCATCTATAGAAAATTATATTAGTATATATAAGGTACCCACATAATAGTAAATCATATTACTAATTTATTATTAGTTATTAATGCATTAGTGATAGTAAAATACAGTTTTACATTATTTTCTTCGGTGTTATTTTGTTTATTTTTTTTAGATTGGGATCGCAGAAGGCTCTACGCTTTAGATATAAATTTGTAATCTGATAACTTTTTATTTTTCAACTTATGCAAACACTAGAATACAAATTTCCTTTTTGTAAGAGTCAAGTTTAGCGCACGCGCACAATTTATTTATGTAACCAAACTAAACGAAACCTAATATAAATTTAACACAAGTACTGTTGCTTATTGATCATTTAAGGATGAGGCTGGATGTGGGCCACTTCCGACTGCTCCTTATGGAGATCAATGGGGGAGGCATATGTCCAGTGAACGTCCAATGGCAGAGATGATGGTGATGATAATGATGATACAAGAAGTTTTTAATAAAATGTTGATGTGTATCTTTTGTCACAAGAAGAATATTTAAGTTTGATCGCGAGTATTATATCATATTTAATTATAAAAACTCTTTTACATTAATGATTTAAATGTATCGTATGTTTCCTTGATCGTTAGACAAGAGGGATATTAATTTATAATGATATCCAGAACAAAGTAAAAGTTTTAGATAAAAGGTCAACTTCTATTTTTGAGCTCATATATGATATATATGATGCACGTATGGACAGACGACCTGACTAAGATCACAGGAAAGGGCTGGATGCGGGCCGCTTCCAACCGGTCCTTCTGGAAAGCAATGGGGGAGGCGTATGTCCATCAGTGGACATCATGTGTCTGAGATAATGATGATGATAAGTATAACTGCATTCACCACGCCGCGCTCGGAGTATCATCACATAAGCAGACGTGCGGCACAGGTTCAAGGTACCTCAAGGTGCCACACTTGAGCTTGTCTACGTGGTTGATACATTTTTATGTTCAAATTTTTGAACAATTCCAATAACGTCTGGTAACAGTAACTGTGTTTGTATTTATATACAACCTTGGCGCTTAACCACACTGTTTTCGCCATAATTATTAAAGTTCTTGAACTCATTTTGAGACAATTTCGTGTTCGTAGAAATAAAAAATCATACCAGAAATATAACTCATTGCTAATGACCTGCACAAAGTTAATATGTGCCCTTTCCTTATATTACTTAACTGATCTCACTTCACTTTAATTAGGTTTATACTTAAGCTTCTTCATCAAGCTTAAGTATCCGGGCAAGTGACACACTTGTCCGTAATAGTCGCAATGTTCGTTAGAGTTGATAGATAGATGTTCGTTGAACCAAATTAAAAAAAAATTGGTTGTCTGTAAAGTCGGTTTACGGACGATAGATTTACGTGATAACGTCATAATCATTTATGACTTTGACTGACTTTGACTTTGACTATTTTATGTAATACAAAACTCAGGAGGAACGTTACGCGGAACGTTACTATTTTTCATGAGTGTTGCTGGTATTCATCAATTTATAAAACGTTATCACGTCAACAAAATAACTAAATTATTAAGATAAATATTACTATTGGATCACCTGATTCCCAAACTACACACGTAGTCTATTGCATGGAACCGTGCGTTGTAATAAACGGAAAATTCATATTGAAATACGGCGACTACAATCGCCGTAGTAATATTTAACTTAACATAAATTAATTATTTCGTTTTAATTTGAGTAATCCAATTACAGGGTATTGTACCTTGTCACGACCCGTAGATATTCGATAAAGGGTCGAAGTGCCGGTCTCAGTCTGTCTCTTCATATTCCCTCTGTCGTCGCTCGCACTTCATGCAAAACATATTTAGTAAGTTCAAATCAAATCAATATTTATTTTCATCAATTATAAGTCAAGAGGAGCGGAGGCTGTATACTCAAAGAAGTCAACTTAACCACGTAAAGTGTATCAAAGAAGAAATTAGGTTCATTCGATCCTTGATCTAATTGTGTTAAAAATGTATATACATACGAGTAGGTATGTATCGTCTATACTATATACGTCTATACTGAGCATCTTAGTTTGCAACTACCTACGTGTCGCCAGCATATTGCGAAAAGTTATTGTATAATAGTGTTTGTACAGTATTGAAAGTATGTAGGTACGTACGTATGTACTTACAATTTTCTGATTTCATAGCGCTCATCTCACTAAATTTGTGAATTTTCCTTTCACTTTTTAATGAAGACTCTTACTATATCCTATTTACCATTTTATACCTATTTAATTCGGGGAATCGGAAGCGTGTCGATGATGATGATCATGATTAATTGCATGTATTATTCTTTGTTTATTATCATTATCACACACAAAGTATGTATCTGTCATCCTTTAAGTACCGGAACTTGACAACAAGATTAGAGCAAATGTTCCGGCACAATGACTAGTCTCATTATATTCAAGTATGACATCTATACATAGTAATAAATACAAGCTATGTATTGTAGTTAGCTGTTGTTGTCAGACACACAGGTAATAAAACAAAATAGGGAAACAATGTCAAGTCGATTCGTGAAGGATGCATTGGGCAATCTGTCGCAAGCGCGGAAATCGAGGTCGTCGCTGCGCTGTCGGCCGCCACTGGCACCATGGCTTAGTTTCATATTGTTCAAAACTGACCCACTGAAGGGAGACACGGTCTGTAAAATTGTAGAAAGTTTTTATTACGTCGTTATGCGGGTGGCACCACAGTCGACTTTTCCTATTTAGTTAGGACTTTATAGCAGGAGTTTGAGATATAGATTTTTTTACCAATTTTATTTGTTTGATAAAGATTTAATACTTATAGTGGATATGGCTGCCATGTGGTTGCTAAACTTGTACTTGAAGCCACATAATAATTTCTGGCTTATAATTTCAGAACATGTAGGTATAAAATAATATGCTCCCGTACTTCTTACATACTTGACTAAAGTGGGGCTTAGCTAGTGTCCATTGTTCCTAAGTGGTCTCACGTGAACTGTTTTTATTTGTTCTCAGGGCGGACATACAATGACCTGAACCAGTACCCGGTGTTCCCGTGGGTGCTTACAAACTACGAAAGTGAAGAATTGGATCTTAGTCAGCCTTCCAACTACAGGGACCTCTCCAAGGTAGAACCGTACATATAAACATTGCGGCAAAACTTCACTACATCTCTGAGTTGGGATATTTCTTATATGCATGCCTGGTAATCGCGGTAACGATCAATTCATTGCACCACACTGCATATATGATTTTCGGCAACTATAAACAACGCATATTACGTAAAGCTATTCAGAAACAACAAGTTTACAATTGTAAGAGGTAGGTGAGTGTTATTTAATTTTTTTTGCGCTGGACGAGTAGAACATCAAAACTAAGGCAATTATCCAAGTCTCACGTCATTGACGGAAGTGTTGACTGGGGCTGCGTTTCAATTTGGGCTCACAGTGCATACGTTCGTACGTAAGGATTTGGCTGTTCCGAGATGTATTTAGTACTGACAGTGCAGACGCTCGTAAGAAAATCGGAACGGCTTTTTGTGTGTGAATGCGCGCGAGTTCTTTAAATGTCAGTTCCCATTAAATTCATATTAAATCATTCTCTTCCGTACTTCATGGGCACTAAATGGGTTATTTTTTTCTGATATATAAAATTACGTTTTTAATTTTTTGTGGACGAACTACCAATTTTTCGACAGATTCTCATAATGAGTCAGATGTTTGACTCTCAGTGCATAGTTATTTGTCTATGTGTTTGACAGCGCTCACACTGCTCTACGTCGTACTCGTGAGCGTTCTAAGCACAGGATGATGACGTCATATACATTTTGTGTGCAGCTGTCAGTGCATTTTGAAATGACTTTAAGCACGCTCTCTGTGCTCAAAGCGCTCAAAGCTCAATTTGAAACACACCCTGGGTTCATAATGTTCCATTATGCGTGCGTGTGTGAGTAACTGTTCCATCATAAAAATGTGTAGCACCGCTGGGTGTCAAAACAATCAAACTGAATTCACCTACTCTTTTTTATAACATGGTTGAACAGACAGCATTGCCTTTTTGTACAAAACATATCAGCTTCGATCAACAACACCATATCGTGTTCTAGTAGATTGACATACTTTTAAGCGTAGCCTGAAGATCTTGAGCATTAAAGAAATGTGACCATGTACAGTAGCTGAACCCATCTTTGTTGCTCTGCATGAAGTTAGACACTGGAAACATTTACACATACAGCGGTAAAGAGTCTGACATCGAGGAGAGTAAGAGAGAAGGAACGATGCGACAAATGTAGTAGGTAGGTACTGCGCAGCAGCATGCAGACAAGTTCAGAGACATTGGTAGTGATTCGCTTATTCAACTGAACTAAACTAAAATTTTGGAAAACTGAATCAGTTCTTATGCGGTTACGATAAAGTCTAAATTAGTATGAGACTTATCAATAACATCACTAAAATGAAATGTATTTATTAAATTTGCGGGTAGTTTTAGCGAAATTAAGTCGCCACTTATTTGGTGCCTACTAAAACTACCCGCAATCGGCCAGCAATGGAATAAAACTTGTCTAATATTATTGAGGGCGTTATATGGAGTTATACGAATTTAAATTTTAGCGTAAATAGAATACGAGCTATTTCAATTTGAAGAATTTTAGTGAATTTTAGCTAGTTCGTGTGATTAACAGACTTAGGGCCATTAATTAGTGACTTCGTGCCAACTGTCTGTTATTATATCCCGCAGCCAATCGGCGCACTGAATCCAAGTCGTCGCGCGTACTTCGAAGAGCGCTACAACACGTGGGAGCACGAGTCCACTCCGCCATTCCATTACGGCACGCACTATTCCACGGCTGCCTTCGTGCTCAACTGGCTTGTACGAATTGTAAGTACGCGTTAAACGAATTCAAACTACAAAATACAAATCTGATTTTCTGATCCTCGAATAATGCTTCACAGAAACCGACTCCCATCCCGAATTAAGCATCCGGTGTTGACAACATACATAGCATGGCGGTAGTGCGTATCACATCAGCGACGTTTTTAACACCTTCCCAGTTCCCAGTACAGACCGGTACCCGCCTGGCTAGCTCTCAAGCCTGAAAAAAGTTACCAATCAGACAGTGTGTTCAGGCGCCTGTCCTATTAGAGCGACTCAACATTCTAAGTCCATCGTACTTTTTACTTGTGGCGTGCGAATTACAATATCATTGTTAAACGCTTACACTTGGATTTGTTTTGTATCGCAAATCACAAAGGACTTCCTTTGCGATTTTGTAGTCTTGGGTTTTCTTTAAAAGTTATTAAGTGTAATTCCCACCTCGACCATGGATGTTGTTTCATTGCAAGTAACCCGTAATGAGTGATGATTTAAAATACTCGTATTACATATATGTCTTTACAGATGACCTATAGACTCAAAATAATACAAATTACATTTTTAGCCTTTATTCCCTTTTCGCCAGTGTAAGACACAGTTCAAGCGCATACTGCGTGCATTTTCGTTACCGCGTGAATTGTTGATAAAGGTAAAATGTGATCGCTTGAACATAATAATTTCACTTATAAATTAGCAAATGTAATCAAATTTTGTTCAATTATAATTAAATTTCGTGTTGTCATAAGTGGTATTTTTGTAAAGTTTATGAGACATGTCGTTATTTGTTTTCCTTGTTTTTCTAACGGACTAATGCTGTTTGCTTCTACCGGCATTTACAGCTTCACCGGAGGGGGGAGGGGCGAGCACAGATGGTGCTGAGCCCGGTCGTCATGTCGTTAAAAATTTGTTCGGTTTTTATGCAAGCCGGATCCAACGGAAGACCAGCACTGGCTTCACAATCCAGTAGTATGCTGAGCTAGGGCTGATATGCGATTAGTTAAATGTATTCATTTTTCTTCTTCGTGTATGAAGTAAAACGTAAAATAAATATATGTTTAGACTATTAATATTTTCTAATAATCGCAGATAAACGTGTTTCCTTTCTTTTCTTTTTTCCATGTAGGACATTCAACAAAATAAGCAGAATGGACTCTAAATTGCTAATTTGGTAAATGATACAGCCTCATTCATTAAAAATATGCCATGTATTTATTAAATATATTCGTATAATTATATTTTCTAGTACTCTCATGTACAAATACAAAAATAAACTTCTCTACCGTTGTTCCATTTATTTTGTTCACAATACACCGTTCTCATGATGAGTTATGAAGCGGGAGTCATCTTATCATTTACTTGTCACATTTCGTCACTGATCATTTAATCTCCAAATTGGATGTCTAAATCCACCCCAACGGTTGAATCATTTTAATGTGTCAGAAGTGGCTTTGTTCTTTTTACACATGTTCACTTTGACATCAGAATGAGACTTTAATTTTAGAAAACGATGATTTATTCATTTAATTACTGGGACTCAAATACGTTGTGGTATTGTCAAACGTCGCGTGAATCATGCTAAGGAGCGATGCCACGATCGCATAGCTAATGCGTCCTACCATCCCGTTGTATCTACTGTAGAAGTATTCTAAATTATTGTATTGTATACATAACAGCCCATACATAACACATGCTTATAAATGTCTGTACGTCGTAAAGTAGAACTCCCTGGACACCTTGAATGTCACCCAACGTGCTGGGATTTGATAACGGTGATGCCTTCACCGCAAGCTGAAACCGTTCGTGGGGAATGGACCAGTGTCCGTCACTTTGACAGCCCCCATTGCTATGCTATCATCGCCTTGGCTTTGCTTTCCTGAAAACTTTTTCTAGGACTACCAACTATCTAGTCTGACACACTACACTAGGCCAGCGTGGTGGGCCAGTGAATCCTCCGCGGGAAAGTCCAGTGCCCAAGAAGTGCGGACACAAATGGCTAACCGAGTATACTGTTTTAAACCTAAACTTAGAGAGACGATGGTAAATCCACATTAAACTGAAGTCATTATTTCATGAAGATTTACCAAGACTTCAAAATTTACAGCCCAGACACTATCTGAGTCACGTTGACGAGGTCCATTTCAAAACATCTTGAACAATGGCTTGCTAATGTATTTATAAAGAGCCGGCTCTTCAAAGGCAGCCGTTAACGGATATCGTTGTAAATCAGTGGTGACGTCGGCGCACGCGCAGGAGTACGACGTCAAAACAATCGGCGGCGAAGAGACGATGAGACGCGACAGATGCACACATGATATCGGAAATGCTCCAGTGGAGAGCTAAGCGATTCGGCTAGTACGGTGGTAGAACTTTTTACGGCGGATACTGAGTGGCTCTAGGTCTTCGGTGAGTTTGGGGTCGTTGATGGCTCTAATGTTTAATAAACTTAAGTACCACTTATGAGAACAGTTCATGAAGGTTTATTCTGATTGAACTAAATTTGATTTCATTTGCTGATTTATTAATGAAGAAATATCTTCGAACGACCGTATTTTTCCATTATCAAAATTTCTCGTGGTAACGACAAATGAGCTTGAACTGTGTCTTGTAAGACACAGTGTGAAAATATGATAAATAATTATTTATTTTGAGCCGTAGGTCCTCTGTTTATCACATATTTGTTATATTTTAAGTCAACACGCGTCAGGACTTATACCACCGTCCCTGTGTGTACAGCGAACACCCGCGACTCTCTGTAATATGATATCATCGGCACCTGTTAAGCGCTGAATGTATATTCATACATCCCTAAAACGTTTACCTACTTTTTACGTAATTACAGTCCTTTTAAACTATAAAATAAAATGCATCACTTTTAAGAGCGCTTATCTTTTACTGGGTGAACACCTAATATTGATGCAATTCATTGTGACATTTAGAAAAAAGTAAAAAACTGAAAGATGACAGAAATGTGTTAAGGAATAGAGGAAATAAGCTTTAAGCGAAAGATTTGAATACCTATTGTTTATTGTATACCGTTGTTTGGCTATTTGCAGAACATAGGTAATACCAAAAATTATCGTCAATAAGTATTGACATCTTCATTCGGCATCATTTTTGTTTTAAATGGCGCTAAAACAGATATACGTTATTATAGTTTTGAGGAAAAAACAAATTAAACATATTTGGGGCTTGGGGTGACGATTCGAGTGCGTGTCAGTTGACTAATTTGGGTTGTACACCCACTAGAATTATTTCATTTGCAGTGGCTTAGTTCGCATTGATAACATTTCTGACACTACATTTTTAACCATTAATTAAATATGACATATAGTCATGCCTATTTCCCGTACGGGTAGACTCAGATCACAACCTTCCATTTGCTCATCAGACCTTTCATACACGAACGTCGGTTTAGGGTACCTACCTACCTACTCTTCACCTTGGCCATCATGTAAAATATAACTATATCAATAGGATACCATATTTATTTTCGTAGTTCTACCATCCATTTCCTGTAAAACCTTGGTGTTAGTATCCCGTGTTATAAAAACAAATGTTTCCTGTTTCAGGAGCCAATGACAACAATGTTCTTGGCGCTGCAGGGAGGGAAGTTCGATCACCCTAACCGACTCTTCTCATCCATCGCAATGTCCTGGAAGAATTGCCAACGGGACACTTCCGATGTCAAGGTGAGGCCTAGTTCTGTTTTTTTCACATTAAGCCCCCGTACTAGCATTCCCTGTGTGTCGCGGGAGGCATGCATGGACACACACAATCTCGGCACACAAACATCCAAGATCCGAGACTAACACCTACACTGAACACTCATCGTATCAATGTTTGCCCCTGCCGGGATTCGAAGCCAGAGCCCCGGAAACGCACATCCACGGCGGCCGTCAGTTTTATAAACGATGAGATTCCTTGACCACTTTAATTGAGCCTTATTTGTTTCAGCACTAATGTAAAACCGCCATTTGACTTGAGCACGATACATTTGAAAGTTTAACGGTTACTGTGACCCGCATAGCTAGATTAATGTCTACCTCTTTTTGGGTTGAAAATATAACCTCTAGAGTGGTTATATTTTTCTGATATACGTATATTTTGGTAATGTCTTTCCAAGAATCTTTCTATCCAAAGGATTGTACTGTAGAACATTTGTATGTACAGACGGATTAACAGAATAAATGTGCCGACTAAGGCTTCTTTGTCCTTACGGAAGTGTTCACACTCAACACGTCAACTTATTAGTAGGTAGGTACATCCTCTAATTAGCGAACTCGTTTTATTTTTAGGAGTTAATCCCTGAGCTGTTCTTCCTCCCGGAAATGCTAGTGAACAGTTCCGGTTACCGACTTGGCATCCCTGACTCTCCCTCGGGAGATGTGATCCTCCCCCCTTGGGCGTCCTCCCCCGAGGAGTTCGTGAGGATCAACCGCATGGCGCTGGAGTCCGAGTTCGTCAGCTGTCAGCTCCATCAGTGGATCGATCTTATATTTGGATATAAACAAAGAGGTGAGTATGCAAAGAGGTCTAACAAATATTGTAGATCCTGTTTTAATATTACTAAACACTGATTAGTACGTCAAAGTAAAAATCTGTTACATTTATATGAGTTATTGTAGATGACATTTTCACTGCTACCCTCATTTATTTATTTATTTATTATATACAATTCAGTTTCACAGCTTAGGAATAATTCTCAAATATATAGTTACCTAATTGTTAGACTGCACATGTGCCAGATTGATACAACATTGTTACCTTTAATGTTAATGTGATTTTAATTTATGTTATCCTAACATAAATTACACTGTGTTATCTTCTGGGGAATCTAAGTCGCTTTAAAAATTAGGTACGTTGTTTTTACACGAAAGCTTATGGCAGCATATTTGTATCGAATATATCCCAAAAAGAATAGCAATCGAATCCAATGCATCTCAATTATTGTTAAAATATGTTATCAAGAAATCGCCTAATAGTGGAGTGTTGCGATTCTACAGTTGTTTTTATTTTTCCACATTTACATTCCCTGGATAGTATATCGTATCGCTGTTGCTGTAATTTTATTGTGTCATTTTTTATTCATTCAATTATTAACATTCACACAAGGTCTTCAGGTCCCAAACTACTTATATACATGAGTACACATACATTTAATGTATATTATGAGGTATGTAATGTACGTTCGTACGGACAAGCACAGTATTCTCCAATGATTAGTGTCGGATCGTATGACTAAAGTAGGCCCAATCGCGTTGCGCACAGGGCCGGAAGCGGTTCGTGCCACGAACGTGTTCTGTACGTTCGCACGGACAAGCACAGTATTCTCCAATGATTAGTGTCGGATCGTATGACTAAAGTAGGCCCAATCGCGTTGCGCACAGGGCCGGAAGCGGTCCGTGCCACGAACGGGTTCTGTACGTTCGTACGGACAAGCACAGTATTCTCCAGTGATTAGTGTCGGATCGTATGACTAAAGTAGGCCCAATCGCGTTGCGCACAGGGCCGGAAGCGGTCCGTGCCACGAACGTGTTCTGTACGTTCGTACGGACAAGCACAGTATTCTCCAATGATTAGTGTCGGATCGTATGACTAAAGTAGGCCCAATCGCGTTGCGCACAGGGCCGGAAGCGGTCCGTGCCACGAACGTGTTCTGTACGTTCGTACGGACAAGCACAGTATTCTCCAATGATTAGTGTCGGATCGTATGACTAAAGTAGGCCCAATCGCGTTGCGCACAGGGCCGGAAGCGGTCCGCGCCACGAACGTGTTCTACTACCTGACGTACGAGGGCGGCGTGCGGCTGGACCAAGTGACGGAGGCGGTGACGCGCGCCGCGCTGGAGGACCAGATCCGCAGCTTCGGCCAGACGCCGGCGCAGCTGCTCTCCGAGCCGCATCCGCCCAGGTCAATAAATTGACCTATTATTATATAATTATATTATATTATTTTGTTCATGAATTCCAGACACTTCGCTAACTAACCGAATTAACGCTGTAATGTATAAATTCCGTTTCGGAGGCTTTTTATCGAACTGTACAAAACATTTGTTAGACAATTTTGTTAATAATAAAAGTAGACATATTTACGTTTACGAAGTATATAAATACGTATTAAAAAATTTCGCACCTTAAAGTATAACATGCAAAATATCGAGTCTAACCGATTGGGTTAGACATGGAACGTTCTGAATGAGGGGGCGGAGCGTCTTCACTAACCACAAGAGGGATGTGAACACTGTGGTGGATAGTGATAGAACAGAGTGAGGGAAAAACTGGTTCGCAGACCCTTCTAGCTTGGGTTAAGGACAAAAAGATCTTGTGGTTTTTTTAAAAATTATTTATAGATCTAGTTCACCACGTTTGAGCACTATCTCACTTGATGGTCAGTGACGGTGTGGTGAAAGATGTGATTAAATTAACCTCGTAATTAAAATTAAGGCAAGTATCCAAAACCATCCATATTACTCGATATACGGGTTAAGAAACTTGCCGTGGGCTGTGTTATACTAATATGTACAGATGTATTTATTTGTCGCTAAAAGCCCGCGTGTTGGTACGCAGAGCGTCGACGATGCACCTGGCGCCGCTGATGTTCTCCGCGGCGCCGGACGACGTGTGCCTGCGGCTGAAGCTGCCGTCCAACGCGGCGGTCGTGCACGTCTCCGCGAACACCTACCCGCAGCTCGCCATGCCCGCCGTCGTCACGGTCACTATTCACATTCATACTTTTGCTTCGCCGACCCTTCAACTCTCCTAATTGGAATTTGTGGCATTTTGATGCTACTATTTTATGTCTCATTGTAATAATATTGTCGAGTTCAGAATCTACTTATATCAAATTCTGCATCCGATTCTACTATTTATTTCTGGTGATTAGTGTAACCTGAGACCCCTTATCTAACGGTTCCATCGCTCAGGTAAGGTCATCATGCATGTACGATAATGTGAGTATTGCGCGTGCAGGTGAGCGCGGCGCGCGCGTTCGCGGCGCACCGCTGGGCGGGCGGCGGGTGCGCGCACGTGCAGCGCCACGCGCCCGACCACGCGCCGCAGCACCACCATCCCCTGCTCATGGACCCGGTCTGGGGTGAGTACTGCGCCACACTACACTACGTGAACACTGAGGCAATGGTGCTAGTTTGCTGTTCTAAGATGTCAAGTTTTGAAGTTTCAATAATTGCAGTGACACCACCCTTATACTTTAACACATCTGCTTTTGTTGTGACTTAGGACAAGACATTTAGCATCATCGAAAAGGCGAGCTTCGAAAAAGAAGATCTTCGTGGAACTCTTATCTTGTTAGTCACACCATCTGATCCAACCTTGCTGTTATCTCCACAAACATATTGTGCTCGTTTATGCCATAGTGGTTTGAGCCAATTTAACTTTAATGCTTATGCGCTGTGGTCAGCAAAATCAAAAGGTGTTCGAGAGTTCGCAGAACAATACCTCCTGCATTTGCTCTCTTGTTAGTATTTGTATTTTCGAGTAGTAGTGTTTTGGATGACTTCTCCTGCTTCCATTTTTGTCGATCGCGGCGTCCATCTCGATATGCGTGCTGACGCTCAGACAATGCTTGACTCGATTTTAAGAAATTATATATTCGCAAAGTAAGGCCATTTTGAATTTTTTTGAGATCGCTGGTATAATAGCAATAGGTCGTCAATTATTTAGGACGCTCTTTTGGCCTTTATGTCATATAAGGGACATATTCAAACTTTTACTATATACATTCGCTTTCTTATTTAGGTAATGTTAATTAAAGCACTATTTGAACGATGTCTATCCGTTCCTCAGCAACTGGCGGCGCGCAAGCGTTGGCTCGGCGACAGCTCGGCGATAACTTCTCCCAACGCGTGCGAGCGAGAAGCAACTGCTTCGTGACCACGGTCGACTCCAGGTTCCTCATCGCGGCCGGCTTCTGGGACAACAGCTTCCGGGTCTTCTCCACGGAGACAGGTATTTACGTACCATGGTTTCTTTGTACAAAACAGTATATGAGTGTTACGACCAGTTAAGACCGGTATGTCTTTGTATTTCATATCATCGAAGTCGTAGGTAGGTTCTTGTAGGATTTCTTTTCTTTTCTGTATGCTCAATTTTAGCATTGCAAAAATCTAAACTTATAGGTCAGTGACGTTTAAGTGTGTTATATTTTCTAAATGATGCTCTTTGTAAAATTCCAGCGAAAATAGTACAAATAATCTTCGGTCACTACGGCGTGGTGACGTGTGTATGCCGCTCCGAGTGCAACATCACCTCGGACTGTTACATAGCGTCGGGTTCCGAAGACTGCACCGTCCTGCTCTGGCATTGGTAACTACAGATGCTATTTCACTCACGCGTTCCACTATTGTTAAACATGTGGGTACATTGTTTCTTACATAACGTAGAATCGTATGATATAACAAAAATGATCTGATGGCGTGTGAGCCCCTGCTCTTGTCAGTATTACGGGATACAACCTTCCTTAATAAATGAGGTGTTCTTTAATTACATACTTTATTAATAATATACAACGAAAATTTAAGTGACCAATTGATTCTCTAGAAATGTACGTATTTTGAAACGCATGTTTTGTGTGAAAATTGTGATATTTATGTGTATTTTTATCGATTTATTAAAAATATTTAGGAACTATAACTAAATTGTCTATTTTGATATGACAGTTTTGCAGCCAGCTTTGGACTGGATTCTAATTACATGTGGTTTTTAATAGAGGATTTATGTAAACTGATGCACAAATTCGATAGTAACGTGGAACTAAAGAAAAAAATATAAAAGTGAATACAAGTAAATTAAATTCTGTGTGACTGTATAACAATACAAACTCTATCCTTCTAAGTTTTTAATTCTTATTAGATAGATAGTAATGTACACGTCAGCACGCAATATAACATTAAGTATAAAAAGGTGCCTCACCGTTAGAAATGGTGTAATTTTTGGTATTGGTACTGAGATCAGCTGTAGGATAATAGATTCAATTAGGCATACTTGTATAATATGTATATTTAATATATTATCATGATCGCATGGGTACACTCCGCCGCTGTGAGATATTATTTAAACGCTGCACATCATAGCTAATATTATAAACGCGAAAGTTTGTATGTATGGATGTTACTCTTTCACGCCTAAACAACTGAATGGATTTGCATTAAATTTGGTACGGAGATAGCTTATACCCGGGATTAACACATAGGCTAATTTCATCATCGCCACATGTAATCGCTTATAATTAAAACAAAAATATATACAACAATGAATTTAAGATATATATATATATATATACAACAATTGGGTTCTGGTTAAACAGTGAGCTTTTCGGTCAAATTATTTGAAGGAAAAAATTCGGCTGCTATAGGGCTTGAACCCACGACGACAGAATACCGTCCTGTCGCTTTGTCCAACTATGGCAGCCATTACCACTAGCGTCGATTTTTTGTTATCGAGCTAGTGTCGAAGTGAGCTTTTCATTGTTAACACAACAAATGAGAAGTAATATGCCTAGTCTTTTTCATTATTTTGGGGATCTGAGACTGAGCTCACGGAAAGAATATAATCTAAATCAAACTGAAACCCTCGTGACTTTCATAAAAAATGAGCGCCCGAGATTACTGTAACAATCCGAAAGAGTTTAGTCATTTGAGCTGACCGTAGCGACCGTCGCGCTTTATTTGTAATTGATGAACATGATAACCATCGTCAGGTCTGCCCGCCACGGCGGCATCGTGGGCGAGGGTGACACCCCGGCGCCGCGCGTCACGCTCACGGGACACGACACCGCCATCAACGGCGTGCTCGTCTCCGCCGAGCTGGGGCTCGTCATCTCCTCCTCCATCAGTCAGTACCTATATATACACTCGACACACAGACACACACTTACACATACATACACACACACGCGCTCACACACACAAACACACACACATTTTGAACAAACCAAATGACTTTCCTCATCAATATGACGTACATGAAGTTTCACAAATTCAAATTTGAAGCGTTATGCTTCCATTTTTATAATGCGTACAGCCAGGGAGTGGAACTCACTGCCTGAGTCTGTATTTCCCGATAGGTACAACCTCGGAGTCTTCACGTCGCGAGTGAATAGGTACACTTTACACTATTATAGGAATGTATATAAAGGTGTGTGCGAGTGTATGTGCGGGTGCGGGTGCGCAGACGGGCCGGTGCTGATCCACACGACGTTCGGCGAGGTCCTGCGCGCGCTGGCGCCGGCGGAGGGCGTCGCGGCGCCGCAGCAGCTGGCGCTGTCGCGGGAGGGCGTCGTGGTGGTGGCGTACGCGCGCGGACACCTCGCCGCCTTCACGCTCAACGGCCGCCGGCTCAGGAACGAGACGCACAACGATAACTTCCAGGTACGTACGCCACTCGAGGACTTCGACGCATGCATAATGATCACTTTTAGGCATGCCAGTTAGGAAAGAGTTCAATGGATTATTATAAGTACTCGTTTTTTTAATACATGGGATATATCAAATCACCCCAAGAGTTAAAACGTAACGTTTGAAGGCTGACGTTTGCAGCGAGCTAAAAACCATCACAGACCAATAATTTTTGAAATTATATGATAATTTCTATATAAATGTGTCCGAACGAGACTCGCGACCATTACAGTTTTTTGGACAATATTGTTTTACGTCACTTTTTATTATTTAGTAGCTAACTCCGGCCCGCTTCGCTGTGACTGACGGATCCGAAGAACATCATTTTTGGTTTGACCTTTTTTGCACAAAACCATGTTGAACCCAGGAATAATTATTTTGATTTAGAATACAATATTTTACTATCAATACATAATTTCATAAAATCGACAAATATTTGCGGTTGCAATCAGCTTTTTAATCAGTAATGCTGTCTTAATTATAATTTCATGCGGAATTCGCTTCGGAGATAAAAATTAAACGAATTGACTAAAATGGAGGTCGATCCATTCATCATTAATTACCGATGGTATAATTCGACAATCGCACTCAGATGCGGCTTTCGAGCGCGATCTCACTTTATGGGTGGCGACGTTTCGCCGGTTGTAGGATTCGAACTCCAGAATCAATCCATGTCTTGGATCTTGGATTCTACCTGAGGTCAAGCGTCAACCACGTTCTAACATCGCTGACGAAGAGATCAAGATCAGTCGTACACTTCGTGTTCAGTGGGGGGTTTTCGCTGTAAAAATCTCATTTATTTGTACAATAAAATGAATAGCCATTTTATTTAAGAGAAATTAACTTCTTTATAGTTAGGGGAATTCGATTCTGTCACCGCTGATACTATTTATCGAGCTATCTTCATCTAAACTGTTGGGAAATGTGACAATTTGTATGAGTTAAAGAACGTCTGGAAGCAGCAGCGCCGGGCACCGCGCCCACGGTCCACCGCCGTGAGTGGACCGTGGGCGCGGGCGCTAACGGCGAGTGGGCGCGGTCGGTTGCGCAGTGCCTGGCGCTGTCCCGGTGCGGGGAGTACGTGGTGTGCGCGGGGGACGCGGGGGTGGTGGAGGTGTGGCGCGCGTGCACGCTGGCGCCGCTCTACGCCTTCCCGCCGCTCGGCGCGCCCGTCGCCAGCCTCGCGCTCACGCACGACCAGAAGTGAGCGCACACACATACACTCACCCCTACATACACCTTACATCTCTATTTCTATAGAGTTCTCACTGCAGAAAGTACCGATCGGTACTATGAGTTAGCCGCATAGCATCATTTATAATCGTGTCACCTTTTTTGATCTTAAATATAATTCGCCAGTTGACCTGGAAGTACATACTGTTTCATCATGCCAATCCTATCCTAATTCCTAATCACACTAATATTATAAAGGCGAAAGTTTGTATGTATGTTTGTTACCTACTTCTTCACGCTCAAACGGCTGTACCGATATCGGTAAAATTTGGTATGGAGATAGCTTATACCCTGGATTAACACATAAGCTTATTTTAATCACCACCATCATCACCACGCGGTAAGGCCGCGGGGTGCAGCTAGTCATTAATAACTTAAGCTCGAAATGGTGTTTGATCCGATAGCCGTCTGATTGGCGTATAACTAACGAATATTGATTGATTGATTGAACTACGTGGCTATGCTTGTGTTGTGATCGCTCGGCTCTTTCAAAACCGTCGACGTAACTAAACGTATCCTTTCTTATCTCAGATTCCTGCTAGCGGGGCTCGAGAATGGCTCCTTGGTCGTGTTCCACATAGACTTCAACAGATGGCACCACGAGTACCAACAACGATACTGAGAGATGCCCCACTTTAGCCTGTTAAATAATATTCAATTAATTTGTTAGAGCGGCCTCGAACGGACGCGCTGTTAGACTAGATTATAGGCGTAAATGGCTAAGCATTTAGTGAATGCGATATGCGCTGTTCTTTACCACCAAAAAGACTGGAAGCCAAACCAGTAAACAAAAATAAGACTATCTAGGCATCTAATTTGACTGTGTTGCCATAAGTGAATAAATAAAGGTACAGGTATAATTTGGAATTGTTTGGAGTAAAGAACAGTGCCCGTATTCGTTGGAAAGATAGCAATGCTATTCTGTGTGATGAGATGAATAAAAGCGGTATGTACTTATATTTTGAAATCTAAGTTAATTTTGAATAGGTAATTTATAAAAATTGGGTTGTAAAATATCGTTACATTAATGCTGTAGTGAATTAAATTACTCGACGTGTACTTAGTGACATTCCAACGAGTTGTATTATTATTAATTTATTTGGCTACATCAGAACATATTTTATTAAATATTTTATTACAAATGAGTTTAATTAAGTTTTAATGAATTATTTTTAGTGCCATCAACAGTTTCCAACAATTGTATTTCTGTTTTGTTCCAGTATTTCTTTATTGAAGTGTAGTAACCAGATCTCTTTTTTACGTCCATATTTATTTCAGTATTATGTCTCTATAGTAATTACATTTTTATTATAATCGAGTCTACTGCTGCTGCATATATACAGTATGTTGTGTTGTATTTACAATAAAACTTTGCCTTTTGTTGAGACAATTATTTTTGAGACATACTTTATTTATTTGTTTATCGTAAATACACTTTTATTTTTACTACGTTGTGTGCTTACGTAGTTACTTCAAAAGTATTATTTTGACATTCCATTTCCTCTTGTATCCCTTCGGTTTCAAAGGTGGTGGGTAGAATAAGTACTTAATTTTTATTATTATCAAAATACGTTGTTAAAATTGATTACTCTTTTGTTTTTTTATTAAATGGTTGATCATGAGTTATTTTTGTTTCTTTTTCTTCGTTTCATCCATTACCTTGGCTTTGTTCATAAAACGTTGTAACTCGAACGATACGACGGTTGAATAGTTGAGACGTCTATGAAACGTTATTGTAAACAAAAGAAAAGATCACGCGAAAGTGTTAATACAGTAGCCATTTTCGCTAATTAAAAAACTATGTCAATAAACGTAGGTTACTAGATTATATTGTACGCTTAACTAATGTAATGGTTAGCTAAGTGTTGTTCGTCACAAAAGTGTTACAGAAACATAGTTTTTTACGCAAACAACTCGTAATGTTTTTAAACTATATTTTTTCATCACGTCCGCACCGCTCCTTCCTTTCTGTGATTTAGGCTATATGCACCTAGACATGATGTATCATAGAAAAAATTCGTCTTTTCCCATTCCTGTGCCAAAACGATGAGACAAATCACATTACCTATATTTATAAAATTAAATGTAATAAACAATAACTTACTAATAGGCATAAGACATCAGGAATCACTAATTAATCATAATTAAAATTATAATCAATACCTAGATACTGTTCTTGTACGTGTATGTTATTAGAGAAAGGCGAATATTCAGAAGTAACAATCTACTTTTTGGATAGTTTTGGGTTTCTAGAAAATTCTATAGTACAATCTTATTGAATGTAGTTAGTTCTTTAGATAAATTGTACAAATAACTGTCGAGTCGAACCCTTATTCTCACGTCCCACTGTAGTGTCTATCGTAGAACCCGATGGGATTATTTATCTCCTGTCTAGAGCTACCTGTTTATCCCTTCTACTTAGCTATGCTTCTAGTGGATATCTATTTATTCAGTTTTGCTACATTTTAGACTCCTACGTACCTAGGAAGATATCTTCAACTTCCAATATCTTCAGCTTTTTGTACTTCTTTAACGTTTTTCTTCATAATTTACCGAGACATTTTCTGTCTATAAATGTATTATTTCACTTTACTGCTAGATGGTCCTTTGGCTACGAATACACTACCTACGCATAATTGCCATTAGATGCCTACCATTTTAGATACATAAAATCTAGCACAAGAAACACGCAATCACTAAAAAATTCGATCAAGACACGCGCTACACGCAATTCTGTCCATTAAATTATAAGGTTTAATTATAAAATAGGTGAATTTTGAAATAGAAATCTTGTTATGATTATTATTTATATATAAGGCACCTTGTATAATATCACTGTCCATTTAAGTATAAGCTAATTCAATGTAAGCGTTTAATTAGGAAACTTTAGGAAAGTTCACGCTTCTCTTGCGTCAATACACTAAATATTAAACTATAGTTGCTAGTATATCCAAATAGCTCTTGTGCATAACGAAATATTGCTGTGGCACAATATTGCTTTTACAGATTCGACGCCCATAACACGAAATGTTCAATAAAGTAATAATTTAGAGTAACTTCTACGAGTAGGTATGTAGCGTATTGTAGAATTAGAGGTAGACGAAAGCATCATTTTGATTTTGTAAAGCACTTTAAGTGTTGCTCAGCACTATGAGTACATAAAGCGAAGAAACCCGATCCCTATTTATTTTGTTCTAGTTAGAACCATTAACCTACAGTCGGCGAAGGCAAAGTACATACGTCAGTAGTAATGACATATGTACGTAGTAATTCGATTGTGTTGCTGTTTAAATCTACTATTTAGGTAGAATTTTGTAAGAAAATACGTACTATGTACTAGTATTTTTCTGAACATAGGGTTGTGTCAACTAGCAAATTGTCCCATTACACTGAAAATCGAATGTGTTCTGACCATTATGTTTAATCGTTTTACCGAGATACATTGTTATAAATATAAATTATATATTGTATAAAAGCAGGCATTATTTATTTAATACGTGTCCGGCTATTGATGTTTTCTTACCGAAATTAATATTGTAACTGCACTAGTTTGCTATCGTCTAGGTATTATTAACTACTTTGCATTCCATCTAGTCGTGTTTTTTGTACTTCGAGAATATAAACTCCTTACAACAATATTTTGGTATGCTACATTATATGGTGCGATTGTTTAAGTAAGTAATGCGATCTTGAGTAATGAATAAATTGCATTGAGTAACTAAATTGGGTTTTATTATGTAATTACCCACATATTATGTGTAAGGTGTAATCGTGCTTGTTCATCGTATTTACTTGGACTCTGCTCATTTATTGTTTATGTCGCCTCTTTGTGTGTGTAGGTATGTGAATACCGACGTTATCGAAGAGGTGCGTATGCTACATAAATCTGTTATTGTGTCTGTAGTGAGCCGGCTGCTAGATAAAACAGCACTGCCTCATGACCATGATGAATGAAGCGACGGAAACCCGAAATCTACCACCATATAAGTAATCCTAACGGAATAGTATATATTAAAATAATAACATAAAACGATAAGTATATACATACAGACTTCCATCACTTATCATTCATAAAATTTGAATATTTTCTTGAAATTGTTAAATATTTATGACATAAATCTAAATCATCTATGGAATTAAATGAAAAAAAACAATTTATTAGGTACTTATATAAAAATTGTATTTTTTTGTAAGTATTTACGTTTTTGATGAGTAGGTAGGTAAATAACAGATTTCTACGAAACATTTTCTTTGCAGCACCGGAGAGGTGAAGGAAACATTTTACAAAACCTTTTGTGAAAAGCATAATTTGTTCACAATTGCAAACAAAGTACCTAATTCGAAAATACTATTAGCTGGATAAATTGTTAATGGAAACTGTTAAAAATGACTAGGTAGGTAGGTATTTCTAAACAACTGGTAGGTATCTAATATTATAAAGCTGAAGAGTTTGTATGTTTGGTTGAATCTCAGATAAACTTGATACTCAAAGGACATTCTAATAAGATTAAAAGTTTATTCATAAGGACTTTTTAAACAATAAAAGGGCATAGGTAAAGATTTTTTTTAAATATTGAATTTCTTGAGCCATAGCTCCAGCGATACCTGGGACGGCCGACGGGTCGTCGACCTGTAGGCCGTCCTAAGTATGCTCGTTTAAAAGCATGGGTATCCTTCATTCTTTCTAGATGGCCGAGCCAGCGACGTCTGTGGGCTTTAGTTTCACCTATGAATATATTAACAAACTAGCTGCGCCCCGCGGTTTTATGAAGATTAAAAGTAGCCTATGTGTTATTGAAGTATCTACATACTAAATTTCATCCAAATCCATTCAGCCGTTCTGGCATCATTGAGTAACAAACATCCATTCATCTATCTCAAACTTACACATTTATAATAATTAGCGGGATGAATAAACTTGTTTTTTCATCTTATTTAGTTAATAAGTATGCAATTTATTACCTGCACCAAAATCCTTAAAAAAACTTTTTTGGAGACATAATTCCGAATCCAATGAGCTATGGCTTATATTTTTAGGACCTTTATCACCATTTTCCAAGTTTTTTAACTTGTTGACCAGACTAAACAGTAGGTACCTATCAATTGGTAACTTGACTCTCGAAGGTGTTGACCATTGCATATAATGTAGGTACCTACCTAGAAGAAACGGTCCAATTAGGCAAGTCCACCTGAGAAGTTAAACTTCGGGAAACGCCGCGACGACTTCTCGTCTAAATTACCACATTGGCTGAAACAAAGATCTTTGAGCGGTGTATTTCCTGGAACGACTTACCAAGCCGAACATTGGTCTCTATTGGCATTGGAAGCAGGCTCAAAGTCGCACAAAGAGCTATGGAGAGGACTCTGCTCGAGGTTTCTCTACGCGATCGAATCTGAAAATGTATCTAGCGAGTATCTAATGCAAGAGTCGGCCTGCTGAAAGTACGGACACTTTCTAAGCCTAGTCGAGGATTTCGATGAATAGGTTGCTGAATAATTTTAATTCTATTATGAATGTACGCTCCAACGCACCTGCATTAGAGCGTAGATCAAGAGTTGGCAGTGGTTGAGTTGGAGTTCAGTGCACTAAACTCACGTGTAAGGCTTACTCGTACGTCTATAATCGCGAAGAATGTAAGACTTACTGTAAGTACCTATAAGCGCGCGCATTATCGACTTTCTTCAGCGACTGATTTTAACGTATATTGCTACATTTGGGTCGCGGTTAGAAACCGCTCGATAGAAATCCATAATGGTACTGAAATAAAATTAAGAACGGCAGACGCAGTGCGTGTTTGTTTTCAGTTATTTCTAAACCGCTCGCGTTTAATCGTATTGCGTGCTAAGACTAACCGTGAAGGTTGTCTGTCCTTTCAGCAGCCCACACCTCACAGTTAGTGCAATCATAGTTTTAGCAGAAGAGTCTATTGTTAGCGGGCCCAATAGAAAGGTCACCCCGGCTGGCCCGTGCTGTAGCTCGGAAACTATGGTACCTACGTATCATTGAAAGGCAAGTCGACTTAGTTCAATGTTGGTTCAATATGCATGCAATGTCGGAAAGTTTCAGATTTTACGATACCCACGTTACACACTACTGTGGGCCAGCTAGAAAAATGTCTTATCAGCTGGCCCACTGGGACAGCTAAACCACATGGTTACCGTTAGCCTTGTTTAGCACTTTCAAGGCTTTGAAATATGCATCCTATTTATTTATTTGAGTAATAGGCGAGCAGCATTATTCTGACGTCGATGTCGAAATGTTGTTTGGGCAGTCCACATAATGTCCAGTGTTTACATTCCACTGGTGCACTGGTCACAGGTTGGAAAGAGATTTTTTACTTTTCTGCAGCCATACATACATGTGCGACATCAAATTGCATTCTTTCGCCACTTCTCCTATTAGAGTTGAACCTCTTCATGGCAAGATCTTTACCCTTTCATGCACATGATTTCATGTCTTTCAATTTTAAAAATTCAGTAAAGCAAACAACTTTGTAAGTATATGCACAGTCTTGTAAGTATTTGAATTTGTGTAAAATTTTCTGTTCTATAGCCATGGGTTATTATAATAACCACCGAAAAATTATTATTCTGCTTAAAGTGCTATTTGTAATCCTACTAGCCGAGACTGCTAACAAATTAAAGTAACAGTAAATGTTTTATAATTTTTTTATTAGCTTAACATCTAAGCGGTAGCCGGCACGGGTTGCGGTAGAGGCGCAGGCGCTAACGGACGCACGTCGCTTGTGGGCTCGAGGGGCACTGGCTCGTCCTTAGGCTCCGTCACCAAGATGTGGTCCGGCTGTGGTTTCTTGGGACCATTCTTGCCTTGTTGATCCCACGGAAGCATGATTTTGACCTGGAAGGGGACATTTTTACATGAGTATAAATGGTTCAGTATTGACATAAATGGATGTTATAGGTCTCTTGACGTGGAATCATTATAATTTGAACTGCAAAGCCAATAAATAATAATATAAGAAGGAAAGAATAATGTAATACAGACAAAATAAATATACTTTTAATTTACAATAATTATTGCTTAAAACGTTAAGCGGTAGATATTTTTTCCTAGGTTAACTCATCAAGCTCATGCCAAAAGCTTTTATTAAAAATTTTAACCATCTGCAGACTATTTTTATAAATGTACCCATGCAAATATATCACAAAAATGACACAAGCCATTAAGTCTACTTAGTAATATCTTATTTTAAAAAAGAATATTGTGTTAATTATTTCAATATAAAGCAAGTTACAATCAATTCGAATATTATAGAGGTAAAGTTTGTGAGGTTGTAGGAGGTAATCTCTGGATCTACTGAACTGATTTTGGAAATTCTTTAAATTAATTCAATAATTATTTTCTTTCTTTTCAATAGAAAGCCACATTGTTTTTGTGAGTGTCATAGGCATCATCACCACCATTTTCATCACCGCATGGTGAAGAAATCACCATGCGGTTTCACCCTGCATGAAAAGCTAGTATATATATATATATAATATTGTTGCCAATATATTTCAACGGTAGATTATGGCCCGCCCTAAAAACTCACCCTTCCTGACACCAGTCGTATGCCAAGAAAGGAAGAATTTCTAAACATGTCCAGCTTGCACCGTACCAGAGCCTATACAAGACAGACCCTCCAATAAACAAGCTGTTTAATCTACCACACATAATTAGATCACAAACCATTGAAAGGCTTGCCATCCCTGAATGGTGGATAACTTACAACAAAATTACAATTAATCAAAAAAACCTTAAGAGGTCCAAATACAGTACCATTGATAGCAGGTATTAACTTCAGCCTTTTGAACTACCATTGGGGTGACTAAAAGCAACATATCACTAAAATGCTTTAACTTGCTAAAAGATTTGCCTTTCAATTAAGATTTGCATTCATTATTAATATTTTATTTGTAGGTATGGAACTGAAGCAACAATGTTCAGTAACTTTGTCAACAAATTAATTATTTGTATTAGTTCCAATTATAAAGAGGTTTAGGATTTTTACATGAGGTTCCGCTTGACATTACTGGCTTCAGCCACACTCTCAACTGGACATTACTGGAGAAGGGAGCCCATACATTTAACTTACACATTTTCCTAGCTTTTAACCCAAAGTTTAGATTAAAGAGTTTATTTAGTAGGCACTACTATATGCAAGTACAATTTGACACAGGTTTTATAAAAACCTTAATACTTGAAAATAGCAGCATAATTATTTTTGTTGTGCTTTGGTGCCAGTTACAAACCAATATAACATTGTAATAGATCTCACCTTAATACCAAGGACTCCTTGTCTGAGGAGTACGTGTCTTGTGGCAGTGTTGACGTAATCATTGCAAGGGTCTCCTGAGTGGATCATCAGACCATCCACAAACTTCATGGACTTGGCACGCTGGCCTCGAAGCTTGCCTGAGACTACCACCTCGCAGCCACGGGCACCAGACTCCATAATAAAGCGGAGGACACCATAGCATGCACGACGCACAGCAAGACCTGAAATGTTTTAACTTTATTATTTATTTTATATTCACTATATTAATTATATTATAATTTTCAAAACTTTCGCGATTCGAATACATTTTGTTGTTAAATCAAATGGGGCTTGATCGCAAGAAAAACATTTAGTAATTTATTTACCTAAATGTTTCAACCAAGTTGCATTGGTTGTGGTCATGAGAAGACTGGAGAAATGCAGGTGACATTGGCGAGAGCGCATAGTTTCCCGAAGTACCCACTCTTGATCTTAATAAACTGTAGGGCTGTCACAGCCCTGCAAAGGCACAGGGTTGTCACAACACACAACACTGACAGTATCTTTAGTTTTCTCAGGGTGAAAACCGCCGCGACTTTATAACATCTATAAATCACTGGGTTCCAACATGTTGACAACTTAGGTTGTCATCCATCCCGTCGACCATCCTCTCGATTGAATTTTTTATGTTTCCTGTATATAATATCATATATAATGTAGAAATTTATTATATATAATGTTTTTAAATGTTTTTCTCGTGATCAAGCCCTGTTTGATTTAATAACAATATATCATATTCATTGTAACACAATAGTCTACAGATGATGTTACTAACCTCCTGCATCATCAGGCAGAATAATTAGCACTCTCAATATATAAATAATACCCAATCAAATATAGCTATATATAGCTATATTTTCCACTACACATTACTCCCTAGGAGTTTATTAAAATATCTGGTAATAGGAGAATTTAAACTTAAGGTTGTTCCATTTTGGATTCCACCATCCCCATTCCATCTTAGGACGACGGACGGCAATGCGACATCCATACATGGTGGACATTCCAACTTGTCGCACAAAGCATTTTGCTTCCACATTCATAGTGCGTACAGCTAACAAATGGAATTTATTGCCTAAATCTGTGTTTCCGCAAACATACAACCTGGGTATCTTCATGTCACAAGTGAATAGGTTATCTTCTAGGCAGGAGTGCTCCACCATAGACTGCATCATCACTTAACATCAGGTGAGATAGTGGTCAAACGCTTGCCTATTCACAATAAAAAAATAAAAATAAATTCCAAATGAATATATAATTATTAAATGTATTTTTAATTTTATTATTATTGCAACAATAATTAATTTTATTTAGCATAAGATCTTTCTATACCTATATTCAAGCAAATAAATTATTGGCATGTTTGCGGAGGCGCGCGCCGCCTGCTTCTATGCTACCATGCGCAAGCGGTGAGCGTCCCTGGTGCGCAGGGTCCGGGCCAGCTCCAACGCTGTCTTAACCACGATCGCAGAGCGAACGGATTGCCCCTATTTTCGGAATTGCTGTGGCTTACATCTCGCAGCAGTAGTGCCTGATAGAAGGTATTGAATATGTATGTCTTTTTAATATGTTGATTTTTTTTTTTCTGTTATTTTAAATTGTGCTGTATTTTATTTTAATTTAGTTATTTTTAGTTTCTGTCTATGGGTGTGCACTTTATTATGCCTGAAATAAATGAATTTTATTATTTTATTTTTTATAAACAGACATAGGAATTCCATGAGTAGAGAGTATGCATGCCACAACAATCTCTACAAAGACCCGTTTGGAAGCAGCCCCCATCTGACCTGATATGATACATTTATATTTTAGGTGACCAAAGATGCACTTTGAATCTGTTATCCCACAATAAACTAGTTTACACTCATTCATCTACCACTGTGAGATTATGATAAGAGTAAGGAATATGCAGCAGAAATGTTGAAGACTACAGAAACGGCTGTCAGTCCTAACAACCCCAACATGTGATAGAAATATATGTAGGTCTGTCTAGCCTTAGAAGTGTGTTGACTATCACCAGAAAACTAACCTCCGATAAGTTTGTATCTGAGAGACTCCGCCTGCGCAATGGCACAAAGACCGCGAGTGGCGACCTTCTCGGCGTACAGCTCCACGGACTGCTCGGGGATGTTGAACCTCTTCTGGACTACGGACGTAAGTTCCCTAATTCTGCGGCCCTTCTCTCCGAGCACACTTTGCGTTCGTGTGGCCATGATGATGATCTCGGACTTGGTGGGCGTGACACGCACCTCCACGCCAGAGTAGCCATCCTCGGCCAGCTCCCGAGTGAGGAACTCATTAAGTTCCGCTTTGAAAACTCCGTCTCCGACGAACTGTAATATTATGGATAGGTTATGTTTTGAAAATTTGTATTTTCACTGTCCAATATAAAAACACTTCAGCACTAAAAGAATATGATCTGTGTTAAACAGGATTTCCGTATTTATCGTAAAGGTATCGACGAGAAAACACCGGAAGACACTCGATGAAAATTCTATGTATCCACTGTCATCACAATTAACACATTCAAAATCTAATCAGCCTCCGTTTAAATGCATGCTATATGAATCCATTTAAAGGTTCGTAGCCATATTTTATCGATAATTTTCCATATTACAACGTACTTTTCGCTTTTTAGAAATGTTGTTCGCCGCCATGATTGCAAAAGGAGCGGAAAGGAAAGAAACACGGCAAAAAGAAATAACAGCAAATGTCACTGTCAAAACTGTATTTGTTATTCATTTCTGTCAACTTCATAAAAGTGTTGCCATAAAATGTTTTACAATAATGACAGTTAAATTCAGCCGTGAACATACCTAACATTGATGAATTTTCCCTGACTTGACTTTTCTTTTTTTTTCAATGTAAGAGACAGCGCATAATGTAAATTTCACAAATTTGTAATATTTTTTAAAAACTTAGATCTTTCGATGTTACAAAAGGAAGTTAGAAGTAGACTCTGGGATCACGTTACTAAAACGTGGACTGGAGTCATTTACAGGCAAATACACAAACAGATATATTAGAGCTATTTGTGTGTTTTGTGCAATAACAGAGGGCATGTCATTATCAAAATATTTCATGACAACCACACGTCCTGCATAATAATTGCCGGCATAATTCAGTTGCGAGTTGCGACTGAAGCAAATTAGGTGCATGAACCTAATCAATGCTTAGGTTCCCCAACTCCGCCATTTTTAAAGTGACCTAAGGTCGCTCGCCCAAATGAAGGGTTCGATATATTTTATGTTGTTAATTTATATGATAGCATATAAGATTATTTTAGCTGATGTAAACATGTACTAAGTACTAAACAATACATGCGCAGTAGAAATAACAACTGCGCAGTGAGGGATCACGATTGACCTATTTCGCCATCTCACTCGCACCCACCATACTTATACTGTCTCGCGCTCGCTCCTACAGCGATCCTACATCATTGTCTGGCAAGGGGTTGGAACTATCAAAAATGTCTGGCTGATGAGGAAGCATCATCTAATTATTACCTAAGTATTATATATAAAAACTGGCTTTTATACTATAACGTAAGTAGAATTATAATTTCATGAACATTAGCGGTGTCTGGCAAGGGGTTGCCACGATGTTAAGTGTCTGGCAATCAATAACGTGATTTTTAATAATATTCTGAAGGTAATACCAAAAAATCACACTTTATTATGTGATAAATTTAGATCGGTATTTTACACACCTTTAGTACCGTTTACCTGCCAAAGCCACGGTAACCCAAACTTCATAATAGTCCATCGTTCTTACCTGTGTTGGGAGCATGCGCTGACAAAACTTTCAGCTTTTATAAAATAACGAAGGTCTGGGGTTCACGGGCTCTTGCTCTATAACATCTTCCCATGTATCTCTAGCTACGAGTACGTATGTAATGTGCGTTTGACAGAGAAGTTACACAGAAGAACCTAGAAATATTACGTTAGAGTTAGCACGTAAATAGATCATCTATTCTTAACGTTACTTTTGACAGCCGATCTATAGTTTTGCGTTTGCGGATCGACTGCGATAAATCTTGTTTGTGACTGCGTTCGTCAAATTCTTAATAATTGTAATCTCTTTGAACCACCTCTGAGTTTCATCGCCTAATGCTCTCTCAGTATTACTTATCTATGGCTAACCCTTTGTTCTGGCGGCGGGTTTGCGGCGTTTACGCAATCCTTTTCAGTAATATTAACTCTGCTCAATATTTATTCTGGGCTGCGTTCAGGAGCGGCTTCGGCCGAGCCATATCTTGCTCTGACAGCGGATTTGCGGCGTTCACGAGCTTAATTAGAGCATTATTTGCTCCACCCAATATTTGATCATGACCGATCACGTCAACCTGTCAGACCAAATTATGGTCGAATAGACCATAATCTTTCTACTTCTAGAATCGATCAAATCTTGATCGGCTGTCAAAAGTGACATATTCATTGGTAACTACCACGTGATCTATGATCAATGTAAGTGACTTCTTCTTCTGTGACATGCTATGGTGTAGCCGTTCGTGAGACATCGATAAAATATTGGTCGGTCAATATTTGGCCGAAGCCGCTCCTGAACGCAGCCCTGAGGGTGGAGTTCAATAAAATATAAAACGTTCGTTAATATAACCGTCGGTCAGTTTGTAACCGATTTAAAAAAAAAGTTTCTCAATTCAATCCGTATGTTTTTTTTTCCCTAAGAACGTTGGTCTGGGTGTACCGATTTTGATGATTATTTTTTGAAAGCTGGTGCTTCCCGTATGGTCCCATTAAAATTTCATCAAAATCGGTCAAGCGGTTTTCAAGTTAAACTCCAATGACTGAAAAGTGCTACGTATCACTAAGAAGGGTATAGGTAGGTGCAATTTTATTTTTACAACTTCAACACTCAAAAGTGTGAAATAATTCGTCGAAACTATTTCGATAACTGGGCATGACCGTTTTCGTGAAACTGTCAGGTCTAATTATGGCCAGCTGGCCGCGCCCGTGTATAATTAATAATGTTATCTAAAGAATGACCGTACCTGTGACGGCTGAGGTCATGAGCCCATTGTACATTTTAGATAGGCGCTTAAAACTCCTTCACGAGAATCTGCCCCGCAGTGATGCATTTTAAGTAATGAATTTGTTCGCTGTAGCAGATAGGCTAGGCTTCATTTCTTCAAAAAAAAAAAAATCTTAATTATTACAACACCATCTTTTTATTGTAAAAGTTGACTGACTTCACCTAAACCAAGTGCATTACATATCCATACATATAGTACATAGTAAACACACATCCATTACTCATATATATATATATATATATATATATATATATATATATATATATATATATATATATATATATATATATATATATATATATATATATATATATATATATATATAGGGAGATTACAAACATACAAAGATATTTATTATACAACATAAGAGATAAGGCATAAAGTCTTATACAACCAAAGTTATACCAGAATAAATCAGAGTTTAGCATAAATGTTCTTAAGTTCTTCAAGTGGAGACCACTACCGGCAAATGCAGCAAGAGACATCCACCAAAAATGTGGACAGATGATCCGTTTAACTGATGAAAACTGAATAGGGGCTAATATCGATAGGTCCTGATGACGATGGATGGAACGAGCCAGCAAACCCTACCTTACTTGAAAATGACAGTCAGAAAATGATACAATACAAATAGACATCAGTGTATTGTAGCGAACTTGCATGCGCGCGATTGCATACTATTCTTTAGCGAGCTCAACATGTTTCATAGATACATTACGGTGGAATGTCCATTGACTTCCAACATTCTTGTAGCCAGTCTAACGGAGTACACAAACTTATATATAATAAACTTACGCGTATAATTTCACAAAAAAACGCGCTCTTGGTAAAGATTCGTTACATTATTTTAAATGCGTCAAATTTCATAAAAGTTGGACTTCAACATAGTATTGGTTCATATATATGCTCTGATAAATGTCAGCGATACTAAAACTATCTATATCGACTAAGTTGTCAGTGTTTTTAAGCTTGCATCAGATAAAAGGACAATGCTTTTAAATTAAACCTTTTCAAAATCTGTTTATATTCTCCTCTACTATGTACACTAATCAAAAGTCAAGTTTATATTATATACTACACTTTATTATAGTTATAGTACAAAAATTAAATTTTATATATACGGAAGTACTACACTTCAATTGGTCATCTAATTTTCATACAAAACTATATTAGGTATTCGAAGTTGTAGGAATGGATTTTCGATATACTTTTTTTAAGATCAATGCTTCAGTGTAATGAGGTTATGGAATGGTCCAAATTTTAATAAAAATAACATTGTACATTATTAAGCTTAATAAGAATAATGCAAATAACATATACCTATTTATCTTTTGTAAGGATGGTTCCACATCAAACTGAACTACGCATATTTTGAACATATGAACTATTTCTGCTACAGGTCACGCAGTGATGCTCCGAACATACCAGTCTCCGAATTTAATATCAGTTTCATATAAATACATATAATATTGTGTCACGTAACTACAACGTAGTTTCAGCTCATGATCAAAGCAATAACACTTGACATCAAGTACAGTGAAATTCTAATAATGAATTTGCTAACACTAAACATGAAGTTAAATATACATTCAAATCATGATCAAATCACTAATACAAAAAACTCAAGTACAGTGTAAAAATGTACACTGTTCATTAAATTTAAATAAATGGTGACCAATTCACTTTGATAGGAATCAAATAAAATGTAAATTTAAATCATGATGGATTCACTTCTACAAAACATTTAAAGGACAGTGTATATTTTTATATCTGTCTAACTTTTTAATTATAAGCCTTAAAATTATTGGACCTTGCAAGTACACGAAATAAAATACCATCTTGATTCCCGCATATAATACAATAATATTATACTGATTACAAAAAACTTAAATTTAATTATTGCGACGAAGAGAAATGCATAAGTTTTGTAATATTTAAGTTTATACATATTAACGCATTATTACAGGCTTTATGAGCAGTTTTGTATTTTTTATAAAATTTTATATTTATTTATACCTATTGTACTGATTTTACAAACTAATCAAAATTGTGTAAAATATGGTAGTTCTTAATGTACAACCAGTAAAACACAATTTAAATTGAAAAATACAACTTTTAATATTTATACATTTTTTATATTTATGTTTTTATATTTATATTATTATTTTATAATGTTTATACCAATTAAGATTTCAAGATTAACAATATATGAACTTTCAAATTTTACACAATTTCAATTAAACAATCAAATAAAAATCAGATTTTAACCTCATATTTCTCATTTTACTTGTAAAAGGCTCCAGATAGATATGCTTATGCGAGTGATAAGCAAGAAAGAATGTTTCCAGCAAAAGAAAGAATATAATTGGTAGAAATATTATTCACTTGGTATGTTTTCAAATGAAATGACGAATGGGCAAACCGCTCACTTGATGATGTTTACCCCACCTGTCCATAACTGCCGCAGTGTCACCCATAGGTTTTGGCTGTAATATTGTGCGCGAAACTTCATTAGTTACTGCGCAAGGTTGACCTCATTTGCAAAATTATACCACTTGCATTTGAATCCAGTGCGTACACACACACTCATATCCAGTGTGATATACGTCAAGGACTCAGAACAATTAGGCTGACACTTGATAAAGCATATTATTACAATAAAATATAAACTTAACACATATTCTAGCAAAATTTAGTCCGTAAATGTTCAAACAGTGAAGAGATATGTTTTTTTATTAAAACATATTATATGAAACTAGAAAGTTCAATCAATAAAATATTTATTATGTAAATTGTATACCTTAGGTCAAAGAAATCTTACACCACCTTAATTTATGCATTAACATTAAACATTACAAAATATTTTATCCTTAATACCTGCTCCAGTACGTTTTCCGTATTCACCTGTGGAAATAAAATAATTAGTATTAATATATGTAACAAGTATTTCAAATTATCGTCGACAAAAATTAAGTATTGCTACAATTTTACCAGAGCTTTTATCATGTTTATACATTTGAAAGTAATGGAGAACAAAAATAAAATACTTCTTGACGGATTACTTGTAATTACAATTATTTTAAATTGCTAAAATATTCATTGAAACTTTATATGGTGTAGATTATATGTGTATATTTAAAATAAAAACTGTGTAATTAATATTCATGATACTGTATACAATTTAAAGCGAAAACTGTTAAGCTTTAGTGTTTTAAAGTAGTATTCGCGTGATGCGCGGCCCGAGATGTGCATTAGTAAATTTACCAAAATCTTAGTAGCAGCATAGACCAATTTGTCTACAGTAGCAATTAATAAAAAGGAATACTACTCTCATACATGTCGAATTAATAACAATTTCTTCTAGTTCAGTAGAAAGTGTAGGGGTTACCTTAAAAATATGGTCGAATTAAAATCGGACGAAGACTGTATATGACTTTTGTTAAAGGACCCAACCGCTAAGTGCAGTGGTAAACGTGGGCAGTTACTTCGGAGACCAGCTCGATATGTGGAAAATAGTAAACCCTATTCAGAACTCGGCGTCGGCCTCGTTCGAGACTCCCCTGTGCAACGTTAATGCGTTACACCCCATTCGCAACTCTGCCTTCAGCCTCGCTGGCTTGAAGCTCGGACTGCGGCCTCGCAAAGATGGTGTGTTAACGACAGCAAAAAACATAATTCAGTACAAAAAATGAATCCATTCAAAACCTTATTTATATATATTATTGTATATGATCGCTGTTTGATTTCCAACAAAATAATATAAAATAAATAAAAATATTTTATATACGCATACAATAACGTGCCGTGGTGGTACCGGCCTAGAATAGTACTCTCTCATCTCTTCCCGCGGGTGCCGTAAGAGACGGCTAAGGGATGACGTACCAGAGGGTGGGCAGCAGCGCCTTCTGAAGATCGGAAATCATACTGCGCGAACCCGCCTGCCAAGCGTGGCGAGTATCGGCTAATTCCCCCTATATGGGGAAGGCATATGTCCAGCAGTGGACGTTCTATGGCTGAGATGATGATGATATAATAACAGTCAATTTCTTAATTGACACAGCAAACGAAAATATGGCGCAGTGAAAGGGCACGAAGAGTGTGCGGTGAGCGCGGCGAGGGAGGGAGGGTGTGTATATACTGACTGCTGCACGTGGTCCATGGGCGGGGCGCAGCGGCACAGCAGCTGCACGGCGGAGTTGAGCGCGGCGGCGAGGGGCGCGGGCAGCGAGGGGCGGGCGGCGGCGCGCTCGGTGAGCGCGCGCAGTTCGCGGAACGTGTTGCGCGTGTAGGGGTTGCGGCGCGACGCGTAGCGCCACGTCACGAAGTAGTAGTACACGAACGGGCTCATCAGCCCGCAGTACCCACTGGAACATAATGTACACGCACTCACACAAATACTCCCTCCCTCTGTGACACTCACTACTACTGAATATCCACTTCGGGCATAATAAGGTTGAACACTGACTGACGCAGACGTATTGATCAAAACTCTAAAACAGTTCCAGATGATCTACTAGATAGTTCAAATTTGGCATCCAGAGAGGTAGTTGGGTGAATACAAAAGAAATAAATCAGAAACTAGTAATTTTTTTATCATTTTAATATATATTTTTTAATTAATTGCTTCTATTAGGAACACTTACATAATAATATAGTGTCTGTAATGTAAGAATCAGAATTCAAAATTGATGACAGCCGGTCGTCGACTTTCCTATTTATTAAGTTATTAACTAGAATTAGTTATACTTATTTCAATATTTAGCGCAGATCAAATGTTAAATCATTACTTATAAATAATGAAATAATAGGTAGATATTAAGCCCCACAGCGCGCGGGGTGGGGAGCGGATAAAACCTTGACACGAACGTGCCCGTCTTAATTTTATTATGAACTAGTCGCGCCCCGCGGTTTTACCCGCGTGGATTACCGCTACCTCAATTACCCCACGGGAACTATATTCTTTCCAGTATGCTCCATATATGTTCAAAGCAACATCGATGCAGCAGAGAATACTTACAAGAGAGCCATGAGCGCGATGACGGGGAACAGCACAATCTCAGCGAGCGCGGCGGCGCGCAGGATGTTCCGCGACTGGAACTCCACCAGCGATATCAGCAGCCGCGCCACCCACATCGAGTTCTGGCCCAGGGTCTGGAACAGAATATAGGTTCTCTGCTAATAAACTTCACAAAATATATTTTACTTTTAAGTAATGTTTTTAACACACTATCGTCACATATAACAAGTGATGTGGCCAATGATTGAATCCAGTTAACCCTAGAATGTTGGTTGGCCCTCGAGGTAAGCTGCCTGAATTCACTGTTTTCGTAACAAACCCTTGACCGCTCCCAAAATTACTGACAGTTAATACCGGGCACAAATACAAACAAGCACCCATGATTTGGTTACCTTCGTCGAAAGCTCAAAGTGGGGATCGATCTCCGAACCGGCGGGTCCCAAATCAAACTTAATATCGGGCTTAAACCATTTCAGTTCACGGCGTGGTAGTAACCTAACCGGGCTTTTTATACAGACGGAATGAGAAGCGGTCTCCCTTTCGCAAATTTATATCATTTGTTCATCTAGATTCTAGAAGGTGGACATCGTCGGAGAGTGCAGACACTCGGAAGCTTTAAATGATCAAGACTACTTGATCAAGCGATGCTGCTGAGAAACATCTCGGGCTTTAGATTACTGCTAATCTCTGCTGTACGAGTAAATACGCACCTCCAAGCAGGCCCTACACTTCGGGATAAAAGTTTAACTGAAAGAAACCGACATTTATGATTTCATTTTGTTACTATAATAATTCTGCGCAATGCTCTCTGATAGTTCGCTGTGCTACTTTGAGCTTGCTCAGGAATTTCCATTTGAACATATGTTATATTTTTGTAATACATAGCTGAATGTAACTTGGTTTTAATATTTACTGATAAGAAGATTTTTTTTTTTTTTTTTTTTAATTGTGAATAGGCAAGCGTTTGACCACTATCTCACCTGATGTTAAGTGATGATGCGGTCTACGGTGGAGCACGCCTGCCTAGAAGATACCTATTCACTCGTGACTTGAAGATACCCAGGTATTTTTAGGTATTTTTTCGGAAATACAGAGTTAGGCAATGAGTTCCATTCGTTAGCTGTACGCACTAAGAATGTGGAAGCAAAACGCTTCGTGCGACAAGTTGGAACGTCCACCATGTATGGATGTCGCATTGCCGTCCGTCTGATGATAAGGAGATAATATATAATATAGATTAAGATGGAGCACGCAAAATTAGAAGGTACCTATTCACTCGTGACTTGAAAATCTCAGGATTGTACCTAGTTGACCGATCTCAGGCAACGAGTTCTATTCCTTGGCAGTACGCACAAGAAAGCTGAAGAAAATCGCTCAGAACGCATAGGTGATATATCCAAGTATATCGGGAACAAAGACACGGCACAACTCGTTACAAAGATCAGGTGCAACTGGTCATAAGAGCGCCTGACTTGACCCAACCAGAAATATAGTTGGTACATGAAAGCACTCATACATTTGCTTATATAACCTTAGGAAGGCATTTTGAACCTTTATCTTTTTTTATTTGTCCGAGGCATGGGCGTAATAACCATCTCTGACATACGTGCTAATATGGGCTAATATGTTTAGATATTTGCAGGAATATGCAACTAAATTGCCGAGTTAGCGAACACATACGCCTCAACTATTATTTAACAATGAATAATAACAGCCATTGTGATTATGATTGAGAACTGAGCTCAAGGACACGACGATGAACAATGCAATGCTTTTCACACGTACGGACCTTATCATGTCAAAAATACAGCGGAACTGAACCGGAGGACCGGAGGAAAAAAGACACCTCGATTTCCCCCATCTGGTTGGTTTTAGAACAGACCGTGTAAGCCGCCTTTATGACACTACACGTGGGTCATATATAAGGGTCGTCGCACGAAAATGAGTGAGCCTGCTACCAAGAATCATCGCCGCGGTGATGGTAAGCGCCGAGACGCGTAAACTTTTTTGGAAAACCTGGAACCTGGAAAACTTCAGGGTATTTATTGGAAGTTTTTGCGTCCACTATAATCCTACATACTTGTGGACATATAAGAACACATCTAGAATATGTAGGTATTTGCACACTCCTTGGCAGGGTGCATCCCGTAAATATGTTTCCCTCTGCCAAGGAGTGCCAGCAAGGAGGTATTTACCAGTGTTTACTTATTAGTAACACTATAGCTATAGATGCAGGGTCCAATAATTATAGAGCGTAGGCACGCTTCCTGCATCAAAGTTGTATATTACAGTAGGTAATATCTACCATACAGTAATAGCTTATTGCTATTCTTTAATAAAGATTTGAATTCGCGTAGATTTTCCCCAACTTCATCGTCCCAGAGTGAGCGTCACTTAACAAATGGTCCATTTGAGTGTCAGAAGCCATATAAATAATTTCGATCTTTGCGCCAATTCATTAATAACCAATACTACGAGATAATATAATGCGCGTTTAGTCTGGCTGGTAGTGCATGTATTTAACTACTTAGTAATCATTTGTATGATGTTGAAACTGTATATATAATAAATCACTTACGTCGAGGATGGTGAGCGAATACGAAGCGGCGTGCAGCAGCGCGAACAAGAATATTGGAGTCAAGATCACTGGGTCGGAGTCATGGAATCATTATTGCAGGCACATCAATCATTCAATGTAATAAACATATAACATGTTTTACGACAGTTGTCTTCAATGGCTCAGTTTAGACTTGTTAACGTAAAGTGTACAATCATTGTTTCAGCCTTATATCGATGAACATCGATTCCACGAGTGAAAACTTTTAGTTTCACTCGAGAACCCATGGTTAAGTTCTGTCGGGCAACAGCTCAGTCACTAATACACTTAGTTAAAATCCGTTAAAATAATTAAATAAAGAACATTTTAAAAGGGACACTTAGAGAGCCATTTTAAAATTTAACTTTTACTTTAAATCTTTTTACAGATTAAGTAATCTAATTTTCGACTTTTAAAACGGGTTTTAGGGCACGTAAAAGATTAAATGTAATAGTTTATAGATGTATATTCGTATAGCCGCACATTTTAAGTATGTATTATTAATTCTAAAAAATGTCTTGCCTCTTATTATGTTAGTACAGGTAGCACCTTCAAGGTCAAAAGCACTACCGACGTCATTTTAGTCAATATAAACAGTTAAATTAGTCTTTTTTAATTTTTTTTTTTTACACACAAGGTCTTCAGGTCCCAAGGCAGAGCATGTAGGTACTATGGTAACCTGATGACTGATATACATACTTATATACATATACAGAATTCGTTTTCGGAATGTATAATGTTTTGTTAATATTTGTCGCGTGTCTACATATTATATTACTTAAAAGATAGATTTATTTTCCCCAGTAGTCGCTAATAATAATAATAATAAAGTTTATTGCAGACAGAAAGATCCAAATACTAAGATCAAGTAATAACTAGAACTGAGAATGCTTGCCTCTAAATGTAAGCATTTTATATTATAATTATTATGCTTGTGCTGTGATTTGACATTAATAATTGCGACCTGGATGCTTCAAAGGAATAAATGAATTTAGCTGTGGAACTTTACAAATCTTGTATACTTAAGTTCAAATTTATGAACAGAAAAATTCGGCAACTACTCGTGAACCCGAGACTACAGTATACCGTCTTGTCGCTTACTGAGATAGTGGTCCAACGCCAGATACTTAACTATATAAAAAAACTTAAACATCAATCGAACATGTCATTTCGAAAGTTTTTTTAAATAGGCGTAATTTTTTTTAACTACATAATTATTATTTACAAAAAAATCAAAAGCTGCTGTATTTCTTTAACCAATTTCCAAAAAATGGTTGTTACCGCATAACTTTCGACTGGGTGAACCGATTTGGATCGTTCTTTATCTGAAAGCTGGTGCTTCCCGTGTGGTCCCTTTTAAATTTCATTAAAATCGGTCAAGCGGTTTTTGAGTTAACTCCAATAACTGAAAAGTGCTACGCATACGTCGATGATATAGTTGCAGGTGGAGAAATCTGTGAATCCACAATAACAATTGATCCCGTGAATAGCAAAGGACACTGAAAAGAGTAAAAAAAATTACCAAAAAATGGAACCGACTTCAACACTCAAAAGTATGAAATAGCTTGACAAAACAGTATACGTATATATGTAATTGCAAAATTGTACGAAACGATCGCTTATCTGATTACCAAGTAGATATAGTTTGCGTAGCCATCGGCTGCCGACCTCGCTCCGCTGACGACACACATTATTTTATGTACTAATTTGGGTATTCTGACAAAGTAAGTGAATATATAATGTAGTATCATTGAGCCGTCCTCCCATTTATACATTTATGTTTAATTCACGCCACCAGCACATTGTATCATGTTGACTACTGAAGTCGCTAGCGGTGAGCGAATACGTTTAAACGATTCGTATTGTCGTTGTGGATTTTAAATACTCGTAGATTAGGTACATAAAAGATACGATAAACAATATTTTTAGATACTTATGTACCCGTTTGATATATATATAATATGCTAGATGTCTGAGGAGCGTATCTGGAAAGTCCTCGGTTGGTTAAGAGGAGAACAGTACGCTGCAATGTCCTTAATTGCTATTTGGTAGATGTTGTTGATTTTATCTATAAAAACGGCAAAAATTATGCCTGTTGTATGGCTGCCCCGCTTAAATATCTGTTTTATTTTAATTTAATTATTTGTTAGTAAAATGAATATATAACGATATAACGTGAATATAAACACTGCGAATATTTCAAGCGTCTACCTGTTGCCGTTATCAATATCGAGCAAAAACGAGCAAAAAAATCACGTTTGTTTTATGGAAACCCCCTTAATTCTATATTTTATTTTGTTTTTTAGTATTTGTTGTTGTAGCGGCAACAAAAATACATCATCTGTCCAACTATCACGGTTAATGAGATACAGCCTGGTGACAGACGGACGGACAGACAGCAGAGTCTTATAATAGGTTCCCGTTTTACCCCTTGTGTACGGAACCCTAAAACTGACTCTCAAACTTTGACTCTCAAAATTAAAGAAAAATTGAAAACGAATAGAAAATTGGTAGATTGTGCCAATGTCCAAGCACTAACGACGAAGCGCTAGGCGGTTAGAGAAAGAGAATCGCTATGAAGTGATGTATCTTGTCTAGGTCGACTGGTTTTTGCCTTTGGAGAAAACCCTTCAAATCAGGATGGATTCAACACTGGACTGGCCACTAGCCACATAATCACCCATAGGAAATATGGTGAATTTTGAAGAAATAATTGTCTAGCGGAGGGAGCGTCGGCTTTCAACTTCCGCTTCCGATTGAACTTCCTCAAAACCATTAATCAAATGTACCGCACGGTGCGAGTAAAAAAATCTAGGTCTTGCATGAATGCCACATTGAAACCAATGTGTAAATTGGACCACATCGACACTGACCATCGAGTGAAATAGTGGTCAAACGCTAGATCTATAACGACCACTACTCTCTCAGAGATAAGGGTTTACGTCCCAGCAGTGATAACGTAATGGGCTCGTTACACTTATGCTTTACAATTAGATATTATTTGAAAATACATTTAATCATATTAATGAGGTAAACACATTTAGTAGTCATATATTGATAAACTTACCAGAATCGATTAAGTAATGCCTTTGGATATATACATTATACAATGAATGGATAACATATTTTTTAACTTGTTGTAACAGTGAGGACTCAGTTGTGTTTACTTATGGTGACGTCACCAACTTGTGAACCACAATATTCAACATGAGTTTTTACAAAAAATACGAGTAGAATAGACATACACTTTAAGCATACTTAATACTCTTTACTATCTTCTATAGCACAAAAATATTATGTAGTTTTACGCATAAGCAAAATATGTACCACCTTCAAACTGAATCAGAACCTACTTATCAGTCTTTATTTGAAACGCTTGTAGCAAAGATCATCATCATGCCAGCCATAAGACGTCCACTGTTGGACATATGCCTCCCCCATCCATCCGATCTCCACAAGGACCGATTGGAATCGAACCTTGCTGTAGCTATATGCTATATATATCCCGTGCCACTGCCGCCAGCATTTTGCAAACGATTCACGGGATGTATTCTGTGTTCTCTGTATTAATGCGTTATATCTTTAAGTAACTGAATATGTACTGTAAACATATTGTATAAACATATTCGAAGATAACTTTGGAACGCGGCGTTAGAGTCCTTTTGGATATTAGTACATTTTTGACGATCATAAGAGCGGAAGCCTAAATTAAAAAGTTACTAGTTGACTTGATATAAATTTTGTTATATTTTCTGTGTTAATTAGGGTATTTTACTAACTACGCCAAAATATCAACAAATAAAATGCGTATCTCCGAAAACGACTGATGTATGGTCATTTCAATGAAGGAGACGTTACTTACACTTCTTTTTTATACTATAGTTAGTGCACGTGCAGCAGTTGCGTTATATGAAAATGTGACTTCGAAAGTCACGAAACTGTTCAACAGACCCACTCGACAAATACATATATACTAAGTATTAATCGTAATTACAACAATATGGTACACGTGCTAATGTTCGTTTCTTACGAGTATTTTGCAGCACTCCTCTGTGTGAGCAATAACGCATTAGGTAAATTTTTTTTCTTTGTTTTAACGTAAAAATATACAAATATGGCTCGTGTTACATACACACGCTTTGTATATATTTTTTACCTTTATTGATCTAGCGTTTGACCACTATCTCACTTGATAGTCAGTGACGATGTGGTCGAAGATCTAATCATGCTAGAATGTTGACGGGCTCTCAAAGACTGCTGCCCGAATATACTTAACTCTAAATAGGAGACAGTTTTTCAAACTTGAGGGTAGTATAAAGCTAACCGGCCGGTACTCGATTGTACCCTGTCCCTATAAGCTGGAAATTTGATAAAGGTGTTGCCTTCACCGAAGCTCTAACCTTTTATAGGGATCGAACCAGCGTCCGTCTGTTTGACCGCCGAGCTATCATAAGTATAATAATGTAAAATGTGCATTGTTATTGTTTTAGTAAAGGATACACAAGTTGGGCGCGACGTTCATGAATATGAGCGAGTAGAAGAGGTAGTGCGCGCTGTCCTCCAGGAAGAACCTGGCGAGGAACTCCCGCGAGAGGGAGATCTCCCGCGCCGGGATCCGCTGGTGCAGCCGCAGGGCTGACGTGGCCGCGTTAGCCAACAGGGCCTTGTAGAACGCCGATACCGGGCTGTGGAGCACAGGCAGAGGTCAGTGTTCATGTTACTATACTGCCCCTCAAACGAGAGTCGAGGAAACGACAGGTTTTGTCGTGAAACATAGTTTTATGTAATTTCCACATATTGTGTCAAATTCCATATAAAATTCTTTTAGTAAAAAGAATTTTATATGGAATTTGACGGTTAGTAAACCGACTTGAAAATAAGGAGGAGGTTACTCAATTCGACCGTATAAATTGAGTAACCTCCTTTTTTAGATTCATTTTTTATGTGTGTGTTTGCGGATAACTTCGTCGTTTATGAACCGATTTTGATGATTCTTTTTTTGTTTCATAGAGTATACTTTCGAGATGGTCCCATTTATATTTCATCTAAATCAGTAAAGCTGTTTTTGAGTTACATTCAAATAACTGAAAAGTGTTACGTCTATCTGGAGACTTCCTTAATGAGGGTGAAGAAATCGGTGAACATACATAATGACAATTGATCCCGTGAGTTGCAATCGTCACTGAAAAGAATAAAAAAAATATTTACCAAAAAATGAAACCGAATTCAACACTTAAAAGAGTGAAATAACTTGTCGAAGTCGGTACCATGCACACAATATTTTGATAAATGCTTTTGAACTATCATGGTACCGAATTAATTTTGCGTAAATAGAAACTTCAAACGATATAGTTAATTACTAGCTGCGTCCTGGTGCGTTGCCCGCGGTACAATTATACGTGGAATTGACTATTTATGTGTCTTACCGTCATAGAACAGTCATCCCACGGGAGGAGCCAATATTTTCTAGATAAAAAAGTAGCCTATGTGTAATAGGCCAGGGTTGTTTGTTCCATAAATGTTGGTGTTGCGTGTCACAGAGGTACACAAAGGTTAAGCACTCGGCGACAAGGTTAGAACCTTCGACGTGGCTCCACTGATCGTAGCGATCATATGGGAACACATTGTTTAAATAGCAAGGTTTAGCAACTGTATTCGTAGTTATTATTCTTGAATACTTCTCACGTTAATTTACATTTAACTCAACAGCGTCTGCTTTGTGCCCTTTATCCACATCCATGTAATATTTTCTATACTTTAGAGATGTACATTTTGACGCTTATCTCTCTTGATAGTCAGTGACGATATGGTCGACGGGGCAACCACGCTAAGCCCCGATGTTTGCTGGTTCTCAAGAACTGCTGCGTGAACACACTATGTGTTTGGTGATAGTTTTTGAAATTTGAGGGTGGCAGCTAGCCAGGCAGGTACTCGAAAATAGCGTCGAAACTCACGCCGTTGGCGGGGATCGTACCAGCATCCGTCAGTGTGACAGCCGACGCATCCACCGCTATGCTGTCATGACTTCAAACTACAATCCTTATTGATTTCTTATACTTTTATAATGAAACATAATTGAAAATCCTTTTTTATTTAATTCAACCACTAAAACACAATTGAATTAGAAGACATGATAGTCTAGCGGTGTGATTGCCACATGTCAAACTGACAGTTGCTGGTTCGATCACCACCGTCTGCTTGAGGTGAAGGCTACATCGTTATCAAAGCAAACTGCATAGTGGTATAGTTCTTGTTCTTCTCTAATGTTCCTGCCATTGAAATTCCCGAGTAGCTACAATATGGGATTCTACAAAAGGAGAGTTAACAGTGTTAAAAAGGATTGGCAACCAGCTAGTGTTCAGATATCCATAGGCGACAGTGATCGCTTACTATCAGGATGCCCGCATGCTTGTTTGCCACCTATTTTAAATAAAAAAATACACCATAGATAAATAGTCCAGTTTGGTTATTATACTTTTTAAACTATGTGATCATTACATAAAATGTCTAGAGTTAAATAATAGTCACACCCTATTTACTTAAAATAATTGGCCTGGAGATTCCTAGTAGGAAGAAGAAACTTTATCAGAAGAAACTATCTTCTTCTTTATTACTGACTTGGCATTCAAATTACCTTAAGATATATACCATATAACAACGACAATGAAACAAGAGAAAGGCCAGTATTTCATTAAATCTTAGTTTTCCTATAAGAAATAACTATAAAACTCTCTGAAGTCATATTGCTTATGTGGAATCAATAGCAAAACAAGACAAATAAATATCATGCCTATTTGTTAATTAAAAATTTTAATATACAATTTTAAGTTTACAATTTTGTCATTTATTAGCAGTAATGTCAGCTGTTCAAACATACTTGACGATAAATACCTACTCTTTGGAATGTTTCGTTTTTAACCAATAAAGGCAAACAGAAGTGATGATAACATAGAATACATTGACATTTTAACTATGCATTGTATCTTCATGAATTTCAGGGATGGTTCTGAAGTTTATAATAATTGTTTCATGTGTGTATGGAGCTACTTAACTATATAAGCCTAGTCATAGTGGATGTATAGTTGGTATGTGTATGCAAGCAGATGTGGGAGTTTTTGCATCTATTTGACTATATTTGATTTGACTCAAGCACCCATGTTGCATGTAGTAATTCTATACACTATTTTGCATATAGGGGTTATGACATTGTAAGCATTTATGGACTTTACAGCCCATAAATGCCTTCAATGTATGTAAAGATTTGACGAACTTCACATAATTGTGATCCTTTCCATACAAAAACAGCAAGACACCGGTTACGCTACCCGGAGGGTACATTTTTAGAAAGACACATACATCAAATGAGAATTCCACATTTTCATTCCTTATGGTGCATTGTACTCAATGCCAAAACCTTTCCCTATATTTACTCTCTTTTACTAAAGTATAGCAGCAGGGTAATTTCTAGGGTCTACTTAGCCAACTTCTACCATCAAGTTTTATACCCTGCCTCTGTCCCTGCGGGCCAGTCAGTATTCTAGGTCTATTCCACCTTTAGAGCTTACAACTAATTTCTGAACTGTGAGATATAAAAACAGATATAAAACCAACATGTTTTATATACTTAAGCATCACTGAATTTTAATATACACCAAAATTTTAACCACCAAATAGGCTTTCCTTCCCATAACCCTTAAACGACACATTGGATTGATTAACAGCTTTAATAGACATACTTTTCAGAAATGTATTTCATATGAAATCTAAATACAAAACTCAGCTAGACCACTATGGGGTGGAAATTAAAAAAATATATATTAATGGTTAAATGACACTTTCAAATAATCTCTCCTTTTTTTTGTCCTTCCCAACACTAGATAAGGTCTGAACAAAGTGTTTTCCTCTTGAGAATGGTCTTGTTGTCTTCAATAAAACACGAAATATGTTTAATCAATGTATTAGGCTAGGTAGCCGCAAATGGATTGAACAACTCATATTAGGTGGGTAGGCAACACAGTAAGTGAGTGATCACATATTATAAGAAGTGAGGGTAGATCTAAAATATATTACACACAACAATAATCAATACTGTCATAATATGTGCCAGTCACATACATAACAGGTCTCAGTGCTCACACCTTTTGTAAAAATATCATTACTCACACAGTCCATCCATGCCTTTTTCAGCCTTCCTCAACGCTATATCCATCCATTGATGTTAAGTACTTTTTTGGTATATGATTTTCATCCCTTCTGGTGACAAGCCCATACCAAGCCAATCTATTCCCTTTAAACTTATCATTCAACACTGCTACTTTCAAGCTTACTCTGATATACTTTCTCATTTCTTATTAAGTCAATTCAAAGCTCTAGCGTCGAAGTCAGCTGTTCAATGTGCCAATATGTTCAGCTAAATATTCCAAATTGATTCAATCCTAGAGTCATCCAGATTAATTTGTCTTTAATCATAGTCTGTTTGCACCTACCTGTGTACCACCTGTTTGTGTAAAATTCAATGATATTCAGGCCGCTATAAATTAAATAAACTATGAATTCCTGATCTGAGACTTTCTGGCATTGTTTCTACCTCACACTGGACTTAATCTGAATACGAAATTCATGAGACCCTGGATGCATTATTACATTAAGGAGTGGTATATGAAATATTCGTACTCACAACAAAGGTATGAATTAAAAGTATTCTGTAGTAATAGTAATCAGCATAATAAAATACTTACTTATTAAACAGCGGCAGGACATAACCTATTGTGAATAGAACTGTGAGAACTCTGATGGCCCATAGAGCAACATCAATTTTATTTGCAATGACATGTGCTTTCAATGCAGGGATGCCTTTTGGTGGGCCAGCATCTCCAGCTTGGGGATCACTTTGGGTATCTGCCATTTTCTGTGGAATTATAATAAAAGATATTTACCATAATCATTTACTGTGAGTCATTACAGTAACAAATAAGAAATAGTAATATTAGTTTATTTAAATGTTTATCTAATTTTACTTGTAAGGTATCATTTATGAATATTAACAATGGAATAGAAATAATAAAGCAAATACTCTGAACATAGCACTTATACAATTTAAAGTTGATATGGTGAGATAACGAGCCTTATATTATATAATACTAATAATAACTATTTAGCATAGACAGGTAGTAATATATCCACAGACATGTATACAATGAATTAGGCACTGTACCGGGTACTTTCTTTCAAGTGCCTACCTAGCTTGAATTTTGAAATCTGTCACCAAGCAATTTGTGATAAAATAGTAATAGTAATCTAACACTAAGCCAATAATACATATATATACACATTTGAAGAATTTAAATAAGAGTGAAGGAAGCAATTGGGATCTGACAGGATTAAAACATGTGAGAAGTATGTATGATATTTATATATTGTTCTTGTCATGTAGAAATCTAGTAAGTTGTAAATGCTACATGCCTAAAGGTGTTATCAGATAATGAATTGATAAAAGAATCTCCTTTTCAGCATCAAGCTACTTGCTAACCTAGTAAGCCTACTGTAATAAACTAATAAGCCTGCCACTTTCTTGACGAAATATAAGTAAAAGTATAAAGTAAAAGTAAAATGTTTCACAACATTGAGAGAAAGTATCATTAATTTTTTTTAGTAAAACTAGTTTAGTGGGCCATGGACATCAAGTGCACTACGCGATATTTAAAACATTCAACACTATAACAATAATAATTTTAGTGATTAAAATACACGTGAATATTAATCTTTGTGACTATCAAGGACGAAATTGCTAGAAAAACCAGTTTCTAACATCATTAGCGCATAGTGGTAAATTGTATAAATAGTAAATGATACAATGTAAAAAATAGCAAATAAGTTATTTCTTGCATACTTACATCTTAAATTATTCTTAAAACCACTTTGTCGTTCACTAACTGCACTATTTTGTAAAATATACGCGTAAATTAAATTCGAAGAGTAATGAGAACTAAAATGAACATGCACGATTTACCGAATGACAACTGAGGTGATTGACTGAATTTGACTGACAGTGACAGTGGAGTAGACTGACAGTGACAGTGGAGTAGACTGACAGCGCATATTCTTCTTCAATCTAGGGCATAGAAATAATATGTACTACTTAATTCTATGATCTAGGGCTTACGCCATGTTTAAACGCCACTCTGTAAGTGTCAAAGTATTCTTAGATTCGTATGAGGCTCAGATAAAATAACCAACGCGGAGGCCGTATACTCAAAGGTAAGAGGCGACGCGGCATAGAAAGGAAAAGAGGGCTGCGTGCCACTCCTCACGTGGACGAGTGTGGAGTGTTACTGGATATTGGACCCAAAACAGGGCTCTCTATCTCTTTAATGCCTTAATTACCTGAATAGTAGCGGATGTACTACTACCAAGGATGATTTCGACCACTCCATAATTCGTGGATATCACAATCTTTTCATCTTTCCCTACATTCGTTGACAGAGGTGGTTTAAAATATGTTTTCAGATATGCTTTTGAAGTAGTAGAGTGTAGCGAGCAGTTTCTTGTCTCAGAATTGGCACACAAGACATTCCAATTTACAAATACGAATGCCGCCATTGATGACATTGATGGAGCACGCCTGCCTATCTTCTAGGCAGGCGTGCTCCATCGTAGACCACATCATCAGTTAGCATCAGGTGAGATAGTGGTCAACCGCTTGCCTATTCCCAATAAAAAAAAAATATGATTCTGTCACAAAGCAATTATATTTCATACTAAATTGAAGCATTTGTTTGCCTCGCCCCACCCTGTACAATGTTTTGAAGATTTGGGAACAAGTGAATGTGGTACCGCCACACTATCATTTAGAATATTATATCGCCGCCACAGCTGTAAGATCAAAATATATACTTCCAGATATGGGGCCTTACTATCAGCTTTGTAAAATCCATTCAAAGTCCGAGCAGTTACTAAACCTGGCTTAAACTGCTTAGTGTAAAGTCATACCATCAGCACGGCATTACGCTCCCTTAAGTGAACGGTTCGATTATTGATATTCTCAAAGGTAAACGGTTAATGTTGTCTCTGGCATATTTAAGCCAGGTTTTAGAACTGCTCGGAACTTGAATGGATTTTACAAAGCTGATAGTAAGGCCCATGGTTGCGCTCGCTAATTTTATCAGCTAAGCGATGTTTTGTTCTAACGGCAGATTTTTCCTCACTCCGTTCGACTATTATTTGCTTCACGCAATTCGCGCCTGTCGTGAAATTTGACGGGCATTGATTTAATACTGGTCGTCCAATAAATAGAAAGATAGAAGAAAAAGGCTAGGATAGAATTCGTAAGCACATCTCTGCGGTCTTCTGTAGGTAGTACTACGTAGCAAGACTGGTTATTGGCTTGACACAGGCTAAATTAATAGATGATGCGGACTATGCGGAGTCAAATTTAAAAACTCTAACCTCTACTCCACAAATTACGTCCCAAATTATGCAAAGAAGAAGTGCAATATGTCACTACCAAAATATGATCAAGTCAACTTCAAGAATTGCTTGAAAACATCAACACACAAGAGACTATCACAAATTACAGAAATGTCTAAGTCTAAATGGAAAACACAAACTTAAAATAGAGTACCGTGATGGAAAACATTAAAAAGAAGGAAGTTTTAGAGCACTATGTATTCTAAAAAATATTTTATATATAAAATGTGGAGCAATGGTGCTTTATTTCAGAATCTTAGAAACTTAGTGAGTGCAACAGCAGCAAGTAAAAATTACAGTGTAATCGCTAATGTTTTAGATAACCCATATGTCGGTGAAGTAACTGAAGTAAAGGTAAACAACTCTGATGTTTATTTATATATTTGGTTTTACAAATTATTGTTAGTTTAATTATTCAATTTATGCCTTCAATTTAATTTACAGGGCTGGGTAAGAAACTTACGTGTTCAAAAAGAGCTCACATTTGCAGATATTAATGACGGCTCTTGCGCTAAGAAACTTCAGATCGTGATTCCTAAAAACTTAAAAACTGATTTATTGACCTACGGTTCTTCAGTCCACATAACAGGGAAACTAATAAAAAGCCCTAGAGGGCAGTTAGAACTTGTTGCTGACGACGTGAAAGTAATAGGCGACTGTGTTGTCTCGGAAGGCTATCCATTCAACCCTAGAACTAAACATCCACCAGAATACACTCGTCAGTACCTTCATTTACGTTGTAGAACCAACTACACATCAGCTATATTACGAATACGAAGTGCATTAACAAAACATATCCATGACTACTTTATGTCTAAGCACTTTATAAATATCAACACCCCAATACTTACTTCAAATGACTGTGAAGGGGCTAGTGAATGCTTTAAAGTTGAACCAGATAATGATGGTACAGTTAAATCAATGATGCAAGAAGGTAAAGACAGGGATTCGGTTTACTTTGACTCTAAAACATTCTTGACTGTATCTGGGCAGTTGCACTTAGAAGCAATATGCAGAGGTATGGGTAATGTCTACACTTTAGGACCAACATTTCGCGCAGAGAACTCAAGATCGAGACTGCATCTGTCTGAATTTTATATGCTAGAGGTGGAGTTAGCATTCTGTGAAACTCTAGAAAGGCTACAACTTGCAATAGAAGATTTATTAAAATACATATTTATTCAAATTAGAAATACTAATGAAGCAGATTTGCATTTACTAGATAAAGATAATAAACTACCTTCGTGGATCAATACACCCTTTATTGCATTAACTTATGAAGAAGCAAAGATAATCTTAGAGAAGAAGGGTATAAGGAATACAGAAGAAGGAATTAGTAAAGAGCAGGAGTTAGCTCTGGTGGAGCATTGCAATGGGACTCCAGTGTTTGTGGTAAGATGGCCTAAGGATATGAAAGCGTTTTACATGAAGGAATGTCAGGATGACAACACCAAGGTAAAATACTAACGAACACAACTATATATTCTTGCTTACATATTCATTGATGCTATGAATACTCAGCTACTCTGCTGCCTAGAAAAAATATAATGTGGAAACCTTTCATCCTATTAATATTACAAAGGTGAATGTTGATGTGTGTGTAGTGTGTATGTTTGTTACCCCTTGACACTCAAACAGCTGTACTGATTTTGATGAAATTTGGCATGGAGATAGGGTACACCCTGAAATAACACATAGGCTAATTTTATTCCTGAAAAGTCAGGAAAACTTTAATCACGCAGGTAAACTGCTGGGCGCTACTAGTCTAAAATATACCATGGGTAATATTACGAGGTGGGAGAATTATGGTTGAAATAAGTACAGTAGAAATTAAGACTTGGTCAGAATAGAAATACAGAAATTATACTGTGCAGGTATGTGTGTATGTTTATTACTCCTTTATGCTCAAACGGCTATAACGATTTCGATGAAATTTTGTATGGAGATAGCTTATACCCTGGATTAACAATTAGGCTTATTTACATCACCACCGTTTTTCATCACCACATGGGTAAAACCACAGGGCGCAGCTAGTATGTAAATAAAATTCTTATTATCAAGACTAACAGGTCAGGTAACTCTTCAATGATAGAGCTGGTTGAGTAGATCAACTAAGATTCTCACTAAACCAATCTTATTATACTAAGCAGAAATGAACTATTTCTAGCTTCTTTGTATTGCATGGCATAGTACAATTTCTCAAAGATGTTCATGGCCATTATTTTAGTTTAGTTAGGCTTAGTCTAGTTGACATGCAACTTGCATGTATATGCTTACATTGACACACTGAAATAAAACATGTCCTGGGACAGTAGATATTATGTAATTTCTGAAAAGAAAAATTGCAATTGAAATGTCAATTATTAACAGTTTTGCGGCTATAACATTGATAGGCTCAAAACCTTGTTGCTGACAAATGTTTGACTGCAAACTGGGTTCTATTTTCTTTTGTCCTGTTAGTTCAGTTTTAATTTTTAACATTTTATTTCTCCTGAATACATGATATCAAAACTGTATTAACATAACATATTAGTTGTTAGCAACTGGACATAATGATTTTAATGTCCTACGCTACGTCTTTTCAGAGTACATTTTAACAAAATACACTTTCAGGCGCTCTATTGCATCACCCCATGTTTAGTTATTTTGTACTGTAATAAAATATATGGCATTAGTTTTTTATTATTTTATATATATGTGTATTATTATGTTTCTCTCCAGGTGGATGCCTTAGACCTCCTAACTCCAATAACAGGCGAGATTGTCGGTGGGAGTCTTAGAGAAGACAACTATAACAAACTGAAGTCAAAGCTCCCCTCGGAGCAGCTCAATTGGTACCTAGAACTGCGTAAATTTGGTAACATACCCACAGGTGGCTTTGGATTAGGATTGGAGAGGTTACTGCAAGTGTTGTGTGGCGTTAGTAATATCAAAGACACTTTGCCATTCCCGAGGTGGCCACATAACTGTCACATGTAGTGTAATTTCTTATTGTAAAATTGTTCAAACATTTTTATTTTGATTTTCACTGTAAGTGTATAGTATGCAGGTTTATTAAAACATAAGTAAATAGTGTCAGCCTAAGGGCCATTTTATTTTAGTAGTGTCAGTAATTATATTTAGTACCATAGTATTTCTAGTTTTTTCTATTGTCTACAATCCGGCGCGGCGCATGCATATATGGTGAAACGAACCAAAAAGGATGCCGGTGAAGTATGAATCATTAAAAACGCACCGAGAGTGCGCTAGCGTCCGCTTGGATGCGCGTGATTGCGAGCCTTTCGATTTCTATTCACAGTCTGTGTTTCATCTTGCTACTTCTTGAGTTCGACCACTAGCGTGAACAAACATATATCAGCTTATTAAGATTATATATCAGTATTTCCGTTCGTCGGTGATTACTTCACACTTATCATCCCTAACTGTTCTTCCTTTACTCCTCGAAAAAAGTATACCTTCAGTTCTACCTAAGCACGGGGGTGGTGTGCACAGAATTATGCATGAGGTTAGGCATAGTAATATGTTCTGGAAATAAATTAACAATCAGAATCTTTAAAACCTCAAAACAGCACTACCGGAATATTGGTACAATTACGAACATTGCCTACTTGCAAAAGAAAAAGAAGGGAGACGAAGAGAGCAAGAAAGACCAAAATGATGGTCAAGGTGTCACCATTCTGCAGTGCACGCTATATTTAACTAAATTGTGTGAATTGTTTGACAGTGAAAATGTTCTGCGCTGTCGACATAATGGACCTTAGTTGTCTGAAAATAAAATGATTTTGATTTGATAATTTATGGGTTGGCTCTCATATGTACTACAAGTTGTATTATTTGTAAAATAATTAAACTAATATTATTTGTTGTGTCGGGAAAGTTGTCACTGTGGTCAATGAAAAGGTGAAAAAAAAAAATTACCAAAAATTGGAACCGACTTCAACACTCAAAAGTATAAAATAACTTTTCGAAGTCGGTACCATGACCACAATATTCTGATAATAGTTACTTTGCATTATCATGGTACCGATTTCAACAAGTTATTTTACACTTTTGAGTGTTTAAGTCGGTTCCATTTTATGGTAAAAAATTTATGAAATTGGGCAGTTGCCTCAATTTTTATAAAAACTTGCTTAGTAGCAGTATTTTTCTTACACCACGATGAGTGAAAGTGGACTGAAAGTAAGATATAAATATTGTTTAACACGAGATACGCACCATGATTTTGATTGAGTTCCCGATATTTCGGCGCGGTTCCACGCACCATGATCACGGAGAGACAGTAGGTACCTACTGTCTCTCCGCTCAAGTATAAGGTTAATATCACGAGCCTAGAAGATACCTTTCACTCTGACTTGAACACAACTATAGATTGTATGTGATGAAACACGGATTTAGGCAATGATATCCACTGCTGTTATAGCTGTACGCACTATGAGTGGAAGCAAAAGGCTGACGACGACAGGTTGCAACGTCTGCAGTGTATGTATGTCGCATTGTAAGTATTCGCTTAACTTCACCAGTTGGAATAGAGTTTAAAAAAATCTATTGTAAATAAAAGCTGTTATTGTTCTTTCAATGTTTTATTACTCGCTACTAAGTTTAAAAATTATTCTAGGGCCTAGGCCTTCTAGTTGGAAAGTTAACCCTGGCTGGCTCAAGCTGTAGCATGGCAAAACTATGGAAAATACGTATAATTCAAAGTAGACATAATGCAATATGTTCATATATAATATAATAAATTTAAATATAGATACCTACACATGCCAAGTCCCAAAGTTGCAGCCTTTACCATACCCGCGAGCATAATTGTGGGCCAGCTAAAAAGACGTTACATTTTTCTACAGCTGTAACTGAAAGATCACGTGATCTAGGTTCTAAATACGTAGGTACCTAATATACTTCTTATAAATATTACATGGCCTTAGAGGTTTTTAGGGCTCAGAAATCAATACTTTTCAAAACAAGCCATTTTTGTGGGCTGTTGTTATAGCTCTTTGATCGAAGTTATAGCTACATTAATACATTTTCACCAACCTCCAAAAAAAAGAAGATTCTCAATTCAACCGTATTTATTTCATGTTACTTTAAATAGGTACTTTTTTTAGGTGAACCGATTATGGTGATTCTGTTTTGGCGGCTCCAAATCCCTCAACCACGCCGTTTCCCTGTGTCGTCCTATTTAGATCTGATCAAGATCACACCTAGTATTTCAGTTATCCTTGTAATTCTTGACGGCAGAGCAATAAGTAATGTGGGTCAATTTATATTGATTTATTACTTTGCGTTTCGTCTACAACAAAGTGTGAACAGTTTTAACTTTCATTCTTGTTTCATTTATAACTAACGCCACTTGCGAATATGCCTCCAATAGTCAAACATTAACGTTCGGATATATATTTATTCCTTTGGACTAGATATTAAATGAAAACAGATGATTAAATGTAAACATTTCTTTATTTACAGTAATTGTAACAAACAAACCATTGTGATATTGGCTTCTAACTATAAATAAACAATGTGATAGAAGATAGATAGAAACTACACTGATTTTAAACGAACAAAATGAAATAACTACATCTACCACCTGCACCTTTTGAGCCAATTATACATGTTTTTATTATTCATCGATTTTTGTACATCAATTAATTTTTAACTTAATTTTCTCGACACATGACCTCTACATTCATCCGAGAGATTCCTAAAAATAACATTGAAATTGAACAACTGTAAAACATTTTTTGTTTCAAATCAGTTTATATGAAATAGGGTTTGGGTAATTCTGTGAAATAAAGTCGATAGATTCATATCTATAGTTGCTCGATTTTAATGTTGAATATCGTTACAATTAAGAAACCTAACACTACACTTTTTATACATATAATTAATAAACTATAGGTACCCTAAAACTAAAAGAAGTAAATTGTAATTAGAAACATTTAAAATCTTGCGGCACTTAAGTTATGTACCATTATACAAATAAATCCCATTATATTTTATTCAAATTACAATATATTTACAAGCTGTACAATCGAAGTACATACGAACTACAAAATCAAATATAAGAAAATGGTATTCGTTGTTTACCAACTTATTATTACTTGTTTATTTTATTTACGACTTATTACTTACGTATATTAGTCGAGTAGGCATCTCGAAACATTCCTTTACTTTCCGAGTCACTTTTTCATACAGAGCGGTTCTGTTTCATACAGAGCGGTTCTGTTTCATACAGAGCGGTTCTGTTTCATACAGAGCGGTTCTGTTTCATACAGAGCGGTTCTGTTTCATACAGAGCGGTTCTGTTTCATACAGAGCGGTTCTGTTTCATACAGAGCGGTTCTGTTTCATACAGAGCGGTTCTGTTTCATACAGAGCGGTTCTGTTTCATACAGAGCGGTTCTGTTTCATACAGAGCGGTTCTGTTTCATACAGAGCGGTTCTGTTTCATACAGAGCGGTTCTGTTTCATACAGAGCGGTTCTGTTTCATACAGAGCGGTTCTGTTTCATACAGAGCGGTTCTGTTTCATACAGAGCGGTTCTGTTTCATACAGAGCGGTTCTGTTTCATACAGAGCGGTTCTGTTTCATACAGAGCGGTTCTGTTTCATACAGAGCGGTTCTGTTTCATACAGAGCGGTTCTGTTTCATACAGAGCGGTTCTGTTTCATACAGAGCGGTTCTGTTTCATACAGAGCGGTTCTGTTTCATACAGAGCGGTTCTGTTTCATACAGAGCGGTTCTGTTTCATACAGAGCGGTTGTGTTTCATACAGAGCGGTTCTGTTTCATACGCGCTCGGCTTCGCGCATCCGCGCATTTGTTCCTTCGACATACCATTTGACAATATATGTAAGTAAAAGCATAATTTAAAAACGTAATAGTTACGAAAGTCTTATAATTAATATCACATTTTGTTTACAATTTGTAATCAATTATCTTATCCATTCATACATAAGCCCACTCTGAAAATTGTACAAACCATATACACTTCAATAGCATTATTTATAAATATCTAATTGAGTGTTATATATTGAGTGATAATGGGTAAAAATATGTCGCAGAAATAGTTAAACACCAAAACGCTGTTTGAAACAAATCAACTTTTTGTAAATTATTTTATTATATTCTCTGTTTGCAATATTCTCTTTACATAGAAAATACAACAGTTTTGTTAATGTTTAATTAAAAGTCCCCATATCAAACATTCGTTCTCAATAAATTCTAAACTATGAAATATTTTTACATTATCAATTTAATTAGCAAAAACTAGAATCACAATACAAATAAAGTATATAAATAATTGGCTAGATAATATCGTTACACCTTAGTCATTTCTCACTTCAATTGATTCAAGAGTTGAGTCGGGAACATATTGATCCATGAAGCCTGTTTAAGGGCAAACATTTTTCTCATTAAATTGTTCTTTTTAATTATTTTGGCAAGCTAAAAAAAATATCATGCTGAAAAATTATATTTCGTAGTATTAACATTTAACATAATTTTATTTGGGGTTATAAAAACCTATGGATCCGCAGTTAAAAATTAGAACAGTCTTAGTTCATATCCAGTTCAAAAATGTCGTAGAAAGCTTGGGGATAATAAAACAGAACAGTATGAAACACAAAACTAAAAGAATATATATGTGATTACAAATATTTCTGTTGGGCTTATAAATAAAATAAAAGCATAAATTATGATCATCTTGAAATTTTCTCCATACTCTGGTAGTCACGTCTACATTATTTGAGTGGAAAACAAATTTATCAGTTAAAATAGTGAATGTCTGATATCATACGGTAGGTACCATATCAGATACCTAAACCATACAACTGACATAAATAATCAAATACAGACTGTTTGAACCATTCTTCACATAGCATAAATACCATACACATAATATACTCAATCCCAACCACAAGTAATTCACCATACTCGAGTCTGATAAAGGCATCAGCCCTAAGAAACAATTGTAGTACACAATGTGTAACATTCAAGTTATTCCAATTTGTTAACAAATACAACATACATATTCACATAATAGAACACAATCCTGACAATTCATTTCCTTTAGCTAGTGGAGGCTGTCGGCTAAACTGGACTCCTTCCAACCCGGGCTTGAGCTTATACTCCAGCTCTGGTTCTTCTCCCGGCGGCAATGGTTCATCATCAACGCTGACGTCTTCTAACATCGGGTCATTAATAGTAGTGATGAATGTAGGGATGGTAGATTTGGAGATGTTGATGCGGATGCCTCCGAGAGGAATGGAGGAGACGGGCGCAGGAGCCGCGTCGAGTTGGACGTTCCCGTCTATGGATGAAAGGACACTGGTGATTGTGAGGGTTGTATTTGTATTACTGTCAGCCACAGCGGGAGTTATGTTGTCTTCCTCTGATGTTATTATGGGTTCATCATCTGTAACAAAATGTTTCCGATAAATAAAGATATTTACTGGCTGGAAAGGCTTCAATGCGCAAATAAATATGGAAATATACTGTTGCTTTCTCTTCTATAGGCCTTATCTATAAGGTGAGAACTTGAAAAAATTCTAAAACCTTTCATTTAATCATTGGGTAAAGTATCGATTTTACAAGTCGGATACAAAGTATTTCCCAAAAAACCTAAAGTCTAAAATGTACTATGAGAGTTATTCCAATTTGCCAATGAAATAAAAATAAAACACATGTATGTTGAAGCACGAAACAAAATCATATCTGCTCCATATAATAGGCAATATCACGTCCTCGTTATAATTATTAGACAAAAAATCGATAACGCCTGTTGTCACATGACATATTGAATGTCAAATTTGACGATCCCGTACATCGTGACAAGTTCGGTACTTGCACTACAGATGGGACTAACGAATTAAGAAACTTTATTTATTCATTCGTAAATTAAGCCAAAAATTATGAGACTACTTTTGGTTACTACCTACCTTGCTCTTGACCATCTACTTGCCTATTGTTGAGTGATGATGTGATTAAAGATGAAGCACCCAAACTTAGAAGAGACTCTAAAACCTAAATATATAGATTGTATCAAACAGCAAATTGTGAATCAGTAACGGGAGGTGGAAAGTTCAGTTAGAACATATATAATTTAAATCTGGGTGGCAGTGGGCCGACTTTCTACTTTTGCTACAGAAGGAAAAAGAATGGCCACATCCTGAAATATTTCTCCTGTTGAAAAAAGACACTGCTGGTGGTGCAACATTTTTGCAGCGTTTTTATATTCCAGTTATGAAACCAGAATACTGTATGTATCACTATCCGATTGAGATCAGTCAGATAAAGCATATGTCCTACAGCTAAATGATGTTGAATCAGGTTCGTTGAACTTACCGGGATCCACAGGCTCCTGCTTGATCTTGACCTTAGAGAAGTCTATCTCAACCTGTCGGTCCCGTTCGGCGCGCTTCTCCTGAGTTTCGTCGTCTGTATCAACTTCATCTTCCACTAAAACTTCTTCCACCGGCTCTGCTTTGTAGATCACGTCGTCTTCTTCACCTTCGTCGATCTGTAAGGGAATGGAAAAATATTTATTAAACCTAAAGCATTTAAGAATAAAGGACCTGGTTTAGACAAGATGATTCAGGCGAGACAGTTGTCAAACACAAGCTTATAAGTAAAAAAAAATTTTTTTTAATCATTCCAACCGCTAACAATGAATGTTCGTTCTTCATGGCTCACGTGATATATCACTTGGAAGTGTCAATCTCATGCATTTTTATGCTTTCTCTAGGCCTACTGACATAGCACATTTCCGTTATACTAAGGACTAGAGGAAGTGGGTTAATTCACTTTACATGAAGCTGATGCCCAGTAGACCTACAGCGGGGCCACGGGCCTTCCTCTAGGCGAGGAGTTTAGGCCATAGTTCTCCATACTGGCCAATGCGGTTCGGCGATGGCCCAGTGGCCAGCCCAATTTTAGAGGTTTCAGGCCAAGGACCTGTATAAGGACATGGTATATAAAGACTTTTATCTAATCTCATACTGAAATTGAAATATAAACATAAAAAAATTAAATAAAACCCATTATTATACAGCTTTTCTACGGACAACTATATCATAAATGTAACTTTTCAAGAGGTTGCAATACAGTTTTTTTACATATAATCTGTGGACGCGGCGCAACACGCATGCTCGATCAGCAAATGGATTTTGGCGCTAAACGTTTACAAATAAATGCAAAAATATGCAGTAATTTTACGTAACTGTCATTATCTATTCTATGAGATTAGATACAGTAGTGTATGAAACTGCACATAGCAGTTTAGTCTTCAAACACTAGTGTAATGCTATAAAAAACTTACCTGTGGCTCGTTTTTTTACCTTGCACTCGTATTTCAAGAGTACCCTTACTATAAAACATTTTCATAAACTATTTATAAATTTTATTTTTATCATATCAACTGGAAGTTCGGGCTTAACATCTACAAGAAGTTGATTATTTTATATTCTATTGTACATTTAGATTTTAGGTTATTTTCAACTTTCTTTCACACATGAACAGGCTTAGGTTTGTCTAGCAAGTATTTGCTTCTTGATGATATTGTTAACCTTACATTATTTACATGAGAATAACCAATACGTATATTGATTTTATGTACCTACATAGAATTCACAAGATGACGTCATTATTCTTCTAATTTAAACATTTTTTAATCATTTTAGGTTGTTTTTTATACATTATATATTTTATTTAGGTACCTAAATAAAATATATAATGTAATAAGTACCTAGGTATTTTTATTAACATGCGTATTTTTGTTTTTATTTGTTAATTATATTACATTTAAAAACATTATTTGATATGATATTTAAAAGGTGATTTTTTTTCGACTCTCACCACACATCAATATGGCATAAGTTTTCACCGCATTCATTTTGATAACCGAACTTTATAATACTTTTACCAAAACGACTTTATCAAAGAAAACGAACTCATTGTTTTGAATAAAAATATCACTTACACCAAATTAGCAATTTACCCACTATAATGAGGGCGATAGAGCACGGAACGGCAGAACGGCTGAAATATTAGCCCTGCGCGCGCAGCAGGGCCGCAGAGCGAGCGAGCGAGCAGGGCACAAGTGCTGCTAACTTTGATCAGTCGTATTATACTTATCATCAAACGAAAATGTTGCTTATTCTTTATATTTCAATTCCTTTATTTTTATTCGTGAAACATAAGGTGACTCAGGTTGAAACTTAAAGTTGATATGATATTATTATTATATGTTATTTTTGCTTATTGAATATGATGGTTGATTTTAAATATTAGTCAATGTTATTGGTTGATAGTTATATTCATCATCACTACTACACAATATAATTATCAGTGTGTGTTACCTCTAATGGCTCTTCCGGTTTGACCGGTTCCGGCTTCTCAGGTTCATCTTCGACCACTTCCACAACAGACTCATTGTCCGACTGATCGTCCAATGTGATGTCTTCTACGTCTTTAATGACGATGGGCTCATCCGTCTTGTCGGCGCTTACCACTTCATCTTGCACCTCTTGTGGCGGCTCTTCTTTTGTCAGGGACGCCTGTTACAATATAACAGTAGGGTAACACATTTAACTTGAAGGTATAACATAACATTGTGATAAACACCACAGCATACTGTTAGGCTGGTTATCGCCCCCTCACTTTGAGCCCTTAGAATAGAATAGAATAACGTTTATTGTGCACTAATAACTAGAAATACATGTAGGGTTAGAAAATACATAACACTTCAAGGTTGGGAGAATATGTTCGACAGTTCGTTTCTCAAAATTATACCCCACTTTAAAGTAACATGAATATTTAAAGTAATTTTTTGAGTTATATATATATTTTTTAATTTATTTATTTATTTACATTCACAGTGTTTTCAAGTCCCAAACTAGGCACACCTGTACTACGCTAACCTGATGACTGATATATATACTTAAATACATATACACACCCAGACACATGTCAAACAGACATTTTCATGCACACAAATGTTTGACCTGTCCGGGAATCGAACCCGGGACCAGCGGCTCAGAAGGCAGAGTGCTACCAACTGCGCCAACCGGCCAGTCTATCACTTATAAGATAAAGTGGCACAGACAAATATAAAGAAGACTGCTGAACACATTCTCTTTGCAACTTAATTTCAGTGGTTTGCAAAGTGCAATGACATTTTTGAAATTTCCCGCTACCTCAGTTATCCCGTGGGTACCATACTTTTTTCAGGACAAAAGTAGTCTTTGTTATTTTACCAAAATTTGCACACAATTGGATCAGTGCTTTACTTGTGAAACAGACACAGTTAGTCTCACATTTACAATATTAAGACGGTGGTCAATCGCTACATCTATTTAGTACAAAAAGAAACCAGGGAATGACAGAATAAAGGGGGATACCTTGTAATCCTCTAAGCATAAGGGATGATAGTTTTTGTCGTCGTGTCGGAGCGAGTTCCTCAGATGCCACTCCTCCTTGTCTTCGTTGTAGAACTGGTCGAACTTGTCCCCGCAGAGCGCGCAGTGCGCGTGCGCCGGAGCGCCCGCCGCCACGCTCGGCGCCTCTGCTGCCCCCGCCGCCTCCGCCTCCGCCCCCACTTCGCCTTCCTCCGCGCCGCCGCTCTCGAACCAGTTCTTCTCTGTGACCACGACAATACACACTTATTTATATTTGTTACACTGATGCAAAACTAAGCTACTAAGCCTATGATTATAAGTTTGCCTCTGCATACTCTATCACCGCTCTGTGAACCTCTTGTAGCATATGATGGGATTTGTCCACAGCTTAGCGCTGGCGCAGTGCAGCATTGAGAAGGTGTAATACTTGCGTGAGAGACATGCGCCCTATCGCTCTTATACAATTATCAGGTACTGCCAAATTTATCATTTCTAATAGGGATGGAATTCTAACTCCCAGATAAAACTTGAACCATGTATGCTATCTAAGATACAATGTGTATCTTCCAGAGTATTATATCCAGTAATTCTTAATAGGAACGCAGTTGGATACAAAGGTACTAAAAATCCACATTGTTTTTTATAGATCCACCTGAGAAACTTCTGGATTTTAATGGTTTATTGCATTAACAACATGCTAGGCGGAACTTATGTTCAAATTAATTGAAGGAAAAAAGGGACTTGAACTCACGACTACAGAATACCGTCCTGTCGCTTCGTCCAACTAAGCTATGGCAGCATTCCACTGGCGTACCGATTTCTTCTGGATTTTCTATTTCTCATTATCAATTGTATATATTTTATCCCACATGGACACTACACCAAAGCATTGATTTCCAGTTTACTCCTTACAAACGCATTGTACAAAGCCTTAATGGCATTACTCTGTCTAAATTTCGCGATTGCCTTAAAAGAAACTGCAAAATTATAAATGCCTGCCTGCATAATTTTTCATTACATGAAACCTTATTGGCTCAGATATATGAAAACACTGTTGTCATCCATGTCGAATGCCTTAAAATAAAAACAACCGGCATCTACTTGAGATCCCGAGTCTACAGCGTCTACAACATTTGACCATAAATAAACAAATCGTATTGTGAACAAGAACGATTTTCGAAATACTTCTTTTTTAAACTTAACATACCTTATTATTGTTACGATTACACTCGAGATTTGAACAGTTTTACTTCATGCTATCCAAAAAATTACATTCTACTGCCAATTATTTGTTAATTGTGAAAATAATTTTTAATCGTCATCTGTCCATTTCGTCGGTGGCCGTATCATTCTGCGCTTGCCAGTCCCCGGTCTCCATTCGAGAACCTTTCGATCCCAGCCCCATCAGTTCTTCGAGCTACTTGCCCCGCCCGCTGCCACTTCAACTCGCTAATCCTATGGGCGACGTCGGGGAGTACCTCGTACCTCTATCGTCGAGGTCGTCGATCTCCTCGTAGTGCAGCCAGTCGGCGAGGTCGTAGTGCCAGAGGCGCGAGTGGGCCCGCCGCGCGGAGTGTCGCTCTCGCCGGTTCTGGCGGAAGTGCCAGTCCAGGTGCTGCGAGTAGCGCACCGTGCGCTCGGGCGGGAACCGCGCGCCGCAGCCCGAGCACTGCATGCCCGAGTACAGCCGCGACACTAGCGCGGGTTGTTTGCTGAAATAAACGATACATTTATATAATCGATGGACCGGCGGTCCCGGTACGAATTGTCCCCCGGCGCGACGCCTCGATTTAGAGCTCCTCAAAAACCGAGTGAATCGACTCCGTTTTGGACGATTCCCGTTTTGCAAACTCTCTATAGGACCGTTGCGAACGTACGATGGACGATTTACTTTTTGATAAATAAATAGAATAGAATGTTCCGTTAGGTACGTTTATGAAACGTGTACGAATTTATTATTATTATAAAAGATAAATACATAAAATATATTAGTGATAAAATAAAATAAATGCATGATATGGTATATACGATATATGAGCTGACCTGAGCAGGTCAGCTATGATATAGTAAAATGTAGAATTGAATCGATTTGGTTCATTATCTATTATTCCAAATAGGGTGGACTTATCCTAATGTGATTGAGATATGGCAGAGGACCCCTTAAACGCACCCAAATAAGATATCAATATAGAACAACTGAATGGTAAGTGAACTCTACTAGCTCTAAGTAATATCTAAAGTATCGTGTCGCGCGCCACAGGCTCCTCCTATTTATTAAAGTTGGACTCCGAAGCTAGACTGCGTGACTTCAGACTCATAGCGAACATAATGTGATATTAATTGGGAAAACATTGACTTCATTGTTAAAAAAGCTCCTAAGATATAAGCATTTGTAATTTGTCAGATAAGGCAATTCAAAGATCCTAATATATCTGCACATATTATTAGGTTCTACTGTAATGTCTGTACTGTAGTGTCTCGAGTACTGAAGCCTACGGTATAAGCCCCCTATACAATGTGTAAAAGTTTGCTAAACTAGAATGTGTAAAAATGTTTACATGTGATTTTCAAACACAACAATATTAATAAAGACATTCCTACATCGACCTAATGTAATAAGCAAATAAATGATGAAGTTTGAAGGATACTAACATTCTCAAAGTCTCCGGCTTCAGCAGGTCCACCTTGTGTACCACAGACTTGTCTACTTCCTTTTGCTTTGATTTAGCTTCCTCCACCTTATTGTCCACCTGTACTTCTGTTTTACCTTGCACCTATAAATACAAATAAAATCGTATTAATTGATAGAACTAGATATTAGGTGATTCTGACACAAATACCTATGCATAGTCTGCCAAACATATGGTCAATCAGGGTACTTTTGAATATCGCTTGATATCATAAAAAAACAAGGTTTATTTTCCCATGCATCTCATTCTTAGATAGGTTCAACCTTATCGCTAGTGCTAGAAGCTTCCGTTTGACCGCTCTCTCTTGTAGACCACTTTAGTTTGTCGACTCTACATTGATTTTATAAAGAATTTATTTCATTATAAATAATCATAGTGATTTAGTTCATGAAGCCGAATTTTTTCCTTAAACAATTTGAATGTGAAGTACCCGCCTAGCCTGTTACAATGCAATCAAACTGTGCTGTGTCCACATAGTTTGGTTTGGGAGATGACGTCATTGTTGGATACCTGCACAATGCCAGTAGCCACCAGCTTGGCGAAGAGGTCGGTGACGTTGATGTTCCCGAGCAGCGGCAGCACGGGCGCCGGTTTCTCCTCCCGGGGTGTCTCGAGGCCGGGGATCTTGTCAGGCTCCCCGGAGAACAGCGGCTCGGCGAGGCTGTAGTCGGTCCCGGATGCCAGCTCCATACTGCTCGGCATCACGCTGGCCAGCATCTCCAGACCTGATCATTTTATAGTGTGTATTGAAATTTGGCATATCATTCAGTCCGTTCGCTTATAATTCTAGTAAGTAAGAGTATGGCCACCACTCATTGTCGGTAAAAAGAGCATCATTCATAATCCACTACTCTGGCCAATGCGTGCTGGCCGATTGTCTTGCGGCCAGCTCAATCTCGGAGAATTTTGACCACTCAAGAATCTCTGGCTCTCAAGGATAGCTGCTTTTAATAGTATATTTATATATATATATATATATATATATATTTATATATATATATATATATATATATATATATATATATATATATATATATTTATAGTATATAAGTAAATTAAATGGTTTAATTAGTCCATAACTGATAAACCATGATTTACACCTTTTAACCGTCTTATATATAATATCTATGCATATAGGTATGCCAACAGCCAACATTTTTATGGCTTATGAAGTGGATGATGATGAAATTGGAATATGTTATTAAGAAAAATAATGATGTGAATTGATAAAAAAGGAGTAAACGAAAAGTATTAATGACAATGTATAAAAATGTTCCCTTACCTTGATTTTCCTGTATGACATCTGGGCTCGGTGTCTTCTCTGGTCGGACCAGAGGAACTACATCAGTTTCCATCGCCTCATCTTTCACAGTCTCCATCTTATTGACCGGCAGCATAGGTACAGTCGGAATTCCCGAACCTTCCATCTGCGCTATTTCCACAAGCCCTGGCTTTATATTCCTGGGCAATGCAGAGAATCTAATAAAATGTTTCTCATTTCCGATAAATATTGGTTTGGGCAAGTCCCCAAACTCCACTTTGAAAGGCTGCTCATTAATTAACACAGTTCTAAGCGCGTCCGCGAATCGAATTGTAAACAATTGATTGTTAATAACGAACTTCTGCACTTTAGCATCTAAGTACACTGGACACATCTGTGTTGCATTCACTATAAGGTTGATTTTCCCAGCCACAAGGTCAGTTCTTTTCTCTTTACCTATGTCTACTTGAGGTAATGGACCTTCTAAATGCACTAGTCTGGGTTTCCCATCTATTATGACCCCTAAAGGACTCCCACCGAAAAAACACTCGTGCCATCTACCGTTTATGTACAGTTCTCTAGTCGGCGCACCGAATTTGATATCAAATACTTGGTCTTCTATCTCTACCTGTTTGTATCCTTCATTGAAGGATAGCACTACTGAGTCTTTGTTGTCAAAGGTAACTCGTCTACATCCTGGCAGAAACTTGATTTCCCGAGGATCATCCCAATCTAACATAATAACAGCCATGTTGCCGTAAAACCTGATCTCTCTGGGTATGCCATCTATTTGTATAGTCTTTACTGGGTCTTGATCAATGTACTCAATTACTTGAAAGTTTGTTGGAGGGACGACGAAGCCCGGAGCGCCTAAGGGCGGAGGAGATTCGCATCTTTCGTAAGGTCTTAACGGACATTCCCCTTGGCACATGCCAATTTGCGGTGTCGGTAGCGGTGGTATAGGCAATCGTGGAACATCAAAAGGCGCTCTAAGACCTCGCTTGTCGAATGTGGGTCTGAAGAACGTCGGAAGAGGGCCTCTAAATCGACTCGGCCCGAATTCTTCTGTCCTAGGTCTATGTTGGCCTCTCCAAATGGGTACAAAAGGCATGTTTGGCATATTCGGAAGGTTGGGTCCAAAGATTGGCATACTAGGGGGAAGCGGTAATAAGCCTTTAGGTCCATCGACCCCATCCATATTCCTCATATCGGAATCTTGCATGAAACCTTGGCTATCGGGGGCTGTATCGATAAACACCGAGGGTAACATCCGTTCGTCTATATCGCCGAAGCGATTCCGTTCATTTGGCGAAGATTTCGGAGTGGACACTTTGAGATCTTCTTTAGTATGCGCTTTGAGTTTTCTCTTAGATATTTCTAACGACTCTCTTTGCTTGGCTTCTTTAAGTTTCAACTTCTCATTGAGCTGCAAGACTTGATACATGAGTGCATTGTATTGGTTTTTGTCTAATTGCCCATCTGTAAACTGTTCTTTGGCTTGTGACATGATGATGGATATGGTCTTTTTATGGTCTTCTGTATCGAAATCTTCACCATTCTCAGTGCGCATATCAGTATCTTCAGAGCTACTAAGGGTTCGCCGCCGTTCTTTTTCGATACCTGCAATATTGTAAAAGTAATCTTTGAATAATGCTGATTAATAGAATACATTGTAGTCATTTTTATTAATACTGTTTAGATCTAGCGTTTGACCACTATCTCACATGATGGTCAGTGAAGATGTGGTCGAAGATGTTATGCTAGACCTAGAATGCTCACTGGCTCTCAAGGACTGCTGTCATTAATCTAGAGTAACTATAAACACATCCACAACAAAGTGTACTTACTCGGCGATTTACTAAAGAGCAGCGGCCTTCCCAGTCTATCCTTTCCTTTAGTAGCTTCCGCAAGTTTTGCCCTAACGAGGTCCAACTTCGTTGGAGTCTTTTTAACCTCTTCCTTTTCTTTCTTTTCCTTAACTTCATTCCAGTCTTTCTTTGGAGAGCCTTTCGGTGATAGAGGAAAGTCCTCTTCCTCTTCCATCGGAGTCGGCTCAGGGCTTTTAAGTTGCTTGGGAGATTTCGGTAGTGGTTCGGTAATGGCAGGTGGTGGGGGTGCGGTTACTTCCTCCACTTGCGGCAACTGCCGTAGATCGACGTCTTCGTTTCCAAATAGACTGTAAATACAGAATGCTAAATGAACGACACATAATCAACTACGTTCTCACAGCTGCACGAGCACGAGCCTTTCACGCTCGGAACGGAGAATTAAAACAACGCTAGCTAATGCTCCTTAGGAGATAGTCTAGCAGAGCAGATAAGGGCCACCGACGCATCGGTGGACGGCCGTACGAAGGCTGTCTAATATAAAGAACGTCAGCTAAACGTCCCTTTAAAACATGGAAATGTTCAGTTGAAATTGTCAAAATCAGTCACCCATCCAAGTTGTAACCGAAAAGTACCTAGCTTAGTCTGGTTGATCGGATACGATGAAGAACTCCGCTACAAGGGACTCCTCATTTCTGATTCCATCGCGTACAGAAACTCCGAGCATAGCTTTCTCCATAGCTCGTTGTGCGACTTTGAGCCTGCCACGAGGCCCATAGTCAGACCCCGTTCCTGTTCTGTAAGTTATCACTGGTAATACACACTGATCAAAGACCTTCGTTTTCAAGCATTGCGGTATTTTTGATGACTCATATACTATTAATACTATATAAATAGAACGCGCTAATATATAGCCTACCAGATATTTAAATCGCCGAACATAGCATCTATGATACATTTAAGATTACATATTTTCGAGAAATCAATTATTTTCGGCAGTCAAGAGGTTATAGCATAATTAGCACTATACGTCCCACCACTGGAACACGGGCGTTCGTCTCAGGGGGGGGTGTTGGCCATCCAGAACGCTAACATATGAGACCGACGAACAGATATGGCTAGTGACGGATTTTTCAGACCGCTCGAGGACATCTGACCTTACGACTGTAATCTAACGACCTCGACATAGGATAATATAGCATGGGTAGCTACGAGCACTTCGTGAGGCACGATGTTAATGCGTTTTATTCTATTAAGGTTTAGGGAACGAGCATAATGAACAAGCCCCGCCTTTAATAACTAATAGAAGCCATCCCACTAATATCATTAATGTGAAAGTTTGGATGGATGGACGGATGTTTGTTACTCAATCACGCTCAAACGGCTGGACGGATTTGGATGAAATTTGGTATGTAGATACTTCAGGTCCCGGAATAACACATAGGCTACTTTTCATCATCATCAAACCGCGGGGCGCAGCTAGTTATATATAAAAAAGACGACAGAAATGTGAGCGTTTGCAATTTTAAAGACCCGAGACGAGCTATATATTCTGATGACATTCGAAAAAAATTGTATGTAAATACGTACATATCAAACTTGTCCATTTTATTCTTCTTCGGCTTCCCTTCAATCGCCTCAGTAGACGATCTCTTCTGTGCGACCACCGCAGCTTTAAGCTCGACCGTTGGCAGCACCCTGAGGTCAATATCCTTATTCTCGACGACAACTTCTGGGACATCTGAAAGCACGGCTTAATTTTTATGTAATCTTATGGTCTAATTTCGATTGAATTGCTGTTCGGGTCCTTTGTTTTACCTGTATACCCGTGCGTGTATACTGCCCACCATCACCGAGCCGTAGGAATGTTGAACACGCGCCATTCTGAACTGGGATCCGCTGAGCTCTCGTCATGTCTTACATTGTTCTAATACCCTAAGCTGATGTCCTTCGTTTCTCCAGGGTCATTCCGTGCGGTTGACAACCTCAGTACTTTTAAGTTTATAATAGGCAATTGCCTGTTTTGTGTAAGTCTTATTGTGCTACCTAAACGATGATGATTATGTTAATAAAATAGGTTTTTAGAAGGTAGATGGTTCCTCTTTACGTGTACCTATATATTTATATCCTCACAAGTCACGATGGGTCTTTCAGCATTTATACATTCTTAAACCTTTGCAAGAGATTTATATTAAAATAATTGATATATTGATTTATGACACATTTATTAATTATTATTAAATGTGTTATACCACTGGTGCAAAGCGCCTAAATAAGAATGTTTCAATCCACTATCTGCATTGAGTTTGAATATTAGTTACTGGCACGTAATTGATCGATTTTGATAGTAGTTTCAAGTTTCTCCACCCATTACAATTATTCCATGTTTTTGTTATGTTTTGTAAGCATTCTAATTTGTAACTTTGTATATTTAGGGCAGAATTCATGCTTCACTCGACATACTCTAGCAATGCACGTATTCTGATCCCTTCAATAATCTAAAATTATATTCATTACATACTTAGCTGTATGTGACCTAAGCTAACGCAGAGCTAATGTTAACTTTAACAGACCAGACTTCATGAATTGTTATATTATTTGACACTGGAGGCGATGGTGACACGACTTACTACGATTTTATATTACTAATGACAATAACGGATTTGTTTCCTAATTATTAAGTATAATAAGGAATATAATCTGTCACTGAATGTCCAATTAAGAGTTTTACCTTTTTCTAATCACTTGATTAGAAAAAGGTACATACAATTTTTAGCTTATACACAATTTTCATTCTAAGAAGTTTTAAAGCGCCAGGTCATGAGTAGGTAGGTACGTACTGTAAACTGACACTGGTGTACTACAGGTTTGATGTTAGTGGAAAAAGAGAAAGAATAGTCTCACAATTTTAAATTTCAAATTTCACATTTCAACAAGCGGAAAGATTTGGCGTATTAGTAGGTGGTAAATACTAAGGGTGAGGCTACTCCTTTGTTATACCGCCAAATACCAACAAGGCGCTTCCGAAGATCAGTCGCTAAAATATGCAAGGGTTGTCACAAAAACATTTACTGGATAATAATATTCTAATATTATAAAGGGTGAATTTTTCAAGTATTCATGGAAGGAGATATCTGAAACTATGAGAAATAGACAGTCAAAGAAGTCACGACACCAATTTTGGAGACTAAAACTGTAGTTAGAATTATGTATTATTTATATGTTAACGAATTACGAGACAAGCAAGACGTTCGGCTAATGTTAAGCGTCACGCCTGCCCATAAGAGTGCAACCCTGAACTACAAAACCCTGCATTGCGCTCATCATCATGAGACATCAGATCACAAGTCGCACAATAATATGCCCTTTTATTATTATTATTATATTTTTACTATTGTTTTATTTTATTGTGCCCTTCAAATCTCAACATAACAGTGCTATTCTTCGTTTTCTTGTCTAAATCCCACACTAGGTGAGGTCGGCAGAACATGTTTTCTTCTTCCATTCTCTTCTATCATTAGTTGTCTCAGTGCTCAAATCTTTCATAAACATATCAATCTTCACAGTCCATCCATGCCTTCTTCGGGCCGAAGAAGGCATGGATGGATATAGAGGCAGAGGAATGCCGAAGACTTCGGCCTTCCTCTGCCTCTATATCCATCCACATTCATGTTAAGTACTCTTTTTGTAATGTTTTACATCTCTCCTCATGACATGCCCATGCAAGCCAATCTATTTCCTTTGAACTTATCATTCACTGGTGCTACTTTCAAGCTTCTTCTGATATAATCATTCCTTGTTTTATCCATTCAAGTCATGCACTTTTCTTTCATCTACCTCTTTTGCTTCTCAACATTCAGACCAATACATTACGACAGGTCTTATTTACTATGGCCTTATAAATATTGCCCTAGACTTTATGGGCACTCGCGGATCGCAGACCATGAGACCTGTGTCCATTTCATCCAACCTGCATTTATCCAGTTCCTTACGTCAATATTGCTGTCGTTTTAGATCAATGAACCGTGGTACCTAGCATCGGAGCAGACTGGTAGGGATACACCATTTAAGGCTATATGGGAAAAATTGGATAATCCTCCGAAGTAGCTAAACAGGTGTTCGGTTTTGTTTCTACTGATCTTCCATCCGGAACTGTCCAATTTTTCCCGCCATTATTCCCAGTCTTTTCTGGAGCTTGCTTGCCTCTTCTCCAGCAAGGACAATGTCATCGGCGAACAAGATATACACATAATACATAGTATACACCAGGGTGCCTCATCCTGTATGTCTGATGTCAGTGCATCCATAACGAGGAGGACATTACAGGTAGGTAAGGGCTTAAAGCCGATCCCTGGTGTAACCCACATTGAACTTGTCGGTGTCGCCATCTTCAGAACGCGCGTGCGTACTAGCAATGCTGTACATGGTACAGATGCATTTTAGGGCACACCCTTGATTATATGACTGTATTTTATATATCATATAAATCTTCCCGACTCCTGGTATTCCTCTGATTTAATTAATTTTTCATGTAATCAATCGTGCCGAATCTCGAAATACAATTATAATTGACGGCGTTAACTTTTAGTAGTAGTAAGTAACGTACATATTGGGTCTAAACTATATTAGGTATAGTTTAATTTTAAGTCGTTTCAGAGGCCGGTATCTCATACAAATCAGTACATCACTGATGTGATTAGATTTAGTACCACTTTGAGTTGAGATTTTATCGTTGATAATGTAACCATGGTCAATCATCATTTAAAATTACATAAGTTATTCCTAACATATTTTATATGTAATGGTTTGCTATGGTTTAGTTTATCACTAGCAAGTCCTTAATTGTATTGGTTAGCGACTTGGACAAAAAAAGATACGATAAAACTAATAATAAATAGTTGTAACTGAGTCCTACGTCTATATATGTATTGAAGAGATACATAATAGAGATGTTTGAGATGTCTGATTCCTTTTTTTTTAACTTCGGTGACTGCAGTTTGGCTGATGTCCTCCAAATGGCAATTATCCAGGTGATCTCGTTGAAACGGACGTGTTTTAGGAATTATTGTATCTTTAGCATAACATATCTCTCTTAGTTTTATGTAACATCGTATGTAACTATATAACGAAGGTTAATATTAGGTATCAGATTATAACTTTAATAGTACACGATTACTTAAAAGTAAATACATACGAGACGATGACGAATGCATGCAGTATCCACGACACCTTTACATAGGAATATTTTGTCAGATTGAGCTATGACATTCAACTAAATGCCGTCTCGCAAGCCCCTACTGTGGTATCAGAGGAACGCATAATATTAAATTATATGATATATGAATAAATACATGAAATAGCAATATAGATGATATGCATTTAAAAGAGTACAATAGTAAATCGATTATGCGCCGAACATGTACACGCAAGCATCGCCAGCATTACTTACAGGCAGGTGCATCTGCATCTACACATACTACACATCAAACAAGTCTAAGCTGTTACGCCCAAAGAAATTAAAGAAATACGTGCTTTCGTATGGAATATATTCTCTAAAAGTGACACTAAATAATTTATTTTCGTTACCACTTACTGGGTCCATAACAAATGTGAGGGCCAACGAAATTAAATACGCGCTTTCGTATGATATATATTTTCTAAAAGTGACACTCTATACCAAAAAACTACGTTGCTAGGCTAACGTTATTTTTTTAAATAAATTTACCCGAAGAGTTCGTATTACCAACATATGCAACATGTACGGTTTTGAAATTTTAAACGATGTCCTCGACGTAGATCATTCGTTTCGATCGACGACGATACTGAATTTATTGACAAGGTGATGAACAGATTTGGATAGCAACCTAGACGCCTTCTTTATTAGTTAATATTCAATCAGTAATTTATTGTAAGTATCTTTTCGTTTTTCTATATATTTTATATCTGACAGGGGGGTGCAAGTGCACCCCCTTGCACCCTGCTGCAGTTTAGATCAGTTAGCTTTTTAGTTGAATAAGAGGTTCCTACTTTATTACAGTACAATTCTTGTGGTCCGGTAGATCTTGGTATGGAGTACCATATCAAGATGTAACCAAAGATGACTACATTACCAATGTCGAAATGGGAAATAGTATAAAAAATATGTGTTGAGATATAGTAACTGAATTGCATTGAACGCGTACACGGTTACCTACAAGGTTAACCTGCCCAAATCAGATCTTGTTTAGGACCATTCAACTGCTTACATATTTTTGCTTCTGCTCTGCTATTCTTGTGTCTAAAGCCGAGTACCTCGTGAGGCTTAGAAAGAAAATATAATCAGTTCATACGAGCGCTGGGTCGGCTATTACCCTTAGCATGAACGTGGCTTGTACGCTTACACCAAAGGCCTTATATCTTCCTAATGGTTATGGGCATTCTAATGGAAAAGGTTCGCAAGTGCTAGTTTATAGCTGACGATATTTAGCTATCTAGTGCTAATGGCTTTGAAATCTAGAGCGAACTGGAGAACAAGCAGAAGATGGCAGAATCTTGGCCCCAAAGTAAACAAAAGACAATATTTTAGTAACCAGAAAAATAATACTTAGCTATAACATACAATACCCGTATATAGCCTGCCACTTTGCCGGTCTATAATTTTATTTCCCCAATAACTCTTAACGTTGAATTGAATAAGGAAATTTAACTAGTTTCACGAATAGATTTAATGAAAATTCCTCATCTAAACCGTGCCATGGACTTTATTACCTAAGTAACATAATTAAAAGGCGCAAAACAATACACGTATTTATTAGCCATTTTAATAACAGGGGATTTGACCCTGATGCGCATGAAATTCGGATTATGACAAGTATTAAGGTTTGATGGTTGGAATGGATGACAAAAATAAGAAAACAAGGAATGATCGAGAGTGATAAACACTAAGACGTGAAACGATGTCCATTCCAAAATAGGAATAAAAGGAGAAAGACAAGTATTAGTCTTTTTCATTATACAGACAAATTAAGAGGATGGTATTCTGGACTAATGGGTACAACTACTATTAGTATCAAAAGTTGCTTCTTCCAAAATTTAAACGTTTGTCCAGGCAATGCAAACATTGCATAATTTGTGCGAACATTTTCATAAATTGCTAATAAGTGCTAATAGGTTAAGTAAAGCCCTAACTAAAATCATACCTGCATGCTTGATACCACAGTTGGAGAATTGGCGACGTATAACGAATATCTGTAACAAAAACTTTGATAACTAATGTTCCCAAATTTTCTATTAAAGGTATAAATAACTGCAACAAACATCATCAAGCAATATAAAAGCATACTTACGATTATTGTTTCTCACAGACGTAGGTACAAAATCTCTCGAAACATTTTAACTAGTTACACACATACTACACAAACATTTTACTATTAGTCAACTCAGCACTCTTTAGAACTAATTTAAAATACCTTTTAGATACTTTATACCTAAAGATACAATAATTAAATAAAATCCTAGTGTTTGATAAGTATGGATCGTCAATAATTCCTTTATATCTTATGGTATGGAAAAGTATTCAGTGTACATACTATCTTCTTCAAAACAGTCTGACCTGACATTAAGTGATGACTTATGTGCATGATCTCAATAAGACTGCCATGTAAATTGATAAAGTAATCGTTTTGACAGTCCAAATGAGCCAATCTTCTTAGAATAGTGATCCACTATGAGAGCTCCTCATCTTTTGCAATAACAACTATTGATGTTATACTTACGTATATAGTTTTCAGTTTCAAGTGTCAATATTTCTTAAAAACGTGTAAGCGTACTTGTCGTATAACAAAGTCATTCAGTGAAGAGATAGATTACAAAAATGAGCAGACCACCATAGTGCAAAATGATTCAGATATCACATGTGAATATAGTGCTCATGTTAATAAAGGAACAAGTTATGCCACTTCACTCTTAGTTAACGAACCAGTAACTTAAATGTAAGGGTACGAAAACCGGCGTAAAACACGTCATGAATACTCCAACAATTATAAAACACTTTATTTCCACACAATAGTGCAGCTCCGGGCTTAACATCTAATATCACAGGTAACGACTAGACCGTCCAAATAAATCAACCTAACCCCTCATTCTGTTAACATATATATGTGTCTTACTTGATGAATCGTTTTCGGGCGGGAGCGGCGCCTCGGGCTTCTTCTCCGGAACCTTCTCGGGGCTCTCGGACTTTTCCTTGTTCCGTCGCATGTATCGCTCCTTGTGGTAATTCTTCAGTTCTTTGAACGCGACCATTTCCTCGGCCGGCTTGTCCGTTTCCACCTCCACTCGAGGATCTTTCGGTTTCTTTTTGGGTTCTTTCGAACGCACCTTCTTTTCCGGCGAGGATCCGCTCGAACTGTCTTTGCTGCCGTTGCTGTCGTCCCTCTTTTTCTTCTTCTCCCGCGCCTGCTCCTTTTTACGTTTCGGAGCCGGCGGCGCTTCTGGGACTTCCTCGCGAACCTTTTTCGGTATCGGAGGCAGTCTGTTGATTCTCTTCGGGTCTATTACATTGAGTTTTTCCATGTAATTATTGACGTTTCTCACGTCCGCCTCGTTATTTTTCTCCTTTTCCTTCTCAGTCTCTGTTTTGCGCAAGTCTTGGTTTTCGCGAAGTTCTTCCGGCCGTTTGGGACGGTCGTCGCGTTTTTTGACCGCGTCGCGAGGTCTGTCGCGTCGCGGGTCGCGCGCCTTGTCCAATCGCGGGTCGCGCCTGCGGACCTCGCGGGCGGCGTCGGGCCGGACGTCTATCGTGATGACGTTCTTACGTTTCGTGACGCGCTCTAGCGGTTTGATGTCGAATACGTTGGGCGCGATGGGTTGCGGGGCCGGTGCCGAGGGCGAGGGCCCAGGAGGCGCGGGCGAAGAGCGCGCTGGCGGTGCGGCGGGGTGCGTGGGCAGCGGGGGGCCGCGCCGCTGTAACCTCGGGTCTCTGCGCGCGGAGACTAGTGCGGCGGAGATGGGCGGGATGCGGCCGGCGCCCGCGGGCTTGCTCACCGGCTAGAAACAAACATGTACATATTTGCATTCGACTCGTACGCACGACACTGTACGACCTCCTACATACGAACCTATCTGAAAGCATCGAAAAGTGAACCGGCAATAAATCGTTTCCCGATCGTCATTATTCATCTGAAGATGATCGACGATACAGATTCCTCGATGTTGCGCGACAGCTGAATATAGCCATCTTTATAGGATGGGTATCTGCATTACTGGTATACAAAGAGACTGTGTGACGCTTATGTGCCGTTTCTTAAACCTTCAAGTAATTCTTACATTCGTTTTTAAGTTATACCATAAATGATAGCTTCACATAAGTTTCTGATACATCCAGTGATCAGTACGTCAATATTATGAAATAAAATAATAATTACTATCCTAGATTAGTTAACCAAAATAGTATTAATTTGCTACACAGAATTTCGTACACTTCGTTTCTTCACCCGTGCATACGCAATACATTCAAGAGCAAATAATGAGTACCGTTTGAACAGCTACAGCGAAATATTCAAATGTCTCTTATTATGTTTAGGTAGGTTGGGAATCGTCGTCTAAAACAAATATTATCCAAACTTGAAAATGAATCAATGATCAAAAGCAATCCTAAAATAAATGTACCAGTAGAGACAGGTCCCTACTCCGCCAAAAACCGACAAATTAACATCACAGCGTAGGATACATTCATGCTGCCACATAACAGTACACGGCTATGATTAAGTTTGAAGATCGCTGTCTGTTGAGTAGCAAAACTATTCCAATTGTCACTCCTATAAGACAAATGACTTGCGTTTCTTCGTTTAAATACTTACAAATATATCTATTACTAATGATCCCTCAGAAACGTGTTGTCAGGACAAACTCTTCTAATGGCACACCAAACTTTATCAAAATCCGTTTAGATGATTCAGCGCTTAGTAGTAACAAACATTACATGTAACTATGTACTTAGTTAAGCCGTGCCCACTTTGCTGTCGTCGTACATACTCAATCTACACTTTTACACTTATATTATAAAGAGGAAAGTGTAGATAGCTCTATATAATGACACTGAAGGGAGTGTGCATTTTATGGGGTTATAGAGCGTGGTCGTTAAATGGAGATCAGTGTGCCCACTTTGCTGTCGTCGTACATACTCAATCTACACTTTTACACTTATATTATAAAGAGGAAAGTGTAGATAGACTCTATATAACGACACTGAAGGGAGTGCGCATTTTATGGGGTTATAGAGCGTGGTCGTTAAATGGAGACCAGTGTGTTTTCTCTTACTAGCCATGTTTACAGTTTGAAAGTTCATGGTCAACGATAGTCTACACGTGCAAGCAATCCCTATTTGTAAACAAAAGGACGAATTTCCTAGATATTTCGGTATGCATGGCGACAGTCAAGTTTATTACGGGCTAGGATAATAAAGCGATAAACGAACGTACACAGTTGCGCATTTTTACTAATTTTGGCAACTTAGAAGGTACTTTTTATTAATTAATTGTTGTCGTTATTAAGAGTGGGTGTAGTGCTATAAATAGAGTGTATCATTGTATAGAAGACAAGCTAAACAAACCAAAAAAGTGATTTCGACGTTTAAGCTGGTGCTGGGGGACCATTTAAATTTCATCGAAATCGGTCACGCTGTTTAACTGAAAAGTGGTACGCATACGCCGATGACATTATAGAGATGGAGAAATCGGTGAACATACACAAGGACAATTGATCCCTTGAGTAGCAAGTCACTAAAATGGATGATAAACAATTTTACTAATAATTGGAACCGACTTCAACACGGTTCTTGCAGCTCGGCAGTTCTTCACTCTATGAGCCCTGCCCACTGCCACTTTAACTTCCTAATCCGCTGGGCTATATTGGTGTCTTTCATTCTTCTACAGATCTCATTTCTGATTCGATTGCGAGAGACACCCTGAGCATAGCCCTCTCCATAGCTCGTTGTGCAACTCTGCACTTTCAGTTCCGTAAGTCATCACTGGTACACACACTGTTCGAAGACCTTCGTTTTAATGCATTGCGGTTTTTATTTTTAAAAAGGTCTTGATTAATCAATAAATTCATACAACGTACAACACAGTCTACGAATAATACAGATATAAATTAGTATGACATATTCAGGCTACAATCGCCTTTTAGGGTCTTTTAATAAACTAATCGCTATGTTTATTAATATTGTAAACCGTGAAGTTGGCGACAAATTAAAATGCTTTTAAAACTAAGTACATACAAATTCAAACATTGACAAGAACATTATTCTCCTTTTGTACGACCTTTTTTGAATGGCAGCTTTTATATCATATGAATGATGGGGGAGGCTTATGTCCAGCAGTGGACGTCCTATGGCTGAGATGAGATGATGATATCATATAAATTGTGTAATGACTTTATAGGTAGATATTAAAAGATTTAGAGTAATAATTTATTGTTTTCGGTTTAGCGGATTCAAATAAAAGCTTGTTTTTTTAAAAGGTTTTTGACTTTTATGTTATCGCTGGACACGTTTTTCAGTCTGTTCATCTCATTCAACGAATTATTGTTGCAAGGTTGTTAGCCGGTTAATTTAGAAAAATCGATGGAATGGATGTAGTGTAGTTATTACTACACTGAATAATTCGAAAAATGAAGTGAACGTTATTACGTTCACTTCATTTTTCGAATTATTCTTAGCAAGCCCTTTCATATGCTGTGATACATGTGTAAGTGCATTAAAAATAACTAGTCCGCCATCTTGGATATGCCGCCATGTTGGATTTAGAATGACGTCTCAAAGTTAACCATTGATTGTCATCCAAATTAAACTTGTATACAAAATTTCAGCTCAATTAGTCGAAGATATCTGCTTCGGAATTGAGTTGCAAGATTTCACCCGAACAATAAAACCTACATACTTTTCGAACTATTCTTAGCAAGCCCTTTCATTTGATACCCATATTTGTTATCCAAATTGAACTTTGCTCGAACGAAGCTCAACTGGTTAAAGATATCTGCTTTAAAATTGGGTTGCAAGATTTCCAAGAACCAATCAAACATACATTGCAACTTAAATAAAAGCTTTTAAAAGAAGTCGATTTTGTCAATGCCGAAACACAGAATCGGGCAATGACCAGTCGAAGATTAGCATGGCTATCTTTTCTTTATGCTGTATAGATATGACGTGCAGTATTCATTAAATGTTTAATTATTCTAATTGTTGTCTACAATGAATCACAATTACCTAGAAGACCCCTTCATGATTGAAAAACAAGTCGATTTTGTCAATGCCCAAACACAGAATGGGGCAATGACTAGTCGAAGATTAGCACGCCTACACGCACTTTCATGAAACAACAGGTGCACTATTATTTTGCAACAAAATAATTAAACTCACCGGGCCAAGCCTTTGCTTGACGGGAATGTTTGAGACCTCCGGCGGTGCAACGAGCGCGGTGGGTATAGTCGCGACGACGGGATTCATAGACGCGACCGGCAAGTTTGAGGGCGCCACGCCGTTGCCAGGGACTGTTGGCGTTGGCTGCAATACAAAACACAATATTTTTTGTATTCTGATAATTCAGCACATTTCACTCTTCATTCAACACTATGGTCTGAGAATATCTGCAGTGAGATAATACAGAGTAGTCACTACATAATAAAGTTTATGTCTCTGAAGTTGTCTGTATAGTTGTCAGTAACTACTTTTAAGTTTTTAAGACTGGACTTAATTATTGTATGTAACTGTTTTGCTCACGTGCTGAGCTTTTTTCACATCTTTCTCACTTACTCTGCTCGATCACAAACTGTTTTAATGGTACATGCGCAAATGTTCAGAGCCTAAATCAGAACCACAAGGATAGGCTGCGCATACTGTCCTAGGTTGGACTAATGTACCTGTTAGTCTGTATTGTTACCATATTCCATCTTCGAGTAATTTATTGTAAGAACTATTGTCCTTATATAGTGATTTGCCACAAATAAAGACCAATATTAAATGAAACACAATTTAACCAGTGTAAAAATATACTATCTTTTCACATAAATGGTAAAATATGTTTGTATGTATGGAAATACAAATACTAATATCTTTATTGTTCCTTAATTTGGTAAATATAAATAAAGCACACAAAGAAAATACATGGGTACAACTAAAATGTGTCAATTTGCACGCTAGCCACTAGGATACCGTGTTGTGGGTAGACTAGTCTCTTCGGAGGTTCAGAATTTTAGATACACTAGTTTAGTCGTGTTGTAGAAATAATATGTATAACACAAAAAATATCCTACTCATTCAAAATGTTAATAGGAATAAGTTACACAAAAGGAAATAAAAATCCTGGTAGGTTACATACCTATTCAACAAATAAACATCACATTTAAACATATTGTTCCGTTCGACACAAAATCAAATCACCTTAAGTTCGAAGGGTGCCATAAGCAAATTAAATTATTAAGCGATACTTCAGGAATATTCTAAACAAATGACCTCATGCTAGTTTAATGAATCATCCATTATATTCTTAACATGATAGGTTAGTACTAATCATTACATAATATATTCTCTCCAGAGTATTGTTTAAAGATTAGGCTTTGCACATGAATTACCAGCTACTATAAAATAGTAGCGATGTGATGCCTATACACACATCTTTTTCAAAATGCTAATGTAGTCACCTAAGAGCTCTTGGACTTATCAGAGTCCAACATCTGAAGGCTGGTTTAGTCAAGGTGAAATGATGTCTTATTTAACTCAAATACAAATGGATATGGTGGGTCATGTGGAGTCCACATTAGCTGAGATAGCTATGTTCACTAGTAAGAAAGGTAAGGTTAATCCATAACATATATAACAATATTCTCACCTTTTTAACTGTTGTTTTCTCCAATTCAAGTAGCCTCCTCATCTGCTCAAGCTCCATCTCGACCTTCTTCTTCTGCAGCATCAAGAGCTCTTGCTCCTTCTTGGCGAGGATGCTGCGCATTTTCTCATCCTCTTCATGCTTTGACACAACAACGGCAGATGTTGTGGGATTCTGTGAAATTATTATTTGTTAGTGATATTTTTCCATTCTTTATGTCAATAAGTAATTTTTCCAGTAATTTACTTGCTAGAGCTTCTGATGATGATTCCTTCCAGTTAAGTCTTGCCCAAGAGTACATCTAACCATTAAGTTGAAATTACAGGGCCCTGAATAAACATCTTGAGTTTTTTTTTATACTGTATAGATCTAGCTTTTACGTAAATTAATAATTCATACATTTGGTCACATGTCATTAATAGTGAATATGTCAACAAAGGGGCATGACCTAATGACTGACACTCTAGGTCAGCTGTGTGTTGACAGATTTACAAATTTGAAGGTGTTAGTTTGGTTGGCACTAAAAACTGTAGTAAAGTACCAGAGTGTGGTGACTAGTTTTAGTATAAGCTCATGGCAAAGATTGAATTTGATTAGAAACAAACACTTGCAGATCTACCTAAGAAATTGAGTACATTATGTAAAATTAAGATATAACAGTCTAAGTCAATCATGTTTTTATATTCTATCTATATAAGCTTCAAAAGGCAAGCACTACAATGTAATTTAAATAAATATATGGAGTATATTACTAGTATAATCATATAAAATAGCAAGTCTTTGGCTATAGTGGTACACAAGAACCACATATGAAAAGGATGAAAACTGCACAGCTAGTATATCTACTAAACTATAAATAACTTAAGCTAGCATAAATGTAAAATGAAACAAAAAAAAATAACACCTTTATCAGAAAATTTGGGTTTACATGGATGTTTGCCTGCTGCGGCTGTGCTTGTATTGGCCATGCTGGGTCAATCAAGTTCACTTTGACATCCAATTGGTATAACTTTGTTGCTGGGAAGACATCATGCCATGTTTCTCGTAGTTTGAACATCTGAGACCTGATTTTCTCATCCACCTGTGGAAATGAACCATGTTAATGAGTGCACATCATTCTAATTAAGAGATAAGCAGTATATTACATACATATGTCAATATTTACCTGTTTAAAAGTCCTTGTGAACATATTGACAATGCTCTGTGAAAACTTTGTTCTGTATGCTCCACCAACATTCTTGATTATAGAGTCAACTAAATAGAGTACAGGCAGCTTGATGTCAGGATTGACCTGTATAGAGAAAGAATGTCTAGTCCAAGCCCTCTGCAGACTATACCAATTCCAATATTGGCTTGTCCGACAATTACTTTTCCTCGTAAAATATTATGGTACGGGAAAAAATAACAAGACTCATTTTAGTAAATATTTTTAATTGTTGATATAACGAAATAAATAAGAATTCAGTTTCAAAATTCTTTATTAAAATCATGTGAAATACACAACTGAAATAGAAATGTTACATACCATAGAAGGTAGTTATACAGGTATCTCCTAAAATGTTATAGTAAAGAATCTGTGATAACTTGTAGTAATATAAGCTATAAAGATATTATAATTCCACAGAGGTGGTTGAATTGTTATTTAACAGGAAAGTGAAAGTTGTTCTTGTTTATAGAACCAGTTCCAATTTTAGCAATCATTGCATTGAGAGAAAGAAGCAGATTTCTCTGTCAATAATGGATGCCAATTGAACAACACATTGTTCAAAACAAAATAACAAAATCAATTGCATTGTAGACGTCAGTCACATATTTTCCAAAAACATGTATTGGATGATAGCAAATAAATATACAGACATCTAGGAGGTACCTGTGGTAATCGCCTGGGCTACAAACGAGGACAAATTAGTCACCGCAATGCGTGCTCATCACATCCCTACCCGTAACCTGGCATATGCCATGGTAGTTTGATCTTTATACATGTACATTCACCTTCTCCAAGTGTTTCTCGACGGTCTCAACGATAACCCCGGCGTGATCGATATTCTCTTCTGCAAGAATTGTGAGCATGTTGATAAGGGGCTTGCTGTTCACCGTCAGGTCCGACAAACTCGAAGCGTACTCCTCCGCGATTTCCTTCGACATCTTGAACTGCTACCGCGGTTGTGATGCTCAGCATAACAAGCACTATCTCCCACTATACATTACTGTAACCAACGGAATGCTTGGTTAATTTCTGTTACGTGGACCCAAAATGGCGAGGGTGATATACAACACGTATCGAAACTTACGTTATCACTACTATCCCCGCGCCTTAAGCGATAATAACACGTCCAAATGGCAATCACCTCACGTACAAAATAATACACATACTTAAAATTAAAAGGGCACGTTTAGAAATGGTGCAATTCAATCAGGTAAAAATACGGTTGCAAGAAACTGCGACTCTGTCTAACTCTGTGAAAATAAAATGGCGCTCTCTCCGCGTCTCGCTCGTTAGTTGTCTTTAGAGAGTGTGTATAATTGCCGGCCAGGGAATTGGCGCCCTGATAACTACCGACCCAATAAATACCACCCAGATAATTCATGACCATGTACGTCGGTTATCAGGTCGGTATTTCACTGGCTGCGCAGTACTTGGCTGCGTATTCCACCCCGGTAGCGATTTTGTTCGGCACGTATTTCCCGACCAAATAATGCGCGGCCGATAAAAGCCACCCAGATAATTCGCGACCACCTTCTATTGGCTGAAATCCGTTACGCTTATTGGTCTAAAATGATTCTTAAATCGATTCTATTGGTGGAATTATTTATTAAATTGTAAGGCTTTGCTCATCATGCGATAGTCAAAATCCTAGTTTTGCTCAATGCTGACAATCTGGAAAAAAAAAACTAAACATGGCGAATGTGTTTGTTTTTGTTTACTTCATTGTGAAATTTCATTGCGTTTATGATTAGTCCATATCTGAAATCTGAATGCTCGTGCAAGAGCGGCACGTCACGGCACGAACGGCAAGTGGAAATCAATCGGTCTTTTCATATGTCGCCAGCTTTCCGGATGGATTGTTCTTATATCTACAACTAAAGGAAGGATGATAGAACCAGACCGAACAAATTACGTAGATTTTAAATGATTGTGTCTATTGTTCATGAGATATAAAAGTTATTTTCTTCGTGGCCTGTGGCTGGCTGGTATCTATAACAAATAAACAACGTGGGAAAAAGTGACGCGTTAGCTGTCACTGTTGAATCAGAATGTTACGTGAGAAGAGATGGAGTATTGATTGTATCTGTACGAACACCTACGCTTGAGTTACCAAGTTTCGAGCTGGAAGTCTCACCCTCCCATGTTCAGAAGCAACCGTCTATTGAACATTGACAAACCTCTGAAAAAATGAAGGCTGTACTATTTGAATAGTTATTTTATAGATACCTTATAATGGTAGAAAAAATAAATGCTTGTTATGTGTTTACTGCTGCGCATAGATTAGTAAGTGTGAGTAAATATGTATGGAAAGAACAAAGTAACCACACATGCCCTCTAAGTCGTCTACTGCTTTACTAGATGTAAAATGATACCAAACAATTCTGTTACTGAGCATTTTTTTTGTTTTTATGACATCCATGCCACCTGTCTTTGGTGAAATTGTCTCAGCCCCATAGAAGCCACCATAATAAAATGTTGAAATTACCAGCTTACATACTCTCACAATAAACACTTAAACAGAGGAACTTTCTGGACTGTATGTATAGTATCGGCATGTCTTCAACACCAAGGATTGCATAACTATTAGGTATCACATTAAATTTTTAATTGTTCAAGTGATTTCCTTGTTTTTGCAAACATGCCACTGCATTGTCATATTCATCTTGTCATATTAAAACTGTAATTATAAACTAACCAACTTTTTTAATTTAATGTAACCATGGACTAGGGCTTTATTCCTGAGCAACCACATCATCTCATCAGCACTAAAAGTACATTTAACTAACTTAATTAATAATTAATTTCTAACAAAAATGTTTTGCTTTGACCATATAGCATAGTCAGACAGAGGTGCAACCAATATAGTGATGTATAATCTAACATTGTATATTAGTGAGAGACTGAACACAACTCTTCTAATATCAATATTCGTGTTGTACATCCTCTATTCACCCTTATACTTAACTAATTGGCTAATGCCGATGACACTTTTCCTAATGAAAACTGCTTGGATGGTAACGGGCTTCCATATAGGTTTATTTATTAAACGATGTGAAGGGGGGTCTTTATTCAACAAATATGTTTTATTTAAAATGTAAATACTATGGTAATTACTCATGTGACTACGTGAGTAATTCTCATCTTTAATACATTCATAATGTGTCAAAACCACTTCAGTTTTACCAACAAAACATCTTTTATTAAAGTTCATCCTTTTGGCTCTATCATTATAATATCTATCTAACATGAATGTCATATATAGACATGAAACTAGGTTATATAGAAAAACTCTAGTGTCGACAAACCACAACAAACTGGCCAAGGGCGAATCAGTCCCGTGTTAAAAACTCTTAAATGTTTTTTCTTTGTATTGAGCTTTTGGTACGTGATCCCGATTCGCACTTAGCAGGTTATAGTTAATTAGCACAAGCACCAGTGCTCCAGGGGCTAAAATTTAATAAAAAGGGCTGTTGTAACTGTTAAAGCACCAGCTGTTTAAACAACAACTGTTTAAAATGATATATGTATCACTAGTGGTCATATAGGTACCAAAAATTACCATGTAAGCCGCTAGTACTTTAATTAGTTACAGGAATTTGTCCCATAATGCTTAATGTTGTGTTCCAATGTCATAGTTCCAAACTGGCGCAGCCTGCGGTAGCGGTCAGTTATTGAATTTCTCGTCTTTAACTGACCGCCACCGCAGGCCGCGCCAGTCTGGGACACTAGTACGTCTTGACCGACAAAAGTAGCAGAGTTAGTCGGTCTAGACATACAACAGGCGTACCTAAGTTAGCCGGTACAAGGGGCAGTAGGTACGTTTATAATCTTATAAGGAGTAACATAACCTACAAATTATGTAGGTAGTTGATGAAGCGAAGGCTGTTTATCATAGAACACTTAATACAATATCTGTTTATTATTGTAAGTGAGCCTAGCCAAGTGATAAATCATTATATACATCGCTGTTCGCAAAAAGCCTTCAGTTTAACAAGCTAAATTATGGAGTAGGGATGGGTAAAAAATATCGATATATCAAAATATCGATAGTAATTAGCGATATTTTTTCCCGCGATATATGAATTTTCGATATTTATTTTCAGATATCAAAATCGATATATTTTTAAAGGTCTGCTGTCTGCTCATGCGTCACATTATGATTTTGACCAATCCGATTTCTTAAATTTAGAAAATATGCAGTAGGCTGTATGGGTTTAGTTTCTTTGGTTGTTACAAATACTGGTATGAATGTTTTTTTTTTTTTGTTTTTTTTTATGTCAAGCAATTCGAAATTTTTATTTTAGATAATAAAACTTATGTTGAAACAGCCAGATGTGAATTTGCTTTAAAACTTCGATAATTTAGGCAATTTTTATAAATAATTGCAAATTGGGCAAAAAATATCGATATTTCTTGGGGGATATATATCGATATATTTGAAAAATATCGATATTTTTTTTCCATTTGCCCATCCCTATTTTGGAGTATTGCCAGGGTTGCCAACTCAGATCTTAAAAAAGTCGTAGGCCAGGTTTAAAAAATTCGTAGAACTGTACTATTTGCATGTGAAAAGTACGTAGATCTACGTAATTTTTTTCTTGAATTGAAAAATAATGAAATTTGTATCACTTTCACACAAAGGGAATTAATTAAATATAAAAGATAATATTACGAAATATCAGCTTTCTGAAACAAATTTCTAGGTATAAAATGAAACGTTTATTCATATATTATTTATATAACATATTTCAATATGTCTTCACTATCTGCTCGCAGGGAAATGTTGGATGCGGTATTTACTTACAAGCTTTTTAGAAATTATGAAGATTGTCCTGACCTACTGCAGTGGTTTTATTATAAAGTTCCTCGGAGATATCCTCGAAGCTGTATCACACTTTTTGTTCCACCTTTTCGTCGCACGTCGTTAGGAGCCCATTCTGTAGTTTCTAGATTATGTAAGATTGCAAACAAATGCAGTGGCGTTGCCTACATTTTTACAGATTCTCTTGGTCGATTTCGCAAAAAAACATCGGATTACATAATCAAGACAATAAGTTAATTAAATAAATAGAAGCACTCCACAGATTTTTAATTAGTTAATTACCTTTTACGACTGCTTACTAATTATATTATATTATTGCCGTGGTGGTACCGGCCTAGAATAGTACTCCCCCATCTCTTCTCGTGGGTGCCGTAAGAGTCGGCTAAGGGATCACGTACCAGAAGGTGGGCAGCAGCGCCTTCTGAGGATTGCGAATCATACTGCGCTCGCCAACCCGCATGCCAAGCGTGGCGAGTATTGGCAAATCCCCCCTATATGGGGGAGGCATACGTCCAGCAATGGACGCACATGGCTGAGAGAAGAACTAATTATATTTTAAAGCTAGTATTGTGTTTTACAATGCATGAGGTGTTAGCCTATAATTGGTTATGCATTAAGCAATTGTAATATAGTGTAAGGTAGACATTGTATGTATAAATGTTGTAACTGTTGGTTGACCTTAAATAAATAAAATAAAAAATAAAATATATAAAAATATTTTTTTCCTTAAATACAGGATATATATTATTACAACTAAAACCAAAGCGATGTTGCCTACATAAATTACTTATATAATAAATAAAATTTACTATTTAACTATAGTATTTTCACATAATCTATGTGCCACTTCTGTGAATTCTGCCAGGCTACATAGAAAAATATCTACTTGTTTGGAAATTCGATTCAGTATTACTATCGCGCGTGACATGGGAGCATACTTAAGGAGATTCGTCTTTAGCGTTGGTACGCCGTACTCTTAAACATAAAAAGCGCAAAAACTGTTTTTGCAATTTCTCCACCATTTCGCTGTATTTACGCTCATATGGATAAGAATTTGGGTAATTTTAGGTGTGCCAAGATGTTATGGCTTAGTAGAAATCCATGAAAATTTTGCCTTAGCAGGCGTATAAGTTCTTAATATAATTAAACATTACTATTAATATTAATTACACTTTTCTATTTATATGGCTAAGATGATATTATTATGCCTAAGTTCCGTTAACCGCTCCGGTGGGTGAAATCGGAAACTACTTGTTACGTTTGTAGATTATTACTTTAATTTATTTACTTTGTAATTTTTTTTTGTCATTAAATCATAAAAACAGTCTATCGTGAAAGTCATATCGCAATTTTTTGTCTACCGCATGCGATCGACTATTATGTCCACGATTCATTTTTTTCGCTTATTAGGAGTTTTGGCTTCGCACGCCCTACCTCAAGCAAATTTTGGCTTTTTAGCAATGTTATTGGGTCTCGTGATTTTCAAAACTATATCAAATTTTATAAATTCATACGATTAAGTGTGAGTTACACCAAAACTCTAGTTTACGTCATTGTCAAAGATAACTTCATCACTAACAAACGTTGATTACAGATGCATTAACGCACGGGAGTTGCACTATCAAAAAATTTGCTAAAGATAAAGATATTAGTACTGCCAGTCAAATGTGGTTGTGTCCCTAAAGTTATTCAGGGAAAATATATTTTGAGTTGGAACACTTTCTATTTGTTGTCTCCAAATGTCACTTTTACTTTTGTCAATTATTGTGATCTCGGACGGAGGCGAGAAGTTTTGATGTTTAGTTTTGTAATTTTTGTGCGTGGTATTTTTTGGGATATACTTTAATCCAACCGATCTTTTCTTGAAATATATTTTTTTTCCTGCGACCAGTATTATCCACAAACAGGGTTTTATACTTTTTACAGAGTCCTCAAATGAACTACTACTTTCCCACAAGATATCTTGTAGATACTGACATTATTGTATAGGTTTACGAAATATGTCACCTAATTTGTTTAGATTTCAATGTAAAAACTGTTTGCAAATACGCAAACTGCATGGCAATAATAATATATAACAAATTACCTGATAAGTTTAGAGAGTTCATTATAATCAACTTAAAATAAGAATGTTTGACTTCCTTTTGGATAAATGTTATCATTCTGTAAATGATTATCTTAACGAAAAGAGGTTCCATTACTCTACCTATGTTAATTATTAACTTGACATAAATTATGATGAGGGAATTGGATTATTGAACTTAATAACACAATATACCTCGCGTGCGTTCGGCAGCTCCATAGACCAAGCCATAATTATCTTGCTCTGACAGTGGATGTGCGGCATTCACGAACTCAATTAGAGCCAAATCTTGGTCGGCTGTCAAAACTGACTTATGCAGTAGTAATATATCACGTGATTTCTTCTTCTTCTGTAACATGTTATGGAGTAGCCGTTCGTGAGACATCGATCAAATATTGGTCGGTCAAAATTTGGCCGACAAAGCTCCTGAACGCACCCCTATTTGTACGCGGCTACCATAGAGAATAGAAAAAGTTAAGTTACCAATCAACTGTATGCATAGAGGCAACATAAAGCGAATTATTATTTAATTTCGGATAAACTATAAGTCGTTTGGGACCAAGAAGTCAAATTTGAAAAATAAAGAATTTTTATATTATTATAGCCATGAACATTTTTTAACGGCAACCCTTTTGGTACACGTCCACAGACATAATTTATTGGTTAGAATTTATTTTTCACCTAGTTTTCAAATTTGTGAAGGTCGTTCTTACTTGAGATCTTCTAGTATTCTTTTTAATTAGCAGTATATTACATATGTATTGATTTGGGAGATACATGAATTACAAAGGTCACAACCAAAGTATAAAAAAAATCAATACATCATTGAATTCATTTTAATTAGAGAATAAAAATTACATATTTAACTAAGTATCTTAAAGCACTTTAATATAAATAAGCTAGTGGCCCCTATTTTTTTTAGTAGTATATTATATTATATAAAATAGACACACTACATCGAAGATATCCCGCACATTACAATAGCCCTGAGACAGCCGAAAGACAACAAGTCGGTGACGACGGAATAACATCTGAGTTTCTAAAAGCGGATAGAGCACCGGTGCGCAAAGTCCTCCAGAAGTTTTTCAATTCCGCTTTAATTGGAGGTATAACGCCAGGAAAATGGAACATAGGCATAACAGTGCTGTTCTCAAAAAAAGATAACACATTTTGCCCAAGAACTGCAGACCCATCATCCTTCTGGGTTATGCTTATAAACTCATTTTGCGGGTCATCACTCCGAAACCGTCTCAATCGCAGGTTTCATAAATACCAGCCACCCGAACTAGCCGGTTTCCCAAAAAGCTACATCACTTTGTACACCACATTCAAATGCTGTGGCAACTTATGTATACAGAAGACCAAGAATATAAAGTAGTTACTAAAATGCTTAGCGTTTGTGAACTATGAAAAGGCCTTTGAGTCGATCGAAACGTGGGCGGGGCTTGAGTCTCTCCAACGATGCCGTTTTGATGATCATCATATCGAAGTGCTGAATGTACAACAACGCCACCGTATTGGTCTGAGTACAAATACCAGATTCCTGGGACAATTCCATTACAAAGTGGCGTGAAACAGGGAGACGTCATTTCTCTGAAACTGTTTACAGCCGCATTGGAAGAAGCCTTCAAATTTATTTGGTAGAAAGGAATTGGCATAACCAATTATGTCAATGGGGAGTACATAACTTATTTACGATTTACCGACAGCTTTGGCAGAATCGATGGAGGACCTGAGCAAGTTGCTCGAAGACCTCAATCAAGTCACTCAACGATGGGCCTTAAGATGAACATGGATACAACAAAGTTGATGTCTGACAAATACGTCTACTTAGGACAAACACTTCAGCTAAACAGGTCCAACTTCGAGGAAGAGGCCAATCGTCGAATCCAACTCGGCTGAGCAGTGATAACACGTGGAACTGAAACGTGGCTCCTAAAGGTGTGCCTCATTAAGACGCTTAAGTCGCATAACGAGCTCTGGAGAGGGCTGTGTTCGGAGTTTATCTACGGGATCGAATAAAAAATGAGGATATCCGTAGACAAACGAACGTCACCGACATAGCCCGCAAGATTAGCAAGTTGAATTGCCAGTGGGCATAGCATACAGTTCGCAGAATTAATGATAATTAATGCTGATCAGTCCGATAGGTACTTGACTTGAGGCCAGGGACCAGTAAACGGATAAATAACGATAATTACAATGTTATTAGCTATATACCTTTTATCAGAATTTCTTGATTTTTTGTTCCTGTTCCTGAAATCACCACCGGCACGATATGATTTTCGCACTGAATGTGGAAGGCACATGACGAAAGAAACTTTAAGGGTTTGAATAATATTTGTCTTATTTTCACAACAAACCACATATAGATTAATTTCAGTTGATATAACTAGGGGTCACTTTATTTCAATTCACCAAACAATTGACTGAGTCTATGTTATTTAAAATATTTTGAACGCATCCAGAAATTCATGTCCTAATGTTGGTATGATGTGAACATCTAGGGAATTCATTGTGGACTAGACTTTATAAAAAGTGGCTTTCAATTATCAGGCTGGTAAATATAGGGTCGGTAAAGCTCGGGTCGGTAAATCACTGGCTGCGCGTTATCGCCCGGTAGAATTTGTACCACCCTAGGAATTACCACCCTGATAATGCGCGGCCTGATAGCTCATGTACATGGCTTTGAAATATCTGGTCGCCAATTATCTGGCCGGTAATTCACAGGCCGGGCGTTATCTGGTCGGCAAGTAACGTTTCCCGTCTTTAGACATATCTATTTATTTTGTGGTTAGTTGTTAACACTTAACAGTGTTCACAACCTGAAGCCAGGCAACTATCGTACGAGGGCCGTAAAATTATCATATATGGAAAGTTCGGTGTTTTTTTCTATTATTCTTTATTGTGATTTGCCACAAATAAAGACTAATATCAAAACCAAACACACTAGTGTAAAACATACTCATTTTTCTCATAAATGGAAAAATACGTTTTGGAAATCAAACGGCCTTAAAAAGAGAAATGGAACAAGCAGATTTTTTGAAATTTGAACATATATATTAGATTTTATATTTATGAGACCAGAGTACTCAAATATTGATAAAACCTAATATATTATCTACAATTTGTAATTTTTTCATACAAGAGGAACAAATATACGCAATAGTGTATATAAAAATAAAATCTTTATTTCAGGCAAACAGCGCAAGTGCGGTGTTCAAGAAATCAATTAGAGCTTTTTTTGCTCCACCCAACTTAGGATCATGACCGTTCACGTCAATCTGTCAGACCAAATTAACGACAGAGTCAACGAGAACTCAACGAGATTATAACTTTCTACCTCATGAATCGATCAAACTTGGTCGGGTGTCAGAAGCTAAAAATTTAAGAAGAAGAAGTATATAATATACTCCTTTCGAAGCTATCAATGAGTATGTAATCAATCCGTTTTAGAAACAAAACAACTAGCAAGAGCGCTACATGGCGTTTATCCATAAATTGAAGAAGAAGAAGAACTAGCAAGAGAAGATAGCTGAAGCATAGTTTCATTTTCTGATCTAAAGAGATTACAATTCAATACTATGTAGTGTCCTTTCTGATCACAAACTAAATAGAGTTACTGCGGACGGATATGTCTAAAACATTGTTTTCGACCCATAGAACTAATAATATGTACTACGTTGAACGTAGTACATATTAGTTCTATGTTTCGACCATAAAAATGACAGAACAATCTAAAACATGACAGCTCTCGTTTTTTGAAATGAATTGTGTTCGGCAATGTTCAGACAAAAGGAGTACGGTCTAATAGTCCTAGAATATTTTTGGATCCCGATATAAAATGTCTTTTAGCATTTTATATGGGGTAAATGATATGTAGTAATTTCAGGAAATAATATATTTTTGTAGGCGTCTGCTACAGGGGATCTCTTAACTGAGTACTTGTAAATAAAAGTTGGGATAAATATTTAAATTATATTGGTTCACAGTATACTTGATACAATAATGCGATGTAATGTAACAGCAGCAAGATCAAATAAGTAATTGACGCAGTGATCGACGAAACGTCTGGAACACAAGTTTCACTTACACCACGGCCAGACAGCCCGGAAGCAATACATACAACACAAAGAAGTAATTATTAAGAAAAGTGCGTACGCACGGCTTTTATTACAAATACGTTTGTTATAACCATAGTCACAAAGTACAAGTAACTTAATTAGGTACACCAACTATGCATTATCATAGATTAAATTGAAGTAGTTTTTGGGTGGAACGTGTACTGCGAGCAGCCCGCCATAACGATGTGCAAGGGCATGTGTTTTATTATGTACCAAAGCCGAATGCAGTTTAATAATATAGACAAAAACATACATATATATCAATCAACTCAACGTACAGTTATTTGAAGTCAAAATACTACATATTACGCAGGGTTGGAAAAAATAGGAGAGATAGAGAGTCTCGTTCTTCCCGTAGCAAAAGAGATGGTGGTGGGGTAGCTATCGCAGTTTTAAGATGTTTTAGTTCCAAGCGCTTAGTACATTTCGAATCAGATGGTGAAGATCTTTGGGTTCTATTAAAATGTTTGAATGATAGAGGAAAACCAGAGCTTTTGCACTTGTGCGCAGTTTATCTCCCTTCACCCCTTAAGAGAAATGCTTTGGATTTAAAAAAAATTAATTCTAGTCAGGTCTTAGAGCAAAATGATTTAAAAGACATAGTTTTCCTTGGTGATTTTAACCTTGGCTCTATAGTTTGGAATTTTTCTTATGACTCTAGCTCATTGACTACTGCGGTAAGTAATAGTAATTTTGAAGCAATGCTGCTAGACTTTAGTATGTTGAACAAATTAAAACAATACAAAAATATTTTTAACTATATAAACAAGATATTAGATCTTATTTTGAGTAAACAAATATCGAATTTACATATTAATAATAGTCGCTTTAGATAGTCCTTGCTCACTGGTATTTTCCCTTCGGATTGGAAAGTAGCATAAGTGATTGCTTTGCATAAGAGTGGAAAAAAAGAATTAGTCAAAAACTATATACCTATTTCAATTCTGCCAATTTTCGGCAAAGTTTTTGTGAAGCTGCTATTTCCTATCTTGTCATATCACTTTAAGCAAACTATCGACCTTCATCAGCATGGTTTTATGAAATCCAGATCATCTGCAACAAACCTAGTATCTTTTGTTAATGCAGTATCTCTTGAGATGGACAAGTCTTGTACCGTCGATGCGATTTACACCGATTTCTGCTAGGCCTTCGATCGCGTCAATTATGAATTGCTTCTTAAAAAGCTGTCCACGCATGGAATAGCTGATCCAGTTCTGAGTTGGTGTAGTACCTAACGGACAGAAAGTGATGCGTGGTAGCTAACGGTTACTCATCTGACCTATTTTCTATTGTTTCTGGGGTACCACAAGGATCTCATTTGGGACCACTGTTTTTTACCGTTTTTATTAATTATATTGGCAAATGCTTTCATCACTGTGACTACTACTTGTTTGCTGATGATAAATGTTCAGAACTGTAAATAGTCCTGATTATGCAGAACTCTTGCAAGCTGACCTTAATCGTCTCACCGCATGGTGCCATAATAATAATAATAATAATAATATCTTTATTCAACAAAAAGGTTTACAATATTTCCAATATGTTAGGCTATTTTAGATGCACAAATTTATACAAGAGTATCTGCTGCTGAACTAGGCTTAACACCCGTGCTTCAGCATACAGCGCTCTTCCCTAAGCGTTGAGGCATTGATAGCCGTTTGTATCAATTTAATAAAAAAACTCATAATTACTAGAATAATACTATGTTGTATGTATCGCTTCCGGGCTGTTTGGCCGTGGTCTATGTGAAACTTTTGTTCCAGACGTTTCGTCGATCACTGCGGTCGACATCTTCAGTGGTTCAGGTCCGAGCGGCGACAAGAGCGTAGAACTCTCCTCCGCGGCGTCTTCTCTGATACTGATGTGGAGTCTTGAGTCACTTGTGTATTTATAGGGGCACTTGTACTGCTAGAAATAAGGAGAGCTCTTCATCCAAGAAAACCTGCACCGATGAACCAGGACGTGGAAAATCTACCTCCTTTAGGGAAAGCCTTTTTGCCATACATTTATGGCGTCACAGATCGCATTGGAAGACTCCTAGAAACCCACAATATCAAGCCCATTTTTAAACCCACAACACAGCTACGTGATCTACACCGTTCAGTGAAGGACCCACGTGACCCACTATCTTCAGCGGGAGTTTACCGGATCCCCTGCTCATGTGGCTCTGTCTACGTGGGCACTACCCTACGAAGTATCAAGACACGTATTTCGGAACACGAACGAAATTGCCGCCTTAACCATTTTGACAAGTCTGCAGTAGCAGAACACACCCAAGAGAAAGGCAACCATGTCATCCAATTTCAAAACACGAAGGTTTTATCCACCACGTCACATTTCTACCCACGCCTTCATCGAGAAGCCATTGAAATATTCAAGCACCCTAATAATTTCAACAGAAAAAATGAAGGGTTTCATCTCCAAAAAGATTGGTATCCAGCACTGAGGTCCGCTCGCCACTACATTCCAAAGGTGACTAAACCAACACCCGACCCCTCACTGACAGGCCACGCCCCTTCTAGCCTCGGCCAATCAGGAGCGTCCACCTCAGTCTGCCTCTCTCTGTCCCCCACTAATAGCAGTACAAGTGCCCCTATAAATACACAAGCGACTCAAGACTCCACATCAGTATCAGAGAAGACGCCGCGGAGGAGAGTTCTACGCTCTTGTCGCCGCTCGGACCTGAACCACTGAAGATGTCGACCGCAGTGATCGACGAAACGTCTGGAACAAAAGTTTCACATAGACCACGGCCAAACAGCCCGGAAGCGATACATACAACATGCAACGCCGGCCGTGAAAGCCTTAGAGTTTACAGAATAATACTAGTTTGCATGCATGAGCATGCTCTTCCCACTGGTTTGTTTGAGAGTATGTGTGTGAGAGTGTTTGTGTGAGTGCGCGCGCGCGCGCGTGTGTGTGTGTGTGTGTGTGTATTTGCTTATCTACATGTTGGCCTAATATACACTAAAATAACAAAATCTATATTAATAACAACAATAATAATAATATATATATAAATATTACTATTTACTGCTCCGACTAACTAATGACTGTAAGTAGGTCTTCAGTATCTTTATATGACAGAGTTTTAAGCCATCTAGTGACTTTCATTTTAACTTCTGGTTTTGCCATTGGATAGATGTTCAAAGTTTTATTTAACTTATTGTATAGGTATGGACCCAAAAATATGCAGAATCTTCGTATAAAACTTGTATTTGCATTATGTGTTTGATGACACACTTTGACCATAATAACCTGTTAGACCTCAATGCTTCAAAATTCTATGCAATATATTTTACAAGAAAAAAGGACCCCGATAATTCTTTTACAACATTGATAACAATGTATTGTCTGATGTGGAGCATATAAAAGATTTGGGTATGACTTTAGATAAAAAGCTTAGACTTAATGTGCATATTGAAGCAATATGGACAAATGCATTTAGGTGTTTGGGCTTTGTCTTACGTAACTATAAAGACTTTAAAAATCCAAAAACTAAAATTTCAGTTTACAACGCTATAGTCCGCAGTAGCATGGAATACTGCAGTGTCGTGTGGAACCCTTATTACGATATTTATATTAATCGGCTCGAAAGTATACAAAAAAGGTTCTTGTGGCACCTTGCTTACTCGTGTAATTTAGCCAAAAAATATAATAGTTATTCCGATAGATTAAATCATTTTAAGATAAGTTCCCTAAAAGATCGAAGACTGATGTTGCACGTATCATTTCATTTAAGCTAATGGTTTGATTGACACCCCCGAATTATTAGCATCGTAAATTTTTTCAGCTCCGACAAGATCACATCGGTTGCGTAGTTTTAACTTACTCAAGAGTGCACCAATTAAATCTAACTTAGGCCTGAATGCACCACTCAATAGATTGATAAGAGATTATAATAGCTCAGCTAAAAACGAGAGAGTGGACTTATTTACTGAATCTTTAGGCAAATTTAAATTCGATCCAACAATCATGATTTCTATTTTGTACCTTTAACTACTGCTTTTCAAATAATGTAAAAATATAAATTTTATTTTCTTTGTATTGTAAATTGATGGCCAACCTTTTAAATGTTATTCCACATTGTGGCAGTGGCCATCAATAGCTAGATACTGCTCGCTCACTTTTGTATGCAAGCTGTCTTCCCCTAAAATTATAGTGACACTTAGCATTTGTTATATTATAGCATTTTTTGTTTCTTGTATCAGGATACATTATGTTGGGGTTCAAAAGAAATAAATAAAAACCAGTTTAATAAATAATTTAAAACAAATAATTCAAATTGTTTTAAAGAAATGTATTTCGTTGTTTTTTCTTTTTAGTTTTTTATATTTAAATAAGGACCTATTATTCCATTACCATATACCTACTATTCCATTGAATTACTTTCTTTCGACGGCCGACATAGGGACTTGCCTAGCGGGACTTTACCGGCGGACTTTACTTTAAAGAACTAGTTGGACTTGTGAAACGAATGGAGGCACACTACCAGCAATGTAGCACCACCGGTTTTAACCCTGATGCAAATCTTGACGCGGTCGAGGACTTTGTAGTGGAGGTGTTGTTGATGTTGAGTCATGCTGGTTCTTCCCAATCTTCAAATAATTCTTCTGCCAGTTTTGCCACAACCACGCCAAACACATAAACTGCCATTTAAAAAAATTGGTTGTCTGTAAAGTCGGTTTACGGACGATAGATTTACGTGACATAATCATGTATGACTTTGACTTTGACATTGACCATTGACCATTGACCATTGACCATTGACCATTGAAATTGACCATTGACCATTGACCATTCACCGTTACGCGGAACGTTACTATTTTTCATTTTGGCATTCATCAATTTATAAAACGTTATCACGTCAAAAACACTAAAGCCAACGTAGAATCTAATTCAGATAACAGCATTAGTTCGAAAATCGGTAATTAAAATCTCTCGTTGTTACTAAAACTCAATTATTTCACAAATTATATTGATTTGTTTTTAAGTTTATGTCAGAATGAGGACCACAAACTAAATAGTGATGAGGACATAGAGATAGATTACTATTTGGAGGAAAGGGAAGATACAAGGACGAGGGCGGGGGGCGATAAACTTCATGTAATGGATTGTACACAGACTATAATTGCGTGTTGTACGGTCAAACAATTTTTGTCGATGATTACCGCCCATGTTTCTGATCTGTGAAGCCTAGTGAAGCACAGCACTACTGGTTTAAATTCTATCTGTCGTTGATATCTTTTCTAAGCACAGCTGAAGCACAGTAAAAGAAAGTGAAGTGTCAAGTGAAGCAAAGTAAACAAGTAAAATTAAAATATTTATGTGAGTTCAGCGTAAAGCGTTAGATAATCATGTCAAACGTGAACACGGGGGAGTTGTTAAACTTCCAGGACTATTCTCCTGAACATAACGATCGTCATGCAAGAATTGACGTGGAAGCAGTGCATACGAATCAATACAATAATACTATGACCAACCCAAATTATACTTATGAAGAACCTCCTAAGGTTATCGAAGAGCCCGAAGCTGTACCTCAAAGTAAGTTATGCACCGCCCTACCTCCTTAACATACATACTGTATATAAATTAAAAGCTTTAATTGCTTACTGGGTTCAAAGCAATCCTATCCTAGTTAGATATAATCGATTCTAATTAGATCCTAAGTTTAGATTTAGAAGATGAGTTCCTTGCTTTGATTATGTTGTTATGTTGATTATTCATTTGATTCTGTTGCAGTATATCCAATGCTGGAGATAGGCATCCCCCTTTGATCTCCTCAAGGGCCGTTAGATGCAGCTTAGATCTTACCTCTTCCCGTGATTCTTGTCAGGCTGTCTATTCACTTTGTTGATGGAGGTCTTATTATACATGTACTAGCCATCTGTCTCAATGAATTACTCCAATTATTCTGTGTATTTCATCTATGCCCGTGTTAAACATGGCAATCTCTATAACTCTACCCTTGTTAAGTCATAATCCTCTGTAAGTAGAATAAAAAGATACATGTTCTTCTGCTGATCATCTCAATATGTGGTATCTGGAATTAATCAGACTTTGTAACTCGAACAAAATGTTGTTTCCCTTTGAGATATTATCAGTACATATTTATGTTTACTTCATGACATCAATTTTTAAAAGCAGACTATGTATGTCATAAGTAGGTACGAAAATACATCTCACTTGGAATTCCCTGAACACATAGCAATAAAATCTAAAAGCAATGTTCAGTGCTTCTAATCTATTGTTTTCCTTCAGTTTGACAGCCTATGCTCCCACAGCTGATCTGATGCTTCTTTTTGTCTACAACAATTAAAACTGAAGCCAAAATATTCTAAAAATATGATTCAAGCAGCAACTACAATTCTAGAGATACTAGAGATAAGGAATACTTAAAACTGGGCTATTTCTAATAAATACCAAAATTTTACAGCCAGTCAAAATATTAGACAATGGTTGCATATTTTTTATTATCACACACACCCCCACACTAGGTTTTCCTATGTTGCGGGAGACATGGATACACACAATGAGATCTAAAATCGTTCAACACACAGGAATAACAACCATGCCCATTACATAAATGCTTGCCCCTGCCAGGATTCCAACCAATAACTCTGGGGGCCAGAAGTCATTCCACTGAGCACTGAGTCAATAGCAACCTTCAATTTTGATCACTGGTTGTCTGACTATGTATTAATAAAAATATTTATTAGAATTTATTAAAAGTTGAAATCAATAATTATAAAGGCTGCTAACTTCTCTAAGCCATCCGGATGGTTTTGTTGTTTCTTTCTATAATTGTTGTTTTTTAACATTTTAGGTAATCACAATTTCTGGACGATAGAATACTATCAAAAGTATTTTGATGTACACACCAGTGAGGTGGTGGAGCGGATCATTTCTTCAGTGCTGCCACAAAAGGTCTCCCGGAATTATTTTGATGAGAGGATCAAGGGCAAACCCGATTTATATGGACCAGTTTGGATCTCTGTAACCTTGGTCAGTAGTAGTTCAACCCCCAATGAGAAATAGAACATGTCTGTCTATGTATCTGTGAGTGTCTGTGGCATCATGGCTGTTAAATGGATGAATGAATTTTGATGAGTTTTATTTTGACAGGAGTCTCAATCAGGAGAGTGTTGTTAACTGTTGCCAATATTTTCTGCTTTGAGTGTTCCTATAAATTATCAATTGAAATATCTTTTGTAAGTAAATAACAGCTTTGATTAGATAATCAATATGTGACATGAAAATTACTAGCTCCATTTATAATTCTCTGAATTCTCATGAAATGGTGATAATAATTACAGCAGTCATACATACTTTTAATGGGCACTATCTAATAATAGATGTAGAAGTGAAAGTTTGCTGTTCATAATCTGTCTCACATCTGTACGCTACATCTTATGTTGCATCATCGCTTAACATCAAGTGGAATTTTAGGGTTCAAGTGTAAACTTCTATGAGTTTTCAAAAAAGGTACAGAAACAAGTGAAAATCTACTTTGCTTCCATCCACATTATTTCGATCATGTAACTTTTACCCTTATGATGTAACACACCAGTAAACATATAAATGAAAATATCCGAAAAGTGTGTGCACTTCCACCAAGAATCAGTAGCATACTTATGCGCCCCCGAGTGTGGAGTTACAGAAATATTAGACTCTGTCTAATATTTCTGTAATGTAATACTTAAAACTGGGCTATTTCTAATAAATACCAAAATTTTACAGCCAGTCGAAATATTAGACAATGGTTGCATATTTTTTATTATCACACACACCCCCACACTAGGTTTTCCTATGTTGCGGGAGACATGGATACACACAATGAGATCTAAAATCGTTCAACACACAGGAATAACAACCATGCCCATTACATAAATGCTTGCCCCTGCCAGGATTCCAACCAATAACTCTGGGGGCCAGAAGTCATTCCACTGAGCACTGAGTCAATAGCAACCTTCAATTTTGATCACTGGTTGTCTGACTATGTATTAATAAAAATATTTATTAGAATTTATTAAAAGTTGAAATCAATAATTATAAAGGCTGCTAACTACAGAAGAAACAGAAATATTAGACTCTGTCTAATATTTCTGTAACTTCCCTGCCTGTCTGGCAGGACAACATTGATGTAAATAACCGTTTGAGGTGTGTGTATGAAATTTGGAGCACATATGTATTTCGCAAGCCAAAATATATATATTATATATGAGCCAAATTTGACATGTTTATGTGAAATAGTTGTGGAGTAATGAGGTGATCAAAAGTTGCTCCAAATGGTTTGTGTAATATTACACAAGGTGCTGCTCGCCGATTCTGTTAGCTTGAAGTTGGCTTGACAAGCTACCGCGTGTCCAGAAGGAGCTAGACTACATTGCTTAGAACATCTCTACTTTGAAGTTTCTCTCTGGGCGTAACATTATTCCATTTCGTGATTAGATTTTTTTTCTCAAAAAAATACCATTAATTTTCCAGATATTTACAATAGCAGTGAGTGGCAACATAGCATCATATCTACAAAACAAAAATGCTGCAGTCCACTGGCGTTATGACTTCCACCTTGTGTCGTATGCAGCTACAGCCATCATATGCTACGTGTGGCTTGTGCCGCTCGCTCTGTGGGGTGCATTGAAGTGGACCACACACACTGATAGCCAGGATGAAATTGAAATGCAGGTGAGGATCAGTGTGTGTTCAGAAAGTGGCACATTGCTTCGCTAAGATATACATACACTAACAATCTATTAAAAAAATAACTCTTAAAAAAAGTAGATGGCGATGTTGTAAATTGAAATGCAATAGTAAAGTAATTACCTAAACTAGTTAAATGTTAAAAATGTTAAAATTAAAGGATACAAAATACAATGCATTTTCTTAATTGTATATATCATGTTTCATAGTAACATTTACTGCTTATGACCTGCACGATCAATGCCGAAATAAATCTATGTATGCAGTTTCTGTTGTCACTATAATCGAAGGCATGCTTCGTGAGACCAGGTCTCACAGTCTATTCTGCTTCCAGTTCTTGATTACGCTGATGCTTGCTATTTGAACCTCCTGGTATATCCATTAACACTATTAAATCAATGTTGGTAGGTAAATTGATGCTTGATGCTTTGGTGGTGGTAGTTAGTAGTTACCATGATTGAAAATTGTCACTGATCATTTTTGTAGCCGCTTGGGTGATTTTTGCTGTAGTGTGCTACCATCTGCAAACGCAGCGTCATCGCTCGTTATTATAAAAAAAAAAGGTGACGTTTTCAACAACTTTCAATTTTGTAGAGTGTGTGTGTGATGTGTGTATGTGAAACTCATGATAAAATGTAGAGCTACTCGTATGAATACATTATGAGTGCACAAATTAAAAATGTTTTGACTGGCCGGTTGGCGCAGTTGGTAGCACTCTGCCTTCTGAGCCGCTGGTCCCGGGTTCGATTCTCGGACAGGTCAAACATTTGTGTGTATGAACATGTCTGTTTGACCTGTGTCTATGTATTTAAGTATATATATCAGTCATCAGGTTACCATAGTACAGGCTCTGTCTAGTTTGGGACCTGAAGACCTTGTGTGAATGTTTAAAAAATGTGCAACAAAGTATTAATAAAGCCTTCACTTTAATAAACATTCGGCCCGACATGGCTCGCCATCATCACAAGTGGACATCGTGACGCGCCACTATTTAGAACCCCTTCGTTCTCAAATAAGTTGCGATTTGTGGGTGTTGCGAGCGACCCCGCGTTCTCGTAATGCGCCGACTGCAAGTTAGCTTGAAGCTGCATCCCGGCATTGTCAGATGTTTGCTTGTTTCTTACATTGTCATCTTGAGGCCGGCATGTTTTAACGGGGTCACCTCATCGCGAGATGCGAGAGACAGCTTGGAAGCAATTGTTTGCATTCAGTACTGTTGCACCATTGAAAGTGCTATCTATGCTATACAAATTAAAAAAAAACACCATTAACAATGCCAGCATCCCCTTCCAAATTCAATCATTTATTCAGGCATGAAGGTAGCACTTATGTACGTCAATGAATTGATCAATATTTAAAGAGCCTAGCCTTCCGAGCCTACTCTTGGAAAGTGTAGGACAAGAAAGGGATGCGGCACTTTTTCCAACTTCACATGTTACATTGCGAGTGTTTACTTTTGCAGACATCTAATTCACCAACAATGATGTCCCTGTTCTGCCTGTACGGATACTCTCTCTCCATCTACATTCCAGTGGCCGTCCTCTGGACCATTCAGGTGACCTGGCTCCAGTGGCTCTTCGTGTTGATGGCCGCATTTGTGTCCGGGGCAGTCCTTATATTCTGGCTGTTGCCAGCGCTGAGGAAGTCGAAGTATTTCTTGATACTAGTCGGGTCTATTTTAGCATTCCATTTCTTGCTGGCTGCAGGATTCATGTTGTACTTTTTCCATGCGCCCAGTGTCGTAGCTGTGACCACTGCGGCCCCGCTTATTTCGACGGCTAAGTCGCTAGTGCCAAAGTAACAATTTATGATACATTTTTATTATATAACTAATTACGTAAATAATAGTGTATTGTGACCCGAATCACTCGATATCGTAGCACAAACAATTCAACTCAATACTGTCTTGTTGTCTAGCATGACCGTGACACAGAGAACATCCCTCGGGTGAAGCTGTAACTGCCGGTAGAGGCAAACAGCAAACAGTCTCTATGTGCGGTGGATGAGTTATTCAACTGTTCTTGCGACGAACACATGACTGGCGCGAGTTATTCGTGCTACACGCACTGGTCAGTTAATATACTGTTATATAATGTACCTATTATAATATTTTTATGTTTAGTTATTAGGGAATTTAAATTAGTACAATATGCTAATTACGAGAGCTTTTTCGAAAACATAATGTGAATCCGAACCATGTTTCAGTGTATGTTTAAACTTCACTCACTTTTTCACTCGATGGTCACATGTGGTGGAATCACGCTACACAAAATAGCCGTTTCTCGTGGACATCCGAAGAAACCGTACTTGGTGACAGATTGTCCAACTTGGAAGGGGATACGTCGCCACACACGCATTAAAAAGTATACTGAGGTCATGTCATTTTGAACTAGATTTCTTCAAATAACACTGAAAAAATCGAGCTGAGCCCAATCCTGATCGGTTCAGTAACCCTGTCACGGAGTACGAACTAGGCGTTCGGTTTCAGGAAACCATAGTTCCCATAGTTGGTTCAGTCACTGATAAGAATAAACATGAATTTCATTCATTGAAGTCATTGGGATGATAACACAGATCGCACATGAAGTATCATTTAATTATTGAAAGATAAATGTATGTATAATATGTAAAAAGCTAGTTATTTTTGAAATTAAAAAATCATTGTAATGACTAGTTTATTATTTTAAAAAAATACATGGGTATGTTTCAGAATACATATAATTTGTTGTACATACTTTGGTTGTAAATTATTTAATTATATTTGTCTGCACAAAAATTATCTAAAATACGAATTCCTATAGCTATGTAAAATAGTTGTATCTATTCTTAAACTAGCCTATGTAACAATTAAAATAAATTTTGTATCATCATTCCGTTTATATTATTAGAGAGAAAAGCTAATATATTTCAATATTTGCTTTGTGTAATAAGTAATTTGCCTTGTTTATTTGTATGTAATAAAAATCTATTTAAAATAACTTGGTTTTATTATTCTTAACAATCAGTATAAAAACATAACTATATTACAATTCATTCATTTAAATATCACTTTATTACAGAAACAAATCCATATTTCTTGTCATTTGAATCCAATTATTGAGAATTAATCGGACATAGAGAACGATTGGAAGCTCTCGAGCCACGCTTCTTTGTGGTAACAAGGCGGCAACTCTTCGGGTGTCGGCTGTAGGGCACCCGCTAATTCGGAGAGCATGTTCGCTGCAACAAACAAAAGATTTGCTATAAGTGGAAATTTGATGACGATCATCATTTAAGAGCTCTCTGAAGAACTACTAGATCCCTTTCACTGCGGGACGAGCATCAGCTGTCAAACTGACGGACACTGGATCGATCCCCAACAACAGCTTGAGCTTCTGGTGAACATGACACGGTTATCAAATTCCCAGCATGGTAGTAGGGGTACTTTCGAGTACCCGCCTGACTAGCTACCACCCTTAAAATGGAAAAACTGTCACCAAACACATAGTGTGTTGAGGCAGCAGTCCTTGAGAGCCAGTGACTAATGGTCTAGGTCTAGCGTGATAATATCTTCGACCATCAAGTGAGTTAGTGGTCAAACACTAGATCTATACATTGACTGGCCGGTTGGCGCAGTTGGTAGCACTCTGCCTTCTGAGCCGCTGGTACCGGGTTCGATTCCCGGACAGGTCAAACATTTGTGTGTATGAACATGTCTGTTTGACCTGTGTCTGGGTGTGTATATAAGTATATATCAGGTTACCATAGTACAGGCTCTGCCTAGTTTGGGACCTGAAGACCTTGTGTGAATGTTGATAAATAAAAAAAAATACAGTATAAAAAACTCTTCAGTGTGACAAATCTAAGTAAGCCTCATATCTACTAATATAATACTCAAGTTGATCTGTGACGATGCCGAAAAGGTTAACGGTCAGAAGTGCCATTGAGGGTGGTACAAGTGACATAGAATTATATCGTTGATGTCAGAAGTACCACCAAAAGCTAATTTTATCTTTTTTTACTTTGCGTGTACATTTGCGGTGAACTTATCTGAGGAGTATATTATAGACCAACGGACATACGTGTAAACTCAAAGTTACAATTCACGTGATGTGAGGTCTAAAACACCTTAAAATACATAGCTGAGTTTTCTTTTATATGCGTAAATATAAAAGAAAATGCATGCATGATAGAATTCAAAGTTACCAATAACTTCGGCGTGGTCCAAAGGGCTCATTATTTCACAAAACTCCTGGAGATGTCCCTCGTTGTGCGCCAGCAGCGCGCCCAGCTCCACATCTCGCTGCGAGCACTGGTGCAGGACCACCACTCCGCATCCACATATGCGGAGAAGGTTACCTGTCAAACACATTATAATATTGACTTCTTCAGTCATCATGAGTGTCTTAACGATCAGAATACTACTAAATATAGACAAACTGAGGGTCACAAAACTCCATAAGAGAGAACATGTCATGGTGGTTATCACCGCAGTGCCAGGACATAGTTCACAGCTATAAACTAGTTAAAACACTCACCGTGAACTGTCCACGTGCTGGGGTGTTACTGATGTACATTAGACTATTTTATGTGTAAAGTGAATTCATCAATTCAGTTCATAACTCAAAAGATAATTCAAGCTTTGAAGTTTATTTAGCTCGGATTTATTCTCCTTGAGTGCCAGTAAACATTCTAGGTCTAGCGTGATTATACTTCCGACCACATCATCACTGCCCACCAAGTAGGATATCACATGTTCAAACCCGACTATCTCAACTGGTCAAACTAATTTCACCAACAAAAAAGCGTAGAACGGGAAAATACTAATAGTACAATAAGGTAATTTAATACTTACAATTGAATTCAGGTTTACTATTTTGTAACATCACTGCACATATCCTTAGAGCGTAAACTATTACTTGTACTAAAATCAGTTGGCAGTCGCATCTGTAAAGAATATAATGTTCCAATAAACTGCAAAGAAATTAATTGGTATTCCTACAGAATGTCTGCATCAGCTGGACAATACACTGTTGTGGCGTCCACCGCATTGTGTCAATAAGTTCTCACATTAAGGTGTCTATTTTATATGTGGTTCTAATTAAGTAATTTCATAGCGTTATTGTTAACGGAAGGAAGTAAAACCCGTAAATAGAAACTCTCGGAGAATTTTACAGGGGTTCTAGGTCTAGCGTGATAACATCTTCAACTGCATCGTCACTGACCATCAAATGAAAGTTTTTGCTTTTGAACAGCTGGATATCCTTGAGGCAAGTCCGGCGATCACCTTCCAGTAGTGCTGCCTGTTATTGGTGTAGCTCTTTCTGAAGACGCAACAAGACATCGCGCGGCGCTGCGTGTCATATATGTATAAGTTTATTTACATATCTTCTTTATGTATTTGGGCCGGATCGCTCCCGACAGGCTTTAAGCCGAACGAGGGGCGGTCTACAGGACGGCAAGTCTGTATGCGTATGTGTGGTGTGCCGGAAGATGTGTATCACTTTCTGAGGGAGTGTGTTCGGAGTGCATCTGTAAGACATGATTTGTCTGAATTTGAAAATCAACCTGATGTGGGTCTGTTCCAGAGTATGTTGGCTGAGCAAATGTCTGCCACAGCTAGGGTACTCTATCAGTCTACACACAGGTTGATCAATCATATGTAATGAGATTGTGTGAACGCTATGGGACTGACATAGTCGGTGTATGAGTCTCTAAATTAAATATAGAATTAAATTTAAAAAAAGTTTGTATGCAAAAAATCATAATAAAGATATCATATTTACTTGGCCTTATCGTGTGCAAAGCCAACATCGGTATCACAGTTGAGGTTTTGGTACAAAAGCAGCAACTGTCTCGTCGTGGAGGCCGCGCGCTCGCCCATGGTCCCATTCTCTACACATTTCAGACAGGTCTCTATCTGTTTCAGCATCATCTGGAGATGGCACGAATCTGAAAGGTCGGAAAGAGTATTTATTACAAAGGTCTGGTTTGTCATACTTAATTCTAGGTGATGATCTAGCCAGTGTACCATGGCTTGATGAATGTAGCTTTCTAATAGTGAAAGATCGGCTGAGCAGTTCCAGAGCTCACAAGTTTACAACCAGTGTAAAATAATATTGCTAAGCGTGATACCACTGAGATTAAGATAAAGTTTATTCTCTTGTACAATGTATTCCCTGGTAAATGCAAGGTTGACAACCATTGTTCTAGAGACTACTTATTACTAACTTAAAAACTTTACCTCTTTATAACATAAGTGTAGATTAAATACCCATGTATAAGCCTAAACCTTTTTGATAACGTAATGACATTTTATGCTCGGGGTTTCTCTACGTGATCGAATCAGAAATGAGGAGATCCGTAGAAGAACGAAAGTCACCGACATAGCCCAGCGGATTAGCAAGTTGAAGTGGCAGTGGGCAGGGCATATAGTTCGAAGAACCGATGGCCGTTGGGGCCGAAAGGTTCTCGAATGGAGACCACGGACTGGCAAGCGCAGCATAGGACGGCCACCGACTAGGTGGACAGACGACCTGACTAAGATCGCAGGCAAGGGCTGGATGCGGGCCGCTTCCAACCGGTCCTTGTGGAAATCAATGGGGGAGGCCTATGTCCAGCAGTGGACGTCCTATGGCTGAGATGATGATGATGATGAATGACATTTTAAACTGATCCCGTAGTAATTGAGTTTATTCATTACTAAATGTCCGCCCCGGCTTCGCACGTGTAAAAGATTACAAATTATAAGAATTGCTAATTTTAAAAAAATATATAATATAGCCTATGACGCCTGTAGCTTACCAAATGTGAAAGAATTTTTTTTTTTTTTTTTTTTCAAATCGGTTCAGTAGTTTCGAAGCCCATTCAATGCAAACAAACAAACAAATCTTCCCTCTTTATAATATTAGGATAGATAAACTAAAAATATACAATATGTTATCATATCATTTTAATGTCATCTCTGCTGATATCAAAAACAAAATAATAATTACCTTTCTTGTACAACACCACACCCTGGTCATAATCCATCTTCAGATTCCCAAAGTTGTTCCCTGGGCACATTTCTTTTCTAAAATTCTCCCAAAGAGAGACATCCCTCGCCAGCTCCAAGATTCTGCAGGAGACGACCGGCATTGGCCGGGAGGTGATCATGGACTTCAGGATCTCAAGAGTTTTGGGGGGCGGAGTGGAATGTATGAAGGCTTGGATGTAGTGCGTTATGGAGAGGAGAAGACCGCTGTAGAGAGGCGCGGTGGACTGTAAACAGATGAACCATAATTATGGTTTATATTAATTTATTCATTCACAATAGACGGTCGCCGTGGCGCGGTGGTCAGTGTCAGTGACATGACTTCTGTCTCCGGGGACCCTGGGTTCCAATCCCGGCCGGGACAAACATTTGTGCGATGAGTGTGGATGTTTGTCCCGGGTCTTGGGAGTTTCTGTGTGTCCATGCCTCCCGCGACACAGGGAAACCTAGTGCGGGGGTCTACGTGTAATAAAAAAATATACACATTACAATTGTTAATTTACGGCGTCATACCAAAGTGGTAACTGTTTTATGTTTATCATTAGTTTACATAATCCAACAGCATCGTTAAGATTGGATTCAGTGTAGTTCCTTAGTATCTTGTTTTTCGTATTATAATGTATGCTTGTCTACCTAGGTAGGTACCTAGTTTTTATTTTATAACCTTATTGTATTGATTCATTTTTTTAATTCTAGTTTTTGAATACTATAGTCCCGTGACTTGGAATCCTCAGTAGCTGTAACACAGGGAATCATTGTACATCTAGAAACTAAGGATGTCTTTAGTGATCATTTGTAATTTTATGAAGAGAAAAGTGTTTTCTTTTATACACCTATACCTTTATGAATTATTCATAAAGGTGAGGGTTTAACGTTAGGTTAGGTTAAAGGTTGGGTGTATAAAATAAATTATTTAAAGAAGTTATTTATTTTTCGTTTAAAATTGATTAATACGTGTTTTCCTGTCTGAGTACGAACAAAAACCATACAATAAGATAAATATGTGTATGTATTGGGAGGTGTAAAGCATATTTTATACTTTCACAACTGTTTCATTTATTTAAGGTGTTATTTAAATTTAATATGTATCGACGCTCAGCCCACCGCCAACAATATATTTCCAAGAATCAATTTATATCTATTGATTCATACCAAAACCACATTTGAGGCAGATAAATACTATTCTATTACTACGGTGGTACTCGCCAAGACGAGCTGTTTCTAAACCGACGCGGCGAATGTAAATGTACACTTACTGTAGTATCAAGAAGGCGACAGATATTGGTGAGACATTGGGCGATGTCTCCTGTAGCTTCTGTCCGCTCGAACAGCTGCAGCATGTCCCGCCCGCTGCCACTTTCTAATATGTACGACAACATGGCAGTTATCCTACGAGCGTTTATTTCCTGTTCTTCTTTGTAGAGCGCCCTGTATAAATATACATGTGGTTATAGTGAATGTATAAAACACGGGAATCACTCGCGTAGTAAGTCGGAAAAAAAGACTTTGTAAAACTATTAGTAATTATATTTATTTGATTAAAAATGTTGAATGTATGTAATGAAATGTATTTGATTATTGAAATAGTTTGATCTTTTATTTTCCAACTACCCACAATATAATTTTCTCTTAATTTAACACACGCATCGTTCTCACCAATTATGTTTATAATTGTACGGACAGTATGCCTTTCTGTCCTTTTACAAATATACAGATAGCTTGGAGTTTTCAAGTCAAGAGTGAATAGGTACCTTCTAGGCTTGCGTGCTACATCCTAGGCCACGTCATCACTTAACATCAGGTGAAGCAGTTATAGTAGTTATATATATATAACGCAAACGTATAATAACTGTAATGTAACAAACCGACTAGGACTCACGTGGTAAACACTGGAAAATTACTCTCCGACCAGTTTCGAACTTATTTGCAGTTCTTCATCTGGGAGTTATGATCGTGCCAGGCGGCGAGCGCGAGCCTCAGCACGTAACTGTTTACCACGTGAGTCCTAGTCGGTTTGTTACATTACAATTATGGAAGAAACTCGCGATAGTTTTCAGCGTATAATAAATTTAAAAGAAGTGTTTTTTTGTAGTAGTAACTAGTCCCATTTTTAGTTACTTAATATTAGATGCACAATGTCTTATTTTTTTAAAGAATATCATTGTGTGAATACGATGTATGGACTCTTTTTGATATTAACTCGTGTCCCAACAAATTTTGAAAATAAATGGATCCGCTCAAGTTCCTCACCGTCCTCTCAGCAGATCTTCTTTAGTTATGTCCGTGAACTTAGACGTGGATTCTATGTATTTCTCGTCCATATCTTTGTGGAACGCTGTCGTCATCCTTTGCGATATAGTTTCTAATCGTTTGAGCAAGTGCATCAAAATATTATAAGCTGAATTGAATATCTGCAATCGAAATAATATATCGTAAGATTACACGATGGAACAAACTGTGGATTGTTGACAAAGAGCCCGAAAAGTTGTTCTCGATTCCTAAAAGTTACTTTGACTAAATGAGTCTAAATGCAAGCAATTCTTGTAACATCTTGATTAATTGTCTTTTTTATTTTGTTACTGGCGATCCGGCCGGGCTTCTCGAGGTTGATCAGCTAATTTAGGAAAAAAAAACAGGCGATAATGTGAAATTACTACGATAGCCACTGAAAAAAAGCAAGTGATATAATGGATAGTCAATTACTGATTAGAATCACCACCTGAAGGTGCTCACCCCCGCTAAGATCGCGTCCGTTCTTTACGCGAGACTTCAGAAGGGCCCCCCTCCCCTTGAAGTCTCCAAGCCGAAGCTCACCCGACTACCGCGGGGACAAGGGGGGTGTCACCAATTATTGCTCCGCAAAATACAGTGTACAAATGCGGGAAAACTGGATTAAATGCATTCCTTGAATTCCTAACGCAAGTAGGTTAAAAGTTTGTATTTCGTGTCTGGTCGGATTTCTTTCAGTTTCATTTCGCACTAGTTTGCACTTGGTGCACTCTGGACGCTCTTAATCGACTTGGAAGTGTACAGAGTTGATTCTGATTATTAATCAGACATTTGACGTGGGGTACCGGCTAAGAATAGTTCTCCCCATCTCTATCCGTGGGTGCCGTAAGATTCGGCTAAGGGATCACGTACCAGAAGGTGGGCAGCAGCGCCTTCGGAGGTTCACACATTTAACTGCGCTCGCCAACCCGCCTGCCAATCGTGACGAGTATGGGCTAAGTCACTAATGTGACCACCTGAGGCACCTTTGATTGGAACGGGGAGAGGGTAAAAGATGGATTAAACTAATGAGACATAATGTATGGCTGTCCCCTTAATGGTCATTCAGTTAATTAACTAGTTCATTGATTAAGATCGCGGAGGCCAGCACCGCTGCAAGAACTAAAGATTAATACTCACATTAAAATATATTTGTTTCTCCCCACACCCGCTGGCAATCTTCACAACGTCCTCGTAAACACTTGCCAGTTCCAATCTTTCTTTTCCCTCTTTCAACGCTGTCGCTGAAGAAGGTATCCTGAAAATGTAACATGACATTGTAATTTAATGGGAGTTAGGACTCTACCAAATCGTCTTGGTGACTATCACCGTAGTGCAAGATATACTGCCTCGAGTAGTAATATACAAGCACGGTAGTGAAAGTACAGAATAAATAAGACTTATTTGTTGTGAGTATTATGGGTTATTGCATTAACAACATGCTAGGCGGAACTTACGTTCAAATCATTTGAAGGATAAAATTCGGCTTCCAGTGGGACTTGAACCCACGACCGTACACAATACCGTCCTGTCGCTTTGTCCATCTAAGCTATAATAGCACTCCACTGGCGGTCCGAATTTATCCCTAAACTTAACATCTGAGAGGATGTTGTTCTTAGCGCCACCTACCTTTAATTGTATGAACTATAAACAGGAGTGAAAGACAACATTACAGTTGATATCGTATCAAGCGAAGGCACTATACCCTTATAACAAGAGTTTTATGGTAATTATCTGTTGTTTGGTAATTTCCTAATTGTTGAGAATCCCTGCTCAGTTTTTTTATACTTTTGATTAGTACATGCTAAGTAAATTTTGCATAACTAAACGTACTGTCGTAGTGCGTAGGCTTCGGAGCCTGAACACCGGCGTTGAGTTGCTTGCCTATCAGATACATTTCGGAGAATGTGTATTGGAATTACTTAAGTTATGGTACCCTCTAAGCTTGCGTGTCTTCAACCACGGCATCACTTAGCGTCAGATGAGACAGTGTTCAAACATAAGCCTATATATTGAATAAGTTTGATGAAAAAGTACGCGTATTACTTTGATCGATGGTAGTGAAGTTACTTCTCTACTCTCGACTTAAATAATTAAGTAGTACTATTTCATCTTTGGCGCAAAGATAATGAATAATATCTATAACACTATACTAAAACAGTGTTTTTAATATTTTTCCAAAAGTAAATGTACTTACTTAATTATTTTATTACAATTATGAAGTATATCTTTTATCACCATAGTTTTTATATTAGGTACAAGAGCCTGAATCCCACAAAGTGGTTTTTTATTACTTTATACCGCTTGCGCTCGACTATCTCATTAATTGATGGTCAATGAGGCAATAAAGTTATGAAAATATTCACGTGGATCTACATTAAAGTCAGTGTTTGTTTAGTGATTAGTAAGTGAGATTAACTACTGATCTGTGAAATTAATAAATCCTTTAATTTCAAGTGTTATTGTGCATTTTCGAGTATAAACAAACCCCACGCCCGAACAATACGAGGCTAGGGTATTGCGCAGTGGAGTGAGGTGAGCCGGCGAGGGGGTAAGCGACCTGCGGAAGGAGGAGTAGACGCGGCACTGGTGCTCGTGGGTGCGCGCCAGCTTCTCGTTGTGCTCGAGTAGGGCTCGCGGCGCCTCGGCGGGCTCCACTAAGTATGCTAGGATACGCTTGAGGTCTGATCGCTCTGAAACACCAATTGTTCACTGTTAAACCACTACACATAGACCATTTCCAAGCAAGTGTCACTGGTATGTGAATCATCCTTTTTTAGAGTCATTCGCGAGTCGCTATGTTCATTGGTCAGTTCAGTTACACGACTTCTGGTCCCCCTGTCCGGTCTCTCGTTTTAGAATCCCATATTTTAGGTACCCGGGACTACCGAGGCAGGAAGTTCATTTCATATTTTGCAGGTGTATGGCACAAACGATCGGTAGAAATATGTGACTCCCATGAATCAATTACATGTGGATGATGTCGGCGGAGTTCTTCAGAAGTTTCCGAACATTTCGGCCGTTGTGAGCCGAGCATATTTCCATTGAATAGAAGACTTGGGCCCCAGCTAACTACATTGCTTTCAATGTAGCATGCTTTTTTGCTTTTATACACAGGCAAGCTTTAGACCGCCATTTCACCTAAAGCGATGTTATGGTCTACAATGGATCACACCTGCACATAAGATTCCTATACTATTGTAACTCTCGATTTGTATCTATGGGGAAGCCAATACTCAAGCAATGAACTCTACCTTTTAGATGTAAGGAACACTTCACTTCATCTCTTGCTATTTCATTGTCTATCATATATGCATAATCACTAACTCCTGTCGTCCGGTTTAACAAACTCAATACACCTAATGGCAATCCAGGTGAGAAGGTAGAAGGTGGAGGAAGGTGTGAAGGAAGCTAGGACTCACGTGGTAAATACTGGAAAATTATTCTCCGACCAAAACAGTGACTTTAGTGCTCGTAAAAGTTAACCTGTACAAGTTTTTATACGGAGATGGTCACTCAAACGAGAACGAACATTATTATAGCGATATTTAACACGTATTTTGTTTCACCAGTAAACCTTCAGTTCTTTTGTGTGACCATGGCGCATGCAACTGTACCGAAATGTTGAAAACGCATTCACACTTACATCCCCGCACAAGGATACCCTGTGTCGCGGGAGGCATGGATACACAATACACAAACATCCAAGACCCGAGAACAAACATCATGGACTATGAATTTGAATTGATTCTATACCCGGGACAGACGAGTCAGGACAGGGTGTGATAAGACAAGAGACGCTGCTCCTCTCAATTGGATGGCTGCTTCATTTGGGCCTTTTGGAAGAAATAATAAAAGGAACTAAATAATATGCATACCTGGTTTACAAATATTATTGAGGGCTATAAAATGTGCCTTATCATCGGTTTGTACAGCATTTGAAGATATCTTGACTGCCCTGCTCTGTTTCACTGAATTATTGTGTGAGAAGCTACTGTTCGTCCTGGAACTCAAATGTATTTGATTAAAAGATATATTGTGTTGACTAAAATTGTATTTATCTAGCTGAGAAATAATGAGTCTGTCAACAGATTGAAAGCCATACTCCTGTTTGAGGTTACAGAGAATGAATTGAACAATTAAAAATTAAGAAATATAACAATATAAATTTAACAGTGCTAATTTATTTAATTTATTTTATGTTTCATGCTTACCCACCAAGACATAATCCTGCACCTTAAGTGATATCTTGACACACTTTCGCCTTATCTATGCTTATATATCCTTATATATTACAACAGGTTTAGAAGAGTTTTGACCTAGCCCTTAGATCTTCCTCAATTCTCAAAACATATAAAAATACCTAAAAATGATATCTACCTGGTGGATATATCATGGTTGCCCACAGTCACTTGTGTGAGCCTTATTTTTGTTGATTCCAGCTTTTTACATTTCTCTCTTATACTTATTATTTCAAGATTCTGTAATATAAAAGTAGACTTTTAATTATGTGTATATGTGCCTGGCATTGTACTCATCAGATAAATTATTTCCTGCATTTTGAGTCGAGGTTAATATGTATTTCAACAGATTTCTATCAACTATCTTCATTAAAATTTAACAATTTTAAATGGATAATATAATTAATTAATTTATGTTCCTGGCAATTCAAACACTTTTTAGGAAACTGTCTCAATTTAAGAATAAAATTAGTCACCATTACATCCAATACTTTCATTTAAAAACCCCCAGTCCAAACAAGATCAAAGCAGAGTTGGAATCTACTCTAGGAATCTGCTCGTTCATTCACAACGGTAAAATATTGGGTGGCAGACAAGGTGTTTAAACAAGGCCATATGAGCTGCTAAGATGAACATCACAGTTCTCGACCAAATAAGGAAAAAATCCACAAAATTGTAATGCATGATCATCGACTATAAGTCCACAAGCTAGCAGATATGCAGGCATTTCAAAAATCTCTCTGTAAATCTCATGTTGACTGAAAATTGGGATAAGAGAAAACTGTGTGCAAGGTGGGTGCTGTGATTACTCACAATGGAACAAAAACATCATCATGGGGATGTATCAATCAAGTGTTTAGAGAAGTTACACAGCAATAAAACTGAGATTTTTGTGTCCATTCCAGTAAATTTGGACAGAACATGTGGTCATGGATCACTTCACACCTCAGACAAAAGAAAAGTCAGCCCTATAGATTGAAAGGGGACAATCAGCTTCAAAGAAGGCAGACAGTTCCATCTGCAGGCAAGATAGTGGTGACAGTTTTTTGAAATGTGAGTGGGAGAATTTTCAGTGATGATCTTAAGAAAGGCAAAACAATCAATCGCGAGTATTACGTGAACTTATTGCAGCATATGGGTGATGAAATCAAGAAAAAACAGCTGCATTTGGCAAAGAAAAGTTTTGTTTTTATCAAGAAAATGCACCAGTTCAAACATTGCACTAGCAAAGGTATGAAGCGTTCATACAATTAAAGGTAGACTATGCTAAGAACAAAATCCCCTCAGAATAAATAGGAAGGAAGGAAGTTAAAGGAAGGAATAAATTCCGATGGCTGGTGGAGTGCTAGTCATAGTCATAGTCATAGTCACTTTATTGATACCATTTCATATGTTACAAGTCCAATTAAAATACAGTATCCATCAAGGAAAAATACAATTATTCTATATTAAATAGTCATTCTTAAAAATACAAAATAAATTAAAAACAATACAATTCAATATGTCAATTAATTATTTGTATAAGAATCATAGCAAACTACTTATTTAAGTGACAGCACTTTTTATCTTAAATAGATCATTAAATTTATAGAATGTTTGGTCTATAAGCCATTTTTTTAATTTGCTTTTGAAGGAGTTTCTTGAGGGTGAGTTACGCACATCCTCCGGCAGTTTGTTATAGACACCGGGTGCCATTACATGGATCAGTTTCGAGGTCTTTGTAAGTCGACGAGGTACCTCACGCAACCTGTGCGGGTATCGCGTGTCGTGACCCCGCCCTTCACCAAGTTGGGAGTATTTTTCAAAGTTATCCCTTGCATATAATGCCGCTTGAAAACACACCATGGCGGGCACGGTCATTACCTTCATGGTCCTGAACAATGGCTCTGCTGAAATCTCCTGTGACACTCGTGCCATAGCTCGAAGAGCTCTTTTTTGCATGATGAGGACGCGCTCAGAGTCTGCAGCGCGACCCCAGAACTCAACGCCGTACTGAATTAATGAGTGCACGGACGCGAAATAGCAATTTCGGACCATATGAAGCGGCAGCACGGCAGAGACCCGCCGCATTGCGAAACAAGCGCGGCCTATTTTGTCGCACAATTCATTTATATGGTTCTCCCACGTGAGGGCGCTATCAATTTTGAATCCTACAAACGTTGTATTGATCACTTGTTTCATCTGTGTTAGACCAACTTTGACGTCCAGTGATTTGTAAGTTCGACCGGCTAGATTTATATGCATGAACTGAGTTTTTGTTACGTTCAATATAAAACCATTGATTTTGAACCAATCATTTAGTTCGCAAGCCACCTCATTTAGCTTTTGCTCTAGCAAGTTTACGCTTGAAGCAGTTACAATTGCTGCCACGTCATCTGCGTACATTAGTATGTGGCCATTACGAACATTCTTCGGTAGATCGTTGAGGAGAATCGAGAACAGTATGTTAGAAATCGAGGACCCCTGTGCTACCCCAATTACACTCTCTAGCGGCTGCGACATTATCGTCCCTCCGTTCCCCACAACAACCTGGCTTCGGCCTGTCATAAAGCTTGTCAATAGTTTTAGAGCCGGGCCCTGAACACCATAGTATTCGATCTTAGAGGCGATGCACTGATGATCAGCCACGTCAAAGGCCTTTGATAGATCGCAAAAAATTATTGCAACTTGCTGCCGATTCTCCCGAGCTTCCATTATGTGTTTAATGACTTCCCGAACCAAAGATGTCGTGGATCTACCTTTGCGGTACGCGTACTGCCTATCAGATAAAGAATTACACTTCGTCAGATGTTCGGCGAGTCTCAAACTCAGACCATGTTCAAATATTTTGGCAACGCTAGGAATTATCGATACCGGTCTGTAGCTATTGATCTCCTCAAGCTTACCTTTCCCTTTATAGAGAGGGGAAACCTTAACATATTTCAATGACGATGGATAGTTCCCGTCCTTGTTGCACTTATTATATAAAGAGGTAAGAATGTACGCCAGAGGCTTGGCGGCTGCATGAAGCGATGATATGGAGACATCGTATGCATCTGTAGTGGCCTTGACGGCCACGCCTGTGGAGATTATACGGTATACTTCAAGTTCAGTAAACGGTCTTATCCTCATTGAGCAGTCAGCAGGCGGTTGCGCTGACATTAGTGCGCGCATCGCGGCGCCTACATCAGCGCCGGGAGCACCGCATTTCATCGGAGCGTTTACAAAGTGCTCGTTTACAGCATTGACAGCATCAAATTTGCTGAAGAATTTAGAGCCGTCAGAGCGTAGTAGTGACTCGATGAAATCGCGATTTCTCTTTGGTTTTCCGGTCTCTAAATTTACTACTTGCCACATTGATTTAATTAAATTTGGGGAGTTATTTATCAATTGGCAATAATACTTACTCCTTTCACGTTCTAACAACTCATTATATTTTATTTCGAATTCACTAATTTTTGATCGTAAAGTCACATTACATGGAAATTTCAAAGTTAACTTATGCATTTCAATAAGTAGGGAATTTAAATTAAAAATTTCAGCTGTTGCCCATGATATATGCTTACTTCGTTTTGTAGCCCTTGGCTTAATGGGAAAGCAAATATCAATTTTATTTCTGAGTATGCCGATTAAGGCCCTAGCTAGTCCTTCTGAGGACAGATGGTTCCGTTCAATATCCATCCAATCGACACTTTCTATTGCAGCAATAAAACTACACTTGCTCGCCCGGGTATATGCCCTGGCTGGTCGTGTAGGTGCAGGTCCCATCTCCATCTCGCAGGGTATAATCGCGCGGACTGCATAATGGTCACTTAGTGAAGTAAATATGGGTATTGCACGCGCGTCGCATGCTGAACCGCAACTTACGTAAATGTGATCAATACAAGTACTGGTAGTTTCGGTCACCCTCGTTGGAAAATCCACAATATTACAAAGATTGTTTGTTGATAAGAGGTCATTAAGTTTTTTAATGTCAGCATTAAGTGATCCAGTTGTATCAATATTTACATCACCCAACACCACAAACTCCTTGCCGTCACAAATTAGTTTATTGAGCAAACATTCTATAATAGGAAAGTATTGTGACGTGTATGTCAGATTTGAGCGATATATGCAAATCACAATAATTTTCCTGTCTACTAATTCTACTGCTGATATTTCGCAAACCTGTTCTACCGAAAGGGACGTATAACGTTCTAAATTCTTAAATTTAACGTTATGCCTGACATAAATACATGAACCCCCGTGGGCTATAATAGGTCTACAATAAAAAGACGCGAGGCTAAAGTTATTAAGATTAATACATTTAAGTTCATTCGCTCTCAGCCAATGCTCAGTCAAACACAATACGTCGCACCGTAACTTACTTAATAACAAAACTTCTAGTTTGTTGGTCTTGTTGTTGAGCGATCTCATATTTTGTTGACATATTCTCACATAACCGGTTTCGTTATCGCAGCTCGATGACGCGAGATGGGCCGCTACATTAGTGCACTGCAGCGCGGATGTAGGACGACGGCGACGTGGGTCATCCGCTGGTAACGACTCGGGCCGGCAAGTGTCTTGTTTATTTATTTGCGGTCGGTCTGCGGGTTTGTGCGTGCTCGAAAAAACCAACTTGCAAATCGTATGCCTTGCGGCCATTCAGCAGGCGCTGTCACTCGATCGTATACATTTTCTGGTATCCCTATTAAAAATGATGCATGTCTTTCTGTATTGATCTGACGTTTCTCCACACTATACTCGGCTATCGCGATTCTGTTTAGAAACTGTTCTATTTGTTCCTTTGTTGTGTCAGCTTTAAATTGCCAAGCCTGTATATATCTGAATTTTTCAGCAGCCTGTAGTCCTTGGTACTGGTCTTCTTTGCCAACACCAACTACGAATGGTTTTCCTGTACCTATAGTAATTGGCCGTTGTTGTTTTTTGATTTTCTGCCGAGACACAACACTCCATTTCTCGGTAGAATCATCAATAAGTTCGTCGTTCGTTTCAGTGGCTAAAGTCGATGTGGATGGGACAACTAATAAGCTACTTTCAATAGGTTTTGCTTGTGTTGTTTTGTTGTTGCTCAATGCCGCCACTACGCTATCCAAACGATCGTGCCCTTGCGTCCGCAATGTTGTAGGAGTGTGTCCATTGCTGGCTTTTTTCGCTTTGCTTGACAACTCTGCTATAGCCGCCGATGCAGTGACACGCGCGCTGCGTATAGGTCGTTGGGTTGCCGCTGCTGGAGACGGTATCTTGGTACACGGGGCTAGCGACGTCGATTTGCGGGGTTGATTTATTACAACTGATGAAGGCTGTTTAGCTAAAATTTCGTGTAAATCACTGATATTAGATTCTAGCGACTCCACTTTTCTCACCAGGGTCACAATAGTTTTTTGCAATTCACGGACTAGATTTTCTAGCGAAACCTTCGACATTTCGAATTTAAAGTAATTTTTAACCGCGGAGCAGTTTGTTACGTATCGCGCGCAAGATGGCGACTATAGCATAGATGGACAAAGCGACAGGATTTATTCTGTAGTTTCGGGTTCAAGTCTCACTAGTAGCCAATTTTTTTCCTTCAAATAATGTAAATATATTTTTTTCCAAATATTTTGTTTTTTTGGTAGGTCGGGTACTTTTGGGACTGCCCTCATTTGCTATTACAGCACACGCAACATCATTTTAAATGAAGTTTACTTGCTACCAAAAAAGTTAATAACATAATTATACCTAATTGATTGTGACTACTAACAATTAAAGCTCCAATCTTCTACTAGTTTGTTACTTATTAAAACAAATAAATTCATAACTACATTTGAGAATATTTATGTAAAATTTACCTTAAAATCCAGCTGTGTCTTTATATCATGGATCTGACTATTAGCAGTTGCCAATTTTTCTGTCCATTCAACCTGGACTTTCTCCTGAGCTTTAATTTTATCCAATCTTGCATTATCCACTGCAACCTGACATGTTTTCAACTGAGTTCTCAGTATTGAAGCCTCACCTTCTTTAGTTACACATTTTTCTAATAACTTCCCATTTTCAGACTTCAACTTAGCATTTTCCTCCTTGAGTTGTAAAAATTGTTGAAAAACATAGTCAGAGTCCTGGCCTTTGTATATTTTACCATTAAATATAAAGTCATCAGATACATTACTTGGTTCATTGGCTTTTGAAATCATTTTCGCAGTGATTCCAGGCAGAGGTGAAGATATTCTATTACATTTCTCTCTAAGATGTGTTGATGTGTTACTGGAAGGGCCTGATGATGGCATTTTAAATGTGAATTCAGTCTTAGATGTGCTTGGCTTAGGAGGAGAGAACAATTGAGTGCTAGTAGACCCTGGCTGCATACACATACTGTATTCCGGAAGGAAGCTAACATCATTGATGTTGTAGGCATCCTCACAGGCTTGACTTGCCAGCAGAAGGATTTCATCATCATTATCATCACCCCAGGCTTGTTCTGGTTCTGTAACAGGATAGGGCAATCAAGCTTTAATGGTTCTATATAATTTTTATTAAATAGAATGAAGATTTATGATTGTGTATTATGTACCATGTATTAGTTATACATGGTACATACGTACAAAGTATCGTAAGCCACAAATAAAAGTTGTAAGAAAGAGAATGATTGTTTACCTTTATTTTGACTCAGTGGGAAGTTGTGATCTGAAATGCTGATATCAAGTTTCTGTCTTTTTCTGTCCCCGTGTTGCTGAGGGACAAATCTTTTGGACATTTCCTACAAAAATATTGTGAACAGCAGCAGGCGATATTCGCTTTAAATGAAACAAAATATAGTTTAATTTTAGCGGTATACCGCAAGTCAACATTTTTGAAGTAAGCAACAAAAGCATTATTGTTAGTGCTGCCAGAATTGTATCCAACTACTTATCTGAAGAAACAAAAAATATTTCTGCTAATGGTTCTGGTATAGAACTAACGAATCTTCTTAGCTATCTTACATTGTTTTGCCTTCATTTTTATTTTTTTTAGACAGTAAAAATCATCATGCTTTACCGTGGGGCAATACTCACTAGTAGTGCCCCACGGTTTTACCCGCGTGGATTATGGTTTTCCCGCTACCTCAATTATCCCACGGGAACCATACTTTTTCCGAGATAAAAGTACTCTATATGTCAATCCAGGGTTTAAACTATCTCCATACAAAATTTCATCGAAATCGATGTAGCTGTTTGAGCGCATTTATAACACATCTCACATTACTTATAATATTAAGTTGGAGTAGGAAGTCGGACAGGATTACTGGGGTTTGTCATCCAATCATCCTTTCAGAAACTCATAGACTATTTAGAGATACCTACTGCAGACTTTTATTTTTAAAATGTATACAGAAGATACGTTGGTACTCCATGTTTTGAATAATAACTTTTCTCAGCGCAATGAAAACTTTTGGTTTGCATAATACAGTCTACTTAATACTACGCCTCGAATTACTATTCAAGAAATTATCTGTCAGCATCCACCTCACTGAGTTCACGCTTGTGCAGAATAAGTCTGTTTCTCCCATTTGCATCATTTATTGAATTCGCTGCTTACTCTGTGCAAGTATGAATTTTGCGATAGTTTGTATTAGCCACTGTACATAAATGACAAGAGTAGGCTAAATCTACAAAGCTTAGGGGCAGCATTTTATTCAATTTTACCTACTAAGTCCGGGATATCTACTTCGTTGTATAATAATTTTAACAGGTAGGTCAAGTCTAAGATTGGTATCTCTTATTATTGCTAGTGAGAGGAGATGAAATTGTCTTCAAAGGTGTAGGTGGTTTTCAGATTTGTATTGAATACGTAGTCTGAAACATGAATATAAAATGATATAGATAACTTGTATAATGATATTATAAAATAATAATATAATGACATACATAACAATGTAAAATGGTATACGACGTATAAAAACCAGACCCCAGCAACGATCCTTGTGGAACTCTACTTGGGATTTTAACGCAACTTGATATGTAGTTTCTTTATAACGGCTGCCTCAGGGACCTTTTATCAATATAATTATGTTATAAATAGTTTACGAGCTATTTTTTAAGTTAATGACTTTAACTAAACTAAATTTAAAAAATAACTCAAGTGGTTTAAGTAGTTCGTTTAGTATCACATTATTGGTGCTGTTCACCGGTTGTCTTGGAGTAAACTTGGCTCTACACGCTTCCAGATGTTCAATTATCCAGTTATATTGAATATAGCCAGATTTAGCTGTGATGGTAACATACTAGCATGCAACAGAAATAAGTAAATCAGTGACATTGACAGCATGAAATCATTTGATATATGTCTGAAATGTTACTACTTCAAAAAAAATATTTCAGCCGAATTACACAGCCTAAGCCGAACCGATGAATGTAATAAAATAACGGAACTTACCGGTTTATAAGATCCAGAGACAAACTATTTTGATAAGGTTCTATATTATCAGGTTTAATGAAATGTATGTATTGTCTTTGATTTAGTTCGTCGTGGAAAATAATAAGAGGTGGACGTGCATCATGTCTGATCCGTTTAAACTTGGTGATTTAGTTTGGTATGTATTCAAAACTAGGATACTATGTGCTTGAAACTACATTTTCACTAACTCGTGATGTTTACATATGCATTGTGTTTGTTTCAGGGCCAAAATGAAGGGTTTCAGTCCATGGCCCGGCCGGGTAAGACGCTTCTTTTTCTTAATTGTTATAAAAACTCATAAAAGTATTCCTATTATCGCCTGTACATCATATCAGCAACGTCCAGAATGTTTGATTATAATATTTGAGACTGTTATACATACAAAGTTATGGGCGGGAAATTGTTCGTACTTAAACTGCGCCCATAAATTGGTATTTGACGCTGAGTAGAAACTGCGAACATCACGTCTATTATATGATAATAGTTTGGAAAGTTTTTACTCTAAAGAATAATATGCCATTATCCAGATATTTGTATAGTTTTAGTTGTTTACATATAGCACCTAATTAATAACCTAATTGGATCCAATAACTATTTCCAGGTAGCAGTCCCCACGCCAGAGCTGAAGCTGCCGAAGAAGGCGCAGAATGTCCAGTGCATTTATTTCTTTGGAACTAACAACTAGTGAGTATGAGAGAATGATTCTAAAATATCCTGTTATTAATATATAAACAATAATGGGGGATGCTTATAGTACAAAGACCATCAAAATTTTAACTGCATCAAGCTTTAACAAGAGAGTTATAAAGCTAAGTAATATGATATATCTTAACTAACAAACTTATACAAATTATAAGGCAAGCAAACCACACAGCAAGTACTACTAGCTGTGTCTTCAGTTTGCTTGTCTAGTAGGTCTATTAATAGGTAAGCAATGAATATTTCTTGTAATTAAACAACAAACAGCTGTCTTAGTTTAAACATTCATCACACATTTAAAACAATTGCTTTTAACGAAATGCTATTACAACTTGAATGAGTTTTTCAATGATAAATTTGACAACAAATAAATAAATCGGACGCTCCACATTGCTATACCCTACCAGGGTCATATGTATGCTGAAAAAGTGTATTTATTTAAAAATGTATTTAAAAACATAATTTATGCTTTAGATTTCATGGTTGATGATATCTCTAATCAATCAATCTCATGTCCATTATAATGTGCTGAAGACTTCAACTCTTCACACAAGTTAATATTATAACTTTTACCTACACTCTTAGGAACCCAACATGGAACAGACTCAATTAAACCGAGATCTAGGTGTCATTCACAACTCTAAACTGATTTTTGAAGAGCACATTGCATATATATATATATATATATATATAATCCAAGGCTTTGCGATTTGTAATAAGAAGCTCCATTAGTTTTATTCAGATAGATACTTAATTCTTCACTGTAGGTTCTATCTTCTAAATGTCTGACTCCTTGTGGCTCCGTGACTCGGATAGTAGATTGAAATAAGTGAATATAGTATTATTATGAGGATGAATTAGGAAAATTTATTATTGTGTTGATTATTTTATTTATTATTGAGACCTACTCCATTTTACATATATTTAAGAACAAAATCAATTAGATTGGACATTAATGGTAGATGAATGCATTTCTTACCAAACCATTCAATAATTTTAGAACACAAGTATGATCTAAATGTATACATAGTCTTGGGTGCAAAGCTTAATTAATAGAATAGAATTCCCTGTGTCACAGGTGGCAACAACACACACAAACACCTAAGACCCAGGACAAACATGCATGCTCATCTCGTAAATGTTTGCCCATGCCATGATATGAACTTAGGGCCCCAGGGATTACAGGTCATGGCTCTAAGCTATGGCCACCATAAAATCTAGCATGTAAATCAGACAAACTGCCTTAGTTAGATTCTAAACTAATCATTTGTTTTCTTGGGATAAAATATATCCTATTGGTTATTGCTGGATCTAATTAATCTTTGCACCTGATTTCATGTCAGTAGTTTTAATAGTGAGTAACTGGTAACACACACACATACTTTCACATTTATAATGATTGACTATGTATATGAAGCAGCTGACATAAAGATAGTTCTTATAAGCACTTCTTAATGGCATCATATATTCTGTACTATCCCGTTTATTAACGAATCTGCCACTGGTCAGTGGACACAGTAGTATTGTCATCAGTTAACTGTAACTAATGTAAAATCTGCTATAAGCAGATTCAGTGGACTACTTACTAGGTACTGAATGCCACTTTGTGCCCATAGGAACTGTATGTTCATTATCAATTGATTATGCGGTCTAGGAAAAGTTAGTTGAAGCTTTAAAAAAAATTGTTTAAATAACCAGCATGTACTACTGTTTGTCTGCCTTGGGAACGTTTATGGTCAAATTTCTTAGAAAATTAAAAAACATATTATTCATGACTTTTTCTTAGACTAACATTCCACCCAAGACTTCTGTCAATAAATGTATGATTTTAGTGATATGTCGATTAGAATCCGGGTTTGTAAATATATAACATAATGGTTCACAATTTTGCTTACATAGCTGGCTTGCCCTGGATAAAGACAAGTAGCTTGTTCGTCCAGGTATACTATTAGTGAACCAATATGAAATATTGAAATGCAAACCCAAAACAAATATAATTGTATCAAGTGTGATTGAAAACCAATTACAACACGAATTATTTCTGTGCCTATATCTGATCTGTTCCATTTGCCAACAGTGCCTGGATTGAAGACAACAACATCAAACCCTACCACGAGTTCAAAGAGCAGCTGATCAAGTCCAGCAAGAATGCCGCCTTCAAAGAGGCTGTTAATCAGATCGAGGAGTACATCACAAACCCTGAGGTAAGATACAGACCTTCCCCGAGGTGATGGGTAGATTTCGTAGAAGTTGTAAACAGGTGTAGCTTCCTAAGATCCTAAACCCTATCCTACCCTAAATGCTACTCCTATTGTTGGAGATCCTGAGATTGGATGGATGTTTCTCCCTCAATCATGTCATAACGAATGGATCTGGACGATGATAGACCATAGATTGGAGCTGCTATTGTCCCGGAAATTTAGATTCCTATGGGATAACTCGGGTAGGGTAACGGGAAACCGTAGCCCATGCGGGTGAAACCGTGGGGCACAGTTACATATATAATTATAGTAATGGTACTTAGTGGGTGGTAGTATATGTTTAGTATGTAGAAGTACCGGAATGTTCACAATCATGTACAAAAATGTATGGAGCAGAGGAGCACGCGCCCTCGGACCTGGTAAGGAATGTTCTGTTCACAATCTGTTGTATGAGTTCAAAACTCGAGCCGAAATATTAACGTAGATAAGAACTATGCAAACCTACTTCAACTACTAGTCATCTTCATCCATGGAACAAGTTATCTAGAAATGTTTCATTTTCAAATATCATTAGTAATGATCAGTCACAAAGTTCTGGTTGGAGCTTGATCAAGTTTGAATTGATCCACGTGAGAAGCACCAGCTTTCAAATACAAAAAGTAATAAAATCAGTTTAGCTACAAACAAGATCTGCAATAATACACATCAAAAATTACAGTGTAATAGAGCAACTCCTCCTTTTTTACAGTCGGTTATAACGGTTCGATATCTGTAATTAAGACGCTTTTATTTTATATTTCGTCTTTTAGTATCTATGGCGGATCCCTTATTAATTCAACATAAGCTTACATTTGATCGATGTCTCACCTGATAGTTTTATGGTTTATTGCATTAACAACATGCTAGGCGGAACGTACGTTCAAATTATTTGATCGTGGGTTTAAGTCCTAGGTTTGCGTGCTAAATCCTAGGGGTGTGTTTCAAATTGAGCTTTGAGCGCTTTGGCACAGAGAGCGTGCTTAAAGTCATTCCAAAATGCACTGACAGCTGCACACAAAATGTATATGACGTCATTCATGACGTCATCATTCTGTGCTTAGAACGCTCACGAGTACGACCTAGAGCAGTGTGAGCGCTGTCAAACACATAGATAAATAACTATGCACTGAGAGTCAAACATCTGACTCATTATGAGAATCTGTCGAAAAATTGGTAGTTCGTCCACAAAAAATTAAAAACGTAATTTTATATACAGAAAAAAATGACCCATTTAGTGCCCATGAAGTACGGAAGAGAATGATTTAATATGAATTTAATGGGAACTGACATTTAAAGAACTTGCGCGCATTCACACACAAAAAGCCGTTCCGATTTTCTTACGAGCGTCAGCACTGTCAGTACTAAATTCATCTCGGAACTGCAAAACCCTTATGTACGAACGTGTGCACTGTGAGCCCAAATTGAAACGCAGCCCTAGACAACGTCATCACTTAACATCAGGTGAGACAGTTGTCAAATGCAACCTTATAATATGCTGAAAAAGAAAGTCCCGAAGAAGTGCGAACTATTAGCCGAAATTTTTCTTTCGAATAATTTGAACGTACGTCTCACCTGATGTTAAGCATTGCTTTACTATAAGACGTATTTACACAAACTTGAAATACATCATACCCTCTCACTTGTGTACTTCGCGTATTGTATCTTTGCATTGCAAAGTGAATTATGCAAGTTGAAATTAAACACTGTCGACCAACGTTGGTACTCCCGTGGTAGATTTAATTTTTTTTTTTTTTTTTAACTTTCACACAAGGTCTTCAGGTCCCAAACTTGGCAGAGCCTGTATTATAGTAACCTGATGACTGATATATATATACTTATATACATATACACACCCAGACACAGGTCAAACAGACAGGTTCATACACACAAATGTTTGACGTGTCCGGGAATCGAACCCGGGACCAGCGGCTCAGAAGGCAGAGTGCTACCAACTGCGCCAACCGGCCAGTTGGCCAGAATTACATCTGCACCATCAATTATTTTACACTCAAGACGTATCCTAGTGTGAAGTGTTGATTGATTGATGTTGTTGATAAATAGGATTCTCAAAACTGTCCCAATATATCCAAAGAAACTTGACAGGGAGTGTCATTCGACATTCTAGGTCTAGTGTGATACCACCTACGATCCGTACGTCACTGACCACCAAATGACCGACATGTTATAATGCTAGCATGAGTATCGCATAATGATGAGCCATTTCCACTGCTGGACCGTTGGCCATAATCTACCGCGCTGGTGGGTGCTCTTGTGGCCAGCCCAGTGTCAGATTTACGGATAGTTTCCACGTCACCGAGATAAAGGCCGAAGTGGTCGGGAGGTAGGTACGTTCAAGACCACCATGTGTTTCCGAATACGTTCTAGAAATTCAGCGACTTGGACGACCACACGCGCAACGTCGAGGAGGAGTTTGATAAACTTAAAGACCACATAGAAGGTGAAGACGCAGCCGAAGGGCAGAATGAAAAAGAAACCGCTGAAGAAGGTTTGTCTTCTGAAGTCGCTAAGAAGAAAGGGACTCCTAAGGTCAGTATTAATTTGTTTTACTATATTGTAGTGTCCTTAGATTAGAAAATACTGTAGTTAATTATATTTGTATACATAGTGATTGTATTGTCGGTATTGTAAACTGCTTGCGCATTATTATAAATTAGCAAATTTGTTTCATATTGTAATATATGACCGAATTTGTAGTTTCTTATCATTATTTACAATGGACTTTATTTCATACAACTCTTAATGCGAAAACTTGTATGAAACTTACTTCATATGATTGTTTATATAAAACACACTATATATTGTGTATGATGTTTGATTAAATTGTAGTTTTGTAGATACAAATAATTAGTTGCAAGTAGTGTGTAGGTGCGCTTGTAGTCACTCCCAAGTTTTCGCTGAACAGATCCGTCTGGGTTCAAAGGTGAAACCGATAAAGCGCACCTCGTCGGCCAGCGTGAAAGGCACGCCGCGGAAGAAGACAAAGGCGTCGATGTCTCGCTCGCTCACAGACCCCGATGTAGCGAACGACAAGTCCACGATGCTCAACCATTCCTTCTCGAAGAAATCCAGCCTGTTGAACCGCCCTTCCAATATATTGAGACCCGTAAGTAGAAATTAATGTCTTCTGAATATGTGTATATCACTGAACTTATCAATTCTCCTTTTTGACATTGCCTTAAACACGAAAGTCTTTAACTAGGTCTTGTGATGCGATGATTAGTGGAGACACATTCTTTCGAAAGTTTTTTTTTTTTATTACGTGAAGAAGTAAAATTTATATCGTCACGTAATAAATAAAACGCTTTCGAAAGTACTAAAAGCCGTCATCTTTTTGTTTTTATTTACAATAGGCAGGCGTTTGACCACTATTTCATTTGATGTTAAGTGATGATGCGGTCTAAGATGTAGAATATAGAATCTAAAACATAAAATTACTTAGAACCATATCATAGGCAAAGGCCTATGTAAAGTTACAACCTCAAAAAATTCTATACATTCAAGGAAAAATAAGATTTCTGAACATCATAAGATTTCAGTCATCTAGCTAGATGATTTAATGCCGATGCTAGCTGCTAGACAAAAAAAGCATCATTTTTTTTCTAGCTAGATCTCAATTCTACCACAGAAAGCTCGAAATATAATAAATATATCGTATATTATCTGTACATCATACCCAGGTGCTCCGAGACGTCTTCTCGTCCAAAATACCACAATGCTTGAAAACGAGGGCCTTCGAACAGTGTGTGTTACCAGTGATGACTTACGGATCTGAAACGTGGTCCCTGACTATGGGCCTTCTGAACAGGCTCAGAGTCGCACAACGAGCTATGGAGAGGGCTATGCTCGGAGTTTCTCTACGCGATCGAATCAGAAATGAGGAGATCCGTAGAAGAACAAAAGTCACCGACATAGCCCAGCGGATTAGCAAGTTGAAGTGGCAGTGGGCAGGGCACATAGCTCGAAGAACCGATGGCCGTTGGGGTCGAAAGGTTCTCGAGTGGAGACCACGGACTGGCAAGCGCAGCATAGGACGGCCACCAACCAGGTGGACAGACGACCTGACTAAGATCGCAGGCAAGGGCTGGATGCGGGCCGCTTCCAACCGGTCCTTGTGGAAATCAATGGGGGAGGCCTATGTCCAGCAGTGGACGTCCTATGGCTGAGATGATGATGATGATGATACCCAGGTGTCATACCTGTAGAACAGGTATTTAGTTACATACTAATTGAGTAAGCCAGATTAATGATGCTGTTATCGAATTGTAAACCATTGCGTTTCCATTTGTCCACAGGACACGCCGCCACTCGATCTCGAGAACGTATCGGAAACACTCCTGGAGAAGAACATCAAAGCTAGCGGCATGAAGTTCGGATTCCTCGGGCTGGGCATCATGGGCAGCGGCATCGTGAAGAATCTCCTCAACTCCGGACACAAGGTGCTGGTGTGGAACCGCACGGCTGCCAAGGTATGTGCTTTATACGTTTACTATTGGATGCTACGAGCTCATGCCATGTCAAACTAGACATGGCAAAGTGACTTTAAGACAGACAGGGTGTACAATTAAAGAGAAAGTTTGCTTTGATTTCAGATTTTGTATTGATTTTGTGTGTCATTCATAGTATTGTCAGAGCGTGTCATCTTAGCAGGTAGTTGCTAGTCTAGTCGTCAAAAATTGCTTTAGTTCTCACTTCTAGATGTCGCCATCTGTTGTTAGTGAGTTGTTGAATTTTGTTGTTATTAATATTGATCACGTCAACCTGTCTTTGGGATAACATTCAAGCATAGTCATCCTTTCATAGATATTAAGAATGATCACATAATAAAGTGTAAAACATCATTAAAAACTCCGTTTTTAGGACAAACTTCATGAAACGTCGAAATTACTTATTTTATTTTTAAGTTTTAAGTTGAATCTTCCACTTATAGTATAAGTTACAATTATGTATTATTGTACATATATCGTAAGTCTTATACTATATAGAATTGTGCCGACCCTACCTAGTGTGGGATAAGGACAAGAAGATGAAGAAGACATACTATAATACGATACAACGATTATTATCCGCTACTGTGCTTCACTGTGTCGATCGACACACATACGAATGCAACCCAGTATGCATCAACGAGAACACCTACAGTGGAACAGCAAATTTATCGAATAACATCGAATCCTATACAATATTTACTACAATAACACTTGAGCAATCCACTGCCTGTTGCAAGCCTATAGATAGCTCAAATGCTCTTAACCAGTTGGCAGCGTGCTCAGAACGCTGAGCAGCATTGCCCGAGATGTACCACGATGTTTAGCTGGTATTTAGTATCTTTCTCGTATAAGGGATATATCAGGGCTGCGACTGCATATATACAAAATAGAGATAATAGGAGACTACATTCGAGTTATACTTTACTAGCGGCCCGCTCCGGCTTCGCACGGGTATAAAATATATGTCATTAATGGATGTTATTATACATATAAACCTTCCTCTTCAATCACTCTATCTATTAAAAAAACCGCATCAAAATCTGTTGCGTAGTTTTAAAGATTTAATCATACATAGGGATATAGGGACAGATAAAGCGACTTTGTTTTATACTATGTAGTGATTGGAGACTAGTTTGCCCTGCGGTCTCGTCTACATGGACTATATTTTTCCAGCTACTCGAAACTCAAAGTAGAAGTTTTATTAAGGTTACGTTTGACTACTGTTTCACCTGTTAAGTAACGACGTGGTCTGAGGCGTAGCACGCAAACTTATAAAGTACCTATTCACTCGCGACTTGAAGACTCCGGTGTTGTACCTATCGGGACACACAGACTCAGGCAGCGAGTTTCACTTCCTAGCAGTACCTACGCATTATAGAAGTGGAAGCAAAACGCTTCCTGCGTAACGGTGATATATACCATGTAGCGGTGGCGCATAGCCGAACGTCTCGTTAAACTATTAAAAACAAATTAAAAATCATAAGGATCCCTAATTTTTTTGCAAATATAATATAGCCTATGTCGCCCGGGGATAGTGCAGCTTCCCAACAGTGAAATAATTTTTCGGTTAATAATTAACTAGTTAAATTGATCGGTTCAGTAGTTTCAGAGCCGTGAAATTATTTGTATATATTTGTTCATACAAGACTCGCGATATAAAATGGGGTAGGAGGGTGAAAAATACTTCACGACTCACAGATCTACCAAATATAGATAAAAAAAACAGGTTTCACTCCGGCGTGTCGGCAAAAATGAAAACTTGCATTTATGTGGTAAAATACAATACTCATTTATTGCGCAAACATGACAATAGGTATTTCAGTTTGTTGATTTTATGTACCTACACATTAAACACTATAGTGAGGGCGATAGAGCATACAATAGAATGAAGTCAAAATCAACATGTTAAACGGGCGAGTGAGGTGAGCACGGTCTGCTTCAAAAAGGTCGTATTATATCTACCAATAAACACAAATGTTCCTTATTCGTAACACCTTTAAGTTTAAATTTCAAGTAGGTACTCTCCCTCCGTCTTACGAATTTTTCACGTCACACGCCTCAAGAATTTTGCGATCAGTGTCACGTGACCTGACGCGAGTTTAACATTTTATGCCCGTACAAAAGTGCACAACGCCCCTAAAGAAGTTTTCTCTTCAAAAATCATAAAAATCAGGCGAGCGGTTTCGGAGGAGTTCAATAATAAACACTGTGACACGAAATTTTAATATATTACATTTGCCATACCCCAAATATATCAGTTAATCTTCGGAAATGTATTAAAAACGGCCATTTTACTATCCCAAGTGGGATGAGCACACGACACTTGTGTGGCGCAACGTCGAGATAATGGCGGCGCGCGGAACCAACACGTGTGTCGTTTTACGTATAGACTTACAGACAAAGACGGGTGTAACTGATATGTATCTGTATTAAGGCTCTATCCTTCCTAAGTACGCAGTCGCTAGCAATGATGTTTTACTAAAGAGGACGTAAATTCATACTGCGCGGTGCTCAGATTTTGTTCCTTTACGACATAAAAATGCTTACTGCGACAGATAATATGGTACAAATAATATAGAACAGGATAGCTATATGTTTAGACTTGCGCTTAAAATACGCGTCGTGAAAATTACTACAATTGACTTAATTTTGCCGCCTCAGTTCCGCGCGCTTGTGCGACATCTACCTCATATAAACATATAATATCATTGGTCGCTAGGGGGTTTTACCCGACAACACCAGGACTTGTGGGTTTATGTTTTACGAGTATATGTATGTATGTATGTAAGTATTGGCATGTTCTGTAGCGTAAACGGCATTAGATTCATTGGATTGGAAAAAATGGTGGATTTTTGACGCAAGGTTATACGTATTACGAAACGTATTTATCAGGAATTACACCATTTCACTATAAACTCGTAGGTACCTTAACTCTCACGAGAACAAACCTCTTAACGAGTAGCTTAAGCAAGCGTTGTGCTTACCGTAAAATCGGTGACTTGACCGCCTTTTCAGTGGTAGTATGTATTGTAGCTTATGTACTAAATAAATATGTTTTTTTAACTAGTCACGTAGGCAATAAAGTTATGATTCAGTAAACGGTGTTTCATTTATACTGCTACGAAACAATATTTGATAATTAAGTATGCGTATAATTTTTAATAAACGGGAAGAGCCCGCGACTTCATTTGAGTAGACTTAAATAATACAAGGATCAACTTTTCTAAAGTTCCAATGATGATTGAATAATGGTTCTCAACGAAATGTTATAGCACGAGATACGGCTTGTATGGTAACCGAAGTTCAGTTTCAGTCGATTGGAACACGCATTAAGGATAGCATTTGTGAGTGATCAATTACACATGCGTTTGCCGAGCTAAATCCCGGACCCATACTGTAAGATAATCCAATAATTATAATAGTCTCTACATCCTTCTTTGTCACACGAATCACTCGGGCATTCTCAGTGCTCCCTCTAATAACTCAACATTTAAGTTCTAAGCAAACATGGATGTGTCGATTTTTTTGATGTGCACACACCCACGTACATAAGGAAAAGTAGGAAACCTTTGTGTCATCTCGATTTGCCCGATTTTCTTCAACGGTGGAGGAACTGGACAGGAAAAATAATTTATAGATATTAATTAACAGTATCGGTCCGGGATATATCTTTTTTTTTAAAAGGTGATAAGTTTACGTAAGTAAGTTACGATACGGTGATACGAGATACGTTTGACCACTGTCTCACTTGATATTAAGCTACGACGCGGTTTGAGGGGGAGCACGCAAACTTAGAAGGAACCTTTTCATTATGTAAATGGTTAATCATTGTGATCAGTAAATAACAGATGAGAGTATGTATTACGGTTAGCCTATCTTAGACTATCGATACGTATCAGTAACATAAGCAAATGCTCTATCTGTGATCAGCAGTCGTATGGCACCGTATCAACAAAACTGCACACACCCTATTTATCTAGTACAACTGTACCACAAAGAATCGAGGCACGTTAACGGGCGTGATAGGTGCGTTAATCAATTGGTGATTCGATAACTATAATATATGCGAACTCCACCACCCGACTTATTCGTGCTATATCCACTGGATTACATCAGGTGTGGATACATATTATATAATTATTATTATTCAATAAGTACATACTCCTACATTTAATACTGAACCTCAACATTCGCTCGGGAAGTTTTGAGAGAACTTAAGTGTGATGATTACTCGCACTGACTGTGCGAGTGCGATCTGTGATTATTAACAGCTTCAGATTACTTCGGTACCGCACCGGCAGCGGCACCTCTTGATTATACTGTAAAAAACCAAGGCAAACCAGTGAAACTTTAAAACTAGTTATAGTAAACCGTGGAACATACTAGTGGCCACTTCAGACTGTAGCAATGACACTTTAAACGTGATCTACATTACGGCAGACCACAAGTGAAATGTTAGATACGTCTAAGTCACACCAGTGAAACTCATCAGACCACATCAAAACAAGTTATCTCATTCTCTAAGATACTACAGAAACTATACATTACTGAAGCTTCAAGACATTTCAAACTGCTTCGGTGAATAATGAATTGGCATTTAAATTCAAGATTAACTTTTTAAAGAATTCACTACAGAAAACTTCTTAAAAATCTGAAGTTACCACAAACATGTGGAAGAAATACTTTAGTCCACAAACTTACACATAAAATAAAGAGACTGTTAGTTCAACTCTTATTGATATTCCGATTATCTTAATGAATATTTTGTGAAATTATATTTATATAGAACATAAAATAATAAATAATACAAAGTAATACATTGAAAAATAATTTATTCTCATTGATTAGCGGTTTACTCTTGTTTATATATTTAGAAAATGTTCAACAATATTATGTATATATTATAATTTTAAGAAACTTTACAATATAATCATCGCTGAGTTGTGTTATTTTGGCATATCACTGCAAGACTCATTCGTTATACATTGTATTTCACACTATCGTGTCAAAAATATATATTTCTATTAACTGCAATCACAATATTAAATCGGTAGTATATATAGGAGCAATTTAGTTATGTTTCGCAGGCAACGTTAGGAGTCGATATCGGGACAGATAGATCGGAAGCTTCGCGCCACCGAGATGCGGCACCTACTATTGTTATTATATACGAGTACCGCGATACTTGCCACAATATCGGAGTAACAACATCCTTATTCCACTCTAGTCTACGATTTAAGTCGGAACAAATACAAAATGCCTAAGAGTACCCTAAAAAATACATCAAAATGTAAAAAAAAAATGATTTGAAACAAACAAACAGACATTATTTACAAGTCTACAGTTCCCACAATATAACTTAATTAAAACGACGATTCACTACGCGACTGACGGACCGTCTCGTCTTCGTCGCCCACACCCTAGACAGAAATAAAAATTTCACTAAACACGTAAAATTCAAATCTAATCTATCACAGCTCACAGCGAGTACATTCGGCGTCCGGTGCCGACCGGGCGCGCATATACCGTCCCACGTTGTCCGTCGCACTGGACATCGGCGCGGCCGCGCGCACTCACACGTACGAGGTCTCCGGCGTCTCGGCGAGGCACCGCACCAGCCTCCGCCCCGACACGTCGTAGATCTTGAAGACGCGCGTCAAAAGCCTGTACTACAAGGGCGTACGCTCGCATAGATCGACGCACTCCCCGCACACCAGCCGGCCTGGCTCGTGCCGCACCTGGCACTCCGGCTTGGTCAGCTCCACCGCCAGCAGCACCCGCGCGCGCTCGTGCAGTGCCGTCCGCGCCGTCTCGCGGTCTCCACCCCCGCCGCCGCCCCCTGCCGCGCTCTCACACAGCTCCGGGGAGCTCGAACTCGCACACAAGTGCCCTTTCCTCCGCGCGTGCACGTGCACCCCCAGGCCCACGCGCTCCCGCCCGAGCAGCGGCTCGCTCGCGGGCTTGCACTCCTGCTCTTTCTCCTCATACAGCCTCGAAGGGCCGGCCATCGGAGAGGGCGGGCAGTCCGGCGACTCGGCGCTCGGCGGCGGGCCGGCCTGCATCGGGCGGATCAGGGCGAGCAGGCGCGGCGGGCCCGACTCGATCATGTTGATGTGAATGTTGTCCGGAACGGGAGACCCTCGTCGCGAGTTGACAGACCGCTCCGTGGGCGTGTAGTAGACCGACATCTTGCTCTCGTCGTCACCGAGCGGACTCGGCAGCTTGGCCAGCGCTTCGATCTTCGACTTGAGGTACATGTCGATCACCTCCACGTCGGGGTCGAACGCCATTGAGTCGCTGCGGCCGCACGAGCCGCTGCGACAGTTCTCGAAGTACAGACTCGGCAGGTTCTCGAGAACCTTGTTGAGCGTCTGCTGCTGGTACTTGTAGGACTCGCGCAGCCGCAAGATCTGATGAGCGCTAAACTTCCGGATCTTGTTCCTCTGGAACACGTAGTTCTCGCGCACCCAGTTCAGCTGGCTCGTCGAGTATTCCCGGACTCGTTTGACCTGCATCCGAAACACCAGCTGTTAGATACGGTGCTGACGATTAGCTCATGAGTCGAACGAAATGAATTATTCCCGTATGGTCAAGATACACACCTGATCGTAATACTGGTCTTTCATCGCCGTCAAGTGATTGGTGCCGATGTCCCGGATGTTGCGCAGATGGCTCGCTTGCGAGGAGTAGCTGTTTTGTATCCATTCCATTTGCTGTGTACAGTTCTCTTTTATCCGATGCACCTAAAAAAGACAAACGTACGTTAAATGTTAGCTGATAATTATCCCGATACGGTAGCTTTCGCTAAGACTAGTTTTTACCTGAACGGCATAGTTTTCACGCAGTTTTTCCAGCTGTTGTCGCTTGTAGGTTTCGATGTTGTCCAACATGCTGTATATTTGACGCGAACGCGGCGCGTCGCGGTTTACGCACGTGCAGCAACTGCAACACGTCTCCATCAGGCGGAACCTGGAAATAAATACGATACCTATTAATCATAATGCAATATACCTCCGTACAACCTAGAGAAATTGAAATAGGTACTCACTTATAGAATATGTATCTCAGTGCTTGCACCAACAGCGTGAGACCGAGGAAGGCCGCGGCGCAGATTGCGCCGCATAGCAAACTGTACATTTTGATCTCGAACATCGTCATCGGGTCGATGTTCAGCACCACTTCGGCCGTCACGTTGGCTGAGGGGTTCGATGCAAAACATAAGTAGGTGCCGCAATCCTCTCTGTGAATATCCCCTACGAACAAAGATCCGTCTTCTTGCACTCTCAGTCTTGATTTGGACATATCGATGCCGCGGTAGTATTGATCGTGGCCTAAGCCGTGTTTGTGGAAGATGTCTGGCGTCAGCGCATCCGGGTTCCAATGGTACACCTCTCTCGTCGGCGTGATCCAAGTAAGCGACGGCGGCGGATTGCCGGCGAACTTGCATTCCAATAGTGCATTCGACCGCAGTCTATACAGAGTCAACGGACTGATCGTGACCAGCTCTGGTGGTTTGCAGTTCGTGTGATTCAGTATAGTCAACATGTCGTTCGGATACGTGAGACGGCAGCTCAAATCAGACTTTATGATCTCTTTCCTCTTCTCGGCCCAGCTCGCAAACCAGGCCATCCGGCAGTCGCAAGCCCATGGATTGTTGCCTATCCTCAATTCTTGTAATTTATCTAACATTTTGAGAGACAACGGCAAGAACGTCATTGCGTTTGCGCTTATGTCTAAATGTGTAATTGACGGAGTGTCTTGGAATACAAACGGTTCTATTTCTCGTAAAAATTCGTTATTTCTAATGAAAAGTCGCTGTAAATTATCCAAGCCTTTAAAGTTAGTGTTCTGTATTACTGTTATTTCTGTTTGTTCGAGGTAGATAGTTGACAACTGTTCGTTATATTGGAAGAGTGTCGGGGGCAGCGCTCGCACCTTGTTGCCGCTAATGTCTAACCACTCCAAGTTCTTAAGATTCTTGAACGCGTCGTGCGATAAGGTTTGGTAGTAGTTGTGGCTTATATTCAGAGCCCTGAGATGTTCGAAGTAATCGAAGATTGCTTTTGGTATGTAATCTAATTTGTTGCTAGACAAATCTAGAATCTCCAACTCTCTCAGGTTGACTAGAGCGTTAGGCGTGATCTTGACTAGGTTATTATTATTTAGGAACAGCTGTTTCAATTCTTTATTAGGATGAAAATAGTAATCTAAAAACGTCGCTATTTGATTATGCGATATGTCCAAGTATTTTAATTTAATCATCGGCCCGAAGACCTGGAAGGGTATAGCGCGCAACTTATTATGGGATATGTCTAAAACTTCTAAGTTTTCCAAATCGGCAAACGTGAATCGGGGAATATCGTCGATTTGATTGTTGGAAATATTGAGGCGCGTGAGGAGAGTCAGTCTAGCGAACAGTCCGTGTTCAGTTCGTTTGATTTCGTTTCTGCTCAAGTCGATGAACTCCAAGTCGTATAGACCGGTGAAGAGGTCGATTTCGAGGGCGGTGAAGTGCGAGTCCGTCCAAGAGATGGATCGTAGTTGGTTTCCGTGCGAGGAGAGCTCAGCGCGCGTGAGCCTGAGGCCGGGCAGCTGAGCGTCCGCGCACGCCAGCTCCGTCGCGTTGCACCTGCATCCCGGGTGGCACGCCCCCTCCGCCCCCTTCGCCCCCGCGGCTGACCAAACTATTGCCACCGACAATATAAGGAGCGGCCACTGCATTATATTACCACCCACATAGTCTTATTTGCTGCAACAACAGAAAATTCATCCTAAATAATTGGTTTTATGATTTCTTATCTATCCCACTAATATTATAAATGTGAATGTTTGGATGGATGGATGGATGTCTGTTACTCAATCACGCTAGAACGGCTGAACGGATCTTGTTGAGATTTGGCAGAGAGATAGATTATAGTCTGGAATAGCACATAGGCTACCTTTTTATCCCGGTAAATATGATTCCCGTGGAATCATTTATGTAGCGGGTAAACCGTAATCCACGCGGGTGAAACTGCGGAGCGCTATTAATTAATAATAATATCTAAATACGGTGAATCGTATAAGCTCCCATGTTACATAATTTAGTATTTTTGATAAGATCTCAATTTGCGTACTGAAGGGCACTGGCATAAAAACAATCTAAGCAAAAGCAAAGAAAATACCTAGGTATTTTTATAGGTTTATACCTAGGTTTCTCGCATATTCCAAATATGCAAGAAACCTGTGTTGAAAAAAGCTGAAGTTTTATATGATAAGCTTTCTAATCTTTTAAGTTGCTTTTTAATTCGGCGGTATGTCGATTACACATTTCTTAAAAAGTTTACCCATAATTGTTTCGTTTGTGGAGGTCTAACGGTAAAGATTACCTGGAAATAGCATCTAATATTAGTTATATTATTCACCTAGGTAAAGGAAAATATGTCGGCTAACTGTTTGGGCTATTTACCTTTATTAAAACCCATTACCTGGTAGCATGCGATGTAGCCATTTATGTAATAGAAGATATTGCCAATACATTGCTAACTATTGTTGGTGTATTTAAGGGCCGATAACTTTACCGTGCGATTACTTACACTACTATTGCGATACATGCAGAGTAACCGGTGCGGCATGGCAGCGCATTGCAAGTTACCTGCCTAGACCTAGTTAACAAGGATTTTCTTGTAACAAAACTGGCATCACGGTCTAATAACTGAATGGTTCTTTAATACAAGTGTAGTTCCTTTTTATATGTATTATACTGTATAGATCTAGCGTTTGACGACTGTCTCACTTGATGGTCAGTGACGATGTGGTCGAAGATTTTATCATGCTAGACCTATAATGGTCACTGGCTCTCAAGGACTGCTGCCTGAACACACTATGTGTTTGGTGACAGTTTTTCAAACTTGAGGGTGGTAGCTAGCCAGTCGGATATTCGAAAGAACCCTACCACCAAACTGAGAATTTGATAACGGTATTACCTTCACCGGAAGCTTAAGCTGTTATTGGGGATCGAACCAGTGTCCGTCAGTTTGACAGCCGACGCTTCCCCCGCTGAGCTATCATCGCTTCAGAATGTACTCGTTCTAAAACGGCTTTAATAAGGAATAAATAGCTTAAATCAGTCTCATGTTCATTAATTCAAGTACTTTTCCGTCAATTACCACAAAAATTAGAGCGTTCTTGTTCATTATGCATCTGAGCCAAGTATTTGAGTTATTGTCTTTCTACGAGAGATAATTTATAGCGCTAAAGTAACGCTCTCTGTATATCTATATATATAGCACACGTAGTTTCATATTCTTTCCTTACCAGCTGCTTATAAATTGCCGTATTGTACGGGCCAAAAACGTTCTCAATTCACTACCACTACAAGACATACGGCATTATTTTTTAACAAAAACTATATAAACCTCATCCGCTTCGCCTTGTAAGATATAAAAACTGTATATTATTTACCTAATACTCGTCCACATCCACATTTTACTCCAACTTGCATAATCCACGTTATTTTATGTTGAAGATGGACGCGACAGAGGCACGCATGCCTCGTCGCTTTTATAGCACACGTTCACCTTAATAACTTGGCCATTGCACATTCGCACAATATAACACTTAGCGTATGATTTTGTTAAACAATTACACGATGAAAAACGATAAAGCTCCGCAGCGGCCGATAAAAGGTATACTGTCACGACGACAGAGGCTGAGCGACTAGAATGAAATAAATGTAATGGCGGCGGCGCGACGGCCGGTCAGAGTTGCGCGGAACGCTGTCTTTGTCGATCGCGAGCTCGGTGCGCATGCCTGTCTCCGTCTGACGTTGGGTCAATCAGCTGTAGGGTGCGGAAAGAGCCGAGCGTTGCCGATCGTAGGCGAAAGTGGTTTCGGAACCGCGCGGTGTGCTCGAAAGAACGACGCGACGCATTCTTGTATTTCTTAGCTCGGCGCGCGACGGCGACGGCGAACGGTGGGGATTCCATCTTTTTGTTATAGCTCCATTCCATAGTCACTCACTATTGAAAAACGATCGCATACAGAGCGCTCAACGCCTATAACACTTATCCCCTTAGTTCTGGCCTTTACAATTTGACCTCGTGATATTTTTAAGCTTGTTTATTGCGAATCGGGACATATTATCAGCCTTACAAAAGTTGCAAATAATTATTATATATATTATACTAGATCCGGCGTACATATTATACACAAACGATGCAAGGTCAATAAAACGATGTCAATTTATGAAGAGGTCCGTTTTCGTTGTACCTTTTGTTTATTTATGGAACGGACTATAACTTTTCCAGTGAGTGATTGATTAGACAGCTTGAAACAGGTTACATGCAGACAGATAGGGCAGAAAACTCACGAATTTTATATCAAACTAGTAGCACCCCGCAGTTTCACCCGCGTGGATTACGATTTTCCCGCTACATCAATTATTCCTCGGGAATCATACATTTTACCGGGATAAAATGTAGCCTATGTGCTATTCGAGACTATAATCTATCTCTGTGCCAAATTTCATCCAGATCCGTTTAGCCGTTCTAGCGTGATTGAGTAACAAACATGCATCCCTCCATCCAAACTTTGACATTTATAATAGTAGTGGGATTAATTAAGGACGTTCATAATTTCGTTGCGCCGCGCCTAGGTGAAACAAACATACCTGATAATGAGTGAAAAAACGTGACCATAGGCACATTTGTTCATTAACAGATAAGATAAACGTTTCAAAAGATGTAACGATACGAGACCATCATCCATTACATGTTCAGTCAATGGTTCGTGAGCTCGCCGCTGCGCTGTAATCATGGCGGTGGAGTCGAGAATATTTGCTGGTTTTCATTATAAACGTGAGGCTTCGGCTTCCCTAAGGCTGCGATGCGCGTAGTGCCTAATTATGATGGAAAGGTCACTGATTTTGGGATCCAGCTTTAGAATAAAACGGGCCAAGGGAAATCGGTAACAGTATTCTTTTAGAATGTTTTAATTGGGTGATGTAAGGTAGTTTGCTAATGTAACGTTTCACTATGAATTGTTTTGTTCACGGGAGCCAAAAGGTTAAAATTTCTCGATGAAACTGGTTCCACAACATCATTAGCATAATCCTATAAAATCCTACTTATCTACTTTTTTATTTTTAAAAAAATTATAAATACATAACATTTAATGAATTAGTTCTAGTAGTTCACCTTAAAACCTAATTCAGGTTCAGGTTTGTCTAGGTGCTAGGTGATCCGTTATCCGTTAGCTAATCCGTGCAAATTTAAATATTGCCTTGAAAACAATGAGCAATACTTAACTCATTTTAATTAAATTGCTATGGTACCAATCTGAAAATATTTTGTTTTGAATAAAAAGATAGGTATCCCAAGATTTAAGAATTTAACGAATCGATTAATATAAAATGCGGAGTACTGGATGCAAACGTAGATTGAAAACAACCGAATTTATGTTCTCCTGTTTTGAAAGTCGGTACAAAACAGGAATGTTGTCCACTGCTGGACATAGGCATCTCCAATTGCACGATCCTTTTCGCATCCAGCTGCTACCGCAGCCACTTTGCGAAGATCGTCGCTCCGCATAGCTCGAGCGTCCTACACTATAGGGACGTTTGCCGATTCGCGGTTTCCACCAAGAAACAAGTCCTGCTGCAACTGTTGTCGGCTCTGCGGCTTATATTTATAGCCAGCATATTGCCACTTCACCTGGATAATTCTGCAACGTGAATAACTTTAGTCCTCAGTCGAATCAACTAATTTCGGATTTTATCAATCACACAGATTCGAATATCAGTACAGAATTATTTTATATACTATTTCAATTTTTTCTCCTCATGAAGACATACTACGTCTAAATATCATGCTAAACACGTCAAGGTATTAAATATTTTCGTGATGGGTATCGTTAAAATAATTATCGAATTTACAAGTATATTATAAACTAGTAGCGCCCCGCGGTTTCACCCGCGTGGATTACTGTTTTTCCGTTACCTCAATGATCTCACGGGAACTATACTTTTTCCGGGATAAAAGTAGCCTATGTGTTCATCCAGGGCTTAAACTATCTCCATACCAAATTTTATCGAAATCGGTGTAGTTGTTTGAGCGTGAAGAAGTAACACACATACACACAAACATTCGCATTTATAATGTTAATAGGATATTGAACAAAATACGAATACGGATTACCGTATCTGCTGTATCGAATCGCAATCAATCCGGCTCGTTATCTACGCTCGACGAAATGTCTGACTTTATCCAATAGCCAAAAAGATTTTTCTGGTAGACTCTACTACTTATACACATAATATTATGTTGAATACATTTGAACCTATCGCCTACCTCTCAATGACATTTTGTGGGATTAGCATATCTACATAAGACACTTTACCCTTGATATGTATAGAAATGTATTAAAAAGAGTCCTGTAGTCCTGTAGCACGACTAAATTAAATCAGATTTTCGCTAACAATACAATTCTAAGAAACGTATTTGATAGGTAGGTACTACGATCGATGCTTGCGCGCATCGCAGGACGCCAATAAAATATTAATCAGAAAGGCATTATGTAAAATGTTCCGTTAGCACTTTTAGTGAGCATCAAAATTTAGGCGGGTTGGTTGATTCGGTGATTTTGCCATTGTACATTTCTGATAATGGTTGTCCGAGAAATCTGTTTATTACCAGCATCCAAACGGGCTTAGAACGTAATTTTAAAAAATATTGTTTTAGTTTGATCTTAGTACAACAATACCAAAGTTATTTAGTATAGCATTTTCTTTGCGGTACCAGAGGGGTTGGACGCATTGGAGGTATCATATCGCCGTAACATTATTTCTAAATTTTCTATTATTCAAAGGTGTATGGCTATATTTATATGTTACGAATGTATAAAACACGGGAATTGCTCACGTAGTAAGTCAGAGGATTGCGACTATAGTTTCGACCACATTCGGTGGTCCTTCTCAAGAAAAATATGGGCGCATGCCGCATGGTCGCGGTTCGCCTTTCGCCTAGTACTTACGTGAGTAATTCCCGTGTTTTATACATTCATAATGTGTCAAAACCACGTCAATTGAAATCATTTATTCGTATAAGGCATATATTAATATGAATTGCTAGTAGCGCAGTTTACCTGTGCGTTGCTGAACCCATCAGCCGGGTTACGCAGCGCACTGTTCGGTCCGTGCTTTAGGGGTCACGTTAAGTCATTAGGCTATGTCGAAGGTCCTAGGGCGGCCTGAACACTTCGACATTGGGCTGGCGATTAGCCTATCTGCCAACCCGCATTGACCACTCCTCTCTGTGACGAAGGCTCCTAACAGGAAATGTATTGAGTTGATTAGGTACGCACTCAGTAAACGCTTATGTACCTTAATATTTTAAAGCGGTAGAAAATGAAAATAAATTAAGAACGTTGGGAATAAGCATTTAGCTCGGGGCAATTATTTTCAAATAGGTTTTACAAGCTGTATATTACGGCACATATATTGAAATAAACAGGTGAGGGTAGGTTAAATAGGATATTATTATGGTGAACCGTCCCAATTATCACCAAGTATCTACAGAGTATACATTTAAGTTACAAAACTGGCGCGATTTAGGCGACAACGAAACGACGACGCCATTAAATTTGATTCCATGCTCTGCATTCTTTTAATTAATTATATTTTGTCTCACCTTTCTATGTTCAAACAACATTTTCGAATTCTAATCAGCTTACCTCATTACTTTTTAACAATATTATTAAATCTCGCGCTCATGATTACTTTTAATTAATGTAATGATCATTTGACCTTCACCGTAGTGACGTAGCCATGCAGAAAATATATGACGTGTAGAATTGTATTGCAATGACTGTGACTATTTATTCGTTATCATCATTTGAGTCGTAGTTCATCCACTGCTGGACATCCCCTTCACTAGCGACCCTTATCAGGTCATTAGTCCATTTTGTCATGTATATGTCCAACATTGCTGTGTACTCAATACTCAATAGTTTATTGCATTCATATGGCGTTACATGCAGGTCTCAAATACATTTTTTTCAGTGTACCTACATATGACCCTGGTAGGGTATGTACCACCATTTTGATGAAATACTATAGTCAGTTGTACATAAGCACATATAAGGTTTGCAGATTTAGTTACGGGGATTCTCACTCGTGTCGATCGATACATTTCCTTACATTCAGTTTACATTTTAGAGGAATTCTATTATATGCAGATGAACAAAGGTGGGATTTTTTACACTTCCGGCCTTTTGTTTGGCTAATAAGAAAAAAACGTAATAAGAATGATTAAATTTACATATTTTACTCGCATTTAGGTGTTAATTTTTGTTAGTACATTGGGTTTTTATGAAACCAAGCGATGACGCAAGCAAACAATTGTTTTTGTTGCTTAATGTAGGAAGACAGCCGCAAGCGGGCATACGTACATAATATATACAATGTAAGTAGTGACCGTCGCGTCGCCTGTAAACTTGTTTAACACGAGCTGCGTTGCAAATCGTTCAATTTGCTTGACAAATCATATAATTCAGGTAATAATTTTCTTCAACCAAACTAGCTGAGAATGCCTTAAACAGTTTTTATATACTTCAGTCTGATTGTTATGACAGTCCACATTGTTATATAATACGTATGCATAGCAATTCTAAAATAACATTAACATAACAATAATTCTATATGGAGTTGTAATTGACGAGGCAACTGTCTTCCTGGACATTTCACGACCCGCCTAACTACAATAGGGGGCGTCATATAAATGCCCTCTAGAAGACTAAGTTCTCCTGCTGGGAGAAATAGGAGAATTGACAGATGTTTATTTCTCTTGTTCTACTTTTTATATTACTGCTGTACGGTTATGTTAGATGTATGTCAGATACGTTCAAACTGTTTTTTTCTACCAAAAGCGGGTTGTTACAGGTGTAGTATATGAATAGGGATTCCGCAAAACTTGAAGAGTTTATTTAAAGAAATAAATATGTTACACTGACTTAAAAAAAATCTCTATGGACAAGCGTAGGTAATCATGGTAGGAAAGTCCAGGCACCCCGAGGGCCTCCGACATGAGCTAACGGCTAATCCTTAGATAACAGTCGTGACCGAAAGCTTAGCGTGCCTTCCGAAAGACGGAACCGCTCTGTTGCTGGAGTTCCTATCTCTCACCCATCCAAAGTATGACAGTGAAGTACGTCGCAACGGCCACGGACATTCATGCTAGTCGCCGAATAAATTCACTAATAGTGGCCTTTTTTCTACATTCCAATTCAACAGGGAAGTTTCAATAAGATTTTGGGAGGAAGTTCACGAAGTCACGTGGCAATACTGGGTCAACAGTTAAGTGTTATGAGCGCGCGCCCAACTGCCTATTATAATATTATGGTCACAGGTTAAATGACAGTTACTGCGTGTACCGGGCAGTCATGAGTGTAGCCGTGTTTGGAGGCGTGCCGATTACGCCATTCTCCTTTATATAGAGTTTATGGGGTGTCTAGCCGTTAGACGTTGTTTGACATTAAATTGTGTATAGACACATACGTATAGCAACATAACTCTTGTTTAATTAACAGTACAGTACCATTTTGCACGCGTGTTATTTGGTACTTATAATATCTACCATTCACGAATATATTAGGCGACTCGAGGGTAATTAGTACATTTTAGATATGCATTTGATAGAAATATTTGTTTCTGGCAGCGGAGAAGTTAATGATTTTTACATAGTGTATTTTAGAATCGGGATATATTCAAAAACATATGGATCAATTACATATTATGTACATTTGGTCACAATCAATGTTCATTGTTGACCCTTGGTAATGTTTTACAGATATTTATAATCGCTGTGCCAATGTTAATGCTATTGCAGATGTGTATAGGCGGCTCGCTGGCTCACCATTGGCGCAGCGGTATATCTCTCTTTCCTGGATTTAGTACGTCTCAGAACGCTAATCGCCGTTAGTGCAAATAGCGTTTTCACAGAAGACACGTCGCAAGCAAACTTGCAAAACATAGAAAACGTATCACGAAATTGTTACTCGCGTACCGTGAAGGGCGGCGCGGGCGGCCCGCGCTGCCATACAAGTTCGTTTCTGCTCGTATGTGACGTAGGCGCACTCGCGATCAATGAGAATGGTCACGTAACGTTCGTACTACACATAGATCTTTTTGCCTTCTTTCTACAATTCTTGTACAATGACCAAATCGTCGACACTGCACAAACTATATATATCAAACATTTCATTTTATTTATTTATTAGTCTACCAGCAATTATTACATCATAATAACAATTATACATGTTTAAAGTATTACCCTAAATGCATAATCGAATTACAGGTAAACACACTGTGTAATATATAAACTTATTATGTAATAGTTCATTTTAGCACATACAATACGAAAAGGACCGGTTAGCACCGACCACAACCAGCTTCTTCCTGCTATTTTGACGGTCGCCGTGGCGCAGTGATTAGTGTCATTGACATGACTTCTGTGTCTCCGGGACCCTGGGTTCGAATCCCGGCAGGGGCAAACATTTGTGCGATGAGTGTAAATGTTTGTCCCGGGTCTTGGATGTTTGTGTGCTGTGATTGTGTGTGTCCATGCCTCCCGCGATACAGGGAATTCTAGTGCGGGGGTCTGAGTGTGAAAAATAAAATATAAATAAAAAATTTCTGAAATATCTGTCCCCGTAATTCCTCTGCGAATCCTAACGGTACAAGTTGAAATGGCATTCGGTAGGGCTAATTTAAACCTCGTATAACTGATGGAATGGTAGTCAAAAGACTAATCGAGTGGAGATCAAGTACCGGCAAGGGCACCGTGGGATGTTTGATGATGATAACTTGGACAAATCATCTGGAAAGATCGCGGGAGGATGCTTGATGAGGGCCGCTCTTAACAGGTTTTCTTAGTTTTATGCAGTAGTAGACCTGTTATGGCTGCAAAAATGATGATTGTGACCGCACCGTTTAACTGTCTCTCAAACAAAATGATACAAGAGAAGTTGCTAATACTGCTTCCAACCCGCCCTTGGCCTCTTTGACGCGGTACACTTGTATCGTTTAAACTAACTTTTGCATCAATGAAATGAGGCACAAAATTTCCAGTGTTCCTAATGACTGGTACTTAATCTGTGAATGGCTATACTACTCCTCGTCAGTGTATACTGGTAGTATACAAAATAGGCGAGACGTCGCGTCGCTCCGGTTTAGGTTCAGAGACGAGTCTAGACGCGGAGTGAAGGCAGATGAACCGGAAAATGTTCTCGTGTTAAATAAACTATTATACTATCAAGTCAGACGTCCGCGTCGCAGCGTGCTGTGGAAACATAATACAAATAACGATTTTAATTCCGAGTTTATATTTCCAATCATTCTTTGTCTACAAATATTCAGAGGCCAAAATCCGACCTTTAGTAGTTCATGCAGTAGTAGCATGCACCTGCCTGTCTGAAAAAATGACACTGCAACATTACGATAGTCCTAATCTTATAGTAAAGTATTTGAGAAAATATTATAATGATTAATATTCGAGACGCTCTGGTTATCGCTCTTGGTTTCCACCAGGAGAAACAGCGAGCTGGATTCTGGTTTTTAAATCTGGAACACAGTGTAAAGTTACTTTGTTGTCACTTTTCTATCGGATATATTTAGTTAGGTGTGCAAAGAGACTTATGTGATACCTGAATGGCACCGCACGCATTCTACCGCCCCGGTCGACCAGACAGACATACGGTTTTGCGCCTTAGATATCTTCGCGCACTGTCCGTTAAGTATCCACTTTCGTCACCCTGTATTCTCCGTAAATTTTAAGTTAGGAGTGAATTGAATACTTCTAAGCTTAAATGCTAAATTTAAAACCACATCTTTCTCAATATCTGTTATAGAAGGTAGTCGACACACGCTGTCCTAATTATAACAATACATGTAACATAGCAACTGCTTGCCCAATAGTTACTAAATAATTCAATACAATCTGTAAAGTTACTTCGTTGTCACATGGCTAAGGCATTGATGTCGCTAATGCACGCTTTCAATATACCACCCTCGTGCCAATTACTGAACACATTTTTGTTATTAGTGTTATTACACACTCATCATGATGGCAATGGCATATAGAGAGTCTAATACGACTGTTAATGAGGACTCAAGTGACCATTATTTGGAGAGAGAGGTTACCCAAGCACCTCCTGGATCTCTTGGACCTTTTATTTAGAAAATATTGTAACTGAGCGAGAGTTTTACTTCGGTGATTTATGTTTTAAGCCTGCCGTAGCGGAAAAAATAAATAAATATTTTTTGTTTAAATAAACTTAATCTAATACATAATAATCAATAAATAAATGTATCATATAGGAAGGTGGTCCCCAAAATACAGGTTGACCTAGTTTGGGGACCGTAAATATTCAAGTTTGCAACAATGCGATATAACAATAAACGGTATTTATTTATATTTATATGTGATCTTATTATAATTATGAACTGGCCTAAGCAATATACCCTACATTGTTCAAGCCAGTTCATGAACACAAGCTCGGATGGGCTGGCTTGTATCGGTATCAATCATTAGTGCTTTAGCGCTTCTATAGGCACGTTAAGTAGTCGATCCCGGGTTTTTGACACCTGTTAGACCACATCCGGGACTCTGCGGGCTAATAGAACAGCCTAATGCATTATGATCGACATTCCTAAAAGAAAGGCCCGCGGAAAATATCTCCCATCACGTGTTCTCTCGGTAGTTACTTAGATAGGTATGTGTGTAGACATTTTGCAGATGTATGAAACGAGAGTTGATTCAGTAATCGAATCACGTTATTTTTATTATTCACGTTTTCATATTATGTAGGGCAATGCTTCAAACGACCGGGGTTCTATAGCCATTTTTTGTGGGAATTAATGAAATGTTTGTCTTGGAAAGTTAGAGCCTTTGGAATAGTTTATTAGGCGTTGGCTTTTTCTATTGTTATTTTGGTTTTGCATACAGAAAAAACCGCTGCACTATAAAATATATTTTAGAACATCTGGGACGCTGAATTAAATATTTTAATCTATATTTAAATGTATGCACGGTATAGCTAGAAACTTTACTGTATCTAAGACGTACAAAATATATTATAATACTAATAAACGCCACGTTTTCACTCGCGTTTATAATAATTTTCCGTTGCCACAGCTATTTTACGGAATATATTATTTTAAAATGTAACCTAAGTGCTATTCGAGATATCTATCTCAATGCCAAATGTCCTCTAGATCCGTTACGGCGTGATTGAGTAACACGCATCCATCCATCAAACCGCTCGTTGATAAGCAAAATTGGTGAAAGGTGAACTGGAAAGCACTTTTAGCGACACGGTCGTTGTTCCTTTTTTAATGTTCCGTTCGTGAGCTCGGCTGTGCCGGAATATAATCCCGAGTTCTTTCGTCTCAGCATGATATAATTCTTCGATAAGTCCCTTTGTTTACATCGTTCGTTTTAATATTCTGCTTCTTTTAGCAACATAATATTAATAATACAACAGTCGTAATCCTACGAATATTATAATGGCGAAAGTTTGTGTGTATGTTTGTTATTTCTTCACGCTCAAACGGCTAAACCGATTTCGATGAAATTCAGTATGGAGATAGGTTAGACCCTGGAATAACACATCGGGTAGCTACTTTTATCCCGGAAAAAGTATAGTTCCCGAGGGATAATAATAATAATGTTTTATTGTTAAATAATAATAATGTTTTATTGTTAAACAGTAAGTTACATGAGTTACATGATTGATAATTGAGGTAGCGGGAAAACCGTTATCCACGCGGGTGAAACCGCAGGGCGCTACTAGTTAGTTATAGGATACATCAACTGCCCCCTTAGATATTACTATAACAATGTTGGTAACAGTATTCGCTGCCTTATAGTCCCCAAGGTATGCCATATTCATTTTATTGATTATTTTATTGGGACCTCAGCTTATTTCCGACTTATGAGTTATCTTTTGTTACCTGTGCTTCAACTATGTCTTGTACATATAACGATGCTTGTCGGATTTGTTTCGTAAGTAAAAAAATATTTTAGAGGTCAGCATAAATAAATAATCTACTTATATAGTTCAAAAAAGTTTAAATTACATAGTAAAAAGTTCAAAATAAATTTCAAAATAGGTACATGTTTCAATGACGATTAGTCTGGTTGACAATGCATTTAAAAAAATCAAGGACTCGCGTAATTAATTTTAGACTTCACATACGTGTATGTATAATGTTATCAACCTTTTAAATGTTACTCCACATTGTGGCAGCGGCCATCAATAGTAGGCTAGATACTGCTCGCTCACTTTTCTACGCAAGCTGTCTTCCCCTATAATTATAGTGACACTTAGCATTTGTTATATTATAGCATTATTTTAGTTTCTTGTATCAGTGTACATTATGTTGGGGTTCAAATAAATAAATGTTCCAAACATACCTAGCGTAGGCCTCGCTTGTACATGCTTAGAACATTACACCTGTCTTAGTTACAGTTCGTTTATATCCACGGGCAAGTCGTTTTGTATTCGAATACGTATGGTAGTGTTACGTATGCGGACTATGCGGTGTCAAGATTAAGGACACGCCAACCTACCGCCAAGAGTTTAAGGACGCCTTCAGAATACTTTTGAAATGGCCCGAAGACCATTGACCGTTGGCGTGATAACAGCACCCGAGAACGACAGTTTAACTCGCCCTCCGCTAATCCCGGAAACGTTTAGTTGAAAATGCCACCGGCGAGCGGTCGAGCATACCTCGATCCGATTTCTCCCTGTCCTGGTGACAGTAAATGCCGGTAGATGCAAACCGTATTAGTCCATTAAAAAAAGGTTACATAGGTACACAATATGTACTTATTATTATTAATTTGCTAATATGAACACGGAAAGATCCGAGCATACGAGCGATCAAGCATGCTAACAGAAAAAAAAGATTGTTTTTTTTCTTCAGAATTACATAATTATGAGAATAATTCTTCAAGAGATAAAGCAACGTATCCGCTGACCGTTTCCCCCGTCCGGCCCGTCTGTAAAAACGATATCGTATTTTGTTTTCTTTTTCCCTAATCGTGGCAGTCCCGGTGATTCGTCAGTGTCTCAGGCAAAATGAAAACATACGTAACATATAAAATATATACATAAATATACTCGTATATTATGCCTTCGAAAAATATGACTTCAGCAATAGTACGTGGATATTTCCAGGGTTCGTGTTAAACGCAATTAGCGAAACTAATTCAAAGAAAATACTTTCGGAAAAGTTTCTCCGGACTCATTTCCATTTGTCGTTTAGCACAATACCAGTTTTAGGCTAAAGATTTTTAAGCTAATCCAGCTATTATCACTTCTGAATAAAGTTGAAATTAGCATGCGCTTGTTTGCGGGTCTTTTTGCGAATCCATAGGCATTTTCATTAATCAAAATGAACGCCATCAGCATAATGTAGAGACTAGACGGTGTATAAATTTTGGTCAACGGCTCGTTAGAAGCCACAAAAATGGTGCGGTCTGACGTCTCATTCTAATTATAGAAAACAAACAGAGACAACGTGCCGCTTCTATAAATGAAATGCACGTGAATTGTGTTCATTGGATTGGTAGCTCGCAGCTTGCATTGCATGAGACTTTAGCATTATTTGATACATTCTTGTACCTGACTAGGTACCTTGCGTTACCCTGTACTGTTCATTCACTTGGGGAGAGAAAAGGACGGCGAGTTGTACGTCTAGTTGGTCGTGGTCGTGGCGTGCGAATGCTCTTGGCCTTGCCGTCTGAAGGGTTTCTTTCACCCTTCGCGTGGGACTCGCATGTGTTATACCTACAAAGTTACTAACATATTAAGTTACATAGGTTGATCATGTTTGGAGGCATGTAAGACTTTACGTTACAGTCGTTACGTTGGAGTCGCAGTTCTACCATAGCAACCAGTAATACAAATATAAAAGGAGTAGTATGTTATAGATAGTTATAGAGTTATGACATATACAGTCAATATTTCTATTTATATCTTAGCTACAAAAAATATTCTAAATTATCAAAAGTTCAAAAACTACTGGACCGATTTCAATTTCAAATTAAAAGTTTAATACTTAAATGATACCATAATGTGAGTCATGCACCAATTTTTAAAATAAGTGTGTTATAATGTTAAGTATGTAATTGAATTTGTACTGTAATAGCACATTGTTTAAAATATCACATATAATGCCCCCTCTAGGTTCTTGTCGCTTCTTTTCGGTAGGTTTGGATGTTCAAAAGTGCGTCCTGAATTGTCACGTTTCTATCATCTTAGCCACAGAACATTATCTACTGGACATATGCATCCCCCATGTCTTTTTAGGGGGGTTTTGCCAGTACTTACTCGCCACCCCTGGCAGGCGGGTTGGCGAGCGCAGTACGTTGATTTTATCCGCAGAATGCGCGGATGCCTACCTTCCGGTACGTGATTCCTTAGCCGACTCTTACTGCATCTACGTGTAGAGATGGGTGGGTGCAATTCTAGGAGGGATCCAAGAAATTGGTTCCATAATATTATATTAACCGACTTCAAAAAAGGAGTTGGTATGAGCACAATATTTTGATAATAGTTAATTTTGAACTATCATGGTGCCAGACTTCAACAAGTTATTTCACACTTCTGAGTGACTTTTACAAAAAATGGAACCGATTTTGACTCTTTGTTTTTAATAATTTATTTTGAGTTTGAATGTTACATAATTTAACACTAGAGATATAATTATTGTAGGTGTTGATCAGCTACAAAAATACGTTGTAAGTATATTATTTTGGCAGTTTCTTAAGGTCTCGTTGGTTTTGAAAAAAATATTGTTTCAATCATATTTTATTAAAACCTATGTAAATCAATAGTTGGTTTGTAAAAAGTTACGTGGTATGGTCGCGGACGCCGCCTGGCACGATCATGACTCCGAGGTGAAGAAATGCAGGTCAGTTCGAAACTGGACGGAGAGCATTCATTTCCGGTAAATATCACGTGAGTCCTGGTCGTTACTTAGATAGCAATTATTGATAACAGCGCTTTTACACTAGACTACTATAATTATGTATGTTAAATTTTTTTAAAATCGATTTAAGGCTACTTTTGGCACATATCCCCGCTACTTCTGTCGCTTTGCCAACTAATCTATTGTAATATAAAAAGGAAACCATTATTTTATTCCATGTTTGTAACGAGTGAACTCAAAAACTATTGAAGCGAAATCAAAAAATCTTACACCATTAGAAGCTAAATTAGCCTGAGTAGCACAGGTTATATAACTTTATTTATTACTAAAATATATACGCTGCGATAACTATCGATGATAGAACAAAGGAACGTTATACCATATCAAAGAACAAGACAATATCTACACAAAACTACGCGACACCATAATTACTATTGTAGTTAGGTTAGTTATAAACACTTTTAATATTAAACCCAAGCAAATATTAGTGCCATGTTTATTTATCATTAATCCCTGGTTTTTTCATAAAGTACATAACTTTTTGTTGGACTTTTGCCAGATCAGGATAAATAGTATCATGCTTAGATGACTTTCGAGTTTTAGTTCAGTTCCTTTGAAATTCTCGCATTAACGACAATACTTGACCTGTGTCTGAAACCAGAGGAAAGGAAATTTAAAAGTCGATAAATGTGATTAGATAACACCCGGGAGCCTCTGTAATATCATCGGCACCTGTGGAGCACAAAAATATTCATTAAACTATACATGAATTGATACACTCTACTTATTTATTGTTCATACAGCCTGTGCGAGGCCGTATCGATGCCATTAGGACAACGTCGAAAACCCGTAGTCTGTACAGTTCATAGCCGCCTGGCCTGAAGCTGTGTATAACCTACTCTCACCTTATGCAGGTTTAGTTAAGTATATGATATGCTATATATATATATATATATATATATAATAACAAACTACGGACAATGAAGTGCTTTGTCATTGAATCTAGGAGTTTTTGAATCAAACTTGGAACAATACGAGACTTATACTACTTCAACTTACGAAGCGTCTTTCCTTATCAGTCATAATGCGCACTGTCGTGTGGAACTAATTGCCCGAGTCTGTGTTTCCCGATTTTGGTTAAAATTTTTTTGTCACGGATCTATGTCATTGTGTGACGCAGCTATTACATAATTATATAGAATGAATTAACAACTATTGGGGTGGTAAACAATCTTATTGAAATGACACAATACATAACTATGCAAAGAGGAGACATAAAACGAGTTCTGTAATGGTTTCAATGAATAAACACTTTCACACAATGGTTATTGACTTTACTGAGCCGATGGATAGTGTTATCGTTCCACTGCTCGTGCCGAACACACGCAGGCTACACACACATGCGCACACGGAGCTGTGGGCGGGCGTCAACGCGAATCCATACTAACGGTGGCGAAATTGAGACAAGGTCGTTCGCTTTTTTTGCTAACATTAATTATAATTATTTGAAACTAGTCTGGTGGCCTGCGATATCGACTTCGGCTAATCTAAAATTGTCAAAAGAATGCCGTGAAAGTTTCAGGTGAAAGGTATCCCATGTCGTGGAAAATACGATCGGTTTCATAACAGGATACTTATCAACCGATTGTTGGGGTCCTAGTGTACCTATTGTGAACAGCGGAAAACTCGTTCGCTTCGGCATAGTTGTTTCGAATACTAACGTGTTTTTAAGACATTTTACTGCGAGATGCGAGACGCTTTGCTTATTATCCTGTTATTGAAATGAGTATATTATTGTTGTCGTATAAAACTAGCATCACGCTAGATTATACAGTTCATTTTCGGGGCGAGGCGCTGTTAAACACAACACGGACCTAGTTCGGCATCGAAACCATATTGCACAATCTTTTCTGGCTAGTGTGTACTTGTTTTTGTGATTTGTTTTTGGTAAATGAGCATAAGAGCATTTAAATGAACATATCATCATCATCATCTCAGCCATAGGACGTCCATTACTGGACAAAGGCCTCCCCCATTGATTTCCACAAGGACCGGTTGGAAGCGGCCCGCATCCAGCCCTTGCCTGCGATCTTAGTCAGGTCGTCTGTCCACCTAGTCGGTGACCGTCCTATGCTGCGCTTGCCAGTCCGTGGTCTCCATTCGAGAACCTATAATATGAACATATATTTTAAGTAATTAAGTGTAGGTATGAAAAAATTGTGGAAATATACATAGGTAGTTAGGCTATCAAATAAAATTGGCATTGTAAGAAACAACCTCGGCGTGGATAGCTATCTATCTTCATGTAGGTATATCTACGTTGTTGATGATAATATGATTATATATATGTTTTTACGACTGTATTATCACTTTATCAGTGAGAATTCGATTTGGGCAATGACTCTGCAGCCTGACCCCGACAATATTATATACCTATAGTTATTATATCGTTTTGTAAATAAAAGCTGTTGATAAAACTGTCGCGCTATGTTATCGTAAGTATTAATATTTTTCCAAGTCAAAGAATGTACATTTTGTTAAAGATTATATTTTTTTAAATTAATAATTTGTAGATATCTTCATGTTGGCTATTTTAAAGGTAGACTTAAGAATCCAGCATAAGCATTATATTAGAACAAGTTACTTACTGTCAAAAATATTCTTTTAAAGTACTAAAAGCGGAACTCGCCTTATATTATTTTGATATTTGTCAGAATCAGGGTTTTAGCCATTACAATAATATTGAGTAACTTTCGATCAAACATAACGTGAGTCCTCGCCGGCTCTTAAATTGTAATTACAATATCAATATACTGACAAAAATATTTGTTTGGAAGTCGCTTAACTTTAGCGACAACTTGTCTCCGCTTAGGTGACCTTTTCAATAGAGCGTTTCCCTGATTCTCTGAGGAGCGCTTGTTTTTGCTGTATCAAAACGATAGAAAAGGCATGAAGGCTGTGTGAAATATGTTTGACACATGCATTTTAAGCGTGCGTGTGTGTGTGTGTGTGTGTGTGTGTGTGTGTGTGTGTGTGTGTGTGTGTGTGTGTGTGTGTGTGTGTGTGTGTGTGTGTGTGTGTGTGTGTGTGCGCGTGTGTGTGTGTGTATATTCGTGTGTCTGCGCATGTGGATATTTATTTTTTTAATTCTAAAATATGTTTACATTTATAATAAGTGTAATTGTAGCCGCTCTTATTGTCATATAAATAAATAAGCGACATGGCCAATAACGGCTTTGTATAAATCACTAAACCTCAGGAAAACCAATCCATAATATGATACTTAGTTATAAACATATTGGAATTGGTAGATTGAAAAAGATATAAGATATAAGAAAATACAAGAATTACCTATAATGTCGCATATCATCACACAACACTTGGTTGTATTCTCTGAGCAATAAAGGTATCATGGGATTTTTGTTTGACAAAATTGCATTGTCTGCAAATATTTATCTCACTTGTGGGCCTAGAGGTCTTCCTTTTATCCGACTCCTTTCTACGGACAATAGGAATATCCCGATACGCGAAAAGAATTCTTTATTGCCAAATAACGAAAGGCCGCTAACAGTAAAAAAGTAAAAGTAAACAAACGCTTTGCGGTTCATTAGCAATGACTTCAATTTGAATAACAATATCGAAAGGACATTTGCATATTATAATGTGGAGCTGTCTGAACGTGAAACGGCTAATAACCGCCGTTTCCGCCGTCGCCGTCGCCGCGTCGCGTCGCTGTAGATAAGTGACTGGAATGTGTTCCGTTTACATGGGATCGGCAGTTTGAATCGCTTCCATCGGGTGATCTTTGCCGCCCGCCACTGTTGACTCGACACTATTGTATAGCATCTATCATGATATCTCGATGATGATGATGATGGACGAACATAAATACATTTGTAATGTAACAAACCGACTAGGACTCACGTGGTAAACACTGGAAAATTACTCTCCGACCAGTTTCGAACTTATTTGCAGTTCTTCATCTGGGAGTTATGATCGTGCCAGGAGGCTCGCGCTCGCCGCCTGGCGACATCCTTACATCATAATTGCCGTTATTGACACTTAGTTCCACATATATAGTAAGAAGTATATAATGAATTTTGCTTGTTTTTACCCTGAAGTATAATTAGTCTCTAACTATGGGATATAATATCAGCAAGCTCAAAGTAGCAAAACGAGCTATGAAGAGGGCTTTGCTCAGGGTTTCCGTAAATTGATTAGCTGAAAAGGCAATGTGCAGGGCAAGAAGTCACGAAAACCTCAAAGCTCATGTGGTTGAAAGGTTCTTGAGTGGGGTCCACGTACTGGCAAGCGCAGCGTGGGACAGCCACCGACAATGTGGGCAGACGACTTTACCAAGATTGCGGGAAGACGCTGGACCGTCCTTGGGAAATGGAAATGTAATGATGATGATGATGTCAGTTGGTTCAAATCGACTTGTAACTACTACGTATGCACATTTATGTGTCCCGGCAGTGCTGTCCCCACTACCGCAGACGGTACCCTTTTGTCATGTAATAAGGTGGCGAACAGGTATCTTTTTAATACACAATTTAATTCGCAAGTTGACGATCAATTTTCACGTTAAGATAAAGATTTTTCTAGAGTACTTTCAACATGATTTATAGATTACTGATCATTACGTAAACGGTCAGACAGACAAAGGTTCAATACAAAAGGCACAGTGGCGAAAAGAGAACGACAATGAGGACAAACACAACCACGACTATTTTTTTAGCTGGCAAACAAGCATGTGGCCGGATGATGGCGAGCCATCACAGATATTTGTAACACTGGGGCATTATATTCATTGTCAACACTTGAATCATTCAAAATTCTAAATATTTTAATCAAAACTTTGGGTACAATGATTTACATTTATAATTGGTACAATCTTATGGTATAAAATATATGATCACTAAAGTTATTTTATATTGTGAGCTGTGAGCCGGAATTGTATTAACTTTCCTTTTTTATCGTTATTAAAAAGATATTAATAATTGCCTTGAAACGGTCGCGCCAGTTAAAGGTAAGTGCAATTACGCATAATATTTCGAAGGTTTTTTACTATCTGCATTTTCAACTGACAAATTTAGAATTGAGTCATGCTTTAATGGAATTTCCGATTTCATTATAGGACGTGTGCTGGAAGGGAAGCTATAAAATTGCTCAAAATATCTTTTTGAACCATTTAACGGCATTTATTTAATAGCTCCTTGATGTTATATGGGTTAGACTTCCTTTAGGTAGCCACGAATACAATAATTGCAGTTAAACTTTTCTCTAAATGTGTTATCAATATGCGTCCGAATAGCCGAATTGAAATAACATAAGCCATTATTATCCTAATTAAATTAAAATAAAAAAATTCAGTAACTTTCCTTTAAATGCGCAGAAATGTTTTCTATTAAAAATGTTTGTACTTTTAGGTAAAATTGGCGACTTATTTTAAACATTTAACACCATTTAAGTTATTTTAATAGAACGTTATTAGGCGTCACTAAAACAACCGCATTTGAATAAAACTCGTCTAATATTAGAGATATGAGTTATACGAATTTGAATTTAAGCATTAGTAGAATAAGATAATTTAAGAGAACTCTGGCCAGTTTGAGTGAATAACAGAACTTGAAAATGTAACATTTATGTACCTATCTACATCGGTTCCATGTTTCACTGTATTGTTGTATGATTGTTACGATGTAGATGATTTTATTTGTATATTTATGATTACAGCCAATTGTATCAACTTTATATTAGCTATATGTTCACACCGTTGCTGGCAGCTCGTATAATGAGGTCGCCAGTTCGAACGCTTTACTGCTCGTGTCACAATTTTTAATTGGCACTCACCTGATGGGTAGGTACTAGTTAACTCGTAACAAGGTCTGGGCTTGTTGTTGAACTATTGTGGCTTTCACATTCGATGACGTCACCACTTTTTTCAACCATCACTAAAATAGCGACATATGCATGCTGATTGACATATAGTTTATTAGATAAGTGTTCATGTTAGGTATTTGTATTAGTACGTTACCTATTTATTTATTTACACCAGAATCAAAAAGAAAATAACTAATCCTAAGTAATAAACTAACAAAACATTTGTGATAAACGATAAATAATAAATAATCATAATAATGAAGCTTTATTTAATTCCATGCATAATACATATTAAACGATTAACAACTACATTATTTGCATTAAATTATTAATTAATGCATGGACCCCGTTCGGGTAAAAGCCTCCCCCAAGGAATGCCATCCTTCTCTGTCATTAGCTCTGTCTAGCCAACTTCCACCCGCACACGCTACAATTTCGTCTGCCCATCTGGCTCTTGGTCGACCTCTTGATCTGGTGCCTTTTGGCCCAGACCACTTTACTGACCGTAGAGTCCATCTATCGTCCTTGTAACGGGCCACGTGCCCGCCCACTTCCATTTAGCCTTCATTGCAAAAGTAAAGGCATCACATACTTTTGTCTTCTTTCGAATGTCAACGTTCTTTACCTTATCCTTCAGTTTTATGCCTAGGCAACTCCTTTCCATTCTTCTCTGGGTAGTCTGAATTTTGTTCCTGGTTTTGAGATCGAATGTCCAAGTTTGGCAGCCATAGGTGAGGCACGGTAGAAGCCCTGTATCCATGACTATTTTCTTGGTCGGTAGCGGAAGTTGCGATTTTAGTATTTCCTTATGGTGCCAGAACTTGTTCCAGGTAATTGCTACTTTTCGGTTAAGTTCTTCAGTGTTTCTTTCCTTACTAAAGGAGATTTGTTTTCCTAAGTATATGTAGTGGTTGGCAAACTCGAGAGGAGTATTATTTGTTGAGATTGGCGTGACACTGCGGTTAGACATAATTTTAGTTTTTTCCAGATTTATTTCCAAACCAGTTTTTATACTAGCCTGGTTTAATTCATTTACCAATTTATTTGGTGAGGGCTTTCCGAAAATAAAATTATGTCATCGGCAAATCTTAGATGGCTTAAAAAAAATCCATTTATATTAATACCTTGGTGTAATCAAACGATAAATAATTCAATAGCTAATATATACCTAGGATGGCCATTGGTAGCTGTACTAGGATTCCCTGTGTCACAGCTACCACGATACCAGCCTCTGAGCAAAGGAAAGAAATGAATTTATAATAAGAAAATATACACCTATGACATAGTTTATGTCTTTGTATGTCCTTTTGGCGAAATGTGTGTGAAAGGTGTAGAGGTAGTGTTAAAGTGGGCATGTGGAGTATTCGTGTATTTGTGGTGGAGGGATGAGTGTGTAAGAGTTAGTGAGGCGAGTGGGAGACGGGACGACCTATTAAAGTATATAATTTAGATTATTGTCTATTGACGTCATGATAACTAATTATGTAAACAGATTATGTCGAGTGCAATATTCGAGGGGAAGCGCTGAAAGTTGTACATAACACAGGCTATAGAATATGCTTAGGTTGACAAAATAGTTCACCTCAATGTAACATTTACTTACACTTGTACGTAAGTTTTGTTTAAAATAAAAAATACTAATATATCGGCCCTGATACTGAAATGTATAAGATCTGAGTTAAACATCTTTACTATTATTATATTTATTATTTTATTCCACACATTCACACCCCCCGCATTAGGATACCCTGTGTCGCGGGAGGCATAGACACACACAATCACAATACACAAACATCCAAGACCCGAGAACAAACATCTTTGCTCATCACAGAAATGTTTGCCCCGGCCGGGATTCGAACCCTTTATAATATTAGGGTGATAATATGAATATAAAAACAATAATAAGTAAGAGTTATGCAAGAGACAAGTAATGATGATGCAACATTTTTTTAAAGTACAGATGTGGCTTGTCTTATATCAGGGGGTAATACAGTCTATAGACGTAATTAATGTACAGCGTTAACAGATACTTGTGTTCATACACACAGTATATTTATTTACTGATAGCGTCGCGTTGTGCGCACAGAGACGCTATAAAGGTCGGCGCCGCCGCGGCCGGTCAACTCGACGATTGTCGGCTCGGTCTGAACCGTCGCGTCGGTGTCGCTGACATCTTTGTCAAACCCACAGAATCGTAGTGTCGGTTACTTTTCAGTTAACAGCTTTGCTAGTTACCACCATCGAGTTTTAAAAACTGTCATCAAACAATAACATGGTGAAGGAGCTTTCCTTTAGAGCCGGCATTTGACTTTCTAAATCTACGGTAATATTTCCGCCTTCGACCATATTATCTCTCTCTCTTTGCCATGGGGCGTGCACTGTTGGACATATGCCTCCCCCATATTGGGGGATTTGCCAATACTCGCCATGCTTGGCAGGCGGGTTGGCGAGTGCAGTATAATTTTGAAGCCTCAGAAGGCGCTGCTGCCCACCACCTTCTGGTACGTGGTCCCTTAGCCGACTCTTTGTACCTGCGGGAAGAGATTGGGGAGTACTATTCTAGGCCGGTGCCACCTCGGCACATACCACATTATCACTGACCATCCACTGAGATAGTGGTTAAAATCTAGATACTTCGATAATAAAAAGAAGATTCTACACACCTTTCTATACTTCCTAACTACTACTGAGATTTGAGTCCGAAAACTATCGCGAGTTTCTTCCATAATTGTAATGTAACAAACCGACTAGGACTCACGTGGTAAACAGTTACGTGCTGAGGCTCGCGCTCGCCGCCTGGCACGATCATAACTCCCAGATGAAGAACTGCAAATAAGTTCGAAACTGGTCGGAGAGTAATTTTCCAGTGTTTACCACGTGAGTCCTAGTCGGTTTGTTACATTACTACTACTGACATATAAAATGCTATGTGGGTTTCATAAATATGTCGATCAGCGAAACGGTGAGATATTTTGCTTTAATGTAAACTGGATTTTTTATATGTTTTTTTTATTAAGCTCCCTACATGCTACAAGTGTGTACATATATATAAATGACGACGTGTGTCAACAGCGGAGTTGATACGCGTGCGGCGCGGTGCGGTGCGGTGCGCGGTACCACAGCGCGATGACGCACATCGGGCTCATCAACTCCACTCATCACTGGGCCGTGTTTACTGTTGCATCTCCTTAATCCGCTCAGACGATAACGCACGTTGGAACGAGATTATTATCATTACTTTGTAACTGATAAATTGTCATGCGCGCGAACTGCGCGAAGTTACGCAAGCTACGGTTTTGAAAATAAATTAACCGTTCACTGCGTAATTGGCCAATATTTTGATAGATGTTTGCAGCTGAGTGTGCCCGAGTGTCGCGATCCCTTTCGTGTGTCCTCTGGCTTCGACAATGTAACAATATTGAAAGTCTTTGTATAGCACAGAACAGGCAACTTACACGATAATTTTGTTGACATTATTAGTGTTCTCTTATAAAGCAACACATATTATGTTGCTCACGGAAAGTTTCAACTTAATTGAAATTGCTAACTGAAAATATAAATAGAATAAAACGTGAAGAATTCTGCCAAGACTCAGTAACTACCTACATTAAAGATTGAAATTAAATTTTGTACACGTACCACATACGTAGACTAAAACAAATTTTAATTGTTCATGTCTGTTTTGTTGCGACGATGTGAACCTTTAATAATGTAAATCGGCGACGCACATAAAATTAATTTCTGTGCGTCATTCGTAAGTAATTTAAATCGGTGATTCGCACTCGTGTTGACCGACACTATTTCTGTGTCAAAAACAGGTGTTGTATGATTGCAAATGCTCTTTTGACAGTTTTTGTATATTTTTGGTGCAGCTTTTAATAATTTCATAACCTCAATCTAGTCATAATATATGTATGGTGCAAACTGCTCTTGATATTATACATATATGCAGTAAATATTATAAATAGTATATGTACACTAAAATAGTTCAATCTCCTTGTACTCAAGTGCTGTCATTATATCATTAATAGGTATATATCTCGAGAGATATGGGAATTCCTACAGATAAGGACTCGCCTCGCCTCGGTAATGTAACATAACGTTAGGTAATCCGGAGCTTACGTAACTGTGTAAGAAAGATATCTATAAAAATCCGTGTCTGTCTGTTGCAAACAAAACAAGTACATCTGTGTCACAGCGGGGGTCGTATTACGTGGCAAGTTTATCATCTAGTCTATTTAGTGGCCAAAAAGATTACGGAAACAAGCTAGGGGTAAAACAAAACTGTCTGATGTTGATAAAATGGTTCAGCCAAGCCTAAAAGCTACCTAGAAATGTCAAGGACAAGTCATCCGTCACTTAAATCTAGTCGAGACGGGCGTGCGTTGTTTAATAAATAAATAACGTGGCACGATTAATGACAACAAAATTGACATGGATTTTTTGGCAAATAAAGTACGAATCATTATAAATAAATTAAAGTAAGTAGGTATTCCAACCAATGATCATTATACATTACAGTATAGACGATCATTGATTGCAACGTACAACAATGGAATTCGGTTCAAACCAGTTTATTTACAATTATGGTACACGTAGCGTACAGTGCAAGCGTATACAGATTTATGAAGCACATTATTAAAGAGTAAGTTTGGGAGGCTCGTCTCTGGCGAACGTCTCATGACCAGATAAATGACGTTTTAGACAAGAGGCCACGAGTGTTGCGGCTACAGACAAGATTTACGAAAACGTTCATGAAAATAACAGCGAAAGAAGTGTGTTAGATCTTAGCGAGTGAAAAGGAGAAGCCTCTGACTATCACATTGAGAAATGAGAATGAGGATTGGTTTATGTATAATATAAAAAATACATTGTTACTGACTTTCGTTGTAACTATAAATAAGTAAAAAAGAAAGCGTATACAATCTCACCATTTGGAACACCCAATATCCGATTTACAGATCGAAATCTGCTAACAGCCTATTGAGAACGAACATTTTTAATTTAAAAGATATGTTTTGTTTTTAAAAGTCGAGATCAAGTTACTTTTCTACATGGACTTATATTAGTGGGATGGATGTCGAAAGAATTAAGATATTGAAGGATTTGGTTATTTCATGAAAATCAATAGAAACGTACAATTAAAGTATGAAAATGGGAAGAAGGGTGCAGTACAAAAGAGGTGGATGAAGCAGGTCATAGATATGCGAATGTCAAGTCGTATGTAAATGCGGTGCTACTGGAATTGACTAGATTGAGAATGAGGATATCAGGATGATTGAGAGTAACACTAATGACTGAAAAATTCAAGAGTAGACTGGGGAACGTTCGGACACGTGATGATGGAAATCATGATGTCTTTATTCCGGCGTCCCAGTGTTACCACCGTATCCGCGGATTGCGAGCGTAAAAAACAAAATCACTTAGCATTTATTGTATGAAATTGTATTATAATGTAGTAGGTATATACAAGTTGTAAGTGTGTACAGGTTCTCGGTAAGAGTCTGTAGATGGGCCGAGCTCTGGCGGTACAGAGTGTATCGGTTCAGGTGCAGTCTATATTAATACCTGCCGTGCCGTTCTGTCTGCGGCTATTCTCATAACTCTACCATAACTACATTTTACACTTACATTTTGTACACTTTTTTTATTCCTCGATTGGAATATTCGAATTAATATTAACACTATATTTAGTTGTAATGGATAAACACATGGAGCATGTGAAACTTTTCAGTCGGTGAAACCACAACTTGAGTTCCGAATCATTCGGGCTAATAATTTGTTTATATCGGTTCATAAATAACGGGGTTCTGAGGTCACAAACGTAAAAAATATAATACAGAATTGAGAACCTCTTCTTCTTTATCTCAGCTATGTGCGTCCACTGTTGGACGTATGCCTCCCCCATATAGGGGGGATTTGCCAATACTCGCCACGCTTGGCAGGCGGGTTGGCGAGCGCAGTATGATTTCCGATCCTCAGAAGGCGCTGCTGCCCACCTCCTGGTACGTTATCCCTTAGCCGACTCTTACGGCACCCGCGGGAAGAGATGGGGGAGTACTATTCTAGACCGGTACCACCACGGCACTCTTCTTTATTGAAGTTGGTTAAAATTAAATTATTCTTGAGTTAAAAAAAAAACGAGATTGGAAGTAATATGATAATGCGTAGAGGTTTTGGATTCGTTACCCTTATCTTTATGAACCGATTTACAAATATATTTCATGAAACAATAATTATTATGTAATTTCTGTACTTTTCTAATTAACAAGGAAAAGTGGAAAATGTTTCACATCTACTAATTAGACGATTTTAGTTACATTTTAGTCTCTTAATAAGTGGACGCGTATGAACTTAATGCGAATCAATATAATATATGTAATTATTTAGCTGTTCGAAAAAGTAGCACGTATAGAAATATATACTAAGTTTGTATAGTTCCATTCAATTCCACGTAAAGCTATGCAGATGTTTTTGCCCGACACTGCAGTCGTTATTAGTGATTCTCTTTCGGCGGAGAGCGAAGGCGCTGCCAGCTTTTCGTTTATTAAAAAAACATACCAAGAAGTTCGGAGCTCAAAATAACTTTGTAAGCGTTTAATAGGTCGGAGAATTTTCATAAGTACTTACTCAGCTGAACGTACGTGCATCTGATCTACTTACCGGCTAGTTAGTAGGGTTGCTAACTACCTGTTTGTGTGAGGCATAAGCATATTACCATAATCAGCTCACTATGTTCTCAGTTCTGGGACCTTCCTCTCGGGCGGAGGAGCCTTATCCATACCACGCTGCCCAATACGGGTTACCGGTCTTTTGTAGTGATTTTACCCTGTTCCACGTCCCCGTATGTTCCGCTCAAAAGCACTTCATAAATAATTTTGCATAAAACTATATAACTATATAGGCTTCTAAAGAAATGACTGTCATCAATACGGTTGTATTTTACTTGTGCGAGTACAAAATTTTTTTTTCATTGGTCTATACTTTATATCAATACCTGTTTATCTAAACTAATTTAAAAAAAATGTTCGACTCGCAACTCCGATAAGTAGTTTGTCTCCGTCTTTTGGACCTTATAACTCCGTCATTTAGGAGCCGCGATTAGAAAACATTTCACATCAAAGGGATATAATATGTACAAACCACATTGGTCCCATACAATTTTCATAATCAAAATCGGCCGTGTTTCTTTTTATTTCATTAAAATGTTGAGAATGCTTCACGGATAACTGGTATGCATATAAGTCAGTTTGTGTGTATTTCAACTACGTAATTATCAGACCCTTGGATTGTTATTCAAACCGGGACCAGCGGCTTCATGTGCCCTCCGAAGCCTTCCCAATCCGAGTTATCGCTAACTGTATTGTACGTCGACTAGCCTAGTTTGTCTTGTAAGAGCGCACAGGTAAACTCCGCTACGAACGCGTCATTTTTGGCACTATTTATTGCACACAGCACAAAATAAAGCAGGTACCACGTATTATTTGTTATCGTCGTTGTCTATTGAGTTTTGTGAACGTGTATTATACATACCTGGATAGGAAGACCCTTGATCAGGAGCCGAAGCAGGAATCACTATCGCTGTCGTATCGGCTGTGTCCGCGCCTGACTATATGTCATTTAACTTGTGCAACTGTGCCACAGAGAAATAGTAGTTTACAGACGGTACGTACAATTATATCGAATAACGATTCGATATAATTGTTTGTACGCCTACGACACGATAACTGTGACGCAACTCATTCCTGCTTCAGGCATTGTAACAGACAGAGTTAAGTTACGTTAATGGAGTATTTAGATAAAATAGTTATTCACTGGATCTTTTTTGTTAGAGTTAAGAATCTTTTAACATGTATTAGAATCTGCACATCGTGTTTTGTGATTAAATAAAAAGTATCTTATTTTAGCGTTAAAAATCTATGACGCTTATAAAGTAGCGTCATAGGTTTTAAAGTATACCTACCCTAATAACAAAGGTGGCAGGCGTTGTAGGTGTAATGAAGGTAGGAGTAGGTGTCGTAGAAGTATGTACCTTTCGAATGCCTGAGAGCTACGGCTTATTATAATCGGTGCTCTTTCATTCGTCAAAGAACGCTTCCTTTCAAACGCTCACCATTTTTCTTGTGTTGACTCCCACGCGAACTAACTATTGTCACATCTGTGGCTGCAGAGAAATTGATTTACTTTACAACCTTGTAAAAGTTCCCATCTAATATGAGGTGCCGTGGGTTTAGCGATCACGTGTCTGTCTCGTCCCGACGTGTGATCCTTGTTCGGTTCCCTTGTGCTTGTACATTGTTCGGTCTAAACGGGAATGTTTTTACCGTCTGTTTGTGAGATTCACCAGTTCACTACTCCTAGTATTATTCACTGTGAAAAAATAAAATTTCACCATACTACGACTATATATAACAACACCTTTTCTAACAACAAAGTTTGTGCCTCCGTCTTCGTTCACGTGAAAGTTGGGTTTCAGATTTAATGAAATATTCTTTTTCGCGAAACTTTTTGTCAGATACTATATTACTCCTCATAAAATCAGGAACACCAGCTAACCTTGGCCTACAGCGAACAGCAATGTGGCAGTGAAAGTCCCGTCAGTCAGTTCTGACGGTCCGAGGTTAAGCGCGAGCAAACAAGCTGAAATTTTTTTTAATGTTTTTTCGTTGTATGTATTCTTTGATAATTACCCTCAGTAAAAAGATTTTCGTTTGAAATCACTAACACAAACTTGAATTTTATTCATTTGTACAGATAGGTCTAGCGTTTAACTTGATTATCTGTGACGATGCCTTCGAAAGTGGTATAGCAATAAACGTAGAACGTTGACTGGCATTAAAGAACAGCTGTTCGTTTACAACAGTTGTGACACGAAGATGGCTGCTCTCCAGGAAGCAGTATATGTGTCCCACCGGCACGATACTAGTTTGACAGTGTTACCGTCACTGTAAGCTCACCTGAATCCCGAGGAGGGATATAATATTGACCAGTTCAAGAAACAATTAAAGCTTGACCATTTGCTTCAAAGACAATTTTGAGTCTTTTCACCTTATTTTGTTGAAAGTGTTGAGCGACCACATTTGTCTTTTATCAGTAATTCTCGCGGTGAACACGAACGCGCTTGAACCAATGATATTATATGTTTATATGAGGTAGATGTCGCACAAGCGCGCGGAAACTGAGGCGGCAAAATTAAGTCAATTGTAGTAATTTTCATTATGACGCGTATTACAAGCGCAAGTATAAACATATAGTTATCCTTTTCTATATTATTTGTACCGTAATATCTGTCGCAGTAAGCATGTTTATGTCGTAAAGGAACAAAATCTGAGCACCACGCAGTATGAATATACGTCATCTTTAGTAAAACATTATTGGCTTGAACTGTGTCTTACACCAGAAGAAAGAAAATTAAAATGTCTAAAAATGTCGTTATACTTTTCTTTGAGCTCGTTAGCTCATCTGTAAAGCACATATTTGTAATATTTTAAATCAACACGCATTAGTATGTGTCCCGCCCTCTGCCTGTAACCACCCGCGAGCCTCTGTCATCGGCACCTTTTAAGTCCTTAAATTCAATCAATATCTTTAGTAAATGACATGTCACTAGAGTAATTTTGAAATGAAATACTAGTCAATATCATGTTATTTCCGAATGAAATTGATGTAGCGATATAGATTGCGCGGGCGGGAAACCTGCCAAGATCGGAGAACTGGTTAATTGGCTGATTCCGGGGACCCGGTAACTAACGCTAAACACTTTAATTACCGCCCGGGCACAGAATCAACACGGTCTAGGCATAAGCTATCATGCACTGTATATGGTAAACTCAACGCGAGTAACTTTTATCGCTAAATATTACAGCATGATGGATAAACTCTATAGTTAATTATACATCCCTACATAGTATAAAACAAAGTCGCTTTCTCTGTCCCTATATCCCTATGTATGCTTAAATCTTTAAAACCACGCAACGGATTTTGATGCGGTTTTTTTTAATAGATAGAGTGATTGAAGAGGAAGGTTTATGTGTATAATAACATCCATTAAATAAGATAGAGAAAGTAGTGATACCCGTGCGAAGCCGGAGCGGGCCGCTAGTGTGATATAATGTAACTTCAATCGCTCGGCTCTACCGTAACGGCGTACGTAATCTACCGGCCTCTACCCCAGAGGAGAACCACTACCTCATAGTTTAATTGTATAGTCATACAAAAATAGCCTTAACCTACTGCTATGTATCGAAGTAGGTCAAGAAGCACTATTTACATACATATATATTATTGGGAACTAACAACACTAAATAACAAAGTAAAGATTCTTAGATAAAGGTAACAAGAAAGCCATAAGTTTCTATTCATAGTATTAATATATTTCAGGATGACGCTAATTAGTAAGATGCGTGATCTTGTAGAACTTTTATACCTAATACAATAATTACTAAGTACTAATATTCACCTTATTATCCCTTGTATGTCGCAGGCGCAGTTTTATGTTGTGATATATAAGTTCGCCCGCGGATTTTCCCACCTAGACTACGGGTTTCCCATTACCTAGGTTATCCCACGGAATGTAGACATTATCGGGAATAATGATCGAGTTACAATCAATCAAAACGTTCCCATTTATAATACACAGGTATTAGATCATAGTGCTGTGAGCAGTAATGACAGCGAGTGATAGCTTGATGCGGCAGGTTTTGGCGACGATGTCAGTAACCGCTCTATTTTCATGCTACATTAGTATCAATCAATTAGATATTATACAGCTCTGTGCAGACAAGAGTGCGGCCGTCACGAAGATGATGGATCGCGTGCCGGCCCGGTTTACTAAATTAATAGCGGATATTGCGGCTCCCATTACCGACATTTACACCGAGTGACCTACACTCCGAGGCCTCTGGGCAGGAACACTACTCTTCTGGTCTCTTCAATGGCTTTTGATGGAGACACATTTTTATGGTAGTTGTACCTTGTCAAAAAACTAACTCGCCCTCCGGATTCATCTGCGTTTTTTCGTTACCTCAGCTATAATTATAACACCAGAACAGTCCTTTTTCCCAGGATATTAAGCAGTGTGCCCTTCCAGTCTATGTTCTAAATTTCATCTAGATCCGTTCAGCCGTTCTAGCGTGATTGAGTTACCAGCATCCAAACCAAAGCATTCAAACCACAAGCTCGATTTAAAATAATCTTTCACTGGTAGAATGCTGTGTTATCTCATCATTCATCACGGACTTAACTAGACTTTTAAAAAAAAATTGAATCAATATGAAAACTATGATAATGGTACTCATAGTATAATCACATATTCCCTACACAGCGTGCACAGAGAATACTAATAAATAGTATTAGTATTAATAGTACATTCTGTTGTTTTAATAAATAAAACAACAGAATGTAGCACAACTTTGGAGACCGTAATAATTTAATAATACACACACAATAATTATGCATTTGCATTAGCACGAATACGTACTAACAAAATGTCCGTATCTTCATCCTATCTGATAACAACCTATTGCACGTGCATTATCTCATCTCATTCCTTTCTGTCCGATAACAGGAGAGTCGGTGCTCAGTTCAATTGTTTTACGCTGCAATACGATTACATTACAGTTACCACAGTGATTCGTGCTCAATCCAATGTTCCACTCGCATTAAAACGATCTTTCTCCTGACGACGCGACGTTCTGTTATTGCACTAAATGGTTGTGCAACTGTACATTAATGGTTGCAGATTGTTAACACATTCCGTCTGCAGTCGGAGGCGCTTTGTTTATGTATCTAATTATGCCTTACGTATTTATCGTCGAAGGACTTCTGTTAAGGTCAGCAACTCACCGGTACAATAATTATGTTGTATAATATAGTAAGCTATCGGTTGTTACGGAGCTTTACTGATGGTCATTCTCCAACGAATTGAATTTTAGGCTTTCCAGTGCTCGTGTAATATTATATGTACACACTACAATAGAAACTGTTTACTCGAAAAAAAATCTCTTACCGATATTAAAAAGATGATCTGATCGGCTTTCAGATCAGGAGTTAACTGTGTGTTGACGTACAAAGGTCGTGTGTTGTTTTCGTGGTCGCCGTGTCGACCAGAGAAAGCACCACTCTCCTCAATTACTGACTGGTCATGGATACACGCCAATTCTCGCGCCGCGGTTCCGCCCTCACTCTGTATCGTTCATTCGCGTCACAATTCGTTTTATTATTCTGCTCGTTATCGGCGTCACGTGACGCACTATGATATTGTGTCGGCCATCGTTTAATTATATTCAATGCTACAATCGCCTATAGGCGAGTGGGAGACGTAGAGTGGGTGAGACACACTATAGCGTGTCTTTCATTCGACCCACTATCGACATCTCAACTACGAGTAAATGAAGTCGTCTTCTTCTTCTTCTTGTCCTTATCCCACACTAGGTAGGGTCGGCACAACATGTTTTCCTCTTCTATTCTCTTCATCATTAGTCGTCTCAGTGCTTACACCTTTTCATAAAAATACCATTCTTCACACAGTTTATTCATGCCTTCTTCGGCCTTCCTCTACCTCTATATCCATCTACGAGTAAATGAAGTGGTGTGGTTAAAATCAGAGCAGTAGGTAGATATTTTTGTGTTGCATGCATTAGTAAGAAACTAATAATAAATAAGTATATTCTGCCGATAGTCGTTACAGCAAAATGTTTCTCATTCTCTTCAATTTGGGCCTGGAACAGGACGCGGAGCTCGGCAACAAACTGGGTTTCGAGTTTTTACAATATTATGTAAATAAATCTAGGTATAACATAAAGCAATCAAGATTTAATTAAATTCGTTTCTACAACTTCACCGTCCGAACGCGAACGATGAGTTTTGATTAATTAGTTTAGTGTGATAAGTCCGGACACGTGAGAGGCTCGCTCACGTTTGGTATATTTTCCGCTACGCGTATTCAAAGGTCGTCTCAACCTGCCGACGCTAACGTTAACGATATTAACGTCGGTTATGTAACGTTCAGAACCTGTTATAAGGTCTATGTACGGCTCAAACAAAGTAATAAAATAAAGACGGATCATTGCGATCAATCCAGTGATCAGCAATTACTACTTGGGTCTGGTCTACATGGCTATGTAGACCAGACCCAAGTAGTAATTGCACGTCATAAAAAGATGTTACTACATTTTTTATGGCACTAATACGTAAAAATTGTGTGCACTGGACACCCGTGAACTTGAGACATACACTAGCCCATGACGAAAACACGGAGTCGCCCAATGCGACCGCGGTTACTTTTTTTCCTCGTACTTGGTAGGTAGGTCGTTTTAGGTAGCCAGTAGGAAAGTAGGGAGTAGGATAATTTGTGTTTTATTATTTATTGTATTGTTTATTTTTCCCAAGTGAATCGAACTACTCAATAAAAAATCAAATACACATCATATTTTATTAATTATTATGTACTTAATAGTTTATTTAACCAAGTTTTGAGTGAATCGAGCCGTAATAAAGAAATCCATACAAACTTAAGAACTCCGTTGCATGATGAGGGGTAGTTCCAAAAAAACAAAAAACACATGTGTTTTTAAATTATTCCAAAGTTTATTTGTACTGAGTTTTGAGCCCATCCAGATCTAGATAAATAGGAAGTAGGATCACAAGCATTTTTTTCTTTTCATATGGAAACACTGACGCACAAACCTTTAAAAAACCACTGAGGTGTCTTTCTTATTTTCTTGTTCTGAGGTAGTGGCTCGGTGGGAGTTGCAGTTCCATTGTCTGACGATTGGCCTCGCAACGTTGAAAGAACACGTACGACCCAAATATTGAAACAATGAACTGTTAAGTTTTGTTTCGTCTTGATGCGGTGCTCTCGTTTCTAACGAATATTCTGTAAAATGTCAATGATTTTATCTTGATCACTTTCTAATGTATAGTTCAAGTCTAGTTCAAACTAGCAGGTACACCACAGTACACAGTAAAGGAACACAGACGTCGAACAGAACGGACGACAATGCGACATTCATACATGGTAGACGTTCCAGCTTATCGCTCGAAACTTTTTGCTTGCACATTCATAGTATAGCTAACGAGTGGAATTAATTGCCTTAATCTGTGTTTCGAGCGTGCTCCGTCGTTCGAGAGCATCATCACTTTACATCTGGTGAGATAATGGTCAAACGCTTGCCTATTCTGCTGCGCAGATTACGACGATGATGCTATTAGACGATGGTTGCGAGTTCAAAAACCATCCTAGTATACAACATGAAAATTGCAATGAGAGATCGGAATAGCGTGGTATTGGAGGCCCAGCTGAAATGCGATCCGGGCTTGGAGTAATCTATTATTATTTAAACTAATTCCCCCTGTTGTTGTGTAAGCCCCATTTTGAAATTCTCATATAAAATTCTTGTAATGTAATTTCCCCCGAAGAAATCCTTACTAATATTTAGGTAATGTAAATTCCCATTTGTCGACAAGGAGTCTGCATGAGCATTCGAAGCGGCCATGCCCACGAAAATGTGTTGGCGAGCGGCGGCGTCCCGTATCGGGTCGACGTCTTCCCCCAAATAAGGTTGAGGAAGGCGATGCTTAGTGCACGCGTCAACTCGTGAACGGGTGCTGCTCCGGATTCTGATGCATACTCAGTAAAAAGAGAAAACCCCCAAAAAATGTCCCTAAATATGTACTACATGTATGTTGTCTCCTAATGTAATTTTGTAAATGTAACAAATCTAAAATAACTAAGAATAGCACGGACCCTGGAGTCTGTGGAGAAATAGTAGTTATTAAAAAAATGTTTGCCTATTCACAATAAAATAAACACTGTAAAAACAGCGACAATGTAAGGACATTATTCTAGAATATCTCTAGCTACTTGAAGGTCATTGGTTCTTTTATACATATTTGTTTTCGCGGTTTTAATTTATGCACGTATCTACTTGTCAAAATTCATTTTGCTTTAATTTTAGTTTGCTTAATGTATTCTGACTCGACCATGATGAGTGTTTTATTGAGTGTTGTATTCATGGTCTTTTGTAAGGTTGACTAACGGGTTAATTATCATCATCATAAGGTTAATATTTACAAAGTTCAAATATAAGTATCAATATATCCTTCCATCTTCAGTATTTTCTCGAAAGTTAGCACACAGGGTCATTAACTCAAGAAAGATCTTAAGAATCCGCTACACAACGAAAGTACCAAAGGTATTGCAGTTGTACGTAGTTGACAATAACCGAGGACCAGCAGGCGCGCTGTAGGCTTTTCCGCGAATCAAATTATTAACACCATTTAAGGATGGCACGACCATGGCTATCCAAATCGGAGAGGTCATTAACGCTAGGCCATATACTTAGTTTTTATATTTAATATAATATTTTAACATACACTCACACATATTTATACACACTATCATGTTTATTAGTAAAAATAACGTGGAGCGACACATTATGAATGTATGAAATACGGGAATTACTCAGGTCATCTCGTGAGTAATTCCTGATGTCAGTACTAGGCGAACCGCGACCGAGTTCGCGAGCGTTCCGTATTCTGAAAAATACCACCGAATGTGGTCGAACAAAACTATAGTCGGAACCCTCTGACTTACTTACTCTGACTTACTTATTCATAATCTAACATTTTTACTTGATAGATATGAAATAAAAATGTCAGATTTATATGTATAAACCATTATTGTACTATTTTTTTGTAATTTAACGAGACGTGAATGGGCACACATACGGGGATTCATGATGAGTCTAACACCACTCGTGTTTTCGAAAGACGAAAAAAATGTTTTTATTGCTGTATCTATTCCATGTGACACACGTTACGAAATACATCTTTATTATTATTATTTTTATTATTAGTTACATAAAATAAATACAAAATCTTGAAAATAAAATGATTAATGTTTATTAATTATGTAATCTCTACAATAAGGTTCCATATGTACATATGAAGCTAGAAATTAGATAACCAAATATCTTTATCAATTCCACGGACACAGCTCATTAACCAAATTAATTAGTACAAAAATGTGATTAAAGTTGTGGTTGATAACTGAAGCATACAACGCGCATTAAGGAAAAATTCCTATGTAGTTAGTACAAGTAGGGTAGATGAGCTAGAACCCTGTCCGTAAGTAAAATATTAGTTATAGATATGGATTTCTATGTCTTTACAATGCATACTAGGGCTTTCACAGTAATAGTAATAAAAAATAAAGAAACACCAATTATTCATAGGCATTTATTATATTCATATCTTGTTTGTGACCTTCCAAACAAGGTCGGCTTCAGAATTTCCGTAGCTGTTAATTATTTGTTTTATTTCCACCATTCCGCTGATTATACTGAAGCACTTTCAAATTGTAAGGTGCGAACAAAGATACCGTCACGACTCGCGTCCTTGGCCTGGAAAACAATTCTTACAAATTGAACCAATTTCTGATGAGTATTGATTTGGACGGCCTATTTAAACTTGAGGGCTATAGGCATGACAATAGGTCGGAAGCGGCTTTCATCAACCATGCTCGTGCGATCTTCGCGACTGTTCACCTTGTCCGGTGGATGTCTTGCGCTGCATATGCCAGTCCGTGGTCTCCACTCGACAATCTTTCCATTTCATCGGTCATTAGCTAATCCGCTGGGCTAAATGTGCCGGATGTACGGATATTCGTATATCTGATTCGGCCTCATAGAACAACTCCCAACACGGTCGGCATCGTAGGTCGTAGTGCAACTTTAAGCTGGCTTCTGTCGCCTATAGAGACCATGTTTCAGTTCTATGTGTAATTGGTAACACACATAGATCGAAGACGTTCTGTACATTTGTTATCTCGCAAGTGCCGTAACGTCATCTTAAGAACCATCGCTGATGAATAACAATCATTTGCAGCTAACTATATCTCTATAGGTAAGGAATCCGTTTTAGAAATAAATAAGAACATACTCTCTCACTCTGTTTTTGATCAAGCTGGATCATCCTCGCCATTTATAAATCTTAATATATGTGACGTCACATTATTATTCCACTGCTTTATCATAAATAATTTATAAGTTATAGTCTAGTTAACATATTATATAATAAGTGTCAAGGGCCCGCTTCAAGATGTTTGCATAAGTTCTACATATTTATTTGACCCACAAAAGTGTTATTTTTAGGATCCCGTGCCTCGAAAAGAACCCTTATAGGATCACTTTGTCGTCCGTCCGTCCGTCCGTCTGTCAACACCCTTTATCACGGGAACGCGTGGAGATGTCGAGTTGAAATTAAAACGATATGCTCAGGTTTACATTCTCCTGAAGCTGTGAAAAAAAAAAACACTTCTTAACTTAAAAAAAGGTACGACTAGAAAGACTAGAACTATGAAATTTGGCAAGGGGTACCGTCAAGGTACCGTAGGTTTCAATTCTTTGTTTTTATGTTGGTTATCTTCGTTTTAAATTTTCTCGTTCAGGATATTCTTTCAAAGGATCAAGTACTTATACTTTATCAGGGAATTGTTCCCGGTCTCAGTTGTAGATGTCCAAGGGGTTTTAAACTAAGCATTAAGTATTTGTTTTTAAAGAATAATAAGCGTGCGTTAGAACACTGTCACGCCAGTGCCCGAAGCAGGATTGACTTGTGTCACAGTCATCGTATCGCAACCGATAAACATTAGTGTAACGCACGCACCCTCCGTACAAATTATAGTTTTTCTGTGCCACAGTTGTACCAGATAAATGACAGTTAGTGCTGAGTGCAATTGTTTCCCGCTGCGATACGATTACGTGAAACGACTGCGATAAGTGATTCCTGCTTTGGCTACAGATGACGTGTCTAAGATGCAGCAAACAAGCTTACACCTAAAAGACAAGTTACATTTATAATGTATACATATTATATTATATTTATTTATAACACGTTATACACATATACACGTTAATTCGCTTGTGTAGAGACTGTGATGTGCGTGCGAATCCTGCGACAAGTACATTCACCGTTCAATGACTTAGTGCACGGGCACGGTTAGCATTAGCGCCAGGTGGCTCGTGGCGATAGCGTGAGCTTTTTTTGCAGACAGGTGGCGGACGGTTCCATGGGTTGTTTACGTGATTAATTTGTGTCTAATACTATCCGTTTCATTATCTTGTCAATTTATAATTTAAATTAATCTAACGATCTGACATAATAGTCGATGACGCCGATATCGAATGTGGATATCGAGTTAGACCTAGAGCGACGACCTAGTCACTGTCTCTCAAGGACAGATGCCTGGTTGCATATTTGGTGACAGATTTAGAGGGAGGCAGCACTGGCAGCTGTCCAGGCGGCAATCGTTACCCCGACGCTATTATAGTTAGGGATCTCCTATTCAATATCATCTGTGCCTTAAATTTGAAGTCTTATTTACTTGCGATAGGTTCGAAACGCATCAGCGTCATGCTTTTCCAATTCATTATCTGTTGTCTTGTTAGTTCGTCGAGATTCTTGTTAGTTGTGAACGTTGTTCTAGCTTTCTCACCCGCTGATTCATTCGTTATCTCGGTATGATTATGTTACTGATCTACTCTAGAGATAAATAATTAGCGTCGTGTTTCCTCTCGTCCGAAGCGGCGTATCCTTTTCAATTAGTTGGAGTTTTTTTTTTATGGATAATTGTTTGAATAAGTTGAAAGAGAGGGAATGAACAGTGCAAATGAATGACTTAGTTATGAAATGTCTTCTCTGTGCCGATGACTAAGTTATGCTTTAAAAAAGTAGAACAAGTGTCCGGGTTTGTATGTTTGGGGTCAATGTTTACAAAGGATGGAAAGTTCATAATTCGATAACATGTATTAGGTCTAAGATAATTCTTTGTCCCTAATTAAGTACAAGTTGTCCACGTGTTAATGTTCTCTTTTTCAAAGTAACAAATTCCTAAAAAATGACACGGACCGGAGAATCTGTCAAATTGTTGTTTCATTTGAAAAAAAAAAGATGGTAAGTGATATGCAGAGGAAAGGGAATGAGGGAAATAATAGAGTGAGACAAAAAGTAATAATGGAGCATTATATTTCTTTATGAACAGCCGGTAGTGTGTAGACCAGTAAGCTATGTATAGGTCTGTAACGCTTAGTGTATGTATGTGACGCGAGCGAGTGATAAAGGACGTTAATACGTCCTTCGTCCTTCAGAGTGTTCTACGAAACGTCCGGTGAGTTTAATAACTCACCGGACGTTTCGTAGAACACTCTGAACCTCCAACATTACAAGCCAGCACAGGTATCCAGAAAGGCGCGCTTGGCATGTTAGTGCATAGTATTAGTACTTATTTTATTAAAAGAACTATAAGTTATACGGAGGTCTAAAGCCACCGCTGTTTCCTAGAAATCTAGTGTAAGTGTGTCAATGCGCACGGAAACTTCGAGATAAGCGTGCAGAGTTTACGTAACATGGCATTCCACAATAATATTGACTATCTGCGAGAAATTATCGCTTCCAGTGCGTTCTTATTTATCTATACGTATCACGTATAAACAAATAGGGATAAAGTCTATAATTATATGCCGACTCGTGGCGATATATTACAGTTCTCGTCGTGCATCTGTGGTTTCGCTTCGAGTCGCTGTGGGCGGTTGTTTCCAACTGTGGAAACTCTTATCAGATGTGCCATTCGCTATGTCCGTTTTGTTTCAATTTAGGTCGCATTATTTTCAGACTTATTGTTATACCATCTTAAATTTGACTGAAGCGTTTTGACTATTTATTTTATATAATAATTGGAGGATCAGTACACGTTATGATCAACATAATCACATAGATGTTTAGATAGTAATTCTTCATGAATCTGTATTTGCTTTTGAAGCAGCCCTAAATGGTGAATGACAACACTGAGTATTCGTCTATTAGTCAACTTTTTAGTTCAAGAGCCGTAGCACTCTATGTGAGAGTTCGCCCGGGTAAATACTGGCACCGTACCTATTTCTACCTACAAAATTACAGGCACATGAGACTCACCAACTTTATGTCTCAGGGTGACGGGCGCAGTGCAGTTCTTTACGAGTTGTATCTGTCTATAGGCACGAGACAGGAGGAACCATTTAACATCCTGTGGGCCTTTTGCTTGTTCTGTCACTTATTCCCAAAGATAAAGAAAAAATATCCTTTATTAAACGCCGTTTCGACTAATATCGAGTTGATACGACGCGCGTAATCCACATTTTTCATTGGCATATTAGAGCCCAAAGTAGTAGACTGTCTAGCGCACGGTAGACAGATCGAATTCGATCGTGGGATTGAGCTTTCGGTTAAGGTAACCTGATATGGTTGATATGGTGATATTTACTGGCTCGACGAGCTGCCAGGTCGATGCCACTCTCAAAAGTTTGTAAAATCCGACACCTAATATACCTAATAGTGCATACTGGCAATTGTCCTCAGGTGCTAGTCGATAGGCGCTAGCTCTTGCGTGATTCTGACCTTCGACCACATCGTCACATACCATCAAAACGTATAAATTATATGAAACAGGAATGTGCAGTTAGTATATACGTTTATGTATAGTTAGTGTAAATATATCTGTCCAAATGTCATTGAATGAATTTAATTGTTTATTTGCCTTGCCATAATACAAAAATCAAAGCTGGCGGTAGAATATATTGTGTATACTGTAAAAAACATATACATATTCATGGTGTGCAATGAATGTAAAGATTGATTATTGTGATATTATATTAAATTACTTTAGCGTAAACAGATCAGTATTTACTTAATTAATAAATACATGGACGATATATTTATTTACATTAGTATATTTTATAGCAAATGTATTTACGTTAAAAGATAATATTGAAGGATTTAAGAGGTAGCAGATACCTAGGATGTTGTCGTCGTCGAATAGGTCAGACTGTAAATAGAAGACCGGGAGGTTACCTGTTCTAAACCGTGACGGCATCTGTGCAAACATCGTCATTGACCTTCGCCGAACTGGCGATGTTTGTCGCGCATTTCGCAATACTGATTTATTATCAACAAATCGTTTGACGGTACCGTAAACGAACACCGGAAGGTTCATCCACTGTCGCTTTGATCATCAAGGTTGTAGCCACTTACTTGAAAATATTTATACATACAACTGGGAATTGTCCATAGCTTTGAAATAGTTCAAACTGGACGTGAGGACAGTGTAGAAAGTAACTAATTATTTATTTGTTAAATTCAGGCCTCGAGGACGTACTCGTACTTATAGAACGTCAGTAATTAACTCACGCCGCGATACAAAATAAATGTAGCGATTACCAAGAGAAAAAACTTAAGGCCTGTTTTTAGCAAATACAACGTGTTCAATTAAATAGGTCACACATCAATCTGGTGCCTCGGCAGAGATGGAGCATTTCAAGTAACTTTGTCTTCTAAATCAAGTCTTACATATTTTAAGCTTTTTACAATTGCAATATTTTTGTTTTCTCGATTTCGTGACTTTTGATTTATCGGATTCTTTATTGTAAAATTGAATACAGTGCTTAGGAAGGATACATTTTTAGTTTATATTACATGTAAAATGTATTCCATACGTATATGAGTTAAACAGTGTCATTATAAAACTGGAACTTATTTCAGTTTTGTACTTTGGTTTAGTAGGATAGGTACTACTTAAATGTTTTTAAACTGTCACGGTCACCGTCGACCTAAGGAAAGTCTTAGGTCGATGACGGTCATAAGGGGGCGTCCATTAATTACGTGAGGTGTTTACGGGGGGGAGGGGGTCAAGCCGAATCTCACCCAAACTCACATGGGGGAGGGGGTGGGTTCGACAAATACTCGCGTAATTTTTTTTCCGCAAGGAACATTGTAACGTAGCGAGAAAACTGGGATCAATTAGATAACAATATTTTTTGTGTGGTTCTATACCACGATATTAATAATCTCAAATAACAAATTCTGATTAAATCCAGAAAGACAAGGACATATTCATTTATTTACATTAAAAATATGTATTTTCGAAAGTCTCACGTGAGATTATGGGTGGGGGGAGGGGGTCTAGCAAAATCTCACTACATCTCACCAATGGGAGAGGGGGGGGGGGGGGGGGGGGGGGTAGAAAAATCACTAAAAGTGCCTCACGTAATTTATGGGCGCCCCCTAACATACGAGTTAACTTTACAAACGGAATATTTACAGTGTATTTTTGATATTTTTGGCTCTCGATACTTCGGTCAGTGCTGGAAGTGACGATGATCACGAGTAATCTGATTCTACCGTGGTTCAACTTTTTAAACAAAAAATAAGCAAGGGTAACTTTTTTTTCTTCGCAAATAAATCCAGACAGAGCACAACGGCTAGCGGCTACCGTACCTAAATCGTAATGACTTAGCTATGCGGTAGGCCTCGAACATATAAAGGTAACTGCACCTATGCTTCCTTTGTGCGAACAATGTACACGTGCGTCATTGGAAGTGTGGTAGCACTTGCAACCATCCACAAAAGACTTACACCAACCAAAGTTATGATTAATTACGTTGCACTGTTAAAGGTTCATGAACTGTGAATCTCTTGAGACCGGCGGGCGGCCTTACCGGAGAATTTTTACCAATTATGTAATGTCCTTCCGTTTTTTTATTTTTTAATATATTAAGCATAATCTTGTGTTTGACAACTGTCTCACTCGTCATCATTCTCATTGGTGTTATCATCCAACGAAGTTCATCTCACTGGCGGTTCGTATTTGCACCACCACCGATATGAACCGACATGATTTGGCATTTCATTATGGCTAGGTAAAGATAACCGGCACGGCTGCTTGTCTTGTTGAGTTTCATTGGATCAGTGACATGACTTCGAACCTGGTACTACCCATAGATAAGTAACTATATGTACCACCTATGGGTCCTATGACTTGTTGCTTCTCTTCTAAATTCGAATGTAATCAAAGTATTTGTTGACATAAAAACGAATTACACACTTACATTTCTGTCATAAAAATCTATGTCCAAGTACTTAATACTCGACTAATGTACAGTTTTTTAGTTTTTAAACTATAGAATTACTATGTCGGTTACTAGTGATTTTTCTTAGAAAATTATTGAACTACTTATGCCCATGAGTTGTACGATATGTTTTGCAATGCTGCCAGCTATGTAATACCTATAATAGACAGTTAACATTTAGAAGGTTGTTTAACCAATCACGCTTTGACCTGGAGCTTTATTGTCACATCAAAACTGAGTCAAAATTTAAGTTACATATCTAAAATCGAAATTTACGTTTACATATTCTTTTGTGTCCACTATTATAGTGTTATAAGTTCATAATGCTACTAATATTATAAATGCGAAAGTTTGTGTGTATGTGTGCTACTACTTTCTTCTTTAGCTTAAACAGCTAAACCGATTTAGAATTAAATTTGGTATGGAGATAGTTTAAACCCTGGATTAACACATAGGCTACTTTTATCCCTAGAAAAGTATAGTTCCAGTGGGATAATTGAAGTAGCGGGAAAACCGCATTCCACGCGGGTGAAACCGCGGGACGCTGCTTGTTTTACATAAAACATATTAAAATCGCCCGTTTGTCATGTCCGTTAAACTTACTGATATAAAATGTAAGAAGCAGGTGTCGCCCCTATTTAATTCTAGACCATTGAACCGTGGGAGACCACTCAGAACGTAAATAGGACTAAAAACATTACAATTGTCGGTAAAAAATTGGATTACCACCAGTTATGAATTAGGCGAGTCGCAATAGGGCTCTTGGTACATTTTGGCCAAGTATGTAATATAATTCCATGAAAACTTAGTCAATGGCAGTGGAGAGGTTAATCTGTTATTGTTTCTTTTTTTACATTCATCAGTACAATTATTTTAAATTTTAGCGACCTAGGTATTCAACCTATTTTATTATGTATTTGAATTATTTGTATCTAGGTGTCTATTGGAACTGACGCAATTTAATGCCCTCATTAAAGGGGCTTATTTGCTTATTCGATTTAATTATGTACAATACTATTTTTTTTACCAATAGATAAAGTGAAATTTAGCGTTCGCTGATCTGATATTGTAAAAACTCGAAAGTGCAAGCCAATGCGGGGCGAGTACGGCGCGGCAGGTGTATTTGCCGTGTTTCATCTAAGACACAGTGTGTCATGTTTCCTATAAAACCAAGCTGAGTGGGAGTCGTGTGTCGATCACGGTGGCCGTGTCTAGCGGAGCGTGCTTCCCTTCCCGCCAAGATACGAGCCGTTATCAAAATGGCCGCTGTCGGTGCGCGTGGCTCCTCGCGGTCGTTGACGCTTAGCGGCGCTGCTGTTGCCGAGAATGGCGAGTATTGATCAAATAAACCCCCGTGGAAACTTCGGTAGTTCGTCCGACTTGTAGCGACATCTATTGAGCGTCGGTTCAAGATACTGTTATGAGAGTTAAAGGATAGATGGCGTTGTAAAAGTCTTTTACTTTTTTTCGGGTTTCTTTAAATTGGAATTTTGTACATTAATAGATTCATACGAAGGACTGCTCTTTGTGGGTACATTTCTGTATTTTCTCTTACTTAACTTTAAAGTGGAACCCACGTTTGATCAATCCAGTCTGCAGTGGCCGGGACAAACTATGTCGAAAAAAGAAAGAAAAATTGACGATCTGTACCTAAGTAGGTGATTCACACGCTTGTGGATCGACACATCAATTGTGTCGAATAAAATTTAATACTGTACTCATATTAAATTTATTACATAATATTAGAGTCTTCTCGTGACAAAGACCAATCAAACTTGGTCGAAACGTCGAAGTATGTAAATGTTTTCTTACTCATTTAACTAAATGTTTGTTTTAAGCAATCCGATTGATTTATTCAAAATTATTTACATAAGTAAGTCTTATGAAAAATTTCCTAGAGTTTAACTATGTTTCGATACTTTGATGCAGGTTAATATTTAGGCCATGTATGCGTCAGATAATTCTTGCTCTGGCTTTCCTTCTTAACATCTCAGTGTTTTTGCAAATTCGTGAGATGAAATAACCATTTATTTTTTCGCCGTGTCGGTGAAGTAGGTTAACTTTATTAAATCGTCTATTCACATCAGTGCCCATAGGATATTTATACCATTAATTAATGGTTTTCCAAGAAATCTTTTCCGATAACATGACTGTATTATATAGTAGGTAAAATATAAAAATGACTCGTTTGGCATCATGCTGATATAATAAGCTGATACTAGTCTTAACCTCCACCGCTGCAAAATAAGATGTCGCGACAATCCTTTATATAAAATCTACAAAGAGCGCTATTGCTAGTTGCCGACCTCATTTTATAATGGTTTATTCGATTTTAATACTGATACAAAAAGTATCTTATCGGGTGTATTGTAAACACTTAAGAATTGCTGTACCATAGTGTACCAAGGAGTTTCTTTTGTCCACAGTGTAAAGACTTCGAGAAGGTCGGCGCCACCATAGCAGTGACCCCGTGCGACGTCGTCGAGGAAGCCGATATCACATTCTCGTGTGTAGCAGACCCGCAGGCTGCCAAAGAGGTAAACTCTAGTCTACTAGGGTAATCCGAGAAGAAAGAACTTCTGACGGTCAGAAATGTTTGTGAGTCATGCGCGTGCTTCAGACTTGATACATATGGCTGGGACATTATTATACATTTGGATAGATTGATCTAGCTTCGACCACACCATCACTGACTGAGTGAGTCGGTGGTGCTCTGACTCACTGTAGGTAGTCAATACCTTTTATCTTATTTATACCTGTAGCGTTGCACCACCTCACTTAATTGAAGATGGTCGAAGGTGGGAGTCACTTTAGACATTGACTGTCACTAAAGGTCAGGGCCTAACCCAATGAAAAAACTACCCAAATAGACAACGTTGACAAAACATTACCAGATGACTACTATAGCGAAGCCGTTACTACATCCACTCTGCACTCTGCAGTGACATACAACTGTTCACGCAATAGTCAGAGACAAAGGTAGACGTAGGGTTATATGCTAAACGCAGGGTCTTTCGTTAACACAGGTCGTGGTAGCTAACCAACCTTTAATTCAACGTACCTACAGTATTTAATCTCATTGGTATACTTGTACCGATAGCCTTAAGCCCAGGACGAGCTCTATCGGTCAGCGATCGGTTGACGACTCTCGCCCCTCCGAAGAGTATTTTCATTTCCACAAATGAGATAACATTCACCTCCATCTTAGCGTAATCTCCACCGCACCACTCATATAACTTTGGTGTGGTGTATCAGCCCCATGAACGTGGGTCGTGAATGTGCCCCATTTAAAGCACCCATGAACGTTTTATGGGCAGACGCTAAAGGTCACGCCGCCATTATGTTGGTCGTGTTATCTTTATTTTCACCTTTCACAATAACTAGTTGCATTAAAAGTAGTTGATGTAGGTAAATTTGTTCCTAAGTTTGTGGCCGTACCGTGATTATATATTTGGCCTAGCTTTGTTTATTATAATATACTTTATACATCTAGCGTTTGACCACAATCTCACTTGACAGTCAGTGACGATGTGGTCGAAGATAACGACTGCTACTTGAACCCTGTTTGGTGACAGTTGAACTTGAGTCAAGCTTGAGGGTGGTAGCTAGTCCGGCAGGTATTGGGAGTACCCTACCACGTGAGTTTGTATAAAGATGGATAGTATTTCTTTGAGTAATTTACGAACTATTTTGGGCGCGTTCAGTCATTCCTACAGGACTGAATTGAATTCTGGGAGCGTGCCGCAGAGCATGAACGCGCTTTCCAGATGCAGGATTATGCTGCGGGGCTGATACAGCGCATGCCACAAGTAGAATCACGACACTTCTACAGCCCGAAGACCCTTCGTTGACAATCAGAACTCCAGATTGCATAATATATCCGTGGAAATATGATCACTTATACAAAGCGCCTAGCTTAATAGCATAGGGAAACAGCTACCAACGCTCAGTTAAGAATATTCATCTTGTCTTTATCCCACGCTAGGTGGAGCAACACAAAAGGTTTTCTTCTTCCATTCCTTCCTATCACTGTGTTCACCTTTCATAAACATTAATTTTCACACAGTTCATAACCTTCTTCGGCCTTCCTCTATATTCATCCACACTCATGCTCGATAACTCTTTAAGTTTTATGTTTTTTATTCCTTCAAATAGAATATGGTTGACACGTTCCAGATGGTGTTCGGCAACTGCGGCGTGCTGCACTGCCCCTCGCTCGAGGGTAAGGGGTACGTGGAGATGACGTCGGTGGACGCGGACACCTCGCACGACATCGTCGAGGCCATCGGCGGGAAGGGCGGCCGCTATCTCGAGGCGCAGGTATGCACGGTGCACTCACTACCGACATCTTGCGCAGCCTTTGCTGTTGGATATATCCAAATTTGAAAGTGAAAGTCTGAACGTCTTTATTTTTATTTTTTATTCCGATTTTTCTTGTTTGATTATAGGATTATTATTACGTCATATAAGCATGCAATGTATATACATGCGAAAGACGACAGTACGAATTCGAAGGGTTATTATTAGAAGTGACTTTTATTCTTAAATAGTATAAGTCTTAACTGGCAGATTTCGTTCGAAACTGACATTAGTATATATTTTTCCTTTTGTATTTACTATTCTTTAATTTTCTTTAGTTGAGTTCTCACAGTTCCATAATGTGTGCAATTTCCAGATCCAAGGGTCGAAGACCCAGGCGGAGGAGGGCACGCTGATAATCCTGGCGGCCGGCGACCGCTCGCTGTTCGACGACTGCCAGTCGTGCTTCAAGGCGATGAGCAAGAACTCCTTCTACCTTGGTAGTAGTCATCTACTCCGGTTGGCGGCGCGAGGAAACTTGGACGTTGACGTTTGCCTTCTCGTGCACCGTTCCACTGACCTACAACAAGCTACTGTCGAACGCGTCGTCGACACCTCACTTGTATAATGTTCCGGTGTCGTTACCAAGTTATTCCACTGCGTGCTACGTCGCGAATTAAAATGAATACGGGTGCGATGCCGATAGGGCATTCGCTAGATCGAATCGGACCTCAGACTTTGCTTTCGGTGGAGGTGACCATATCATCATACCCGCATGATGGCAGAACACTTTTCAGTGTCCTTGGAGTTACCTCCTAATATCACGTTTGAAAATCTTAAAGTAGTAGACGTCCTAGGAGTCACGCGAGTGCCACCAACTTCGACCTTATCGTCACTGACTACCAAGTGAGATAGCAATAAAATGCTACAACCGTCGTAGGAATGGGCTGAATTAAACAACAGGGACACGCACATCTCGGTATCTTTACTATAAGAACTTTTTATACAATTGGTCTGATGTTGACGGCCACGTTATATGGAACGGTGCAGCTGCATGCTAAGTTTAGCTTTATTATTATTCACATAATTTATTTATATTTTATGTATTTACGTTTTGCACCGCTTTATGTTTTTATTTGCAAACGTCAACGACCAAATCTGAGCGCCGATTACAAGGCATGATTTGTTTGGTTTGATTTCGAGAGCATGTGAACACTTGTGTTTCTTACTTTACGTTTATTTGTACTAGCTGAGCCCGAGTGGCGTCGCCCTGTCAACTGTTGTGCGTGACTATGAATAATGAATTCGAATTGGTATATCATATTTATATTTGTTTAGCTGTTAATGAACAAAAATAATATACACAATCTGGCCATCAAGCCAATTGACAAACAACTGACGGTTTTGTCAAAAACCATAATGTTACATTAGAACACGTATTGTCAAAAACGCTAAAGTTACATTAGACAATTTTATATGGACGTTAAGTTTTCTTAAATTTTCCTATTTTTTTTAGTGTACATCGGGCGTGTGAGCCCGGGCCCTCCGGTTCGTCCAATAACATACTGTAATACCGAGTGTAGTCTTATGTCTCAATCTATCATCGGTCCTAACAATGATACTGTAACGTCAGCTGAAGAACTTGTCAGGTCCCGATTGTTGCGTAGTATTATTAGATATTATCTGCGGTCGCTACAAGAATCGCCAGTTTTATTATACGATAGAATTATCAACAACCTACCAACCCTAAAGCCACTCAGTATGCGCAGAGAGATATCCTCTTTTGGTTTAATTTCATAAGAAAAAGAATTTATCTTGATCATTTCTTGAAGATATTGCTGCTGTCAAAGGTGACCCTATATTTCGACTTTATTTGTGCAATATTTTGACGTTTTGTAAGAGCCGAAGCGCGATCGTATCCGCGTGTCGTTATTGATGTGTGCGTGGTGTTGCAGGCGACATCGGCAACGCGTCGAAGATGAACTCGGTGCTGCAGGTGGTGGGCGGCGTGTCGCTGGCGGCGCTGGCTGAGGGGCTGGCGCTGGCGGACCGCGCGGGGCTCAGCCAGGCCGACCTGCTCGACGTGCTGGCGCTCACGCCGCTCGCCTCGCCGCATCTCATACTCAAGGGCAGGGGTGCGTCCCTACATTACCTACCTACCTAAATAAAAAGGAAAAAAACATAATTATTTTCCCCGATACTAAACCGATAGCGAGACTGTATCGAGAGTGATTTGGACCATACTGAAGATCCGGGACGAAAGAAAGCAAGTGATTTCGAAACCGCAGTGTTAGCACGATATATAGTTTCAATTGTTATGTAGATTGATTCATGTGTGGTGTTCATTGTGCGACAGTACCCTGCTCCCGCCCCCGCCCGACACCGACCTTTCCTTCGTATGGGCAACAGTGTTGCCCATATCACATAAGCTGCTCGATGAAATTACCGAATACGCTATCGCCCGTCCCCCCGTTTACGGGCCCTACGAAAAACTGGAATACAGTTTTCACAGATAGTCTACAGATATATGTTTAATTTAAAAGAAATCATTGGGCAGAAAGCATCATATCACAAGACATCGGGCCTGTGGTCCAGAGCTTATCGGATTTTACGGAACTTCAGAGCGGTTGATCGATGCGATTGTAATGAGTGATTTATGCTTAAGCCCGTGTATATTGTTAGATATATCAAAACACTCACTGCAACTGCACTTGTTAGCGATATTATATCAGAAGGGTTAAAGATAGAGGATCTTAGCGGAACAAACCTTAAATGAGTCTTAACAACTAATCAACAATTTATTCGCTAAAATGACACAGCCATCCAAAATCAGGGTCATCTTCCAACAATAAGTGTCGGTACTCGTGTCTCATAGGCTCCTTCTGGCAATTATTCTCGTGCGACTTCACCTTCATAGCTCCCAGTATTACACCTAAAAACGTCCTTTCAATTCCAGCTAATTTAATAGTTATAATTCTGTGACGATGTCTAACCATTACTTATTTTATCGTATTCGTCTCTTCAGCAATGGTGGAGTCGTCGTACTCGACGCACCAACCCCTGAGCCACATGCAGAAGGACTTGAAGCTGGCGCTGGGGCTGGGCGACGCGCTGGAGCAGTCGCTCCCGCTGACCGCCACCACCAACGAGATCTTCAAGCACGCCAAGCGCCTCGGGTACGCCAACCACGACGTCGCCGCCGTCTACATCCGCGCGCGCTTCTGATCCGAGCCTGCCCCGCCCCCGCCCCCGGCCGCACCCCTGCTCCCCAGCCGGGACTCCCCCTGGGACCGCTGGGCCGCACAAGTGGCCCGCATGCGCTAGCCGCGCGGCCGCACGCCCGCTGCTCCAGTGGGAGGCGCTTGAACTGCCTTTCATTTTGTGGTGTTTGTATATTTAATAGTTGGTGTGAAACGAACAATGTCTCCCTTTTACAGACGCTACTCGGCCCGGTGTAACCATTGTAGCGCTTTCGAAAACAAGTCAAAATTTTGTTCGAGTTCACCTTCTAAACTGTAATATAAAAATTACTGTTTGTACGTTTCTTTGCTATACTAATAGTAATAAACGAACATTATCTTCCTTTGATCGTCGCTACCCGTCTATAGTATTTGATAAATTGTGGTGCACTCGAAACGTCTCAAAGTTTTCTCTAAAAGTGAGTGAGTCATGTGAGTTGAGATCGTGCAAAAAGCACCGTCCATTTTCATGAACGCAATGAATAAATTAATTTCTATATCCATAGTTCTTCAGATTAGAATTTCTAGAGTAATTATTAACATATATTAAAAATAAATAAAATAAATAAATGCTAAATAAATTTGCTTGTAATAAAAAATGCAATCCGTATTGCGTCAATGGAATTTAATTGATTTAATTTAGTAATAAATTTCATTATACATTTATTTATTTAATCGTATATTTATATATCTATAAACTAAAATATAAGCGCCGAGCTTCAAGTCCTGGATAAATAAAAGATAAAGTAGTCTGTGTTTTGGCGCGGTTACTTTTGATCTTTTCCAGCACCGTTTTTACGGTGATTTACTTTAGTAGTATCATTACCTTAAATCAATATCAAATTATTGATCTGCTTTGTGCCCGCTGTAATGTTTTCTTCGTATCCATAAAATTTAGAAATATTTTCTATACATAGGGCTTAAAACTACCAATTTGCAATTTTCTTCTTATAAATTGTGTTGGAGAATCCCAACCCCCTGTAGATGTAGGAGGACCCACACAACCACAACATACCCCATACTACCATAGTCATTGTTATACATCAATGACTATGGTATAGTAGGCACAACGCAACTGTCTATAGTAGCCTATATGTAGTAGCTGTATAGTAACTGAATTTGTCCGCAGCAAGTTGTGTAACTGACTTGCCCACTATTGGCGCATCTTCCTATCTTGCTCACTCTGCTGGAAGGCGAACCGGTGCTCTGTCGGGACACGCGTGTAAGTCCGCAGAGCCTAACTTCAGAGCCACAGAGATCAGTTGCGCCCATATTATGTATAAATTGTTACATTTATATTTCTTCATTTTGATGATTCAGTGGTCGATTGGAATTGTTGTAATCGTATCACCATATTTCATTTTGGGCATTTCGTTAAATGTAGAAACAAAGTTCCAGTAATTAAGAATTCTCATTTGAACTTCGGTTGACTAAGGATTAATAATTGACATTTTAAGATTATTGTATTACATAAATATTGACTACCCAAAGGAACCATCTGTATTTTGTTTGTTAATTATATAAATTAGAATAATTAATGCTAGCGAGTAATATACATAGGTTCAACAGAGATATAATATTATACGTATAAGAGAGCAAATAAAGTGTAGGTTCTATGTACGTTTTTTATTTACATGTACAAGATAAGGCACTGACTCCATCTAATCAGAACTTTTCTAGTTCAACCTTCGAAACGATAGGTACTGAACAAACATGCTTTCTATGCTTTATGCGTTTAACCACATTCTCGCTCGATAGCCAGTGAGGTTGTGGTCGTAGGTTAGAACTAGAATGTTACTGGCACTCGAGGAAAGTTCTCCGACACACACTCTGTGTGTTTGGTGACAGTTCTTCATACTTGGTAACAATGAGGTTAAATTGTACGGTATTCAATAAAACTTAATTCAATCCTATCATACAAACAACATTAAGTCTACGTCAATAGAATGACCAATGAACTTCATTTCAAGAAAAAATAATTCATATTTTATGCATTACTTTGCGGCATTAGGTACATATGGCGTACATAAAATACAAATTATGATATTTAAGAATATTACAGATTTTCGTTCACTACCATGAGATTGTTCATAGACGCCCCATCGCCCACAGTACTCATAAGTAATGTTGGCAGAGGAACATACGTTTGTTCAGTAAAACATCCCCCCAGTCCAAATGCAGTGTTGAATGCTCTCTTGGAGAAAGGTGTAAAGTATACAACACTACTCCATCCTTGGTTTCTCCATTTAGATGGTGTTAGCGTCTTAACTGTTGTATTGTTCATTTAGCTGGTAACACTCTGCTTGATTATCCTCTTTAATATAAAATATATTAAGATCTTTATAATATCGCTCAAGATCGTATGGGTTCAGCGGTATCAATATAAACAGACACGCCGGTGTCCCCGTAAGTTTAATATTATAATATAGCTAAGCAATTTGTGTATAGATCTACAAGAAGAGTAATTAGAGAATATTACTCGTATATTTTGTCGTAATTTAGCGAAGTAACATTAAATAAGCTGAAATCGTATTTTTAGTAAAGTAATTAAGATGCATGTATGAGCACCACTCATATTTCGATGTCGGTTAAGGAACACTATTATATAAAAATATTTAGGTGTTGTGTTTGGGCGTGTCGCGATAATTGTTGCATTTTTTTTTTCGTTTTTTTCTAATGTTAAATTAAAAGTAGCTAATTTTTGAATAGTTGTGGTTACAATTTTGTGGGTTTTATTAAAATCTGTAGTTCGTTTTGAAACTTTACAGTGAACTTAACATTATACGAACTTTCAATAAAGGCCGGTTTACACATCCATACTGAAGGCACCCTATGTTGTAAAAAGTTACGTGTTTAAGTTTGTGATAATAGTAGTTTATGAAACTGTGTCATAATAAGGGTTCTTTATATACGAGTGAATAGCATTACACGAGTGTTTTAAGACCAAAAATATGTGCAGTTTCATACACTACTTTATCTAATCTCATAAAATAGATAATGAAATTTATGTATAATTACAGCATATGTTTGCATTTATTTGTAAACGTTTAGCGCCAAAACCATTTGCTGATCGCGCATGCGTGTTGCGCCGCGTCCACAGATTATATGTAAAAAAACTGTATTGCAACCTCCTTGGTCCAGCTGAAGTTGTATCATAATGGTAAAAAAGTTACATTACTTACCTACGTATCTACTGGAATGTTTCAATACTTAATTGTTTTATAAGTCGTGGCTTAATACTTTGAATATTATAAATTTTGCTCACAGGTTGAGATTACAGATCACAACGTAATTATCAGAAATGTAACAATTAGTTATCAAGGCAAGCGCCGCCCATAGTGCGAACACCAAACGTCGCAATTCAGAACCAAATTGACATGAAGTACACTTTCTTTTGTTTGTTTGCGTTTGTTTTAGTTTGCGTCGATGACGTCGCGAGCAGTATATAAGGGTGCGTTTCATTTTGGGCTCAAAGTGCATACGTTCGTACGTAAGGATTTAGCTGTTCTGAGATGAATTTAGTACTGACAGTGCTGACGCTCGTAAACGAATCGTAGCGGATTGTGTGTGTGAATGCGCGAAAATTCTTTAAATATCAGTATGAATTAAATTCATATTAAATAATTCACTTCTGTACTTCACGGGTGCTAAAAGGGTAATTTTTTTCTGATGTTTAGTTTTTTGTGGACGGACTACCAATTTTTCGACAGATTGTATTGAGGAGTCAGATGTTTGACTCTCAGTATATATTTACTTATCTATGTGTTTGACAGCGCTCACACTGCTCTACGTCGTACTCGTGAGCGTTCTAAACATAGTACGACGACGTCATGGATGACGTCATATACATTTTGTGTGCAGCTGTCAGTGTATTTCGGAATGACTAAGCACGCTATTTGTGTGCTCAAAGCGCTTAAAGCTCAAAAAGAAACGCACCCTTAAGGTTATCTTATATGCTATTAATATTTTAATCTTTGACAATTGAGCATTGTAAAATCTAAGCGTGTATGTACAATATTCATAATTGTTCGTATCTTATGACGTGTAATAATAATGTTGAAATATAAAGTATTTTGATGTAGAGTTTTAAGGTGTGCGTCCTGGACTCATCTTTATTGTACTATCGTTAAGTGAATGACATGATCAGAGTAAGAATACATGAATATTGTAATTTATTAATGGAGTGTTTTATTTAACCCCTTATAAAATATATATTCATTATACAATTGTAATCATCATCAGCCTGCTGGACTGCCTCCGGGACTTTAGGTTCGAATCCCGGCAGAGGCAAACATTTGTGCGATGAGTGTAGGTGTTTGTCCCGGGTTTTGGTTGTTTGTGTGCTGTGATTGTGTGTGTCCATGCCTCCTGCGACACAGGGAATCTTAGGGCGGGGTTTGAGTGTAATAAAAAAAAAGCTTCTTCCATAGCATTGCACGCCATCGAACCCGATCCTTGGTCTCGGGCATCCAGCCTTTGTCAGCCACCCTGCATAAATCGTCGCTCCACCTAGCCTGACGGCTTTCCTACCCTGCGTTACCCTGTCGATTCGTTGTCGCAAAAACACGTCTACCCCAATGGTTATCATTTCTTCGATTAATATGGCCAGCCCATTTCCATTTCAGCTTGCTAATCCTTTAAGACTAAGCTATGTCGATATGTTCTCTGATCAGTGCATTCCTCATTCGATCTTTCAGAGAAACTTCGAGCATAGCCCTTTCCATAGCTCGCTGAGCAACTTCCAATTTGTGGACTAGCCCTTCTGTGAGTGTCCACGTCTCTGCTCCGTAGGTCATGACAAGTAGGATGCACTGATGCCCAGCCCAGCTGAATTCTATTTGCTTCTTTCTCAAAGTTGCTCCCTACCAAGTTGTAAAGGCGGTCCAAGATACACATACTCTTTAACAACTTCGAGGACACTACCGTTAACGACAATCGGTTCCGGAATGACATGTGTATTAAATATTATCTTGGTTTTGTCTTAGTAGCGATGTATGCAAATCGCAACTGTAAGATGCCGTTAATATTAATTCTGGGTCCGCACTCTACAATACAATACAGTACAATTATTCTTTATTGCACTTTACCATTACTATACATATAAGTTATTAAAAAAATACTCTTAATCTAGGTAGTACAATGGGCGGTCTTATCGCCTAAAGCGATTTCTTCCAGACAACCTTTGGACGGACAGTATCTTAAAGAATAGAAGTAATAGGTGGTGCAACGTAATTTGATAAAATTTTAATATCTAGTGCAGTACTCTAGTGCAGCGCTAAACAATTTGAGGGACATAACCTCCCCTTGCCTCACTCCTCTTTCCAGAGGGATATGCTTAGTCTGATGGCTCTGAATTTGGACGGTCATTGTCATTGTCGCTGTCTCACATAGAGATCTTAGACTTGTATGTTTCGCCAATCAACTTGGCATCGATGCAAAGATTGTAGAACAGACCAGATTTCGATGGAATCAATGGCTTTCTCTCATAGTCAATAAATGCTAAGCACAAGGGCTGATTATACTTCTTCGTAAGCGAAATATGGTTCTTCAAGTTCGAATGAAACGTTTCAGATCCTAACAAGGTTTGGAGCATACATGGTCGGAGTCTAGACTACAGTATAGTGTAGGTATTAAAAGAATGCAAAAAAGCGTGTAGTTTCGTATTTCTTACAGCTCGACGTACTTGTTGTATTTGATCTCAGGATCTCATCGTGTTAATGGGGTTACCTATGGCAATGTCGATTCGAAACCTCTATAGAGTTAATATTTCCGATTATTGTTTCACAAGATCTTGCACTGCAGGGCTCCTTTTAAAACAAATACCTACGACTTAGTCAAGTGTACCTACATTTTTGCCAATGCTGCCAATTCGTGGTACCTAGGTAGGTATATGCCAATGCAGCTTACATGACTGGTTAACTAAAATAATAAATATTGTATGTAACAAAAGTACTAAGACACGTGGTATGTAATAACCATGTGAATAACGGGCCTCTAGAACACTCACAGGTACCAAATTTATATTATTTCCATGTTAATACATTTACGAAATCTCGATATTTGTTGATACTATTCTGCACCTCTATGTGTTTGGGAAAGTTAAAAAATAAAATAAAATATGTAATTGCCAATTCCCAGAACTGCATCATGTTTCAGAAAAGGTGTGTGGGCTCTGAAATATATAATCACTTACCAGAAACAATATTAAAGTCGGAGCGTGTTGGTATATTTAAAATTTATCTGTTTAACTTCCTGTAACAAAAGTTGTACTACAAGGTAGGTACTTTAAGACTTTCTTGAAGACAATTTTTTTTTAGTTGACTAGCAACAACAAATAAATCTACATCTGAATAAAATGGTGAAAGTAGTATTTTATAGGCAAAATAGTAGTAGGTACCATTGTATCTGAGTACCTGACTTGATGGTCAGTGATGATGTGATCGAAGGTGTAATAACGCTAGACCTAGAATGTTTGCGTGTTGCGTACCGTATGTATTTACCGTAGGTACTTACCTACACTTATTATTTAGAATTTAGCCTACCAATCTACTTAAGTTATAAAACTGTTACAGCTAATTATTTTGTCTACCGCCCACTTTGAAAATCAATTATTTTTCCGCGCTACGCCATTTTTATTTACTAACTACATCTTTACTTACGTACTAATGTAACGACACATTTCATACTTGGCTGTGTGCACAGGAGAAGCCACGTGGAGATGAGCAGGTCCTTTTTATTTTCAAAAGTTGGTGAAAATTCTTCAGTAAATATGATAGCTAATGAGATCGTTTTGCAACATCGAATGCGTTGCGACATCGGCCTCCTGAGCAAACAGCAAGCACAGTTTATGACGGCCTATAAATAGGCCATCGTGATTTATACCACGCGATCACGCTACCACACGGCATAAAAATTCGATAGAAAAGACACAAATCGATGAGGTTGCCAACATTTTCTTATTAGCGGAAAATGATAAATGCTCGTTGCGGAGTTCGCCTAAGCTGATAAACCTCTGAGCACTGCGATCATAATTTGGATGAGTAAGCACTTAACGCAATATCTACATAGAAGGGCAAGTTAAGCCACCGGCGCCGGCCATGGTTGTGATCGTACGACAATATTCGTTAGATCACTTTGGACGCCAAACGCTTGGCAGCCGCAGCGCAGGAAGCGCGCAAATGTAGGAAAAAATTTTATTAAATGACATTTAATTGACTATTAGATTCCCCAATCGGCACTGATTAGCATGGTGGATAATGTGTGTGTATGTTTGTTACTCCTTCACGCTCAAACGGCTGCACCGATTTGGATGAAATTTGGTTTGGACATAGTGTAGACATCGTGATGAATCGCCGTCTTCTTTTTTGAGCAAGTGTCGGGGATGCCGGCGAGGTGGAGTAGAGTAAGGGTCGGGCAACTTTATCACGTAGTTGGCAGCTTGGAGTATTCCAAGCTGCCAACTAGTCATAAACTTCGGGCGAAAATAAAAGGATTCGGGTGATGGGGGCCCAATTGAAGTATCAGCCGGAGCAGGTTTTGATGAACTGTGTGATGGTAGGAGTTGTAAGTCGCAGTGCAATTCGGGCGGCGTTTCGTATGTACCACGGGGCGCCGGTTGCTTTGCGCATGAATCTGTTTTGGATAACTTGAAGTTCGTGGAGTTGGTCTTGTTCTGCGTGGCCGACTGACGCGTATGTCAAGAATGTATCCTTATAGAACACTGATTGGGTGCCTAACAATGATATTAGTAAAAAATGGAGAAAGGGCACTAGCTCCTGGGCGTGAACTGCTTTAGACGTATTCAGTCTTGCAACATGGTTCTCAGTAGGTTTCATCATTTTAAATCTTGCTTTCATGTGCTTTCGCAAAATACACAAATAGCGGGTTTGCGTTTGCCTGTAGTTGTGTCTCGTCCAAATATTATTTACGTGATCTAGAGTACCTTACTATCTTTCTTTTTAATAATATCATTTACTTAGTCACGCTCTAAATCACTTAAGTTGTTATAGAACGCAAAGAAGCTTGGTGAAATAAGTCGAAAGTTTAAGAAGTCATCCAAACTCACTCACATCATGGGTCCGACGATCTACAACAAACTACCGGAACACATAACAGGAGCTCCCATCCTATCGAGCTTCAAATACCTTTTACAACGCTGGCTTGTCGAGCGGTCGTTCTATAGCTATGAAGAATTTGTCAAATTGAAATAGTACATTTTGTACACTGTCATTATTGATTTATTGAAGGCAGCGTAGCATAGCTCATAGCACGACAGAGGCGGCAAACCTTACGTGTTTCTTACATACATATGTAAATTCACGCCTCTTTGCCGTAAACAGTAGTAGTACGTAGAAGACCACATCCTTATTATACATTTATACCTAGTTAGTAAAGAGCCGTAAATCATATTTTTAGGAAAAACTATAATAATATATACCGAGGCCAAAACCATTTTATTATTCGAAAACATTTCGTGATTTGTGGTAACAAAAGGCAAATGCTCTTGTAAAACCAAAAAGTTTAATACCTGTTTGTTTATTTTCACAAAATATCGAAATAAATGTCTTGTGAAATTGTTAAAAAACACTTATAACCGTAATTATACCCGAGCCAAATAGTGTGCTGTATTTCAGGTGTTGATATGTTTACGATTCCAGTTTATAGCGGAAAATGTTGACGGCCACATAAAAAAGTATCGCATGACATGAAAAACCGCAATAACTCGAAGGATATTACCGGTCCAACTAAGAAAGAAGAATTATATGCTTGCAGTCGAATAGGGCGACTGGGGCGCTGAACAACGTCGGAAAATATAGGTTCGATGAACACAATTACGCGGTGTCTTTACAAAAACTCATTTGTTTATTCTAAATAGAACTCTTTAAAGAGGTTTCTATGTAATTTTAAAACTTTGATGTGTCTGTCAAAGTTATAATAACATCTCTTTCTACGATTTATAGTTTATTTTTAGGTTAGGTTAGATATAAGTAGGGTCTTATAACTATATATAATGAAATAAAATTACTTGTGCTGTGCATCATGTCGTTTTTAACGGAATATTTCGACGAGTTTCGACAACACCCCATTAGGAAGACTCAAATGTAAGTTTGGTATATCTGTACTTTACCTATTATATACATATTACTTATATTATTATGTACACATATTTACCTATTCTGCTTCAATTTGGGTTCTATAATGCATTTATTCTTCTATAGCTGCCGAAGAATTTTATTATGATATAACGATTAGCTCTTCCTATCTTTTACTTGAAAAAGTTGTAAGTTTAGAAGTTATAAATAATTCATGAAGTTCATCTGCGGCATAACGAATGATCAAAAATGATATCCACCACACTTTTGTGTTGTCTGGTAGAAACGAAGTCTTATATAATCCTCTATAGATAAAAGACTCTCTGCGTTTTATTAAGGTTTCTTTCGAGTTTCTATAGATAATGGTTATTGACAGGTTTACAAATGTAACTAGCTTATCCAGCCTAGACTTTAGCGTTGGGCCAATAGAGAAAAGAAAAATGTTTACCAAATTTGCATGGGGTACTTTGGAGTACCCGCCTGGCTCGCTAGCACCCTTAAGTTTGAATAACTGTCACCAAGCACATAGTGTGTTCAGGCAGCAGTCCTTGAGAGCCAGTGAGCATTCTATGTCTAGCGTGATACATCGTCGACCACATCGTCACTGACCATCAAGTGAGATAGTGGTCAAACGATAGATACGTACAATATAAAAAATAATCTGATTATCTCTAATCCATGGTTCGTTTCTTAATCTAATAAGAACCAAATATGTCTACGGTACTATCCTATGTTGCTCCAAGTAATAAACTAGCTGCGTATCAGATTTCATCTGAATTGAGTATGAATTATAGAAATACCTACTTATAAAATGTCTTATAAGTAACTAGTGCACCCCGCGGCTTCACCCGCGTGGCGATGAAAAACGACGGTATTGCCGACAATGTTGAGCCTATATGACACTTACAAATAACGTGAATTTCTATTGGTGAAAGAATTTTCAAGATCGACACCAACTGACGACAAAACCTTTACCTCTTTATAATATTAGTAGGTCCTTATATATAAGCATTCTCGATTATATACCCCAAAATTATATACTGTTAAATTTCTGTACTTATCTGCAGATGTCGCCCGGAAAGCCGATGGGCGCAACTGGAAGGGAAATGGTTGGATCCTAAAACGGGAACAGAAGACGTGAGTGTCATTATACAAATATATATCTTTAGTCTCCAAGTCACGAGTGAATTTCTGAGACTACATCTCTGAATCTCAGAGGGGCTTTTAATATAATCTAAGCGAGATAGTGTTCAAACGCATACAGTATAACAAAAAGCATCAAATAAATGTATTTGATGCGTAACATCCATATTAAATAACAGGCTTACAATATTTTATAATGTGGATTAAATCCACATAATTATTTTTCTAACTCAAAGAGGTATTTAATATTTCTTTTGTAGGTACTTAGGTATAGTATGCGCAACGTCGCCTCGTGTCTCTGAAATCCACATGTAGCTGCGCTGTATTTATTTTTCAGTCACTAGGGAGTCTCGGGACTTGCCTCATCCTTGCATTTGTCACATTTTGTTTCGCTTGGTCTGTTCAAAACAAAAAAATTGCGGTAGAATTTTCAATACACGAGAATGAGTGGAATTCATTGGCTAAATCTGTGTTTCCACGTAAATACAATCTGGGTATCATTAAGCGACGAGGGAATAGGTATATTCTGGGCAGGCGTGCTCCATCGTTGACCGCATCATCACTCAGCATTAGGTGAGTTAGTAGTCAAACGATTGCCCACTCCCGATAAACAAAAGACGCAAACGTTCGCGAAGCCTAAATTCAGAGCAACAGAGATAGGTTGTGCCTACTATAAGGAACTACATCCTCGTTCAATCACATTGTCCTCTATGCGCGCTGGCTTATATATTAGAATAAAACATAACATAAACAAATTTACCCTCGCTAACGAGTGTAAAGATATGCAGTAAATTTAACTACAAAATTTTATTCACAGAGAGTATGGACAGAAGAAGAGATAGAGCAGTTCATTCGGATGACGATGAAGAGTTTACGCGGCCAATCCACTTACTACAATGACTTTTGTTCGCATTTATCACAAGGTATATCGTTACATTAGGTATCTAGGTCTGTACGGCTACGTGCTTACGTTTTAAACGTTATACACTTATGTAGTATGTATATGTGGAGTCTGCAATTACGTTTGTGCATACAGTATTTTATTTTCTCAGTTTAGATTGTAGCGTTTGACTATTGTCTCACTTTTCAGTCAGTGATGATGTGGCTAAAGTAGCATCAAACCATATTACTAAAATCTAGCACCCGACGTCTCATTGAACACATACACAACATCACAGTTTTACCTAATATAATATCGTTCCTCTAGAATTCAAAACTCGCCCGTTCAAGCCGCGCGAGAAGAAGAAGAAGCCATGCATACCGAAAGAAGAAGTAGTGGAGAAAGCCGAAGAAACGCCTGCTCCGAAATCTGGCCCAAAACTCGCTCTCAAGGACACTGAACTCATGAAGATGGCCAAGGAACTGTACGAGAGGGACATGAACGAACCTACCCTGGAACCGCTCAAGACGCACTTCAGGAGTTAGTAACATTGAGATTACGCTATAATTAGGTTGTAAGGATCATTCCTAATAAGAGTAATAAAACATTTGTGTAATCATTAACAGTATTTTTTAATTCGTTGACTGGTAATTTCGTGACTACATTTAGGTAAAGGATTTTCACGAAATGTTACTTTATACACTGATGTAAGAAGATGATGTGATATTTAGAAGACGAAATATTATTATAATAACCACGGGCAAAAAGAAAACGGTTTTATCCTAATACCTGTTACTGTGTTATTCTCTTGGGGAGAGAGTATTTCTCGTAGAGATAAATGATATGATAACAGTTGTACCCGGGAGAAGTACGCACCTAACGCTTTACGCCACTAGTACATACGTCATCCTAGTGGTGTGGCGGGTTGGTGTATAAGACCATTTATGAAATTACCACCAACTGATTTCAAAATTTAGACGTGATTTGTTAAAAAAACATCAATGTTTCTGATATTGTTTAAATTTGTATCGCATCCGGAGTCGAGAAGGGAAGGGGCGGAGAGCGGGGGCGGCCGGTTATGACGCCCATCGCTGTAAGTATTGTTTTGAATTACGCAAACTGAAAGTTATGCTGCACTAATCATAATATTTTCTTTAGAACTTGTACACGGTGATGCACGATCGGTATAAAATTAATAATGATATCAAATCTTGTATATTACATTTCATAAAATATTTAGACTTGTTTGGAATGGAAAAACGTTTCCGGAGATTATACCTACACCGCTTCGCGTTCCTTGAATGAAGCATAGTAGGTGACAAGGTTTCGCTATGTGTTATATATTGGTGTTGGAGAAGAGGTTGATATATAAACAAGCAGCCGCTATACGCACGCGCATCTATAGACAAATGTATATAAAAGGTTTTCTACACTCTGTTGTAAGCTGTTAGTGGGAAAGTGTTTTTTCCTAACAAAAGCAACGTATGTAGTCAGCACGGTTTGCAAACCTTTCATTTAATTTTAGATTAGTAATCCTTCTTCTCCTACTGCAATTCCATCCAAATGTCCAAGGCCTCAATTCTCATCGAAACATCAGAATTACACTAAAATTGTGTCACAGATGATTTCAACCCAATCAGATATTACGTTATGTAATAAATATGAATGGTTTGGTCTGATAAAATGTTCAAATACTGTTTACAGATTAAGCTTTGCTGGGAAAGTGAGAGATATATATTTTTCTTACGCCTCTTCATTTTTTTTTTCAAATCTTTCCTGTTCTTAATACTAGTATAGATTTTAGATAGGCATAACAAGAAGAAGATTTTAGATTCTTTATCCATTTGATCGTCATGTTTAAAGGTAACGTACTAAAGAATACTATCTTAATAATAATAATATAATAATAAAAGTACAGACCAGTACATTGATGTAACTTAACTAAAATAGACTAAATATAAAGTACAATATACGATACAAATTTATAGTAATAGTTTCATAGTAACACACAAGAAAGCACTTTTTATTAAAACATTGTTTAAAAGTATCAAAAAACCAAAACCCTGATCTCCACACTAGGATACCCTGTGCTGTGAAGATCAGTTATCGGTGATATATTTTGTTCTTTTGTGTTTGGACGAAATGATAATAACGTTTCGAACTGCTGTCAGTGGAAGCAGTACGTTCTGCTTGATGATTATTAAGCTCGGACAGATTTAGAACTACTTTTCATAAAACACCTGTCTAAAGTACCTACTCAGATAGATTTGCTTTAATACCTTTCTTCCTCCCGCAGTTCTTGGGTACGTCCGCCCCTGCCTGTACAAGACTGGCATTAGTGAGTATCAGAACAGCATAGCGCGGCTGGCGTACGAGATGATCCGTGACGACCGCCTCCCTCGCTTCCACGCGCACAACGGCTGCAGACCTCGGTGGGGGCTCCCTCCCGAGGGCGTCAGGCAGCCAGAACTCGACGGAGCGCCTTTCGACGGAGAAAGACTGTTCTAACCTAACACGACATTTACAGAAAAAAAATAAACGTTATACAAACAGAAAACATTGTTGCTTGTTAATTACGGTCCTGGTGAAATATATATATATTATAAACGCATTCCTCGACAAGATTAATATCTAAAGCATTGTGGTAGAGTACTTTTTAGTGCACGTATACAAATCGCTTTATTCCTGACACTAATATTATAAAGGCGAAAGTTTGTGTCTATGTTTGTTACTCCTTCACGCTCTACCGGCTGCACCGACTTCGATGGCATTTTGTATGCAGATAGTTTTGACACTAGATTAACTCATAGGCTACTTTTCATCCCAAAACTAGAATTACACGTCGAAATTCTTGCACAGTCCAGATTTGGCACCATGCGACTTCTTCCTGTTCCCACAGATGAAACATGGCTCGTTGGAAAACGATTTTCATTCAATGGGGAAGTCATAGCTGAAACTTGCGCTTACCTGTATTTCATAGTTTGAGTCAATTAATTTTGTTAGAAAAGATAATGAAGTTGGGATGTCGTTGCTAATTGTATCACCCTGTTGAGATAACGTTCGAAAATGAAATAATTGTATGCATTTAAAAACATATTTTTTTCATTGAGAAGTCAGTCACTTATCTAACTACCCTCGTACAATACAACTCTTTATTGCACGAACACAACATTTGACAAATTGTTATTTAAATATAATAAAGTGCTAAACAAATCTTGATTACTTGAGTAGATACAGCACAATCTTATCGTTCCTTGCGATTTCTTTCAGACAACCTTTGGATGAACATTATCAGATGTAATTGACGCTGAAACGTGCAATAATATCAATTCAAAACATACATAATAATTCTAATACTTAAATTTAAAAAATGTTATTTAAAAAAAATAAAAAGCCCGACTGCTTCAATATCTGCCATCTTTATTAAATTTATCGAAGAACTAAAAAGATAGAAAAAAGATTTTTTTTTTTTTTTTTAAATCTTTATTAGATTATAGAGGATTTGATCAGACATGATCATGCCATCCTCATAGGCAAAATCTTAATGTAATTATAACCTACGACTTAGTGCTAATTTTACTAGTTTATATAACATTCTGGCTTCCTCTGACAGAGGATGCGCCAGAATGCTATTACATTTGCCGGTTTCATATAAATTAATATTAGTTTTAATCCTAAATGTCATCCTTTCCGCTTCGTTCCGCACACACTCCACTACAACATGGTACACATCCTCCAACATGCCACACTCGTCACAGTTTGGTGTACTCGACTTACCCATCAGAAAAGCGTAACTGTTGAGTGGAATGTGCCCGGAGCGAAGTCTCAGGGCGGTCACAATATCAGTCCGAGACAAGTCCGAACCAACAAACCACGGCGATCGATTCAGATTAGGTTGTATAGTATGGTACCAAATGCCCTTGGACAGGGACCTTACATCAAAGTACTCCTGCCACATCTTTGCACATTTGACTCTGACCAAGTGCAGGCGCTCAGTGAATAATGGCAAACAAGTGAACGGTATTCCATCGGTAGCAGCTAGTTTAGCAAGGCGATCGGCCTCTTCGTTTCCTGGTAAACCAGTGTGAGAAGGAACCCACTGTATTTTAACAATTTTGTTATCCTCTGCTAGTCTGCGGAGAGAATCCAAAATGCTATAGGCGATCGGTGTACCTCGAATGTTCGAGGTGCATCGAGCCAGATGATGAATGGCACTTCTGGAATCCGTTAAAATCACGTACTTGCCAGTTTCAAGGGAAGAGATATAAGATATAGCTTCTGCTATTGCAATTAGCTCTAAATGCATAATAGATATATTGACTTTAACACATAATTGGATGTTTAATTTACTCTGCGGATCAAATAGGGCTATACCACTACCTTCATCTATACTCTTTGACCCATCCGTGTAAATCTGGTAAAAATCAGAATAGATGTCGTTTAAAAACTTCATACAAATGTTTTTTAATTCGCCTGTATGATACTTATTTTTTGCTTTATCAATATATGCAATGTGAGGTTCCAACACTGACGAGAGATCCACATTGCTGACCCAGGTGCTCAAAGAAAACATCTCTAATTGTTGAGTTGAATATATAGACGTATTCTTAAAATAATCGTTAATAACCGCCAACAACGGCTTGTTTCGACGTCTCCAATTAAAGTGTTGACACACGCTACTCAAATTATCTAAGATGTCAATTATTCCATTATCGCAAAAGGATTTACTTTTTAACCACAACTTGCCAGCAAGGTAATACCTACGATGACACAACGGTTGTAAATTGAGTTCGCATTCCATTGCGTGTATTGGTGTACTCTTTACAAAACCACCGATGACGCGCATGCATTGGTTCTGTATCCTATCTATTTTACCTAAATGAGTTTGACAGCTGTTAGCAAACAATGGACTCGCGTAATCTAACCTACTTCTAATCATAGCTATATATATGCGTCTTAAGTTACTCGGATGTATGCCCCAACTAGATCCCGCCAGTGCTTTGAAAATATTCAACAACTTTAAAGTTTTCTCACTCAGTTCATTGATGTGTTTAGCCCAGCGCAATGACCGATCCAACCACAGTCCCAAATATTTTACGTGGTCCACTACCGGTAAAGTAATCCCTTCTACCGAAATATCGACAACCTCTCTTCGATATCCGCTTTTAAATATACACACCTTGCTTTTAGTTGAAGAAATACTAAGTCCGATTATAGATAGCAACTCGACAAGTTTGTTTACCGCTAATTGTAGTTGAGTCGATCCTTCGCTCACATTGTCACACATTATATATAGCACGAAGTCGTCCGCGTATTGTGAGGTGAAGCAGTTTTTTATGTTTTTACATATGTTAATTGTTACTAAATTGAATAGCAAGGAGGAGAATGGATCGCCCTGTGCTAAGCCACGACACGTACTTCTACTGAAACAGTATGCATTTACTTGAACCATTAAGTGGCGCTCTTTTAAAAAATTCCATAAATACCTACACATTTTAGGGCTAACCCCCAGTTGTTGCATTATATCTAACAAGCTGTGTATGTCGACGTTATTGTATGCGTTTTCTATATCTATAAAAGTTGCAACACATATTTTATTTTTGGTAAATCCGGTTTGTATTTGCGATACTAGGCTGGTAAGGTTGTCTAAGGTGGAGCGGCACTTTCGGAAGCCTGTAGTGTCCGGAGATAAAAGGTTATTTTTCTCAATGAACCATTCCAGTCGATTGCTAAGGATGCGATGTAAGGTTTTACATAGACAAGAGATCATAGATATGGGACGGAGGGATCCAGGAGACTGTTGATCGCGACCTGGTTTAGGAATCGGGGCTATGGTTACATCTCGCCATTGCGCTGGTACAAAGCCAGTCGAGTAACAGATGTTAAATATCTTAAGTAAAAGTGTTTTTCCATTGTCAGGTAGATGTTGTATCATAGAATATGATATTTTATCACTGCCGGGAGAAGTGTCTTTGTGACGCATGCATCTATCCAGCTCCTGACTTGTAATTCTCGTATCTAAAATATTTTCCTCACATGTGAAGCATGGATCCTGCGGGAGTACATAGTCGGGGGTCAAACTACGCAAGAGTTCAGTGGCACTTTTTTTACTGATTTGAGAACGAGGAGTGTTGTAACCTTTTAACCATTTCATTTTTCTCCACATCTCGCTTTGAGTGATAGTGCCATTCAACGTAGAAAAATGGTCACGCCATGATTTATCCCGAGTTTGACGTATTACCCTCTGAGTATCACTAATCTCTTTCTGCAATTTTGTTAAATTCTCAGGCGTAGGATTTCTGCGAAATGTCGCGAGCGCTAGACGACGCTCCGCTACTTGTTTGGATAAGGTTGTTTGCCAAAACGATTTCGGTTTAAAGTTAGTGCTGGGATTTAGATTAATGTTAATAAACGGTATAAACCGATCCGCTGCTAAGTTAATGCAGTTTACGTAATTATCGTATGACTGCTGCGGGTTGCTTGAACTAAATATAAATTTACTAAAACGTTCCTCTAAGTATTTTCTGTATGAACTCCAGTCTGCTTTTTTATAATTACGACGCAATTGAATGAACTCGGTGTTTTGTGCAAAATGTGTGGTGATCAATATAATTAGGTGGTCACTATCTAGTGTTTCATTCAAGGTACACCAGTTAAATTTTATTGCGATATCGACTGTTGCTAGCGATAAGTCTGGAGATGTCTGTTGTAATTTATTATCGACTAATTTTATGCGAGTTGGACTATTACTATTATTTAAGGAGATAAAGTTGCTTTCTTGAAGGGCATCGTATATTTGAGAGCCTCTGGAGTCGTTTTTGCATGACCAATTTTTGTGGTGGGCATTAAAATCACCTAAGATAATTGTTTTTTTATCGTATGAACTAAGCAAATGTTCCCAGTCAGTTTTATTAGTGGACACAGACTGCGTACAGTAGACGGATAATATATATTTAATATGCTCACAATTATAGATTTTAACTGCCAAAACTTCAATACCCCTATTTATACTGCTGATATTACAAACGCGCGTTTTAACGGAAGTATGCACCAATAATGCTACTCCTCCATATGAGTCCTGTCTATCATTACGATATATATTGTAACCATTTACCTTTAGGTAGCTTTGGGGATTTAACCAAGTTTCACTGATTGCAGCAATGTGGATCTTCTCTTGGTGTAACAATTGCTCTAAGGCTACTAATCTGGGTCGAAGACTATGGGCATTCCACTGAATAATTTTAAGCTTAATAATATTAGTGGCGTGATCCATCAGGAGACAAAAAAATCTAATATTGTCTTCAATGTTGGCCAGTCTGAAATATTTTCCACGACTACTAAAATAATCCATTCTAAACAACACTTAATAACACTTTGCACTTTCACTGGAATTGTATCACTCTTTAAAAACAAAATTTCTCTCAATCTACTTAACAACTCGCTGAATTTCACCTCTCTTTCTTTACTTTCTTCTTTTTGTGTATCTTCTCGAATGCATGTCGCGTCATCGCTCAAAGGTACTCTCCACTCGAAATAATCAGGATTCTTAGGCCGCTTTTGTTTGTTAGGAGGTTGAGGCACTACTTTAATCTTACTTATGTTTTTACGTGTAGTCGCTTGAGTGAGCACGTCTGCATAAGACAATCCTTGTCTGGGTGTGTCTGGAACTACTCCGGCCGGTGTGGGGGCCAAAATTTCTACCTTGTGTTCTGATATGGCGTTTTGTTCTGGTTTACTGATGGGTACGTACATCATTAAAGCACGTCGATAAGTACAATTGAATTCGGACATCAACTCTCTTAACTGTTTTTCCCTTAAGTATACCGGACAGGATCGTACTAAGGCCATATGCTGGCCGCCACAGTTCACACATTTAAAGTTAGTCGTGTCGCAATTAGCGTGATTGTCACTACATTTCGGGCATACGACTTTGGCTGTAGGACATCTTTTTGTTGGATGGCCCAGTTTCCAACAACGTGAGCATTGTGAAACGGGAAACACATAGGGGTCAACCCTAATTCTCAGTCCCTCTACTGATATAAATGCTGGGCGAAAGGACCCCTTAAAAGTGAGTCGGACTGATTCACTCGGCTTCCAGCCATCGCCCTCTGAGTTACGTCGCGTAAGCCTGCTCACGGATATAAGTACAGAGGGTTCTGGACAGGTAATACTTTTAAGGATGTCGTCCTCTGTCATTTCAATGTCAATATCTCGAATAACTCCATAGGATAAATTAACCTCCATGGCTCTTTGGAATCTCCATCCTTTGCTAATAAGTTCTTGGCAATTTTCGAGTTTTTCCGCACTTGACTCACAGGATATGTCCAATCGAATTCTGTAAGGATTAATATACCTAACTTTTTCGATGTTCGTAATGTTGTGGGTTTTAAGTATTTTTGCCAGCGCAAATTGTTTCGGCATGATTTCGTTGCAAGTTACATACATTTCAACTTTTTCTCCTTTGTACTTCTTTTCTTTATTTTGCACCACTGTCCACTCTCCTTCTTCGTCTTCTTCCCTATCTCTTTTAGTCGTCTTCTTCTGTGTTTCTGCCTCTAACTTCCTGTATTCGTTTAGTTCGTCATCTATCACTTCGGTTATCATATCATCTTCACTTAACGAACCCTGTTCATAAATCACATGATTCGCCTCTATACTCTCGTGCTCTTTGACAATCGTATCCATTATCGCAAACAGCGCCCAACGGCGCCGTCAGCGGCTCCGCCGGGTAAGTACCTAGCGGCACTCGCGGGCCGTCAGCGGTGCACGTGCTTACAGAAACGACTAACGTTGCGCGCGTTCACCTCGTTCGCGTGCCGAGACGAGACTGAAAAAAAAAAAAAAAAAAAAAAAAAAGATTTTAATAAGAATATTGTATTTCGGTTTTTAAATGATCTTAGTTGACAGTGTTCACAAACGCAGTCAGAGGCATTATCTGCTCACTCCTAAATTTTGTTGCTTTACCTATAGCACCAACAAAATGATGATAAGTCCTGCTTCTTTTGCAGTCGGGTAATAGAGTAATAAACTAATACGATACATGCAATTAAATGGGATTAACCATAATATTGAGCTGTGTCGTGTAACTGATAAGTTATCGTGTCCTTTAACCATATTTTTATTGTTTATATTCATTAATAATAGTAAGAGATTTGGCACATCTAATATCCAGAGGCAAAGTATTCCATAGCAGCACAACTTGTACTGGCATATGTGGCCGTGTTAGTAGTTGGCCCCGAGTAGGCTAGGACGGCGGCCTTGGCCACATGTGTAATATTGTAGCCAAACTTGACTTATAAATTATACAATATTTAATATGGAACATTATTTGTGGGTCACCAGGACACTGTGACGTGGCATAAAGTTAATACCAACAGATGGCAAGATATTATGTGAGACGACATCAAGGACAAGCAACCAGAGCGATGGAAATAGTTACACATTATAAGATATTATATACATAGTAGGTATATAGTTAACCTTCCCAAATGACAGAAAACAGATGATCAGCGATGACACGGCTATATCGCCCCCGCCTTACTATTTTAGCGCAGCAGTTTAACCAACTTCTCAATATATTTTCTCATGCCTCGGCTCTAGAATTTTGCCCCCGCTGATGTCATACAGATTTGGGCATTTAAATTAATATTCTATATAATTGTTTAAGGGTGAATGACACAATTATAGGTTAAGACTAAAAACGAATGCCATAGATAGACATATATGCAGAAAACTATTAAATTAAAATAAATAATAATAATAATCTAAATTGCTCACTATTTCTAAAACTTTTCAGCATAAACGGCTCTTTCTTTCTTTTAATTGCGTTCACTGAGAGGTTTGATGTTTTCACAGCTCCAAGGGACAGTAGACCTGGGTGTTTGATATGAATTTCAGCTTGATATTCGCGTGACGCGTAGAGGACGCGTTTCGGAGAAAAAAGGTCGTGACAGATTGACAGATAGACAGACGGACAACAAAGTGATCCTATAAGGGTTTCGTTTTTTCTTATTGAGGTGCGGAATCCTAAATTTTTTTCCTAAAAATGAAACTAATTTCAACACTCAAAACTGTGAAATAACTTGTTGAAGTCGGTATCATGACAGTTTAAAAAGTAAGTATTATTATCAAAATACTGTGCGCATGGTACCGACTTCGACAAGTTTTTTCACACTTTTGAGTGTTGTAGTCATTTTCATTTTTTGGTAAAGCTTTGCTACTCACGGAATCAATTGTCATTGTGTATGTTCACCGATTTCTTCACCCACAATAAGGAACTCATCCAAGTAGGCGTAACACTTTTCAGTTATGGTGGTACCTCAAAAACCGCTTGACCGATTTTGATGAATTTTGAATGGCACCAGAATATGAATACTTATAAGCACCAGATTTCAATTAAAAAAAGAATCATCAAAATTCAATTCACCCAGTCGAAAGTTCTGAGGTAACAAACACAAAAAAACGCGAGTAGAATCAAGAACTTCCTCCTTTTTTGTAGTCGGTTAAAATCGATTTTTTCCATGTGTCTAAATAAATAAAATCACTGACGAGAAGATGAGGAAAGAAACTTGGTAGTTAAAAAAAAATATGGTGACGTGGCGGAGGTAGAGTTTTGCAAGCCAAACTGTCTTCTATATAATATTTATTATTATAATTTTACATAATAGCATGCTATTTTTATTAGACAATTTTTAAACCATTTTCCTAAAAAAGGCGAAGGCTATCAAGCAGCTTTTATATGTTATTTATAAAATATTGCAGTCATTTAAGAACCGATTGGGAAAAAATCTCTTGCAGAAGGATGATGCTTTCGGATTTGTACAAATCTGTTAAAATCAGTGAGATCTCTTGGACATTATGAGTTTTTGGCGTAAAATTGAATACACCCTAGAAATTACTTTAAAAATATGCATTTGATGTTTCTAATATAAAACGAAGTATAATTATTATTTCATTTTATCTAGTATTAAGGTAATGACACTCCCCGATAATTAAAAAAATAATGGACTACGTATAAGTGTCATCAGCATCTCATGCATACGACGTCCACTGCTGGACATATGCCTCCTTCATTGATATCCATAAGGATCGGATGGACCAGGCCCGCATGCAGCCTTTACCTGCGATCTGGGACAGGTCGCCTGTCCACCTTGTATAAGTGTGGCAAAGTTAATATACTTGAAATTTGCTGTTTTTTCGTTTATTTTTCACTGGGCCGATGCCTTTAATAAAATAAAATGCTAATAACTTATTACAATACTACAGCTACTACAAAAACATTTGAGCAATCCACTAGCTATTGTCAGCCTATATACAACTCAAATGCTCTAACCGTTGGCAATTTGCCCAGAATGCTAATAGCATTGCCACGTTGAATTGCAATGCTGATACGTTAAGCCAAATAGCCAGCATTTTGATCACGCGTTGCATCGGTCAAATGCTCTGATAATTTTTGGAAAATCTGGAATGAAAAAGTTCTCCCGGTCCCCACGGACCCGACCTTACCTACCTCTTTACTAAAATTAGTCATAGTCGGTAAAATATACAAAATTTATTTTTCCGCTGAGCGAAGCTTTGACACCAATTTCGCTTTCTGATCAGTGGACATTAATATCACCGTGTTTTAGTGCGTTTCATCAAATAGTACCATTATTTTCCGTTATGTCGTCAGAAATGCAAATAAGTGTTATCAGCCAACCAGCAGATACCTCTTCGTGTGTCGATGATGTTGACAGGCATAGATAAGTAACTATGTTGACAGGGGTGCCAACATAACGGCATAGGAACTGTTTAATGAAACGCACGATACACGAAAAATATTGTTTATATAGGTAACAACTTTTATTGTAAATAATCCTGTGTTAGGTGTTAATACAATATCATTATACTTTATTTATTTAAATGAACACATAATAACAAATAACGTACATATAGCAATAAAATAATCTAACTTAATATAAAACCTTAAAAATTAAATAAAAACCAAATGAAATCTAATTATGTCTAATCTTATCATTATAACTTTTCGTTTAATTCAAAGATTTGGAATAGTGCCTATGTAATAATAATATCATTGTCCCCGGCCGGTAAAGATTCGCCAAACTAAAACTTCCTAAAATGCTTATTTGATGCTGAACATAATTTGTAACGCGGCCGATTCGTAATAAAACCCATTTGAAATCGAATACATCGCCTCATTGATTCCCGATTTACTCGAGTTATTTTTACATCTCCATTATTAACTTTGTGTATTTAGATAAGGAATCTGCGTGCGAATTGTTATAAAGAAGTGTGCAGGATATAAGACATTTGTATATTGGTGAAGGAACAAAAGGCGTCGAGGGAGCCATTATTATGGTATAATAATGGGCGGTGACGATGGAGAATCACAACAGTTTACATATCGCTTTCAGATTAACTCTGTATGTACTCGCGCTTTGAGATTAATCGAAAGTAATGTTTCAATGTGCGATAACGCAGATGTTTCCATGTTCTACGTCATTGTACATTAAGTTGGCTATTTCTGTTCAATTACGGCCCAAATTTGTAAATACAACGGGTATTTGATTTCATACGAGCATGTTGTTTGAAACCTTATATTTGACGAGACGAGAGATCTCATAAATCGTTATATATTTAATTTCTTTTTGTTCAACATCAGAGCCTATATGCGACGCGTGACCAAATTGCTGGCACATATTTGGCTCAACGAATCATTGCAATTGAACGTGGCATTGCTGCCAACTTGTAGCAGGTTAGAGCATTTCAGTTATATACAGGCTGACAACAGCTAGTGGATTACTCGAATGTTATTATAGAAGCTGCAGTACTGTAATAAAGTTATTCTTCTTCTTCTCAGCAATTGGACATCCACTGCTGGACATATGCCTCCCCATATAGGGGGGGATTTGCCAATACTCGCCACGCTTGGCAGGCGGGTTGGCGAGCGCAGTATAATTTCCGATCATCAGAAGACGCTGCTGCCCACCTTCTGGTACGTGATCCCTTAGCCGACTCTTGGCACCCACGGGAAGAGATGGGGGAGTACTATTCTAGTCCGGTACCACTACGGCACGCTATAATAAAGTTATTAGTATTTTATTTAAATATAGGCCTTGGCCCATAAAAGTAACAAATTGCATATTAAATATTGAACGTATCTTATCAAACCCGTACTCAAACAAACCTATATATCCGTTTACTCTAAGGTAGTTCTAAGAAAATTAGTTCGTAATAGTGATCATTTTCTAGCGCAAAGACCGCGGCTCGAAATCCGTTTTTTTTTTGTGCTGTGGGCAAGCTTACAATTGGTTCAGGCAGCCCTTGAAAGCGAATTTACATTCTACTTCTAGCGTAGCGACGCAAGGATATCAACGAAGGGATGTGATTTAATACTGACAAGTACAGGGCCAAATTCAACCAGTTGAATCGGTAGTCATAAATTGTTGTGTTCACTTTTGTTACTTTACCACTGTAACTCCTGACACTCTGGTTGAGTTATAGGTAATTCGGTTAAATGTTTCCAAAAACGATAAAATAAGTAATAAGTGATCAGTTTGTTTTCAAAGGCACGTTCACCCTAAAACGAAACACAATGAAATACTTCACTTATACAAAGGTACATTACACAGTTAGCAGTACAGTATACAGTCGCCGAGAACAAATGCGTCTTTCGACGAGTCACCGAAAGGTTTGGAGAAAGGAGTCGGCTGACACGCAAAAGCTGTTACTCTGAGGATTCATTTCAACGAGGACCAGGAAGTGGGAGTCACACGCGGGGCCACACACGCGCACATTTTGTATCGCAGACGAGGTGACGAGAGAGTTGGCAACCTGCCACACTGACATTGTCGCTTTGTGGCGGTGATGTTTTAATTGCCTTCAGCCGTTGAATTGTCCAAAGATTTTCGGGAAATGCTGGATAAATCACTTAATATGATGTGTTAAAGTGAAGAAACGAGCAGTTGGGGAGCTGTTTGGAACGTTTGCATAAAGATAATATGCAAACGTTCCAAACAGCTTCATTGCAGTATGTTTATATCGGGCCAGGCAGGATAAGCTTTTGTTATAATGTCTGGAAAACTCCAGTAAGTATGAGTGATTTAATCATTATTCACAGATCACAGTCAAAAATATATCCAGAAAACCTGCCGAAGACACCTGCGTGTATTGACGAACTAAGTATCGTTGCATGCTGGTAGAGTATCTATCCAGACCCCACCTCATTGCGCACTAGACATAGACATAGACATAGACATAGACATAGACACACATTTATTTGTTGCATTGGCACATATACAATTACAATACACTAACAATAAGAAAAACATACAAGGGAAATAAAAAATAAAATAATATAGTTCATCATGTGAAGAGTCTAAGATATGAAGTATACATGTATATACATAATATGAATGAACAATGGTATGTATATATTTGTGTGCCACAGCAACAAAAAGGATCTCGGCTCAGCATATTGCCCAACCACATCAAAATAATGTAGCTAAGCGCTGGTATTCTGCCGAGACCTACAGCCAATAGACCCTGTGAAAACATAATTATAGTTTTGAGTATAGTGTACTTTTATATTCATTTTTAGTGTAGGTATAATATAATACATAAGTAAATAGTTAGTAATATATGAATAGGTTTAATATTTATTAAAATTAAGATTCTTTAATTTAGTGTGGAATAGAGAAATGCCGTTAATAATATCTAGCACACGAAGGGTGCGCTAAACCTGTTCGAACCAGACAACCCAGTCTTTTGGTTTTCCATTAAAAACGATTTGTATCGAATTTTAAACGTGGTTTTAGATTTCAATAATCGAAGTGGTGGAGGAATGTTATTCCAGCACTTGGTTGCCTGGTATCGAAAGCTTCCCCTGAAAGCGACGGTTTTATGTTGACTATAATGCAGCAAGTTTCTCGTTGGTCTCATACTGTACTTACTTTGGGAATTATTCAATTTAGAGTAGAGATATTTTGGCGATTCAGAAGCCAATAGGCAGTGTACTAGTATGGCTAAATGCAAAGACCTCCGAGAAGTCATATTTAAAGTTGACGAGTTATTTAGATATGGGGTAATATGTGTTCGCGGAGGAATGTCATAGCAGAAACGACAGCATGCATTTTGTATCCTTTGGACGAGGCGAGTCGTTTTCGCTAAAAGACGTGGCCCATATACTAAATCCCCATAATTCAGCTTTGACAAAATAATTGATTCACAAACCTTAATTCGAATAGACTCCGTGAGGAAATTACGGATTTTGTACAACAGTTTCAATCTGAAAAAACTATTTTTAACTACATTAAGAATATGGTTTTCGAAGCGAAGAGAACTATCAAATAAAACACCTAAGTTTTTTGCTTCGTTAACCTGCTCTATACATTGTCCATGTATATTTATACTAAAAGTTTGCCTTTTAATGTCATTTATCAGTCGTTTTGAGCCGATCACCATGTATTTGGATTTGGACGGATTCAAAACAAGAGAATTATTTTGGGACCAAGTAGCTATTCGTCTCAGATCATTATTAATCTTTTCAACTTCGTAAGGAACATCCTTGGGACGCATCGGTAAATACAGTTGAAGATCGTCGGCATAAATATGAAATTTACAGTTCTCTATGTGCCAACAGATGTCAGCACTGTAAATTATATAGAGCAATGGTCCCAGAATTGATCCCTGTGGTACACCACGATCAAAAGTCTTTAATGACGATGTTAGGTGATTTCCATCTTCTCGAGTAATTTTCACAAACTGAGATCGGTTACGTAAATAACTGTCAAACCACTTTATTGACGCGGCATCAATGCCATAATATGCTAGTTTTGAAAGAAGCAACGGAACATTAATCGAATCAAACGCGCGAGAGAAGTCCAGGAGTACCAAGATTGTTCCCAGCCCCTGATCCTGTTCAACAAGTATGTTGTCGGTAACATCTAGCAAAGCAGTTGCTGTACTTCTGCCCTTCCTAAAGCCTGACTGAACATCTGGTAAGATATTATTGCGTTCAATAAACCGAACAAGCTGATCATATACTACCCTTTCCAGTACCTTTGATAGAACAGGAAGGATGCTAATAGGTCTTAGGTCTTTGATGTCAGTTGGGTTTGAAATTTTAGGTATAGGATTTACTGAAGCAATTTTCCATTGGCTAGGAAAGGTGGACGTTGAGATAGACTTATTCACTATGCTAGTGATTAATGATAAGGTGTGTGGCAAAGTTAACAAAATCATATCCATGGACAATCCATCTACGCCTCGTGCATTAGTTTTAATTGACATAAGAATCTTGGCAATATCATGATCATTTACGGTTAGTAGAGAAAACGTATCGTCATTATGTCTGTGAAACTCAAAATAGGTCATGGTAGATATAGGAACTGTATCAGTTCCAGGGATATTTAAAAAGAAGTCATTTATAATGTCAGGTTGGTCAAAATGGTCTGGTAAGCAGTGATCATTTTTAGGGGGTAAAACATCTTCCTTTAGATTTTTCCAAAGTTTTTTTTCATTTCGAAATTCTGAGTTAATGCGAAAGTCATAATAAGCTCGAGTTTCATTATAAACATTTTGAGAGACAAATGATTTTAAATCTTTGTATAGTTTTCGATGACTATCTAACTTACTTTTATGGTATTTTTCATGAGCTTCATTGCGACATTTCATCATGATCTTTATGGTATCAGTAATCCAAGGAAGCGGCTTGTCTTTTAGTTTAATTCTTTTCAGCGGAGCATGACAGTCAAATAAAGCCGTCACAGAGTATGTGAACGCTTCAATCATTACATCTACCGACGCTGAATCAATAAAAAAACTGCTTAGAGCCAAAAGGTCATCATCTAACTGCTTACGATTGATGTTCTTGAGCGACCGACACACTATGGTTCTGGGGGGTATATTATCCCTTTTTATATTTAAAGTCGCCGAGACGAAAGAATGCCCGTAGCTACCGGTGATATTGGTAACGCAAACATTACGAACTCGACAATCGGTGCAAATTAAATCAATTAGAGTTGCACTATGATCGGTAAAATGCGTTGGTGACGTTACAGCTTGGGACAAGCCTGTGCAATTCAAAAACTGATGCAATTTTATGGAGGCACTACTGTGTTGATCAAGTAAATTTACATTTAGGTCACCTAATAGAACAATGCCATCACATCCATATAATTGGGCAACCGAATCAGTCAGAGCATCAAGGAACATATCAACGTTAACCCACTGTGGACGATACGCAGTACCTATTGCTATACGTAACTTATTTATTGTTACCGACAACCACATTTGTTCGATCCGAGTATCAGATATATTTATTGCTCGGGCGTTAATACCGCGCTTAACATAAAAACCTACACCTCCTCCCCTTCCACCACGCATGTGCAGCGGCCGTGCAGCATAGCGAAAACTGTAGCCTGGAACCTTAGGTGCCAGCTGCTGTTCCCCAGTTTTAATCCAAGTTTCATTAATCGCGACGAAGTCGCTTTTGAAACAATCCATTGCCATAAGAAAATCATTATGACCCGTGGTTAGAGAACCGGGATTATAAAGAGCTAACGAACAGAATTTAGTTTTTAAAACCATTTTGGGAAGTTATACATGGGTGATACAAAAACCAAGACGCCGAGGTAACCCGCGTGCGTAATATATGTGAGTAACGGGGAGCTACAGAGATAAAAACCATACACTTAAAAAAACGACAGCAGTAACACATATGTAACATACTATAAACTGATAAAACCTTATAATATTGGCTTTTTACGTAAATAAATAGTTTAAATTGTAAAAGAAGTGAAATACACTGATACACTAAATATACAATAAGGTATGTCATAGATATACAAACATATGATATAAATTTGTATACATTACACACTTGTTGCCATAATACTTCATTAAAAGAGCATTTTTGAAGCTGTGGCAGCACAAAAATATACATGGCGACACAAAAAAATAACAATAATACAAGTGCGAAGCGCTGTGCAAAAAATAATATCGACCATAATTTCACGATATAATACGAGTGTACACGGCAAAGAGTAAACACAGTAAAATATTTGAAAAATAGGACATATAAGAAACATTGATGAAAACTAAAACGCAGAACTCTTATCGATGGATCCAACCGCTTCGGGCCCAAAAACCCTTGTTAGATCAGCTTCTGAGCGTATACGGTGACGAGGCGAACCCTCATTCTGGTGTTGTCTGGCGTACACCCTTCCCTCCTTCGACCAGACAAATCTCCATTTTAGGCGCGCTCCGATCTCCCGCGCCTTCAAAAAAAGTTGCCTATTATCCTTCGTGAGGCGTTCATTTATATAGAAACGGCGGGAATCACCAGCCAAGCCCGCATCTGCAGTGGTAACGCCGCGGCGTACACGCGCCGCCCGCAGCAGGTCATCACGTAGCGCCCGGCGGACCAGTCGCACGGCGATCGGCCGCGCACGCGTACGTCCCGTTGCCTCGTCCCGCGCTCCTCCGACCCGATCAGCACTGACGACATCATTCTCGGTCAGCGGCACTCCCAGTTTATGGGCGAGGGTCAACACAACATGAACGACACCTTCTCCTTTGGACTCGGGAACACCCACGATATCCACGTCGTTTGCCAAGGACTGCTGTTCCGATTGACGAATATGTTCCTCCAGGTGTCCCACACGCCCCCGGAGATGCTCATTTTCCTTTTTTAACCCGTCTATTGTGCTATTTTTTTCCGCTATCGCCGACTTAATGGTCTCAAACTGATCATCAATAGATGCCAGTGAAATACGAAAACTACTTAACATATCATTCATTGATTTTAACTGTTCCTTGACTATCTGTCCCACTGAGTCAGTAATGGACTGCTTGATTTCTTGTCTTATCAAAGACCTTAAACCCTCTGAGGTTAAGCCGCCTCCCTCTTGATACGCATCGCTGTCGGCAGTCGTTCCTGAATCACCTACTACGGCTGCTGTAGATGGTATTGGTCTCCGCTTGGAGCGTATGTTGGTACTGCTGGAATCTTCTATAATTTCATTTTCTTCAGTTTGTGGGGCTGCCAAACGAACAGGGGTGTTCGTGTTGTCTCCCTTGCGTTCTTTGCTACGACAGTCCGGACATTTCCAAGCGTCTTTAAAAGACTGTTTTAATGTAGTGTATCTTTGTGTCACATTAGCGCATAACATATCGTAATTATTTTTGCATAAAGAACACACGAGATATTCTCTGCCAGTAATAGCCCGAAGACAACCGGTGCATGACTTCCGAAACTCCATATTAAAAAAGTGGAGACAAAATATATAAGCAAAAATCAAGTTGCAAAACAAACTTTGTCCGCCCAGATTCGAACACTGTGTAGTGACCGATTCTATAGTGCACCGACGCCGCTTCTAACAACTCAACCAGCTGAACTTGAGTTAAGCGATCGAAATATGTGATGGCAAATTGCTACAGTAAATTGCAGCTAGCAACAACTTGTCAAATTGACCGGCTCTGTCTCAATGTTAACACCTTTGAATGAGCTCCGTGGTCAACACGCACTATTTATTGTAGTTTTACGTGTACATACACATTAAGTTATTGATTTTCATTTACACCATTCGTTAGGTTATACAGTCACAGATCCACTAGTATATACTTTAATACCAAAAACGAACTTTTACTACACATACAGATTAAATAAGCGAGCAAAGGTTCGTACACTTCTATGTCTCACAAGGTCTAGCGACCGACTAGTGTGTTATTGCTTGGTTTATGGCCCTAAAAGCGATGTAATAAGGCTTATACTTTGCGAGCAAGTGTGTTGAAAAAACTATAAACTATAGTGTTTTATTTTATACACTGTGGCACGTTGACAGTCGAATGCCTAGGCTTGTCTTGGATAGGTTTCGCATATGTCCGATACCAATATACGTGTGCGTACACGCTGCCAGATCAGGATGGTTTTTATAAGCACAATGATCTTGTGATTGACCACAGTCTCACCCGATGTTAAGTGAAGGAGTAGTGTAACACTTAGCACGGAAGCCTAGAAGGTACCTATTCACTTGTGACTTGAAGACTCCAAGATTATACACTTATAAACATGAGATCTAACATTATTTATTATTATTATTATTTATTAACATTCACTCAAGGTCTTCAGGTCCCAAACTAGGCAGAGCCTGTACTATGGTAACCTAATAACTGATATATGTAAACTCTAAGGCTTTCACGGTCGGCGTTGCATGTTGTATGTATTGCTTCCGGCTGTTTGGCCGTGGTCTATGTGAAGCTTTTGTTCCAGACGTTTCGTCGAATACTGCGGTACACATCTTCAGTGGTTCAGGTCCGAGCGGCGACAAGAGCGTAGAACTCTCCTTCGCAGCGTCTTCGCTGATACTGACACATAGACCACGGCCAAACAGCCCGGAAGCAATACATACAACATGCAACGCCGGCCGTGAAAGCCTTAGAGTTTACATTATTATTAGTATGTTTTATATAATTTATCACATCTTTACTTTCTTTATGTATACTATTATATAAACATTGGCGGTAAAATATACAGGGAATGTGAATGCACAAGTTTTAATTTTTAAGTTTTAATGTTTGTAATGTGTATGTGTATGTATGTAATGCTTTAGAGCACAGTCTTATAATGACAGTTTGAATAAGGTGTGAACGTTTTGTGTTTGGATTTAGTAAAAATGAAGTTAGAGAATTTCTGGGAACTAGAAAGAAGTTTCGGCACTGAAGCTGAAAAAGGATTCTCGAGAAAATATTGCGCACGATGGCTTCTTGTGTACCGCACTTCCGCACATCGAGTACCGCCTCACTAGACACCTGATACACTTTGGAAATTACTGGTTCACTTAAATTTCCTAACATATTTCATGTGAATTTGCTACACTAACAATTATACTTATAATATAATAAAATTACAAAGGTAGAAGACCAAATTCGATGTTAAGTTTTTATAATACACATCTGTAAAAGTAGTTAGTTTTATAGATAGTTCATCGATTTGTGAACGGTGGATTTAATCAATGCTTTTAGAGATGCTACATCCTGGCGCTACTAAGCTACTAGGAGAAGCTTGCTGTTCACTGTCTGAATGGGTGATTGTAGTATTTACAACTTACCGGGCGCGTGCCGCGTGTGCGCTTTCGGGCTTCGGCCTTCGCTGAACTTTCAAAGTTGGAGAACTTTCACTGGTTTAAAAACTCCAAGCTGATCATTAGCCTATCCCTTGCTTAACCTACTAGGCACATGTGAGTTATGATAGCCAATTTTAGTTGATCTCACATCAACAATTATGAACCTCTTGTTGTATTTCTCCAGTTATCAGTGCAAATAAACAGATTCATGTGCGGAATTCGATAACCTGGTCACGTTTCTAGCGCTCGGTGCTCAATGTTTATTTAGAACAGAGCACATACATAACTGTGAGCTGTGACTCCAATTCTTGGGAACTTTCTGCTCCATCTCACCTTATTCTTGGAACCTCCTTTGTATTTGCAACTTATTTTTACGAAGATTTGTTACATTGGTACGAAGAATGTTGACCGAGAAGGGATAAATCATTGTAAATTAGAGTTGAAGCACAATTTGGCAAGCTAAACGTGTCGCTTCAAGTTCATTGAAAGCTTCAAGGAAGTTTATTGAGCAATTTTCAAGGAAAGAGGGTCATGGAGTTCGTTTTAAAAATCTATGTGAGCTGTCGTATATAATAGATAAGGAAAATGGTCGGACGGTTTCACGAGCCAAGTATGTAGCGCTCGAGAGATTGTCTTACAACGTATATACATTTTGAACATAAGATAAAAAGATGATGATCATTTGAACGGCCGTCCAGAGAAAATAAATTATACTAACTCGTGGAAAGCTATGAATTATCCGGGCCATCCAATATTTCCTAGTACTCATAATGTAGGATTAGGCAGAAAACTGCTCACTAGTACCTGTCCGCTTTGATGTAGACATCACACGTAAAAAGAACTAGATTACAATAAAATGTGCCGTTTTTAAAAATCAGGATGCTATGATTCATGCGAATCAGAGCAGTTACGTATATGAACACACACAATTATGTCACTTCTTTTCATACGTTCAGCCCGCGTCTGCGCAGCGACGTCAGTATCTGTCGCATTGTCCTCACTCGGTCCTCGCGAGCTTTGTTTAGCGGTATTGCACCCACGGCATTAAAATAACACCGCTTTATGTCCCTTTAATTCGCGCCCTAACGATGTCGTCTGAAAGTCGACACTGTACTCGTACAATGTCTCTGAATTCGTGTAGACAACGGCAAATTGCGAGATCCTGTATTATAACTGCAATGTAAACAAATGAGTGTGTATCGAAATCGTCCGCCGGGAAGTTGGCGGGTTTGGCGAACGGTTGCGTGACGTAGTTGCGACGCCCCACCGTTGGCGTTGGCAAGCACCAGCCAGTTTCAGTGGCAAGAGCGTGTGCGCCGGCCGGACCGCCCTCCGCGTTTCCCGCCCGACTGACCGCGAGTGACACTTGAAAATTTGAATACGAAATCGGCGCGTTCGATTTTCATTATTTTTGAAAGGCGTCCGATTGTGCTATTGAAACAGCCAGTGAGTTGTGTCAGTGATCATATTTTGGAAGCGATTGATGCGACTCGATTGTGTGATGTGGAAACTATCAGTTTGTTTTCGTTAGTGTCCAGTTACACATTGGTGACATCCGCAGAACAACTTCAGCGATTGTGGTAATTTTCATTCAGTTTACTACTTTTCTTTTCAGACCACTATGGGAAGCGGATGATGCAATGAATTTAATTACTGGCAAAATTGATGGATAAATTATGACATTTCCTGTTGGACCGCAACACATGAAAACATTTTATTTTTATAGAATCTTTGAAACAATTTTTATATTTAATACGAATTGACAAATAACTACGTGAATAATATTTAAACTACTCTTTGGCTACACTTTGATCTTTGAACTCTAAAATTATAAATGAAGGCTGTTACTTAATTATAGTGAAACGATAAATAATTTATTAAGATTAATACTCTCTGTTCAAATTCAATAAATATAATTATCGTATCTAAAAAGGACATTGCGATAAAATGGGTCGCCGATTTTCAGGTTTCTCTTACGCTGTGTGGAATTTAAATCAATAATTTTTTTAAGATCCACCTTGATATGTGTAGAATTTGTCACGAAACTTTTTGAAATTTATAAATATTAAAGCGAGTGCAGTTGCGGGCAAATGCTACTTTGTTGTAAACTAGAAGATCATTCTGCCAATAAATTGTTGTTGACAGAGTTAGTACACGTAGCTGCCCGAAGATATCGCACAACTATTCGGCAAGATACCTCGCAACGTCGACCCAAGGACACCTAACTGGGAAATGACAAAACACGAAAATAACTCGGGAATTATTGGCAGAAATTCCCAATATTTTGGTGGTTGTTATTATTGAACAAATAATAGAATAAAAAACCGAACAGATTTTTTAATACCTGTTATTACCGTTAAAATATGGTTGTTGAATATTTATGGCTTTTAATTTATTTACTTTGTTTGAGTATTGGTGAATTATTATGCCCTGCCACATGATCTTAGATATTTTATGTAAACAAAAAAATGTCACGTAAATTCACTGACATAGTGACATGCCAGTTGCCCAAAACATTTTACAAAAGTGATAAATGTTTTCACCTCTATTACATGTTCATTGTGGTAGGTATATCTTGTTGTGTTATTCTATGCCTCTTAAAAGATACAACGTTTCTGATTAACGAGCAAACATTCTAAAAGTAAGATAGTTCTAGCAAATGTAAATAAAACATTACAATACATTACTGATTTTTTGCAATTTACCAATCATCGTATACATTATTCCGACGATTCTAAAAAGATGATACAGGGTCCGATTTGTTGACATTTTTATACACACGCTGACATTTTATATTACACATTATTATATGTAAATATATCGCTAATATCATCAATAAAGTTGGCAGCTTTCATCTTTCACTTTTATTGTGGGGCTAATACAGTCACACAGTAACTGCGTTGTCAACTCTCACAAACCTTCTTTTAACAATAAAATTGATTTACTTCAATTCACTTCACTTCAATCTTTAATGTTTTTTTTTTTTTTTTTTTTTTTTATATATGGGACAACATTCACACAAGGTCTTCAGGTCCCAAACTAGGCAGAGCCTGTACTATGGTAACCTGATGACTGATATATACTTATATACATACTTATATATATACTTATATACATATACACACCCAGACACAGGTCAAACAGACATGTTCATACACACAAATGTTTGATCTGTCCGGGAATCGAACCCGGGACCAGCGGCTCAGAAGGCAGAGTGCTACCAACTGCGCCAACCGACCAGTCAACTGATATTGTTATTTGTGTGACGACATGCCCTTAACCTGAGCCCAGACCAGCTCAGGATTGAATTTACAATGGTAAGGAGACAGCTGAGAGATGACGCAAGTGAATGATGACACCATACTGGGTGACCAACTCATGCACTGCATTTTGCCTACAAATTTCTTAAAGAAATTGACCAAGCTAAAAAACCGTAACAACAAGAGGATAAACACTATTAACAATCAATCACCAACAGGTGCGCACAAGGCACCAGTGCACAAACGTAGAGAGAAGCATTTCAAGTTCGAAAAAACAAATTCAAATGAAAAGAGTAATAGGCGGCGGCGAAAATGTTTACAATCTATGCAGTCCTAACATTACAAATAATATTTTCTATCAAAAATGAATTTATTCATCATAACATTGCATAGAACAGACATTATGGTAAATAGTGCACAATTATGTTTATTTTATAATTGATCATATTACGATTAGAAACAAGTACTTGGTTATTTAAATATTCTTTTGGGCAAGTCTAGTAAACTATCATTATAAAAGATATTTCTTGCACTGTTTGTTCGAGCAGAGTGCATTTCTTACATACAGTCAAACAGTACTAATTCACACAATAAGCTAGTTCCTTAGTTCACGAGAGATATGAAATATTATCTCCCATTCTCATCCCCTCAACAAGAAGTGTCACGCATTTAAATTGCAGAAAGTTGGCTCTTCTATTGGAGGAATAACTAGGTAAGTCATGGGTGGAACCAGAATCACTTACCAACCTGAATATTATATTATAAGTCAGGGTTTTGCCATTTGCTAAATAGAAATCTTTGAGTCTTTACAGTTTTTTTGTTTTGTAAGTCCCACATGATAAAATTCGAAAAATACACCACTTATGAGAAAAGTTGATGCACGAAAATTCTAATTGAGCAAAATTTGATTTGATAATTTATTAGTGATAAAAATATTTTTGAGGGAACACATGTTTCGATGAACGCTTCACCTGTTTTTTACACCAGAAGAAAGGAAATGAATAGATAAGTCTAAAAATGTGATCAGTGTAATATTAAAAAAAAAAATAATAAGTAGGTACTAATTATAATATATATTTAGCCTGGAGGTCATCTGCTTGCATCCGGATTTATCGTTTGCTTCTGCCTGCAAGACTCGCGAGCCTCTGCAAGGTCATTGGCACCGCGGTTTTTGCGCTACGCCAGAGGATGCTATGCGTATATTCACTAAGCCACATTGCATTTTCACCTGAGCGCGGTTACATCTGTTTTTACGGCTTCGCAATCTGCAAAATCGCCATTTGGTTTTTTAAAAAAAAGAACACTTTGCAGTAGAGTAAACATATGTCGGGATCAAAGAGGAATACTATAAAGACGGTGTGTTTTAGATTTAATAGCTGTTAGCCGAAGACGCGCCGACTGATTTACTTTCTCACCCGAAGTATTTTCTTATGAAAACTAATCCTTTCCTGCGTAGATTTGGTCGTGTGATCTTTTTTCTTGTGGCGTAAGGATATATACTCTTTAGATACGGCACCACCTATAAAGAAGGAGTTTCTTTGCTCATAGATTATTTGTAGACTGTAATTAAAAACTAGCTTTTAAAACGACATAGATAGATAGCTTTTCAGCGTCATATGTTTACACCACAATGACGGCATTTCCTGAAACATTATCCACTTATAATTCAACCATAAGATTATATTGTTCTAAAGCGTTTCGTTATCGCTTCTCGTCAGGCAGCCCGACTTCTTGTATATCCCTTATGCAATAAAAACACAAAAAAAGATTACAAAACCTACGTATTTACATTAATCAAAAATAATTCAATGTCAAACAATTATAACTTGCCTAAATACTGATAATATTATGTTGATTATGAATGTCATAATCAATTTAAAAAATGACTAATAGGTATTTGTAAGTTAGGGTTAAATATTATAATAGAATATAATGTTTTATTTGCACAAAGTGTTGGTACATAAGTACCTACGTGGATTAATTGTACAACACAGAGCCCAAACATTTTTTCTGGGAACCAGTGTGCAAATATTAATTTTAATACTTGTAACATTTCATTACAAGAGTATGATTTAAAAAAAAACAATATAGCTATCACATGATTATTTATATATCATTAAAATTAATCATAATTACAATTAAATCAATTTCATACTGGAGTTTCTTTTGAAATGTATAAATGATATAAATAAACAATCCAATTAACCTTATCAAAGAAATCATACTTCTGTCTCGCAACATTTCAAACATATTAACTGACAATAGTTTTTCCCATTCATCAGCAAACACATCTTTGTCAGGGCTGGTATCCAGGAGAGCGCAGAGTGCGGAGAGTGTACGCGGCGCGGGAGAGTTGGCCCGAACCACGGAACTATAGAAGGGCCGTGACAAACAGCTGGCGCCTCCTGCCTCTGCAATAGTTATCTGGGATGAAAATCAACACAGTTCATCACTTAGTTCCATCGCGTCAATTTTCCCTCAAAAAATTGTACACGCCGTGATTACCTGGTCATTTGCCCGCCGGACTCTCAGCGAATTGTGGCCCAACTTATTTTAGTTATGTGTTAGAGATGGGTGATATTGGCTCAGGATCTTTGTGTCCCTTTGAACATGTCATACTAGTTCCACATACATTTTGACTGTGTTGCATATTAGACCCTACACGTTTGGTATAATATTGTTTATCTTGTGGGCAGAATATCTGCGACGGGCAGTGAAATACAGAATAACTATAAATCTTGAACAACTAGATGTACGATTATTTCGCGGGATTCAATCATCATTTGTTCTTATAATTTTCCAGTGTCCTATATAAAGAACAAAATGCATTTTCCAACTGTAAGCAAACAGACAGTCGCTTACTTTGCCAATATCAATCAGTGATCATCAGATGCGGGCTATACTCGTCTTGTGGACTGGCTCAATACACATTTGTGATATCACACAGTGATTGATGTCTTGGAATTAGCACATTCCATTTCGAAGACATCACATTTCCTTCGATTATTGTTTTCTTGTTTAGAATTTGAATCGAAAAACAAAAGATACGTGACCTGTGTTCTATGAAAATATATGTAATGGAGAGTCTTATGGTTCATTGGTTTTTATTCTTCATATATTATGGAGGGTTTGATCAAACATGATCATGCCACCCTCATTGGCACATGACTCATCGCATTAACGTTGTGCTAGGCGGAGGGAAACATTTCCAAAGGTGTAACTGCAATGAAGGAATTGATTCGGACTACTAGTGGAGTGCTACCATAGCTTAGTTAGCAAAAGGACAGGGTGGTATTCTGTAGTCGTACGAGTCACGAGTCGGGTACGAGTCATTATTGGACTGGCCGGTCTGACCGTTTGGCGCAGTTGGTAGCACTCTGCTTTCTGAGCCGCTGGTCCCGGGTTCGATTCCCGGACAGGTCAAACATTTGTGTGCATGAACATGTCTGTTTGACCTGGGTCTGGGTGTGCATATGTATATAAGTATATATATCAGTCATCAGGTTACCATAGTACAGGCTCTGCCTAGTTTGGGGCCTGAAGATCTTGAACGAATGTTTTAAAAAAAATATGATGAAATCTTCGTCCACATCATGACTGATTATCAAGTGAGATAGCTAACGCTAAACTCTTATAAAGTACAAAAAGATTCGATTATTTTTTCCATGTCAAAAAAATGTCCTTGTCCAAAAAGATGTCAAAGAAATTACCTTGATAAAATTACTGAACTTAATTTAATTTGATTGATTTCCATATATTTTTTCAACTTTGCCATGCCAGGTAGACTTATGTTTTCAAGTACTGTTTATGACTCAAAAGAGCGTTTCAAAGGATATTGTAATAAAGCTTAGAACACTATCGATTAAGACACCTTTCAAACAAAAAATGTCTTACATTTAACAAACAAAAATATTACCTGCTAGAAATCTCAGATACCTACTACCAAAGCTATGAGTTTTTGCAAGTACAGAACAGAAACTGCAACCCGCAGATATTTGTTATTGTTTATTGCATTAACATGTGGTTAATGCAATAAACAATAACAAATATCTGCGGGTTGGTGGCTAGGCGAAACTTACGTTCAAATTATTTGAAGAAAAAATTCGACTACCAGTGGGACTTGAACCCACGACTACACAATTAAAGGTAGATGGCGCTAAGAACAACATCCCCTCAGAAGTTAAAAGTAAGGTATAAATTCGTATATCGCCGCCAGTGGAATGCCGCATAGCTTAGTTGGACAAAGCGACAGGACGGTATTCTGTAATCGCCGGTTCAAGTCCCACTGGTAGTCGAATTTTTCCTTCAAATAATTTATTAATAGTGGCATGCCTTATATAGCTTTCAAGCGTATTTAGCTTGAACAGAAAAAGAAACTCTGAATCGGGATAACATTATTTTATTATTTTTATTATACAAGCAACAATCATACATTTTTTAAATTTTCATAAGTACAGAATAAAGATCTATTAAATAACACACATTAAACTATTGAAACCGATCTTAAAGCCAATAACATATTATTTGTTTGTAACTTACATTATACGTGTATAATGTTAGTTACAAACTTCATTTCAAGATACAATTCATGAGATGACATGAAAATTTCCTTTTACTTAATTTAAAGCAAACATTGGAGACGAGCATTACTCCATAAATAGATATCACCATAAGTAGATAGTGTCTTCATCATCATCATCTCAGCCGTAGGACGTCGACGTAGCCTCAACCATTAATTTCCACAAGGACCGGTTGGAAGCGGCCCGCATCCAGCCCTTACCTGCGATCTAAGTCAGGGTGCGTCTGTCCACCTGGTGGCCGTCCTATGCTGAGCTTGCCAGTCCGCGGTCTCGTGGTCGATAGTGTAAAGTGCCAAAATCTCAGATAATCCTCAAATCGGTCTATTTCCACGCTCGATGCAGCTTGCGCCAATAAATATCAACACAAAACAGCTAATGGCCGTTATAATAAACGGTGATGTGGCGCTGGCGGCGGTCTCGTCGTCTGTCATTGATTACCTAAATATAGCGCCCTGGAGCGACTCTGACTAGACTTTCTAGAAATCTTGCTGTTTTTGTGTGTCTCCCAGACACACAACGCAAACACATTTACACTCACACCTCCGCACTAGGATACCTGTGTCGATGGAGGTATGGACACACGTCCATGACCTGACAACAAACATCTATGCTCATCACAGAAATGTTTGCCCCAGCTGGGATTCGAACCCAGCGTCGCGGTTCTAACGTCAGTGACTAGTGTTACTGGTCACCTAGCGGCGACTACTGTCAGAGACGCTTTCTAAACGGTTACACGCGGTAGAGCTATAATAGACTCGAGGCTGTATGTGTCAGCCGTTTATCAGACAGTCGCTGGCTCGGTCACTACCCCCGGCTTCAGCCTTTCGCTATTAGATCACATGAATATCAAGTTCACAGCAAAATGGTAGGGTACTTTGCAGTGTCCACTTGTCTAGTTGACTCCCTCAAGTTTGATAAACTGTCGCCAAATAGGTACATAATGTTCAGGCAGCAGTCCTTGACAGCCATACAACAGTCTAGCTCTAGCGTGACTTCACCTTCGACGGCATGGTCACCGACTACCAAGTGAGTATTAAAATTTATAGGCTCTAGCGTTAGAGAACCTATAAATTTAAAAAAAAAAAAACGTTTAGAGCGCACTTGGAGTGTATTTATCGCATTAAAATCGCTCATCATCTCTTGGGACCTTTCAGAACTTCAGAGGCCCTCAACCTTCTGAGGATGAGGGTCTCTGAAGTTCTGTGCGTGGAATCTATTTAACTATCAAAGCTAGTCGTTAAAAGGTTTCTACCGCTTCTATATGTATAACTTTGACGTAAGATTATAACGGTTACTATTGCTTTGCAGTGCAGAAATTTGACCAAACAGTTCAATACAACGATAACACGTCTTTGTGAATCTACAGGGACAACACATTTATTAATCGTCCGCCTTCTTGTTTAGTTACAACCTTACAATCAGATACGTAGATTTGGGAAAACGTGAGATTTTCATGCTACCACTCTCGAGCAGTCCCATTTTAACTCTACGAATGTAAGTCATAATATCACCAGTTTTATGTTGCAATAGCATCTGAAGTGAATCTAAAGGGAACATTCAGTTGCAATCTTGATTGAAACTGCAGCGTGCGTTTGTTTCAAGCCTTTGATCTTACATTAACGATTAACGATCTCACCCATTGGTACTGTTCAGTACTAAGTACTGCAATACTAGTATCTCATAAATTAAACATCGGTGAACAATATTGATTCCGCCTTTTTTAACTCTGAGGATTATTGCATTTTACTTAATACTTTGTCTTCTGAGAGGAGGGAAGAGGTTTTGGTTGAAGAAGTTGCATTTGTTATACATTATATTTTACTGTATATTTCCTGCTTGGAATTTATGCAGGAGGGAGGGCGGTGTACACTTTATTCAAACCATTGCAGAATTAATTTTACACATTAATTAACGTTGAATATTGTTCCTTCCCCTTGAACCTCTGACTAGTCAGACGTGGTAAGCCAATTAATTTTAATCTACAAATTCAGACACGAGTCATCAAAAAGCCAACATCAAGTAATAGGAGATCATAAGCCGTTCTCCGTCCGTCTCCGTCCGTCTCCGTCGTCTCCGTCCGTCTCCGTCCGTCTCCGTCAGTCTCGTCTCCGTCCGTCTCCTCCGTCTCCGTCTGTCTCCGTCCGTCTCCGTCCGTCTCCGTCAGTCTCGTCTCCGTCCGTCTCCGTCCGTCTCCTCCGTCAGCGTCTGAAGCGCTAACACAGATTTGTGCGTTCATGTGAGAGTTAACTTACCCTGACCACATGGTAATGACACCTAACTATAAATAATATTACTTGCTACTCATATAATATTTCTATACCTCTTTAATTGCTGGAACTCTGTGTACATATTTGAGAGGGGGGGGGGGGGGGGGGGGGGGCGTTGACATCTGAGACACAGTTTCACACTACTGCAAGTTTCATCGATTCTCAAATATTTATTGTAGGTAATGTTTTTTAGTTATAATTAAATAAATACACTTGAAACTTGTGTAATTTAAAACGCTCGTAGCGGAGTTGACGAGTGGCATCTTAGCCCACACCCGGTCACACTTTGGGTGGGTGGCCGCTAGTGACATTTTGAACAGATTATATATGTTAGTCGCTAGGCCATGTCGTCAGCCTGAAAACTCCGAAAGTGGACTGGCCACTAGCCTGTCCGCCAACCCGCATTGGTCGGCCTGTTCAATTATGTCAAACGCTTCTCTTTGTGTGAAAGAGTCATATCCCAACAGTGGGCTGATTTTTGTTATATCACAGCATCATTATTCAATTTCATTGCGATATGGATTTCCGCGAAGTATTCATTCTTGTATTGTCGTTCAAATAAAGAGATACATATCAGAACCGTCAAAGATGTTGCATGGAGATAAGCGCATGATAAGTTCATTATTTATAAATTACAGGAAATATGCTTTAGCGTCGGTGCGTAGCAAGCGTCGGAGCGGAACGCACAAATGATTTATTTTAATTATCAATTTTTAATTTATTTAGTCATATATAGAACCAGTAAACATTCTGTCTAGAGTGTACATCTTTGACAACATCGTCACTGACCATTGATGAGATATTGGTCAAACGATAGCTAAAGAAACGTATTGTGTGAGTTATCCGGTAGAACTAACGTGAGTCCTGGATATTTGTCAGTAATGTTCTGAAGGTGAATAATGTATATATTACATAAACTTTACGTAGAATATTGTATGTATGTTGTACTGTTTGTGTAGACAGGCGCGTTGTTAGCATGTCTGAAACTGGATAATGAGTTCAGTACCATCATAGGCCGGCTCACGGAACCAGGTTTGTTTGGACGTTTGGGGCAGTTTTACAAGATTACACATTATGGAACGGCAGAACAAATTTGCATGAAATTTGGAAATAAGATAGCTTAACCCTGAAATAACACATAGGCTTCTTTTAATATCCCGGAAAAGGTATAGATCCCATGGTATAATTTTCAAAGCTTTTGTTGTGTGAAGATTAAGTTCATATATACAGATATAGTATCTATGCTTCATATTTTTCACCCATTTTTTTTTCTAAATTTAATCCTTGCGAAGCCGGAAACGGACCTAGTGTCCTATAAACGCTTTATTCCAGATATTTCCCACAACATGGTTCTTTTACATTATCAAGTTTGACATCATATTAGTTAAGGTATTTCAATCACAAAATATTCTTAAATAGGTGTGAATTTATCGCAATAAATTATACTTAGCTTTTAACTAAGTAGCTTTTGGAAGTAATGGACGGTTATGGCAAGAGGTCTATGTCCATTTCGTATGTACGTGTTGTCTACCTGAGATCCGGGACGAGCGGATCTCAGTGGGAGTTTGCTCTCGTTTCGCGGCATTGTTTATATATCTTATATCGTTTATACACATGTCATATCTTTACAACTGAGCAATCATACTTCACATTTAGAATATTATTCAGCAGAGCGCGAAGGGGATTTGGGGGACGAAAGGGCAATGGTTCTTGACAGGTCTCTAAGCTCTCAAATAAACATATTAAAATTGATTATTTAAATAGATAAACACTACTTTATTTATCACACTTAGACCCCCCGCACTAGGATTCCCTGTATCGCGGGAGGCATGTATACACAATCACAGCACACAAACACCCAAGACCCGGGACAAACATCTACACTCATCGCACAAATGTTTGCCCCTGCCGGGATTCGAACCCAGGGTCCCGACGACACAGAAGTCAATGTGACTGACCACTGCGCCAAGGCGACTATCTAAATTTTAAATCTAATATTGTTATTTTATCACTTTTAAATTAGTTTATCGCAATCTTTGATAAAAACAGTCACGTCATAGTTAGGTACCTCTCTCTTTTTACGTCTCGGGTAATGACCAGTAGTACGGAACCAATATCAACTCTGTTGGACCGATCCAATGGGATTGACCTTAACGACAAATTATGAAAAGGAAAGTATATTCATCCAATCACTATGAACCTATGGTAATTTATACAATCAATACATTTGTGAACTTAATAAGAATATATATTGTAATATCAAAAACTATGTGAGCTTGTTATTTTTTTTATAAGAAAAAGAATAACAATATAATATATATATATATAATATATATTATAAATAAATTTTAATAACAACTCGCAAACAATCCAAATGATTGTTTTTCTTTGTTCAAATGAATGATTTCATGTTAATATGATACACCCGGGTTTTAAACAAGGAATACATTTCTATACCTAAACATTGTTTTATAGCGCCATCGTGTGGGCGCCTGGTGAAGCCAGTTCACTTCGATGTTTTTTAATAACTCTTAAGGGTTTGTTTTATTTCTTAGCTGCGGGAAACAATTTAATTATCGAAAAAACATCATCTCAAATTTACTACGGAAACTTTCCCACTAGCGGTATCCATGTTTGGGCTTTGCCTTACAGTACTTTTTAAGTTTTTAATTTAAACATCACTCTCCACAGACTTCACGGTCCGTGGCGTTAACATAAAACTTAATTGATTAATTCGCACGTTTATATATTACAAGACATTTTTCAGACAAAGACGAACATATACACTATATTATTAAATAATTAACTTTTAACATTTTTAAAACAATGTAATCTAAGCTAAAAGATTTTAAAAATTAGTTACGTCCAATTTGCGTATGCATTTAAAACAGACCAATGTCAAATACAGCACCCGTTCACAAGTGTCAAGTTGACACGCGTGACAGCCATCGCCTTCCTCAATCGTATTTGTGGGAAGATGGCGACCCGATACACGATGTCAACACCAATTCGTGAGCATGGCTGCTCCGTTTGGAGTTGCACACACAAATCTGACTTAGACTTATAAACCTTTTAGTATATTTCCGATTCCATGACCTTCAACCATGCTCTACTCTAAGAGTACATTACACTAGCAGCAGGTAGTCGAGCAGTCATCGACACAGACGCGTGTTTACAAAACACCGGTGTCCGATCACACGACACAGCCGCCAGCTACTGTACTAACTAACTACTAGCACGCTAATAGTGCGCTCCGTACACCTACACTCAACTCTGTACCCTGTACACCAGCATGTATGGCCGAAGCATTTTAACAAAATATATGTACTTAGGTTTAGATAGCGAATACAAATAAGGCCTTCCGATGGAATCGTTTTCGTTTTCATCATAAGATCCCAAAAGGCCTAACAGAGCTTATACAGGAAAGATTCAAATCGGCTATAAACACATTCTAATTAAAAAAGTATATACTAGGATGTCAGAAATTACTTAGACACAGATGATTGTCTAAATAATTTAAAGTAGTCACCATGGCCCTTTTTAAGCTATTGCATAGCTTCTATCGCGGGCCTTGAGCGTGGAGACCGAATACAGAAATTCTGTAACGAAAATAACCTAACACCCCCCACTCCGACTTAGTTTTACCATCTATCGATGAATAGCAGAACTTTTAATGACTTTTTTGGAATATCACTCTTGTCTGTTTAGTTCAGCAACTCGCCTCTAGGTGGCATTGGTTGTATAGGCGTTACTGCATAAGTTATTAATATATTAATTGCATAACTTACTAAAAAATGCTATGCAATAGCTTTACCGCGGCAGCCCCCGAGTGCCACACGTTTTTTTTTTACTAATCCATTTATTTTTTCGTGAGAAGCCGAGCATTCTAGCCTAGAACTTCCGAGTAGCTCCAATATGAGATTCTTCAAAAGGAGAGTTAACAGAGTCTTAAAAAGGCGTGACAACGTATCGTTATGCCCCTAGTGTTCCAGATATCTATTTATAAGCAACAAGGTATAAACAATCTTCATTCCAAATTTCATGTAAATCCGTTCAGGAGTTTTACCGTGAATAAATTACAAACATACAAACGACAAACAATCTTTCGCTTTTATAATATTCGAAGTGTCATATGTACAATGTACAATATTATGTACAATCAGTTAAACTTTTTACGATACCATCAAGTCTAGGTTCAGTCAGCTCAATATTTAGTACTTACAGACGAGTAAATGTTCAGATATCAACCACTTAACGCCTATCTAATTAGTAACGATTCCACGATCAACTGTAGTGGCTTTCATTATAACATTTGTTATTGACACGTATGACTAGCAAGCAAACGCCAGTCTTTTCGTGTTTTGAGGGCGAGAAGTCAACAGCACAAAATTTATTTTAAAAAAAAATGACGCACTTTTAGGCTCGATTGCTAGTGACGTATCAAATAACATTATTAGGCGATCCTGTCCCTAAAAATTTTTGTTTGACTCTTTTTTATTATGAAATAGGTGGCCTACAATCCTGCATATAGACCCTCAATTCTGCGTCACTGGCTTATCTCTAAAATAATATGTTATATCATCCAAGCTGTCAAAAAACTATATTGATGACTTTTAATAATATTAAATAATATTCTATTTAATATTTTTTGTAGTTATCAATTGATTATATCGCGTCTATTATTCATAAATTATTTTATTCAGGTAAAAGCTTTTACAAAGCATGTTCGCAGAATCCTGGCTTTTACCTGGTTCCCAAACTAGGCTCGTGAAAGCCCGTGATATGAGTTTCAGGACTCTTCCTTCGATGAGAGGTAATAAATAAATTAGATGCACTAGTGCGTTAAAATTTACAATCTGCCGTTTACAATTTATACCATTTATCATAGATTTATTACAATTTTTTACATTTTATTATTACAATCTTATATTGACTGCGAATACCGTCTCAAGGGGTATGTCTAAACAAATCATTTCAGCAACGCAATAATAGACATGGCACAAAAAGGTTCCTAAATCATCGTTCCATTTGAATAACTCAAACTTGGTAACATCAACAAGCCGTCCACAGTACTGTGGCTATCAATATTCCTGCCCGTTGACCGATGTGGCGCCAGCGGTCGCCGCGCCCTGCGCCAGTCCGTGCCACCAATACACGATAATGTACTAGCGAATAGACAGCTTGCATATATTATAACAGAATTGTACGCAAACACATACGTTATATCTACCACATTTCGTTGATCTACGAACCGACTAGGACTCACGTGGTATATACTGGAAAATTACTCCCGACCAGTTTCGAACTTATTTGCAGTTCTTCATCTGAAGAGACCACGATTATGGAAGAAACTCGAACTAGTTTTAACACTCAAATTGCTAACCATTTAGTTAGTTACTTTCTAAACCTCGATCGAACTTCAGACGCCACTCAAACTTGCAGCGAAACAGCTCATGAATCGATATTACTAGATGACGCAACACCTCACACAGAAAGTGGAACCATTTTGACTCTACAGGAACTGCAGTTAGAAATCATTAGTTATTCTCAGTGCTCACCGGACTATGCTTCAATAAACTACTATGTTTTTCCCGATTTGGACAATGTTCTCACGGTCAAAAGTTTTATTCCTTAGAAGAATTATAATTGTGAAATACGTAAATAATTTTACATCGTAGAAAAAAAGCGTGTCAGTTTTTCAGTCCGAATCTCCAATGTAGTCTTTTATACACTAATATTTAAACTGGCTGTCCATATGTTGAGAGTCAAGGTTCTCAACCGGGGACAAGCTGCTAGATCATCGGCCATTGCCTGATAAAAGAGACATCCCAACTGGTTAATGTATATCACAATTTGAGGTACCTATTCAAATTTCTGAATGACTGAATACTTTAATTAGAATATACTATAAACCTTTATACAAATAAAAAGATCTCGTTTGTCTCTAACACAACATTTCGAGAAATGTAATCCTCCGGATTGTACAATCGACACGGAGCCGGTCGCCATCGGACGGTAATACCGCTTTGTTTATAAAGCACGCGATTCACTAAATCAGTTCACGATTATAGCCCAGGGTTGCCACTTCCGGGACTAGACTAGGCATTCGTCCAGGAGTCAATTAAGAGGCGGTTAACATTTTTATAATTGGCTGGAATACTTACGCAGTCTGTTACTTCCTGTTTATAGGTACGGATGTTTTATGGAAATATATTCAAAATCAAGTCCCATAAAACAAGCGCGCTTTCTCGAGAGGGTGTCGCTAACCAACCAAATGTGATGGAAGAAAGAGTACAGTATAAGGAAGCCAATTAAGAATGTACAGCAGCTTAATTAATCCTAAACAGTATTTGTTAAATTGTTATGACGCTGCTGTCAATTTTTTTCTCGTTCGTTTTTTTCTTTGTTAGAAGTACACAAATTATTATGTAATTCATTACTAAGTTGCCGTCTCAAGCGATGGTCGTTGGTCATTGCCTCTGTTCGAGCGTGATATTTATTGTTATTTATTCATTATATTTAATAATATTTACATTATAGGAGTGACAGAGACGGATAACAGAGGCAGGTCAATGTACTAAATTGTTGGTTTTCTACCAACTTTTATGATTCTTGCGTATTTTTCGCAGACATTTTTTATCATTCATTGTATCTTCTTCACGGGTTGATGCTTTTATCACAATAAAATATTAATAAATAATTATAAAACTACTTTATATAGACTTGCCCAAGCATTTGGTGGAGGCGTCTGGTGTCCAGAGTGCTGGCATTATTTTTGCACATTAGTTGAGCCTTTCATCGTGACAATGCTGTCAGCATTCTGGGGACTTTTTCTTCAGCCGTTGAACTTTTAAATTAATTATTTTTAGTCTTTAGTTTTATTTTTTATATAAGCTTTTAGTCTAAATACTAAAAGCTTATATAAATCTACCACCAATACTCTATAAATCTACTACCACTAGTCACTTAGTGTTATACCATATTTTTATGTTTAATTGAATAAATTTAATGTAGATAATCACTAACAATAAATGCGGTGCAACAATACTACAGCTAATAAAATAACATTTACAATAATATAAAAATTGTATGGCTGAAATACGATATTTATATGTAAAAAAATGAGTATATGTTTTGTTTTTTGTGATTGTCAAATTGTGTTCCATACACCACACCTCACTTTAGAAAACGTTCGTTAGCTCAACGTCAGATAAGTTAGAGGGCAAACACAAGCATACGTAGGATAATTGCCTAATTTGGCGTTTGATACGAATAGGTACCTTTGTTGTATCGGATATAGTGGACAGTGGTACAGTAATTAGCAGAACTATAATAGAAACCGACCACGAGACACCCTTATATGTGATCAAGCAAGCGAACCACGGAATAAATCTTGTTGATTTGTTCTCGTTCTAATACACTTGTTTGGTGTTCGTTATTGGACTTTATAGATGTGCGTCGGAAGTAAGCAGGTATTTAATGTCGTTGTTATATGTACTTACATCTAAAAATAATGTAAACGCGCTGTTTCAATTTAGTTGAAAAAATCTACAGCGAAACGCATACACATGCAGTTGTTAGTTCTACAAGAGCTATTTGTGCAATTTGTGAAAGCCCAGAAAAGCATTATTTATTTTCTCCCTAGCTATGAATATATTTAGTGAGCCGCACATGATGCACAAGTGCCGGCCCGATTGGCACTAAAGCAAATAAGGTGCACGAAGTTCATTAAAGTAGTCCAAGCTCGTGTCCGATCTCTATTTGTATACAATATATCATTGTATTACATGTAATTAGTATATATATAATAAACACTAAATTCAAAACTGCTGGCGCCGCGGCTTATTCGGCGGAGCAATTGAAACGGCGAAAATATGCTAACCTAGGTAGTAGTTACATATTTGAACCGTTTGGGGTCGAGACATTGGGCCCGTGGGGACCTGGAGTGCATGCTGCTAGAATTCTGGGCACGCTGCCGGCCGGTAGCGGGTTAGAGCATTTGAGTTATCTATAGGCTACCAATAGCTAGTGGATTGCTCAAATGTTAATGTAGTAGCTGCAGTATTGTAATTAGTTATTAGTGTTTTATTTTAATAAAGGCCATTTGCCCTATGAAAAAAAGAAATTCAAAACGGGATGTTGGTGTTTTATAAAATACATGTTAAACTTCTAATCATAACCGTGTTACTACAGATTCATACACTCTTTAAGCATTTACATAGGTTTTACTGTTGATATCCTGTTTCACTCGTTCTCACACTTCCCTTTGCTTAGCCACACACAAACGCTACCATACCTAAGTTGTTCCGAAAATTGTTAGCCAGAGAATAAAATATATAACCTCTTTATTCCAGGAACTATTTTGTATTGACGGATAGTTTCAATACAAATCTCCTCGGTGCGAATAATTGGCCACATAATATGGGTAGTTCTTTTTTTGAATATATTTTTTCAAACAATAGACACGTTCAAGAGTACAAATCACAAACTAAATAGAGTATGGTACAAATGTAACTCTATCCTCCGTACAGCCCATGTTTCGCTAAATGCATGTTTATATTTTCCACGGATAAAAAAAGCTTAGTGGGCGAAAACTCAATTACATTACAAAGAGACCTGAACTTGAACCTAATATATAGTACACTAAGCCAGTAAGTAAACGAAGGTGCGTCACGTCTGTTGAATCGTTTTTCCTGTCCAAGATACAGGCTTCGCCTAGTTTGGGGGTCGTATATTGGTTCACTTTGTAATTAGCACGATGTATAATGGAAACGTTACAGCATTGCATGTAAAAATGTTGATAATATGTTTTTAAAGTAATCAAAAAAGATTTATCTAATTAAAAAGAAGTACTGAACCGATATTGATGAAATTTGTATTAAAAAACTATAGTTGGTTAACAAAATATGACGTTGCTTATGTGTTTCCGCAATCACTCCGAACGACAGACAATCCGCACAACGAGAAATAGACACGGCGCTGTATTATCTTTATGACTTCCACAAATAGACTTGGCGAGGATTACAATTTAGTTTATTCTCATCTGCATTGATAATGTTTAATCGATGACATAATACCTATACTTACTATGTTGTTCATGTACAAGAGCTATATTTATTGTACGGCATTTATATCACCTTTACTGGGTCTATTAAAGACTGCGTCCGTGGGAATGGATTGCGGTTTATTATAGAGGCATGGCCAAGCGATAGATGGAGGCGTCTGATGTCCAGTATAGGTACAACCTGGAATTGTTAAAACTGACGTGGTGTTGACACATTATGAATGTACTAGCTGCGCCTCGCGGTTTTACCCGCGTGGTGATGGCTGATGATGAAGGTGATGAAAAGTAGTCTGTGATGAAATGTGTTATTGCGGGACCTGACGAATCCACCTACGAAATTTCATCCAAATCGGCTTAGCCGTTCTAGCGTGATTGAGTAACAAACATCCATCTATCCATTCGTCCAAACTTTTACATTTATAATATTAGTGGCATAAAACACAGGAATTACTCACGTAATAAATCAGAGGGTTCCGACTATAGTTTCAACCACGCAGTATCGAATGTATAACATTCATAAATTGTCAAAAGCATACCGGAGAAAATTTATTTTTTTCAAAATTGAACTTTGAGATCAAGTTTTAGTTAAATTTGTTTGAAAGTTAAGTTTCAATATGTTCTAGTTTATATTACAATATTTATTTTATATAATATCTCCATAGAGCCTTGGGCCCGTGTCCATTTTGGAGGATTTGTAGCCAGTACAAATGGAATTCATACAACATTACATTTTCGTACTAAAAGGGGAACATATTCATTTAATTTACATTATTACATTGAGTTTCAATTCTAGTTTAGTGGTTTATCTGTTATTAAGGCTAATTACTCGCTCTATATTAAGCTACATGTTCTGCATATTACGCGTCACTTATGTAAAAATGGTGGTCTGCATGGTGCTAGGGTACTTTCGAATACCCGCCTGGCTAGCATCCACCCTCAAGTTTGAAAAACTGTCACCAAGCACATAGTTTGTTCAGGCAGCAGTCCTTGAGAGCCAGTGAGCATTCTAGACCACACGGACACTGACCATCAAGTGAGATAGTGGTCAAACGCTAGATCTATAAAGAATACAATAATAATAATAATAATACCAGAAGTTTAATACAGAACTACTCCTATTTGTTCATTCATTAGAATGAAAAATTACTCGGGACTTCTCAGATCTTCGGATCGAATATGTACCTGCGTGCTCACTAAATAATGTTGCTGCATAGTTAAAGTTATACTTGATTGAAGTGGATGGATGATTTGGAAAAAACAATGTTGGAAGCAACCTTGAGGAACGTGGACATTGCTGTAATGGTAACCCGACGTCAACAAGTTATTTCATACTTTTGAGTGTTGAAGTCGGTTCCATTTTTTGGTAAACATTATTCCTCACTATGCTATACGTGCATGATGTGACGAGATGGCAGGTGTTGACTTGAGTGATGGGTGCAGTGACGAGACATGACACAAGAGCTAACAATAGGCAGCCTTGCGATGCAGCCAACAGGCTGACACGAGGACCACAGTTCGCACTTACGTAGCTTGATGACGCTAGTCATAGAAACAATGTCAGCAGGCTGACTGCTGCGGCTCTTTAGTCTGTGTAAGACAGAGATCCAATAACAGGTGTACTGTTATTGGATAAGAGGCACGTATGCCCTAGCAATGCGAGGCAAAAATATAAATACGCATGACAGACCGAAGTCACACACTATATGCATTTTTTTTAATTATTATTTTAATTACACTTAGACCCCCCGCACTAAGGTTCTCTATGTCGCAGGAGGCATGGACACACACAATAAGTGCACAGCACACAAACATCGAAGACCCGGGACAAACATCCACACTCTCGCACAAATGTTTGCCCCGGCCGGGAATCAAACCCAGGGTCCCCAGAGACACAGAAGTCATGTCACTGACCACTGCGCCACGGCGACTCACAAGAGTTAATGAAAATCACTGTAAGGCGATCCTTTATATTCTTTTTACGATAACGTAAAAACATAACACTTAACATCAGGTGAGACAGTGGTCAAACGTAAGCTTACAATAAAATTAAAAAAAAGGAACTACTCGATAAGAAACAAAAATGCTCCCCTCGGTTCCTTAGTTCGCCAATTAGCACGAATCCATCATTGTATATCTGCCTCTGAGTCTTGGTTCAGCTGCATATGCCATTGGAGTTATACAAGCATTGAAAAGGACACATACACGGCTTGATTAGTTTATATTTCATATTTTTACAGGTTTTCATACAGGCTATTGCTGTTGATTCAGTTGCTGATACATAAACTCTTTTATCTATCAATAGCCCGCTATATACAACCCGTTGTTAGCACTGAAAAGTATTTGAAAATCGGGAACGAAATTTTACTCAATTAAATCGATTTGCCTAAAACAAATATTCATATTATATGTTATATTCAATATCCTTTACCTAAATCAAATATTCACACGAATTAGAACGTTTTCTTTAAACAGAAATGTCTAATCGTAATAATTTAATTCCTTCTTTTCTTCCCCTTTTTATCTTTGACTTTCTCGTACAAAACGTTGTAGCTTCAGCATCGTTTGTGCGCACAGCTAGGGACTGGAATTAGTTGCCTGAGTCTGTGTTTCCAAACACTATGTGGGAGTTTTCTAGACCTGAGTGAATAGATATCTACTATGCAGGAATGATCCACTTAAAACGGCATCATTATTGCGTCTTATAAGCGCTTTGACAAGGTGAAATAGTGTTCAAAACGCCCGCCTGTCGAATATAAAATGTAAATCCAAAGATTATAAATAAATTGTTTATTGGAAAAAGTTTTCACACATGCGGTATTTACTTACATAAGCTGATTTAAAAGGTAGACATACAACTCTTAGGGTTACAGCAAATCCAGTAATTTAGTTATGAAAGAGCATGGATCTGCGACCACCCGACGCAGAAATACACCACACTTTAAACTGAGTAAATATAAACTTGTATTTTAGAGTAGTGGGAGTTCTCCGTCAGATGGTGGCACAGCAAGCTCGATTTAAAGAAATTAAACATAGCGGGAAAGATGTAAAAAAATTAAAAAGATTGTTAATAAGCCTACTGTATCATCTCAGCTGTGTGACATAAATGACAATTTATATCGGAGTGCGTCGCGTCGGTTCGCCGATGTGATGCGTGCACTATTTCGATCTCGTACTCTTGACTCGATTCGTGGAAGTCTGTCGTACCCGTACCCGTACGCGTATTTATACCAGCCAGGGCCTGCTCGCTCTCAATTAGGTGTTCTATGTCAATGTTATACAGCAAACGTTGATTTATAAGGGTATTCCTCTCGGCGAGGGCGCGTCACACACGTCCGAAAAGGGATAAACTTCAGCAACATTGTAAGCGATTAAAGCATAGGGTTAGTGGTTGCAGCCTTCAATTTATTATTATATTAATTGCAATACACAACCAAGTAAATTGAATTGAAGTAGGTTAACAAATAGGATCGACTCATATCTATCCTCATTCTTGCCATGTCATAGATACACTTCTATCTACAGTAGGAAAGAAATGACAAGCTTGAACGTCCCTTACCGTCCGCTTCGACCATTCTTTTTTAAACACATACAGTTACTGATTTGCTTACCATCAGGCAGGTCATATGCTCGTTTGGCCTCTTCACATGGGCAAAATATATTCAATTTTTTTAAAGTCGAAGTTCTACTCAAAATTATTTACGCAATTAATGCGTAATAATTAATGACCAAGCATCAATGACGCATTTATCAACTTTAATAAAACACAGTACACAAAGAAGAATAAATGTTTGGAATAGAACGGCATATGAGTCTGTCCTGTTATATATTATTACCCTTTTCAAGTCAATTCGTGGTGTTCATTTCATTAGGTGTTTTGCATTACTCAACATAATATAGATTAAACGGAATCTCTCTTACCCTCCGTATTCCGCTACAGCATGACTCAAATGAAAAAGCAAAATGACAATTATGAATACGAAGCCAGTAAACTCTTCTCTTGGTCGCGCTATAAATAAGCGTCGTAGCATCCAGTGGTACATCCGAGCTGGCTTTGAGATAATATCACGAGAGTATTATGTGGCCCGTAGGCTTCCGTTCCCTGGAAAACTTGAGTCTATATTTGCGTTTCGACATACGCGAGTGACAAGTGTACACACATCAACACGATCTATACTCTGTTCCAAAATCTTAGATATTTTATGTAAACAAAGCGGATAACAGTGCAAAAAGTATCTGTTATTTACTATATTTGATCAAAAGAACATTCAAATCATCGTAACCTGCTCAATTCGTATTCCTGCCGACAACATGATTATACCGCTTTGGTGAGAGTAGACCTCATTTGGATTATGGAGATGGCTGATGCTGTCTGGAGTTATCCAAACGTATGTTCATCGCGAATGAACGTGGATGAGATCCAAAGCGGGACTCATCAATGAACAGCACCATTATCCATTGCTGGTTACTCCATGTCGCATGTTCTCGAGGCTATGGAAGCCGCCTACCGCGCTGGCCAGGGCCGCGCGCCGCCGCAGCAATGGGACTCGTAGCCGTCAGCGAGCATGAAGACCAGCGACCTTACGGGGACTTTTACCCATCATGAAATGTCATTTCGTCTCTATTGATCTCGTCTGATTGGTGCTTTCATCCAACAAATCTCATTGAATGAAGTCAATTTCTATTCTTGTTGGTGGTTCGTGTTTTAAACACCAATGAGGACAAACATGCAGTGACATTTCAGAATGGGTATGGACAGCCGGAACGTGTACAGCTTCATGCAGCCTTCTTCGCACGGTATTGATTGGTATCATAGGTTGCTTTAGTTCTGGAGGGATGACGGTAAAATTGTTGTCTCTGCGAGTGAAACCACAGAACGCAACTTAGTGCTTCAGAGCGTCTGCCCTGACCTCTATTTGCATTTTATTGACTATGTTATTTTATTAAGCTGAAGTATTCGTGACTTTTTGAATTAATACGACATCAATTTAATCGAAATGCAGAATTTGCATTTTAAATTACTGTTCATTACCTACGGTATATTATTTATCGTTGTGCTTTACTTAGTAAAAGAGCACTAATTTTGTAACTGAATTTTTATTTTAATGTTTATTCGAATTTATTTACTTAATGGTCTTATTGGGTTCGCTTGGCAGGCGGTTTTACCGATTCTTTATCCTCAGGCTTGAGTAACCATGCAAACTCAAGCCTGAGGGATCTAATTGCCACAGTCTGTTTGTCTGCCGATAGACACAACCTCGGTGCTATCATCACGCTTTAAAATTACCGTGAAGATTCTGGAAAAGTTATGTAGAGGTGTTATGTACACGAAGCTAGCGACTGGTGCTATCTTCATCATCATCATCATCTCAGCCATAGGACGTCTACTGCTGGACAAAGGCCTCCCCCATTGATTTCCACAAGGACCGGTTGGAAGCGGCCCGCATCCAGCCCTTGCCTGCGATCTTAGTCAGGTCGTCTGTCCACCTAGTCGGTGGCCGTCCTATGCTGCGCTTGCCAGTCCGTGGTCTCCATTCGAGAACCTTTCGGCCCCAACGGCCATCGGTTCTTCGAACTATATGCCCTGCCCACTGCCACTTCAACTTGCTAATCCGCTGGGCTATGTCGGTGACTTTCGTTCTTCTACGGATCTCCTCATTTCTGATTCGATCACGTAGAGAAACCCCGAGCATAGCCCTCTCTATAGCTCGTTGTGCGACTCTGAGCCTGTTCAGAAGGCCTATAGTCAGAGACCACGTTTCAGTTCCGTAAGTCATCACTGGTAACACACATTGTTCGAAGACCCTCGTTTTCAGGCATTGCGGTATTTTGGACGAGAAGACGTCTCGGAGCTTTCCGAACGAACTATCTTATTTTCGCCAAATTAAGCATCATATCAAACCCCATGCTTGCATATACATATAATATGTAGGTACAGTAATTTGCCGAATGTACTTGCACAATTCGTGCTGTGGTTTTACCGGCCTAGAATAGTACTCCCCCATCTCTTCCCGCGGGTGCCGTAAGAGTCGGCTATGGGACCACAAACCAGAAGGTGGGCAGCAGCTCCTTCTGAGGATCGGAAATCATACTGCGCTCGCTAACCCGAGTGCCAAGCGTAGCGAGTATTGGCAATGCCCCCCAATTGGGGGAGGTTTTTGTCCAGCAGTGGACACCCAATGGCTGAGATGAATGAAAAATGAATGATTGAAATGATAATAAAATAATACATTTTTATTATTGTTACCTTATTCATATAAATAAATAAAATGAATGATTTCAAAACACTTATAACGTAGTAAATACATATCAACATACTTCTAACATATAATTAAAAGGTAATTATTTTATCTTACAAAAATGTAGACATTTATTTCAATCAAGTGTTTCTCCATTGATATCCTTATATATAAAGAAATATTTGGAAAAACTCTACTAACGACAATGTAATTGCAAACTCCCCATTAGTATATCAATTGGTATATCTTAGTATATCAGCGAAATTTGGCAGCATTGCATAGTTGTTCCAAATACACCCTAGATTTGTATCCTATATAAACAAACACCTTACAAATGTGTTAATGTTCGTATAGCTGCGCGCGCATTAAACACAAGTTGTAAAACATTTGCATGTATGTTGTATATCATATTTCTTTAGTTATGACGCTATGATTTATCGATGACGTCAGAGGTTGTGTCGGTCAAGTGGCGGGTGTGGTACATCGGTGAAGATCGGCTCATTCAGGAATGAGTGTTCTAATTTTGAACTAAGTAACGAATTGACGTTTTTAGTGGAAATAAACCGGTCTTATTCAAAAATCAACACTCATTTTTTTTATTTAAAGATCAATGATTAGGTCACAATTAGATCATGAATCCTTCAATCCACTTATGAACATCAGTAAAGCCAATATGCGTTTCGAAATAAATGAGGACAGATCGCCAAAAAACTTGGCAAAAGAACTCGGGAATAGAGCCACATCGAGAATAAGCCGTAGGAAGCTCAGAAAAAAGGGAAAGTGTTAGCGAAATTCCTGTTTAGAAAAAGCGAATTCAAGTTTGCCGCAGCTAACTTATCTTTTTACTTAGCGGCACTGGTCAACTAACTACCTGATAGATATTCTGCCGATATCTAGTGCCTTATGCGACGCCGCGTCAAATGAACTTACTGGCTGAGTCTTGACCATTGATACAATGCTTTTTTGTTTTTTTTTTACATATTATAAGTTTGCGTTAACCTGATGTTAAGTGATCACGTTGTCTAGGATTTAGTATATACGCAAACCTAGAAGGTACCTATTCACTCGCGACTTGAAGACTCCAGGATTGTACATATCGGGAAACACAGACTCGGGCAACGAGTTCCATTCCTTGGCAGTACGCATTAAGAAAGTGGAAGCAAAACGCTTCGTACGTATAGGTGGTATATCTACCATATAGCGATGGCGAATTGCCATACAATGTACTACTAATACTACATTTTTTTAATATCATACTTTCACCACATATGAACTAACAAACTTTAAAAAAGCTATTGAAGCTAGCTTCGACATATTTTATAGGAAAATGTATCGGCGACGGTGCTTAGTAGGATAGGTATATATATATATACATATACCCCTAGAACAGCAATATGCCGCATGTACAAGAACAATCAGTTCGTATGCATCTATTGAAGATCTCTTGTGGCCTGTTCTGACCACCATTAGTGGCCAAGTGTGGCCACACTTACCAGCCGCTACCGCAATAGTCACGGACTCACACCTCGACACACCGCGACCATTTAAAACTCGACCTGGCACCAACCGATCGGTTATATACACGACAAAGATGCTCGAAATGCTGCACTTTTGCCAAAATGTCACCTCCCATCGTGTTATTTTAAATATTGCACAAAATGAATACATTGTAACAAAACATACGAATTGCTCACCAGCTTAGTGTAACAATTCTACGCAATTCATATAGACAGCTAATTAGTTTTATCGATATATCGTTCTTCGTTTGACCATTTTGGGCGCCATCATCGTTAAATAATCGGATAAATCAACCATTTAAGTGATGAGACATGTGTCGATTCTTTCGCGGGCTGCGAATAATAATCGAAAAATCATTCGACTATAAACAACACGTTATTTAGATACTATGAGTTTACTAAAATATACATAAATGAGATACATAACACGTGTCCGAATTGAAATAATGATGTTAACTTTAACCCATACAGCTACTAACATACTTTTATATTTTCTATTTTAAAGTTCTTATTTTTGTCTGTTTTTCAAATACCCGCAACAGAAGCGGTATTTAACAGAAGTCACCAAATACTAAGCACATGTCAAATGAGTTCCAAAATGACAGCATAGATTGTCATTTGTTTAGTATTTAGTGACGCCTCGAAGCATTTGGATTTGTCCAAATGCTACCAAATAATATGGAGTGATGAACGTGGCCTCCTTAACTGGTAGATATAATTTGTTTAAAGATTCATGTATAGTGATTGAATTATTGTGTTATATTTAGATATTGTGATATATATTATTTTATAAGATCCAACATTATATAAAAATATAAAACCGTCTTAAGAACCCCCCTTTTTTTAGCAGACGATTTATTTATTTATTCAATATAGTGTAGCTTCCCAAGTGTTCAGTAGTTTTGGGGCCTATTCAATGCAAACAAACAAACAAATTAAATCTTTCCTCTTTATAATCTTTCTCAGCCATGTGCGTCCACTGCTGGACATATGCCTCCTCCATATAGGGGGGATTTGCCAATACTCGCCACGCTTGGCAGGCGGGTTGGCGAGCGCAGTATGATTTCCGATCCTCAGAAGGCGCTGCTGCCCACCTCCTGGTACGTTATCCCTTAACCGACTCTTACGGCACCCGCGGGAAGAGATGGGGGAGTACTATTCTAGACCGGTACCACCACGGCCACGGCCCTTTATAATATAAGAATAGAAAATCCAGTGCTTATTTATTCAAAATAATTACAGCCAATAACATTCTTATTACCAGATACTTAGGCATCACTTATACTATAATACTTACATAAATGTGTCAGAATAAGAATAAATTTATTGTATAAACTATGTACATACATGTAAAGATCTTATTAAAAAACAATAAAAGTGGCGACAGTTTAATATATAATTTAATGTTTAATATATAAAAACTTATCACACCCATGTTCAAGCAAATAAATAATTTTGACTTTGACTTTGACTTTGACAGTCTTACCCATTTGGGCGTACAATAATATTTTATAGTAACTTAAAAAGTAAGGTAATATGAAAGTATTTAACTAAATTTTGCTATTACATAAGTTGGCTACGTATCCAAATATTCACTTACGTTGTATATCTATCTTTATTTACTTATGAAGATTTTGGGTTGCTTTAAACTGAGAGCCCTGCACGACCTTAACTTCAAGCGGTATCCCACTAATATTATAAATGTGAATGTTTGGATGGATGGATGTTTGTTACTCAATCACGCCAGAACGGCTGAAAGGATTTAGATGAAATTTGGTATGTAGATACTTCATGTCCCGGAATAACACATAGGCTACTTTTCATCATCATCAAACATAATTACGCGGGTAAAACCGCGCGGCGCAGCTAGTGTTATTATAAAGTTTAATAGCTGTAAAAAATCAATGTATGTGATACATGGAGTTATTACCTTGAGGAACACATATATTGTGTATTTAAGTCGTAATACATGGGCACGACTGGATTTAACATCGAAAAAGTAGTTTGATTATTTGTAACAAATAAGCAAATATTGTATATGTAAATTCCAGTTAATCTAAGAAAGCCATTTTCAGAGCTTAGTTCCGGGATTGATTGGATTTCCGTGGCCTCTACCCCTAAGGAACAGGTGTGCTTTATAAAAGAGTATGTTGTGTTCGCTGGCAGTGCGACCGCACCCCGCCGCCCCGCCTCCACCGCCCCGCCCCGGTAGTAGCAGTTTAGTGTTCATCGTTAACCTATTTGTTGTCGGACCTTCACTAGGACGGTGATGCACTCTGCTCTGTGAGAGGTGCATCTGTTTGTCATTAAATCTGGTCTAATTCCGATCATCTGCTAGTTTCACGGATTAATAACTTGTGATCGAGCTTCCTCTGTTACAGGAGAGCCATATAAAGTTTTCTAAACTGTGGGTTTGTATTCAAAATTGGGTTTATCTTATTATTACAACAAACATTCTAAGTCTAGCGTGATTACATCTTCGTCCACATAGTCACTGACCATCAAGTGAAATAGTGGTCCAACGCTAAATCTATAGGTACTCGTACATAATAAAAAATATTCTCAGCCATTGGAACGTAAATATGTGGATCTCACTTGTGCTTCAAACGGGTAATGGTTGAAATAACAGTCAAAATATATATATGTATATATTATTTACGTAACGTCTCATGTGCAACGTCTGTATGTTTGTTTAGAATATTGAAATAGAAGGTTGTCTAAATAACAGTAAACATTTCATGAAATTTGTTTCGCCGTGTAATTAAATAGAGCTCCAGGCTCAGTGGCTAATGGTAGCGATTATCTTGTTCAACTAACTAAACTAAAATTCTAAAAAATAAGATAAGTAGGATAATATATACCAAGAGCCCACGATGGCCAGTTATTTTATAAGAGCTGAAAATTTCTCAGAGCATGTCTCCAACACAGGTAAGAACGCGCAGTGAGTATGAAGTTGGGTTTGTGGTTACTTGGGCAGTTATCAGGTAGTAAAGCTGTATAAAATAGTACCTAAAATTCGTTGAAATATAAGGCTTAATATGTTTATATTCTCTTCGGAATAACATTAGAAATTATGTCATCTATTGCCGGACACTTAGCACGGTTGCTACTAATTTGCTGATTGCAGTAATTTCATCAAAATCGGACGAGCGGTTTTAGAGTTACACTCCAATAACTGGAAAGCGCTACGTATACCTCGACGACAAAATTATAAATAGCAAAATATGGGTGATATTTTAAATCCCGCCCTCTGAATGTAAACACCCGCGAATCTTTGTAATGTCATCGACACCTGTTAGGCCCTTAAAGGCCGCCCATATTTTCAGGAAACGTTTGACACACACGAAAGTTTTTTCGCAGCAAACGTGTAAGGAAGACGGAAGCTATTTCTTCTGTCACTCACGCTCACGTAGAATTTGAGTGATCATGGCGCTTGGAACATTGCCGAAATGACAGGAAATTGTTTTAAAGCATATACATTATATTTATGCGCTTAGTATTTAATGTAATCTCATGTGTAAATGGCCGTGACAATTAAACATTACACACTAAGTACTCTTGGAATATTTAGTTACATCATTTTAAAGTTCTTATAAGAATTTTTGAAGTAGGAAACTCTCGGTTGTGAAAATACTTAGGTTTTATGTGCCAATAATATTGGGATTTAACATTTTCTAATTACGGTTATTAGGCAAAAAAAGGTTAATTATGTATAATATAGAATAGATTCGTACACTAATATTTCGTCGAATTGAAAAATTAATTTTCTTGATATTAGGTTCTTTTCGTTACTTCTGAGAAGATGTTACATATTTATTTATTGAAATACAGATGCTCACTGCGCTTACAGCTCTCTGTCAACACACATACAAAAATCAACAAACATTGGTAATCGTGTCAATAATGTAATAGTCTGGTTTCCCAAGCAATTAGGCCGTAGATATATAATTTAATAACGCAAATAACAAGTGGGCCCTTAAAGTGCACTTACCGTAATACCTAGACATGCAGAAAGCAATCAATACTACGAAGTAAAGAAACCATTCCCGAATCGATATAGAAATGGTAGGTAATGCTAAGCAATGGTTATCTAATGGCATTTTAAAATTAAACACGCGCTGGCAATTGTCCAGAGTATGGGCGCTGTTTCATTAATGTGACCACATTCTGCGGACGTGGCACACGCCTCGGTGGTTTCGTACACATTTTTATTATATCTGTATACTTTTGTAGTATGTTCTATATTTGGGAAACATTTGGGACCAGCGCTCCAGCTTCGCCCTGGACGGCCGATGCAATTCTCAATTCATACAAAATACCAATCCCGAAATTAAATGATAATTTATAATTTTGACTGGCCGGTTGGCGCAGTTGGAGCCGCTGGTCCCGGGTTCGATTCCCGGACAGGTCAAACATTTGTGTGCATGAACATGTCCGTTTCACCTGTGTCTGGGTGTGTATATGTATATATATCAGTCATCAGGTTACCATAGCACAGGCTCGCCTAGTTTGGGACCTGAAGACCTTGTGTTAATGTTTAAAAAAAAAAATGATAATAATCTTTTCACAACATACATAGATACGACATCACTCTAAAGTAACATGTCACTAATGATGTAGCGGAAAGAAAAATGCCTATTACGCTAGAGTATTACCACCCACTGCTGGGATAGGCTGGTGGCCACCCCAATGTCGGAGTTTTCAGACCGCCCAACGGCCTCCCACCATTCGAAGACAACCACCGGGACCGAATGGCTTTACGTGTCGGAAGAAGAAGAAACACGTTTGTTCAGGGGATACTACAATAACGAACTAAACACTAACACAGACAACAGATTACCAACAAATAATAACAAACATATAAGAACCTAGTAGTAACTGTGTGATATATATAAATACTTATTGTAGTGTTGCACGATGACAGATATGAGTCAGCATTATGTTCTGATGAAATGCCACTAGCCGTCCCCCGTTTGACCGTCGCTTAACGGTCGGTTAAGATTGTAAGTTAATTTTGCTACGAGCTCTTCAACGTATATGTATGTATCAAATTATGAACAATTCATGTACTCGTTTTATATAACAGGCCAGTGCCTTTATTATAATAAAACTATGTACCTACCTAATTACAATACCTACTACAATTACTACAGCTGCTATGTACAATAACGTTAGAGCAATCCGCGACCTGTTGCCAGCCGAATGATAGCAGCACTGCCCCGTTGAATAAGAGAATATTTAATTTAAAATTATTTAATATTCCTCAAATAATATCGGCCTTGTGGCCCTTCTTCTCCCGAGGGTGCCGTAGGAGTCTGCTAAGGGATCACGTTCCAGAAGGTGGGCAGCAGCGTCTTCTGACTATAATATCTAGAATTCATTATTAGCTCATTGTGCTGTTCCAAAGGCAAGTTGTTATTCATATAAACTTTCAGACATGTCTTAACAAGTCTAGTTTTTTTGTGTATGTAACTTGTCTTTGTTTCAAGTATAAAATTTCTTATTGCATTTTTATTTATATTTTATATAGTGTTATACATTATACGAGTAGGACAACACTAATTAATAATATTTTACTTTAATACTTATAGCTTGGTGCAATGAACCGGCCTAAGCCGTTCATGATTTAAATTCATCTCTTTTGGAAAATCCATTTAAAATATGAATCATTTCTCCTAATCGTTATAGCACCGCTCGTAAAAAAATGACTTAGAAAAAATAAAACGAAAATATAATATAAAGATTGATATACTATCTAAAGGTTTTCAATTATAATAACACACAGATAGTATAACAGAAAACCTATATACAGTATCTTGAAAAATCTTTAGTATTTTAATTCTTCTTCTTTAGCATATTCGTCTATGATATTACATATAAAAATAGTAAAGGTTGATGGGCGGTTCGTATTGGTGCCTATGGTAAACTTTAGAATCTAAAGTTTACCATAGGCACCAATACGAACCGCCAATATGTATCCATAACCACCAATACGTATCCATAAAACCACCATCTAAAGTTTAGATGGTGGTTTTATGGATACGTAGAGATTGTTTGGTGGAGCGGAAGCCATAAAATGAAAATGACAGATGCTGCACGTAAATTGATAATTATCGTATATACCTCCTTTGTATTGCGTTGTGGGTACTTGAAGATGAAAGTAAACCAGTGATTTGCGTCATCGCTGGCGGGTAATGCGTTAAATATACCGACATACAGACCAACATATATTATTTATTTCTGTGCAAGTAACATTGTGCGGACTACTCTGTTAACTAAACAGATTGTTTTTAAACTAGACTCCCATTGCGTTTTGAACCCATAATTACGGACCATCCCGTCGCTTTGACAACTAAACTATAGTATTAACTACTCCAAAATTGTTCGTCGTTGGTTATTGCATTAGATGAATATGATCAATCTTTTTAATAGAACTATCTACTTTGAATAGTATGAACTAATGCTTACCCACTAATGAACAGTTGTGATCTGTTACCGTAGCTAAGTTGGTAAATCTACAGGACAATATTCTGAAGTGGCTACATCACAAAACTTTTTGTTGAGTTTTTGCAATACAAGACTTGAGTCTTGTATTGCAAAAACTCAATAAAACTGGCGACTTGTGGGATTAGACTTACTGTCGCCATATAAGTCACTTCCACAGGCTTGTAACTCTTGTAAGCGTATGGCGCAACGTGTGATAAAACTCACACTAGGGTTACTGATGACAAAACGACTTGATCAGTGCGTCAGTCGCCTAAATTATATAATCTCGCGTCTCGAGTCTTCATTGATTGTGATCTTTTTATTTTTAATTGCCACTTATCATCATCATCATTTCAGTAGTAATCACTCCTGGCGAACGATGGCGCTCATCGATGTTCACTAGAGCCGGCTAGAAATGTTTTGCATTCATGTTTCTCCTAGGATCTTTGTCAGGATTGTCTACCTTGTCGGTGGATCTCCCTCCATACATAAGGAAATCATCACGTATCTTTCATTTTAAAAAGTGAGCCACCACAAAGAATTATATCTCGTTAAAAAGTCAAGATTGAGTAGCCGTGAATGTGACTTTTTTCCTAGATTAATCCAGGAAAAATTTCACTTCGTGTTATGTAAAGAAACACGAAGTTGCTCTTATAAAAAGATTTAAAAAAAAGAATTTCTCTAACTGTACCTACTTTATTGTTCATAAAATCGTCAATCTTAATAGCAAAACTCTGTATTGTCCAAGGTTCTCCCGATAATAGAACCAGAAAAACTCTCACCACCTTCCTAGTTCCGAAATCATGCAACTTTTATTGCTAAACCCTGAAATCGACACGTGCTTTGATGTCGATGGATGACGTCAGAGACGACGTCACACCACCAGTTGCGGCCGAAGCCGTTTTACGAGCGTTTTATTTTATAGGCGCATTGAAAAACTGGACGGTACGCCTGTTCTGTTGGCAGTCGTGTTGTAACGTCATGCTGTCGCGGTGATAAATCATATTCATGGGGAAAGATGGATTTCAAACGAGTAAATCCGTTATCAGGCCAGACATCATTTATCCTTTTTTCTTAAACATTTGGAATTAAGTGCACGGTTGTCCTATCGTGAGACAGAGACAGCGAGAACGAGTTCAACTCCTTAGCATTAACTATTGGCAAAAGATTACGTGCGTGAAGGTTAATGTAAGGCGGAGAGCATTGCCGTACGTCATGTTGACCGATGGAGCCAAATGATATTATTCCAATGTACTTTAATGAACACATTGTAATACCTATATATGAAAAAAAATTGTATAAAAAAGATTGCATACACAGCATACAAAATGATTCTGGGTACTCGGTAGTACATCTATTATTTAGAACGAGGTGTTATAGTTTTCTAAAATATTCATCATCATCATCATCTCAGCCATAGGACGTCCACTGCTGGACATAGCTCTCCCCCATTGATTTCCACAAGGACCTGTTGGAAGCGGCCCGCATCCAGCCCTTGCCTGCGATCTTAGTCAGGTCGTCTGTCCACCTCCTCTAAAATATTATGTTATGTTTAATCAATGTTCATGAGTGCCTTATGGATAGCCAATTTGATTTTGAACGTCTTGAATTTGAGTGCGGGCATGAGGAGAGGTCAAAATTCAAGACAAAAGCCCATAAATAAATTAGGTATTCACATACCTATTAAATACCTGTATCCTTTGTCTCTTATGAACATTATTTCATCTATATTAAGGGTTGATTTGGATTATACTAAAAGAACGCGAGTCGTACACCGTAGGATACCATCAGCCTAAAACTACCATTAGCGTAAAAGATATAACATTATGTACAATTAGTTACTTAGACATTAGTATGTAGGTATTGCCATCATTATAAACACGTCTCTTATATGGCAATAAGTTAACCCAGTTAAATTGTTTATTTTTCTAAATGTTATTCTTATATTTATAAATGTATTTGTTAATAGCTGATCCGTTTGTTCTACTGGTCTAACATTACAGGGTAAATAGGTACTTTCATCTCTAACTGAGAATATACGATAAAATAAATATCATCTATAATCATTTATTTATGTTATCAATTCTTTATTTAATTATTTTTAAATTAATAAGAAATTGCCAAGTACTTTCTAAAGTTTTGTAAAAATACTGTTTGATCCAAGGAAGTAGTATTTATTATGCAATGAAAATATTAATGATTTCCCTAATGCCATTTTTTTGTGTTAGAAAAATTGACGAAACGTACTACAAAAGCTACAAAATTATGTTTATAATCATTTAAATCTATGTTGTTTTCCATCTAATGAAAACCTTCATTATTAATTAAGCTGCCGGTTCCTGACTCTGAAACCCTACCAGCCGGCAGCAGCCCCAACCTGCTTGTTGTGTGCGTACTCGTGCTTAGAGGGGGATTCTTATGGTTATATTGTAAAAAATCATTCTGAGAAATAAATTCCGAAGCTGAAATACTCAGTTGAGATTACCACGTGCTCGGAATAAAAAAAATAAAAATAAAAAATACCAATAAAATATCGGAGGGTACGAGTGTTTTTACCTTTCTTCTTTTTTTTTCTTTTATAAGTCCTGCACTGATGTCCCGCTTGGGGCGTATTGTGCATTACCCCCGTTACTACTACCCTAGCCATCCCGACTCCTTCACATAGCGAGTGTAGCTCTAGGTTGTTGGCACAGCTGCTGCTGCTCCAGTGTTAGGCGAGCAGGTGACTGATACTCCCTGCAGTCACATTCTTTCGAAAGTGATAAATATTGTATATTGTTCATTTAACATCGTTCTGCGTCATATATCCTCCATGGCTGTGCAATCTAAAACCATATGTACCACAGATAATCAAGGTATAATTCGGAACTATTTCAAATAAACTGCTTGGATACCTATACTTATGTCTGTACAAAAATAAGATAGGTTACGCACGATGTACCAGAAACGCAGTTAGCGGTGAATCAGCGCCAGTGACGAATAGCCCTTAGTGCGGCCATAACGTGGGCGATGCATAGAAGCGATTGGCAAGATAAGTGACTAATTTGATGAAATTAGTGGTGCCTATAGGAATGTTTAAGATTGTAATCGGAGGTGAATCTTAACTATTTTCGTTAGAAGGGCGGCTGGTCATTTTTATTTTTTGTTTTATGTCAGACATAACCATGATTGATAACTATATTTACCTATGGTTATAAAATACGTAAGGGACACGCATGCGTAAGGCGGGCACGTATTAGCGCATAATTTTAAGAAAGGTGGTCCTTGAAAATTTGAATGCGAATTGTACGTGTATTTATTTCAGACGGTATGCGTCTATTTGTGCTTGGAGCTTGTCATTAACTTTTATAGATTTTATAATATTCTACACACAATATAACATTTGTAAATGATATTGCAATGATGTTAGGTGTGGAATGTCGACTATGCTCGCAGCAGATTATTTCTTTTCGATCTGAAATGATTAACCATATCTAAAGCAGCGGCTACTGCGGCACCCTCAAGTTATATAAACTGTCACCAAACACATAGCGTGTTCAGGCAGCATTCTTTGAGAGCCAGTAAGCATTCTAGGTATAGCGTGATAACATCTTCGACCGCAACATCAAGTGAGATAGTGGTCAGACGATAGTTCTTTAAATTACTACATAGTATAAAACAAAGTCGCTTTCTCTGTCCCTATATCCCTATGTATGCTTAAATCTTTAAAACTACGCAACGGTTTTTTTAAATAGATAGAGTGATTGAAGAGAAAGGTTTATATGTATAATAACAACCATTAAATAGTGGAGAATTACTGTTATACCCGTGCGAAGCCGGAGCGGGTCGCTAGTAAATAATAAAGTATTTTTATTATTTTATTTTAACCGACTTTGCTTTATTCAGAGTCGAATAAAGCGGCAGTGTGTGACCGGGTTTGTGTCATTCAGACTCACAATTTCATAGAGGACTAAGAGCACACCAACCAGTACAAGTCGCCCTGTTAGTGGCCACAATGTGAGTAAGGATGGTAAGGGCCGGCGCCGCCAGTAGCGGTACTTGACCTTGCTTCGTATTAACATTAAACACGTGAGTCGTCTTTAAATCACTCGCAAGTATTTGTTTTACAAATGGCGAGCACCATGACATTTCTCTGTTTTGTAGTTCGATTGTCATTTTGTTCTATCAAAGCTATTTACAGACGACTGCTGCAGCGTCACAAAATGGCGGCCAAACACACCGTTGGGGGTTGCCTTATTTTACCGTGAATAGACAATAGAGAAAACTTTAACTTATTATCTCTAATATATAAAATTCTCGTGTCACATTGTCTGTAAGACATTCTCATGACTCCTCAGAAACGGCTTCACCGATTTTGATTAAATTTTCGGAGTGTATGTGGTATGGCCTGAGAATAGGTTGTAAAGTATTTTTAACTCCCCTACCCCCGGGCCACAATTTGTATCGCAATTTTAGTATTTTATACCGACCGGGTGGACAGACGACCTGACTAGCCTGGAATAGTACTCCCCCATCTCTTCACGCGGGTGTCGTAAGAGTCGGCTAAGGGATCACGTTCTAGATAGTGGGCAGCAGCGCCTTTTGAGGATTGAAAATCATACTGCGCTCGCCAACCCGCCTGCCAAACGTGGCGAGTATTGGCAAATCTCCCCTATATGGTGGAGGCATATGTCCAGCAGTGGATGTCCTATAGCTGAGATGATGATGATCATGACCTAATTTATGCCCCACATGCCCTTTTTAATGATATCTGTGCATATCATGTCAGTACCAAATGCTAAATAATCTGGTCTGAAAGTCCTCGTTTTTCAATCAAACTTCATTAGCCTTCGGGCCACCGCAAAATGATTCTTGGAAAACTATTACTTAGTCTAAATGTGTCACTCGCACCGCGTGCGATTTGCTGAATTAATCCCAGTGAGCGTTTTCTGATATAAACCAATTTGTTTCCTTTCTTTTTTATTGCTTCAAAACAGTGGCAAGATTATTTATAATGCTTGGACATTACGGAATCCTTAGGATTAACTATAGACAAATGGCCACACGGTGAGAGGATGTCTCAAAACCTCACAACACGTTCTATTTTCCGATTCAAGATAGTTGATTCCTATGGATGTTTGAGAATAGAGATGTGACCTAAAACAACAATCGACTTATGCTATCTTTGTTGTACTATCAAATAACAAGTTCTTTGATAGTCGATTCGAAAAATCGTATAAATTTGTATTTGTAGTGAGGGCCGATGTTTGTATCGATATAATCCTACTAATATTATAAATGCGAGTTTGTGTGTAACATTTCGACGAAATTTGGTATGGATATAGTTTAAACCCTGGATTAACACATATTATTTATCCCGGAAAAAGTATAGTTCCCGTGGGATAATTAAGGTAACGGAAAAACCGTAATCCACGCGGGTGAAACCACGAGGCGCTACTAGTTTATTATAAAATGGTTTTTTTTTAAATTTTGATGGTTTAAACAACTAGCTATAGTGTAATTCTTCTTCTTCTGAGGGTGCCTCTCCAACTAGTGAAGGTTGGCAGTAATAGCAAATAGCAAGCAGTAATAGTGTAATTGAATAACTTAAAACGTTTGTGGAAGGCAAACACATATATATTATAATCATAATCAATATTTTTGATTGGAAATTCTCGTGAGTTTGACACATTATTATATATATGTGGTATCCGGCTTTACTCACGTTTAGTGTCGCCAGTGGTCGCCGCGATCTGGCAGCGTAAACTCACCTGAGGATGAGCATCGGACATGCTCGAAACCTAGGTCGAAACTTCGACTATAAACGTGAGTAAAGCCGGATACCACATATATATAATAATAATCAATATTATAAAAAACATTTGTTACGCTTTTGGATGTTTTGCTCCAAGCCTATTCGCCTATCGCACAGTTAACTAAATGGTTTTGAACTATGATTCCCTCTTAATATCGTAGTCAGAATTTAAACTCTAATAATCAAAAACTAGGTATACTTTTACCGAGTGTAGAATCAATCAGCGGCAAATAACAAGATGACTATGATGACGAATCAAAGAGTTTCATGGTTTATTGCATATACGTCATCTACGCGGTACTTACGTACGTCGAAGGAAACAAATCGGCTGCTGGTGGCATTAATACTCCTATGATACTTCATACATAAAAACATCCCTTCAACATACAATCAATTCGAACTGCTAGTGGAGTGCTACTATAGCTTAGATGGCAATTTAATTTAAGCTTAATTTAATTTATTATCATTATGATACATTTTATCAAACAGCGGTAAAACAGCGCTTTTTTACAACCAGTGACTAATGTTCTAAAAACCGCGACGAAAGTCACGCGAACTAATCAAGTTTACATTGTATATATCTAATAAACAGCCATCTTGTGTGCCAATGGGAAACTGTGTTTGCATGATTTGATTCGGCTCTCTGATGCGTAAACATTTCAAGCTTGAATGTATGATTTGAGTGCGGTTTAGGTGCATTTATTTACCGAGTATCGTAGTATTGTCCGTGGTGCAATTACTACAAAATGATAGCACGAATTCATCTGTTCGCGGCAAGATACCAAATGAAGTGTATGTGCGTGTGTTCTAGTGGGAATGGAAATGAAAAACTCTCTCCTGCGGTGATATCCACGGTGAAATTTATTTACTTATTTGTTATTACACTTAGACCCCCGCGCTAGGATTCCCTGTGTCGCGGGAGGCATGGACACCCACAATCACAGCACACAAACACCAAAATGAAAAAATAATAATGAAATGGTATGTTATACTGTCGATTTTCGTGTCTTCTTGAATTGAAGTCTAAATTTCATTCAAATCCGTCCAGCCGTTCTGGCGTGATTGAGTAACAAGCATCCATCCATCCAAACTTTCACATTAATAATATTAGTGGGATTAACCCGCCCTAAAAAATAATTCAGTAAGATTAAAATCTTAATTGCACATGTCTTTGTGACCAGTATGTAATCTCATTTCAAATAACAAGACACGTAAACCGAGAACGGATGTTGTCTTCCATTACTTACATACATACCGTTACGTACTCATTGTCATGGAAACAAAAGGGTCTTTGTTTTTAACACACGTATGTACAGAAAGTCAATCCGTATTTGTTTATTTATCTTGACTTCATTTTCGGAGCTTCACGGTGTTGTCCCTTGTTTAGTAAATACATACATTGCATTGTATATATAGTCACATTTGGTATTACAATGTACAAGAAAGAATGGAATATTCACATAGAAGATTGCAATACTGTCAACGAAACAAGGCGGTCGGACGACCTGACCAAGATCGCAGAAAGACCGCTTCCAACCCGATGTGGAGATCAATGGAGGGGCCTATGTCCAGGTGACAACCTATGACTGAAATGATAATGACAAGCCATCACCTGAGAAATCTTCTTAATGCTCTCAGTGTCACGTACCATCGCCAAAATGTATTTTTAATACGTTCGACGAAAGCTCTCAACAAAGCTGTACTTAGTACTCAATCCCACCATTGCTCTATTAGTCTAGAGCTAGTAGCTACGCTAGTAGTGCTCCAACACAGCGAGCGCTGCTATCAGGTACTCAATTTTTTCACAAATGAGTTCCAGCATGTAGATTTGTTTGCCGATCCAAGTATGAATATTGAAAATCATCTGAAATTATTGTTCTTAACCTATTATCTAAGGTAGTTAGCGTTTTGGCCATGCTGTTAGCTAACTAACTGTTACCTAGTTAAATAAATAAATAAATCACTTCCGATCTTAGAGCGTAAATGCTCGAAGCCGTAACGTAAATAGAAGGAATACATTCGGTCTGCTAGTGGAATACTACTATAGCTTAGATGACAAAGCAACAAAATTTTGTAAACAGCAATAAGTAGGTGTATCAATTAAACATTTATTTAAAAAATACAAAATTTACCAAGTAATGCTTTACATAAAACATTAATCAAGACTTACATCGTACCTCACGATATTCGGCTTTAGTATTCATATGAATGTATATAACACGGGAATTACTTACGCAGTAAGTCAGAGTGTTCCGACAATAGTTTCTAGCATATTCAGTGGGTTTTTTTAAATCAAGAAAAGTACCTACAGAATGCTTGTCGGCTTTTGGTTCGCCTTGCAGTGTAACAAGTACTGTGTAAGTATTCATGTAACAGTTAATCGCTTAATCAATGATATTATATGTTTATATGAGGTAGATGTCGCACAAGCGCGCGGAAACTGAGGCGGCAAAATTAAGTCAATTGTAGTAATTTCCATTCCGACGCGTATTTCAGGCGCAAGTCTAAACATATAGCTATCCTTTTTCTATATTATTTGTACCGTATTATCTGTCGCAGTAAGCATGTTTATGTCGTAAAGGAACAAAATCTGAGCACCGCGCAGTATGAATATACGTCATCTTTAGTAAAACATTGCGTTTAGTATGGTATGTTAATAACTGTGGAAGCTTGTACGATTATTTCTATTTATTTATCTGTAGATTGTAACTATAGCTGAAAGCTACTGAAATAAAGCACAATTACGTAGTTAAGAAACTAATTAAAGCGACTTACAGTATTCATCACGGGCACATTCTCAACGTTGTCTTAAAACTATGAAACTATCATCCACGTAGTCGTAAACAATTCAATATTATAAAAATAATAATTCAAAAACTACTGGTCACACCATGATCGAATCCAAATTGGACCACATGAGAAACCCTAGCTTTTAAACAAAGGAGAATCATCAAAATCAGTTTACCTAGAAAAAAAATGACAGTCGATTTTAAAACCTCCTGAAAACTCACAACCATCACAAGCTATCGACGCTTCCATATTATTTTAGTTCATGCTTCACTTTTTCCATTAAACTGAAGCTAATTTATACAAATGATTAATTAATCGATAATTATTTTATGTAAGTACTATATACAACTATACTAAGTATATAGTTTAATCCAAATATTACCCGTTATTAATTTGATTTTTGGTTAGTAGTGTTTTTGGCGATATCGATTAACTCTCAAACTACCGTCAACATAATATCCACAAGAAATGTCCCTCAAATGACCCTGAGATCACCCTCGAGTATGTTGATTGACACCCGAGTGAATCACCGGACACTTTTTAAAGGTTAATGATTAGGTCGTCATAAGTGAAGATATTATTTATTATTATTACCGTCAGTTTACGTTACCGAAATGAATATATTGGATACAAAACAAATCAATTACACAAAATGAAACATCAGATAATAATGAAGATGAATAATACAAAATAAATAATCTGATCACATAAATAATATCGCCCGTCGACGTCACGACTCGACTCACTCCCGGCGAACTCTGAGTTTATATTTATTTTAAAACTGTTACTCAAACACATGAAAAAACTGGCAATGATTTGCCAGATTATTGTGGGGAGGGAGGAGGGAAATGGGTTTACTAAGCCGGAAAATGAGGAGTAATAACAATAACTCTAGTTTTTCATGGACGGGAACTGATTGGCCTCGGGACCGCGGAGATTATTCTTAATCTTTGTCAATGAAGTATAATAAAATAAAGTATAATATTTCGTGAAATTAAATTTAAATTAAGTTTTCATTACCGCTTGCCCGCTACAAATGACGGTCGTCGTGGCTCACTCACGATCGTCGTGGCTCAGTGATCAGCGACACTGACTTTGGAACCGCGACCCCGGGTTCGAATCCCGGCCGGGGCAAACATTCCTGTAATGAGCAAAGATGTTTGTTCTCGGGTTTTGAATGTTTGTGTATTGTGATTGTGTGTGTCTATGCTTCCCGCGACACCTATGCTATCCTAGTGCGGGGGTTGTGAAAATGTGGAAAAAAAGAACAGTTAACATTTTACAAGTTTACTGAATCATTAAATCAGAGTAGAGCTGACTGTTAGTTTGTTGGTAACTGAGGCGTCGATCAAGTACTGAAGGTCAGTAAATCACTCGCAAGTCAATGTCAAGGTAAATGCTTCCATTAACCCAATGTAGGTAAACAATCGACCCTAAGGGCAAGGTCACGATCTCTTTGTGTCTTAGTATAATATTTGTTTTAAACTTATTATAAGCTTGCGTTTGACAACTGCCTCACCTGATGTTAAGTGATGACGTTGTTTAGGATGTAGTACGCAAACCTATACACTCGTGATTGTGAGTGAGTGACAGTACAGTGGAAGTCACAGGCGAGGGTATAATTCAGCCGAGTGTGTAACGCGCGGAGCTCACGAGTTTCATAGGCGAGTTTTTTTAATACTTAGCATTACACGAGTGTTTTAAGACCAAATTATGTGCAGTTTCATACAATACTTTATCTAATCTCATAAAATAGATAATGAATTTTACATAAAATTACAGCATATGTTTGCATTTATTTGTAAACGTTTAGCGCCAAATCCTTCTACTGTTTACGCATGCGTGTTGCGCCGCGTCCACAGATTATATGTAAGAAAACAGCATTGCAGCCTCCTTGGTCCAGCTGCAGTTGTATTTAATGGTTAAAAACTTACATTATGATACAGCTGTCTAAAAAAGAGATTTGCATCGTTTCATTATTAAACTGAGAGTGCTCTTTTTACACGCATTTAACATGCATATAAAGATCGACGTATGGATATTTGTTGCGTTTTACGCCACAATGACTGAACTGATCTGAATAGAATTTTGCACCACGGTAGATTAACCTCTGGGATCTCATACAGGCCCCTCGTTTTCCCGTAATGTAGTTTCTGGGGTAAAACTGGGCCAACGCGGAAAACGTAGTCCACGTAGGTGAAACTGCAGGGCGCCGGTAGTACCTGCAATAAATAATGTTATTATCAATGATATTATATGTTTATATAAGGTAGATGTCTCACAAGCGCGCGGAAACGGAGGCGGCTAAATTAAGTCAATTGTAGTGATTTTCATTACGACGCGTATTTCAAGCGCAAGTCTAAACATATAGCTGTCCTTTTCTATATTATTTGTACCGTATTATCTGTCGCAGTAAGCATTTTTATGTCGTAAAGGAACAAAATCTGAGCACCGCGCAGTGTGAATATACGTCATCTTTAGTAAAACATCATTGGTTATTATGATATGTTAGAATAAAACTGAGTAAAGTTTAGCTGTCATTCAGCGGTGTCATCATTCAGAGGTTCTAACAGTGTCACACCGTGCAGGTCTGACACTGTTGAAACCTCACTGTGGATAAGAAGCGTATCCACCGCATATCATAATTTTACGCCATAAAGAAGGCGTCATTTCTCATTTTTCTCATCATCATTTTTCTTTCAATCAGTTTTATTTGTTTTGGCATACTTCTTTATTTGGCTTGCGTACATAATCATCGGTTTTTGAGAGGTCAGGAGGAAAGATTGGTGATTTTATAAAGGTAAGTAAAATGTAGCACCTCTACGCCGTAGCTATTGCGTAGAAGGCCCATTAGATGCTACGAATAATATACTATTATAATGGCAGACTCTCAAATTGTCAACACCTTTATTTATTATCTATTTAGATTTATTAAACTTCAGGTTAGGTTAGTTAGGTTATTGTTAGTCTGCATAATGTGTAACACTTGTATGGGAATAGTAATAGATGTTTGTTCTCGGGTACCGGATGTTTATATCCACGCCTCCCGCGACACAAACGGTCCTAGTGTACAGATATGAGTGAGAAAGCGTTTGTATTGTTTAGAAGCCGGTCCTTGATTCGTCTGTCTAGGTTGTCTCTGGGTAGTTCGGACTATGGGTGGCCCCAGCCTTGTGAATTGCAGGTAGTTTAATACAAAACAAATCGTGGTTTGGTGTTCACTAAAAGTACTCGCTGTCCAATAACAACGTTTTAATATTAGTCATGTATTGTTAAGAAGTAAACGAATTAGATTTGAAGCCGTAATCGAATAAAAGCTTTTGGATTTCAGAGAATCTCAGCTAGTTTGAGCGTATCATGGAATCACCTGTTTCGCTTACTGAAATAGCTTTTTTTATAAACATATTATGCGTTCATTCACGTTGTTACACAAAAGTAGTACGTATGCTCTCCCACATAACAATCAACAATTAAATGGTACCCTCGTTGTGATTTACGGCGGCGTCTTCAAAGGGATGAGTGACAGATGCGGCGAGATGAAACGCGAGGAAATCGCCAATCAAGATAAATAAAGAAGTAAACCTAATTGGACGTTAGATGTGACACACTTCTTGTCATAGATACGGTTGAAAAGCACAAAGTCTGTCAAATATAATTACGTGGGTTGAATTTCTGGAAACTATTACCTGAATCTATGCTAAGGGCTAACATCGCAATGTCTTTAATTAGTCCTCGTGGTTCAGCGGTCAGTCACCCTGACGTCTTACCCCGCGGTCTTTGAGTTTTTGTCATGGCCAACATTTCTTTTTTTTTTAAAACATTCACACAAGGTCTTCAGGTCCCAAACTAGGCAGAGCCTGTACTATGGTAACCTGTTGACTGATATATATACTTATATACATATACACACCCAGACCCAGGTCAAACAGACATGTTTATACACACAAATGTTTGACCTGTCCGGGAATCGAACCCAGGACCAGCGGCTCAGAAGGCAGAGTGCTACCAACTGCGCCAACCGGCTAGTCTTAATTTCTGTGATTGGGTGTTCATGTAATATGATTGTATGTATCCGTGCTCTTCACAACACAGTGCATTCTAGTGCGGGGGTGTACCTAAGTGTAAAAGCGTTTTTTGTTATACTTAAATATAAGCATAAATGTAAGGCAGTTAATCAGCATCAGCAATCAGGCAGCCATCGAAATTATTATTCTAGTCTGTGTAGCACATGATACAATGGTAGTGCCCCCTGCGTCGCTCGTTATCGTCACCATTGAGGGTCATGGGAATAACCCTCCAACAGATATCCTTTCCTTAATGATTCCGGCAGTTTGTAAAGTTAGGAATAGTGTATCATGCATGGACTGGAAATTTTGAGTGTGAAGCGTATCTGGACGCTCTAAGGACACATTTGACTGCGACCACCCCTTTTACATATGTTTAAGTACTCAAAGATTATTTCACTAATAAATTTTGTTCAATTAGAATTAAACTTTATTAACTGTTCTCATAAATAAAATTTAAAAAAAAATTACATGTAAGACCTTGACCAAAATAAGCTGAAAGACTCAAAACTCTCTATTTTTATCAAGCAATGCAATCAATGACTCCTGCTTCTGGTCAAGCATTAAGATCGAAGCGAGCGCTTCAGATAGGTTATTTACTGATTAGGTAGGTTGGTTCTAATAACAACTATCCTTCATGTCAGAACAAACCAACAAAATAATATGATACGTTGACATAAATACGATTTAGCGTGACGTGTTTTTTATATGCGTGTAATGTCGGAGACGTGGTAGAAAAAGTATGTTCGTCAGTGATATAGTCTCACGAACTGTGCCAACAGTTGTTGGCGAGTGCCAAGAACTCTTGTATGGAGGTTGGTTTACTTGTTTATTTGAAGCAACATTGTAAGTATTGGACGGTCTTAATAATGAAACATAAGTGTTTTGACAACGTGTTTAATTTTGTTCGCTTTGTCTCCTGTACAGTAACTCTCCAAAAGCAGTGTAAATTCTTTCTTTCGTTCTTGATTTTTTAAGTTTTTATTTGCAATTTATGTGTGATTTTCCTATATCATTATTATCTGAGCGATAGGATGTCCACTGCTAGATATAGACCTCCCCGTCGTTCCTTATAGAGACCGGTTGGACGCGGCCCGCAGCGATCTTGGTCCGGTCGTCTGTAGTCGTTGATTCACGTCATACGTTGAGCTGGCTATTACCTACATGGTCTCCGCTCAAAAACCTTTCAACCCCATAGAACGAACGAAATTAAGAACTTCCATACTATGTGTATCACTGAGTATAATAAACTACCAAGTTCCCTAAAAGAGCTCCCGCTTAAAATGTTCAGGAACAAGTAAAAACATGGTTGAAAAACAGTTTATATTGTATAAAAGAATTCTCAAACTTCCCTAATATTTTATATGAATAATTTGCCCAATTTGAATGAATTTTTCTTTTACTAAATCTGTTGACATATTAAATTTAAATATTTGTTTTTGAGCCACAAATGACATTGAATTAATTGTACACTGTCCTTTATTGTTTTTATGCAACCCTATTTTTAGTGAATACATTTAATTTCATTTCGAAGACTGTCAGTTCTACGCGATATATGCCCAGTTAAACTTGGTCATCTTTCTTCTACGAATCGTCTTTCTTCTCTAATTCTCTTATCTCGTAGCTATAAACCACGAGCATACTGCACAAAGTCCTCTTGAGTACTCGCTGTGTAACCTTGAGCTTGTGTTTGTTAGTTTGCTTAGGTTGAATATTGTAACTTTCACTAGATTAATTTAACTTACGGTAAGTAGTTACAACTTTCTCCCATTAATTCGATTGTTTAATTTATAATTTTTAAAAGTTTTCAGCAAGATCGGTAAAATACTTTTCTTTGTTTTCAAGAAAATAATATACTTTTTCCATTACTATAAATTGTTGAGGTCAGTTCCCACAGTTGAAATACGTATTAACGTTTATAGTTTATGTTTATATTTTTTATATACAATCGATATTTATACTTTTGTAATTGTGGACTTAATATCGTACCATTAAATATGTATTATTATATGCCTGGTTGCCTATAATAGTAATTATAGCGCTATTCTATTTATTTATCTATCTATATTTCAATAATACCATAAAGACCACTAGTCTGTACACAGATATTATTGAATAATAACCTATAACAAATGCTAAAATTATATGTCTTCTTCTTCTTGTCCTTACCCCACACTAAGTGGGGTCGCCACAACATATCTTCCACTCTATAGTGCAATGCCGTATATATAAATGCTAGAAATCGATGTATTTTATAGAGGAATATATTCTCTCTTACTATTTTTATTATTATTACGTCTGTCTGATTTGCGTATGTTGTGATTTATTGTATCACTAGCTGCGCCCCGCGGTTTTACCCGCATGGTGATGATTGATGACGATGATGATGATGAAATGTAGCCTATGTGTTATTCCAGGATCTGAAGTATCTACATACCAAATTTCATCCAAATCAGTCTAGCCGTTTGAGCGTGATTGAGCAACAAACATCCATCCATCCATCCATCGTAACTTTCACATTTATAATATTAGTGGGATAATTTATGTACACTGTTTTCAAGAAAGTTTTAGCTCGATAAAGTGTTCAAAAGCTGAGTAATGCAATGTGTTACTTTAATTATGATAAAAACACAGAAACTATGCAAGTAATGAGAAAGTGCTGTTCTATAAGAAATATTTTTATTGGGTCAAACGTAAAGTCAGTTTGCGTTTGACCCTTATCTGACCTGATGTAAAGGGATAATGTGGTTTAAGATTTAGCACAATAAGTTTAAAAAGTAAGTATTCAACTCCTCAATTGAAGACTCCAGGACCACCCGGGCAAGTTTGTTCCATGCACCTCTGCGCCTCGCGAGCGCAGATCTTGTCCGCTCGTGTCACCTGTTCGCGTCATCAACTCAATAATAATAGAAGATTTCATAGATAGACCACATTTAAGTCCTGTGAGTCATTACTGGTAACACAGACTGATAACTGACTGTCATTTACTAATAATATAATTCATTTAATCCACATGTTTGATCACTGAAGTAATATTATAGAGAGTGTTCGATAGCCATCTGGCTTAGTCTAATAACTGTAAATCCCGTTTGAAATGTTTCCGGGATGAATCTTCAGACTCATCGTCAACTCTGACGCAACGCACAAAAATAACGTCATGGGACAGGTAATAATTTTAAATACATGTATTAAGCTATCGCATAGAGTATACGCCAGCGATTTGACTGGCCGGTTGGCGCAGTTGGTAGCACTCTGCCTTCTGAGCCGCTGGTCCCGAGTTCGATTCCCGGACAGGTCAAACATTTGGGTGTATGAACATGTCTGTTTGACCTGTGTTTGGGTGTGTATATGTATATAAGTATATATATAAGTATGTATATAAGTATATATCAGTCATCAGGTTACCATAGTACAGGCACTGCCTAGTTTGGGACCTGAAGACTTGTGTGAATGTTGTCTCATATTATTATTTTAACTGGTCAACTAGTCTAAGAGAATACTGCTTGGTGATACCTTGGAAGCTTGGTAGCGATATGTTAAGAAAGATAAATTGCATGAAATCCTCTATGTTATGTTATCTGCTCTGTCTGATTGACGTCATAAAAATAGCAGGCTCCCACTGGATGCGAGTAGAAGAAGACAGAACACATTGGTCGTCTCTAGTGGAGGCCTTTACCCTCCGCTGAGAGGGGTTCTTTCAATTTGATCATTCACACCCAAAAGTTAACTATAATTAAGTAACTAATTCTACATTTTATATATAAGTAAAAAAAATAAAAAAAAATATTTTAAAATACTATCATGATCCATTAAAACTTTTAACATGTATATTTAAAACTGTCTAAGACAATACTTGATTTGTAACATGGGATCAATTCTAACTTTGTTTGCACACTTTTTTTGTCCATTTCTATTGTAAGCAAGAAATAAAAGGCTTTTATTTTATTTATTTATTAACTATCCAGTGGCCGCATCAGCAGTTACAAAAGCACTGTAACCTGTTAACTCACGAACTGTCATTTATCTAGAACAACTATGACACAGTTATTCCTGCTTCAAGCACTCAACTTGGCAAATTAAGAGATTTATTGCATTGAAAAATACTAGAAAAACAACTATACCAAAACAATTAACTATTATTATCTAATGGCCAGTAATAATGTCGTCAAAGGTTCATTAATAGTTGACACTCTACGAGCACGGTAATTAATCTATAATACGATAATATTACCGTGCGTATTACCGTGCTTAAATAAAACAGACATTATTAAAACTAAAGCCTGAAAATATTTCTTCAAATATTGATTCGTTCGCATTACTGTGTAGCATTAGCACCCAGCCAAAATAGCGGGTAGCTTTTTTGCTACTCTGGAACAATTGCTAACTACACATACGATTGAATTGTTACATGGGTCTACGAGATATCGGAGACATGAGTGCGTATCTGGGTATGCCTTCGTGTCCCTACAGCTTCCACCTCGTCTACCTCCGATGGTTTGATCACTATCTTCCCGCTTCGAGTTCTTATACTAAGATTCCACCACACACGAACGATATCCGGAAGTCGTCTGATCACCGGCCGATACAACGATAGTCCATGCGATGGAAAGCTGTATATCTACCGATACGCGGCTCCGCGGTTTTAATAAACGCGCACTATTCCGTAGCTCGAGCACAACTACTTGTCACCAACAAACTCGCATACCCTGCAGTTCAATAACAAAACAATTTGTAGAATGACGGTGCCCAGTGACAAGCTAAACATTTATGAGAACGATACATACTGTGTTCCGATTTGAAGGGTATGGTTTCCGGTGAAATTACAAGCACACGAAACTTACCAACCTTATGTATCCGGGTGGCGGACGCAGAATAGTATCTGTCTGTTTAGTAAAGACCTCAGTATGTGTAGTGTACTAATGTGTTGACACCTGGCTCGTTACCCGGTCACAGTAGCGTGAGTAGACAGATGGTAGCCATTTTGTTGGCGCGCCGCCGTATGTCTGCTAATTGAACCATCATAACTAATAACGATCTGGAATGTTTTTTTACATTCAAATAGTCTAGTGTTTGTCCACTATTTCACCTGATATTAAGTGATGATGCGATCTACGACAAATCACGCCTGCCAAGAATATACATACCTATACAGAAAAATAGTTAGCTAAAACGTGTAAAAATTTATTATGATTATATTTCTTTCTTAATTCATCATCATCATCATCTTTCTTAATTGTATTTTTTTAAATGTTCATGTTCGTCACTGATTTTTAAATGTAATTAATTAATGTAAGTGGTATATTATCCAACGCATCGTATTAATTATGGTGTTTACTGGGCCCATATATGTCTTTTCACTTGCGGGTTGTCGAGGAGCTGGGTAGCTTCGACGTTCACAAGATGGTGAGGTCTTTGTTCATGAGCTTCGGTACGCAACCTCACCATCTTGTGTTTATAATGATCCTGGTGACGAGATCAATACGATGGGGGTCGCGTAAAAAAGAAACTAAACGAGTTACAGTTTCGTTACAATAAAATGTGCTGCGTGCTTGTGAAATAATCTACGTTACCCGCACCAAATAAAATAATATTGTATATGTAATAAATGTCCTCGAGCTGGTTTGGACTTATGGTATCTATATGTTATGGTTGTACGCGAGGTTTAGTTAACGCACGCTGGTACATATATACTAATTTAAGTACAAAGTCATGACAAACAAGTTTGCAGGTGACTGACTGAATAAGAGCTCATCATCACCATCATAATCATCTCAGCCATAGGACGTCCACTGCTGGACATAGGCCTCCCCCATTGATTTCCAAAAGGACCTGTTGGAAGCGGCCCGCATCCAGCCCTTGCCTGCGATCTTAGTCAGGTCGTCTGTCCACCTGGTCGGTGGCCGTCCTATGCTGCGCTTGCCAGTCCGTGGTCTCCACTCGAGAACCTTTCGACCCCAACGGCCATCAGTTCGTCGAGCTATGTGCCCTGCCCACTGCCACTTCAACTTGCTAATCCGCTGGGCTATGTCGGTGACTTTTGTTCTTCTACGGATCTCCTCATTTCTGATTCGATCGCGTAGAGAAACTCCGAGCATAGCCCTTTCCATAGCTCGTTGTGCGACTCTGAGCCTGTTCAGAAGGCCCAGATAGGCCATAAGAGCTCATCCGTTTGCAATATAGATTACGGGTCGTTTCTTTAGCTCTTTAAGAATGTAGTTAAATATCTGATAAATACGTACTTTTTTCAATATTTTATAACAAAAGATTGTTTAAACTACGGGTCAAAACTCGGCCTTAGTTTATTTGAGTTTGTTTTGACATTTTTGAATGAGTTCATAATCTCCAAGAATACAGACACAGAAGAATAGCATTCTTGGCGTATATCACGCGGATTCTCCGCTCATGCAGTGTATCGTACACAAACTGTTTACCTTAAGGACGGTGGATTCACATCATTCCGGGGATTCTGTTGTGTTTGATCAGAAACTAAACACGATTTAAATTTACCTTTTTTTTATTTATTTTTTACATATTATAAGTTTGCGTTTGACAACTGTCTCACCTGATGTTAAGTGATGACGTTGTCTAGGATTTAGCACGCAAACCTAAAAGGTACCTATTCACTAACGACTTGAAGACTCCAGGATTGTACATATCGGGAAACACAGACTCGGGCAACGAGTTCCATTCCTTGGCAGTACGCATTAAGAAAGTGGAAGCAAAACGCTTCGTACGTATAGGTGGTATATCTACCATATAGCGATGGCGAATTGCCGTACGTCGAGTCGACCGATGATAGAAAGGGGATGGTGGAATCAGATTGTGTAATTCCAGTGCACATAATACATACATACCTAATTGTTTTGTGTGCTTACATAATGTTATCAGAACATGTATTATTTTAAAATGTCACTCAACTATGCCCATGATAACATGATGGCCGTCACATCATATTGTCTCATCTAATGATTACTATCAGCCCAAGTGCGAGATTAGCGCTGGTTATTACAAGCATATGTGGAGTTAGGACACATGTATGACTGTTAGGGATTACTTTTATGGGTTTCTACTAATTTATATTTGTTAATTTTTGTCGTTAATAAATTACATTTTGTCTAATCTCATACTAAAATATAAAGATTGAAAAATCAAAAACAGATTTTGAATGACAGTCTTTATAAACAATATATCGAATTAATTTAAAAAGTTAACATTTCTATATAGCTCTTCTATGACAACTGTATCGAAATGTTAACTTTTTTACCATTAAGATACAACTTCAGCTGGACCAAGGAGGTTGCAATGCAGTTTTTCTACACATAGTCTGTGGACGGGGCGCAACACGCATGCGCGACCAGCAAATGGATTTTGGCGGTAAACGTTTACAAATAAATGCAAACATAAGTATGCTGTGATTTTACGTAAATTTCACTATGTATTTTATAGATAGATATTAGATATTAGATATTAGATAAAGTAGTGTATGAAACTGCACTTAATTTGGTCCTAAAACACTCGGGTAACGCTATAAAACGCCTATAGCTCGTTTTTTTAACTTACACTCGTGCATTAAGAACCTTTATTATGATACATTTTAATATACTACTATTTTCCATCTTATTCCAATTCTAGGACTTTGTAAGCGAATCTATTAGAACGCGAGCGAATCGCCGCGACGCAACCACGGTAGCGTGTTTGACTAAAACTCTAGTGGTACTCTACCACTCCGGGACTAGAAAGCTTTAATACCTTTTTATATTTTGTAGATTTAGCGTTTGTACGTTATTTCACTTGATGGTCAGTAACAACATGGTGGCAGGTGTAAGCTATTGTGTAGAAATATCGACAATTTTTCGATATATAAATTTTTTTTTTTCAATTACATATTAACCTTTATGAATAGTCCTTGAAAACAGGCTCACAAGTGGTAATTTTGTGAAGTTAAATAAACAACTACTTACCGATATTATTAAAACACATTAAATAAATCGAGGCAAGTGTACACGCCTCTTTCGATTATATCATGATTACTCGTAGTATTTACTACCCAATATTTATAAAAGTAGGCAAAAATGAATCTTGTATGGATGGTGTGAAGGTTCTACGAAAACGGCAGATAATCTCTTCTGATTTCGCGTTCGACGGCCCGCGTCTCGATGACAATTTTACCGTAGTTTATTGGTTGGTATTACGCAATTGCCACTCTTAATACTCAAACTTTGAGTGGGTTAAATTTATTGAATTTCCAGTAACAAAATCAGTGTGATTATTTTTAATTTAGTATCCTATCCGTGAACTAATAATTTATTTTTTAATTATAATGTTTACAATTCGTGGAGTCGTCCGTTTGCTGATCGGCTGAGTTATATAATACAACATTAGCCGACCTGGCGAACGTTGTTCTGCCATATAAGTTATAGAAATGTCTTAGTGACACTACACTTCATTTAAATAAGTTGACGTCAATGATTGACATTGTAATCATTTGGATCTTTGTTCATACTAAAATACTAAATTTGCTAAAAAAATAGAGGATGGTAGCAGGAGACCGAAAAATATTTTACGACATATGTAAGTGCCCCTGCAAGGCTGAGAAATACAGGCTGTTCCAGTAGGATATACCGCGGGAGGTCTATCGCTTATGGGGTCCAGATGAAATAACTACCCTTCAAACAGAGTAGATGCTGCACCGCGGAGTTGCCTGTCGCTTTCTTTCCGCTTCGGCTTGGGTTTTCTACTTCTGGGCAGCTTTCTTGTTGGGCTGGTGCACTCAGTCAGATGTTTGCACACGCGTCGCGAAATACCTTTTAGCAGTATTTAGTACTAATAAAATGGTTACATAATAACGTTTTTCTTCAGTATGGTTCGATGACAAATAACAACGTGCAACACCTTAGACCGCGTCGTCACTTAACATCAGGTGAGACAGTGGTCAAACGTAAGCTTATAATAAATAAATAAAATTAAAAAAATGATGAGAACTGGCTGCATTCCTGCGTTGAAATGCCAAAGAAATTCTTCATGGAGTAATGATAAGCCAGCCCTTTTATTACCTTAGTGATGTCATTATGCACGAGTGCTATTTTTTCATGAATAGTTTTATATTTAATTTTATATTTTTAACGTTAAGTTTATTGACATATTTAGAAGGCAAAAAACAGCATTGAAAAAACGCAATTCACAATTCCTTCTGCCATGCTTACATAGTTTCGCCTAATTGTGTATTTTCGTAACCCACTTCTAATGTCGCCAAACGTTAAACCAGTAAAAATAAAGAAGTCCGTTTTCCGTTTTCAGAGCGCGCGGCAGTGATACGGCGGACGGCGGCGCGCGCGCATGTTCACCTACTCGTCCCTTCAACACGTGACATTCCATGTTGCACGCGTATGTTACACGACGCGAGTGTTGCATGTTGCGAGGGATCGCTCAGCAGCAGTGATGCCCGTTATGGATTGGATTTTACACAGGTATTTTAATTTTATTTATTGTCTACTTTAAATATTTGGATGATATTAATTGAGATTTAAAGTTCGCATAAGATTGAAATATAATAATAATAATTTTACATAATGTCATGTGACGTAATAAATAATAAAATAAAAAGTCTTTATTGACCAATTTCCCTTCTTCTAAATGACACTATAAATGTGGTTAATTCTGACTTTGAAACTCAAATTATTAATTCTAAGTTGTTAGTGTTGCATTACAACCACTGAGTTAGTATTTTGGTTCATTGGGTTAAGGAGCCCTTCTCGGCGTTGTTGATATAGTACTTATATACTGTTATTGGGTAAATATAGGCCATGATTTATATCTTTAGTATAATAAACTGTGGTTTCTCTTTTCTTTTCTCATTTCATTGAAAATATATTTTATTATTCCATATATTGTCGGTCATCGTGGCGCAGTGGTCAGTGTCAGTGACATGGCTTCTTTGCCTCCGGGGACCCTGGGTTCGAATCTTGGCCGGGGCAAACATTTGTGAGATGAGTGTGGATTTTTGTCCCGGGTCTTGGATGTTTGTGTGCTGTGATCGTGCATGGCCATGCCTACCGCGACACAGGGTATCCAAGTGTCAGGGTGGTCAGAGTCTGTAAAAAAAATATTTATATAAAGCTATCTGTTAAAGTAGCACTTCTGTCACAAAAGATTAATATACATAATACAAAGTTACAAGTAGCATGGTTTGTCTGAAAAAGCTATTAACAACTCGAAGGGTTAATTCTAGTATGCAATAACATATTTATTTTTCTTTTTCAGCTCAAAACCAGCGTGAACGAATAGTGACATGATAAGAACAGAAAGTGAAATTTAGTGAAACAGTTAATTACAAGTGATAGCAATGTGAATCAGTGATGAAGTGAATCGTGAGCGAGATTTAGCGTTCGGTGCAGTGAGTTGAACGCAATTCCAGCGTTCAGTGCATGCATACGTAGCGCTCAGTGCAAGCATACGTAGCGCTCAGTGCATGCATACGTAGCGCTCAGTGCATGAAGCTGACGCTGAGAGCTGGAGGCTGCGTTCTGTTCATTGAACGTACTGCTAGCGATCTGAAGAAGCAGCAAGGTTATGTCGTTAGTGTGAGAACCATGGGGATACAGGTGGAGAATACAGTGGATTACAATAGTAGTGCATGTAAGTACAAGCAGTTGGATAAATTTTAAATTTATGCTTTGGTTTGAGCGACGAGATTGATATTATAGACAGGGTCCTGCGCAGGCTGGCTCCATGCACTGTTTTCATGCCACTTGCAATGTATATGTAAAAAACTGTTACAGGCAAACCTATATATTAATATATTTTTAATAATATACGTATTTTAATTTTAAATGAAAATGGGCCGATGACGACTCAAATTATAGAAATATACGAATATTTATATTACTCGTCCTTAGCAGTGAATATTATGTATCACAATTTCCAAATAAGACTAGTACATATTTGGTTCGTTCGATATCGGCCCCATTATTTACCCAAATGATAAAAAATATGAAAGCTTTTCAAATATTATAGCCCTGATTGATGGTTTATGCCTAGCTTTTAGCGCTACTAAACTTCATAGGACTTTGTTCCTATGAAGTTTAGTACCAAATTTTAGAGCCACTAATAATTCCGATTTCAAAAAAGTGAACCTGTTTTTAGTATCAATGTCGTTATTATTGATTCTAATTTAATAATGATTGTCTCTTTTACGAAACAAGTTAAACACAAATATTTTTCAAAATATAAGAATTAAACTATATTAAAAAATAAGTAGTATTCGGGCAATATTTTCTTATTGTTGATATACGGCCAATCTAATACAAACTTTTGCATTTCTTACAATTTTAAATAACGTTGTCCCAGTTTGTTTGACATCTTGAAGCATATTGATATAAATGTGAGCTAAATGAGAAGCGCATGATAAGTTGTTAAAACGATTATTTTTGTGGCCACTTCACGGAATGTATAAAAATAGGTAATAAATTCGTTCTCTGAAAACTAAATTAAACAGCGCGATGATGTTCGAGTGCCCATATTCTACTAAAGCCCCAACACAATTCACAACGTTTTCACAAATTATAAGCCGTTCTATTTGCTCATGTACATTGGTGTCAATATAGGAATTCACCTAGCAAGATGTATCAGTTACATTCAGTCAGGACACGCTAATGATATACAGCGAATATGTGCATCCAAAACCGTAAAACGGTTTTGATTCATATAATGAATTTTAAATTTTTATGCAAATGGCAAACTTTATATTTTTATTCAATCGCAACCAAAGCTTACTGTGCTTATAAATTTAAGACTTCCGAGAAAGTGATATTCATTTGTCTTTTGTTTTACTTCAAAGAGCACAAATGTGTTCCAAGCACAAATATGCTTCTCGTAATGTAAATATTAGAAACGTCAGGAGATTGCATCTTCTATCCTTGTCCTCTAAACGTTTTATGTTTCAGCACCAGCTTCTGTGTCTAATTTTATTTTAGTATAAGTTCAATGTCGCTTTCCGACCTAGAGAGCGAGTGCGACTGTAACGGTGAGAGACGGCACGGTTCGACGCAGGCGCACGTTTTCGCACTCTCATGTCTATGGAAAACGCAAACATACTTCAAAATACCGCTACCGTGGAATTGTTATGACAACCTTCTCGGTTACCGCTATTGATATCGGGACTGTTTAGACTTTACTACGACCCAAATATCAAATCTGATTGATTAGGAACACCCTTGACATACATCGGAGAGATTCAACAGAGAAAGTTGAAAAATATGAATGAGATTAAAATTGCAATTACTTACATGTTTTTTCTCTGTGCAAAAGAAAATGAATGATCGTAAGCTGTTCCTCATTTTAAACAAACTACGAGATCAAATGAAATTGTTACGTTTTGGAGAGAATTGGGTTAAGTGGAAACGCTTGTAAAGCATTCATTACTTACACCAAGATAATAACAATGAATGAATACAACATAAAGTATACACACGTTAAAAGAAACGTAAATAAAGACTGGAAAAAATGCCAAGAAAATGTTTTCGTCCCAATTGCTTAATTAAAAACTGGCAAAGATGATAAAGAATGTCACGGAATGAGAATCGTCGAGGTAGAAGAGACGAACGGCTCCATCAACGCACACACCGCCGCCGCGAAATGCAACGATTACCTGACAGTGAAATTGTACAAAATAATATATTTTTCATAAATATATGATGGTGATGATGACACTTATTACTGAATAAATGATTAGTATTGTATTGAAACAAAAATGCGTTCAAGTATTTACTAAATTGTTATTTAAGACCCGGTTAATTAGACTCACGTGAACTTAAGCCGGGCTAGAACGATGTTGGTCGGGCGCGCCGCCCGCTAATATACTTAATCGAAATTTCTTATTGAGTTCTTACTCAATGAACTTATCAATACTTCTTCATGACCGATCGTACTCGTATATTGAAAAGTTTAATGATCAGTAATGGCTAAGAATATCAAATCTGACCTGAGCAACATCATCAGTAAAAAGTAACAACTACACCACAAAATTACGGAACTGAACATTTGATATTGAATTCGAGAATTATGAATGTAATGATTTCGAAGACTCTGAAATATATGAAGTAAAAAAAATAGTAATCCAACACAATCTGTTCGAAACAAAGAATAACACATAGTCTTCAACCAAAAGCTCTTGCTTAGACAGGGTTCATAGTTAGTTCGTCCGTTAGTCAGACGTTCGTTGGATTTAACCCCATCTAGGGGTTTCGGTGAAGCAACATTGTTACCAAAATCAAAGCATATTGTTAGGTACTTACAAATACTCGCCAGGTCTGCAACCACTCTTAAGTTTGCAAATGTGTAAAGGATGAAGAGTCAGTTGTCCTTTATTATATAGCCTATATTCTATGTCTAAGTATGTCCAAGATGTTTTTTTTCCCTCAAATTTAAAAACTTTCATCAATTACAAGTGTGTTACGACAGCAGTCCTTGAGAGCCAGTAACAATTCTAGATCTTACGTGATTACATCTTCGACCACATCCTCACTGACCATGTGAGATAGTGGTCAACCGCTAGATCTATAAAGTATAAGTTAAACAAGTGCACCACATGGGCTATCGTCGAGCGGTGCTTGATTGCGCAGGTACTAAATTATTAAAAAACATGAGATACTATTCTCAACAGTATTTTGTACTTAATAGTACAAGGCTCAAAACTTTTTCCATCTTTAAAAGTTAGAATCTGCCAATAATGTCATCTGTCATAAAATGCATGCAAAAACTTATGTATAAATTAAAAATAAATTAAACGAACACAGAATCGTCGCAAATAAACGGGAATAGAAATAATTTGAACAGCGAAGAGTAATGATCCTGTCACGATTATTTTAACCGACGGAAAGAGAATTTATTTAATTCTGCGGATATTCTCCGTTTGTCGACCTCTGGGAGTAACGAACTTTGATCAAACGGAAGGATTATGCCCCATCATATTTCTGGGCGAATAAACATTAATTTAACATTTCTATGGTAAATAGCAGTGCATATAGATGTGTCTGCGCGTAGTACGTGCGAATGGTAACATTTTGAAAATGTCTACAAGAATTATTTTATCCCCGACAGCTGAAGTGTGGTTTGCATTGGTGTGGTATGTTAGTTCGATTGTATAGTAGAATAAGGTTCAAAGTCGAAGTTGAGAGCTTTTAGGTGCGCGGTGAGACCAAGGCAGAGTGTGCACAACGCGACAAGAGAACAATTTGGAGTTTGGAGTGGCCTTCATCGAAAAGTGTACTGAGATACTTTGGACATGTATAAAGGATGGATGAAAGTAGTTAGTGCTGTAGAATAACAAATGCGATAGGTTCTGTATGTTACCACTTCACGGATAGAATTGAATGTAACTCGGATAGTAGGTACTTCAATATTAATATAGGCAACTTTTTATCCCTGAATATTGATGGTTCCTCTGGAATACAACAAACTCAATAATATGATTAGTTATTTGTTTTTATACTTACGAGCACTGTAAACACAACGTTTGTCATATGATTTTAGTAATATGTGTAATACTATTTTGGCCATAAAGTTAGATTTACTACATACATGCGGTGCACGAGTCGTAACGTCCCGTCTCGCACCCGGAAGAAGCCGAAACAATTGTCGATCGTGATATCGACTACGCGTAAGTGTCACGTTATACCCGTAGAAACAGTATAAAGTAAATAAAACAAATGGATTGCTCTATATAATTAAGCATTAATTGCAATTTTGAGCCTACAGACAAGTTGGGTAACTTTGAATAAAACTTGTTTAAAAATTTATTTAATATTTCTCCACATTTATTATTATTAGCTAGTAGGAGTATAGTATAATTTGAAATGATGATGACTTAGCGTGGGGGGCGTCGGCTGATAAACTGACGGTCCCGGTTTCGATCCTCACCCACGGCTTGAGTTTCCGGTGAAGGTAAACATCGTTATCAAATTCTGGCTAGTTACCACCTTCAAGTTAGAAAAACTGTCACCAAGCACATGGTGTTCAGGCAGCAGGCCTCGAGAGCCAGTAAACATTCTATGTGTAGCGTGATTACATCCTCGAACACATCCTCACTGAAAATCTAGTGAGAGTACAATTTAATCTGTTATCTTAAAGCGTTTTATCACAGAGTATAAATATTAAAAAAACAACACAGGAAACTTTACTATTAAATCCATGTTGTGACTTATTAATGATGATGACGCAAATTGCGTCCCCAAAATATGATTATTGGCGTCCGACCACTATTGTCGAACGAAACAATGCCATTCTATGTCCATAAACCAAGACAAGTATAATGTTCGTGGTACAATCCGCTCACGAATGCAAAATATGTATTCCGTACGATTATGTTGCGGTCATCCATTAGCATTTGACATAAATCTATCATTAGCGGTCCCATTGAGTGAAATGGTAGTTGTTGTAAAACTCAATTAGGCTAGCAGACATGCATTCACACAGTTTATTTATACATAAAGTTCTAAAATTAAAGGAACCTTGAACGCATAAATAACAATAGCAAATAATAAACAAATCAATAGCAAGGGTTAATTGCTATAGAACGCCATCTATTAGCGTATGCGCGAACTTTTTCACACCGGGTTGAATTAAATTAAACTTGGTTTGAGTATGAATGTTTTGGCAAGCGGTGAATTGTTAAAGCTTCAGTTGTAAGTTGTAAACGCTAGATGGCGATAGTTGAACGCTAGACGCGGGATGCTCGAATTATTTTGTTTATGCTATGCTATACGGGTTTATTTTTAAAACTGAGCGTTTTATAAGTGGCCTAGGAAGTCATGTACGCGGCCGTGCAGATTATGGCGGACGCTGCAATCTCGACTTTTCCACGCTACAAACACTTTTACGCTAAATTGTTATTGATTTTATTGCGGCAATAAAATGTTTTTATATTGTTTTGATCTTTTCTCTGGGAAAGTTCCTCTTTCTTTTGATAATTGGAATGGTAACAGCTGTCGTAATGGCAGACGGATTTAGTTTAGTGGCGACTCTTTGTCTGATATTGATCCAATTTTTTTAAAGAAATGCAGTCTGCTCCTTTTAGAAAAATACTGATTCATATGAAACGGAATCATGTTTTTCTAATAGCACAGTTTGAGTGTGTATAATTCGTGACTAGTAGCGCTTATCGTGACATACATTTTTTCTTTCTGTGCCAACCACTTGTTAAACTATAACTGATAGAACTATCTTCACGACTGCTTTTTTGTAATGGAAATGGGAATTTACAATTGTTATAATAATGTGTTTCGTGTGTTTAACTACTTATTACTTTTGTAGTCAGTGAGGATGTGGTTGAAAGTAGAATCATGTTAGACCGTCGACTGGCTCTCAAGCTTGCACTAACTGAAATCACTTTACCCATAGGAGTGCTGGTGACATTTTCTCATGATGGAGGGTGTTAGTGAGCCTAGCGGGCACTAAACGACTGTATCCTATTGGTTTAATTACAATGTAATCTTCACTGAAAGCCTGAGGTTTATTCAAGCGATTAGCTGGTCGCTGGATTGATTCCTGAAGGATAAATGCTGAGAAGTATCGTCAATAGCCGATATAATTTCTATAATTAATAGAGTACTAGATTTGTAATACATTTTCATAATAAATATGAAGTAAAGTAGCTAGTAAAGTAACAGTTTCCAAATACCGAAGTGTACGTGCTGCTCGCTACAACACGACACCTGTTACTACGTTAATAGAACAATACATGTATAAATCTCCGCTATACTAAAGAAGAATTCTTGAAAAACGTTATTTCACGTGACACAAATTTCATTGCTACGAATCGCAAAATTAGGAAATGTAGAAATGGGTTTCTAGGGCAGGTCAACTTGTGTCTTATTCATTTGATAGGAAACAAACAGCTAACTAAGATCTATAGGACAAATATATAGTAGCACATACAAGCAAGGACAGTTTTTGGTCTGGTCTGACCTGACAGTTCAGTCAAAAAACAGCGCAGTTAATTTCATGATCAAAATAAACAGGTATACCTTATTAAGTAAATACTTATATTCACATGTGTACCTATACATATACTATAAAGAGGAAAGATTTGATTGTTTGTTTGCATTGAATAGACTAAAAACTACTGAACCGATTTGAAAAATTCTTTCACTGTTGGGAACCTGCTCTATCCTCAGGTGACATAGGATATAATTATAATATTTTTTATTTTGATTCTTTTAAATTGAGTATTCTTATAATTTTTACTTGCGAGATTTTTTACCTGTGCGAAGTCAGGGCGGACCGTTAGTATAATATATTTCTTAATAGCGAAATCATTCCAGTGAACAAGTCCAACAAGATGCGAAGCATTATAGTTGTTCGTTAAATAATGCAAAAGAGTAGATTTTATCAAAGCATTAAACAAATCAATATGTTTACTAATTATTATTATTATAATTATATAAAAAACATGTATATGCAAAACATGATTTAAAAAGTAATACGCATGTTGAAATCGTAAAGTCGACTAAGAACCTCCTACGAGGATAGTCTGCTAAATTGCATGAAGAAGATATAATTCTCGGAATTAGTTCCTGGACATCTTCCTCGTTCCTCCGTTCCTCGGTCCCTTGGGATACTTCGACGGTTACACTCCGGTACACTTGTCGGAGCTGCAAGATGCAAGTAGCCGGTGGTGGTTAAGGCCCCGATCACTAGCATTCGCCGGTAGCGCAGCCACCGGGAATGTCCCCGAGGTCAAGGAGTGGCCGGTGCGCAGGCGCAGCGGGGCGGGCGGCGGCAGCATGTGGGCGGCGCGCTTTGTTTACGGGCGGGCGGCGGCAGTCCCGCGCCGAGCCGCCAAGCGCTGGCCGCCGCTGCGCGCACGCACCCTGTATCCAGTTCACGGCCGCTCTATAACCGGACGGCTATTTCGGCGCGTCGCGATCCGACGGTGGCGTTCAGTAGAGCGCCGGCAGGTGCGCAGGGCGAGGTCGGCGATGGGGCGCCGCAGCGAGCCGCCCGCCTAGCGCCGGCAGACCCATGTGACGACCCCGGCCATGGAGCGTCGCCGGACCGCGCGCCGCGACCTCGCGACAGAATCCATGACGAAGGTGCCGCGCCGCCGCGACAAGCCGCGCGAGCGATGGCTGCTCACGCGCAAGACCTGGAAGTACATGTCGGATGCAGGCCGCCGGCTCATTCCAGACGGCGCGCAGAACCGCCCGGAGGACGTTCCGCGCATCGAGGCCTACTTTCAGGAAGTCTGCGCCAAGGAGCCGCGGTTTCTACTCTGGCGCAAGAGCTCCTTTCCGGGCGCTCTGCCTCGCCCGCGGCGTCGGAAGCGCCCCCGCGGAGGCTCCGTGCGCGCCCGCTCGCCCTCCGACGACGCACCGCCTCAGCCGCCGCAGCGCCCCACCGACCTCTACATCGGACACACCTCCGGCGGCCGCTTCGACATCGCTAAGCTTCGGCGCGACTTCTTCGCGGCACCACCGCCCTCCCCGACCGGTTCGTTCGGATCACAAGTGCTCGCCCATCGTGCGCCCTCGCCTCGAGCCGACGAGGAGAGCGACCTCGTGGACTTGTTGCGGAGACACTTAAAAGTGTCAGACGAAGCGCCCCCGCTGCTCTCCGACACGGAGGAGTTGCTGCGGGTGCTGCGGTGTTTCCTGCAGCGACACGCAGAGCGCGCGCCCGCCGATAGCGACTCGGACCCGACGCGGCGCGCGCTCGCCGACCATCTCGCTCGGTATTCGCGTGGCGCGAATAGAGACCAAGTGTTACAAGATTTGTTGACGGATAGGAACTCTCTTAAGAGACTTTATCATGACCTCCGGAAGCCAAAACCCTATCGCGGCGCCAGAAGTGGCGGCGGCGGCGGGGGCGGCTCTGGAGGATTCGGGACAAGTGTTTTCGTTTTACCCGGTAGTGGACCGAATTGTCACAGTGTTTCGCGTAATAGGACTCTGGGTGTCGGCCGTGGAAAGGACGGAACGGACGGGGTGTGGTCGCCACCGATGTCACCGCCGCCCCTTATCGAGGTGCGGCACGAGTCGTTGGAGGATAAGCTGTCGGATTGCGGCACCCAAACCGCTCCGATACCAGAGGAAGTTCTGCTGGAGCTGGAGCGGGCGTATCGAGAGAAGTTGGAAGCAGCGACGGCGCCCACGTCACCGACGTCGCCGCCGGCGGAACGCAAGCCGGCGCGCCGCCGTTCCAGCGTCGACCACGACGACGTCTCGCAGTCCGTCAGCGACACTATCAAGCGTTACCTGAGGATGGCCCGAAAAAAAAGCGTCGATGCCGATAAGGCAGACCGCTTCAAACGGATCAACTACGATAAGAATTTGCGTAACATAAAACCGAGGATGCCCGGAGAGGTCGACGACGACGGACCTCACAAGGGCTGTCAAACGGAGGAACAGTGGATTTTAACGTATAGAGATTTTCAATTCGCGGCGGCCGATTCGGCGCCGACGACACCGACGCAGTCGCACTCGCTGCTCTCGACGCTGCTGGTGCGCAGTCCCTCCGCGTCAGCGGCGACGATATCCTCTACCGGACCTGTGCCAGCAGGTGGCATGCAGAAGTCGCGCTCGTCGAGCAGCGTGGTGCAGAGCGTGAGCAAGCGGCTGTGGCGCACGCGCAGCCGCTCCTCCAGCCGCGCCTCTGCCTCTTGGACGCCTCAGGTCAGTGTATTCTGTGTGTTTTGATTGCACTCAAGTTTACTCCACTAAACTCTCCTCGTCAGAACTAAGTCCCTTTAATGCAAAGTGACCATGCTTCTTTTGTCGTGTTTGACTCAGACAGAATTAAATGCAACAAACGTATAATGTCAAAGATTTTTTAATACTATGTAATCTATATAAGATTTAATTCGTATTTAATACTTTTGTATAGCTATTAATATACATACATACAGCGTATAGCTTAAGAAGTAGAAGTTTGACTACTATTTCTTTTGATGGTAAGTGGCGATGCTATCTAAGGCTACACCTGCCTAACAGTATCTATTTACTCCTGTCTCGTTGTCATATAAAATGTGTGTGTGTATATGGTCATATGACGGTCTTCGTGGCCTAATGATCAGTTACACTGGCTTTGAAACCGCGAATCCGGGTTCGAATCCCGGCTAGGGTAAGCATTTCTGTGATAAGCATGAGTTTGTTCTCGGGTCTTGGATGTTTCTGTATTGTGATTGTATGTGTCCATGTCTCTCGCGACACAGGGTATCCTAGTGCAAGAGTGTGAGCGAGCATGCGTTTTGTTTGTTTTTTGTTGATATTATATGGGGAAACGCTAATTCGGGCAATAAATTCCGTTCTTTAATTTTAAAAGTTTTGAAGCATAACGCTTATGTGTATGTATCATATTTGTTTGTTTTTTTTCACACACACTCCTGCACTAGGCTAGGATACCTTGTGTCGCAGTAGGCATAGACACACACAATCACAATACACAACATCCAAAACCCGAAAACAAACATCTGCTCATCGCAAAAATATTTGCCCCAGCCGGGATTCGAACCCGGGGTCGCGGTTCCAAAGTCAGTGTCGCTGATCACTGAGCCACGACGACCGTCAAATGGTACAATAAGTTGAAGGCACGAACGCAGTCGCGTGCGCAAACCAGTGTACATAACAGCTTTTTCTTGCTTACTGAAATATAATTGTATGTGTATGCTTTAGGCTATTCATTATACTTTCGCGAATCGAATTCATGTTCGAATTCATTAACAATCAATTAACTTTATGTCAATTAATAATAATAATAAAGCTTTATTTAATTCCATGCATAGTACATAGTTAACGATAACAATTGGTAACTTATTAACTATTCTATATATATATATTACAATTATTACACTCAGATTAACTTGATTTCTAATTATAAGTTCTATTTTAGGTAAATTATTACTTCCTTTAATTATCAACTACTTGTAATGTAATTAACAATTACATTATTTGCAATAAATTATTATTTAATGCACGGACCCCGTTCGGGTAAAAGTCTCCCCCAAGTACTCGATTAGCGCACATTAATTACCAGTAATCTACTTGTGACCAAGATCTATTTAACTTGGTCGAAACGTCTAGGATAGTACGAAATACTATAGGAAGTTTTAAAAAAAATATATGATAAATGAATGACTTTTTTGTGCAACAAAAGCTGGAATATAAAAAAGGCTTTTCATTCGACCAATATGTTAATGCACGTGAAGAAGCCACATTCCTCTCTTGACCTTCACATATCCATTCAATATAGTTATATTTCTACAATGATGCGTTTTAAGCAAAAGCTGCATACCGCATTAGTTTTCCTTCAAATTGGCGAATAATTCGTGAGCGCAATAAATCCAGTTGTTAAATGGTTCCCTGAGTGAGTACTGTCGATGACTGTTTCTGCCGGCAATGTAGACACACATTTCAAGCTGAAATGTACTGTAATATTCAGAATTAAGACTTGAGTTTGCTCTAAGATCGGCTGCCGAGTTGAGTGGTTAAGTCACACCTTTCAGGAGCGTAAATACTGTAATTCTGAGCCGCCGTTGAGTAGACACCATGTTTTGAAGTTCGCGCAAATCTTTTGAAGTTATTTCTGTCCTAGAGACTCGCGCTGAAGTATTTTGATTTGCGGATTCGTCTGTTGGAAATTGTTTACAAATATAGCTATCATCTGTTAGTGAGATATTACATTAGTGAAAATTGTGTAGAATGCGAGATTTTTGTGGTTTTTTACACAGAGTTGTACTAAAGTCATTTTCATTCTTTTACCACTAAAGAAAAAGAGGAGTAAAAAACCTTACTAACAAGAAACAAACTTTCGCCTTTATAATATTAAAGTGTGATAACTTAATAGCAGTCTTGTTATTAAAATCTAGGTACTTTTATGCTTCGGAGAGCATGTGAAAACGATATCTCTTCTGCAACAAAACTTTGAGATGTGATTTAGCATTAGTTCATAATTTAACAGTCGTTAGCAGTTAGTAGACTTATGAGCCAGGGTCGGAGTCGGTGAGAGTTTATTAAAATGCTTGAATTTTTAATAATGAACAAGTCGGTTTTATTGCACTGTGGTCGATATGGTGACAGATTAAAGTAAAACTTAGAGCGGTAGAGTAGCTAGGCAGGCGGGCGCTAAATGGGGATCCTGGGTACTATGAAGACTAAATTGAAGTCAGTACCATGATAGCTCAAAAGTAACTATTATCATAATATTGTGATCATGGTACCGACTTCGACAAGTTATTTCACACTTTTCAGTGACCTTTGCTACTCACGGGATCAATTGTCCTTGTGTATGTTCACCGATGTCTTCACCCGCAACTATAATATCATCGACGTATGCGTCGTACTTTTCAGCTATTGGAACTCAAAAACCGCTTGCCTGTTTGTAATGAAATTGGCATGAAACCGATTTTGATCGTTCTTTTTTTATTTGAAAGCACCAGCTTTCAATTCAGAACGATCAAAATCGGTTCACCCAATCGAATGTTATGAGGTAATAAACATTTTTTTTAAAAATACGGGTCGAATTTAGAACCTAGAAAAATAATTAATAAGGACTTTAGGTTCATAAGCCGTTAACGACTTAAGACTTGTCGTAAACTTATAATCTATAAGCTCTCGTCTGCTATTTGATGATGACAATGATTATACATTTATAAGACTAGCTGCGCCCTTCCGTTTCACCTACGTTGACGACGATTTTACCGTTATCACGGAAACCGTATATTTTTCCAGAATATAAATTAGCCTATGTGTCATTCAAACTATATAATCTATATGTGTGTCAAATTACTGTCAGATCCGTTCAACCAACTCACAAACTTTCACCTCTAGTATAATAACTATTTTCAAAAATTGGTCGCCCATATTGGTTAATAATATACCTAATCAATATAATTGATTCTCTGCATCCTTGTCTATCGCATAGAGTAGTTCTGTTTCGCTCTCTCTGTCCCACTCTCACACCTAAAACTATACATTTCAAATCGTAACTACCCTGGACCTGACAAATAAGGCAACCTGTTGCTATAAAATGCGCAATAAAAAGCTTTCAAAGAAATTGATCAAATATGTCATTATAACACAGTAATAACGCCTGTCTAAAACTAATTAATTAACAGTACGGGTTAGGCAACCTATGTCCATTTTATCGATCTACATGACATTATATAATCACTAGTTGCGCCCTGCGTTTGTACCAGCGTGGTGATCATGGTGATGGTGAAAATAAGCCTATGTGTTAATCCAGGGTATAAGCTATCTCCACATCACATTTCATCAAAATCAGTGTAGCCATTTGAGCGAGAAAAGGTAACAAACATACTACCTCATACTACCACATACACACTTACACACACATACACACAAACTTTCGCATTTATAATATTGGTAGGATTATTTCAACCAAAAAACTGATAACCGTATTTACATACATATACGTTAAGCTTACGTGCTGGCTTGTGGTCTCTATCTTTGACCGTATCTTTTTAACCAATTTCCAAACAGTTTCTGGTAGGTCTGAGAATAGGTCGTAAAGTATTTTTCACCTTCCTACCCCTACCCCCATTTTTTTATCGCGGTATTAGTATTTTTGCATGAACAATCACATAAATATGTAACTGTCTATCACTGACGTAAAAAAATTAAATGAAGTTTCGTCTCAATTTGACATTTCGATAATAGTCCGTGAGCCCGCACCAAAATTGCCTACGTCATATGACATCACGATAAAATGCATGGCACACGGTTGGATAAGTCGTACTGAGAGACGATCAGAAAATTATAGCACCTAAAATTGGCCGGAAGTCTGAGAAAATTGTACACTTCCGTTAAAAATGTTTAGGTTACATTTAGGTCATGCAAAATCAATAAGACAAAAGTGACATCATTTAGCCCTGTAATTGTAGAGCGAGTAAACATAAGTTTGTCAGCTGAAATGGCCGGAAGTACGACAGGCGATGCCAAAGATGGTCACTGTATACCTTTTCCTACATCATGTGACATCTTAATGAAAATGATTATAAACGTTTTTAAAATAATAGTGCTTTTAAGAATAAATGAGTATGACAAGCAATATCTGGTCGGAATTTCTTAAAAATTTTTTTTTTAACTGGAACTGACGGATTTTCTCACACTTCCGGCCAATTTTAGGTGCTATAATTTTCTGATCCTCTCTCAGTACAGCCCTTCTGACCGTGTGCTATGCATTTTATCGTAATGTCATATGACGTAGGCAACTTTGGAGCGGGCTCGCGGACTATAATTTATATTGCAGATCCACGTTTTCCAGGTCAGATAGTTACGGTATAAATTTCATCAAAACCACTCAAATATTTCTCTTTATTTTCAGAACAATCCACAAATAAGTTGTGAAAGATGTTTTGTTGTTAAACTACTTTATTTTTATATTATATCAAGCTTATATCATATACGCGGGGCGAGCGGCGGCACTTAACGTCTGCCTAGTCAAATAAAACAATTAACTACAGTTTTCAACACTCTGCCTTGGTCAGTAGCCACTAATTAGAGCGCGGTTCTAAAGCCCTCTTGTTATCGGCCCACATCACCGCGAGAGCCACGATTATCAAAGAGCTGGAGTAGGAGTAGGTAGTTCACATAAAATAAATAATCATTTATAATGAACTGAATCACGCTTTCGCTGTTTCGTCTCTGTGTTGATACATTCCCAAGGCCAATGCGTCTGTGTCGTTAAATGTTCGAGACGTGTAGTCCACTCTGCTGGCTGGACTTTTATCTATTCCTGAACGGTTCTTTACTTACACCTAATTGGCATTTAGATGTGTTCCGAACGAGCTGTGTGACATTTTAAGGGTTTTCTGGACATGCATGAGGTTGGTGAGACGTTTATACTTATATAATAAGCTTCTGATAAACAAATGACAGTTGCGGACAGATTGCCATCTTGGTGATCAAAGGGTGATCGCGTGTTGAGGCCTTATGGACGAATTGATTTAGAAAAAATACAGCTATTATTAGGTGATTTGGAGAAGACGTTGATCGCAGAAAAAATTGTTCGCTTTTAAATAAAAGTGTAACAGTTTAATATTAAAAGCTAATAGCTTTTAATTAAATATTCTGTTGTTGAAACTGACGTGGTTTTGATATATTATAAATGTATAAAACACGGGAATTACTCACGTAATAAGTCAGAGGGTTCCGACTATAAATTCGGCCACATTCAGTGGTCTTTTTCAAGGTAAACACGGGGCGATCGCGGACGCGGTCCCGGTTCGCCTAGTACTAGCGTTCGCGAGAGCCCCGTTTATTAAATATTCGTAATTAAATATGGCATTAATAGTGTTTATTCTTATATATTTTAACACGCGTTTAATGTATTCATCACTCGAGGTTCTCTTCATCACTTCATATAAGCTGCGCCCACTAACACTCGCATTGCACATAACACGTGACGTCAGCGCACCTGCAACTGCTTACAGAGTTCCTTGACCTGCGTGTTACGTCACACATTTCCACTCATCGAGCAGTCACCGATAGGGCGTAATTTATTTATTTGGTACACGTCCACTTTTTACAAACACACATGGAATTTCTCATGTCAATAAAATTATTGGCATTTAAATTATTATTCATAACCATTTATCAATATCTATACCACTATTATAAAGATTTGATTGTTTGTTTGTTTGTTTGCATTTAATAGGCTCTGAAACTACTGAACTGAATTGAAAAAATCCCCAATTTGGAAAAAACTCGTGTAACATAGGCTATTTGGGTCTGAAAACTATCGCGAGTTTTTTTCATAATTGTAATGTAACAAATCCAGTGTTTACCACGTGAGTCCTAGTCGGTTAATTTTCAAAAAAATTATTGATCCATTTTTAATTTTGAAATGTTTTACCCGTCCGAAGCCGGGGCGGACCGCTAGTTAATATATACAATATACAGTACATACAACGGAGGAAGCTCAGCAAAAATGGCTCAACACATATTTGATGCAACGAATCCTTGAACGGGGCAATACTGCTGGCATTCTGAGTACGCTGCCAACTCTTAGCAGCTCGGAGCATTTGTGCCATCCAGCTGGCAATAGCTAGTGGGTTGCTCAAAATGCTAGTGTACTGCAGCTGTGCATCAACGCCAACAAAATATAAAACAAATTAATTAATATGTCAAAGACAGTGAAGTCGAGTTCAAAATGAATATTCTTACAGCGATGAATTGACAAAAAGCTTGGGAACCTTGTATCTGTACTGTTGAATCAAAAACATTTTGTCGGGTTCGATTCCCGGACAGGTCAAACATTTGTGTGTATGAACAGGCTGTTTGACCTGTGTCTGATTGTGTATATGTATATAAGTATATATATATTAGTCATCAGGTTACCATAGTACAGGCTCTGCCTAGTTTGGGACCTGAAGACCTTGTGTCTTTCTTTTCTCAGCTATGTGCGTCCACTGCTGGACGTATGCCTCCCCCATATAGGGGGGGATTTGCCAATACTCGCCACGCTTGGCAGGCGGGTTGGCGAGCGCAGTATGATTTCCGTTCCTCAGAAGGCGCTGCTGCCCACCTCCTGGTACGTTATCCCTTAGCCGACTCTTACGGCACCCACGGGAAGAGACGGGGGAGTACTATTCTAGGCCGGTACCACCACGGCCACCACCAAGGCATATGTCCAGCAGTGGATGTTTAGACCTTGTGTAAATGTTAATAAATAAAAATATAAAAATATAAAACTAATTTATTTGAAATAGGGATTTTGAATCTGAATCTGTTCGTCATATAACAGTGTCGAATCAGTTCGATAACTTCACTGATTTATGATTATGCATTTAAAACTTGTAACAACTTGTGAAGGAGGGGGTTCCCCTTGGTACCCGCACCCCGGCGGCGAGAGCCTTAGTTTTTGAGATATTGAATTTTCTTGAGGTTCATTTAATTTATTGAGGTTATATTTTGTGACCCGTCCGGCGTTGCGGGAAGTACAGCTCCCGCCCGCCGTGACAAGGGGCAGACATCAAGTGAGCCGCAGCGGCTGAGGCTGGTCGCCGAAGGCTTCCAGAATGTCGAAGCTGTGGAGGGTCTCCCTCGTCGCCTCCAGCCTTTTATACCTATATGCTCTACCGTACTACGCTATACCTGCCTCTAGGGCAGACTAGTACAGAGTCGGGGTTGACAGACTTAGTTCTGTTATTTTAATTACCTGGATCGGGTGCGGTGCTGGTATCGGCCTAGAATAGTACTCCCCCATCTCTTCCCGTGGGTGCCGTCAGAGTCGGCTAAGGGGTCACATACCAGAAGGTGGGTAGCAGCGCCTTCTAAGGATCGGAAATCATACTGCGCTCGCCAACCCGCCTACCAAGCGTGGCGAGAATTGGCAAATCCCCCCTATATGGGGGAGGCATATGTCCAGCTGTGGATGTCCGATTGCTGATACGAAGACGACGACGAATCAGCTAGATATACCTAAAATAATGGTCATCATCATCATGTCAGCCATAGGACGTCCACTGCTGGACATAGGCCTCCCCAAATTGATTTCCACAAGGACCTGTTGGAAGAGGTAATAAATACAAAATAATGGTAATTATAACGATCATCGCATGAGTTAGAAACTACAGAGTGCTAAGCCAAATGTAGATGCCATCTTTGCAATTACACAATCCAAAATAGACTTGTCAGCGGCAGTTGTATATAATTTAGTTATTAGTATATTAAAATAGCTATTTTATACCTGCTCATATTTTGTAGGCACCTGCACTTAACATAGTTTATTGTTACAATCCTAAAATTACCTTATTTTTGTGTAAGCTGTATATGCCTGTAATAGGTGTACTATATCAGAATGTAATACATATGACTTCCGTCATAATCTTAGAGTTAATGATATATATAATATGTACACTGTTGGCGTATCATAATAATAAATAAATAGCTTTATATGAGTTGTTGTAGCTTGAAATAAATGAATTTTTAATTTAAAAAACGCTTAAGTTATGGCAATCAAGTTCAGTTAGCAAGCCAAGGGTTGTTGAAGAAAGACTAAAGTCTAAAAGTAAAACCTAAGTTGTCAAAAATCAGAGAATCACAAAAAGATGACATTGACGCAGCACCAAGAGACACGGATTGACGTTGTATTGTAAATATCAAACTATCGACATTGCTGAATACGTTCCGTTTCACGATACCGAGTATAATAAACTTGTATTTCGTTTTACGCACACTTCACACTCACCGTCTCCGCAGAGTGGAGGTATTAGTAGGTTATTAGGTAGTCTAAAACATATGAAGAAAATGAGCAAATTTTTACATACTGATACATGATACTAAGTTAGACTCCATTAAAATAGGAAGTAATTGAGATACCTTTATATTAGTTTAGTGTTAATATAACTTTTCACTCGCTTATATACTTTTAGGATATTCTTTTTTTTTATCACAACGATGTTAATAACAATTGTAAGCTACACTACTGCTACTTTATACACTGTGTACCTACTCGGTTCAACACAGTCTGTCTCAAGCTATTTTGTAATAAGTCAACACACCACTTGTAACGCAACCTACTTGGCTATTATTTATGTTTGTGTGAAACTGTTCTCCACAGCACAGGGAATCCTAGTGTGGAGACCAGAATTCAAACCAATACTTAGTGTTACCAACTAGATTAGTACTTACTTTAAGATTGTTATTATATAAATACCTTTGTGACCGTTGAAATAAAGTTATAATATAATTCTTATTATGATAGATATGTAGCATCAATAGGATGAGATAATATATTAACTAACCGCTACACAGCGCCCCCGGCGGTCACAAAGTATAAAGTAAATTAATTAAAATAACCTGCGAAAAGAATCTCAGTGTCTCAAAAACTAAGGGCCTCCGCTAAGTGGTACCGCGGATAACTCTCTTCCCCCTCTACCCCTCTTAATTCTCGCGCCCCAGTTGTAATTTCTTGGTACCGAGAGATAGCCCCCTTCCTCCCTTAATTCCTACGCCTCAAATTTAAAGCCAGCCCGAAGTGTAAAAACGTTTTACAAGTTGACCTTACTATGAACCTCTCGTGTAAAATGGTTGTGCAGGTGTGATGACGTCACGCGTTATGTGCAGGGCAGCTGTCTGTGGGCAGACGGCGGCGGGCGGTGCGTGCGGCTGACAGACACCTCCCTCCTCACCCTCAGCGAGGTGGAGCGCAGGGCGCTGCAGCAGGCCGCGCTCGCCAGGCTGCATCAGATACTCGGCCTCAATGTCAAGATACCTGAAGGTCAGTTCCCACTTTATATCTTCCACTCGAAAATGCTTCTAATGCAGTCTACCTGTGTGACTGCCTTGCTTGAGCAAAGACGGCCACGAAAAACAAAAGTATCGCCAGTAAATTTATTTCACATTTAACCTCCTTAAAAAAGAAGAGGAAATTATCAATCTGGTTGTATTTTGACCTCAGAACTCCATCATTAATGAACCGATTCGAAAAAATCTTTTGAAACTTTCCGATTAGTCCCAGAGAAATCGCAATTGGTGTATTTCTCTTTATTTTAAAAAAAATGTTCAGAGTTATCACACTCTCACATACTAAAAATCAGTTGTAATACATTTTTTTTTACCAAAAAATAGAATCTTCTTCAATACTCAAAAGTATGAAGTCGGTACCATGAGCACAATATTTAGATACTAGTTACTTTTGAACTATTGTGGTACCGAATTCAACAACTTATTTCACACTTTTGAGTGTTGAGGTCGGTCCCATTTTATGGTAAAATGTGTACTAAATATCAAAACACAAAAAAAGAATTGCTCCACTTCACTTTCAGGGTCAATTTAGTGAAGATCCAAAAACAACGAGAGAGAGAGATTAATTTGGAAACCGCTGTATTTACCGGGTGTGCGTCTGGGTGTATATTAATTGTGTAACGGCGCGGCTAAATTTTGGCTAATATCGTAGCACACATGATTCACTGAATTGGTCTCCTCTAGCAACCTGACAACAGCGAATTCAGTAAAATATTTATCTAATCTAATACGAGTATAAACCATTACATTTGATTTCGATTGGCCACATATTTATTATCAACGTCCTGTGGTAAAAGTAGGTAGGTAACAGATTTCTTTTTGTCTGCCTTTTCTAATATGTCTGCGCTAGCCACTAGCAGTAGGACATGTGAATAAAGCAAACCAAAATGAAATTGATTTAATGCGTTTAATTACTCAACCAGACGAGACGGGTAACATTGAGATATTCAACAAACCTCTTGCTCTTGTACAAACAAACTGCTTTCATTTCTAGTGTATCGAACCAACAGACTAGGAGTGGAATACTCTGCCAGCGTCTGTACCCCACTTCACCTTTTCGGTGCCGCAAGCAACAGGTTTTTCAGAAATAAATAATTTACAAGAAAGAAAAAGTAATGAATTAATTATTTATTTCAAAAAGTTCACATTTTTTTGTATTATTAAATACAATAAAATACTTATTTCATACAACTTTAATTTATGGTTGCACATCCAGTGAATTGGTTGCGATAGAGTATATTTCATCAGCAATCACATACCGTAATACTCCAGACTCCAAACTAACTTTTTTTAAACTAGAATGCAGTAAAACACGCTGGATATTTTTACTTTCAATTAATTTGTAACATTCAGAATTGTATTGTAACCTATTTTATTTTTTCATTTTCGTGTGCTTTAAATGTTACAAATAAAATTAATTCATTCATTCATTTATTCATAATTATTCAACTTTATGCCTGCGAATTGATTTATCAAATCCCTTAAAATAAGTTCCATGGCCTCGATTGCGAATCTCCAAATTCAAGGAATGTTTCTTTTTTATGACAATTCCGAAGCATTTCACAATATCGTCTTTAAAAATCACATATACACAGTAAAATTATTTGAATCATTGATATACGTATACATGTAATTATTCCACACTCATCAACATTATAAACTGAATTTTCATTTAATTTTTAAAAACTAAAAGTAGGTATCCTTCAAATTAATATTTGATGTAACCTCGAGCGCGCTAGAATTACATTTCTACGAAACGTCACAGCTCATGTGACGTTTGTATGATTTATTTCATTTCTACATCACTGGAGAACATCGGGTGTGAGCTTGCACGCCTCGCGATTATGCAACCATGTCGAATAAGACACACCCCTTCGATATATTTGACGGTCGCCGTGGGACAGGGGTCAGTGACATGACTTCTGGATCTCCGGGGATCTGGGCCCGAATCCCGGCAGGGGCAAACATTTAGGCGATAGGTATAGGTGTCCCGGGTCTTGGAAGTTTGGATGCTGTGATTGTGTATGTCCATGGGAATTCTAGTGCGGAGTGATGAAATAAGATTTTTTTTTATTAAGCAGTTGAAATTTTTCAATTACCCAGTCCGTAGTTAACATGGCGGTATGATACATAATTTAAAAGTATATCACGGGCAGGTAGCAAATACATTCCTGAAATACACATTGAACAAATTAATATCGTGAGTTACAGAAAACAATCTAGAATTGAACACTTTTTTGCACTATACAATTATACATAGTCACCTGGGTATACACGTAGATGGGCGGCCATCTTTTAAATTGTCGTACCAGAGTGAAAGCTCTACTTGTTACCGTTGTGATTGCAATACAAAATATGTATTCGACTTGCCTGGTATAACGTGCAAAGGTATATTATGGTTTATAAAATATGATATATCTGTCTACCTATATATAAATATTATTTATTTAAATGAACACATAATAACAAATAACGTACATATAGCAATAAAATAATCTAACTTAATATAAAAACCTTAAAATGAAATAAACACTAAATTAAATCTAAAAAGGGCCTCTGCGGCATTGTGCCCAAGACGCTGGCAGCGTTCCCTCTTTGTAAGCTTCATAAGCTGATACGTTGAGCGAGAAAGCTGCCAGCTCTTCGGTCTCCAGAAACGTCGAGCAGCCTCTTGGAAATTTCTTTGAACAGGCTGAGCGCGCTAGGACCCCACGGGCCAAGGGTCTCGACGCCGAAAGAAACAAAATCGTATTCCGCGCCGAGATCGCTGTATTTAGCGACTTTTGCCTTTTCGGCCGCTTCTGCCGCCGTTCCTGGCTTCTTGGGGGTTATATAAATTGTCATCAATTTTATCTTTCTTAATTGAATTTAGAACCTGAGTCAAATGTAGCTAAAGGTTTTTATGGTTCATTGCATTAGTGTCATGCTAGGTGGATCTTGAGTTTACGACTCACGACTACGAACTTCCGTCCTTTCGCTTTGCCATATAAGCTGTAGTAGCACTCCCCTAGCCACCCAAATGGCTGCCCCTAGACACATTTTTATTTTCAAAAATTTGCACAAAATATATTTACATTACAAAAAATGGAACCGACTTCAACACTCAAACGTATGAAATAACTTGTTGAAGTCGGTACCATGATAGTTCAAAAGTTACTGATATCAAAATATTGTGCTCATGGTACCGACTTCGACAAGTTATTTCATACTTTTGAGTGTTGATGTCGGTTCCATTTTTAGGTTAATTTTTTTTTTAAATCTCTTTAATGTCCTTCGTTACTCATGTGATCAATTGTCATTGTGGTGTAGGTACCGATGTCATCACCCGCTACTATAATATCGTGTAGGTATGAGCACGCTTTTTTTCATTTTTTGTAGTGTAACTGCTTATCCGATTTTTATGAAATTTCACCAGCTGTCAAATAAAAAAAGAAAGATCAAAATCGGTTTACGCAGTCGGAAGTTATGCGGTAAAAAACATAAAAAAAACATACGCGTCGAATTTTGAACCTCCTCCTTTTTGGAAGTCGGTTAAAAATACACAAACGTTCAGGTAAGTAACGAGTGGACAAAAACGCGGCGATAAAAGTATTTAAAACACGGAATGAAACTATTGGAACATACAGCGTCAACTGAAGGCATAAATTAAAATGTATCCACGCTCACGTGACCAGCTACATAAAACACACCGACCAGTCTGTCCCAGTCACCATCTCATTACTCCTGGTCTCTCAACACCTGCACCAATAAACTGCTAAACGACGACGACGCTAAAACCGGGTACAAATATTATAATAATGGTAACACTCAATGGAATATGAGTGGGATATTAACTCATCCGGGCGGGTTACGAAACTTGGTACGGAGCCAATGGTTCGGTATAGAGAGTGAACTTTTGTCTATCCGAGCCATTAAAATAGCAGAAATTGTTGAAGATATGAGAGAATTTATGCGACCGATTCGCGCTGAGTAATTTATAGCAAAATATCAGTCCTTTGGTGTTTGCCGCGTGATTGCTGACGCAGGGCTTCGGCGTAAATAAAAAAGTTGCTTTTTTATTTTCAATTATTAACTAATCGGTTTTTAAAGTTAAATCAATTAGTTGAAATAATAATAAAAATGGGTTTAGCGTACAACTTACGCGTACGGTCGACAATTGTTTCGCAAATCTTGAGTGTAGGACGGTCGTCGAAAGCGCGAGACGGGACGTTTCGACGAACGCACCCCACTGAGGATCCTGATGAAGGGTTCCGGATGAACCCAAACCAATTGTCCATCACGATATCGATACAGGGTAAGGTTCAAGCTAAGCCCGTTTTTTCAATACTATAAAGTTACAATGAGCGTGAGTTTTAACAATATTTTAGCTTGGTTTAGATTAACACCTCGAGCTGCTGGACTCGTAAACACCACAAGTTTAATTATGTCTGTAGTAGGCACGACATTATTTGTGGGTTTATCTGGAGGCTCTTGAGTCCATCGAGATACGAGATAAAAAGCTCATTAGCAGACTCTCTCTCAAGACTTCAAGCTCTAACGCTTACTTAATATATCCGATATTTTGGGGACGGTGTCACTGAGATTCAATTCAGTTCAACTCTACTTAAGTATTAGCTAAAGTAGCCTTTCTAATATTGTTATTTATGCTCTACATAGTACGTAAATAGTAATTATATTACATGTATACAAATATTAATTTATTGAAGTGCAAATTTCATTAGGCGCGTTGAGCACTTTTTGGGTGAACAAAATGCGTGAATTCGCGTCATCGTCACCGAACGCTTTCCGTGTTGGCTTAGAAACTATGTGGTTTTTACTTCTACCGGTAGTCCCCAAAGACTGTCTCGTATTTTTTATTAACTAAGTATGTTTTCGCACCTAAATTAATAAATAAAATGTTATATATTTTCAATGAAAATGGAAAAACTCTGTCACTAATATTATGCTTCTCCTCCATAAGCGATTACTTGGAAGACAGCGATATAACCATTGTGACACAATGTATCATTATGTAATTTCGATAAGACCATTGTGACACAATGTATCAGTTTGTAATTTCGATAAAACCATTGTGCCACACGGAATTTCCGTCCGTGCTCTCCAATCGAGAACCTTTCGACCCCAACGGTCATCAGTTCTTCGAGCTATGTGCCCTGTCCACTGGCACGTCAACCTGCTACAAGCCTATGTCGGTGACTTTCTTTCTTCTACGAATCTCCTCATTGTATTGCCCCGTGCAATCCCTCCCACTTTGGTATAGAGTTAGTATAGACCCTGGAATAGCACATTAGTACTTTTATCCCGAAAAAGTACAGCTCCCGTGGGATAATTGAGGTAGCGGAAAACCCTAATCCACGCGGGTGATACCGCGCGGCGCTACTAAATGGCCAAATAAAAAAGACAGTGAACGTCGTGTAGAGAGATTAAAGAATGAGCATCAGAGAGAGAAAGGTGTAGAAAAGCGTCTCAGCTGCTGCGAGAAGAGTAATGCTTCTAAATTATAAGTAGAACATAACCAATTATTGTTGCAATGTCTTGTTGGAGTTTACTGATATTTTAGTGAATCGTAAAATTGTGTTGTTGTCTGGATACGCGACGTGCACTTGGGAATGCTTTACGATTTTCCACTTGAGTTGGTTTTGTCGTAGTCAATAGTTTCATGAGGTGCTTACCGACGTGCGATGTTGGAACCGGACTTGTGGTTATTTTAACTAAGAAATTGTTACGCGCAAGATAAATTCTCTATGAATTTATTTAGAAAGGATTCTCGGTGTGGTTAGATTGTTTATTGTAAAAGTAACAAGAGTAAGGTTTTTGTTCAATATGTTGGCATTTGTAGCGACAGTTTGAGACATGATGGATGCTTATACTGAAATCTTGACGTCATTATAAATGCAATAGTTTGGATGGATCAATTTTTGTCACTCAATCACGCAGGACGGATCTAGGTTCAAAGGTATATTGTAGCCTGTGTTTCGAGTTAGTATAAGAATAGCACATTAGCACAACTTTGCATAGCTAAACTTTTATTCCAAAAAATGTAGGGTTCCCGCCCGTGGGACAGCTTAGACAACGGGAAACCCATAGATGAAGCGATTAAACCGCGGAATGCGTTATTACTAAGTACGTAAGAAGCTTTGACGAGCGGTTCTGTTAACATTGTTTGCACATTGTGATCTTATTTCCATCAAATCATAATAAAACCCCTTTCACATGACACTCGTATTGCTGTCATTCAGGGCGTTTAACCCTCGAGCGGCGGCGTGACAAACGTGACCTACATCCTACTACAAGTCGGTAAATACATGCAGCTTACAGGTGACGGCCTATAAATACATCGGACAAATATGACACGACACTTAGGTAGTTCTATTTTCGAAATGACCACTTACGTAGGGCTGGCGCATCATTGTGTTGGGCGACAAAGTAAAAGTGACCAGCGCCCGAAGCAGGAACAACTTAAGTAAGAGTTATCGTATCGCAATAGAATTAACAATTGTATGATGCACGCACCGTCTGTCAATCTATATTTTTATCTGGGTCACAGTTGTACTAGATAAATGATAGTTTGTGCTGAAGTCAATTGTTTCCCGCTGCGATACGTCTGCGATAGTAGTCACTAGCTCTACTTTCTACAATTATTCAATCTAACTATAGTAAGCGTTACCAAGCTTTGTGGCTCTGGAGTTATGTACCGAAAGTAGTTGTAAATAATTATTATCAGCGTTTGACTATATGACTAGTTTACTGCCCAATTTAGAAATTTGTGATGTAATAGAAGGTTACATATAAACATATTGCGAATCGAATTCAAATTCAAATTCAAAACTTTATTGCAATCTCTAATAGTACAAGTGTCGTGGTATTACAATAAAATACAGTTCATTAGAGACCCTGTCGGGCAGCGACTTTAGAAGAGAGGAGGGCGCGTCAGTTTTACCGAATACATATTACATACACCAGAGAAAATTGAATCAATATTGGAATAATAATTAATCAATAAGATAATGAAAATCAAATATCTTATTATAATTTTATGGCGTCAATATTTTATAGTCATACATTTGTATTTAGTCAGTTACGTATATAATATATATTTTTCCCATTTAAACTATTATTATTTTTACTATTTTTTTTTCGTTATTAATTTGTCATTGAGATATTCCTGCTCATATGTGGCCATTGAATTATTTTATCTGCTTAAGAGTTATTAATTTACGCTGTTAAATAATTTTGTATAATCAATAAATGCATAAATAACCAGTATGTTATCGACCAGTAGGCGATACAGGAAGATGCGACAAACTCTCTTCGCTCGGAAGTACTTGTAAACATGATTACCCAATTTTCAGTCGCTTTAATCTCGATGTAAGTCTCTTTCTTCTTTCGATCTCAACAAATGCAACATCCACGTTCGTTTCTTAAAAGTACCCGCGATATTTTTTGTAAAAACAGACATATAATTGAATATTATATAATTTTTAACAATTTGAGAAAATATAGCTCCAATTTGAGGTTTTTGTATTTGTGCATAGTATAGCTAGTTGTATTACTGAGACACTTTGTAGTCCTTTTTGTACATGTAACCATTGACAAGTTTTGTTGAATAGCATATTATTTTAATTCGAGTCAGTTGGACATTATTGTAAATGTAAGATGCTAGAACGTTTTATTTTCAATAATATTTCCCATTTTACTCAGAAGTTAATCCTTGCTACTGCTAGTTAATGTTTGTACGCCTTTAGACGCAGAATTTTATTGGGACATTTAAAATATAATATATATGTATATTATCAGACATTAAGATCTTCACTACAATTTTTAGTACTTAACCAATATTCGTACAAATAAATATGTCACAATTTGAACTACCACATCAATATATCTGTCAAAGTCATTAAGTCCATAATAAGTCAGAACATTGTCTTTAATAATTTTAGTTATTTTGTGTCCATTCGTCGAAGGGCTCAGGTGCCAGCCCTGGGCACAATATGCGATTCTATTTTCAAAATGGCCGATAGCTGCCCGTAATACGTTCTGACTATTGCGCAAACTGTGATGTCAATGTGACGTCATAACTGACATCGCGCGCTGCGCTGGTGGCTCCACAAATTGGCAAAGCATAATTTTATGTACGATATAAAAAAAAACACGAAAAAGTTTTTACTAAATCTACGGTAATATTTATTTTTATGTTGGTTTTAATGACGAGACGCGAAGTAGTTTGCATGACACTGTTTCCGCATGCTTTGTCTGCACCGATATTCGCTAAGATATGTGTATGAAAAAGATGTCGACCAACTATGGGAGCTCACACATTGTGTCGATTTTATCAAAATAATAATTTGCCAAAATTTGTGACCAAGAGGAGGGATTTATTTTCTTTTGCAGTTTTACGTCTTCGTTAATATTCCTTAATTTATTCTTTTTCTCCCTACCTTCATATAATATTCTCAGCTACAATCACTTTTTTTAATGCAGTAGGTGTTAAACAAGTATACGGGTCGCCTGATGGTAAGTAATCACCGTCGCCTATCTGTAACACTGGAGGCATTACGATACGTCGCATATCCATTAACACAGTGTTATGTCTGTGTTAACTCTCATTTAAAAGAATCCCATATTTAGGCTCCTCCTGAATACCGAGGGAGTCGACTTAAAATAACGATTAGGCCCTTACTAAATTAGTGTTTAGGCGATTTGGTCTTCCTGCATTGTACTAAACTAAATTCCAAACGTAACCGTTCAAGTAGCACATGTAGCAAAGTTTACTAAGTTAAGGAAATGACCATAATCTAAATTTATTTATTTATTTATTTTATTTATCAACATTCACACAAGGTCTTCAGGTCCCAAACTAAGCCTGTACTATGGTATCCTGATGACTGATATACATACTTATATACATATAAAATTATACTTATATAAATGGGTAAACAATTTTGTTTATTTATACAATATTGCTTATTTTGTTGAAAGTGAAAAAAAAAACTACATATCTAAAAGAAATACCACTTATAACTTATAAAAACAGTTCATGAAGGTTAGTTCTTTTAACAGAAGCAAAACGCACGTTTTGCTTTTGAGCATATTATTTCTAAACTGTTAAGAAATAAAGTATATTTTGCAATATTTTGTGTGGGTGCCATACCTATTTATTTATATAATATTGTAACTTTATTAACTGTACGCTTGCAGTCAGAATAGAATGACCTGGCATAAACATCTCCAAAACATGTATTCTAGCTAAATCATTATATAATTGGTTGACGAATTGCAGAATTGATTTTGATGCAACTTATATGGGACCAATTTGAATTTATAGCCTTTCAGATAACAAATAAAGGAGCTAAGAAGAATTTAGGAATTTATCTGTTATTTATAAAGGAGGATTTCCTAAATTAAAAACAATGCTTAGATAAAGTGTACATTTACAGTACATACCGCCCTCTGACAAAAGATTGACAAAAGGGTTGACAAAAGATGTTGAATAGCAAGGCCAATTAGGTAGCCAGACGACCTGACTCCGATCGCAGGATAAGGCTGGATTCGGGTCCAACCGGTCCTTGTGGAGATCAAATAAATGTTACACAAAAAAAAAGTAATAAGTATGTTTAATAAATAAAAATGTAAATTGAAATGCAATTAAAACAATTGAAAGTTGAATAAACTTTGTTGCTAAATTAAAACTATCGATGAATAAATAGCTTAGCCAATTATAAAAGTGATGCACAAAGATGCGTTACCTAATACAATCACATGATAATGATATATATAAACACAAAATAAAACGTAATTCTAATACATAATTTGTGAACAAATTATTTTAGATAGCAATGCGTGGGCGCACCAGATTGCTCTCGTCTCGGCCTTTGTCACATAATACTATATTTATAACTGAAACAATAATTGAATCTGGTTATATGATTATACGACGTTTTTAAAGTAATAAATTTAAAACATACGAAAGTCTTTTTACGTTACCAGTGAGTATGAAGTCGAAACGTGGTTTCCGTTTATTTTTCATAGAGAAATCCTCATCATAAAAGATCAGTAAAACAAAGTCATTTTAATTTATTAAAACTCACGTTCGTAATTACTTTGTACTGTTTCTACGAGTATAACGTGACGCTTAATTCATCACTTAACATCAGGTGAGACAGTTGTCAAACGCAAACTTAAAATATGTAAAAAAAAAAAAAAAAAAAAAAAAAACGCTTGCGCGTAGTCAATATCACCAATGATATATGATATCACACAATTGACGATCGTGATATCGACTACGCGTAAGTGCCACATTATACCCGTAGAAACAGTATAAAGTAAAGTCTCATTGTTAATAAATCTTTGATTGCATGAAATATTTATTTACCTCGACGTTAAAAAATATAAATAAAAAGTCACTGTTAAGGCGCAGTAGATGTTTTATGTTTTTATTATTATTTTTTCTACTTCTGTATTCAGGAAGGGTACCATTTGACACTAGTTTCACAATCGTAACAATAAATTAACATTTACATATTTTTACATCACTAGGGGTTCGTCCCGGCTTCGCACGGTTAAATGATTGAAGTTTTTAGTAAAGATTCCTATTTTTTTCTTGTCAAAATAAACAGCCGACGTCACTCAAAACGGTCAGGGAAGATGTAGAATTCTAATGGTGAAAGAATTTTTGTAGTTTTGAGTTTCTCCGTTACAAAGATACAAAGCTTTCCAAAGATAAAAACCCTTATCGTATCACAATAGGCGAAGTACCTCCTCGGGCCCAGTAGAATAGTTTTCTGGACCAATTATAGATTGCGGTAGAAACCTCACAGCCGTTTGCTTTATCCCCACCCCCAGCTCGAGATTCGGTGAAGGAGAAAAAAGGAAGAAAACACCGTAACCAAATCCACAATATGGTACCTACTTTCCAGCACCCGTCCGACACCAATGTTTTTGACTGGCCGGTTGGCGCAGTTGGTAGCACTCTGCCTTCTGAGCCGCTGGTCCCGGGTTCGATTCCCGGACAGTTCAAACATTTGTGTGCATGAACATGTCTGTTTGACCTTTGTCTGGGTGTGTATATGTATATAATTATATATATCAGTCATCAGGTTACCATAGCACAGGCTCTGCCTGGTTTGGGATCTGAAGACCTCGTGTGAATGTTATATTGAAAAAAAAAATGTATAGCGCGATTCCACTTTCTACCACATTTTCATTGACCCGTAAATAGCCAAGACAATAATTTATATTGAAAAACATTATCTAGGTATCCGTGGGTTATTTCCGCTGTAATGTTGGAAGCGATCGCGGTTATTCTATAAATACACAAAGAATCCGCGGAATCCAATAAAGCATTGTCACCTACACTGCCGGAATGCGTTCGTACAGTAAGTGGGACGCTGTTAGCGCGCTTCATTCTAACTGTAGCAACATTGTATTAAACCAAATATTTGTTTAAGGGTTATTTATAAATACTACGTTAATACAACGTTAATAATTCAATGACTTCGTGTCATTGAATTATTTACTCAGGAAAAGTAACAACCATCATGTAACCTTTTATGCACGTTTTACTATTATGTTTTACACATTTCATCATTTTTAAGTTCTAACACCCAATTCGAATCGATGATAGTCTGCTGTGGGCACGGCGACTTTCAATCTAACGGACACGGGTTCAATGCCCAACAGCGGTTGGAACTGCCTGCGAAGGCTGCCTGTACACACACAGGGTGAGGGTAGTAGCTGTGTTCAGGAGGGTAGTAAGTAAATTGCCTATAGGCGATTCAATTTTAGGTTTAGCGTGATTTACACCTTCGACCACATCGCCACTGACCATCAAGGTAAAAAGTTGACAAACACTAGATCAATAAGGTATTTACCAATCTAAAAATATCTTCGATAACATTCTGTGCTGTCGGCCTTATATAATATCATTATACCATCATGCGGTTCCAAGACGCTGTAGACCGCAACAAGTGGAGACGCAACGCAAGGGCTGCGTTCTCTATAGAAAAGGCATAGTCTTCAACCTCGACCACTCTGTCAAGAGTGAACAACTGAGGAGTTGGAGGATCCTACGGTTGAAGATCTTTTGACATCATAAAGTAAAAAAGTAGCTTCTCACGTGAAAATTTTTCATCGTTGAGATGACAGATGTCATAGATGTGTTCGACCTTAAGCTATTGTGATTAAAAATAAACTGTTGTTAAAGCTGATAGACCATTTTCTTTGTAGACTTAGTTTTAATTTTAAAATAGTTTGATTAATTCTACTAGTATTATAAATGCGAAAGTTTGTGAGTATGGATGTATGTTTGTTACTTTTTCACGCACTTTTCAGTGTTCAGTCATTGGAGTGTAACTCAAAAACCGCTTTACGGATCTTGATGAAATTTAAATGGGAAGCACCAGCTTTCAAATAAAAAAGAAAGATTAAAATCGGTTCACTCAGTCGAAAGTTATGCGGTAAAAAACATTTAAAAAAAACATACGGGTCGAATTGAGAACCTCTTCCTTTTTTAAAGTTGGTTAAGAATGTATTGTTTTGTTACGGTAGGTTATATATAACCGCTATGAATATGTGCCTATGTAATACAATAAAACATGTTTTACATGTAAGTTGTTTATTTAATATTCTATACATATCGAATAGTTTGTACATACCTATCAGATTAAAATATTTTCTTGTTAATTTTCAGTAGTATGCGTTTAATTTTTGACCTTTTTATTGTGCAAAGTACCTCAATTCTAACGTAAGAGATGCGAAATACGGATTTTGTCTTGCATCTTTCAAAAGATAACTATTAGTATTGCAATATGACTGACTGGTTGGCGCAGTTGGTAGCACTCTGCCTTCTGAGCCGCTGGTCCCCCCGTGTATATAAGTATATATATAAATATGTATTTTTAAGTACATATTTATCATCACAGTCATCAGGTTACCATAGTACATGCTCTGCCTAGTTTGGGACCTGAAGACCTTGTGTGAATGTTGTCCCATATAATAATAATAATAATAATTTCGCAGTATTTACACCATGTCTTTATACTTATTCGTAGAAGATTCTAATTGGTTAATTATTTTACATTTTATTAAATTTTATTGAATTTAGTTGAAAATAAAAAAGGATAGGTACTTACATTTGTACGGATCCAATCTCAAAGTATTTAAAAACATTTAAAATATACAAAAGTATGTTTAATAAACAATGCATGATGTAACGAACAAAAATACAGCCGATTTGAGAACCTCCTCCTTTTTTGGAAGTCGGTTGAAAAGAGATACTGAAATAATCAAGCGATCTACTCTCTTTTTGATTTGTTACATCATCGATTTGTTTGTACATACAAAATGCTTCAGATCAAATAATCGCAAGCTTTCAATTTCTGTATTAAAATAACTATAATCCACTTCAGTCCGTGTGAAACCGTGAATTGACAAAGTGGGCGGGCGGAGCGCTTCATAAGCGCATCGTCAAACTCTCAAAATAATATCTACTTTAAGAGACTTATTGTTGCCATAATAATATTATAATGTAAATAAATATTTTCTCTAATTCATGGTGTCTGAGTACTTTCTAGTGTCTGCCCTGCAAGCGTTCCTTCCTATGTATGCTACGGCATTCAGGTAACATTGAATTATCTGGGACAAAAAACCCTTTGTGGCTTGCTACTTCTTATTAAAATTGGGAGTCCTGCGCTCCCACTTGGGGTGTCTTGTGCATTCCCTCCGCCAGCCACTACCTGAGCCATCCTAGTTCTATAATATAACGGAGTATGGTCCTGGGCCCGCTGGGATAGCTGGTATCCCGTGGTAGATGTGGACACGGGGTATAGTCAAGAAAGAGTCAGCCTCACGCAGTCCGGTTGTGATTCTTGTACTTTCTGTGGCCTCACAGTGCAGTAGAACATGTTCCACAGTCTCATTTTCCTGCATACATCCCCGACAGGGCTTTCTGACTATCTGTAGTTGGTAAGTTTTTTGTGACTTTTTTATTCTGAATTGTAAACATGGCGTTTGCTTGTTTACAACAAGGTTTCTTATCCCGCAGGTGTTGCTGTTCTTTCTCAGTATAGTGGAGTAGCGGGTCTCGTACTGACATCACTGATGGTTTGCAGAGAGTCTCGTTGTCGTCGCTCACTTGTTTCTTTGCTCCTCCTCCGGCTAGGGTATCAGCCTTGGTATTTCCAGGACATGAACAAAATGTGTCCTTTAGTCTAACTTATTATTTCTTTGCATTTGGTTGTTAAGTCTTGTAAAGCTGCATGACAGTCAGCTCGAAACCCTCGATCTAGTTAATGATCTTCTGAGTTTACTACTTACTTGATTTAGGTAATATTGAACCCTTCTTTCACACACTTTTTCTTGTGGCGACTCGGCAAGGCGCTAAATTTTTAAAAACTTATAGATATGACACCTGTTTTGTGACATTGACATTACGAATACACAAACGTTCCTCTCACGTAATTATTAATTTAATTACAATAAACTTATTATATAAATGAATTTTCAATCAAGTTTTATTTAAAGCCATACGGAAATTCAAAGTTACAGAAGTGTTTTGGTTTAAATTAAACATATTTCTTTTTATAAAATAACAGCTATGGAATGAGCATTGCGACTCATTAGCTTTAGCTTTTTCGTAATATTACACGACTACCAAGACTAACAGATATATGTATACTAATTATAAACCACGTAGCTTAAGGACTATACAACCTGGCTTCTTCTATTTTTTTTAGTAAAAACAACATTTACATCCTTGCTTTTAGTAGATAATTTTACGGAACCAACCTTTGTTTCAATAAAATTATAATTCCTGTTATATAGTTCCGATTCTACTTCCAAATAAAATAATAATAATTCCAAATCTGTTTTTGTACGACCGTAGAAACAAACAAAAATATCAATTTTAGATGTCTGCTGTTTATTTGTCGTCGTTATATGATTCGACGGACTAACCGCCTTTACGCTATACATATCACATAACACTCCTGCGTGTAGAACACGGAGAGGTGTGTCTGCGTATTTCTGGATAAATATAAATCGGTTATTCGTCAAATGGTGTACGGAAATAACCGGAATTCAGATCTCGGGATGCGTATTTTGGTTTATTGTTCCGAAATGGTATCACGTGCTTCTCATACAACCGGTAACATAAATAAGTAGATCAACATTTGGATACATATATGACGTACGTACGAGTATGTACATAGTCAACAACTGCGAACGCAGAATGGTGTGGAATTTCATGGTGGTAGAGTACTTTCGAATACCCGCCTGGCTGGCTACCACCCTCAAGTTTGAAAAAAAGTCACCAAACACAAAGTGTGTTCAGGCAGCAGTCATTGAGAGTCAGTGAGTGCCAGTGAGCATTCTGGATCTAGCGCGATAACTACTTCGACCACATCGTCCCTGACCATCAAGTGGGATAGTGGTCAAACATCTATACAGTATAAAAAAAAAGAATGCGAGACACGTCGGTTATGTGGTCGCTGTGGCCCGAAACTTAAATTAGTTCCGATTGAGGTAACACAGCGCTGAAATAGCTGAACGATTTAGCGGGTTACATTTAATTCGCTACGAAGACTATTGGACCTTGGCATAACAAAATAGGTTAACTTTTACTTTTTTCTTTTTAACTGTACAATTTAAAAAAATATTGTTGATCGCGAACAATAAATGGAAATCAATTTTATGTTACTTTGTGTTGTTTTTAACTACATAAGATAATATTGAAAACTTTTAACCTTTTGGTAGTAAAAGTGAGTTTTAAAACTACAGTATAATATAATATGGTAAGAATATTATATCCTATCCCTATATTGTAAATGCAAATGAACAATCGAATAACCCGCGTACCGTCCGTACAAACTATCATTTATCTGTTGTACAAGGGAAATGACAGTTGTGAATGTCAATTCTTTCACGCTGCGATACGGATGCGCTACGCTAGTGATACCTGCTTCTACCACCGGACTACATAAACTATATTCTATCAAGGAGATAGATTATAGTTTGGAATAGAGAACAAGCTACATTCTATCTTGGAAAAGTGTACGATTTTTGTGGCATTACTTAGGGTAAACATTATACACACTGGTGAAACTTATCGAAATGATTATTATCTTACTTTTTTCTGTATTGTATTAGCCCCCTTATAATAACATAAGGGGATTTAGTGGTGATAATTTAAGGCAATAGCTAGTGGATTGCTCAATTGTTTTTGTCGTAGCTGAAGTATTGTAATTAGTTATTAGTATTGTATTTTATTTAAGGTTTTGGTTAAAATTATGACCACTATTTAATTAACATACGGGTACTATTTTAATTGCCTGCCTAGCAACTTGCTGTGTATGAATTTAATGAACGACTGTGAACCAGTGTTTGAATTAAATGTATAAATAAATATAACGCGAGCGTCGCCCACAGAATGTCACGACGAATAATTGCATCCCAGACTAATCTCATCTTAGGATCTCATCAGCTGTTTTATTGCGAGTGTCATTGGGATTAAACTTGAACATTTTTGAAAGCAAATCGTGCTTCATGATCTTAAATCATAAGAAAAATAACCAATACCTCACCAATACAATACCTATAACTAATGATTTTTATTACATAATGTAGAAAAAAACATTAAAATTTCTTCATATTCTTCTTGTACTTGTCCTACACCAGGTGGGGTCGGCTCAACATGTTTTCCTCTTTCATTCTCTTCTATCATTAGTCGTCTCAGTGCTCACACCTATGATAAACATATCATTCCTCACACAGTCATCCATGCCTTCCTCTGCCTTCCTCTACCTCTATATCCATCCACATTCATGTCAAGTACTCTTTTCGTTATATGTTTTTTATCCCTTTATTAAAATAAAACACCAATAACTAATTACAATACTGCAGCTACTACAATAATATTTGAGCAATCCACCAGCTATTGGTAGCCTACAGATAACTCAAATATTCTAACCCGCTACCGGCTGGCAACGTGCTCAGACTGCTAGCAGCATTGCCACGCTGAATTGCAATGCTGATTCGTTGAGCCAAATATGTGCCAGCATTTTGGTCACGCGTCGCATCGATCAAACGCTCTGATAAATTTTGGAAAATCCGATGAGCTCCCGGTCCCCACGGGCACAATGTCTCGACCGCAAACGGTTCAAATATTAAAAAAAAAATAAACCACTACCTATTTTTATCCCTCATCATGACATGCCCATACCGAACCAGTCTATTTCCTTTCAACTTATCATTCACTGGTGCTACTTTCAAGCTTCATCTGATACACTCATTCCTTTAAATTATCCATTCTAGTCACACTACACATTCATCTTAAAATTTAATTTATTTTATTTTTAATAAATTGCTTCTATCGGTAAAATTTAACTTCATAACCCATTTATTACACCACTAAATGTTCATATAGATAACCCAGTTATTACCAATTATCGTAATACTTTTACCACATACCATACACCCTGGATAAGCACATTTGTATATGACAATGTATTTTAACAAACGGACCTCTAAGTGTTAGTAAGTCCCAGATATGCCTCTAAATGCTCCTACGTAATCCAAGATTAGTAAAAGAGAAGAAGAGAGACAATAGCCGCTACCGGTGGGCAAATTGCAGTGGTTAAAATGCTGTCCCGTATTGAAGCAATAATTTTAGTCTAGTTAGTTAGTTAGTTTAGTCTAGTCGCTCCGATAGGTCTTTAAACATTCAACAGGCTCCTGATCCTTGGCTCCCAAGCGTTTTAATTCTAAAAATAATTGTAACAAATACAATATTCGATTCTCGTCGGTACAATGATTTACAAAGACAGATAGCAAGACATTTGTGCCACTTCAATATGTGACATTCGTGTGATGCGCAATGATGTTTGTCGTTTGGTGTGATGTCGTTATGCCACACCTCCCGCGAGTCTGGCAATCCTAGTGTCGATAATGTCATACGTAAGCTCTCCAGCTGCCACAGACAATATATAGTAGCCAGCGTTGACAGCTTAAGTCATAGTGAGTGCAGTGCAATGGATCACATCCAATGTTTACGCGGACAGATAATATCTTGGTTCCACGCCCACGCCCACGCCCACGCCGCACCGCGCCGTCACGCGCCAAACTTTGATGATGGATTTCGAGCATTTAGTGTCGTGAATCTCGTGATATAAACATTTTTGCATTATACATCAACGTAAATCGTGTGGATGTCGCATTGCAGTACATATATCCGCTCGTAAATGAAAATGAGGAATCAAATTATGCACATCCACCAAAGTATTATAAAATGTGTCCCACTGCCATTTCCACAGAGCGCGCTGTGTGGAAATGACAGTGGACACGCGCTGCAGCGCGACAGTTGACATAAGAAACTTCTTATATCCAACGCTGGTCGACATTAGAGAAAATAATATAATACAATACAAAAATGCTTTAGTGTACAAGAAAATTAATACAAAAATATCCATGAAATATATAAAAGGTACAGATGGCAGACAATTTATTTATGCAACATTACAATTTGAGGAATTAATTTAAAATTTCAATATGCTTAAGAATATGTGTTTAGGTTTAGTAAAAATCATTATAAAATTAATATATTTAAAAAAAATCGAGTTCTAAACATCATAAATCATTCAATCACCTGTGGTAATCAAAGGGCCCCTTGTGCTATACCTAAAAATCCCTTGTTCTATACCTGAATACAATAGTACATTTGTTTTTACCAATAGATGGAACCGAATTTAACACTCGAGAGCGTGAAATAACATGATGGAGTCGGTACCATGATAGTTAAAAGGTAACAATTATTAACATATTGTGCGCACGGTACCGACTACGGCCAGTTATTTCACACTTTTTAGTGTTAAAGTCGGGTCCATTTTTAGGTAAACATATTTTTTTTCACCCTTTTCAGTTACCTCTGTTACTCACGGTATAGCTGACCTAGATTTTAGGTAAAAAATAATTTAAAATAATAAATCGCACTGGTTTTTTTGGTGGTTGAAAATATAATGTCAAAAATGTATCTTTCAAAACAATATAAAACGTAATAAAAAACAATGATGTTTTACTAAAGATGACGTATATTCATACTGCGCGGTGCTCTGATTTTGTTCCTTTACGACATTAACATGCTTACTGCGACAGATAATACGGTACAAATAATATAGAAAAGGATAGCTATATGTTTAGACTTGCGCTTGAAATACGCGTCGCAAAGAAAATTACTACAATTGACTTAATTTTGCGGCCTCAGTTTCCGCGCGCTTGTGCGACATCTACCTCATATAAACATATAATATCATTGATAAAAAAGGAAAAAGAAAATAGTAGAATAAAAAGTATACATTCGATACAAAAAGAGGTGCGTTCGTGAAACCCGTGTGTGCACACGGGTTTAATTTTCATTGTTTATGTTCACCGCTTTCTTCACCCGCAATTAGGTAGTCTTCCAAGTAGACGTAGCACTTTGCAGTTATTGGAGTGTAACTCAAAAACCGCTGGTCTGATTTTGATGGTGCTCACACAACTGCTAGAACCACTGATCATAACGTTGAACTATTAGAATCATGAACTATTTGACAACTTCGGGGCTACTAATCTTACTCCAGTCTCCGTACAGCCCAGATTTAGCTCCCTGCGGTTTATTTACCACGGTAAAAAATGCTTCGTGGGCAAAACTCAACACTGCAGACGAGGCCGCCGAAGAATTAGGGCTGTTATTTTGTAACATCCCGCAAGATACTTTTTCAAATATTTTGAAAGCTGATTCACCCGCATGAATAAATGAATAGGGGTAGGCGGGGGATATTTTGAAAAGCTGTAAATAAACTTTTTTAATATTCAATTTTTGATGAAAAAAGTAACATCTCCTAATTGCGATGACTGCGGAGTGACAGAAGACGTCCAGCATATACAATGCGAGTGTGTTCGTAACGCGGCGTTTAGATGTAGACATTTTAGTGCTTCGAGAGGTATGAATGTTGGCCTTTGTAATAGTATTTTAGTGTATCCTTTGTCAGTGTAAGCCAAGATGTTATATAAATTGTTGGAGTTAGCTTTAGCTAAGCGTTTATTTAAGCATTTATTATGTATACCATTTTGTGTTATGATCTTAAAGGGCGGTGTGGTCGCTCAGCGACAAAGCCCCTTAAAAAATTTTTTTTTTTAAAAACAATTTACTTTTCAGTTCACTATTACTGGAAAATATTCACTACGTCTTCATTGAGTTACAAACATACATCCATCTAAGCATTCACATCGAATAATAGTAGTCGAAGTCAAAATGATTTATTCAATTTAGACATCCAGGATGCACTTACGAATTTCAAAAACTAAGGCTCTTAACGAGGCGTCGTGTCCCAAAATAAATAGACCCACTATACAGAGCAGTAAAATATGATTTTCAATTGGCACCAAAGAGTATATTCGAGCTCTCGCCGCCGCCATTGCCATCAAAACAGGTGTCAGATAGCATGTCGGTTTGTTTGTTTTCAATCTTGTTTGTGGAAATATTACAATTTCTAATATCTGTGAAATGTTATTTTAGACGAGCTAGAAATAGATATTAATATTTAAATTTGTTGATTCCACAGTGGAATCTAGCTACTTGGAAGCAAACATGGGCTCTCCGGCAGTTCGCACTCGTGATTAAACCAACATAAAGCTTTCCTTCGATAGCTTTTGTTAAGTTACAAATGACATGACACCGTAGCAGACATGACCTACAGGTATAATTGTCGTGAATTAAAAGCCTTTCATAAAAAAATCATGTTACCTACTTTGCACTCTTGTGTAAAAATATAAAATTAGTTTTTGTTGGTTAGGTTTTGTTGAATAAAAGGATTACCGCACTAGGATTTTATATATATATAGCGGGAGGCATGGACACACACAATCACAGCACACAAACATCCAAGACCCGGAACAAACATCGCACAAATGTTTGCCCTTGCCGGGATTCGAGCCCAGGGTCCCGGGTCACGTACAGAAGTCATATCAATGACACTAACGCCTGCGGCACGGCGACCGTCAATATATATATTATATAGTTATACATATACTACATATTTTTAATAGTGAATAGATATAGTGTTTGACCACTATCTCACTTGATGCTCAGTGACAATGTGGTCGAAGATGTTATCACGCTATACCTAGAATGGTCACTGGCTCTCAAGGACTGCCGCCTGAACACACTATGTGTTTGTGACAGTTTTTCGAACTCGAGGGTGATTAGTTCAAATAAAACTAAATCAAAATACACATGGACGAGGATAGCATTAAATAGGAACGAAGGGCTTTCCCTTCGTTCCTCCACGGAGGAAGCCTTTGCCAAACTTGGGCAAACAGATAACACCGACGATGACACACCAGCCAGAGTCAAAATCTTAGAAATAAGGACCTATGTAACAAAACTTATTGTGTGAATAAAGGGCTTATATTATTACTAGTAGCGCCCCGCGGTTTCACCCGCGTGGAGTACGGTTTTCCCGTTACCTCTATTATCCGACGGGAACTATATTTTTGCCGAGATAAAAGTTGCCTATGTATTAATCCAGGGTTAAAACTATCTCCATTCCAAATTTCATCGAAATCGGCGTAGCCGTTTGACCGTGAAGAAGTAACAAGCATACACATAAACTGTCGCATTTATAATATATATCGCATTATAATATTAGTAGGATATTACTGATGATAAAACAGCAATTTTTTCTTTAACCTCAGGCGATCACATACAAATTACTTTCATGAAATGGTTTATCTCAGTAGGTTTCTTCTACGTAAGTGAACACCCTATTAATTGAGCTGCTGTGTATGACTTGATTATCAATGGTGTTCTCCTGTTTGTGTAGAAAACGCGACTGTGACGTCAACGAAGCCGAAACGGCGCGCTTACCTGCTGAAGAGGAAAGCGCTGACCACGGGCTTCTTCGACCAGAGTCGGACTAAGGACGGCGATAAGGAAAAAGGTGAGTATCAAGATTTAAACATTTCACATTCCTTACAAAAGTTACTATTTGGTCAGTTTTGATCGCGGAGCTGTAAGATCGAACCCTTGGCAGGGCAATCATTAATGTGCTGAGTAGTGATATTTGTCGCGGGTGTTGGATATCTTTGTGATGTCGTTGTATGCGTCCACGCCTGCCGCCACACAAGGCATGTGAGAGTAAGTTTTAGCTTTTACTTTTTTTGAATTACATCTATAATATTACTAGTTTTTATTTTGTAGTATCATAGAAATGGGCTCAAATGTTTCTCACCATCTATATCACCCCTCCCCCCGAATATCGCCGTCTCTTATCTATCCATAAATACACATAAATGCACACAATTTTGAACCATCCCTCCGGTGAAGCTGTAAATGCCGGTAGAGGCAAACAGCATTAGTCCGTTAGAAAAAAAAAAAAACAATTTTGAACCGAGTTTCACACTCAGTTCAACATTGTGTGCGAATTTGGGTAACCATCAGAAAATGAACTTTTCTTCCGCACTTTCATTACTTCTATTTCCATGGTGCGTAGACCAGCTACGGACGCTACGTAGGAGCGGGGTCACCGTAGCAACTGTCGTAGCATGACGATCTCCGTAACCCACTTGCAGACAGAATTGTTCGCTGTTTTTTTAAATGTGTGGTCAAGCTATCGCGGCATCGCACGTATTTGATAAAGATGTAAGTTTGCACACTACAATAAAAAAATGCGAGAACTAAAAAAATCAAAAGCAAATCAATTTGTAACATTATCTTTCCTTGGTATATGCGTGTTCGACATCACAATAAACAAATGTTTGACTTCGTCCGAAAGACTTTGCGAGAATGCATTAGGTGTATGCATATAGATGTAGTGATGTAGATATAGTTGTATATAGAAACTTCGCGCTCCATCATCAGAGTAGCTCAGCGGTGTTACGTCACTACGTAACACCGCTGATAGCTCAGCGGTGTTACGTAGTGACGTAACTCCTCTGATGATGGATTTCAAATGCCCATGTATGCACCACTGTGCATATGATTTGTTGTTTCAGATGTTTGTCATGTTTCAGATGATACGTCACAGATATGTTCGAAAGTAAAGTAAATTAAATACCCATTATGCGTCTAAGATTAGATATGACCACAGCTAACGAAAAGAACAGAGCTTGCAGTTAACGCCTGAAATTCATCAATTGTAGCTAAGAACGATCTCAATCACGTCAGTTTTCAAACAAAATAAAACCGCATCAAAATTAATCCATTCGTTTAGAAGCTACACGATGTCTCAGATTAAATTATGCTTCGGGGTTAAAAATAGATTTACCGTCTATGTACATAGGGAGGATTATGTAATGAGCAAATAATCAACTTTTTATTTTATTAAAGACATATGTGTAAGCCGAAATGTAAAGTAAACAACGACATATATTTTATGTAAATATATGCGGGTATTAATGTCTGTCTTTATGTCCAGTCCGTCTGTGTGATAGCGTGACTAATGAGTGAAGTGATCGGTGCCAATCGCCGACGGACCGGACATACAGCGATAAATACCTATCATTAAAATAATTTACTAAACTGTGTAAATACTTTATAATAACGCAAACGCTTTATAATATTCTAACGATGAATGACGGTAGCCGTTGCTAAGTAGTCAGTGACACGACTTCTGAGTCTTCTAGGTTCGAACCCCGTCAGGGGCAAAAAATTATGCGGTAAGTGTAGCAGTAGCGCTAATATTAATAATTGCAATAGTTCGAACTACATACAATCAGCTTAGATATAGTTTATTCTCCAAGTAACGTATTATATTAAGTATCTAAACATTAAACTATGTATTTTGGATGTGTGCTGTGATTGTGTGTGTCCATGCCCCCGCGATACAGGGAATCCTAGTGCGGGAGTCTGCGTGTGATACAAAAAAACTTCAAGCTTTTTTTTAGCTAATTAATTTGTCAAAGTAACGAATTAATTGTTCAGTTACTTTCTAATTTGTCTGTTGTCTCACCGCAAGCTTGGAAGGTATTTCTATTGACACGTGACTTGAACATCTGTCGGTATTTTTTTTAAATCCTTTACAAAAAAATATGCTGGGTATGGCTGGGCCGAATTTGTTGGGATTTTCATTGTCAGGTAACTGATGTTAGAACATAAGGCATTGCAGAACGAGTCGAGTGGATTGCCCTTTTATTTGGCACTGCTGTGAGAGGCATGTCTCTTATAGTGCCAAGTAGGGGGACGCATACACACTCCTTTTATCATATGTTTATATGGATCTTACTGTTACCTGAAGTAAATACCTATATTTCATTTCATAGCGAGAACGTTTATGTTTTGCATATCTAACATCTATACATCTCCCTCTATATGCTATTTGTTTCATATATCTAACAAACACGTGTACATTTGAGTAATAAATCTATGCAGAAGACAGTTTAACGAATCCAGTAACTTGATTAATATATCACAGTGATTTAGATATGTTTACATAATGGATGTGGTGTTATCATTGCTTCTGTTTTGCTCGCCTCTGTTTGTTTTCATGGAGTTTCCATCAAATCTTGTTGTTGTGAACTTTTTAATAGAAACAATATTTGGGTCAATTGTTTGAAAATGTTTAACCCTTACTAGAGTTTCTATTTAAGCACCATAAACAAAAGATTGCACACTCACACCCTCGCACTAGGATTCCTTGTGCTCCAGGAGGAAAGGATTTTTGATTTGATTTGATTTGATAGATACATGACATTTTCACTTAAATGGTGCACCTGAAACTTAAACTAGGCTTAGAACCCGTGGTATAAGTCTCAGGACTCTAACGTCGTCAATAGTTTCACATTATTATCTATGAAACAACATTTTATAGAAAGATTAAACAATAGTATATTTATACTTTTATGTGAGTACATTCACTTTTTATACACACAATAAGTATAAAATCAAAATAACAATTAGGAAAAAATTTAATTAAAAGTTATTCATTATTAACAAGCTTATTCTATCATATCTCGTAATCTTATTCACATGCCAAGTTAAAATTTGTATAATTTATAAAAGTAATTAAATTCGTTCATGCGTGTGTGAGGGTGTGTGTGTGTGGTTGTGTGTGTTGTATTTGTGTTAGTGTGAGGTGTGGGCGAGTTAGTGAGTTCGTGTGAGTGTATAGTAGAATTATTTACATCGGCGAAATAATTCATTGATGTAAAAAGATGACAAATTTCAATAAGAAAATACCTACGTATAAATAGATGTTAAAATCACCGCGCTAAGGCCGTCACAGAACCATAATCAAATCTAGCGTTCTGTAAATTATCGGGAGATACGGTTCCTCGGTGATGTTTTTAACTTTGTTATCACACTATTATTACAAAGGCGTTTGTTTGCCGTTTGTATGTTTGTTACTCCTTTACGCTGAAACGTTGAACGGATGGGCATTAAATTGGGAATGAAGATATACACAAGAACTTATACTTTGACATAACACATAGTCTACTTTTATCCTGAAAATACTGACTGTTCTGTTAGGATATTGGAAGACACTTAAATTGTCAATTTCAAGTACCTTTCACCGCGGGTAACACCGCGGTGCGCGGCTGATAGATAAATCAGCTTGTGTCCCGGTCAGAGACGACAACGAGCTCATATTGGGGTTCGCAGTCACATGGTACTAGGTGATAAATAGGGTAATTTAAATTAGTTTTATCAATTTGTTTTGTTAATTTTATTTCGAAGAGGACTGAAAAGTTATGTTTTTTAACAATTGTCTATAATTTGTAAAACGAAACTGTACATGAATTTGTAAGATGTATCTACATCACTATGGCTCGTAGTCCCGTATACGAGTAATCCATTTTCTAGGTCCTGGTCCAACACAGTGAGTACTAAGCTTAAGACAGGGTTTTTGGGTAACTTCTTATGTATTGTACATGTTTTCTTTGTGAGCTAAAATTATTTGTAAACTCATTACAGTTATTATTATACGCAACGAACTGAATAACCATTGGTGAAATGTCCGTATCGTATTTATATAAACTAGTATATTATATACTAGTAGCGTCCCGCGGTTTCACCCGCGTGGATTACGGTTTTCCCCCTACCTCAGTTATCAACGGGAACTATACTTTTTCCGGAATGAATCTATGTGTTAATCCGGGGTTTAAACTATCTCCATACCAAATTTCATCGAAATTGGTGTAGCCGTTTGAGCGTGACAAACATACACACATAGATATAAACTTTCGCAATAAAGCGTATATTGAGACTGCATCGCCGCGATCTAAAATAAAAGCTGCACCGACAAGAACCAGAAAAAAATTGAGATGTTTTGTCATCAATCTTGTCCCTACGATCTAATCTTGTCTTCAACTCGGCGGGATAACATGATATAACATGTACTGATTCAGCTTACAGATTTGAACTTATTTTGAAGCGATGATAGCTCAGCGGTGCGTGTGTCGGCTGTCAAACTGACGGACGCTGGTTCGGTCCCCGCAACCGGCTTAAGATTCCGGTGAAGGTACCGCCGTTATCAAATTCAGTAAATTGCATTTGCATAATAGTATTGGCCCTAGTTAATCACGTTGGTCAATGCGGATTGCGATGCGATTAGGTTGTTGGCGGATAGGCTTGTGGTAAGCCTAATGAATGAGTTTATAGAACGCCTGAGGGCCTACGATGTGGCCTAACAACTACAAGGCTAGCGCATCACCCAAGACCAACATAAATGCCCTCAGAAGAATGCCAGCGCCCAATTGAAATTCATCCAGCCAAGTTACGATCGCAGCAAACGTTGCTGATACAGGTGTGCGATAAAAAATCACACGGTACTGTAGTAGTGTCTATTGTAAATCTGGCCGTCAATGTACCATATCATATCACTAAAAGTACTTAGAAACTGCGCTAAACTAGTCCTTGGCATGATTTCAAATTCTGCACTCGCGTTAATGACTAAAATAATATTAAAAATGAAAATTTGAAAATAGTTAGCGCCGTACCGAGCTTAGTGTACACACATGATTAAAAATAATCGGTTCAGACTTCGTTGTGGGTACGTGAAAAGTATCCTTCATCGCCGCCCGATATATTGTTCTGACCACCTACATAAACAGACAGACGTAAGTACAGACTGACTTCTTCGACCTTATTCTTATAACATAAGAGTTTGAAATTCTGGATCTCTTAGTAGATGTACGGAATCGAATACTAGTAAGTTTCTTTGGTTAAGATATCTGTTGGTGGTATCTCTGAGGAGTAAATGGGCTAGTGAGTCAGGAACAGCTGAAAAAATAATATACCTGCTATTTGATACTGTCAGTTTTCTTATGTATTTGCTTATAATAACCCATATATTTATTATCTTATTTTATTACTACACGTAGTTTCACAAGTTTTAATATTTATATATAGGTAATTTTTTTATCACACTTAGGCCCCCGCACTAGGATTCCCTGTATCGCGGGAGGCATGGACGAACACAATCACAGCATACAATCATTCAAGACCCGGGACAAACATCTACACTCATCGCACAAATGTTTGCCCCTGCTGGGATTCAAACCCAGGGCCCCGAGACACAGCAGTCATGTCAATGGCACTAACCACTGCGCCACGGCGACCGTCAATTAATTTTTACATTAATAGAGATCTTTAGATAATTACACAGGCAAAGACTGGCTGCGGGCCGCTTCCAACCGGTCCTTGTGAAAATCAATGGGGGAGGCCTATGTCCAGCAGTGGACGTCCTGTGGCTGAGATGATGATGATGAAAGATCGTCTTTGAGCCAGGTTTATTTTACCTTTATTATAAAATACTGTCACAAAAGTAGGTGGTAGTCATCCAGTCAGACCAGTATATACATTCATAACAAATTGACAAATATTAATAACAAGTTATTGTCCTTTTTTTATGATAGCCGGCTTCAATCGCCTTCGTTCACTTGGACGGCATGTTTTTCAGCTATCTTGATTTAAAAACCAAACAATTATACTGATTTCAGTAAAATTTCTATGGGCGGCAGGGTGCCGCACGATTCGCGTAAACGCCATATCTGAACAAGCACTTACTGTCGAATATTGTCGAGTCGACGGTCCGTGGTCGCCTGTGTTTTACAGTGCCCTCTTCGACAGTGTATTGATAAACATGATACAACAATTGATTCTTAATTCCCACTATAGTACGATCGGTAGAAAAATGCATTTGCACATCGTAAATATTCGTCAATATTTTTCCTCATTCCGAAGTAAAATAGTAAAACTTATGACGTAATATTCTGTGAGCGTCTTATTATCATCGGGCGTTTAAATATCTGAAATTATTGCTCGATGTAAATTTCGCTTGCTTTTTTAAAAGCCACGCTGACATAAAAACACATTTTCTTGACGGCCGGATTATAGGTGGAAATTACCGTATCGTTTTATAAATTCCTGTTCTATTTTGTTATAATGAACTTGATCCAATTCCAAGTTTTCGTACAGAAGTACTTCACACGCTTTCTTTTTCCTTATGGCTTTTATTTGGGTCGTGTTTGTTTTTAATTTACTTTGTTATTTTTTTATTTCGGCGATACGCACGCGTAGCATAATGCTACGCACTCATCTTATTGCTTGCGGCGGGAAAACCTCATTCTACGGTCGCCGTGGCTTATAGTTATCAGTGAAATGACTTTTGAATCTAAGGGGGCCACGGGTTTGAATCCCGGCAGGAGCCAACATTTATGCGATGTAGGTGTTTGTCTTGGATGTTTGTGCGCTGTAATTGTGTGTCTCCATGCCTCCAGCGACACAGATAATCCTATTGCAAGGGTGTGAGTGCTATAAATCAACAGTATTATTTAAATTGTGTAATAATTTAAATATTTAGTTAAAATTTAACTACTTAGATGTATATGTATGTATATATGTATTTTAACAATTTTACTTGTCACTGTAGTGATTTGTCACTCACGTTCCATCCACCAGCTGGTCATTTATTCTATAATCCAACTCTCAAACTAGTCTTAAATTAGTCATAATAATAGTGGCATATGTTAGAACAAAATATATCGCGCGAAAACTATTGGATATTCGTGATTCACCTCACAGGAATGCTTTTGTCGCTAAGGTTAGAAAAATCTCAATGTAAATATCATTTGTTTACAGTCAGCCTTGCCAAAATATATGTTATATTATACAAATCTCAACTTTGCTACAAAAAATATTTGTGTTAGAAAAAATACTACAAAAGCACTTCTAAGAATAGTGATGTGTATTTTTTCATCGGTAGCTTCCAATAACTCTCTCGAGTAAATCTACTCGTGCCTTTTGCTCGATTTTTTCAAGAGTACTCTCGTTTTCCAGACCAAAAAGCATTGTTTTTTGAAAGACCAAGGGCACGCATGCGCCACGCGACGGCGCAATTCGTTATAAATGATGATAAGCAAGCTATCAAGCGAATTTAAACAACTTGAAATTATATCGCCTCAAAAATCACTTCGGTTTTTTTATATATTTGCTAACTCTGTCATTTGAAAGTCGATTTAATATATTCTTTCTTTCATTTTCAGATTACTACTTTCAAATTTGCCCTGAGAAAATTTAATCAAAACTCGTTACATTTTCCTAAATTTTTACGAAAAAATGGATTATGCTCCTTTTTATTATGTTGTCTCTTTCACCGCGTATTTATTATCAACTAGCGTTCCGCTCCGGCTTCGCACGGGTAAATAATAATTTAAATGAGAAATTATAGGATCCCTAATTTTTTGGAAAATATAATAACCTATGTTACTCAGGGTGAATGTAGCTTTCTAATGGTGAAAAAATATTTGAAATCGGCACAGTATTTTTTGAGTTTATTCATTACAAACATACATACAAACCTTTCCTTTTTATAATATTAGTATAGATAAATGATATTAGTTAACGAGGTTAAATCACTTTTATTGTACTTAAATCGTCTTTCGTTAGTTCACGGCATCATTAAAATAATTTACAGCTTAGTCTAGGAAATTCTGTACATTACCGTTTTCTAACCTACAACGTTTCAATATTTATCAGCTTATTCTAATCGGAAAAAACTTTTATTACTCGTAGTGACTACTATGTTATCTATGGTCCTAACGTCACTATTAAACTGGGAGCGGTATAAAAATGGAATATGTTTTGGGTAGAGATGCGCTGTTGTTTGGATAAAACAATTATATCGATAGCGATAGCATTCGGCAAATTATATCAACATGATGCAGCTGTTATAGTAAATCTTGTGCATTTGACTCAGATGAATTGTTCCCAATTGACATTAAATGAAATTTCATGAGTCTGGCAACATAGTTTTCAATTCACTAGTTTAGAAAAGTTACTGCTTGCAACCGCTTTCGTGCACCGCCAATAGCTGGCTAAAACTTTGTTTGTGGAGCCAGAAGATAAAAATTTCACTCTGGCTTGATATTCGTGTACATATAATAAATTGTGATTTTAGTCAATCTTGTAAGATGGAATAATTTACACTATTTTGTATGAACGCTCAGATCGATATAATTATGTATGCTATGAAAACTTAGAGAATAGTTTTCTACGTGATATAAAAACAACAAATCAAAGAATTGTGTTTTTTAGATGTTCATGTATTTTTAAATACTTTTATAGATCTAGCGATTGACCACTTTTTCACGAGATGGTCTGTCACGATGTGGTCGAAGATGTAATCGTTGTAATAATAGTTTGATATACTTCGCTGATTTTAATAGTGATCAATAAACCTTCGAATCACGTAAAAAGCGTTTATCGATATACGATAGATATTAGCATCCCTAAACACAATTTAATGAGACAAAGCCAGTGACGCGTGGCGTCTAAATAAATCGCAAGAAACACCTTCCTATTGTGAGGTTAACTTTAGTTCGCTGCGAATAGCACCCCGAGAATAGAACGGCCTTTCGCGAGGTGTAGCTTGCGCGCTCGCACTCGGGCGCGCTCGTGTGCTGCGTGCGCGCTCACTCTTGGACTATTGCTCTTCTAGTTTATTAATACTGCAATTATAATAAACGTGAAACCAGCTATGGTCGCACGATGCCGAGTTGAAGCCGATTTGCTACTCTGTTTTTATGTGATGTCAACATTACATTGTAATTAATAATGTTTCATTTATCCAAAGCACACAGTGTGTCCGGTGATACATTTTCGAATTTCGAATTGAGGGTGGTAGCTAGCTAAACCCTACAATAGGTAGTATACCATACCATGTAAATAAAATATGTGTTTTATAAAATAAAGACACATTATTGTAAATAAAAGTGTTATCTATGAAAAATAAGACGTTTGCTTCATGCCTCCTAAAAACTTCAATCATAAAAAACATAAGCCTTTAGTGTTGCGGATCACAATGTGCTGCCAGCAAAATTAAAACTCTACGGAATAGCAGGTCCTGCTTATGCTTGATAATCACTTTTTTAATGAGGGAGGGTGTTTTGGTAGATTAAAATCCAAACAAATATTTCGCAAGAATCATCTCTATCGAACCTTGCTTTTTCGATCCACTTAAAAGATCATCTCATAATTGAGGTATATTACACAATTGAGGTAATAATACACAAGTATTATTTACGTACCCACTACGTACTAATGTATTATATCAATATTGATTTATATAAAAAAACTTGTTAAAAGTTAGTGAATATTAATTATATATGTGTGACGGTCGCCGTGGCGCACTGGTCTGTGTCAGTGACATGACTTCTGTGTCTTTGGGACCCCGGATTCGAATCCCGGCAGGGGCAAACATTTGTGCAATGAGTATAGATGTTTGTCCCGGGTCTTGGTTATTTCTGTGTTGTGATTGTGTGTGTCCGTGCCTCCCGCGACACAGGGAATCCTAGTGCGGGGGTCTGAGTATGAAATGAAAAAAAAATTGTATTAATTGACTTGTAATGAATATGTTGTGTGTACATAGAGTGTATAATGTGTACAGATTCGACAAGCGGGTCTGTGTTCGGCGTCCCGCTGGCGCAGTGCGTGGAGACCGAGCGGGCGCTGCGCCGGGCGCAGCACGGCGGCTCCCGAGCTTCCCTCGCCTCACTGGGTGCCCTTGAGAAAGGGGATGATGTAAGTGATAACTAGTTACACATTTTTTGTTAGTTATCTCTAATGGTAGTGATTCAGTTTTTTTTTATACTGTATAGATCCCACGTTTAACCACTATCTCACTTGATGGTCAGTAACGACGTCGTCGAAGATGTTATCACACAAGACCTAGAATAAAAATATTGTTTAACACGGGATACCTAGAATGTTTTACTGACTCTCAAGGACTGCTGCCTGAACATACTATGTGTTTGGTGACAGTTTTTCAAACTTGAGGGTGATAGCTAGCCAGCCGGGTACTCGAAAGTACCCTACCATCATGCTGGGAATTTGATAACGGTGTTACCTTTACCGGAAGCTCGAGCTGTAGTTGAGGATCGAACCAGTGTCCGTCAGTTTGACAGCCGACGCTCTCCCCGCTGAGCTATCGCGCGTAAGTTATAAAAACTAAGTAAACATGAAATGGAGTTCGGTCAAACTTTTTATTTTACCGTTGACGTTTAGATAACTATACAAATAATGAATTCTCAACATCGGATTTCCATGTAATTGGATCAATCGTACAGTTTATACGTGCTCCACACTATTAATTAAGATTATAAGGAACGAGATCTGATATAAGATTTTGTGCTTTATTCTTGCACTTCAACTTTTATTGTCATTTTGATAAGGAAAGCCATGAAATTTCCAACGCAACTAAATAAATTCGGATTGAGTTCCGCTCATAACTTATCCCAAAACGCATCTCTATTCAAACATATTTACTCATTCTAAACATAATATTATCTGCGTGTTTCTAAATCACTTCTAGTCTGTAATCATTTATCATCAGTAGCACCGACACTCATCTCGACATTAGCCACTACATCAAATGCAACAAACGAGCCGCTGAAGCATTCCTCCGCCGCGGAGTGGATGCCAATTTTATAATCCCATCAATATAACATACTTCAGGCTTCAGAATATACTAACATATGAATACCCAGCCTTCGCAGCGGAGTTCACCCGTGAGATCTTATATCGACTGGCTTGAGAAGCACACTGCTCGGTCTTACCCTAGATGGGTGAACGCTGGTGACATTTTCAACTGAACGCTTCCGTGTTTCGGAGGGCACGCTTAACCCTGTTAGTCCTGATTATTGTCGTAAGATAAAAATCATGATAAACTAATAAAGAATTCCCTATTCTTCAATGTAGGAAATGGCTATATAAGTGGCTAACTGAAAGTTAAGAATAAAAGTGTCTTTATTCTGGACATGACTTATTATATTACTATATATATACTATATATACTTATTGTATATAAATGCAAAGTATTGTAATATGTAATGTAACAAGACCGACTAGGACTCACGTGGTATTTACTGGAAAATTACTCTCCGACCAGTTTCGAACTTATTTGCTTATCATATTCTATAATTAAACTTGTTAATGAATTTATTCAAAATAAATACAACTACTAATAGAATTTCAGTTGTGTAAAATTATGATAAATATAGCAGTGCTTGGTATTTTGGAATATATGCTTATTTAGATAATACATGTTACGACATATTTGCGTGCCACTTTTGTTAATGTATTTTAAAATTCATTTATATTTTTACCAACTATATTATAACCACACCAAAGCAAATAAATAATCATTTCATTTCACAAAATCATTAATTGAGTCTAGTTAATAATCTACAACTAAACGTATAACCTATTGTATAAATATATCATACAAATGTGAGTTTATTTTAGTGTATAAGGCTAATAAATATATACTGGTAACCTGAAAAACCCTAACCGTACATATTACGTGCAATATATACATATCGTAGTATTTATTAGCCACCCAGTAAGCTACCCCGTCGCGGGTTGACTATTTATCTCTATTTTAATACTAAACTAAATTTTAGGAGTAAAAGTAAAATGGAGAGATGCCATGCCTCGCTAATGGGGGAGGCCTTTGTCCAGCAGTGGACGTCCTATGGCTGAGATGATGATGATGATGATGCCTCGCTAAAACTGAACTATCGTTAATGTAGTCACCGAAGAAATGTTTGTTCATGTTAGCGTACAGCTAAATATATTGTGACCATGTCTGGTACCTTATCCGATCCGTGAACATTGGAGACTCGAACCCGCATTATTTATATCACAAATCACGACTGCTATAAAAATAGACAATTAAATCTATCAATAGAATATCTGTTGAATTGAAAAGTTTCGGTCATCAATCGAGTTAGCAGTAAACTCTGTTCTGGACAGTGCAGCCTGGCCCTAAATAACCAGTATAAAAAGATATATTGTTCAAACAAAAACTATGTAGTTTTTGGTGCAATATCAAGGGATGATACTGACTCTTACAACAATTGGTGCTGGTCTGAAGTTGAGAAACTTCCAGTCATTATTTGCGTCGGTCACCGCTTCGCTAAAGTCATTTTCAGCTCAACGCTTCAATTCATATAAATACGTCATGTCCTAAGTCACATCGGAGCTGACTTTCTCTCTCTAGATCTACTCAGATGTTTTGGCTGTCTAGTATCCTATTCGCCAATCCTCACTGGCCATCAAAGTTGATTTCTGTCTGCCTTCCTCGGGGATGTAAGCCTTTCTATTTTTAAAAGGAAGGCTTAATTACTTCTTACGAGCACTGATCGGCCAGTTGAGCCAGTGTGCTGATGAAAATGAACCATCTGAATGTATGCTACTGTGTGTATACACCGTATACTGCATGCTCTGACAAATTACAAGAGAGGTTTATTAGGTGAGGTTTTTATCTTATCGTGAACACAGCATCCAAGAATGAAGTTGAATAATTTGCATATCAATTTTTTTATCAGAACATTCTTCCCCTTTTAAGGTGGTTCGATTTCTATGCAAACGTATTTTTCCATTTATGTGAAAAGAGAGTATATTTTCACACTGGTTAAACTGTGGTTGGTTTTGATATTAGTCTTTATTTGCGGCAAATCACATTTCATTCAAGAAAATAGAATTAATAACACCGAATATTCAATTACTTAATCGTTGAAAATTCGGTGTTATTTTTCCTTTTGTTCTATTTTTTTTTAATGAAAAGTGATCAAGTAATTCAATTTAAAAAATCACGCCAAATCAAGAGTCATCCTTAAATAAGCTTTTACGGGTTGAACAATCAACGTGCTAGCGTATTTAGAGCCGTGAGTTTCACAATTATTATTTAACTAGTAGCGCCCGCGGGGCGCAGCTAGTTTCTCATAAATAGCCGTAAGGCTCTTGAGCGGTACAAAGACTGGCATGATATCGCACACAGCCCTGCCTTCCTCTCTGTGCCCCATGGCACACGTTCTGCGGGACATCCCGTATTGTTTATTTTTTGGTTTAAAGGAATAAATGTCAATGTTAACAAATAACTGATAACTGGGAATATGATGGAATATGTGATAGCGAAGATGCTTAGAGGCTACTTAAAAGGCTGATATTAACTTATTTCACTTGTTAACACTTCGCTTGTCAGTTTTCAGCAAGAATCATTGCTAATTGCGTTAACTTAGACTAAGAGGACACGCTTGTTGGATAGATGCAGAAATGTTGTTTGATCTCAAGGGATCTAGTAGGTAATAGCGGTTTGAAACGCTTGTTTGTCATCCGACATTTGAGCGTTCAGAAATAGTCCGGCGTCGACGCCAAAGCGCGTGTCGTCGCCGTGACGCGGCCCGATGCACCTGGGCCTATCTCACACACTGGTCATGCACTATACTAATTATCTAGTATACCTAATTGAAGATTTTGTTCGTCATTTTAGTCGTCTAGTCTAACAACATCAGCAATCGTTATCATCATCATCACCATCATCATAATCGTCGTCGTCATCTAAGGTTATAGAAAGTCTTAACTTTGGAAGCAATGGAGCTAATTTACTTCCTGAGCTTCCACATTAAACTAAACTCACATCAATGGCGGTAAACACGGTTGCTTATGTCACGAGTGAACAGGTAGGCTAGGCAGGCGTGCTCCATCGTAGACCGCATCATCACTTAACATGTTGTCAAGCGCCTGCCTATTGTGAATTAAAACAAAGGCCCGTAGGAAATTCAACAAAACAGGAATACATCCTTCATATTTCGTAAATAATTATAATTTATGAAACAAAATAAAACAAAATTGCAACGGTGACTACTTGCCATCAGTTCGTGCGCCTGCGTTTAATAAATAAATAAGTAAATATATTTATTTGCTCTCCCCATGGTTCTTATAACTAAGTACTTAAAGTTATTGAACATAATAGAGGTATGTTGAGAACTGTCATGGGGAGGCACGAGAGCCCAAACTACGTAAATTCTGTGATACTCCTGGCATTCCCTCCTACCCTGGAAGCATGACAAACACACTGAAATAGCCATACAACAATTACATTTTAAAGATATAACAAGACTTAGTTTCGTACGATTAACCCAACTTCTCGCCGAATACATCGCTCACCTTCGGTTTGCTGACGATATTGTCCTCTCAAGTCATCACTGGTAACACACACTGATCGAAGTTCTAAATATATTATAATGTTTGTTAATTCGTATCAGTGCACGTGGTACAACGTATATATTCCAATATATACGTTGTACCATCTACAACTCATCTACAACAATATCACTCCCTAGATAACCGTATTCTAAGAAACCTTTTGAGACAGCGGAGGTAAGTGTATCCATATACATATAACGGCTGAGTTTCTGCTCTGTTACACCAGATTTGAAGTACTAATGTTATTTCCAGCTTGTTGTTACCAACAAAGTAGATTATTTGGGTACAACATTGTTGCTAGTTAGGTTCCACGAAACGCACAAGTGTACGTCAGTCACAACTGGGTAAATACTATGGAAACTTGCGCAAGACCTTGTTAAAATAGAAATATTATGGTTTAGAAATGTAATACTAAATCTTTCATAATTACAATTTTGAGATCCTTTACATGCGGACGGATATCTCTTTTTCCGATGTTACTATGTAAAACAATTTTACGATGCCTTTATTTGTTGAAAAAAAAAACAAAGTCTCATAAATTTATCTTCAACGTGCGGTACAAGTGGGGGCGTATTTGTGCCCGCCTGCACGCACGCGACACATCGTAGGACTCTTAGGGTAAATATTCGCGAGATTATGGATCTCATTACTCTCTCAGCTGTCTAGTCATTGGCCTTCCTTCCAGAAAGAGTGTTATGGCGGAGGCTACTTAATACTTGACTGATAAATAAAAATAAATAACAATATTAGAAAACAACCTCGCTATCTCGAAGACCAAATACCATGATCCCCGTACCCCAGCCGCCCGTGCTGCCAGACCTAAATACAGCTGATGTAATCAACAAAACACGAGATCAACATACACCTACCTAGCGCTATAATCAAACAGCTGCACCTGGGGTGTACTCGCCAGACAGCACGTAGACTGGCTCAGAAGGCATGCATTGCTATGACAGCCGCCAATCATCCACACAACTCGCATAACGACAGGACCTCAGATAGTGCGGTGTATATACAAGAGTAAGACATACGTCTGGCACTAAGTAAACAAATGAAGGAATGTCTGGTGGGAGTTGCGGAATGGATTTAAACTATAGCGCGGTTTGATAGCTGGTTTTGTGGTAATGGGCGTAATTACGCGCGAATCGATCGACGGTTTTGAAGTGGTCCTCGAATGTCCGTTGAGTTGAGGTCTCAGATAAATGAATAGGCTGGATACTCAAAGGTTCATCATCATCATCATCATCATCATCTCAGCCATAGGACGTCCACTGCTGGATATAGGCCTCCCCCATTGATTTCCACAAGGACCTGTTGGAAGCGGCCCGCATCCAGCCCTTCCCTGCGATCTTAGTCAGGTCGTCTGTCCACCTGGTCGGTGGCCGTCCTATGCTGCGCTTGCCAGTCCGTGGTCTCCACTCAAAGGTTGAGGTGGTTAAATTATGCGAAGCTAATATAAGCATGTTGATATAAAACTGTCAGTCAGCAATTTTACTTCATCAACTGAATTGACGAATTATTTTTAGACTGCGAATGGATAGATAGATAAATAGATTTACACTTTATTGTACAAGTACATACACTTAAAACAATATTTATGAAATAAAACATTAACAAATACAAAATACGTTGCACAGTTGTGTGGAGAATTCGGCCACAAACACTGTGACACGAGAACGGTATTGTAATAGAAGACATGTAATATTATACATAAGTATACAGTTATCTATAGGCTACCAATAGCTGTGGATTGCTCAAATGTTATTGTAGTAGCTGCAGTATTGTAATTAGTTATTAGTGTTTTATTTTCATAAAGGCATTTGCCCTATTAAAAAAAAGTATACAGGGTGTTTTTTTGAGAAGCGCGGTGATGGCCAAGTCCGAAACCACAAGAGTTAGGGAAAAGTCGTGAAAGAAAACATTAACTGCATATTTATTTTTTTCAAAAATCTTTTACTTTTGACGGAAATGGACCCGAACGATTTTTGGAAAAATAATACTTTGTATTATTGAACCAATGGATTCTGTTACGGATAGGGATTTCTTTGCAAATAAATGTGTTACTAAAATTGATGGAAATAGCAAATTTTCACTATTTTATTTTACTCGGAAGAAAACTCGCCTTCTATTCAAACTTTTTGGTCGTTATGTGTGAAACTCATTTGTCTTATTAGTGAGATACTGTGTTGATACTATAAAAGTTAAATAAAGAATTCCATTCATGTTTTTTTTTTCAATAATTGTTTTGTGTCGAATTGAGTTGTTTGGTTTTTGTGTGATTTTTGTGTTGGTTTATGACAGTAAACCATAGAAGTAACGTAGTACATATTACTTCTATGCAGTAAACAGATCTTTCTAAGAATGGATTTATCAAATAGTCAACGATTTGATTTTATGGAGGCGTATTTTTTAATAGTAGAAGCATAGTTCGCGCATTTAGCTGGTATCAAAACAAATACCAAACAAGTAATGATAATTAACTGAATTTTGAAAATCATTCTATTATTAACAACAATACTTAAATGAGCAAGACGTAGTGAAGTGAAGTGAAACCGAATACAATTAGAGATATATATAGAATTAAAGGGAAAGCAAAGGGTGAACGACCAATAATAATAGACTTTTCATCTAATTTACAAAAATCAGCTATCCTAAAAGCTGTAAAAAATTATAATTCTTCTAACACTACAGATAGATTAAATACCACCTTTCTAGGCATAGAAGGTGAACGGAAACCGGTATTTGTTTCTGAAATTCTGACACCAAAGGCCAAGAGGTTATATTTTCTGGCCCGGGACGTCTCGAAAACCTGCGGGTTTGACTTTTGCTGGTCAGTAAATGGAAGGATTTTCATAAGAAAATGTGAAGGGTCTCCGCCACTGATTATCACCACTGAAAAACAATTAGAAGATTTAAAGCAAAAAAACTGTTAAAACACTATTGTGACTATAAACAATGGGTTTTTATTGGATCTTACGTTAAGTTAGTTAATTGTACGAAGGAATATTTTCAACACTACTCAAACCATGCATTACACACAATCATACTCACCAGGTATAATGTAACACATTTCTACCTCATCATCCACCACACATCTCTATCTAATCTAATAGATAGATACTCACAGGAACATCTTTACTCAATTTTAAATATTACACAAACTAAGGCCAGACAAAGTAAGAAAAATACAACTTTAAACTTATTACTAGCAATTATTCTCGGTACCTATACATCTCATACCATCCACAATTATGAATAAAAACGAACAAAGCGAATTGTGTAATCTTATAGATAATTTATCAGTTGCTAAGGCAAAACTGTGCCTACCTGAGATGTGTAAATCTTTTGTCTGTACAAATAAACAATCCCTCAACATATTGCATATGAATATAAGAAGCATAAACATGAATTTTAACGGCTTGGAATTGCTACTAGTAAGGCTTGGTTTCCATTGTGATCTTATAATTTTAACAGAATGTTGGATTAAAAATGATAAACCATACCCAGCACTTGAAAACTATGAATCTGCATACACCAAACATTGTCTGAACCTAAATGGTGGTATCATTGTGTACTCTAAACATAGTTTAGAGTTGAGAATTGAGGAACCAACTTTTGAAGAAAGTAATTGTTTACTAATAAAAATTGGTCAGAAAACAGCTATCATTGCACTGTATAGATCTCCGTCGTTCAAAAATATCGAACCTTTTTTAGACTCACTAGATAAGGTTTTGACTTCATGTAGAAAATGTCATACGATAGCAGTAATGGGTGACATAAATATAGACATACTCCCAGAGAATATAGACAAAAACTCTGCTTGCTATACAGAACTATTGGCCAGTCATGGACTGCTGTCTGCCTGTGATATTATGACTAGAGGTAATCGATGTCTGGATCACATCATGTTAAAAACTAAATACCAATGTACAACACTTGTTATAAATACCTCAGTGACCGACCATTGTCCTAATTTATTAAATATCAAGAATAAGTCTCTTAATGCTTGTGCACCAATAACAGTTAAATGTAAAACTGATCTAAATAAAATAGGAAAAGATATAAACAAATTGGATTTTACTGAAGTTTTGCAGTCATTGGATGCTAACGTCGCAGCTGAAATTTTAATGTCTAAATTAATGGCCGTAGTGAAAGCCCATACTCGCTTAATTAAAATACCGCACAACCAACGTATATTAAAACCCTGGATAACTCCGGGTATTCTACGTTGTATCCATACTCGAGACCGTATGCACCTTCGTTGTAAAGAAACTCCTTATAATGAAGTCCTAAAACTTACTTACGCTAGGTATAGAAATTTCTGTACAAACCTTTTAAGAAAACTTAAGCTGGATTATCAAAGAACAGAACTGGCAAAAAATAGGAACAGTATTAAAAAGACATGGGCAACAATAAAAAATATAACCAACACAAAGAAACAAAGAAGCAGTAATGAAATTTTATTGAAAACGGGACCCAGTCCCCTTGATTCTGTTAATCATATCAATCAACACTTTGCTAACATTGGTAAGAATTTAGCCGGTATTCATAGACCTGAGACTGTAAATCGTTCTATAATAAATAGTATTTCCCAACTTCCTTCACAATCTAACTCAATTTGTATGTTACAAACTGATATGTACGAAGTTAGTAACCTAGTTAAACAATTAAAAAATAATTGTTCAGTGGGGTTGGATGGTATTTCATCAAATATAATTAAAAGTGCGGCGGCTGTATTAGTACCTATTATAACACATATAGCCAACCTCAGTCTCAGTACGGGCAAGTTCCCAAAAGTCTTTAAATGTTCCATAATAACACCGATTCACAAGTCTGGCAACAGGGACAGTTTTGAAAATTATAGGCCAATCTCCATTTTACCAGCTTTTTCAAAAATTTTAGAGAAGATAATTAATAATCGCCTAAAGAATTACTTAGAAAAGTTTAAACTCTTATCACCGTGTCAATACGGCTTTAGAGTATCGAAATCTACAGAGAATGCAGTATCTGACTTGACAAACCATATTGTAAATGAACTTGATAATAAAAATAAGGTAATAGGTGTATTTTTAGATCTTGCTAAAGCATTCGATACTGTCTCTGTCCCCATACTTGTGAAAAAACTGGAATTGGTTGGGCTACGAGAAACTGCTTTGTGTTTGTTAGATGATTATCTGAAAGAAAGAACTCAGAGGACTAGAGTTGGCCAAGTGACAAGTAGAGAGGAATCGATAACACACGGAGTTCCACAGGGAAGCGTTTTAGGCCCCACGTTATTCCTGGTATATGTTAACGATTTGTTTGATCTAAAATTACACCATGGAAAAATTTTCTCATACGCCGACGATACTGCATTAATTTTTGTTGGTAGTAGTTGGGATGAGGCTCACAAACATGCTGAAGAAGGGCTAAAAATTGTCACTCAATGGTTGCGTAATAACTCACTTTCGCTTAATACAGAGAAATCTAAATTTATCGCATTTTCAAATTCACGTCGTGCTACTCCATCCTTTGATATCAAAGTCCATTCGTATTGTGATACAAGTGACTGTAACTGTCCAAAATTGGAATGTGTTCAAAGCATCAGATACCTTGGAGTATATATTGATAAAAATATGTCTTGGAAGAATCATATTGTTAATATAAGCGGCAGGGTTAGAAAACTGATATTCGTTTTTAAACATCTCCGTGATGTTGCTGATCGTAAGTTGATCATCCAAGTGTATAACGCTCTCTGTAGATCAATTCTTACATACTGTAATACTGCATGGGGCGGCGCATGCTCGTCATATTTGATCTCGCTAGAACGTGCACAGCGAGCAGTACTAAAGGTGGCAACTTGTAAGCCCATGATGTTTCCTACCATTGAATTGTACAAAGAATGTGGAGTGTTAACAGTTCGGCAACTGTTCATCAACAGACAACTTTAAACGAAATTTTAATATCATCTAATAAAAGAAGGAAGGATATAGTGTTCTCTCTTCCAAAACTAAATACGAAATCAGCCCAGCGTCACCAGTGTTTTACAAGTCCCTACTTATATAATAAAGCTTGTAGAGAAATACCTAATTTATTAACTTTAACAAATAGACAAATCAGAGTCGCGCTGTATAACTGGTTGCTTAAGCTCAGTTATGATGATACAGAAAATTTACTAAAATATGTGATATAATTAAGAAGATACTTTGAGTAACGATAAACCCTCACTTTCAGACACACACACACACACCACACATACAACACACACACACACACACACACACACACACACACACACACACACACACACACACACACACACAACACATGCGACACGCATACACAAATAGATTTATTAATTGCCTACATTTATGTTCGTAAATATATATTTAAGGCCGATGTATATAAAATTTTGTAACCTTGAAGGGAGCAGACACCCACGATACAAGAACTTTTCTTAGTGTGGGTTCTGTATGTCATTTTTTAGACTATACAAGTAATTTAAGCAAACACGATCATTATTTCTTGTGTATGTTTCTAAAGCGATCCTTGTATTGTTTGAATCAATAAACTTTTGTATTTGTATTTTGTAGCCTGAGAAAAATAATAGTTTTTTACCCAATGATTAACATATAATATCATTGTTTTTACCTTGTCTTTAAAGGTCTGATATAATCAGGTAAATTATTCCATAAACGAACTGCTTGTACAGAGAAAGGCTTACCATAAAAAGTACTGCGATGCCGAGGGGTCTTTCTAGATCTTACCTAAAATATTTTTATTATGTTTCTTATTTTTTTCTTCTTCTTGTGTTCTCATTACCTGTGTGTCATGTCATAAATAAACGGATTTTCTTTCTTTTCTTTCTTTCTTTCAATGTGACAACAATATTTTTGCGTAATGATTAAAGAGTATGTCACATCGAAACGCTTTTGATAACGTTAAGTATCACATATACAAATATCATAAAGAGAAAAGATTTGTACGTTTGTAACGGATATACTCAAAAACTACTGGACCGATTTTAAAAAATCTTTCACCATTACAATTCTACACTATCCCTAAGTAGCATAGGCAACAAGAAAAAAATTAGAGATCCTTACTAAAACTACAGTCATGTTGCCGTGCGAAGCCGGGACGGACCACTAGTCTCATAAGGGCGTGAGGAAGCGATCGACGTGCTTTTATAAGACTCACAAACTGACGTACTTACACGAAGTTCTTCACACAAAAGCTTCTACATATAACACATACATGTACACAAACATACCGGAACCTTTGGGTTGTCGGCCAAGCAACCTCGACTTTACTACAAACCAAAGCCCCACACGCTGTGTAACAAACTGGCCTCACCTCCGCGGTAACGGCCAGGGCCTGCCACGTCAGTCTGACGTCACGGGTGTCGGGTTACCTGCCGGCCTTCCGTGCTTTCATTAAAGCGAGATAATTTTATCGTATGACGATACTCGCCGTGTATCCAGCACTACAGGAATAGCCCAACTATGATAGTTCGATTGAAATCGGCTACCTTACCGGCGTCTGCCTTACTCGAGTGATTAGCCTTTATTGTAAAGGGATTGAGGTGAGAATCGTCTGACAATTTAGCATGAGGTCGGCTGATATCGGAAGGATATGACGAAGCGAGTAGTACCACCAGGAAATGACGATTATGACGGTAACAGTTCAATCTAAAACTTGAATCACTAGTTTGTTAGTAAATATTGTTTGATGAGATGCGGAAGTTGTTTATGTGATATTAGGGTCTCTCTTAGCCTGCTCTTTAGATTCCCCCTTCGACCATATAGTCACTGAATACTAAGTGAGATGCTGTGAAATGCTAGATCAGTAAAGATTAAAATAAAACTCTTTTGAGAGTTCCCCACTGGTATATTAATAAAATTAGATACAAATAAAGGATAAAAATAAATGTATTGTATAACTGTGTACAAGTAAAGATCTTATTATAAAACAACGGTACACCCCGACTTCACACGGGTAAACAAATTCAATATGAAAAATTACAAAGGTCCCTAATATTTTTTTTAATATAATATATAGCCTATGTCGCCCGGGGATAGTGCAGCTTACCAACAGTGAAAGAATTTTTCAAATCGGTTCAGTAGTTTCGGAGCTAATTCAATGCAAACAAACGAACAATCAAATCTTTCTTTTTTTAATATTAGTATAGATAAGAGTGGCGACACTTTTACCCATTTCGGGTGTAATTGTATTATATATTATATTTCAATGTGGCTCATCTATGTGGCTGTGCGGTCTATCAATTAAATAGCTATTTAGGATTATTCCTAAGCTGTAAAACTGTATGTAAATAAATAAATAAAACAATAATGCATTCATGACATGATAATGTTTTTTAATGTTAACACGATACCTATGTACTGTATTATACAATATACTGTATTTGTTATCTCCGAGTTTTGTGCCGTCCTTCTAGGTGCGGGATCTCACAGGCATTACCTTAGTTTGTAGGCTGAGGTTAAATGGGATCTCTAATTTAAATAAAATTTTAGTTGATTAAGAAAATAATCTATAATAATAATATAATTTATAATATGGGACAACATTCACACAAGGTCTTCAGGTCCCAAACTAGGCAGAGCCTGTACTATGGTAACCTGATGACTGATATATATACTTATATACATACTTATATTTCAATATCTATTTAATACAATATATTACCTATATTTGTACTTATATACATATACACAGGTCAAACAGACATGTTCATATACACAAATGTTTGACCTGTCCGGGAATCGATCCCGGGACCAGCGGCTCAGAAGGCAGAGTGCTACCAACTGCGCCAACCGACCACCAATCGTCCACCAATCGCTTCGATATAATTTATGTTTTAAAATAAAAAGTCAAATAAAGGGTTAATCCCGCTTTGTTACTTAAAAAAATCATTTCATTTGCCATGCAGTTTTACCCAATTTTCATACAAATAAAGAGGTTGCTAGATTGGCATATAAGCATCGTCAGCCCCAGCTGTCCGCTACCAATCCACCTAACATCAAATAATAAGCATGTTGGCAATATATTACCTATATTTGTACTTATATACATATACACAGGTCAAACAGACATGTTCATATACACAAATGTTTGACCTGTCCGGGAATCGATCCCGGGACCAGCGGCTCAGAAGGCAGAGTGCTACCAACTGCGCCAACCGACCACCAATCGTCCACCAATCGCTTCGATATAATTTATGTTTTAAAATAAAAAGTCAAATAAAGGGTTAATCCCGCTTTGTTACTTAAAAAAATCATTTCATTTGCCATGCAGTTTTACCCAATTTTCATACAAATAAAGAGGTTGCTAGATTGGCATATAAGCATCGTCAGCCCCAGCTGTCCGCTACCAATCCACCTAACATCAAATAATAAGCATGTTGGCTAATACGGGTTGGCGGCTAAGCTGGTGGCCAGTCAAGTTTCTTTAGACTCTTGGCGCTTTAGTGGCCTTATACCTTCTGCCTTAGTCAACACACGAAACCAACCGCTTTATTTTTCTACCAAAGCACGGAATCGATCAATTGAAAATGCCGCTAAAGGTTACTACGCTAAGGTGTGATGATTATTTGTGTTGCAATGAAAGCTACAGAAGTAGATATTTTATCACTGCGGGGACTACGGTTTGTCCATTATCTCAAAGTTTCTAGAACGTAACCTATTTCTGTGCCCATTTATTTTTATCATTTAACAAAGTTTATATAAATATAATAATCTAACCAAAAAAGTAATAATAAGTAATTTAAGTCTTACTTAACCTACAAAATTTACTGAACTAATTATTAACACGTTTTTATTGTCTCTAAGGGGGAGCCCCTTTGTTCATGTGATCTCTATGAGCAGTATTTAACCGCATTACACTCACACACTATCATTGAATACTACGCTAGTTCGAACGTTTCTGTTCTTTTGAATCTTCTCACTAGATCGGCCTGGTCAAGGACCATAACTGCCTTAAAGTTAACGTGACGATGAAGTCTATGTTGATGAGCTTTTGCTCTGTGCAAAATTTCATTCAGATCTGTTCGGCCGTAAAAATAAAATAAAGTAACTGAGTTACAAATATCTGTCCATCCAAACTTTCGCATTTATAATAGTATCCAAGGCAGATGCACCGTCATTATTTGAGTCATTCTAGCCAACACAGAGACCTAGACTGAAACAGATGATTGCGTCGCGCTGCGGACAGGTGGCGCCTCCGTGTATGACACATAGAGATGCTTTTAGATTCCAGCATACAATGTAGGTAGTTTTGTTGGCATGAGCGTCTTTGTAAAAAACCCGCGTCAAAATATTGATGGTTCATAGATGTAATCGATTGGTATATAAACTGTACTGTACCATGCGGAAACTCCTTAAAGTTGATACATTTTTATTTCAAAATGGCGTATCCTACTAATATTATAAATGCGAGTTTGTGTGAATGTGTGTATGTGTTTATGTGTGTATGTTTCTTACCTCTTCACGCCTCTTCACGCTAAAACGGCTTCACCAATTTCGATTAAATTTGTTATGGAGATAGTTGTGGATTTTTAAATAAACATTAAATACTAAAAATAAAGCATCGACGCAAGTTTCACTTGGCATGTCTGTTATTTGGTGTCATCAAATATAAATATCCAACTTATTTATATGATAAGTTGTGTTGGAAGGCTACTCGCAAGTCTTTGGGTCCCGCCAATGATCGACGCAGCTTTTAACAGAACGGCACAAAACTGCCGTTTTCAGGGGTAGTTTTCGTTACGCTGCGTCCAAGTGTTGGAACAACATCCCGCCGCCAATAAGGAACCTGCAGAGTATACATGGTTTTAGACTTAAACTAAAGAGATTCTTTACGCGCACCAAAAAGGCGAAGAATGTCTTAAAAATTACACAAGTGCTACATAGTACTATAAAATGTAATGGTACATATATATTTGATATTGTTGTTTTTGTAACGTGTTTTGTTTATTGATATGCTCCTGTTTGATATTTTTTTTCCTATAATGTAGTGTATATGTATAAATGTTAGTGTGTGTAGCTTTAAAATATCATTTCGTGCGTGACGTCACTTGCCGGTCCCAAAGGAAGACCAGCGCTGGTTGTTACCAGCACTATGCTGATTTGGGGCTGGTTTTGTGACAAAAAACAAATGTGTATTGCTTCCGGGTGTTTGACCGTGGTCTAAGTGGAACTTGTGTTCCAGACGTTTCGTCGATCACTGCGGTCGACATCTTCAGTGGTTCAGGTCCGAGCGGCGACAAGAGCGTAGAACTCTCCTTCGCGGCGTCTTCTCTGTTACTGATTCAGTAAATCTGATAATATCCACAGATATATTGCACGGCATGGGTTCGAGCAAGCCACCCCGTGACTATGGATTTTGAGTCCTTCCACCTCAAATCCTCTATTACTTGGCTTATGTTGTGGGTAACTTTAACATTTTACTATATTTTTCGTGTGATTATCAGATTACTACGTATAAATCTTACTATTATCTTACAGATTAAAAGTGAGATTAGTTTGCTATACCAGCATTCATGACAAAAGTGTTTTGTTTACAGAGTGAATCGTGCGACTCAGGGGAGTGGGGCTGGGCGGGCCTGGAGGAAGCAGGCGGGGGCGGGCCTAAGGTCCCCGGTTTGGTGTCGGCGTGCCTCGCCCACCTGCGCAGGCACGGACTGTACACCCTTGGCCTCTTCAGGGTATCCGCCTCTAAGAAGAGAGTCCGACAGGTAAGGGGAACGGGAGCAGGATGACAAGTCGGTGGTTTTTTTTTGAGTTCGGTACGAGGCTAGTCATTAGCCATAAGGTAAGATCAAAAGTTCATAGTCCGCTCTTAGTATGCTCAAGCCCTCTCGAGTATAATCGGAAGCCCAACTGAACAGGCTACGAAAAGTGGTATGTTATGTCCTTCAATTAGAGAATTTCACTAGTAAGTATTACAAACTAAAGTTAACCTTTTTTAACAATTATAAGTTTGCATTTGACCACTGTCTCACTTGTTTTTAAGTAAGATGTGTAATATTTAGTACGCAGGCTTACATCAGGTACCACGTTACTTGAAAACTCCGATTGGTCTCTTCAAGTAACGTGTCAGTACAGGACATCAACAAGAGACCGATAGATAGGACACGGACACACATAGAACACATTATCAGAAACAAAGTACACAACAGATGTTGCACTTGTACATTTAGCAAACGTGCGGAATATACCCCGCACTTTTGCTAAATGTTCAAAGTATGAAGATAATCTAACCTCTTTACATCTGTTCAAACACTTTACGGCTATTCCCAAGATCATATTACATTTTACAGCCGCTTAACTACATAAAAACCACAGTAAGACCGTAACAGCAGTTATCCGATATCGCCAACGTAACTAAACGATACCCGACCGACAGATTTAGATGTTTTCAAACGAATGTGACCCACTCCACTTCTCTTTATTACAAACTTTGCTCTGCTCAGTGCTAAGTATAAATGAAGTTTCCGATGCTGGAACAATGTTGTAGACAAAGATAGAATGTGACGCGCGTCACGCCAGTTTTACGTTCGCATTGCAGTTGATACATTGTTATGATAGAAAATAGCGCGGAAAGGTAGTTCGTGGATGAATTTGACGGATAAAAATAACAGTACTAGTTACCGGGAAACCGTCATGGCGGAGCGTAGATACAGACTTATGGAACATATATGGTGCAATACCTGTGTCCCAGCAGTGGGACCGTTCTGGACTGATTATGCCATACTAGTCAGGTCAGTACAAATAGGTTACCGACTTTTATAATGCTCTTCTAACACTAAGTTTTGAAAACTCCCCCTGACGCTAGCTACTTCGGAATGTTGAGGGAAGAAGCTCAATTCTTCTCATGAAGCATTCATATGAGCTCATTGATAAAACCGTGACGTCGTAATAAGGTTGAATGGACTTGAGCCCGTATGTGTTGGTGTTCAGCTCATAGATGATGATGGGATCGTCTGGGTGCCACGCCAAAGAATGAGCTGAAACCTCCTGTCCGCAGGGTGTATCAATGTCTGCCGGAACGTCATCCTGATATCCGCTCTGGGCAGTGTAGACACTCGTTAAGGGGCACTCCATTAGAAGTGGGCGCTGAGCCGTCAAACGCTGTCCTCAGTTTCCCCGTGGATTTCTCTCGCTTTCTATTTTTTTTGAGCACACCCTCAGTGACTTGATAGAAGATAAAAAGTTCCTACTGGAGTGTTATGACAGGGTATCCCGGTATTTCTTCACCTTCACCTATAAGAGGACTGGTTTCAACACTTAAGTAATACCACACATCACGTTCTAGTTACGGGAAGATTGGGAGAGAAGTCAAGAAGCGGCGTTGGACTCGGCGGTGTGCCCGCACGACGTGGCCACACTCCTTAAGGAGTTCCTGAGGGACCTGCCGGATCCTCTCCTGTGCAGGGACCTGTACCAGGCGTTTTTACAAACACAAAGTAAGTTAGTAAAACAGATTTCTCGCAAAGGACTTAATTGATTTCACTGATATGTAAGGAAAACTAATTAGTAGAAATTGCTGAAGGTGTACAATTTTGGAAATAAGTATAAAATGGAACAATATACTTTAATATTGTGTTAAAAACAATCTAAATTTGAATACCGCTTTAAACCAAACAATAATCAAAAATTAATGTCGAGAAAAATCAAATCATCTACATTAAATTACTTCATTGACAACAATAATCAAATTACACACAAGCACATCACACAAACATCCAAGACCCGAGACAAAGATTCATCATCATCACGCAAATGTTTGCCTGTGCCGGGATTCGAACCCAGGGCACCGGGGACTAGAAGTTATGTCACTAACCACTTAGCCACAGCGATCGTCTTAATGCAATGGAATCATTTATCAAAGCATAATAAATCACCATTTTGAATACTCTTCTACACAACACAATAATCTTTAATCGCCTATACACAATATGATTGTACAGTTAGCAGCAACAGAAAACATATTTGTATTTTTTTTATATTAATTGCTTCCGTCTGACCACATCTCAACTGATGTTAAGAGACAACATGTAGCTCGTAAGCTAAGAAGGTAAACTAATTTATAAGTTTAACCACTATCTCACTCGGTAGTCAGTGATGAAGGTGAGATCACGCTTCATCTAGAATGTTCCCTGGCTCTCAAGGATAACTGCCCGAACGCACTGTAGTCAAAAATGGTGTCTATCACAAATTAAAATTAGACTGGGTTTCAAAAGGAGTCCCGCGGCAATCAGTGGAACTAACTGGACAACGAATAACGTATAACGATAGCGCTTCAGAAAAAAAACTAGCGCCACCCCCGTGGGACTTCTTTCGTGAAATAGACTTTACAAACTTGTATGATTGTATTTGTGTGGGTAGTAGTAAGCCACCTGAGCATGGAAAAGAAAAGTACTCTTTTCCGTACAGTTTTTACCAATATTCTTCAAATGCTCAGTTGACAGTTATTTTAACCGATTCCGAAAAATGGAAGTTCTCAATTCGCCCATATGTTTTTTTTTAATATTTTTTATGTTTGTTACCTTATAACTTATGGCTGGGTGAACGAATTTTGATTATTTTATTTGATAGCTGGTGCTTCCCGTGTGGTCCCATTTAAATTAAATGACAATAGGTCAAGCAGTTTTAAGTTACACTTCAATAACTGAAAAGTGCTACGCATGCGTAGATGACATTATAGTTGGGGGTGGAGAAATCGACGAACATACACACTGACAATTCATCCCGTGAGTAGTAAAGGTCACTGAAGGTGAAAGGTGAAAAGAAATGTTTCCTAAAAATGGAAGCGACTTCGATACTCAAAAGTCTTGAATAACTTGTCGATGTCGGTTTCTGTTTTTTTATAGCTATGCTTTATGTAATAACTGTATTCTATTATATGCTCTTTGCATATTCCAGAACTCCACAATCGTCAGCTCCAGTGGGAAGCGTTGCGGCTGATCATCCAGCTGCTTCCAACGGCCCACAGAGACACCCTCAACGCACTATTGTCATTCCTCTCGCAGCTAGCCGCGCACTCTGAAGACGGCCATCAGCCGGGAAACAAGATGGACGCTGCCAACCTGGCGACGGTCTTCGCGCCAAATATTCTACATAGGAATAAGCCAAACGAAGCCGCCAAGTGAGTTTTTAAACTTATCTCTAAACCTTAACCTTTTCAATAGTGGAAACAATAGGTGTAATAAACAATAGCTTAGCGGTGGGATCGGCACCTGGCGAAACTGACGGAAGCTGATTCGATCTCCACCATCGGCTTGACGTTCTGGTGAAGGCGTGTTACTTTCACTGAAAGCTCAAGCCCATGGTAGGGAAAACCCATTATCAAATTCCCAACATAGTGGTAGGGTACTTGCCTGGCTAACTGCCACCCTCAAGTTTGAAAACTGTCACCTAAAACACAAAGTGTGTTCAGGCAGCAGTCCTTGAGAGCCAGTAAGCATTCTAGGGCCTAGCGTTTCTTCGACCACATCGTCACTGACCATTAAGCGAAATAGTGGTCAAACGCTTAATCTATACAGTATAAAATAAATAGACGAGCGATAGAAAAAAAAAGATTGGCACTATTGCACGATTTAAAACATTTAACTATATGTTATAAAGTAAACATTTTCATTACTTTTGTTTCATAATGCCGCATTTAACACAGGAGAGGAAAGTGTGAATTAATAGAAGAAGAATAGGAACAAGAAACATTTGCATTATGTCGAGTCTGCGAATTGAGCAGTATTGGGGCGGTCATATTCAATACCACTAAGACCCAGGTGTGTCTTTTATCTGGTAACAGTTTCCCAGGCGGTTCTCTTCTCATTTTTTCATTTGTGGAATCATTTAACTTCAAGGGTATTTTCCAAGTACGAGAAAGGAATATAGAATTTGATGTACAGTCGGCAAAATATATCGTCTATCATTCTACGGTTGAAGATCATTCGACAATATAAAACAAAGATCATTTTCCCGTGCGTCCCTTTCATTCTTAGATAGGGTCAATCTATCGCTATTGTGATTACACAGAAACTTTAGTCATAGCCAGTAGCGTATTTGTTGGTCGAGTGTATTGTGATTACACAGAAACTTTAGTCATAGCCAGTAGCGTATTTGTTGGTCGAGTGTATTGTGATTACACAGAAACTTTAGTCATAGCCAGTAGCGTATTTGTTGGTCGAGTGTATTGTGATTACACAGAAACTTTAGTCATAGCCAGTAGCGTATTTGTTGGTCGAGTGTATTGTGATTACACAGAAACTTTAGTCATAGCCAGTAGCGTATTTGTTGGTCGAGTGTATTGTGATTACACAGAAACTTTAGTCATAGCCAGTAGCGTATTTGTTGGTCGAGTGTATTGTGATTACACAGAAACTTTAGTCATAGCCAGTAGCGTATTTGTTGGTCGAGTGTATTGTGATTACACAGAAACTTTAGTCACAACCGGTACACTGAGTTTACTATTACTAATAACTCAGTGCACCGGTACCGTATTTGTTGGTCGAGTGTATATGTGTCGTGTGTGGTGGCAGCGCGGAGCAGCTGTCGGAGCGCGCTGACGTCATCAACGTGGTGCGCGTGCTGGTGGAGCGGCAGGCGGCGCTGTGGACGCTGCCCGCCGACCTGCTGCACGAGGCCTACATCCACCTCGCGCACACCGCGCCGCACCACCTGCATCCGCTGCTGCTGCGCCGGGCGGAGTTAGTATATACTCACCATCACTACCTCCTCGCCACACCATTCTCTCTCTCTACTTCTAATGCTCATGTTCATACTTACAGACGGACCCTCTTTCCCTCTCGGCACTCCATGCACGTGCCCAGGGCCCGCGTCCGGTAGGGCCCTCTAGTTCCTGCTAGATAGTGAAACGATAACCGATATTAATTACTGAAAACATATTAAGTTCTCAAAATCAAACGTTTGATCGATTACAAAACCTACACGTTTATATTGCGCAAAGCTGGCTCTTCAAGATTTATGTAGATTACATTTTATCATCTTTAAATTATAATTTAACGTGACTGTAAAGAAAAAACGAAATCTACATTACATCTAGTACATTGCTTATCTACTTTTTTTCACTTATTATTGAACAACAGTGCTCTGTCAAGTTCATAGGGGCCCCATTATACTAACGTGTCCCAGGCTTCTAAGAGGTTTAAGAGGTGTTTCCTGACGTTTATTAATAATAATAAATAAATAATATTAGTTATTAATAATGTTAATTAATACGACGGCCGTCGTAGCTCAATGGTCGCCGACTTCTAAATCCGCGGTCGTGGGTTCGAATCCCACCCGAGGCGAACATTTCTGTGATGAGCATAGATGTTTGTCCCGGGTGTTGGATGATTGTGTGTCCATGCCTCGCGCGACACAGGGAAGAGTGTCACTGAGCTGCAAAATAGGTTTTAGTTAGAAAATCATACTATGATGTGAGGATATTATTTAAAGAAGAAAAATATGCTTGGAAAACTCTACTTTGTTTGATAATGATTGACATTATAGTATACACTATAATGAACACATTTACTTATTTTAAAAGAATGGCCCCGAGTATCTTGCTGTTTCTTCTATTAATTTTGGAACGAAGCGAAAAAGTCATTGAATATTAATGCTTTATTGAAATACTAATACTTTGGCTTTGCGGTTAATGCAAAACAAATGGTTGATATTGCCAAAAATGCTAAAGTAACTCTCAAATATTAATTGGTAAGAAGATAACAACCACTGGACAAAATGTGTAACCTTTGGCCAACATGTTCAGCCGAAGCAAGGGATGACATTTATACATGCAAAAGAATTTTAACAGTTAGTTACTTCTTTTAATCTTTTATAATGCTTAAAATCAAAAACCAGTCTGTACATTACAGACGATCGCCTCTTGCGCAATAATCTCTAGGAGTCGATCGCGACAGGACATGTTTCTTTTACAGAATTTGATAACGATGTTACTTACACCAAAGCTCAAGCTGGAGGTATCAACGACCTGTGAGATGCGGTTGTGTATTATCTGGTAGTGGATTAGGCTTTTAAAACGTACAGTTACAATATTTAGATATTTTTAATATTCCTTAATATCGATTAATCGAGTTTATATTCAACCATCCCTGTACTATCAAAATAATTCCATTTCCAGATGTGCAGCAGAACAAGCAAACGCAGATAATAATAGTGAGAATGCAATCAGACGCGTGTGGTCGCGAGAAACCTTCCTACACGGCGCCGCAGCCACCGGCGGCACAGGGCATGTGCCTCCACCCAGGTGAGATGTCCATGGTTGCTTAACATTTTTAGAAGTAGTGATGGTCCTTAAGCTTCAGCTTTTGGTGACGTATAATATTGATTGAAAAACCTAGAATAACTATGCGGTTTCGTCTTCCAGCTACCGAGGCAAGGCTCTCTCAAACTACTTTACTATTACAAAGCATTTCACAATCTGTTCTGTTAGCTAAATTTAGGAACCTGTTATCATTCTACGAGGGTGGATTGATAAGTTTCCGGCCTGACCAAGAAAAACCACGTTTTTAAGATTTTTTTATTTTATTTCTCAACATAATCTCTTCCAAGGCTGATACATTTCTCATAGCGGTGTTCTAGTCTAGTAATGCCATCTCTATAGACTGATTCGTCAAGCTCCTCAAAACACCCATTTACAGCTTCGATTACTTCTTCATTGTCCGCAAATCTCTTACCGCCAAGACATTTTTTGAGGTTAGGAAACAGATAATAGTCACTCGGGGCTAGGTCTGGAGAGTAGGGAGGGTGCGGCATCAATTCAAACTTCAGATCGTTGATTTTAGCCATCGCAACGATTGACGTGTGCGCTGGTGCGTTATCGTGATGAAACAAGATTTTTTTCTTCGCCAGATGAGGTCGTTTAATTTTCACTTCGTGGCTCAAACGTTGCAATAAGTCTGCGTAGTATTGATCAGTGATAGTTTTACCCTTTTCAAGGTAATCAATGTATATAATACCTCTTGCATCCCAAAAAACAGTAGCCATAATCTTGTTCGCCGAAAAATTGTTTTTGCCTTCTTTGGAGTTGGTTCCCCTGGTCCAATCCACTGTTTAGACTGTTTTTTGGTTTCAGGAGTGTAGTGGTGGACCCAAGTTTCGTCAACGGTTACGAATCGACGCAAAAATTCGCTTGGATTACGCTTATACAACGCCAAATTTGCGGTAGAAATGTTCTTTCGAATCAATTTTTGGTCGACTGTTAGCAAACGCGGCACCCATCTTGCACAGAGCTTTTCCATATACCTACAAATGTTGGTGCAAAATATTTTGTACACGTTCATATGACATCTTACAGGTCTCAGCTATCTCACGCACTTTTAATCTGCGGTCTTTCAGCACTATTTGATGGATTTTTTCGATCATATCTGGAGTTGTGACCACAATAGGGCGTCCTGAGCGAGGCTCATCAGAGGTGCTCACACGACCCTTTTTAAACTCGGAAACCCACTGCTTAACGGTTGAATATGATGGGGAGGATGTCCCCAGTGTTGAGTTCATCTCTTCTTTAGTTTCCTTCGGCGTTAACCCCTTCAAATAAAAGTATTTGATGACAGCACGAATTTCCAGCTTTTCCATTTTTACGAAAAACACAGAGGCGTCTTGTTCAGCGTGCTCTCAAACCTAAACTAACATGGCGATCGGACTGAAACTATAGCTACAAGCTATCTAAGGATGGTACTATAGAACGCCACCTCAAGGTAGGCCTAGTGGCGCCATCTCTTGGTCAGGCCGGAAACTTATCTTCCACCCTCGTATATTCTATATCTAGTATAAAAGGATTTACAAAATGCACTTGTAAACAACTGGGGCAAATTCGACCTAAGGATTTCTTTCAGACGGCGTAAGGTACTCCGTCCTTTTACTTGGCGTGAAGACTCTCTGAAGACTTCTTCAGAGTCCTGCAGATTTAATAGTTATTGTTCCTGTTACTATTTCGGATAGGAGTGATAGGTCCATTGTAATATGTCTCTTTCGTTACCCCAGTCATTTTCTTCTAAATCTCAAAAATCTCAATGGCTACGTTCTTAGCACAGCTGGTTGAGTGTCATTTTTGTTGTTTCTGTCAGAGCTGGTAGAGTAACACGCTTTCGCACTTTCCGTTTGTGACTTTTATTGCATTCAATTGCCATTGTTTCAAAGTGGTCTGGTTTTCATACGCAAATAAACGACTATCTTTTACTTGTGCCTTGTGTAAATAGTAGAAAAAAAACCATTTTCCTCTAGCTAACCTTAGTAGTAATTACAAGAAAAATTTATAGTGCTTATAACTTGGGATTGAAAATTCTTCTTCATGCTTAATGTATTGAAACAGTGTTCAAGGGGAATACTGGCATTAACGTATTGGCTAAGAGACTACCTCACGCATCACTGGTAACTGGTATATTATTTAACGGTATTATGTGGTAATGACAAAACATCGTATGTCTATTTTTTAATGTCTCACGGCAATTATTGACTTTAGCAACTTTTCCCCCATTCTGACATAAATTAGTAAAGCAAAATTAGTCTTCGCAACTCTGCAAACTTCAAGAATATTGAAAGCGTGGGACTTGCACCAGGTGCAGTGAGTATCTAGTAGAAATACAACAACACCAAGTTTTTGAGAGAGACATAAAGAACATAGGGGTCATTATGAGTACTCATCTAGTAAGATCACTCATTAATATTCCACCCCCGATGTGTTATTTACACCTTACTAAATGTATATATATCATTGTAATAACTGGAGAGGCATCACGTGATATAAACTGGAAATTTGTAGGTACTACTACTTTCGAGCTAATTTGCAGCTATTTCTTATTATGTTTTGAGGCTCACGCCCAGTTCATAACTGCAACCTTACCGTCTATCTTTACCTATTATATAAATTAATGTACTTATTAATGTCACTTAAGCGTTGTTGTCGTTTGTGGTTTCATTCATGGTTTCAATTTAATTTACTGAAATTCATTTGGTTGGAGTCATGAGAACGGAGATGAAGTGAGAAGATTTTACACGCTGCTACGTCTCCATTCTTCTTATACAGAAGTCACGCTATGACTCGCTATAGCGTGAAGCGTGGACACTCACAGATGTCCAGATGAGTTGAAGCTTTTGAGATGTGGGTTGAAGATTATTAAGGGTATCCTGGAGAAACAAGAGAAAGGAAGAAATAGTGGTGCAGACGATGAACAAGAAAGTAGAGGTATTGCAGACGCTAAAACCTAGACAGTTGAAGCATCTCAAGCATATTATGAAAAATACCAATTAGGAGCTGTTATATGTCTGACCTACAAACTCCCGCCAGTAGTATATAAAAGCACCCGTTCATTATTCAGAGTTGCTGTGTCAATGGTGCAAATCATCTCGGTGATTGCCGACCTTAATTAGAAGATGGTACTCCAAGAAGAAGAATAGATAAAGATAGACGGTAAGCCTCCGGTAAATATCACGTGTGTCTTAGCCGGTCGTTAGACAACACGGACGGTTGAGCATGTTGTCACGCCGCTTGCGTGGGCGGTTCGGTAACGCGGCGCGTGTGTCGCAGACGCAGCGACAAGAGCTACTCCCGCAGCCGGCGCGCGCGCGACGCCGCCTCCGTCTCCGACACCTCGTCTGGCGGCTCGCTCTCCTCCGCCATGACCATCGTCACTAGGTAGGCTTTCCGCTCACACAACTGCTTCCTCATTCACTAACTATCATCTTATGACAACTCAACTATGAATCCATAATCCTAGAGTGTGTACTTTAACTTTTTAGATCTTTAGCTACCTATTGCAACAATATTGGTTTTCTCGCTTTACTCACTTCTCGGGGCCTCTAGATACAGACTCGCTCTTAGTTTGGGCGTCGCTGTTTATGTAATTATTTAAAAATTAGACCAGAGAAAACTGTGACATGTTATGTGCATGTATTACGTTTAAGTTACTCTATTTCTGTAAATAATTCATCGTGAGATACCTAGATATCTTAACGAAATCAACCTGCCCAAAGTTTTTAATATTCCTTTGTAAACTTGCGTCCTATAAGAAGTTGAGTCTAACATTTGGCATGGCAACCTTAAGAGAACTTAAACACTCTACTAATCTTGTTCATATCCAGAGGCTTTTAGTTAATCATCGTCATCGTCATTATCATCGTCATCGTCACTATCATCATCATTTCAGCTGTAGGACGTTGATTGTTTAATATAAACCGCCCTTATTGATCTCTTAAGGGCCGGATGGAAGCGACCTGCATTGTGGTCGTAAAATAATGCAGTAATCAAATTATTGCAACACCTAAGAATCATAAAAAATCTGATTCGCGATTTATATCCCAAAATGATATTTTAACTTCCAGAGTGCGGAGCAGTGAGGAGTGCGGAAGCAGTGGCGTGGTCTGCGGCTCTTCACCAGCGCTGCGGACAGATTCCACACCAGACTCCATTGACTCCGCCAGCGATTACAATGAAGTTAGTTCCACTTTAATACGTTCATAGATTGAAAAAAACATATTTTCAGTAATGATAATTCCACCATGAAGGGACAAACAATAAATAAATAAATAATGTCTTGCATGAGCTTAATAATTTTATTTTGTCATCTACTATTTATCGTCTCCTTCTCTACCGTTCCCTCATTTCTGAGGATCGTGAGTATTTGGTGAAGCCGCAAAATGGAGAGCCGCGCTGACTGATATGTTTAAGCTAAAAATAAATTGTAAATTTAAAAGTTCATTGAGCCTTTTGCCAGTGTATTCGCAGCATACGATGCCAACCCTATATCCGAACATCTTCAGCTCGCTACATATCAGGGACTTTCATGGTCCAAGACGTGGCATGACATGCATTAAAATAGAGGAAACTGGCTATCTTTTGCTAAGTAAATTTTTGTGCGTTTTGTGTTCCGGTCTCTTTTTTAATTGAGTCGTTACATACATATTTATCACTACTGCGTATTTATATGTATCCTACATCCAATCACAGATATATTTTTTTGTTTTCTCGCCATGTGAACCCTTTTATTGTATTACAGACGCTAGGCGGATCAGACGACGACTGCGTGATCACGGCATCCCTGCACATCCCGGCCGCGTTCTCCCCGACCTCCCCTCGCGCGCCCCATGCACCTACCCCCGCCCCCGCTGCGCCCCCGCGCCGCCGCTCCACCTCCGGCTCCGACACCTCTGTCAAGCGGGACTCTACCGTTGGCTCCCGGGACTCCGCAGCCTGCTCCCGGGACTCCGCGGTGGGATCTAGCTCTGCGGCTTCCAACGCATCCTCACCGCCGGCCAGCCCGCCTCCTGCTCCTTTAAGGGTCACCGTAACTGCCGGGGAGGTGAAGCGAGCCACGGATATTGACAGAATCATGGCGCTTAGCAGGTAACCCTTGCATATGTCTTACAAATAATTGTACATTCTAATGTCCCTTTTTAACAGACTTCAAAAAAAAGAAGAGGTTCTCAATTCGTCCCGAATGATTTTTGTTATAATGTTTGTTACCGCATAACTTTTGACTGGTATGCGGTAACGAATCGATATTATTTCTATATTATGATCCCGTGAGTAGCCAAGGTCACTGAAAAGGATGGAAAAAAATATACCAAGAAATGGAATATGTCAACACTCAAAAGAATGAAATAACTTGTCCAAGTCACTCCTGTGTCGCCGGGACCCTGGGTTCGAATCCTGGCAGGGGAAAATATTTGTGCGATGAGTGTAGATGTTTGTCCCAGGTCTTCGATGTTTATGTGCTGTGATTGTGTGTGTCCATGCCTCCCGCGATACAGGGAATCCTAGCGCGGGAGTCTGTGTGTGATAAAAAAATACCTGTGACCTCCAACAAGAGATTTATGGTGTTATAGTAAACTTAGAAATATATGTTTTACATGATTACGATTTCAGAGAACGCAATACATCAGACGCCAGAGCGGTAGTACTAAGACAACATGACGAGACAAGCACGGCCACCACGGTTCGCTCGCGCATCTCCTCCCGTCAAGAGCATACCGTCAGAAAAGAAGAGACCGTCCGGAAAGAAGACCAGACTGTGAAGAAGGAAGAGAGAAGAGAAGAGAGGAAAGAAGGCACCACGCTGTACAAGAGAGGCGAGCTAATATCGAGCGCTCGCTCGCCTCCTACATGACAAATTGTAATACGTGTTTTTATACATAAACGTCTATTTATCATTCGCTGGGTATTTTTTGTTACCCTTTTTATTTATTTATGTTATCTTTCTTAGCAGGCCGTGGGCTACCGGCTAAGAATAGTACCCCCCCATGTCTTCCCGTTGGTGTCGTAAGAGTCGACTAAGGGATCACGTACCAGAAGGATGGGCAGCAGCGCCTTCTGAGACTCACATTATGTACTGCGCTCGCCAACCCGCCTGCCAAGCGTGGCGAGTATTGGCAAACCCCCCCTTAATGATAAGACAGTATAAATCAATGGGGGAGGCCTATGTTCAGCAGTGGAGGTCCTATGGCTGAGATGATGATGATGATGATCTTTCTTAACTGCAAGAGACAAATTGCGCGAAACGCACTTCCATCTCTGACACCTGCTTCAGACATTTCATAAGTAACCAAATTGCTTCAGTTAGTATACCTATATAATATCTATAACAATTTCTTTGGTCTAATGGTCTTTTGATTTTTTTACTTACTATTGCTTATTTTTGTAAGTGATCAATTTGAAACTGATCTGACAGTTTCGTTAATATCATAGCGTAATAAGTTTATTGAAGTTTAAACAGCAGCATAACTCTGATTACTCTGTCTTTAAAATTAACCTCATAACACGGCAGTGTTTTAAAAATGACAAACTACAAGACTTAGGTATATTTTGTATTTATATTTGAAAGTTTTTACTTACAACTTACAAGGCTTCATAAATTTATTACTAGCCTTCAGTAGTCTGAGCAAACAAACGAACTACAAAACGATGCCAGCCTAGAGATAGCTCACATATAGCGAGTCGCTGTATGTTGCCAGTTTACTCAGAACGCAAGTGGCGTTCTCACAATGAAATGCAATGCTGATTCACTACCTACTTTAATATAATTATTAATAAGTGTAGGTGCCTTCGCTTGATACGATATCAACTGTAATGTTGATCTATCAATCCTATCAATTAATTGTTCATACAATTCAAGGTAAATGGCGCTAAAAACAACATCCCTTCAGATGTTAAATTGAAGGTATAAATTCGGACCGCCAGTGGAGTGCTACCATAGCGTAGTTGTACAAAGCGACAGGACGGTATTCTGTAGTCATGGGTTCAAGTCCCACTGATAGTCGAATAATAATTGAAACGTAAACTACTTTAGTATAGTTTTCACGCTTGTTTCGGTGAATATTATCCAAAATAAATATAAGAAGAAACTGAATATCATAATTGTAATAAAGGGTTCACCAAGTTTTATTACACACGTAAATAATTATCTGAAAACCATTTCTTCTGTGGTGGTCAGAGGGTTAAACGAGTTATTTGTCGTCATTGGAGAAATTGGGCATTTTATGCATTATTATTTTCCTAATCAAGCCTTACATCAGTAAATAGTAAAGTGTGTGCTGCGGCTTTACTGTGAACCATGCCGTAACGGTGTTACCAGTTTATGTACCGCTGAAAAATGCCAAGATTTTAAGGCTAAAAAGATAATACCACAATACTAAAAGTACCTACATAATATATTATTTATGTAGAAGCAGGAATACTTAAATTGTGTAATATTTATTACACTGATACTTTTTTTATATTTTACATTGCATAAAAACTTTATCATGATTATCAATTTAATAATTCCCTGTAATTATTAAACAGAGAATTATGATAATCTGTCGTGACATGAATTATTTCATTACTCTCGTTACGGTGTTCCACAGTCAAGTATTTTGGTTATTTGTTACGTTGGAAAATAGAAGCAGTTTGTTTGATAGAAGAAGTTTTCTTCTAAATTTATTGTTTTCGGCAGCCACCGCACCTGCTCCTAAAATGTATTGATTTGATATATAGATAGGTGTACGATGAAAAGAAAAAGTTTGCTGAATACTGCCTCACGTCATAACATGCATTAAATAACACATTTTTATGTGAGCCCTGCGCTTGTAAATTAAATGTATAATACTGAGTGTAATAACAACTAACGGCTTTTATTGAATGCAATTATGGAAGTACAGAGGCGTATGTTCAGCAGTGGACTTTTTATGGCTGAGATGATAATGATGTAAGTGTATCCGAAACGGTTAGACCTAATTTTACGGGACTTTCTCTGCCATTAAACTAGCAGCTACTTTTATAATGAAGAACAATCAGATAATCGTTTAAAAGAATTAAATAATGAGAGACCTTTCAGGCGGATTATTATAATTACTTTTTTGACATTTCGGGCAAGACATTACTATATTAAATACATATAATTTGTTTCTGTTCTTTATTCCATGATTTGTTGTTAATAATGTTGTTTATAAATATTATTGTTCAATTTGCTATCTTCGATGTAAATTGTCTCTCATGATGATCCCACCCAGTTTGGAGACGCTGTCCTGGTACTCCGTCTTACCGAGAGGAGATACTGCTGAAGTGGTTTCTGTTGAGTTTAGAATTAAAATGATTAATCAGGCAATCGGCTCAGTTACGATTGAATGTGATGCTAATTCTGCAAATTGCTGATACAGCGCAGTTTCAATCTGTGCTACTTAAATAATAAGAATCTTCTGCAATAGCATATTTTGGATAACAACACGGTGCTAGATGTTCAGTATTTTAGTCCAAATAGGCCAAATTAGTTTCGAAGGTGATGTAGATGGTTGTGAGGCAATAAGTCTTAAGCGTTATTTTGTGGATGACTAGGTTAAAGTGGTATATCTTTCCATTATCGCCCACTACGTCACTGCCCATTAATCAAGGTAGTGTTTAAACGCTGCTTTGGTGGAAAAGAAACACTGTTAGCATTATTGTTTACTTTTGTGTACTAAGTGTGGAATTAAGAGTGGAACAAATAGCGTAGCGAAGGACTCTACGAGTATAGATTCCATGTTCTATGTCAAGTTGGATCAAAAGTTCCCCTTACCGCACTTGGCCCTAGGGTCACTGCCGGCACCAGCACCCGCTTGTTTCGATATGGTCTTCGGCGTGGTGTTCCTTGGCTTAGGCCCCACCCGGCACGGATCACCCGGGAGTCGCATTGGCTGCGAGCACGGACCCGTGCCCGAGTCATCAGCTGCCCGTTGAAGGCCTTCGAACTTCGCTCCAGGACCTACGTGAAAGAAAGCGATGATAGCTCAGCGGGGAGAGCGTCGCCTGTCAAACTGACGGACACTGATTCGATCCCCAACAACAGCTTGAGCTCCGGTGAAGGTAACACCGTTATCAAATTCCCAGCATGGTAGTGGGTTACTTTCGAATACCCGCCTGGCTAGCAACCACCCTCAAGTTTGAAAAACTGTCACCAAGCACATAGTGTGTTCAGGCATCAGTCCTTGAGAGCCAGTCAGCATTTCAGGTCTAGCGTGATAACATTCTTCGACCACATCGTCACTGACCATCAAGTGAGATAGTGTTCATCTCACTTGATGGTAGACCATATACAGTAATTTATACTGTATAGATACTCTATACAGTATAAATAAATAAATAAAAAAGGAATGTCACCTGTAAAGTTCCCAGACACTGAGACACCTCTGAAAGACTGTGATAATGTTGATCACTGTCCCAGTTTATGGTCAGTGATGAAGCAATCTGCTCAGGGCTATGCAGAAAGTTATAAGAGTCTGCAAGCTTAATAACTAGAAAACGGATTATTTTCAGGAGCCCTTTTTTAGCGATAGTTGCATATTTTAGCAAAAACTTCAATTTTATACATATTTACGCTCAATCTTGATCTCGCTCACGTCTGATCGCTAGTCGCGCAGCTAGCGGACTGATGGAGTGACAATCTCATGAATTGCAGTTCCAATAGCACATGAATGAGCAAATGAGCTTTTGTCCCACTTATTTTCTCAAACGCCATCCAAAGATTACCTGTCTCACAGAAGTCCACCTGGTAGGTGGTTTTGTTCCTGTCTCGGTCAATTCTCTGTTTAAGTTCTGGCGAGGCTTCGTTCTGGAGGACGCTGTACAGCATTGGGTATTTTTGTTGCAGCTGTAAAAATTAATGTTCGTTTCAAAATTTGCGAAACATAAAGATCCCGATGCAGCGATCACACAAGTTCATAAACCTTATGTTATAGTATGAGTACTTTGACAGGCCTCTCAGGTTGTGGATGAAGTTTTGTTTAGTGTATGAAATATGAATCGATACGTGATGAATTGAGAAATTGACAAGTACAAAACTAGGCAATCTTCTAGAGCCAAAGCATTGAAGCAATATACGGCATGGACGACGAAATCTATAAAATAAGCTTTACTATTAGTTTATCAGTAGGAAAAGGAGCGTACTTTGTCCAAGAAGGCATTTGGTTGATTGTATCTGGAGGTAGGCGTCTCAGGACTTGCTCCAACTTTTACCGGATACAACTTCGGATCTAATAGTTGTCCCATTATCTGAAACAATGGTCACTTAATATTAGCTACAAAAGCATTGTTAAAACAATGCCAACGCCTGTTCTTATAAAGTACATTTGTATATTGTGCATTCAAAAGAAACAGTGATTGTGTCATCATTCTACATGTCCTTTTTGAAAATAAGCCATGCTTTGGTCCCAAAGCAATCTGAAAGTCGAACAACGTGCTAAAGCCTGATAGGTACCTACATGTCCTCTCAGAAATGAGGAGACTCAAAATAACAAAATTCACCATCGAAGCCTATCGGATCAGCAATTAGAAGGGGGCAATGAACGCCTAGTGCGTGAGATTTTTAAGTGAAAAAGCAAGCGCAGCGTAGCATAGCCCAACATAGCGCAGCGTAGCCCACTGCAGGAAATATTAACGGACAAAGACACGTAGACGGTCTGAAGGAAGTAGCTGAATGCACGACGCTTCCAACCAGACCTTGGGAGTTGCAGTTTTAAGTTTTGTGGAGGCCTATGTTGCCGCTCTATGGCTGAGATGATGAAGATGACGTACCTATCCGTTATAAACTTATCACTTATCATTATCCTAACAGGATTTAATATATTGCTTCTTTCATAAAACATTGAAATTAAATAAATGATTGCAATATCAATCAAGCATGTATATTGTATACACATTGTAGGAGTTTCAGTGCCAAAACAATATTAATTGCAGTTTAACAATGTATATGTAAATAAATGTACTTTAAATACACCAGTTAACTTTAGAAACGAGAATTTCACTGTGAATTTTTAATGTTTATAGTGTTACCTACTAGTTTTTTCGCCTTTTTTGCGTTTGTAAAATCACGATAGAAATTGAAAGAAATAAGTTATTTCTCAAATTACGGTTTTGCCTCATAATCCAAGAGTCGTACCTCATTCCGGCTCCATCCCCCTTCTTTCCCAGGGGGTAACTGAGGCATTTCGCCACCTGAGTACTGAGGACACCTGCAGTCTGGAGGCCGCGAGTGTTGCATGCATGCTCGGTAGAACTCTAGCTCCTGTTCTGTTAGTTTAGCAACCCTGGTGAAAGGTAACGAGTGAAAAGCAAGGAGAATAGTGTGACGAAGACAGCGAATGCGCTCCGCTTAAAGTGGCTTCCCACGATGGGTAATTCTGCGGATCTTTCACGCACGGCCCTTGACCACGGACGGCAACGCACCGTAAACGGTCCGTGATGGTGCGTGTCGGTCTGTAGATCTTTAGATTTGTCTTCATTTCAAGATGCAAAGTGAAGCGAACGTATCGTTGCAGCAGCTGCGGCTGTGGTATGGATTAGAAATTACCATATTATACGATCTAGTAAAGCGAAAGTACAAGTGCTGACCTGCCGCCGTCTGTTCTAACACGGACGCGCTCGGCGCGCGTCTCACGAGCTCGCACCGCACCTTTGAAGTTACAGACTCGCGACGGATACGGCGCACCACCGAAGACGTGCGAAGCCGCTTTTAGATCCAGAGAAAGAAGAAATACTTACTTACGTCTTACTTCCAAGAATAACAATTTAGAAAGATTTCCATATATGTATGTACGTATTTTGCTCGCGGCAGTGAGAGACATAAACTCTGATAAATAGTTTACCGACTTTTGCGTCGTGTAGTTGTGTAAACATTTAGTAAATTACAATGTTTTACTAAAGATGACGTATACTTACCCATACCTACTGCGCGGTGCTCAGATTTTGTTCCTTTACGACATAAACATGCTTACTGCGACAGATAATACGGTACGAATAATATAGAAGAAGATAGCTATATGTTTAGACATGCGCTTGAAATACGCGTCGTAATCAAAATTACTACAATTGACTTAATTTTGGCGCCTCAGTTTCCGCGCGCTTGTGCGACATCTACCTCATATAAACATATAATATTGGTAAATTACCCTAATTGCATCAAATATTGTCTATAAGAGAAGATTGAGACTACCTAAACAACCTTCACGTTGAAGATTACGGACTAACATTTCCTACAATCTTAATCTCTTGCTTTTTTCAATCTCACCACAGTTTTCATATAGGTACGCCTAGCTGTTAAAAGTACACAGGTACTCATGAGCTCATAACCTTAGGTCTTTAGTCTTAATCCTTAGTCTTTAGGTCTTTTTTAAAAATATCTCTGATCTAGTTAGCATATGTTCAACAAGATAGACTTTATGAAATACGAAATTATATACAAAAGACCACACAATACATGCATAGGTTTTTGAGAAAATATTAATTCAACGTTGCGCGTTCAAAGTAGCTATTTATCTCTAAATCGTTTGTATCTCAGCGTGGCAGCGGCAACACTGTAGTAGCTCAGGAATTTACTAAGTAGGTACTATGAAATGAAAAAGATATGGGGCTTTGCACGCCTCTTCTTAAATTCTAAGCCTTAATTAGCTCACCACCCGGTCCTTAAGCTGTCAATTAGAATGTAGGTACAACATTATAGGATTGTTAGGAGTAGGTACTTAGTCGATCTTAGTACTTTTGATCGCAGGGCCAGATCATATCTCCAGTAGGTAGGTGCCTACGTATAGCTTGTAGTTTTAACTGAACACGCTTTCCAACAACAACAAAATGATATTGCCGGACTCAGATTTTCTAAAAGAAATGTTGACATACTCTCCACCTCCGAAACCCGACCCGCCGCCCGCGCCACCGTGACCATGAGTGCCACCGCCTCCCACCCCTGGCAAGTTCGGCCACAAGTAGTCCTTTCTATATGTCGTCAGATAGTGATCCATCTTTTCTTAATTGTTGATTCCTTGGTATTCTTTGTTACAGTTTGCGCTTCATAACTTGGAATTTTGAATGAGTAAATAAAAAAAGTTGGATTTATTTAAGTTTAGGCATAACTTTTGTCATATTTTGATTGGAATGTGACGTCAGCATAGAATCATAGATAATGTTTAGCCATTTTGCTTCAACTCTCAAAACGGCCATAGCCTAGGTCACTCGTAGCTAAATTGAACTCCTTGGACTTAGCGCATTGTCATTAAAAACTATTTATTGCAACCTCTTTCGTTGCAACCCCTGCGAGCGAAAATTGGTGCTTGCAGCCCGTAGAAAGAGAAGGGACTAGAATTCATCGCGCTATCTATCGCTCTACCTATATAGGTACACATGCGTTAGCATCATCGCTGCCATACTATCACGGCGATTTCGACCTTCCACCAAAAAAGCTTCTACTTTGGAACTCAGTTCACATCATCATTATAGATTCTAAATATGTATTTTACAGTAAGTAGTTATTTTTCGGGATTCATATTTTGCACGTCCATAATAACACGAATCAAACCTATCATAACACAAATTATATCGAAATCTGGGTTTGTGGTCAGGCTTACGAATAATGATGACTTATTATTTATTCGTCAGTTTGAATCTGAAAACTATGGCGAATTTCTTCCATAATTGTTATCTACGAACCCACTAGGACTCACTCAATAAATACTGGAAACTTACTCTCTGACTAGTTTCGAATTTATTTGCAGTTCTAATTTTTCAGTTTTCAAAGAGTAAATTTCCAGTATTTACCACGTATTAGTCGGTTCCTAGATTACAATTATTCGTCAGTTTCTGATCTTCATCTGTTACTACTCCTGGGACACGCGTTACTACTCTTGGGGATTTTATGAGCCAATACCAGCGTTAAGCGATAAACCGACTTCTTGGGTCTTTCCTACATTCACGCGTTCCGCGCTCCGTGTATTTTCAGTGGGCGACTAAACTAGGGCGAGCCTAGACATGCTTATGGTTTCAACGTGGTTGCCGTGCTGGATAAGAACTTTCTATTGGCTACAATTTGCTTTTAGAGAGAGTTGACAACTGCACAGCCGCTTGGGTATATGTGTACCAGGCATACTACATAACACAGTCGCAGTGATCCTTAGACTATTTGCAGAGGAAGTCTGTGGCGGTCATTATAAGAGTACTTAAGGTCGTCACCGCGGGGCATTAAGAATATTTGACTTGCTACTGTAGAAACTCTGACGTCAGCGCAGTGTAAGTAGCAGACTACTGCTACCCTCAAGACTAGCTGAAGAAGAAAGCTTAAAAAATATTCAACATATTATCTGAACAAAGTATTTAATTAAAACAAAGTGTACACTGCTCTACAGAGCAATTATATATTTTATAAAATCTTCTCTTTTCTCTTTTCTTTTTTTGGGTCAAACGCTGTAAGTGTACATATATGGACTCCTCCACCTTCCATACTTGGGTTCTTCGCGTGGGGGTCCGAATGGATTCTTCTCCAAGACTACCTGGGCGAGGAGGCCGTGGCATGCTCCGTACGACGTATCTCCGGTGCGCACGCGCAAGATTTTACGAAGCTCCTCTATAGGATACAAAAAAAATGAGTATCATTGCACCAGCTTTTTTATCCTAAAACTCGTCGGGACTGATAATGGACTTCATTTTGACAGACAAAAAATCGAGTTCTTTTACAAATATATGTATATATTTTGGATAAGTACTTTTTTATTTATAATTATCATAACAGTTTGCATGCCAAAAATAAATATGGTCTTCAAATTTAATATAGGTTATAGATTTAACTAGAGTCCTAGAGAATAGGGTTCTCAACGTTATATTAAAATTACATTTGTATTATAAATAAGCGTAGCACGCGGCCAAACTCACAGCTGACCTACCATTTAAAGGACTTTGTGGTAAATATCATTTCTTAACCAGTGATCGAAGTATGTTTGTTCATCCATCATACAGACCATTACTCATTTAAGGAATACATTCTACAGCTCTCAACATATCTTTGAGGCGTTAGAAGAACATCGAATGGGAGAAATGATAAACAGTTGCCCGGTAGGATTCGATTACAGGTTACTAGCAGTGACTGAACGAAATCTGGAGTCGTGGGTTGAAACACAAACTTGGTTGGTCTCATCAGAAGAATGTAGCACTTACTCTGCAAAGAGTTATCGAACTTGGGCTTCATAGATAGAGCTGAAGGAGGATCCTTGTACTTCTCAGGCTGTGGGTGCCTGTAGGATGATTTCTGGCTGGTGTCCGGTATGTGGACATCGTCTGGCAGACGCAATGTCTGCAGGGCGCGCGCCCGTCGCGCCAGGTTCACGGACATGAATGGGAGCTCTGGGGAATAACAAACGGGAGCAGATGAAGAAACTCTAGCGTCCAGCGTCCTTTTCCTCAATGCTTAATCCTGATCCTCTCCAGGATATTAATAATCCTATCCTATTAATGATGTTACGCCGCCTAGATCTGTTCTGTGGCACGAAACCGCGTGGATCTGATGTGACTACATTGATGGGGCAGAATTTTAACTAATGTATAGAAAGGTTTGAATTTCCGTGGTTTACAGGGACGTTAAGCCGTCTGTTTTATAATCGTAGTCGTGAGACCACGGCGAAGATACTCTGGCATTGGACTAACTTATCCACCGTCTTGCATTGGCTTCTTACTTCTCTCTCTAAAGAGAAAAGCTCGTGTCCCAGCGGGAACATCAACTCGTACCCTACTGCTAGACCATGAACCCTACACGGAGAGCCAGAAGTGATTTTTAACATTTGAGCACAGTTACCTTATTTCAAAATTTACATATAGTTACATATAGTTTTGGTCAAGTTGCTCAAATATTAAAAGTGCGATTGTTCAGCTGCATGATGTAACCTACGTTGCCTTTTCATGCAATTGTAATAATGCACTGTCGGCAGCGGCATCTGTGCGTGCGTGATGGAATATTAGATAGGTACCTACGTAGGAGCGATAAAGACGTGCAATAATAAGTTAATGTAATACATTTTTCCTGCTCCACGACCGCACTTTACTATATATGTTAAAAGGTACTTACAAAAAAGATTTAATGTTTACCTCTTGAGCAGTACTTGATCAAGTATTCAGTTCTCTTCCGATCTTGGATCTCGTGTTCGATGGGAGTCGGATTAATATCTCCAGAAAAATATTTCGCCAATTTCGGATGCTCGTCTGCGATCTATAAAACATTGTTCTTGTAGAAGATTTTCACTTGCCGCACCGTCTGGGCATGCACATTATAGCATCATTTTAAGGTGACTTACTCTTTTCGCAGCTTTCTTATAGTACTCGTGGTCAACCGGACAAAGCATATCAGGACATTTTTGTGGTACGTCTTTCACCTTCAACGAATCACGGCTGAGGCCTACGATCAAACAGTTGTCATCGACAGCCTGGCGACGGGGACTTTTACTGTAACATACATCAGAGTTGATTTACTTTAACGCTTTATCATGGTCACTAAGCGTCTCTGGGCCAAATATTTTACTCCTTGACTAAAAATAAACTAAATGGTGAAATTAACCTAATGCTAGATGTAGTCCAACGCACGGAATTGAGCGCTGTATGCAGAAAGCAGCAGATACTAACGAAAATTATGTTTGAATCTATAGCTAATAAAAAAAATCTTTACAGTTCCATATTTAGAAGCAAATGTTTGGCTTCTTATTCTTCTCTTATTCATTGTACCTATCATCGACTGGAATTTGGTATGCAGACCTAGTTCAAAATCAAAGATTTTCAATGTCTGTACATGTACCATTCTGTGCCACGCCACAAGCCTCCTAAGGCTCGGCACAACGGTTGGGGTTAACTTTAGACACAGATAAGACTAAAAAACACTTACCTATACTGTAAACTCTAAGGCTTTCACGGCCGGCGTTGCATGTTGTATGTATTGCTTCCGGGCTATTTGGCCGTGGTCTAAGTGGAACTTGTGTTCCAGACGTTTCGTCGATCACTGCGGTCGACACTAATCCCAGTACAACCCTATAAATACACAAGCGACGCAAGACTCCACATCCCCCTCCGGTGAAGCTGTAAATGCCGGTAGAGGCAAACAGCATTAGTCCGTTAGAAAAAAAAAAAAAAAAAGACCACATCAGTATCAGAGAAGACGCCGCGAAGGAGAGTTCTACGCTCTTGTCGCCGCTCGGACCTGAACCACTGAAGATGTCGACCGCAGTGATCGACGAAACGTCTGGAACACAAGTTTCACATAGACCACGGCCGAACAGCCCGAAAGCAATACATACATCACTTACCTATACTTTTTATTGAGCTGTCCCGTAGGGGCTTGTAGAAGCTATCCTAGGAGGTTATACAGTACTTATGGAACATCCATGTAAACTTTTACTTAAACTGTGATGTGTTGGAGCAATAGTAAGCCAACACCATGCTTTTCTTTTCCGCTCCACGCCTCAAGCTTCCTAGGACGCGGGTCAGCGCGTGTGGCACCTAACCTAACACTACGGTGGTAGTAAGTTGACACAATACTAGATTGATATGATAGATATAGGTACTAACGGCTTAATTTTCTGCGCGTAGTCCACCATATAGACGGATTGAAAATCAATCTCTCCGTCGAACACAGACATTTTTTATGACTAGCTACTTATTTACACACACTTGCTGAAAATTAAACACTACTGAGGTAACCATCCACACAAAGAAAAAAATATTTCTTTTTCAAATTGAGGCATAGCTTTGGATTTTATTAGTGACTTTTAGTTGGTGGCAAAATGTACTGGGTCAGTTATAACTAACGTGACCATTTATTTTTTTTGCCAGTGCAGGACATTTGCAGAATTATATATTTTAAAAAGTTATTCGTGTTTTACGTTTACGTTTCGTCTTTATTATAAAAGACAGAATAACAGAAATTAATCAAAGCACTAAACACAAAATACCTAGTTAAATAAGCACGACTTTCTAAACCCCATTAGTGGCGTGAATTTATTTCCCCCAAAGATGCAGTTCGTGTTGTCTCTTCGAGCGGGAAAAATACATTTTAAATAATCTTTTCAACTGTTTGCAAAAGCGGGACTATGTCGACTTCGCTGGGGACACCGGGACAGTCTGCCTGAAAGCGGGACTGTCCCGCTCAAAGCGGGACGTATGGTCACGTTAGTTATAACTGTCACATTATCGGCATTGTGACATTGATTGTTCACTGTAGTTGTTTTTAAAAAATATATATATTTCATAGCTAGGAGGTTCTACGTGGTTCCCTGGATTTTCTAATAACACGGGCAGCTTCCTATTCCATTTAAATTTGATACATAATGCGTGGAATTAAAACTATATTTGGGATACACGGTATGTTAGGGCTCGGACGTGGTTATGAGTCAGAACCACGTCCGAGCGTGGAGACATTCCAATCGCAGCTCCTCTAAGTTAGCGACCGTCTGTAGTGCAGTGTGTGGTCTAGCTTTATCCTGTACCAGCAGTGGAAAATAGACCAGTCTCAATACTTTAACGACTAGTTAAATCTTTTATCGTTTTCTTATCGGATACATTTCGGGGAGTGTGCTCTGGAGTTGCATAATTTGATTCCGCCATCCCCATTCCATCTTAGGACGACCAGACGGACGGCAATGCGACATCCATACATGGTGGACGTTCCAACTTGTCGCACGAAGCGTTTTGCTTCTACATTCTTAGTGCGTACAGCTAACGAATGGAACTCATTGCCTAAATCTGCATTTCCGAAAAAATACGACCTGGGTATCTTCAAGTCACGAGTGAATATGTATCTTCTAGGCAGGCGTGCTCCATCGTAGACCGCATCATCACTTAACATTAGGTGAGATAGTGGTCAAACTCCTGCCTATTCCCAATGTTAAAAAAAATAGTTCGACCAAAAAAAAACTGTCATAAATATAAATCATTTATTACATATTTTATTAGTTTTTACATTAATGTGCATAATAACGAAAATAATTGGTAATAATATTCAAAACGAAAACAACACTGAAAACATTCAGTTACGAGCAACGTAATTATAGTAAGTGCCTTAGCATGAATAACTTGCGTCAGTTGTCGTATCGTCGTCGAATAAACAATTGAATAACGCAACGCACACATCGCGCGCGCGCGGACAGTACGTGCGGGGGTCAATTACGAGACCGCGATACGACTTCGATAGTGATCGAGGCACAGTTAAATATGTACAATACTCGACATGAAATCGCTAATCATTTACAAGATCAGTAAAAAAGAAGTTAATTAAATGAAATAACTATGACTGTGACTGGGCCAAATCTAGGCTTATTACTATTTTTAGTGATAATTTGTGAGGGTAAAACATAGTCACACTTGATCTACAGTCTATTTTAGCATTTTCAGTATATCGAATGCAAAATATTTATATGCTCTAAATAGGCCCCTTATGCTTGAGTTGAACCAAATCAATATTACAAAACTAGGACTTAAATTTAGTATATTTAAGCAATTACTTAGGCACAGCCTCTACATCCGATTATATGTTACAGCTTTTATTTACTTATTAGAATATAACCGCACGTACACCTCTTCTACAACATGATCCGCCTTAGTACTTTGGCCTGGCCACTACCCTATCCGCCAACCCGTATGGAACAGCGAGGTGGATTATAGGTAACACTCTATTCCCGTGTCCCAGCTGTGGGAAAGTACGGGACTGATTATTCTCGTGCACTCGTCAGAATCTTCAGACACGTTCTTCTATTTGGAGTAGGTGATCATGCCCCGCGCAGCCGTACGGGATATCTAAGTCTTCTCATAGGTGGTTCCAACATAAACCATCGAAGAACAGAAAACGTATGAACTTCATTCAATGAGATTCCTTGGATGAAAACACTAAGGCCACGAACATGACATGACATTTCGTATAAACCACCGGTACATTTTTCGCAACGACCTTGACTTTCAAATTTTCGGTATTTTTACTATTCTATCGGCGTTTCATGTTATATTATAGGGCCGGTTGTATTCACTTAGATAAAATCAACTAATAAGAGTACAAGATGGCATCCTTAGTTCAATTAATAAGCTCATATATTCAGCATATTATATACAGTAACAACACCGAACATTATTTGAAAACAAGCCAATAGCGCCTTTAGCGTATATCTGGCGAGAAAATGTCTAACTGAAGTACGAGTGAAACCACAGGGCGTTGCTAGTGAATACATGGTATTAGTAATGTCATAGATAATGTTTAATCATGTTAATACTCTATAATCTCTCTCTAGATTTGGTGTCAATAACACCAATCCGAAGTGTACATAATTTCATATAAAAAAATTAAACAAATTCAATATACTCGGCTCGATTAAAAAGCCTCACCCGGCTGCTGGCTAAAAAGCGGTAAGAATTGTTCCGTACAATAGCTGCAATACGATTGCGGTACTATTTCGATAGGGATTAGTGCTCGGGTCGGACCATTATACACTTTGTACTTTCCACGTGAGCATAATATCCACAGAACAGCCGAAAACGGATTAGCTCAAAGTTTAATACAACGTGATTACACATTGAATCAAATACTCATGTTGGAAGAAAATATAATTTTTCAGTCTCGACATCTCAAACGCCCGCCGTTCTTTATTTGATTGTTAAAAGCGCCATCTAGATCTTTATTCTACTAATATAAACGCATCGTATATACTTTCAAACAGGCGCCATCTATGCTGCTGTACATAACATAAACCCTAACAGTTCACCCAGATGGCGCTTACATAGTATTATAAACTTAGGCTTGTTTTCAAAAAGGTTCAATCGTCTAAAAATAATCAACGAGTGTGTACATAATAAAATAGGTTAATGATATTTACAATAGAACTAGCTAAATTCAGTCATTCGCAACGATCGACGTTATACAGGATGATATTTGATGTACAGTAAAAACGCCTTTATTTTTTACAAAGATATGTTAACTTTTTGCGTTAAGAAATTATAGATGTCCGATCTGCACCCTTCAATCTCTCATTGGACAAAATCTATGAACTTTTTAAATGAGAAAAGGTAGCAATACAGCACCGTATACTTAAAGTTTGCACAGCTGACTTTAGTGCTTTATCTCAAATACGCACCGTGCATTATTTTACTATACACACGTCCTGAAGCCATTCTTAGTGGCTACACACTGCACGATTTTAATATTATTTCGTATAATAAAAGTGTTTTAAAAGTCCACTTTCAATATAAACAGTTACATATTTTTTTTCAAATAAAATGGTAGACAATAACTGCGGTGTGTAGGCCAGATTCAGCATTCTTTTTTATTTACTTTAATTTTAACCATATAAATAGACAATTATAAGAAATAAATATTGTTTACGCCTATAGTTTACTTTGTCATGTTATTACCATCAGAAACTTTACATCACGTTGAGTCATGATATTTTACCAAAAAGCTTATAACTTTTGTCAATTTTATATTCATTAAAATTGACAGCATTGTCACCCCACGGAAAGAAAAGAGAACTACAGTGACGTCATACTTGACCTTGTGTGACATCATGTTTTTAATTCGATTATTTAATTTCGATGGTACGAAACAAAATCTGTATTGTTATATGCTTATTGGCATTATATAGCCTTGCAAAATCCAATTTTAATTAAAATATATAACATTCTCAAAATCAACTACGCTAAACGTCAAAATTTAAGTTTACTTTGAAATAAACTTGAAATTGACAAACATGCATACAATAATTACTTATAAACATTCATAATCAAATCAATTATATTATTATCATTATAGTGCAGAGGCATAATTCAAGCTCAAATCTGATCAAGATGTAGTGCCCTATGTGTTAGCCATATGGACAATAGAAAGTGTCCACTATGCCGTGGCTTGCCTCATGTTACAAGTACCTTTACAGTTAGGCACAATGAATGATTCTAATTATATCGTATAACACATTTGTAATAGGTTGTTAATGGATGGTCGTTTTTGCTCAGTCAGTAAAGTAACACATCAAGCCCTTTAAAAGTATGATTATGTTAAAATAGTCAGTACAGTAACACATCTAGCACTCTGAAAGTATGATTATGTTAAAATAGTCAGGACAGTAACACATCTAGCACTCTGAAAGTATGATTATGTTAAAATAGTCAGTACAGTGACACATCTAGCACTCTGAAAGTATGATTATGTTAAAATAGTCAGTACAGTAACACATCTAGCACTCTGAGAGTAGGATTTTGTTAAAATAGTCAGTACAGTAACACATCTAGCACTCAGAAAGTATGATTATGTTAAAATAGTCAGTAAAGTATCATACCGAGCTCTTTGAAAGTACATTCATACCTACAGAATTACATATAGCTTAGCTTCTAAATATTACTACTATGTATGAAAGTATAAATTTTGGACTTATCATGTATTCAGCAAAAGCCACAGAACTGTGTTATAACAATAGAATAGTCAGTATAGTAGTGTAGTCTAGTCGAGCAGTCATAGTAGTTCAAAGGTACCGTCATAATAGAGGTGAGTTACCCCTCGATCATGTACTTCAAGTGTTATAACATTCAGGACAGCCTCAACATGGATCAGTTTCGAGCTTGCAATACCCCTCAAATTCAATGTATTTATTATATATTGTGCTATATAACATGAAATTGCATATAATACAATACTGCTAATAATAATTATCAACTTAAAATTATCGTCAGCTCTAGTTTGGTTTCAAATACACCATATAAACATCACATCACAACCGTCAAGTCAAAACTTAATAGTTTTAAATTTTTGCTTCATATAATGTGAATAATTGAATATTTCGGTTTTAAATGAACTTAATCTTACTCAAATTAATATTTTGCTTAAACTAATCGAAATAAATCACAAACATTGTAAAATATCGGAGGTATTGCAGAACCTACGACACAAGGAATATTTATTAGTGTCCGTCAAATTTACTAGTCATTAAGCATATCTGCATGGTTATTTTGTTTATATTTAAGTTAAGTCTTGGAACGAAACACTTTTGTGCATCAATAATTTTATCACATAGGTCATTGGGCAACTTGAATGGAACCTAAACCCACGGGCTACAGATAAATTATAGGGTAAAATGTTTCGATAAACGTTCTTAGTGTACTAATATATGTGTAGCATTAACGCAGGTAATGGGATTCTGGCTAAAAACTAAGAAAAATAAAATATTTAGTTAATTATAATAAGGTTTAGTACACTTTTATCTGTTTATTGTTAGTAACGATGATTTAAAATTGTACGTGCCCCGACGGCGCACTCTTAGCGCGTAAACGTTTATTTTGTATATTTAACCGAATGCTTTAATTAAATTATATTTAATACCATTAATGAATATTTTTTCCATTCTTTGAAAATTATATAACTATATAAAATTAAGTGTGGTTTAATACTTAAATATTTCAAACCCATTTTATTTTTATAGGAAAAAACTTTAGTTCATTGGGTCAGATTTTGCCCAATGACCTTTCTCATTCTAAGCTGGGTCTGTATAATTAAGGGTGAGTCACACCCAGGCAATAAAAATATAAGCAAAATACTTCATGTCTATTTATTTATTTATCATAACGAAATACAACATAATATTTTCGCCATGTCTCTATCTCCTAATAATATCTAAAAAATGAGAATATATGTGAATATTTTTCAGATAATATCACCTTAAAAAACGTTGTAGGAGCTGTTGTGTAATGTTTTGTAATTAGTTCACATTTTCGTGTAATCTAAAATATTTATTAAGTTATAGAGCCGCGCTGGTGTCCAACTGGCACAGAAATTTCATTAAATTCCAAGAACCGGCAGGGGACAGGTCAAAGTTTTCACGTCACTTTTTGTGGCATATTATATTTTACACTTTATTCTGTCAATCTTTAGGTTATTATTTCAAAATAGTGTTCTTTCTTCATCCATTTCTGTCTATTACCGAAAAAAAGGTGACGAAACCATACTAGAGCTGCTTTAAGACTTATTACATAAAATAACATAACTTATAATAAAATGATAGGTCTTTTGGAAAATTTTGATATATGGCTACATTTTGATAAATATCATCCCCGCAGCCTCTCACAAGTAATAGTTATATAATCCTGGTGGTATATAAATCGACACTGGCAGAGTTTTTGTCCCCATTAATATATTTTTTACAGAATATTTTTAGATATAGATATATTTTAGATGATATTTATTTCTTTCGTGGACACAGTTCATTATAAATAATACTGTGTACAACATTCAATATATGTTTTGGTTGTATCTAGAAAAATATTATCTTTTAATTATTCTCCTACAATAGAATATATTTCAAACATAGTCGATGATTAAATGAAGACTCTCCAGAGACCAAATTTCAGAGATCTTCGAAAATTGGTTGATTTCACTATTTTCACAGGGCAGTCTGACTTGACTCTCAATTCATAGCAAAATTGAGAGTTTTATATGTGTTCTTAAGACTTGATGTATTAATAAGCTTGGAAAGTATTTACAAGTATCTTTTATGCAAAGTAACGACAAATTCTTATTTGGCAGATTCACAGCCAACATTTTGTCAATCATTTTAAAACTCTGCCAATATCATTAGTTAGTTATATTATCTACAATATATTATTATCGGTGTCTTCGTTGCGATTCGGTGACGTTTCGACTACACTGAAATATTTAAAGTAATATTAATAAATAACATATTTTACTACTTGTATTCTACAACATAAATAAATAAATAAAACATATAATGAGTATTAAATTATAAATGCCACGAATGTGGACGGATATAGAAGTCGAAGAAGGTATGTATAGACTGCGTGAAGAATGATATGTTTATGAAAGGTGTGAGCACTGAGACAACTAATGATAGAAGATAATGAAAGAGACAAACATATTGTGTTGACCCTACCTACTAGTGTGGGGAATCAGGACAAGAAGAAAGAGACTTGATATAATAATATTCAGCTTGACTCAATCCTAGAAGAACTTTGCGTATGCAATCATGTCTAATTAATAATAAAGTAATTTGCAGCCACATTTAGTGTTATGGGTATGTTGACTAGAGGCATTTTCAACTGGCTATTCCATACTTCAGAGGACATTAAAAAAAAATCTCTCGGTTGTCTTCGAATAACTTGGCCACGGTTAGCCACACTGGAGATCCTCAGCCACTGTGAGATTTATCTTGTTATTTTTGCACAACCCTCGTCGTCTCTATGTGCCTCGGTAATCCCGAGTACATACAACATTGGATTCTCCAAAAGGACAATTAACTGAATCTTAAAAGGGTCCTGAAACGTCGCTAAGCCTCAATGTCACAGATATCTATAAGTGACGGTGATCCCTTACCACCAGGAGGCTCTGCCCTTTGAGCATAAGGAAATAAACATAAGAATAAGTCACAACTTACAAAATATGACAGGCAGTATATAACACACGCAAGCTAAATACGAATGTATATTGAAAGGATCACCTTGACGGTTGATTTTCCATTATTACTCCCAAAAATTATACCCACATTTTGCCATCTCTTCCGCATGTATCTTTCCCTTCCTATGTTGCGGGTTACATCACTTCATGCAGTATTTTATTTATAGTAGACAGACAGATATACATTAAAACACTATTTCACCTGGTGTTAAGTACGATCTAAGGTGTGTGCAGCACACCTGCGAAGAATATGCCATACATAGTTTATTATTAATACTTTACAATCTGCCACACCCTTCATACGCTCGGATATTCATTATACTACTACATGTATAACAACATGCGTGGTTCAATACTGAATTAATTATTATAACAGATGTAAGTCAAACGTACGCGAGCGAGTCGACGGCGCGGGCGCACCTCTACCGCTAGGAGACGCGGAAGGGCACCACCAGCTCCTCGTGGTGTTCCACACGAAGCTCCGAGATAGCTGCCGCCGCCCGCTTCACTGAACTCGTTAGCTAGAAACGGAGAACCGGTGCTGATCAGTTACGATACTTTGTAATTAGCCGTATTAACTCAATACACGTTAGAGATTATGAGGAAGCATACAACATTTCTGAATGTCTGTTTGCTAGAAGAAAGCTATTAAGGGTATATAAAGCGAATAAAATTTACAAACACACACAGCCTTAACGCGATGAAACATAAGAAAGGTCGAGACCACCCCGCGGTTTCACCCGCGTGGTGATGATGATGAAAACAGGACACCACAAATAACATGTCTTTCTATGGTAAAAGAATTTTCAAAATCAGTTCAGTAGATCCAGATATTTACCTCTATGACTTTACAAACTTTACCTCTTTATAATATTAGTATAGATTATATAATTATTTAATAAATAATAGTACTTTATACCTCCCGCGTGTATGTTTGCAGAACAGGAGGGTTAGCGGTTCACACTGCATCTTAATATAAACACTATTTAATTTGGAAGTTTGGGAGTACATAATTTCAATTATGTATTGTGTGTATATCATTTAAGTATGGATTTTCGCATAGCAACACCAGAATTTATAGAATAAAATGTTTGGTTTGTAAAAGCACTGGGGTCGATTCTCGCATGGCAAATTAATAAAATAAATACAGAACAGTATTCCACAGACTTCTCTATCTTAATATATTTTTGAATGTGGAATGACGTTTCGCGGCATTGTAGTATCTGCATTGTCCGATATTTCATAAAGGTGCATATTTCTCTCTCAGCGCGTCGTTCGCATGAAGCATATTCGTCGAAAGGTCGCAAAAATACAGTATACTTACAAACTCCCTATCTTCTCGGTGGAGCGGCGAGCTGGCGAGGAGCGCGGTGCAGTTCGCGTGGGAGAGGTCGGCGAGCAGCCGCGGGGGATGGTGCGGGGGCGCGGGCGTATGGGCGGGGTGCGCGCGCGCGGCGGCGGAGGGCGGAGCGGCGGCGATGCGCGCGGTGTAGGCGCGTACACGATCGCTGTACACCGCCGCCTCCAGCGCGTACGGCCCGAGCGCGCCCACATCTATTACGTTACTGGAACGGTGCATCACACCAATATTATACATGCGAAAGTTTGTGTGTATGTGTTTGTTACCTCTACGACTCCATAGATTTTAATGAAATTCGAAAGGTACCTCATAATCTGGATTAGCACATATGCTACTTTTATCCCGGAAAAGTAAATTTTTTCTCTGGAAAATGACAACCATATAAATTATACTTGTGAAAGTAACTCTGTTACCTTTTTAGTCCTATGCCACTGAACCAATTTTGACAAATTTGATAAGAAATAGATGGGGTTTTTGCGCTGGATAAGTATGGTTCCCATGGAATAAGGGGAAATTCCCGGGAGAAACTTAGTACGCGCGGGTGATACCACGGGGCGCAGCTAGAAACTCATCGCAAATCCCTCATTACTATGATCGGTTTAACTTGATTGAAGCATCGAGATTAGTCAAAATCAGAAATCAATATCTTAATGTTTGCAAATAAACCCTAAAATCTAATTCAAACATGGATACATGGGCACACAGTAAGTGAGTCTCTTAAGCTGTTCACATTATACTCAGCGATTGTTATTTTACAGTTGTTAGAGACTGGCCTTAATATTTGACATTCCGAAATTCGGCTTTCTTGTTGCTGGCAGTCTATGATTCACTTACGTCGCTGTTTCTGAGAGTATCCTATTGAGAGCACTTTGTTCATCAGGTTTCCGTGGAGGTGTGGTAGCAGAAGGAACCGGAACTGGGGTCTCTTGCTGCTCCTCTGCCACTTGTAATAGCCGCGTACGCTCATTTATTACATTTTCCTAGAAATAGTAAAAAAGCTCTAATTAAAATTGTGCACTGCTTTGAAACCCAGCAATAAACAAGCTAGGGAGCTATTCAATATACATCTCACATCTACCGCACAAGTATAACTACACATCAATCAGGTGGCAAACAAGCAGAGAGGCTGCCTGATGGTATGCAATCACTATTGCCTATGGATCTCTGTTATACTGGGGGCACTATGTTGTCAATCTTTTTTAAAGACTTAGCTCTCCTTTTGAAGATATTGTAGCTACTCAGGAAAAACAAACGGGACCAATCACACTTTTACTACAGAGATCAAAGACCAAATGTACTTTCATTCATTTCAACCCATTACTGCCCTGGCCTGCAAGTAGGACTTGAATAGATATAGATAGCAGTACCTCTCACAAAACAACTCAATCTCTCACTAACTCTCTCAAGCTCATCACATATTTTGTAAGAAATTGGATTCCAGCATCTGGTAAACCACAGCAAATTCAATGTACTGCTTCATATAATTATTCCCATGCTAGAAAGTGGGCGGAAAAGTTCATAGCAATAGACATAGTTTTCATTACCAACTTTACATCACTGTAATAAAAGCTGTGTATGTTTGGTGGTGTACATGTCACAAGCTAATTAAAATAATAATTTGTAAACGTCCTCGAGCGATATCACCGCAAGTAAGTTTCAGTTGAAGTAAATAAGAGATACTAGACCAACAAAATTCAAAATGTAGACATGTCACTATCTCAACTACGTAAACATAGGAAGTGGAAGCAAAATAACATCTGTACATACGTCTGAGTCACACATTTTCAATCTCTCCATTGCAGTGGTGTAATGAACTAAGTATGTATAAATTATGGGAAGTGCGTTGAAATATTAAAAAACAATGAAACATTACCTGTGGATCAGATTCCTTATGGCATAAACTGTAACAGCAACCCATGACTGCGGTCTTTAGTGAGTCGAAGCATGAACGCAACGACGTGTCTTCGTCGTCCGACTGCATTTCGTGTTTGTATTGTAGTTCTCCAATTCAGATATAAATAGAAAATTCCGTTTATGACGACAAAATTTGCAAATAAACGAACTAGATCGCAGAACAGAATGTGAGAAAACAGACAAGAGCGAGTCCAACAGTGGTCAGTGCTGCCAGTCGCAGATAATGAAAATTAGCATGAGACCGCTAAAAAAGTAACATTTTGATAAGAAATGTAACATCACCTTTTTTTTTTTTTACGCAAAAATCGGCACTGAACTAATACAAAAATTCTTAAAAGTTTCCTTAGGCTTCCTTTGAGATCACTGTCAAAAAACTTGATATCGTCTTAAATTTTCATCTTCTTAAATTTCATTTGAGGGTCGGGTTTTGTTACCTCGTATCGTAACATAAAATTCCACCCTTGAAATGACCTCCGATCGAAAAAAACGAAGTGACAGATTTTCACGTCACTTTGTGTTCAATCAAGTCGACAACACGATGAATGAAAACTCTCTTGCATGCGTTCCATTTCATGACTATTTTTTGTTAGTTTTGTGTGGCTTCAACTGTGGTCTTCATATTATGTAACGTGAAAGTAACATTCTGAGTCATGTAACATGGACGTAACATGAAAAAGTGAAAAGAAACGTACAATGTTACATAAGTAACATTCTGGCAACGCTGGAGACTAACGAGAATATAATCCATAGATCAGATAGAACACATACTATGTCATATTCGACAATGTCAAGACGTAGACAGCGCGATGGACAAGATGCAAAGTAACCACCACAGAGCTCAGATTAGACTTCTAAAGTATTTGAAAATATCCCGCAGAGCCGACTGTACAACCAATTTAGACTTCAAATATCCAGCCTTTTTCGATCGCTAAATATTAGCCCTCCGCGCCGTATTAACAATCTATGGGCGGCATTAAAGCACGGCCAAGATGTCCTGCAAGTATTATCTTTATAATCTACCAACAAACGAAAATGTTCCATAATCGTAACACATTTAAGTTTAAATTTCAATATGACGTCATGCGCCTGACGAATATCGCGCATGACGCGAGTTTAATATTTTTTTCCTCATAAAAAAGTGCACAAAGCCGCTAAAGAATTGTTCACTTCAAACTATTAGTGATTAAACGAACTTACCTGTAAGTGAAGTTCTATCATAATTATACGAGTGCTTCGTCCGAAGAGATTAGTAACCTGAAATAGAATATCTTTATACATTGTAGTAACGCCTACGTGACACCACTCTTTGCACTAAGTTGAGAGTTTTTTTTTTTTTTTTTTTGGTTTTGGAGGGTACTTTCTACTCCTTGCTCTTTCCCGTCGCTCATAGCGTCATTAATTTAGAGTCTGCACTATGTTATTAGGCACAGTGTTAATAATTTCCTAAACCATTTTAGGGATGGATAGTTAAATAGGGCGGGCGGGTGTTAGGTACTAATCTCTTCGGACGAAGCACTCGTATAATTATGATAGAACTTCACTTACAGGTAAGTTCGTTTAATCACTAATTATACTTCGTGCTTCGTCCTCGAGATTAGTAACCTGAAATAGAATATCTTTATACATTGTAGACTTTGAGAGATAGCGTGTTTAGGAAATCGTTAACGCTGCCTGTTATGTAACAAAACATGTGAAAAAACACAAGTTTTGTTTTCCGACTTACAAATTTATAAATCACAATTGATGTGTATACAATTTGTTACATTTAAATTTCATAGTGATATTGTTATAGACTTAAATAATTTCCTAATAGACAATTATTCTATTCAATCTGGATTGATAATCGCTTTTGCTAACTCTGCTTCGACAAAGCTGAGAATAACGTAAGAAAACGTGCTGGAGCTTGGGCTCCGGCCGGCTGTGTTTGGGATCTGCGATATCACTACTTCAAACACAATGTCGATAAATTTAAGCAACAAACTACTTGATATAAATAATGGGTATTAGTCATGTTATTCCTGGAAGACAAACTGAGAGCCAGCAGTCGCTGATGATAAAAGGCACCATTTACGGTACGCAATTAACCGGTTAAGACTTTCGGAATTGTTTTACGATTGTATACCGAATTTCTAAAGGAATAGCTCTTGTATATCACTATCGAAAGAGACGTGAAGAGGTCCAGGTGACATGTCATCATGTCATCCGGATGTGATCGACAACCGATTGCGATTTCAGTTCTGTACTCGTACAATTCGTAAAAATATGACGAATTTGACGATCGTCAAATTTAGCGAACCGAGTTCTGTACTTGCACTGCTGGTTGCTGTTGACCGTCGGCGCGTGAGCTCGAGACGTAGCCGCGCGTCGCAGAGAATGTTGTATACCTTTAGGTAGAATACCTAACACCTGATACCTGATCCAGCGGCTTATCGTTTGGGTAGTCACTCACTATATAAGCTATTACAATAAGCCTTAATAAAACTAACAAACAATTCGATACTTTTCCATAAAGGTGTTGTTCTATCTATGTACAAGATTAGTGCCTAAGCATGACGCTTGTGGTTTTTCTTTAAAAAAACGGGATTTATAGTAGATGTTAAATGTTTCCTACTTTCGATAAAATTTCAATTTTATTTATAATTTTAGTTAAAATGTTAATATTGTAGATTTTTATTTTATAGAGTCTGAACTCTATTTATTGTGATAAGAATAATTAGGTTAGCAATATATATATATATATATATATACATATATTTTACACGAGTCCTAAAAAGGTAAGTACATTTGTTTGGGTTCCACTGGGCAGTCTAATACTTTTCCAGGATTCCATGTCATATCACATTCGGGTGTAGGAGGTATTAGTCGGATGAGGCTTTTAAAGAACCTTTGGATTCTATGATTATCTGACATATACTGTCCTAAGATAGCGCAGCCCTATAACTGTTAAAAAAGCCATATTGACAACCACCGTTATACATTTTCGTTAGGAAATCAATAACTCATTTACTAGAGGTTACGTAAATTTGTATGTTATTATCTTTGCAATAGGTGTGTCATTTTCTAATTTAAGGCCTGTACTGCCTAAATGATTTCGCTGACAACAGAGCTAGCCTAATATCCGAAGATTCTGGCGCCGCCGGTCGGAGTAGCGCGCCCCGGACAATATCCCTGTAACTAGGGTCAGATTGGCCTAGATGTTCCAGCAGTTGAAATGAAAATATAATTGCTTATATATTGAAGATTAAAAAATAAATAATCGGGTACCAAGCTTGTGAGGCCTCAATTGAACAATAACGATACTTGTTGCTTTATTGGAGAGATATATAACTATATATATATATATATATATATAGTTGTAGAAATAATAACTATCTGATCGAAACATCGTGAATGCATTTATTTCAAATGCTTCTGGATCTCTGAATCATGATGTATTGTTTACTATTTTGACATTATTTTATTGCATTTTTATAATACTATACGCGCAAATAAATTAACCGTGGGAGGTCCGAATCTACTGACTATAGTCTTAAATGCTGAAATACTTTGTTCACATTCTTAATCGGGGTGGGATTTTCTAGATTCCGCATCCGCTACGATGTTTTCTTTCGATGATAACAAGATGCTAATACAAATACTCTTTTTGATTCGCGCTATGGCCAAATGTTATTAGCGATGCGCGTTAGGCGAGAGAACTGAATGCTGGCCATTCGGTTTATAGGAATATGAAATGGCAGTAGCATCGTCGTCGCGAAGTGAAATTTCACAGGTTGGCTGTTTTGTAATAAATGTGATTGAGAAATAAACTACTAATACTTTAAGTTGATTGATGTGAAGTTTGCGCTTTCGTTCCGACCAGAAACCGCTAGCGGTTTGACCGCCACACGCAGCCGCCCCCCGTCGTTGAGGCGTCAGAAAGTATTTCAAAGGAGTAGTTATTGTCTCGAATCCTATGGCCAAAAGTAATTACGGCCTAACAGTTGCCGATGACACCACAGAAGCTCGCAGTCTACAGAATGAGAGGGCGGGACAAACACTGGCACGTGTTGATTCAAAATATTACAAATATGTAATGCATGTACTTTAGAGATGACCTAGGGGCTGAAAAAATATATTACCAATCACATTTTCGCCCCTCAACTTCCCTTCTTTAGATGTAGGTAATGACTCAGGTCAAGCGCATCCGTTGTTACGGCGAGAATCCTTGACAAAGGAAAATTATGGTAGGTAGGTAATCTAAAGTATTTCCTAGCTAATAAATTAACAAATGAACTCAAACCCTGTTCAATCAGAACCAATCTTTATGAACTGTTCTCGTATGTGGTCTTTTTATTTTTATTATTATTATATTAATTAAGCTTTCAATAAAATAAGCTGAAAAGACTAAAAATTGTCTTTTTAGAAAATGGTAAAAAAGTTATAATGGCGCGGAGCCACCATTTAAAGTAGAAGTAATACAACCTGCCGTATTTGACAGCCGGACATGCAGATGATGAGTAATCGTATCAACTGTGCGAGTTTCCTGACTTTGGAGCTAATCTTTTTAGAAAACCATTCTATTCTTGTTATTTCTTTTCTACATGAATTTGTTTTTCATTTGGCAAACCTATTATAATAGAACGGGTGACCCTTGTGAGGTCTAAAAACTTGCATGAAGTGGAGGGAATCATATTGCTCTTTTTCGGATTTATTATTAGGTATATTATAATGTAATGTGTTTGTAAATTGTATTTTATAACCTTCAATGCAGTGTAGAATCAGTGATTCTTCATATCAGGGACCATTGTTAACGAAAGGGAGACAGACAATTGCTATGCGTACATTACCGTGTCTACTGGCGGCCAGTCGGTTTTGGCGGAGAAGACGAGCACCGCGAGTAGTTCGCGGCGCACCGCGCTGGAGGCGCAGGCTCGCGGCTCTGCAGCGCCGCGGGCGCGCGGGTGGTCCCGGCACGGGCGTCCTGCACGCCCAGGCCTCGTTCTTCTAGTTTAAATATTCGCCAGCTTGGGTTCTACTGATTAGCGGCCCCGCCGCTGGAGTTTTTTGAACGATTTTCCCGGTAGCGGGTGCGACCCCGGCACTGGGCGCAGACGTCGACCGCTGTGGCGGTCGCGGACTCATACGCACGACGTTCAAATGGTGAACACACATTTGTGGGTTCCCAGCTCATGCCGCTGCTGAGGCAGCCGCTGATGTAGTAATGGCCTTCGTCTAAGACGTACATCATAAATTCCAAATCATCCCCGTTAGGCGCTTCCTCCTCGGTAGGCGCACTTAGATTATTTCTGCCTTTATGGCGTCGAAATTTGTTAGTGATATACTAGCTCGAGGTTAGATGTGAAGTTCGACCGTGTAAATTCATAAATTACGCATACAGTTCGGTTCTGTACTGTTATCCTCCGATAGTCATCATAAAATGCGAAAGATATTATTAGGTAAGGCAACATTCCCACAGAATTACGCGCAAACCAAGTAGTTTATGTACCGAGTGAATCAGTAAGATGTATCCCACAGGACTACACGCAAACTGATTATATGGCATGTGGTGAGACAGTCCCAAGTACAGCTCGAGTCACATTAACAGCATCTACGTACTATCCGGTACGATAAAATTCCCACAGAATTACACGCAAACCAACTAGTTTATGTACCGAGTGAATCAGTAAGATGTATCCCACAGGAGTACACGCAAACTGATTATATGGCATGTGGTGAGACAGTCCCAAGTACAGCTCGAGTCACATTAATAGCATCTATGTACTATCCGGTACGGTAAAATTCCCCCAGAATTACAAGCAAACCAACTAGTTTATGTACCGAGTGAATCAGTAAGATGTATCCCACAGGAGTACACGCAAACTGATTATATGGTATGTGGTGAGGCAGTCCCAAGTACAGCTCGAGTCACATTAATAGCATCTTCGTACTATCCGGTACGATAAAATCCATTCCAATTTAGGACTCATTGATATGTTCCAATGTATAATATAATATATTATATATTAATAATTATAATCGTCTTTAGATATTTATGTATTTCGATAAAAATACTTTTGTACTGTTAGTTGTAATTAAGCTTTTACTTATAGTCTACATTTATATAATTTTGACATGTAAACAAATTTTACCCAACTATGAACTATGATTATATGGCATGTGGTGAGACAGTCCCAAGTACAGCTCGAGTCACATTAATAGCGTCTACGTACTATCCAGTAAAATATAATTCCCATAGAATTACACGCAAACCGGGTTTATGTAGACAAAGTAGGTAGGTACTAGGAACATTACACGAATACTGATTCTTGAGTCTTAAAATGCTAATTACCTGGCGAGATTGGTGAAGAAGGAGATGCTTCTTGCGATGGGAAGACGACAAATACTCGATGATACGAGTTTTTGATAATCATCACTTGTTAGCTTCTGTTCCAGTTCCTTGAATTATTATTATTATTATTATTTTTTTTTTTTCGCGATATCTTATTCTATTTCGCGTTTCCTTGTCGTAATTTTTAACTAGGGGCGGTTAACACTTCGAAAAAATCAAACCGGCACTGAGTTTAAAATATAGTGTTGAGTGGTGGAGCACTAAAAAGCGAATGACGCTATGAGCGACGGGAAAGAGCAAGGAGTAGAAAGTACCCTCCAAAACCAAAAAAAAAAAAAAAAAAACTCTCAACTTAGTGCAAAGAGTGGTGTCACGTAGGCGTTACTACAATGTATAAAGATATTCTATTTCAGGTTACTAATCTCGAGGACGAAGCACGAAGTATAATTGCGTACATTGGACATAGACAATCGATGATATTATATGTTTATATGAGGTAGATGTCGCAGAAACTGAGGCGGCAAAATTAAGTCAATTGTAGTAATTTAGTAATTTTCATTACGACGCGTATTTCAAATGCAAGTCTAAACATATAGCTATCCTTTTCTATATTATTTGTACCTTATTATCTGTCGCAGTAAGCATGTTTATGTCGTAAAGGAACAAAATCTGAGCACCGCGCAGTATGAATATACGTCTTCTTTAGTAAAACATCATTGTAGACAATATTATAATACACAATATACCTAACTGCGCTCGATCGTAAAATTGACCATATTTTATTAACTCATATATTTAAACTTAAACAATTTAGTTTTACACAACAGTTATTTTAAAATCCTCGTGAACATCTGATGTTAAAAAATTTTAATTTATGTATCCGCGAAAACCGATACGCTGAGGTTCAAATAGCGCCTCTGGCTGTTCCTCCTCTTGTTTCGTCAAGCTCTCAGTGTTGGGGCTGGCTTCAAGCTTATGCTTCTTGCCACTGCAGAACCTCCGGTTATAACTACAGCCGGGTTTTTCAGATGACGGCGACTAGACCTTACCAGTGTGCAAGAACCGTGTCACAAACCAAACAATGTACTGCGCAATATAAAAAAAACTGTTTAAACTTGTATGAAATGAAGCCTTTTCATACCCCACATAACATGGTTAACTCAAATCAAATTTTGGATCGTCGTTACTTGCATAAAGACCTTGCATGTTTTTTATGATTTAATTACAAATATATAGTTTTCAGCCGAACTGAAAATTATACAATTGTAATTAAACTTCGTTCGTGTCATACTCGGTGACTGTCCGGTTTGGTGAACGAACGCACACAATGAACCAATTTATATGTGACGCGGAGTACCAAGGTACCGAATGATGCTGTGGTTTAAAATTCAGAGTATTCAGAGTATTTGAATTATTCACGCTACAAGTCGGTTCAAAATATGACAATCTCCGTACATGTTTGTGGTGTGACGTCATTTGTAGTATTCTTATAGCGTGAATACGGTGTTCAAGAAAACGATGTAGTGCAGCGTGTGTGCTAACGTCAAATTCAATTGACTAATCACAGTAGTATTCCATTCTCTAGTTGACCAATTGGCATTCGCCATTTGATGGTGGTACTCTGAATTTTAAACCACAGTATATGAGTTAGCATCGTAGGCATGTTAGCGTCCATTAATCATCGTCCATCGACCATGAGAATAGCGGTACATACGTTAGACACACTCGACCCAAAAATTTGAAAAAATATGTCGTCCTGTGCGACCCTAGATGCAAAAACACTTATAAAAACAAAATAAGGGTTTAGGCATCACATTCCGTACATAAGTATACTTATATCACTCTATCTTATCGAAATGTAGGTAAATAATTTCATTAAATTTCATTCTATTCAATCTCCGTTTTGTTTTAATTCCAAGGATGCGTACCGAATGCCGACTCGTACCTACCGAAGGTTTAAACGGGGCAGAAATATACCCAACTACCAAGTGCGATAATGGTAGTGCGCAACGGAGTGGCGGCACCCACTCGAGTCAGCTCGAATTGAGCGCAGCTTGAGTTAATTCGACATGCGAACTAGAGTTGACCCATCTCTAATTGTTGTCTAAAAAAAATAAAAACACGTCAACGAAAAGTGCTTTGGATTTGTGTGGATTTGTGAACGTTTGAATTCCAGTTAGTTCGTATAGTATATTTAGTGTTTACTTCAATAAAAATGCTTAGATACCGAGGTAAGAAGAAAGTGCTTGACAAAGTGAAAGAGTTGGATGCCTTTTCAAAAGTACCGGAAGAATACGTCGATAGTACACCGGTTGGCGGAACTTTTTCTGTTATCACATTTTTTATAATTTTGTGGCTGATATACAGCGAAGTTAGTTATTACTTGGACAGCAATTTAGTCTTTAAATTTATGCCAGACACAAACATGGACGAGAAATTGCGAATAAACATCGATATAACTGTAGCAATGCCGTGTTCAAACATAGGAGCCGATATTTTGGACTCTACATCACAAAGCGTTTTTGGTTTTGGTGAATTACAAGAAGAAGATACATGGTTCGAGCTAACAGACGAACAGCAAGTCTCATTCGATGCCGTAAAATACCTCAATTCCTATCTCAGAGAAGAGTACCATTCTCTCTGGCAATTGCTATGGAAAAGAGGTCATGGTTCAGTAAGTGCTACGATACCACCAAGAAAAACAAAGCCGAATCGAAGACCGGACGCATGCAGACTCCACGGTGTCCTAACATTGAATAAAGTTGCTGGAAACTTCCATATAACAGCAGGAAAAAGCTTACATCTACCGAGAGGTCATATCCATTTAAATATGCTATTTGATGACACCCCACAGAACTTCAGTCATAGGATACATCGCCTTAGCTTCGGTAGTCCTGCATATGGTATAATTTATCCATTAGAAGGTGATGAAAAACTAACAGATAATGAAAACATGCTGTACCAATATTTTGTGGAGGTTGTGCCAACAGACATTGACACTACATTTGAATCAATAAAGACTTTTCAATATTCCGTCAAAGAGTTACAAAGGCCTATCAGTCATGCTAAAGGTTCTCATGGAGTGCCAGGTATATTTTTCAAATATGACATGGCTGCTCTTAAAGTTAAAGTATATCAAGAGAGAGAAAACATTTTACAGTTCACATTAAGACTATTTTCTATTATTGGTGGTATTTATATTATAATAGGTTTTATTAACACTATTGTGTTGGCATTAAGAACTAGTTTGTTTTCTAAAAGTAATGCTTATGTGCCAGTAAAACAACAAACACAAACTGTTGATACTAGTCGTACAATACATAAGAATCCATTACTGCTCTCTCCAGATTTAAGTGTGCCTGATCTAATTAAGCATTGATATGAAATTATTATTACATATAAGATGAATATTTGTATATATAAGAGTATCTTTATACTGGCTTTTTAATGATTTGATGTTTTAGTGTTTTTAAAATATAATCTGCTTTTTCTAATGTAGCTTACCCTAGAATTTCGCATGCAACCCATTGAGGTGTTATGGGCTTAATTGATTTAAATAGAACACAAGGGTTCTCTCTAATTAATAAAGCGAGAGATAATCTTGTAAAGTTAATGATCCTCCTCCAATAATTATAACTACAAGATTATATCTACTTTTAAATTCCGAACATCCTATTTATTTTCAATTTGTTTTTCTAGAGTGTTTTATATTGGTGTAAATGGTTATGATAGGGTATGGGAACATTTATCCCAAGATCAGTCAAACCAGGGTACACTTAGTAAAATTAAAATTAAAATTTTATTAGATCTAATTTAGCCAATTTATCATGTTGTATTTTATCATTTATCTGGCATTGCATGTTTTCAAGTTTTTAGGCTGTTATAGTTATATATATCTGATGAATTGTTTTAATTTTTTATACTTCAAAAATATATAATCTGACATTGATATGTTTTCTGTGAATGGTATTCTAGCAGTAACCAAAAACTATTTACGGGTCAGTTTTACATCTTTGGATTATTTCAATCAAGATAATGCCATTATTCAATTTGTACAATAATAGTTGCTCTTGTGTGTTTTCTTTTGTTATGAAATATCAAAAGATGCATTAACAGGTGATGTATCTCTGTAAAACAATCTCATTTTTATTTATCATATTATTTTACTTATAATCACTATTGGATTACCACTATCACTATTATAATAAATATTTAAATTATTTGCAGACCACAGTGCAAAATGTCATTTATTTTTGCATGCAATAGTGAATATCAATGCTTTGCAAGGCAATAAGTGGTTTAAAAAAGCCAATGGTTTACTATAAAAGAAAGAAATAAATATATGTATAATTAAAACAATGTTAAACATCAAGTCAATGTTACTAATTGATAAACATAAAATAAAATAAAAAGTATGTTAATTGAATACTACCCGAGGCATAAAATGGACCCATCCAAGCAATTGCTTGTATTCAACCAGTGCTGATCTTCCAATTGCTCCAGTGTATGAGGCCGCAGAAGCAAACATATATTTAAACTTATATAGCATGGCCATAATATCAAATTATAGACTGAAATAAAAACCATTCAATCCACA